>OZ008371.1:17097970-18474710 GCA_963931995.1 Phaonia tiefii
TGTTTAATCTCGATACACCCATACCCAGGGATATGTCGGATTTAAGATACAGTTATTTTCATATGTACACAGGGTACCGGAAATCTGCAATGACGTTATATTTAAAACTTTAATGTATATTTTGTGAGGCGAAAAAAATTAAATTTGTATTTGACATAAACAACTTGTGCTCCTTGAAATGTCTAAATTTACATAATCGCGGTAAAATCGTAAAAATATAATCTGCTTACAGCCTTGGATTTAATGTGAAATATTGTCTAATTTAATGTTGTCGACATTCCACTTCTATCCTTCAAATATTTCAAAGTTCTACCCAAAAATATAAACGAAACTACATGTTATATAAAACAAATTGTTGGCCCCATCTCTCCACCCCAGCACTTACTCACCACCCTCTATGCCCTGCTCAGCATAATTCGACCAATTTAACAGCCGTGCGACATGTGTATGTTCCACTTTAATATGACAGCTTCAAATTGGCTAAAGTTCAAAATAGTTACAAATGCAAAAAAAAAACAAAACTCCCCAGGAAAAAACGCTGAAAAGCGACAGCAAGAAATGTAATAACAACACCCAACCAGTATCCACAAAGTAAAATAGAACAACAATTTTACAACAAAATGTGGAAAACAATATTATGAGTTACCCTGCCTCTTCTAGTCGCACTCGTCACAGTGCAACCATAAAAATAAACAACACATACTAATGTTGCATAGGAAGCAGGGAGCATGTAGGGGAAAAATGGAATGGGCCTTGAGATCCCAACATACGATTAACACAATGTGCCTTTTTCAAGGACATATAATGACATAAGTAGAAGGAGCTTTTCAAAATACCGTTCGGAACTGGTGTAAAACTGAAGATCCTAATCAGTGTGTGTAAAACTAGACAACGCACAGCTCACTGGTTGCTAGAAGCGAGAGGACTATTTGAATCTCACACAATCTGTTGAAACGGCAATCAGTTTAAATGCTCTCTTCAACATCTTAATGGCGGAATTAACCCTTTGACGACCCTTGGCAAGTATGTATCCCCTGAAGTCTTTAAATAAATAAATGGTTTCCCATTACATCCCATGAAGGGACAGGGGAGAACTTCTCACAATCACTGAGCTGTGCGCTTTCCAGTTTTCACTCACTGATTGGGACCTACAGTTTTACACCGATTCCGAACTGTATTTTGAGAAGCTAATTATTTTATTTTATTTATTTGATATTTATTATAATTAAAATTACAATAAATCTTAGGAAGTAAAGCACTAGCGACATAGGCTATCGGCTTTTTGAGAAGCTTTTCATGGCTATATACTCGATAGTGTCGCCGTCACTATGCGAGGCGAACGCCGCCGAAAGCAATTTTAAGGTGGTCAGAGCAGGGTTCGAACCCAGGATCTCCTGTACAAGAGCCGCGCACAAGAGTGTTTGGTACGACTAATTGTACAGCTAGGTGGTAGAGCAAATGTACACTCTTAAAATATAACGGCCCCAGCAACATATTGCAGGAACCATGTACATTTTTCCAAGTATTGTTTTCGTGAATCGAAGATCTGCTGCTTTTGTTTCTTTCACGAAAACGAAAATATCACGAAAATAATCAACAAAATTTAATCGCTTCGGTCGAGGGTATGTGGTCGTCAAAGGGTTAAACCGACTACCGATTTAAAAGCTCTCTTCAACATCGCAATGGCGGTATTAATTTTACCCTGTGACTCAAAAAAAAATGGTGTCCCATAACATCCCATGAAGGGATTGGGGAGAGCTTCTCACAATCAGTGAGATGTGCGCTTTCTAGTTTTCACTCTCCCTGATTGGGACCTACAGTTTTACACCGGTTCCGAACGGTATTTTTAGAAGCTTTTTCATGGCTAAGTACTCGATAGTCTCGCCATCACTGAGCGAGGTGATCGTCGTCGAAAGAAATGTAAGGTGGTCGGAGCAGGTATCGAACCCACGTTCTCATGTATAAGAGCCGCGCAAACTAATCATTGCACCACCGACGGCCATTGCACAACCTGTGAATCATTTAGAGTTTTTTATTTAATTTTTTTTTCTCTCTCTTGCATTTCTAGCTTGCACAATAGGAAACTAAAGGCCACCCGTGAAAAGGCAGGATCAAAGTTCACTAACCCAGAGGCGCGGATCTCTACCTTGACCTAGTGGCAGATGTAGGCAACGATATTGAGACGCCTCATCTACGGAATGTCAAGCTTGCACCAGGGGAAACAAAAGGCGACCAGGGAAAAGGCAGGTACCAAGTTCAAGACCCCCAGACAGGGAAGCTCTGACTGACACCATGCGAAACAAAAGCCCACCCGGAAAAAGGCAGGAGAAATTAAAAGTCTCACCCGAAGGGAATCTTTGGGTTGCACCAAGTTAACCAAAAACAGGTGCCAAGTTCACGACCCTTTAGGCAGGTAATCTCTGGCTTAACTAAATGATAGAGGTGGGCAACAAGGTCGGGAAATGTGGATACAAAGTTAAATTCCCCACAGGCACGGAATGTCTGGCTAGATAAGTGGAAGGGGTAGCAGCAAGGTCCAGACCTTACAGGCAGGGAAACTTTGGCTTGCACAAGCGGAAACAAAAGCCAACCAGCGAAAAGGCAAGTATCAAGTTCAAGACCCCATAGGCAGGAAGTCTCAGGATTGACCAAATGAACGATGTAGCAACAAGGGCCGAAACTTACAGGCAGGGAATCTCTGACTTGCACCAACGGAAGCAAAAGGCATGTACAAAATTCAACACCCCTCAGGAATGAATCTCTGGCTTGAACGAGGGAAAATGTGGTTAGTGGAAGGGAGGCTAGCTGGAATTACTACTGTGTCTACGTTTGAACTTGTTCCCACAGGCAGAGTGTCTACTTCACTACTAAGGCTATGTTGGCTCTTCAACGTCTGCAGACAGAATCGAGTCGCCTTTTGTACACTACGCGTTGGTAACTGATGTATGTTGTCACTATTATGATCATCAGTTTTACTATCAGCTGGTCAGCTGTCGATAACTTTTTGTTGTTGGTATTGCCCTTCAGATGGCGTTGTTGTATCCACATTGCCGTTGAATCCAACAGATGGCGTACTTACTTAGTCAACAGATGGCGAATGTATAAGTGTGGTGGAAACAAGCTTGAAACATACGGCTACATACAGTAATTATCGCACTGCTAACCCATATCATTAAGAGATATGCGGTAGTTCTTAGCAGATGTTAATTTCTGGAATACTTATGACCACCTGACTGCCAGAGAAGATGTTGGCGCCAATAATTGCTGGATTATTATCCCTCAGCCAGCCGGTCGACAAACTTTCTGTGTTACACACGCTAGTTACAATGATTAGGTATTCTACGAAAAAGTGCCAAAACTAGTTGCCTAGAGTAGACCCAGTATCCTAGCTGATCATTAATTTGCGACCTATCCTTGTAGAATTCCACATAACCCTGAATATCAGGCACTTTTTACTTTTTAAAAATCCTTGTCTGGTATGAAGTTGTAGTATTTCCGATCGAATAGTGGTTCTGATTATGACTAGTCGGCAAATGCAGAAATGTAGGGAGTAGCGTCCAGCACTGTCTCATGACCGCTTCCCACTATATTCCATTGTAAGACGTGCCTTAACCAAATGCCAGACGAAAAGAAAATCTTTCTGCCCATAATGTCCTGCAGTTCCTATAGTGTACAGAAGGGTACAAAAAGTGTACACAAAAGAACGGAAGGTGTACATAACACTACAACAATGTACACAAAAGTACAAAATTACACAAATGTAGAGAAGTGTACACAATAGTAGAAAACGTCTACAAAAAAAGTACAACACGTGTACAGAGTTGTAAACCACGTTGTTAACATTTCGAGTAAGATCCGATCGTGCCAAACCGTATCCAACGCCCTCGCGAAATCCAAGATGGCAGCTATCGATACATGCCGTCTGATCAGACCCTTAGCAACTTAGTCCGAGAGAGCTATCAGCGCATGCGACGTGATGTGATCTCTGAAACCGAAATGTTTAGGGAGTATCAATCTGTCATCCGCGAGTTTGTCATGAATGGGGTTCACGATGAACGTCTCGAGTAGTTTCCCGAGTGCAGGGAAAAGTGAGATTGGGTTATAGCCCTTAGGGAACCCAGGGTTCAGGCCTTTCTTAAGGATTGGCACCATCGGCGCCCATTTCCACGCACCGGGAAAGTAACAGAAATTGAGGCTAAGCTTGAATAAACCGCGATGAATTTGCTAGATAGAAGCTACGGTTTTCCGGAGAACCATATCTGGTATGCTGTCATGCCCACATAATCTCTCCCTCGGTCGTCGCCTAAGTGCGTTGTCAATGCCCGTAGAACTGAGTAGCAAGGGCACTCTTCTCCGAGGTTCACACCATGAGCTGGCACAACTGACCCAAAGGTCAGTTTCGTAGGGGAATTTCAAGTGCGTCTGCCTCCTTAGCAAGACAAGCACCAAAAGCTGCATCCACTAAATCGCGATTACAATTCTGTGCACCGGCAGACGCATTTCCGAGAAGGTGTGATCTTCCAACGTCATTCGTCACCGTTTCATCTTCCCCACCAACAAGTTCGGGTAGTTTAAGTCTCCAAAGTAGTTCGGCAGCACCTTCAACCCTACGTACAGTTGTGTTGTCCAGCCGAGTCTCTTGCGGATAATCCGAACAGTCCTCACTTCCACATCTAGCATTAGCTACCTGGATAATTCTATCCAGGTTGTAGACATCAGTCGTGAGAATCGCACAGCGGCCAATATCGCGGGATCGCTCTAGAATCCTTCTTAGCCTCTTTTTACCCTTATATAGCCAAGTATGTATAAAGAAAGAAAGAGATGGTCTTCTTCTGCTTTCCAACCTTCTGCTAGCTTTCGATTCCTGAAATGGAACGGATTCTCCGAACTTCTCCAAGCAGGTCTCGATGTCTGGCATAGTCGTATCACTATCCAATGGTAGGGCATGACCAGCAAGTTGTCAAGACATAATCAAAATCGAAAATCATTGCTTGTTCATGCTGGACTTGCCAACAGCTACCCATCAGCAACTGGATTGCACTGTGGTCAGACTCATAACGACAACACTCGATGTGTTTAAGTAGCCACTACCAGTGGACAGACATCCGTCGTGATAATTGCGCAGCGGCCAATATCGCGGATCCCCTCCAGAATCCTTCCAAACCTCGTCTTTTCCCACATATAGCCAAGTATAAAGGAAGAAAAATACGGGACTTCTCTTCTGTCTAACCTTCTCCTAGGTTTCGATTCCTGCATTGCCTCGCAAAAGTATTCTCCGCATTTCTTTACGCAGTTCTCGATGTCCGGCATGGTCGTGTCACTATCCAATGGTAGGGCATGACCAGCAAGTTTTCGAACCATAATCAAAATCGAAAATCAATGTTCGTTTCCGCTGGGTCAGCCCACAGCTACCCATCAGCGACTGGATTGCACTGTGGTCAGACTGATAATCGAGAACACCCGCGGTGTTTAAGTAGCCACTACCATTGGATAGACAGACATTCTTTTCCCATATATAGCCAAGTGTGTATAAAGGAAGAAAGAGACGGGACTCTTCTTCTGCCCAACCTACTCCTAGGTTTCGAAGCCTGCATTGCCTCGCAAAAGGATTCTCTGAATTTGTCTACGCAGGTCTCGATACCCGGCATGGTCGCGTCCCTATCCAATGGCAGGACGTGACCAGCAAGTTTTCTAGCTGAATCTGGGTTAAATATCCTTCCGTTTATTTTGTCAAAATCGAAAATCATTGCTTGTTCACGCTGGGCCAGCTCACAGCTACTCATCAGCAACTGGATTGCACGAGAACACTCGACGTGTTTAAGTTGCCACTACCATTAGACTGCCCCGGATATAAAGTGGACATGCCGATGTAATATCAAGAGGTGCGAGAAGCTCTGGTCGAGCCTTCCGTCCGACAAACGTGTAGATCCAGACCACCAGGAGAATTATGTACAGAACACGAGCCTTTGGATTCGTGTCAGTGCCACCCTAATGTGGGTGTATCGCGTTTAGGTCGCCTCCTATCAGAACATTCAGGAAGTTCAGGTGACTGATATTAGGATCTCTCTGCAGAGTACCAATTGGATCCCCAGGGACTAATGTACGTCAGATCTTGAACCACATCTTGGAATATTGGATACCTGTAACTCTACTTCTTGATCGTGTCTTAAGCATACCAATTAAATTCACGGGTTTATCGATGGGACGGAATATGACTACCCGTGGTATCACAATGATCCTCATTAGACTAAGTGTATCAATAGTCTCACCCAATTCTACCTAACCTAACCTAACCTAAACTGTCCCTTGCTAACAATGTGCCATTTATATTAGTGATTTGATCCACCCAGAATGGAGGCCAGTATCTCCTGTTCCTCTGAGGTCTTCAAAATCGGAAGACTTTTTAAGAATATGTTTTATATTAAGCTGGGATTTCAAACACTACAGTGATCAAACAGGTCACTCTTTGGTTTCCCTGTAAAATACTGGTCCCTGCCCACATTGTTTCAAACTGGAAAAACCCCTGCTGGAGCCATACGCCCCTTTTTTTGATTCAAGCGAAAGAATCCGAATGCTGTTTTTAACATCTTAATGAAATTGACCGAAAACGTGGCAAAGCATTCTACTCCTTTGGCAATAAAACTGAAATGCACTACATCCTAGTGTACCTTCCTGATAGGGCGTAGAGTATTATGAAACCGCCCAAAACCATGAGAAAGGGCTTATGATCAAATTTACGAGAAACAATTTTAAACACCGCATTTTGCTAAACCGAATCGTTACAGGATATCATATATTTAGTCGCCTATGTATGCATGTGGAGCAGTTGTGTATGTATTTTAGTTTTCGGCTATAAATGTTAAACAAAATTTGTTCAAATATCGGCAACAAAATTCGAGTACTCGAACACTTGAAGGAGTCCTTTTTACTAGCAGTTTTTCCCCAACACTTATTGCCAAACACTTACACTCGTGTATGTGCATTTGTATGTTTGTAGCTGTGAGTTTGTGACAGAGTTTGTGTATGTGTTTGTGTTATTGTTATTGGTTGCAGGAATCGTTGGTATTGTATTTACAATAAATCCTTAAACACACACGCGGGCTGCCAACACTGCTCGTTTATTGCTTTGAGTACTCATGTAGTCACCCACATGTGCGTGAGTGTCAAATAATGTTGGTGCAGCTGCTGTTGGTTGTTGTTTATATTGTTGCTGTTGCTGTCTTGATTAGTATGCACACGACATTATGGCAAATGTTGCAGGTTGCAAAGACGCTACACAATTGAAGATGAAATTGGGTTTATAATAAAACCAGTTAGGAAAATTTTAGCTAAACAATTCCAAATATTACAGAAATATGCCGCATTTCCTAGGCTTGGGAACAAGTCCTGGAATTATTATAATGGAATATTTGAAACCAACAAAACCATCCCTTTCCAACAATATCCTATACACTATTATAATTTTATCCACCCTGTAACGGCCCCAGTATCTTCTGTTTCCAATGAGGCCTTCGAAATACTGCTGCTTCCTTTAGAAATTGCATATCCTTATAGTTCCCTTCAAAATACCAACAAATGAGCTGGCACAACGAGTTGCTCGCAACATTTTTCTTACAAAAATAAAAAACAATGCTTCCTCTTTACTCTTGCGCCAGGAGTACTCATAGTAGCGAAACGGCACATGTTGTCACAAATGTCAACTTAAATATTCCTTGGAATTACGTGTTCTGACATAATGTTTTTGTTTACAACGAGTGGTGGGTGTGATAGGCAAAATCTCCCCCCCCCCCCACCATTACACAGAATCCGATATATAAGGGTTTCCAATAAAAGTAGAAAGAACAAAACAACAATCAGTTTTATTGACAAAAAGGACAAATATCTGGCAAATAAAGAGAGACATCCATGCTGGCGAACAGACACAATTAGGCGAAGTCCAAACGTTTCACATTCAAAATATTCACAAAGTATTGAAGAAATTGTTGTATCCTCGGATTGTTTGTTCCATATTCAATTCAAAGGGAATGTTTATTGGAGCATATACGTCATGTTTGAAACATTATTAACCCTCATACGTTCGGGTGCTCCGTTTTCATGTACCAACATTAGGGTGTACAGGAAACTTTTTTTTTGGTTTCTGTTTTTAATTTATTTATTTATTTATTGATTTCATATTATATAAATAAATTTAGTGTAAACAAATCATCAAATATATTTATAAAATACAAAAAGAAAGGAGCAGTTTTTTAATTGATGTATTCTATTCTTTTTTAATTTATATGTTCTTGGCCGTCGGTGGTGCAATGGCTGGTGTGCGCGGCTCTTGTACATGAGAACGTGGGTTCGATTCCTGCTCAGACCACCTTACATTTCTTTCTACGACGGTCACCTCGCCGTTCGGAATCTGTGTAAAACTGTAGGTCCCAATCAGTGAGTGTAAAAAAAAACTAGAAAGCGCACATCTCACGGATTGTGAGAAGCTCTCCGCAATCCCTTCATGGGATGTTAAAGAACAGCATTTTCTTTTTTATTCTACATAAAAGTAAATATGTTTCCTGATATACATAGTTTATTCTGCCTTGTACATATTCGATTCCCTCTCTGATCACATTTCTGTTCTTTCGGTAACTGTCGTCCTGCTTTGAGACTAACGTGTGATAAAAAGAAACGTCTCTCAAATCTCTCACAATTTTTTTATGAATTATGAACTCTATCGTGAAATTATCCATGAAAAAAATTCTCCAAAAACCTCTCAGCTCCGGTGTAAAACTGTGGGTTCTAATCAGTGAGTGTACAACTAGAAATAACTCAGATTGTTGATTATGAGAAGACACTTTATGGGATGCAAAGGGAAAATATTTATTCATTGAAGTCGTGTTACCCAAAAGTACAAAACTTTGTACCAAAAATGTACACCAAAGGGAAGGATTTGGCACTAATGTACTAATTGTGTACAAAGTCTAAATAAATATGTATAAAACGTACACATAATTACTAAACTCGTACACAAAATTACCAACATTTTTCACAAAAATACAAAAAGTGTACATAACAATATAAAAAGAAAAACACAAAAGTATAAAAAATTTGTGTAAGAATACCACTCCACTCAAAAGTACAAAAAGTGTAAACAAAACATAAAAAGTGTACTTGAGAGTACAAAAAATAAATGTATACATAAAAGTACAAAGCGTGTATACACCAGTACGAAAACTGTACATGAAAGAACAAATAATGCATGAAAAAGTACATAAAACTTACCCAAAATGAAACAACTGTCCACTACATTTAAAAAGCATTCACAGAAGTACGAAAGTACACACAACTCTACACGTGTATAAGAAAAAGTTTACACAAACAAAAGTACATAGATTTTAAGAAAAGTGCAAAAGGATACAAAAAAGTAAAACAATTGATAACAAAAGTACCAAAAGTGTACATAAGAGTACACAACAGCACAAAAAGTGTCCATAAAAGAACAAATAATGCATGCAAAGGTACATTAAACGTACACAAAGGTACAAAATCTGTAGACAAAAGTAAAAAATCTGAATATAAGGGTAGAACAACTGTACACAAAAGTACAAAAAATTTAGATAAATGTGCAAGGGAAGTACACATAAATACTAAAACCGTACACAAATGTAAAAAAGTGTAAACAAAAGTATCAAAAGTGTACACAAGAGTACAAACAATGCACACAGAAGTGCACAAAATTGTACACGCAGGTATAAATGTATACATAAAAGTACAAAAAGTACAAAAAGTGTACACAACAGTACAAAATGTGTACATAAAAGAACAAATAATACATACAAAATTATATAAAACTTACCCAAAAGTGCAACAAGTTTACGCAAAATTTAAAAAGCATACACAGATGTAAGAAAGTGCACACAACTCAACATGTGTACAAGAAAAAGTACACAAAAATGTACATAATAAAACCGTACACAAATATACAAAAAGTGTAAGTAAAAGTATACACAAGAGTACAAAAAATGCAAACAGAAGTACAAAAAAATGTACACGCAAGTATAAATGTATACATAAAAGTACAAAGCGTGTATACACCAGTACAAAAACTGTACATGAAAGAACAAATAATGCATGACAAGTACATAAAACTTACCCAAAATGCAACAACTGTCCACTACATTTAAAAAGCATTCACAGAAGTACGAAAGTACACACAACTTTACACGTGTATAAGAAAAAGTACACAAAAGTGCAAATATTGTAGAAAAATGTAAAAAATATATAAAAATAATATTAATTAAAATTTATATTAAAATTAAAAATATTATTTAATAATAATTTATGAAAAAATTTAGAGAATTTGAGATTTCGGGCGAATTTTAAATTTGTTACCACAGTAATTCGAATATGAATTATTCGGAAGAAATTTTGGAAAAAAAATTACCATTATATGCTCGCCATAAAACGTCGTTTGGATTGCATTTTGGCAACAAAAAAATCGATTTCCCATATTACACTAGGAGTCGGTGTCAAAAGCATTCTCACAAAACGGCTTTGGCATTCCCGTAATCAGCTTTTCTAAACGCACCGTTCAAGTTAACCCCCGGGATTTGAAACTGCAAACCAAGGGAGTTGAATACACCCTAATGCAAGTACATTGAACATTTGTTTATATAGAAAATTAAAGGAAAATACTTATAATATACACGAATAAATTACTCTACTGAAAAGGAATATTTTATTATATCCACAACTCAGTTCACCCTGATTAATTTAAAAGGACATTCGTGACGTATACGTCATGTTAAATTTGTAAAGAAACCTTTTACGCTCATTCTAGTCTTTTAGATATTGAGTTTATTAATTTTTGCTATAAAGATATTGATGGTCTTTAATGCAAATAGGAATTGTGGACGAAGTTTTTTGTATTTCTCCTACTGAGAACCTTAGTAGGTGTTGGATAGGGGAATGCGCCTAATTTGTGCAGGGTAGCGCAAAAAATAAAATAAGCGATTCGAACCAACAAGTCAGTATTATTGGCATCTGTATGAGCAACTAGAATCGCATAGTAATACCGTTGTGTCGCAGGTTATCAAGGTGACAATCGTCACTGAATCTCATCGAAAGCAGTATAGAATTAGCGATGAGGAGATACATTTTATCTTAGGTTTCCATATTGAAATGACAGTAATGACACGTAGGCATCACGTAGGTTTGTGCAAAAGGTGGTTGTATTTATTTATATACTCAGCTAAAAACAGCTAGAAAAATATAATTTTACATATCTTCAGTTACAAACTAAATACAAAACTAAAGTATAATAATTAAATTAAGAGAACAGGAACAGTGGTAAAACAGTAATCAGGAACAAAATTAAAAAAACAAATATGTAGTACTAAATTCATGCAGGAGATAATAGATTGGACATGGACGATATTAACAGAATTATTATATAAGTACATAGAGACTAATATGAGGGTAAGAATGATATGAATGGAATAGGATTGATAAAACAGTAACAAATGAAGCTGCAACAGATGCAGCAGTCTAGAAAGAGTAGGAACTGGTGAAGTATGTAGAGCAGGAACCGATGAAGCAAAAACATATGACACAGGAACAGATAAAGCAGGAACAGATGGAGCTGGAACAGTTGTAGCATGCTGAGGTTGTAGCAGTGGCCGCGGTGGTGCAATGGTCAGTGTGCGCGGCTCTTGTACATGAGATCCTGGGTTCTAACCCTGCCCTGACTACCTTAAAATTTCTTTCGGCGGCGGTCACCTCGCAGAGTTACGGCGACACTATCGAGTATATAGCCATGAAAAAGCTTCTCAAAACATACCATTCGGAATCGGTGTAAAAGTGTAGCGCACAGCTCAGTGATTGTGAGAAGTTCTCCCCTGTCCCTTCATGGGATGTAATGGGAAACCATTTATTTTGTTTTTTTTTTATTTGAGGAAGCAGAAACTGACGAGGCAGGAACAGAGGAAGCAGGAATACATGACACGGAAACAGATTAAGCAGGAACAAATGAAGAAGGACATATGAAGCAGGAACTGATGAATCAGGAACAGGTGAAGGTGGAAGAGATAAAGTAAGAACATATGAAGCAGGAACTGATGATGCAGGAGAAACAGGAACAGGTGAAGCAAGAACAGATGACACAGGAACAGATGAAGCAGGGCATATGAAGCAGGAACTGATGATGCAGGTGAAGCAGAAATATACGAAACAAGACCAGATGATACAGGAACAGATAAAGCAGCAACAAATGGAGCAGGAAGAGATGTAGCAGGACAAATGAAGTAGGAACTGATGAGGCAGGAACAAATGAAGCGGGAACAGATGATACAGAAACAGAATAAGCAGGAACAGATGAATACGGACAGAAGAAGCAGGATCTGTTGAAACGGGTGAAGCAGGAACAACTAAAGCAAGAACAGTGTCACAGGAACAGATGAAGCAGGAACAGATACAGCAGGATGAGAATGAAGAAGGAACATATGCAGCAGAACATGTGAAGGAGAAACTGATGATTTAGATGGAGCAAGAACAGATGAAGCAAGAACAGATGAAGCAAGAACAGATGATACAGGAACAGATACAGCCGGAACAGATGGAGCAGGAACAGATGAAGTAGGAGCTGGTGAAGTAGGAACAGATGAAGCGATTTCGTATACTATTTCCCGAAAGCAAAGTCATTCAAATTAGTAACAAAATATATTTAAATATAGCATAACTGATCGTAATTTCAAATTAACCCAAAAGACAATAGATTTATATATTTCCATGCAGAGAAAAACCGAAAATAACTAAATACATAAATTTCTGGCCAAACCATAGTTTTCCACGCCGATGCTTCAGTTTGATAACTTGTAATTTAGAACAAAAAATTTGCATTTGATATATAAAATTGGGCCATTTGAACCCAAGGAGTGCAGAAGGGTTAATTGCAGATGCTAATCATAGACGAATGGTAAAATCGTACAACCCTATTAAGTGTTTTTTAATGAAATATTATTTTATTTCAATAATTACACAGGACAACATTGATTCTGCGGTGCGGGGTTTGTAAGGAAATTTTGGTGCATATGTTGATGCAGATCTAAGCCTATAATTCACTTTTTTCGAATTGACTCTGGTTCTCGAGATAAACCGCTATTTTAAAAATGAAGGAGGTTTCACTACACATTTTAGCATAACTCAAGAACAGTTTGTCCGATTTGGTTAAGTATAAAATTTGAAAATCCGCAGCTAAATTACCTTCAAGATAAACGTACAATATTTTTGGATAAAGTCACTACTTTCGAAAATATTCAAAAACTTTTTTCATGCAAAATTGTAAATTCTTTGTTTTTTTTTAAATTCATAAAAAATCAAAAAACTCACAAATGCTATTTTTTAAAAAGCTATTTTCACTACTCCGAAATTGTGAGGAAAATGCTCCAGAATTTCCAAAAACTAGGAGCTAATATAAGTATAAAAGTGCATTATTTGCACAGTCATTGGGATAAATTTCCTGACAACTTCGGCGATTACAGTGACGAACAAGGGGGACGATTCCACCAGGACATCAACATCATGGAGGAAAATACCAAGGCCGATGGGATAGCCATATGACGGCAGACTACTGCTGGAACCTACAACGGGACTGTACCAACAAAAAGTACCAAAGAAAATCCCATACAAAACGGTTTTCTTAACTCGTGTTTCTTATAATCATGGAATATTTCTGTTATTAATATTCATTTAAAATTTTTTATCAAAATGGGATACCATCACTAAATTGTGAATTAAACCAAAACTTGTTAATCGATTTTAGTTAAATGTGGCTACTTTTATTTGTAACATATATATGTTTATAACTAAAGATTACAAAATAGCTTTTGTGACTTTTTTGATTTTTTTTTTGAATTTGAAAAAAAATAAAAAATTTCAATTTTGCATGAAAAAAAAACTTTTTTTGGAAAAAGTTTCTGAATATTTACGAAAGTAGTGACTTTATCAAAAAATATTGTAGGTTTAGCTTGAAGGTAATTTAGCTGGGAATTTTCATATTTTTTCCTTAACCAAATCGGACAAATTGTTCTTGAGTTATGCTAAAATGTGTGGTGAAACCTGCTTCATTTTTAAAATAGCGGTTTATCTCGAGAACCAGAGTCAATTCAAAAAAAGTGAATTATAGGATAAGAATATCACTATCTCATACATCTAAATTGACTCCACAAAGTTGAACCGCAGAGAAAAATCTTCATTTTGTCACCCTGTGCTATTAATGATTATTTATTATGTTTTAATTATGAATCGAGTTAATATATTTCAATTGCAACAATAAAAAAAATTGCCCCTTTGTTAATTTGGGCAAAGGGCTCGATATATTCTTTAAATAAACGCAGTCAATTCAAATATAAGTACCTATGGCGTATACGTCATATACGATTTAACAATAACAATCATACGCAACAGTGACCAAATGTTGGCATTTTTTAACGTTTTGGCACAACTTTGCAATTTGATCTGGCTGGAAAAGAAGTTGAAATTTGGGAAGTTCTCATCACTAAACCGTTTGAGGTAATTTTAAAATTGTTTTTATGTATTTTTGTAAAATTTGTTATCACGCTGTTGTTTCAAAAATATAAACCCTATTTATTTACAAAAGAACAAAAAAGTCAGCGTCAAAAGGGGGCATTTAAAATTTTGGATTTCAAATATCTTTCTAACCGTGACCGATAACACACAAAAAAACCTTTTTGTTTATTTGCCTTATTTAAACGATTCTCAGAAATAAAATAACCATTAAAATTTTATTAGAATTTTAAAAGTTACAGGCCTTGAAACGTTGAAAATCACAAAAGGGTTTCTACTTTGACTTCGTATAACTCATTCTATGCTACAACAGGATAACTCTAAATTAAATATTCTGCAAGCGTAACTCATTTTCAAGAAGTGATTGCTATATTCTACAACCATATCACCAATTGTTAAGAAGTTCTGATATTTTTCTAATTTATTTGCCCCAATCTGCCCCACGGTTCAACACTTTGTGTATTGCAGTCAACTTCTTTTGTATCAAACTACACTTTATGTTCATCCTTATCAGAAGTACTTTAGCAAATGCCCTGTTCTCCTTACATTGCCATTTTTTTTTTTTGCAAACATATTGTCAAGCTGAGTTAACTGAGACATTAAAAATACATTTGGGAATTCTAACATCAATTTCTAAACAGCATTGGAACACAAGTGTATCAACTGCAACTGAACTGTTCCAAAAAAAAATTATACATCAGGGGACAATAATTTATAGATGATAAAAGTAGAAGAACATTAAATGATTTGCTTAAGTCTCCAGACTTAGATTGGCCACTTAACGATACCTTAAAGGATTCAACGACATTTGGAATTGTATTCTATAAGTATTCATGTTGGGTTGTATTTTTAGAAGTATTTTCTACTTAAGTGATTTTCCGGGAAATGGTTTTTCTACACTAAATCTTAGGCTATTTTATATATTATTCAAAGATCTGTTTATTCCCCCAGGACACGTTAAACGCAAGGACATCACGTATTTCATTTCAGTCACCATTTAATGAAATCGTGCCAAATAAAAACAAATAAACTGAGATTTTCATTTAATGAGTTTGGCATTTAGTAATGAGTAGAAACCCAGACAATCGACTGTAGATAAGACACCATACACAAGGAAGTGACAAAATGAATAATAACAAAAAAATTAAAAACCAAAATTACCATACAAAAACAAAGACAATAAAAACAAAAACAAAACAACAAACCCCTCAAAACTACAGTGAATGAGATTTTCTTGTCCACTGATCTCTTGATACTGCTGCTGATGTTTCTGGTGGTGGCATGTAGTGCCTTGTTTCGAATACTAAACACTTGTGGTCATTGCCACTAAGCAATGCCACACGACAGATAGCCCATTGAATCCAACACAAAAAACATCATCATCAATGGCCGAGGTTTGGTATGCATCCATCCATTCATGTATTCCTTTCTTGCCATTCATTCAATGAAGTTTGTCATTTTGGATTTAGATATAAGCAAAACAAACAAATACCATTCAAATGTCCATAAAAGAAAGAGACAGAGAGAGAGAGTGAAAAAGGACTAAAGTAAGGATATTTAAGTGTTTTGTTCGGTGTTTTTACCCGGAATTTATTTACTTCATATCTTTGCTTTATATAGAAGAACATATAAATTTAAACACATGTGTGCAGATGTGTGAATATATCCTTCGAAAAGATCAACAGCCAAAAAACATTAGTAGAACGCCTATCCAAGCCATTCCTTTCCATTCCATTCCATTCAATGCCAAGCCATGCCAAACAGAGCACAGCTAACCAATATCATTCTTTAACACCACATGCCAACAGAGTTATTCAGGCAGACAGGACATGAATCCATTTGCTGGCTACTGCTGCGGCTACTTCCACATACGTTGTTGCTGTTGTTGGTAAAAGTCATTTCACATTCAATGCACTCCACAGCACCAACAATGGCAACAAGAACGTTTACTCAGCAACACTTCAAAAACTGAGTTGTCACCCAATGAACGGCACGAAATGACTGCAGCCGAGTTGCCATCTAGTGAATTCGATTTTCACTTCACTGGATTACACAGTAATACAATAGAGTTGCCAGTCACAGAAAGAGCGTCGTCTCTTTTACGTGAGAAAGTAGGGTCGATTGCTAGCATGTCATTACGCTGACGGCCTCCTCGCTTAGTGACGGCGACACAATCGAGTAGTTCAAGTTCATGAAAACCCCCATTTGGAGCCGATATAAAACTGCAGATCCCAACCAGTGAGTATAAATCTAGAAAGCGCTCAGTTCACAGATTGTGATATATTCCCATGAGAGCCCGGCCCCTTCATGGAATGTAAGGGGAAAATATTTACCCATTTTTGTTATTAATAAAAAGTGGCTCGTGGAGTACTTCAAAATAGTCAGACAACTTTAAATAAAAGTTATCGATAACTCCCTTAGTTATCGAGATATCTTAAATACAAGATACCGATAACTCCCTTAGTTATCGCCATATCTTAAATACAAGTTATCGATAACTCCCTTAGTTATTGAGATATTTTAAATACAAGTTATCGATAACTCTCTTAGTTATCGAAATATCTTAAATACAAGTCATCGATAACTCCCTCAGTTATCGAGATTTCTTAAATACAAGTTATCGACAACTCCCTTAGTTATCAAGATATGTTAAATACAAGTTATCGATAACTCCCTTAGTTATCGCGATATTTTAGATACAAGTTATCGATAACTCCCTTAGTCATCGAGATGTCTTAAATACAAGTTGTCGATAACTCCCTTAGTCATCGAGATATCTTAAATATAAGTTATCGATAACTCCCTTAGTTATCGAGATATCTTAAATACAAGTTATCGATACCTCCCTTAGTTATCGATAACTCCCTCAGTTATCGAGACATCTGAAATACAAGTTATCGATAACTCCCATAGTTGTCGAGATATGTGAAATATAAGTTATCGATAACTCCCTTAGTTATCGCGATATTTTAAATACAAGTTATCGATAACTCCCTTAGTTATCGAGGTACCTTAAATACAAGTTATCGACAAATCCCTTAGGTACCGAGATATCTTAAATACAAGTTATTGATAACTCCCATAGTTATCGAGATATTTTAAATACAAGTTATCGATAACTCCCTCAGATATCTTAAATACAAGTTGTCGATAGCCCCCTTAGTTACCGAGGTACCTTAAATACATACAAGTTATCGACAAATCCCTTAGGTACCGAGATATCTTAAATACAAGTTATTGATAACTCCCATAGTTATCGAGATATCTTAAATGCAAGTTATTGATAACTCCCTTAGTTATCGAGATATCTTAAATACAAGTTATCGATAACTCCCTTAGTTATCGAATTATTTTGAATAACAGTTATCGATAACTCCCTTAGTTATCGATAAATCCCAGAGTTATCGCGTTATTTTAACTACAAGTTATCGATAACTCCCTTAGTTATCGAGATATGTTAAATACAAGTTATCGATAACTCCCTTAGTTATTGAGATATGGTAAATACAAGTTATCGATAACTCCCTCAGTTATCGAGACATCTGAAATACAAGTTATCGATAACTCCCATAGTTGTCGAGATATGTGAAATATAAGTTATCGATAACTCCCTTAGTTATCGCGATATTTTAAATACAAGTTATCGATAACTCCCTTAGTTATCGAGATATCTTAAATACAAGTTATCGATAACTCCCTTAGATATCTTAAATACAAGTTGTCGATACCCCTTAGTTACCGAGGTACCTTAAATACAAGTTATCGACAAATCCCTTAGGTACCGAGATATCTTAAATACAAGTTATTGATAACTCCCATAGTTATCGAGATATCTTAAATGCAAGTTATTGATAACTCCCTTAGTTATCGAGATATCTTAAATACAAGTTATTGATAACTCCCTTAGTTATCGAGGTATTTTGAATAACAGTTATCGATAACTCCCTTAGTTATTGATAACTCCATGAGTTATCGCGTTATTTTAACTATAAGTATCAATAACTCCCTTAGTTATCGAGATATGTTAAATACAAGTTACCGATAACTCCCTTAGTTACCGAGGTAGCTGGAGTTGAAAATTTACCATCGGATAACGTTTTTTCTTGACCCAATAACCCTTTAAGCACCGGATATATTAAGAATAATAGCTTGATAGCCGGGCTGAACCGCACTGGCTTTCAGGTTTCGCCCGTTTTTTGTTAATTAAAGCTTTCAGCGTGATCAGGCTTCAGGATTTTCTCTTCGAGGGCTGCTCTAACATCGACTTCGGCATAGTTTCTAAATTTCTTCAATATAAAAAGGCAAAGATTTTTTTACTTTCAACGACCGATATTTGGTTTTTTATTTTATTGGTCTTCCACACTTTGGGATGAACATTGTCCGATCAAGAGTATATTTTTCATTTCCCCCTCGTTCCTTAATTACTGAGAACAAATGCATACACTTGGCAACCCATTAGCTTTAACGTATGTGGTCAGTGAAGCAACCTCGAAACTATGTGGGAAAATTTGTAATCATCTACCATATGATGGTTATGCTATGTTAGTCATTGCGTATGAGGCATTTGCAAATTTGACTCAAACTCTCTTGCAAACAACAACATGAATCGGAAACTCGTAGTTGTCCCGTGTAGGTGAACGTTTTTGTAACTCTATCTTTCCCTTTGGCTATTCTGAGAAAACAAGACGGATTTGAAAAAATTTTATAATGCAACCCCAATATCAGTGTAATCAGTTGGAAGTGAACCAACTGATTATAACTTCTTCGCAGAGAATCTTTTATGACTGGGTATTGAATTTCGGATCGGCAACCATTGCTGTGATATAAATAAATTAACAGAAATAACACAGAACGTTACACAAAACACGAAAAAGTTTACGCACACCCACAAAAAGTATTCACAAAAGTACAAAAATATCCACAACACTACAACAAAATACATAAAAATTCAATAAATGTATACAAAAGTACCAAACATATAAACAAAAGTACACAAAATGTAATCGAAAGCACAACAAATGTATTCCAAAAGAGTACACAAAGCCACAAAAAGTCTACACAAACGTACAGATCCTGTACACAAATAAGAAAATCGTACACATGGAAAACATGTGTACACAAAATTACAATAACTGGACAGGAAAATGCCATAGTTTAAACTAATAAACAAAAAGTGCGCACAAAGTCCAAAAAATGTACACAGAGGTACAAAAAAATGTACACAAAAGTACGAAAAGTTTACACAAAAGTAAAAAAGCCGTCCACAAAAGTATAAAAAATACACACAAAAGTACAACAAACTACCAGAAATATACATAAAAATACACAAAATGTAAACGAAAACAAAAACGTACACAAAAATACCCAAAAATTCTCAAAAGTAGAAAAATTGTACACAAACTACAAAAAGTGTACACAAAGATACAAGAAGTGTACACAAAAGTACAGAAAGTGTACTCAAATGAAAATACGCCTACACAAGTAAACAAAAGTACTTGTACACAAAGGTACTTGTACACAAAAGTACAAAAAGTGTACAGAAAAAACCAAAGTGTTTACGAAGGTTCAAAGAGGATACACAAAGTCCACAATGTGTAAAAGGTAGAAAGAAGTTTACACAAAAGTACAAAAAGTTTACACAGAAGTAAAAAAGTGTACACAAAACTATCAAAAATATACACAAAAGTAAAATAAACTACATAATAATACAATACGTGAAAACGTTAAAAGTACCAAAACTGTACATAAAACTACAAAAAATGTAAACGAAGGCACAACAAGTGTACAAGAACTGTGCACAAACTACAAAGAGTCTACACAAAGCCGCAAAAAGTGTACACAAAAGTACTAAAAGTTTACACAAATGAAAACACGCGTACTCAAGTTAAACAAGTGTACACAAAAGTACAAAAAGTGGACAGGAAAATACCAAAGTGTACACGACGGTACTAAGAGGGTAAACCAAGTCCAAAAAGAGTACACAAAGGTACAAAAAAAGTACACATTAATACAATACAATACATATTCCAAAAAAGTGACATATTTACAAACTAGAACAACAAGTTTACACAAAAGTAAAAAACGTTTAAACAAAATTACTAAAACGTGTACACAAAAGTACAAAACTGTACACAAACTACAAAAATTCTACATAATGTCACAAAAAGTGCACACAAAAGTACAGAAAGTGTACACAAATGAAGAAATGCGAACACGAGCTATAAAAAGTGTACATAAAGTATACAAAAAGTGGGCAGGAAAACACTAAAGTGAAAAGGAAGGTACAAAGAGGGTAAAAAAAGTCCAAAAAGTATACATAAAGGTACAAAAAAGTACACATTAACACAAAAAGTTTACACAAAATTAAATTAAATTAAACAAAAGTTTAAAAAGTGTACACAAAAGTGTAAACAAACGTACAAAATCCATACACAAACTACAAAAAGTGTACACAAAACCCACAACAAGTCTACATAAAAGTTTAGAAAGTGTACACAAATGAACAGAAGCGAACACTAGATAAAAAGTGTACTCCAAAGTACAAAAAGTGGACAGGAAAATATCAAAGTATTCACGAATGTCCACAGAAGGTACAAAGAAGGTACACAAAGCCCAAAAAGTGTACACAAAGGTACAAATGATGTAAACCGAAAGTTTACACAGAAGTAGAAGTCTAGTTTACACAGAAGAAAAGGTTAAAGGTTAGTATAGAATTAAAAAAAATTAAACAAAAGTTCAAAAAGTGTAAGGAAGTGTACAAAGACTGTTAGCATACAAACAGTGTACATAAACACTGTGTCCTTCGGTGTTACACTGGTAGTGTGCGCGTCTCTTGTACATAAGGACGTAGGACCGATCCCTGCTCTGACCACCTTAAATTTCTTTTGACGGTGGTTACCTAGCTTGGTGAAGGTGACACTAGCGAGTACTTATCTATGAAAAAGCTTCTCAAAAAACCATTCGGATCCGGTATAAACCTGTAGGTCTCAATCAGTCAGTGTAAAATTGGAAAGCTCACAGCTCACTGGTTCTGATAATCTCTCTCCAATGCCTTCATGCCATGTAATGGGAAACCATTATTTTTTCACCAAAGCTGTAGACAAAAGCACAAAAAATGTAGACAAAGGTACTCGTATGTAAAATGTTCGACACCAAAAAAAATCAAGAGAAATATATTAAACCCAATGAATACATTGAGCCTAACAAACAAGTCTACTTAAGCTTAGCCATGTGACCAATACTACACTCGAACAAAGTTACTGCCTCGATATACGCAATCACTCACTGTACAAGACGAACGGCAACGAATTAATTACGATATCAACGAAGAAATGAATAAGATATATAACTACCACAAACATAAGTTAAGCTACACACATGAAACTTCACTTCAGTCCCAAAACTTCGTCACGCTCTGATTTTTTTAAACAATACCTCAAAAAATTGGCTTTGTGAGAAAACAAGTTTGCACATACACTACACTCCCCCATAGAGTAAATATATCTAGAGAAAGCATTCGTCTCATCTGACTCATTTCAAACTCTTCGTGGTGTGATCGGTGTGATAGAGAGATGTTCAACTTACACCAGGTGGTGTTACAAGGACTGTTGATTTAAGTATTTCATGTCGTTTTAGTGGAGAACTGTGCAACTTGAATGTATTTTGCACTTTTTTATATATTTTATTGTTAGTATGGTTAGTTCTCTTTTGATATTTTTACTCTATGCGCTACCTTTTGTACTGGTTCTGTCTTCTTTTACCAAAAACAATATTGAAAATTAGATTTTGAATACAAATAGCCATCGGTGGTGCAATGTGTGCGACTCCTGTAAATGAAGAAGTGGGTTCGATCTTTGTACTGACCACCTAACATTTCTTTCTATGACGCACAACGGCTCAGAATTGATCCCATCGCCCAAAATGCAATAACGTTTTGAAGTTCTTTAAAACCACTATTGTAGCTAAGGAGTCAAGGATTAAAGATATTAGGATTAAAAATTAGATAATTTGCTATATTTTACAAAATATTCAAAAGTAGAGAACTTTTCGTATTTTTCGATTTCAAAGAAAACAACCATTTTGGTTTTGCTTTTTTGTTTGGTATTACAGGGTCGGGCAAAAATGCAATATCTCTTGATGTAGTAAAAATTTTGAAGTTCTTTAAAACCCCTATTGTAGGCAAGAAGTCAAGGATTAGAAATATTAGGATTGAAATTCTGATAATTTACTACATATATTTTACAAATTTTCGACTATTATATTTTTCGATTTCAAAGAAATTTGGGTTTGTGTCTGGTATTACACGGTCGGTCGTGACCGACGACTGTCTATTTATATAAATGTCTGCCTTTTACTATGTGCCTGTCCACCTCGATTTATTGTGATTCTCTTCAATGTTAAATAAGCTTTTTAGCAACGAATTTTTCAAGCAGTGTTTGCATTTTATCGTCTTCTCGTATTTTTATTCATAGTCATCGTCATCATTACCATCTACTCGTATGTGAAAAGGATATCTGCATGCAATCTCACATGAGGGGTTTGCTTTGGTCTGCGCGATAGAGTTAATGGCTTTTGCTCCTTCATCCTTCATCCTTTCCATTGAATTTGTTTTTTATTTTTATTTTTATTTTTTTTTCCTACTACCAGACCCATCATTGAATAATATGTCAAGACTGGATACCATTACCTGGCATTTGTTGGCTGGGTGTGTATGTAATTTTCCCTTTTCCTTCTTGTCTTCACTTTTCTCTTTAACACTCTTTGATCCGGTGACATATCACATAATCAGATATGAAACCATTGCCTGATATCACATGGAATCCCAATACGAATGCAACGTCAACATGGTAGCAATGGAGTTGGATGTATGCATGCTAAGGATGCAAGGGAACAGAAATCGAAGGTGAATTTATAATGGCACCCGATACGGGTCAAATTAGTTTTTCATATTTCAATTTTCATGCTGTTTGCAAAATGGACTCAAATAGTGTTTTCTGTGTTTTTCTATTCACTGAGATATCTCTGATTTTTTGTATGAAATTCATATACAGAGGTATATTACATTTTAGTAATTTTATCATAAAACTTGAGACAAATTTAGATCAAAAATATTTTTTTTAAAGATTGGAATAGATAAGTTAATATATCTCCAATGTCGAGCAGATTTCCAGTGTACCATATTGCTGATACATATAGAGAAGTAGAGAATATATAAGTAGATCCCCAAGTGCAGCAAACTGAAGACAAATCTAATTTTACCAAAATCAGATTTTGGTATCTAGTCCTTCAAATGGTACTTCTCAGGATTCTTGTGTTTTGCAGGTTCATTAAATGTAAGCTCCGGTAATCTAAGAAGTACAGATTACCGATAAATAGTTCAGTCCCATTTCAGTTCCATCCTAGCTAGTATAGTTCCATTTCTGATATTACCATTTGTTGATATGAGAGATGTTCAGAAGTTGTTATTGTATGGGAAATTATCGTTATCGTAATTAAAAGTGCATATTTTGACCCTGTATAGAAAATCCACCTAGTGTGTCAAAACAAGTTTTTGAGTAAAACGCAATTAAAGTTCCTCCTCTGTATTGCATTTTCATAGTTTACTGTTTTATATAAATTCATTTTTAAATTACTTTCCGATGTTTTTGATACTTACGAACAGTTTTATATGAAAATTTAATGTTTTTTACATACAAATCCAAAAAAAAGTGAATTCATGAAATTTGACACACTACGTGGGTTTCCTTAAGCAGGGTCACATATATCTTTTTTAAAATCGACAAAAATTACCGAATCTCCAATAGGAAATACTTTGAAATCCAAAATCTTTGAAATCTGATAGTCCAATAAGATGTTGTACATAGGTGAGTATCGCAGAATAGCCTCATGAAATTTTTTCCGTGAAAAATTTGACTTCGTAATGGGTGGTGTAGGCGACTCTTGTACATGACCACCCTACATTTCACAAATCACTTTCAATTTCCTTCGACGATATTCACCTTACCTTGCCAACAGCTAATATACTGCAACATGGGAAATGTATACACAATTACACAACCATTTACTGTACAAGACGAACACACTGTATTTCGACATCAAGGAAGGAAATGAGGCACATACACGAGTAGGTGAAACATACATAAGCAAATATCTATGAATACGAACAAATATTCACAGTTATCGGCTAAAAAAGGAGATATGACAAATTTGAAAAATTTACAAGATTTCTGTCCTGCATTTTCATGACACTCCGATGATTTTTTTTCATAGTACAAGGGTTGCTTTATTATTGGGCCTGGAAGATGGACTTCTGAATTAATAATGAAAAAAGAAATATTCACGATAGAATTCGGTTTTATTGTTTTTCATAATATTCTCCATGAAGATCAAATTCATGAAATTTGACACACTACGTGGGTTTTCCTAAGCAGGGTCACATATATATTTTTTTTAAATCGACAAAAATTACCGAAACTTTAATATACAAATACTTTGAAATCCAAAATCTTTGAAATCTGATAGTCCAATAAGATGTTATATATATGTGAGTATCATAGAATAACCTCATGCAATTTTGTCAGTGAAAAACTTGACTTCGTAATGGGTGGTGTGGGCGACTCTTGTAGGGTGGTCATCACCCTACATTTCACTGATCACCTTAAATTTCCTTCGACGATATTCACCTTACCTTGCCAACAGCTAATATTCTCAAACATGGGGAATGTTTACGCAATTACGCAATCATTCACTGTACAAGACGAACGGCAACGAGTATATTTCGATATCAACGAAGGAAATGAGACAGAGACACGAGTAGGTGAAACATACATAAGCAAATATCTATGAATACGAACAAATATTCACAGTTATCGGGTAAAAAAGGAGATATGACAAATTTGAAAAATGTATAAGATTTACAAGTTCATTTCTGTCCTGCAATTTCATGACACTCCGATAATTTTTTTCATAGTACAAGGGTTGCTTTATTATTAGGCCAGAATCATAAATAATGAAAAAATACAGCAGACAGTTGTCCGAGGCCTTCGGCCACGGACTGTCCCTGCAGGCTGTGTCAGAGACACGGCCATTAAGTTTAACTTAGAATACGCCATCCGATAAGACAGAAAACATATATAACAATAAATGATAAATATCATAAGCAAATTAATTTATTTATTTGATAGTTACTTTTGATAATATACATAAGCTTATGGTAGGAAAAATAGGATAAATATGTTTTTAAATTAAAAGAGTAAGGATATCTAAATGATAAATAACAGACGCAAATCAATTTGATTAATATTTTTTATAATTATATATCCATGTTAAATTCAAATTCACATTTAACATTTTGTTTCAGTTAAATACATAAGTAAATATACGAAATTTCAATATTTCATCAATCAAAACAACAGCCGCAGGTTTGTGTCCACACTGACACAGCAGCATAGTTTGTGTTCACGCTACAAACTCAAACACTCAACCAAACACCACACATATGTTTGAGTGTATGTGTTTAAACAATTTTCATTTGAGAAATTTAAATATTAGGAAGATATCAACCAATATGAAATGTATATCAAACGAAAAAATTTTTAAAAAAAGTTATCTCGCCGTTTCCTCATAATCAATGAAATAAAGATTACAACAATAACAATCTGACATGACTCCCTATACCGTAAGGTAAGACGTATTCTACGCCAAAAGTAAATATTCACGATATAATTCGGTTTTATTGTTTTTCAAAATATTCTCCATGAAGATCAATGCACTTTTGAATGCGTTTTTCATATTTCGAAGTTTCGAAGCTCTTGTGCTGTTCCCAATGATGTAGCACCCTCAGGGGTCAAAAATATTGGCCACTCAATTTGATTGAATAATTTGCGGGGATAAAAAGAAGTCATTAGGTGCCAAATTGGGGCTGTCAGACAGCTCTTGTACATGTGTGTGCGGCTATTGTACATGAGAGCATGGATTCGATCCCTGCTCTGACTACCTTAAATTTCTTTGGACGGCGGTCACCTCGCATAGTGACGGCGAAACTATCGAGACGGCGAAACTATCGAGTATTAAGCCATAAAAATGCCTTTCAAAATATCGTTCCTAAACGGTGTAGAATTGTAGGTTGAAATCAGTGAGTATGAAACAGCTCACTGGTTCTGGGAAACTCTCCCCAATCCCTTCATGGGTTGTAATGGGAATCCATTTCTTTAAGACGGACTACCCATCAAATCATGGGATGTAATAGTTATCTATTTATTTTTTATATTTCCATGAAATCGGAGCCGATACACTCAAAGAAAATAATTCAAATTCTATATCACCCTGAAATTTTGGATTTTAAACTGGAAATATGTTCTAGCAATTATATTAAAGTCTTACAGTAGAACTGCTCAACAGCATATGTATCTTCTTTCCTCCAGGAACCACATATGTATAACATTTCCTTGGACATAACTTACAAATAATGTGGGCTGCAAGAACTCCAAGACCAACCATTCATATTTGGCATCTTCTGTTTTGCTTTTTCTTTGTGTCGATAACATATTTAACTGATAGACAACGGCTGACTGACTGTCGCACCAACAACTACTTGTACACTAACTGCACTTTGTCTGCCATGCAATCTCCCTTGGCTGATGGTGTTGCTGGAGCAAAACCTTTGGAGACATAGCACTGACAAACATTGGATTTAAGGGAACAAAATTCCTTTGTTGAAATATTAAGTCGAGAGCCCTACAACTGCACAAGGATAACAAGGAAACGGCGATGATGCCGAAGACGCCGAAGCCAGGATAAACTATTACTATACGCAACAATGTAAAGGATAAATGATGTACGAGTATGTCTGGATGTTTATATGAAGACAGTCTTAATGGAATAACAAAACTGAATCTAGAAACCGACTAATACAAACAACATCCCCATCAAGTGTGACGGATACACAGCAGAATGTATCCAGGATACGGAAAGCCGTATTAGGAGTGGGAATGTAACTAAAGACTACTATGCTTAAAGAAAACCTCAAGTCTTTTATTTCATTTTTTTCTTGTGGCATTTGAAATTGTGGAAATTGTTATTTCAAGTATTTTACGTATTCCAAGGAAAAGTATAAGCACAAGTATTCCCTCTCCATACTCTCTCACATATCAAATTTCACCGGGGGGTGAAAGGTTTCATAAATTTCCATGACAAGCGGAGGCAGCCTTAAACAGTTTTAAAGCACAACATTATTTGATATTCAATTTTTTGCGCCGGCACAAGTTAATTTAACGAGTTGTACTTTCGGTGGACTGAGTGATTATCTTTTGCTGCGAAAGTCTCGCAAAGAGTGATGAAGCTTAAGAAGTTCGCAGCTCCTTAGTCTAGAATATTTTTTGTTATAAAGTCCATCACCACTGCTCCTTCTTGCCTCTGTCTTGTTTCATTGTAAATAACTTTTGTTGTATGATTTCTTATAGCACAGCGTTTACTTTGTTTAGTCTGGTTGGTTTTGTTCAAGTCTGATGGTGAATGACTCATATGGATTGTGAATGAATGACTCTTAAAGTATGTGTGTGTGTGTGGGAATCCTGGCAAGAAGGATGTTATTCAAATATGTCGAGAAGAGAAGAAAAACAGCTTGAATTGATTGTTTCTTAACAGTTTATTGCTCCCATTGTTTCGTTAACACAAGGAAAATTAAAATGGAAATTGTTTTAGGAATTCGAAGGATGAGAGAATGAATTTAATACTAAAATACCAATAGGTATTAAATTTTTGGCAAATTTGCCAGAAGAATTTAATTTAAAAAATAAATTATTTTCAAATCGATTTGTGTTTAAATTTAACAATGATCGATAAACATAACAGAGCCATCGATAACCTTGTCAAGATACAAAAGCTGATGCTTTTATACTTTTAACGCAAGAAATTAATAACAAAGATTTGACATTTGCCAAGATACCCAGCTACAAATTGTCATTTTAATATTTTTTAGTGGCAATAAAACGAGGTTCTTTATAAACTACAATAATGACAATTGCAGCCTCTGCTCGACAAAATCTACGGATCCCGTTTTCAATTTCGACTGACCCAAATAGAAGCAGCGATAGACCCTATAACAGAAGCAACGGTAGATCAAACTAGATGTTTTCGAAAATTATCTCCAACTATCTGGAATCATCCGTTTAGGAATATAACAGTACATTCTAGACCGTTTCATTGGTGTGGTGAATTATTTACACTCATTAACGCCCTTATAGCTGACACAGCTGGGTAGTTGAAAATTTCACACAGGACTGGGTGCATACGAGAACCAGACAGAGGCGAGTTTCCGTCGCTTGACTTCTTCAATGATCTCTTGTAATAAATCCATAATGAAATTGTTGCCGTTCGTCTTGTACAGTGAGTGATTTCGTACGCCTGTAGCCAGTTATTATATGTTGTTTTATTTTGGATAACAATCAAGAAACAAAGTGAACGGAACGTGCTTTAAATTTCGACTGCTCGAGGGAGCGATTGACCCTAGAACAGAGGTAGCGGTCGATCAATAGAGACTTTTTGAAAATTTTCACAATATTTTTCGATCATCCGTGTTAGAATATACCATTATATTCTGGAGCGATACATTGCCCTCGTGAATTAATTATACTCGTTAACGTCCCTATAGTTGAAACGGCTGATCGACTTGGTAGTTGGAAATTTCATAAAGGATTCGGTGCATGCGAAGATGAGAGGGAGGCGACTGTCTGTCACTTGTTATCTTCGTTGATCTTGCAACAACTTCATAATTAAATTGTTGTAATTCGTCTTGTACAGTGAGTGATTTCGTATTTATTATGCAGTATTATGTCATATTTATGTAGTAGTTGAAACTGCATATCGACTTGGTTTCTGTCGCTTGATTTCTTCGTTGATTTCGTAATGAATCCATAATGAAGTAATTGCCGTTCGTCTTGTACAGTAAGTGACTTTATTTATCTTTCGCATGTTTTTTTTTTGTTGATTTCCTAATGAACCCATAATGAAATTATTGCCGCTCGTCTTGTACAGTGAGTGATTTCATATGTATGTAGCCAATTATAATATATTGTATTATTTTTATTTAACCAAAGTGGATGGAAGCTGCTTCAAATTTCGGCTGGTCGAAGCAGCAATAGACCTTCTAACAGAAACAGCGGTAGATCAATATAGATTTTCCGAAAATTATTTTCTATTATCATTCGTGTATACCAGTATATTCTAGACCTTTACATTGCCGTGATAAATTATTTCTTACTTGTTACCACCCCTTTATCTGAAACGGCTCAATGACTTGGTAGTTGGAAATTTCATACAGGACATGGAGCATGAGAGAATGACCGAGAGGCCAGTGGAAGTTAACTTAAATCTAAATTGTGTTTTATTGATACCAATGACTTCTTAAGTTTTAGTTCATGCTATAAATGACCTTTGACATGAGCAAATGTGTGAATTTTCTTTAATCCCTATTCATATGGTAACAAAATTCCAACAGCAATTAAAACAGAGTCAAAACTCAGTTACTTTCGTCGAGAATTTTGGAGCAACTGAAACTATTGGTGGCAGCCAAACATCAGTGGCATAAGGACATGCGAGTGAGATGGTTATATATTGTAAATGAGGACTTTCTCCGAGGATTGTTCATTGGATCTCTGCAATAGTGGTAACAATGATACTGCTCTATGGTCTGATCGTGGTTTTTGAGAAAACCTCCTATTAGGCACTAATTAATAGTGTTCAGAAAATGTTGACGAGGTGCATCACGAGGGCTTTGGGCACCCTTCCTCTGATGCCCTAAATGTAATGTTGTATTTGCTGCCAATGAACATTATAAGCAGCCAGATTGCTTTTACGTCTGCCATTAGGTTTATGAAACTCTCCCAATAGGGCATTTGCAGGAGTCGATCATGGAACAGTGCTGGAAGATATTCCAACCATCTCTGATTGACCATCCATTTATTGAATGAGGATAATAGACCAACAGTCATTCGAGTCAATGTCTTCTCTGACACTCAGGCGGTAATGAAGTCCCTGGAATCAGTAACCCTATACCCAACATCTTCCCAAGGATTGCCGCATATCTCCTATCGAGATAACCAGGCGATGTTCGTCTTATATTGTAGCCAGCTTACAAGGGAATTCCAGACAACTACATAGAAGATGAGCTGCCCAGACTTTGGACTACTGTCCCGCAGCAATTGGAACGTATTGGCATTATTGGTGATCACATAGCTATTATAATTTAAATGATCTCTGGTAACCAGTCCACCGCTAATGGTTGATGAATTCGCTAACTACAGAGTATTCTAGAATATACTAGAAGCAACTAGATGGCGCTAGAGAGATTAGTGACCGCTGGCGATTAATCATCGGAGAATAGAGATTACTGTAAATACAGGAGAATCATTGATGCGCTAAACTTTGATTACATTAACATTTGAATGATAACGAAAAGATTGTGGTGCGTTGAACAAATATTTGGATGTCACAGGACAGTTTTTGATGTGTATGGCAACTTAACGGTTCTAACAGTTTGTTCGATTTAAGGAGTTTCATCGTAATGAAATGATCACATAGTCATTATGATTTGACTGATCCCTAGTTACAGATTTACCACAAACGGTTCAAGAATTCGCTAAATACACAGCATTCTGGAAAATGCTAGAGGCAAGTAGTTGTCATGAGATAGATTTAAGACAGCTGGAGAGGTATGATTAGTGAATTGAGATTACTATAAATACAAGAGAATAACCAATGCGCTATACTTTGACAAAATTATTATCATTTTAGTTTAAGCGTGCAATTTGTGGTGTGTGGAACTAACATTTGAATAACAACGGATAATTCATGGTGAGTTTTGCTACTTAATTGTTCAACTAGATTAATGGAGCTAAGTGCTAAGGCAGTGATCGTATATTTGTTACGGATGAAAATATCTCTAGTTCACCACAAATGGTTGAAGAGTTCGCTAACAATAGAGCATTCTGGAAAATACTAGAAGCAACTACACGACACTAGATATATTTATGACTGGAGAATTGAGTTAGCTACAAATATTAATATAAATATTGCTTAAATTACCAATTGATTTTAAGTTAATTGAATTAAAACCGTTTGTGGTGATTTAAAGTAATATTTGAATGTCAACGGCCAGTTTATGGAGTGTATAGCAACTTAATTATTCCAACTGCTTTTCAGATTTATCGAGCTTAATGTTAAAGTAATGATCACATACTTATAATGATTTGAAACAACATCTGTGGTAACGAGTTTGTCTCAAACGGTTGATGAATTAGCTAACTAATGAGCATTCTAGAAAATACTAGAAACAACTACATGACACGAGAGTGGTTTATTACTGCTGAAGATTTATGGCAGGAGAATTGGGGTTTCTATAAATACAACAACATAACCAATGCATTACACGTTGGGTAAATTAAATATTGCATTTAAACGGACTGTTTGTGGTGTGGTGAATTAACATTTTAATTTAAATGGACATTTTGGGATATGTATTGCAACTTAGTTGTTCTAACAATTTGCCAGATTAATTTGCTATGGTTCAAAAGAGCTCTAGTTCACCACAAATGGTTGAAGAATTCGCTAACTACAGAGCATTCTGGAAAATACTAGAAGCAACTACACAGCAGTATATATATTTATAACTGGTGAATAATTATGGTTGCAGAGTCGAAATAACTACAAATACAGGAGCATAAACTATGCATTACAGTTGTGTTAAATTACAAATTGAATTTAAACGGATTATTTGTGGTGTGTTAAAATAACATTTGAATGTTAACGGCCAGTTTGTGGATTAAAAAGCACCTTAATTGTTCTAACTGCCTTTCAGATTTATGGAGCTTAATATTAATGCAGTTATCATATACTTATCATGATGTAAAATATCTCTGGTATCAAGTTTACCTCAAATGGTTGATGAATTTGCTACCTAATGAGCTTTAATGAAACCACTAGAAGCAACTAGATGGCACGAGAGTAGTTTATGACTGCTGAAGAGTTATGACTGGAGAATTGGGGTTTCTATAAACACAAACATATAACCAATGGATTACACGTTGGTTAAAGTACCTGTAAAATGTAAACGGGCTGTTTGTGGTGTGATGAATTAATATTTAAATTTAAACGGAGAGTTTGTGGTCTGAATTGCAACTTAGTTGTTCTAACAATTTGTCCGATTTAATGAACCAAATATGACTGTAGTGATCACATAGTTATTATAATTTTGAAAAATTCTCGGTTATAAATTCACGACAAACGGTTTGTAATATGTATAGGAACTTAATTGTTCCAGATTAGACTTGATATTTCAGATTTGATTATCATGCTCTGAAACATCTCTGGTAACGAGTTCACCTCAAACGGTGGAAAACACTAGAAGAAATTACTTCGAATGAGAAAAATGTATGACTTCTGAAGATTTATGACTGAAGAATTGAGATTTCTATAAATACAACAACATAACCAGTGCATTACACGTTGGTTATATTACCTATTGAATTTAAATGGTCAGTTTGTGGTGTGGTGAATTAACATTTTAATTTAAACAGACAGTTTGTGGTCTGTATTGCAACTTATTTGTTGTAACAATTTGCACGATTTAAGGAGCTAATTGCGATTGCAGTTATCACATATTTATTATGATTTGAAAGTTCTACGGTTACGAATTCACCACAAAAATGGTTGATGAATTTTCTAACTAACGAGCATGCTGGAAAACACTAGAATCCACTAGATGGCACCAGTATGAGTACTGATTGGAAAATAATTACAGTCTTATCTTTATGAATCAGTCTGTTTAAAAATAAATAGAAATAAAAACAACAACAACAACAACAACTACTACAAATACTACTGATATGTTGGTGATTTATTTGTGCTTGCTGTGTTGTGGAGTGTTTGTGTGGGTGGTGGGTGTAGGGGGGGTACCTAAAAGAAAAACTGTTAAGGGAATGCAAAGAGTGGAGAGTGTGAGTGTAAATTGTCATGGTGGAGGGTATATAAGCTTCAGCCCGGCCGAACTTAACACCGTTTCTACTTGTTTTTGTATACATCGGGCAATGCTGAACATCAAATGACTCGCTTTGTTTGGCCATAGCAACAACAACGAAACACACAAGATCACACATACTTTGTCCGAAGTAGCTGACGTAAACGTGTGTCACATAACCACATGTTTGCCATATCAACAGCAACGAAACAGCCAAACACACAACATCACACATACTTTGTACGAAGTAGCTGACGTATTAGTGTGTCACCACAACGTCGACTGCGCAAATGAAAATTTTTTTGCGTGGCTATGCTTTATATCTCCGTTCAACAACAGCAACACACGCATGTACATACATACATTATTATGTTAATACATACGCCATAGACACAATTTCGTTTGCCTCAGCCCTGCCACACCACTTTTTCATTGCTCTCTTGCTCGCTCATTTTTGTTTAACACGTCATTATTCTCTTTCGCAGTCGCAGAAAATCTGGTTTTAGCAGCAGCATAAAATCTGGTTTTAGCAGCAGCATAAAATCTTGACTTTGATAGATTTAGTCCCTATACGCCGCTATAGATGTTAACACATCAAAAAAACTCGCAACGTTGTGTAGTAGTAAAACTGATAAATTTTGTATCATCTAAATAAAGAATTGTATAGTGATAAATGTTGTATCGCCTAAATAAACAGTTGTATTAGCTTTTTTGTAATTTATAAAGATCTTAGTTTAACTAAATATAAATAAAGCTGTTATTTAATGGATAATTCGTAACAATGCCAAAGTGTCTTATTCATAAACAGTGTCCTATTCATAAAAGATTTGAGAGACGATTTTTGTATGATAAAATGTCTTTGAAACCTCTCATAACTGTTAATGTATACGACCGTATGAATGTTTAAATCACAATTATGTTGATGAACTGTTGTTGTATTTCGAACTTCAGCTACATCTATTTACCTTGCTTAGGTATATCTTCAATATCAACACTTCCATCCCAGCTGCTTTCATCCCCAAAATTTGGAATTTCATTTTTCCACTTGAAAGCAATTGTTAGAAGACTACAAAAATCTAAAGAAATACCTCTCGTTATAAATGACTTCGACAGATCAGAATATGCATCCCAAAATGCGAACCAATTATTAGTTAATTTACAGCACTCAAAAACGAAATCCTTCACAAAGGATTTACCAATAATTTTACCCCAAAAACATGTGTAAACAAAAAGTAATAATTCTTTTTCAACAAATACAGACACACTGAATGTTACGACATGTATGGTATGGTATGTGAATGTTGAGCCCAAAATCATCCCAAAATTTAGACCTTTTACAGAAATTTCCAATAAAAGTCAAGAAAGCAACACAAACATATAAACCGAACGCACACAGGCACTTAGAAGGACATACCAACACATACAGTTACACAAACGAGGATCCTCAAATAACCAAGAAAATTTAAGCAAACATTCATTGCCAAACGAGCCGAGAGCTCAGGTAATTGCATTTTCTATATGTTTCAGTATGTGTGTGTTTATATACATACATACATATATACTTATACAGATATATGTTTAAGTGTATAAAGAAACAAGGCCTTTTTGGTTTAACCTTTTTGTGGGTTTTTCCGTTACAAATGACTTAACTTACAAGAAGATGCCAAAGCAAATATTCCACAAATACTCTCGCCCCCACACTGATACAGACACACACACACACACACACACTGTTTCACATCTACACAGTGTGACTTTTTAAATTGCTGCACAGAAAGCGACCCCATATCGGGGCACACAGAGAGAGAGCACGTAAAGTTCTTTTCCTTTTCATACTCTACTGCCTTTTTGATTCGATTCGGTTTGGCCTTATGCCAATGATGTTACACACTTTGCGATCCTATCCTGCATCAAAGTACCCCAGAAACCATAGCAATGAATTGAGGTATTCTCCCAAATAGTCCTTCGATGGCACGAGGTAATAGTTCAAAACATCTATGCACATGTGTTTAAGTTAAATTCTTTGCCAGGGCACAGAGTCTTCATCCATCGCCTCTCCCTCCTGCCGATGTGATTGAGAAGGATGCGTTTCCAAATTGTTTAAAAAGCGTAAAAATTGTTACACAAAAAGATACTTTGTTCTTAATGTTGTACTGAGAGGCGGGGAAATAGATATTAAACTATTTCAGTGAAACATGAATGCAGAGCAGGGCGTGAAGGGAGCGAATACAAATAATAAATTATAAAACATTCTAAAGTTGAAATGCTTTAACACATATAAATCAAACAAGTGGACAGCCTTAAAATTGAAAAGACGCCAAATGTAGATCGATTATATTTTAATCTACTACTACAACAAATATGAAAAGTCCTTTGGCATCCTAATGTTGGGGTCACAAAAGTTTACAGAACTGTGAAGTTTGAAGGTTTCATTTTAAATCGAAAGAAATATTACTTGAAGGTGAATCTCTTCCAAAGGAATTACTATCAATATCACTTAAATTCCTTGACATGTTGACAATTTGGTCCTTTAAATGTCAAGGATTTTATAAATAAATGTGCCACAACTGCCTCAATTTTATTGCACCTCATAAAACTAGATGAGTCTTCTTTCCTTCTTCTCTTTGTCGCGTTTTAAATATTTTCGTTCGCTAAAATTTTCTATTTTTTCAATGTAAATGAAAACTGTTTTAATCTATTGGTAAAATTAAACCACAGTTGACACGTCATGAACTTCTGGGGTATCAACATGTACTCTGACAGTCAGGTTTGTATAAATTCTCTGCAATCTCTACTCCTGATTTTAAGGACTGCCAACGATTGTAGCGCATCTTTGAATGAAATGGACTAGCTTTTCGATATCCACTTTATATGGGTGCCGGGGTACAGGAACATTCCTAGGAACCATAGAGCGGATGAGCTGGCAAGATTATTGACTACCTTACCTATTCCTCTGGAAATTGAGTATGTAGGTATGCCCTGTTCCGCACATGAGCTCATGCTTAAAACAAAAAATCTCAGTTATACGACTGATAGATGGTCTGGACTCACAAACTGCAGGATCTCCAGCCAAGTATAACCAAGTTATCACCTGATTCGTGCGCTCAACCTGATGTCCTTTCCTAGACAATAGAACGCGGAATAATTGTTTCCATTTTTTTGCGCAACAATTCGTAGGTTGTGTTTTGTGGCGCAGAGTGAATTTCGTCGCAGATTTCCTGGCCGTCCGACAACAACTGGATAAATACTGCGACGTTTGGCCACTTGCCTTGAAAAGATTGGGACAACACGAGATATTCCCAGGGCTGGCCGGCCCCGGAGCAGCCGGTTCTGCTGAGAATATCGCTGCTGTTGCCCAAGATGTCGTAGAGGAGCCTGGAACATCGCACAGACGACGTGCCACGCAATTGGGCATAAGCCGGCGCCCAATTTGAAGATGAGATGTTAACTGTTGACCACCAAATGCATGTAACCTACGCTCAAGCCATTCGGAATCTCAACGAAGAGATGGGCGATTTTTCATCTAAAATTATCAATTCCGCCCAATTCCATCTTAGCGGTTACGTGAATAAACAAACTAATCATTTCTGGGGCACTGAAAATCCGTGTATCACCCACGAAAAACCATTACACCTGCTCAAAGTTACTGCGCGGTCTGCTTTTAACGCTGGGGGAGTCATGGCTGTGGATGGAGCGCGCTACAGAGCCATGATTACCGCATTTTTTTCTACAATTGGAGGAATTGAGACTGGAGAACATGTGGTTTCAACAGGACGGTGCAACGGCGCACTCTGCTCGAGCCACAACCGATATTCTAAAGAAAGCATTTCCGGGTAGCTTAATCCATCGTTTTGGTGATTTCCAGACTTCCTTTTATGGGGTGTTTTGAAGTTTCGGGTTTACTTCAACAAGCCTCAGACTCTTGAAGCCCTTAAAGACAATATTCGCCAAGAATTCCAGAACCTATCGGTTGCAGTTCTGGCAAGAGTGACCGAAAATGCCATAAAACGAGCCCATATGGTCATCAACTCTGGTGGCGGCCTTTTGGCCGATAGCATTTTCTCAACGTGATGGATTAAATTCTAATGCAATAGATAAACAAATTTCACAAAGGTTTTCATAAAAAAAAATACATCAAAAGAACATTGGGTGATTACTTTTGTCCCACCTTGTATCTTTATGCTGGTAACTGTGATCACTGGACACACTGTGTAATGGGCAGACACGCGTCTATACTTGGAATCTCAGCTCATGATTACAACTCACGATTACTGGGTCTAGAGGACGCCGAGAGTGTCAAACATCTCACATGCTGCTGTCCGACCTTTTGGACGCGTAGGAGACAATATCTAGGATTTTACATCATGTTGGATCTAACAGACATGCAGGAACTTAAGTTGAATGATCTCACGACCATTTGGCAGAGTATTAATTGGTTCGTCAGAAACTAATGTATGTCCCTTCTTCAGTGTCATCCTGCAGTATCGGGATAAGATATCATGTAGCTTCAACGGCCAATACCCACAACAGGTCAATTTACAGGTAAAACGAAGGGGACGGAATATGATGTCCGGTGGTATCAAACTCTGAAAAATCTGTCTTTTTTTATTGTTTGGATGCAAATATATAGGTTAGGAAATAGAAGATCGTCACTGGGGGATAAACCCGGAGAATACGGTGGATGAGGTAGCAATTCGTTTACCAGTTTTCGGATTCTTGCCATGGCGACTACCCACCTGTGTTTTGGTGCATTTTCATGGTTTTTGCTCTAAATCTATGTCGAAGCTGGCCAAAAGCCGGTTATAGTTTTATCCCTTTCAAGGTAATCGATGTGAATGAAACCACCAAAACTGTCGTCATAACCTTGTTGGTCGACAGACCCACATTGGCAAACCCATTCTTTGGTACACGTTCACCCTTAGAACTCCACTGCTTTGATTGTTCCTTGGTCTCTGGTGTTTTGTGATGGATCCGTATTTCAGCCACGGTTATGAATCGGCTCAAAACTCCTTCGGATTGCGGTTAAACATTGCGAAATACTCCTTCGGAGTGTTCACACGATTTCGCTTATGTTCGAGTGTGAGTAAACGCGGCACCCATCGTACGGATAGCTTTTTCATGTCTAGCAGCATACAGCCTCAGAAGCATATGGTCCAGTATCATTCTATGGATTTTATCGACGATTTCTGTTGTGACCACCTCTCTTGGACGACCCGAACGTCACTAGCACTCGTACAGCCACAACGAAACTCAGTAAACCACTTTTTAAATACTGAACTTGAGTGTGCTGGAGTCCCCATAATAACAGGTGGCGCAAAAGTTGTCACGCGATGTTCTTTGGCGGTCAACAGCAAACAACTGATAAACTGACTGCATTTTGTAAGGGTCCATCCTCAAGTCTTTCACCAAAATTGGCTGTAAAGACCGCTTATTTATCCGCAAACGACCCTGGCGAACCAATTAGAAATCTGCCAAAAGGTCCTAAGACCATCGAGCTTAACTCTCTGAATGTGTGTATATCCTTGATGTAAAATCCTTGAAATTGTCTCCTACTCATACAAATGGTCGGGAAGTAGCAAATGAGATGTTCGACGCCCTCGTCCTCCACTAGAAAGCCTCAGCAGTAATTACGAGCTAATATTACAAGTCTACACGCGTGCCTGCCTAATAAATCCCGCCTACTAATCACAGCTACTATCATAGAGACACTTTGTCTAGGAATGTATATTAAGTTTAGCATACGATTTAGTTCATAGCTTGGCAACGTCTGCCTGGTGATGCTACGTTTGAGGTCTCCAGACAAGTACGTACGCAGGGGCGAGTCCAGGGATCCGCAACTCCCCTATCCATGGTGTTTGACCTGAAACTAACCTTTCTGTCGAGATTAAGGCCCAGATACCTTCAGTATCCTTTACGCAAATTTGGGAGGTACTTGACACTTTTCTGGCCGTCGTGGCGCAATGGCTAGTGAGCGCGGCTTTTGTGCATGAGAACGTGGGTTCGATCCCTGCTCTGACCACCTTACATTTCACGACACTATCAAGTACTTAGCCATGAAAAATCTTTTCAAAAAACCGTTCGCAACCGGTGTAAAACTATAGGTCCCAATCAGTGAGTGAAAAGACTAGAGAGCGCACAGTTCATTGGTTGTGAGAAGCTCTCCTAAATCCTTCCATGGGATGTAATGGGAAAAGCTTTTTTGTGTATTTTGACATTTTTATGCACTCTGGTAATGCAGAAGGTAGTCAGTTGAAAAACCGCTCTAAACTCTCGTTGAAGCATTCTTTATCATACTCTTGCTCGCTGGAAAAATATCTAACCAGGAAGATTTTTAATAGTCCGACCCATTCAATAGTACTACCATATTTCAGACCTGCTATAGAATCCGTCAGGCCTTCTCGACACATTACATAACCCTTTCCATTTTACATTTCGTGAAATTAGCCAAGGTCTTCAATCCACGCATAGTATGAGACGATCTAACGCAAGACCTTTACAAAAAAAACTCTTGATTGACGTCTTCCTCAAGAAGGCCTTTTGTAAGGCTTTCCTTAAGAAGGCATCGTGCATGGCAGAAAAGAGCAAGGATTGTACAAGAGTTTCTTAAAGAAGACATTATAGAAGGTATTATTAAAGATAGCATTAGGGAAAGCCTTCATCCAGAAGGCCGCATAAAAGAAGGCGTTACGCATTGCTGTCAGCCCGAACCTTAGACAAGGTCTTAGGAAGAATATCTGAAAAAGATACTAGACGCGGAGGCATTCTAGAATTCTTTCTAATGATATCCTTTCAAACATGTGAAATTGCCTTCGTATATATCCTAATAGAGAGATATTTGAGATATTTATGGGGTCATTCTTGTCTTATTTAGCTACATGTTAAACTGTATGTCCCACAACCATTTCTATCGAATCAACGTTAAGTTGACGGTTCAGAATCTGATTTTCACTGTAATGGTGTTCCTATAGTAAAAGATTGAAATCAGAACGGAAAACATCTTCCCCAAACCTTCAATTTCTAAGGACTTCAAAAGTTATCCTTAAATCAAGTTAAGAGAACGTGTTTGCATTCGCTCTGTAAGCAATTTGAAACAGAACCTACAAGTCCTTCTAAAATATAAAATGGAAACTGTGTCTCTAATTAAAGTAATATCTAAATGATCAAAAGTGCTTGAAAAAGTCGAAATATGAAACTACAACATATGAAAAAAATTGCTTACACTGTGTGACAATTTGAGGATCGATAACTCTGCAACTGCGCGCTAAAAATTTTTTCTTTTTTTATTGTTTGGGTGCAAATATACTGTGTTTGTAGCTTGTTGCGAATATAGTTACACTTGTGTCCAAACACTTTGTGTTTGCTATTCCATATAATATGTTTGGGACACAATGATTATAACATATTGTTACGAATACGTAAAAGCTTTTGCTTGCTGTTAATGGCTCTACTAACAGTATGTAAATAACAGGCGGTTAATGCTGCGCCTGAAAGTATGCATTGCAACAACGTACCAGCTCGCTAAACCAGTAGCATGAATTCACCTCAGTAAAGATAATTCTCCGCCATTCGAGATTGTTCTACAAAGATAAGCAGCAACAACAACGTCTAGAAGGTTCTTGAATTCGCTAGATATACCTTCATTTGAGTATAAATAGCGGAGGTCTTTGGAATGGAGAGTTCAGTTTGTGATTAAACCCCGTAAAGTAAGCAACGCGAATTGATAGTAAAATACAAGACTTATTAAAGTGTTACTATATAAGTAAAATAAAAGGAAGTGAAACCGTTGTAATTATCGTAATCTAAAAAGAACCTTGTTTTATTATTGGGAATAAAACAATGCAAAAAGGACGAATAAGGAAATTCGTAACAAGAAGTATTTGTGATCCAAATATGGTTTTGTTTGTTGAAAACTGCTGGAAACAAAAACATGACACGACACTCAAGAAAAAATGCATCAGATCTTCAATTCACGAAAACAATGCTGCCCAACATGTACATAGTTCCTGCAATATGTTCCTAGGGCCAATATTTACCAACGTGTGGTTTAATTAGTATTACGTTAAGGCAGCAAAACTCGGGCAACAACACATTTTTGCTGTCCAGATCACGTAAGATGTTACGGCCTCAACATGTTAGGATATTTCGAAACTGATTTCTAAATTACCTACAGATCCCCTCATAGTATACTGTGTTGCACTGTGTTATTCGAATATTTCAAATCAAAGATGGTGGGAGCAGCTTAACCAGCTCCAGCTATATGCTACATTGTCAAAGCGTTTAAATGGATTTCATAGTTAAATTCAGACAGAACACTCTCCTCCCTCCCCCATAAAACGCAATAGCATTCCGAACATTTCTCCCTGTTATAAACTTAGACAAGTAGAATACTCTTTAAAATCTTCATTGACATCTTGACAAGGATAACATTGTAAATGTCATTTTAACACATTCATATACATTCATTGTATGTATGTATTTACATGTCATTTACATTTAATTGTCTGAATAAATAGCAATATGTTTAGGTTAACATTGAAATTAAAGACGTAGGATGTAACATCCAGCCAGTCTGGTAGGTGGCAATTTCCACTAAATCACCCGCCACCAAATTAGTAATACTGGTAGCTACTTACTTAATAATTCCCTGTAGGACTGGCAATGTATGTAGCTCATAGACACTAGTTGCTTTACTAATCGCAAAGTAGTACACTGCCGTGCTTATCGAGAAGGACTCAAGACCACTTTCCTAAATTTTTCAGGAGAAGCAGATTTCTGAATTCTGCGTGGAGCTTCATTTGTAATAAGAAACCCGTTGTTTTTTATAATGAAATTAACAACATTTATCTAGTTTTGTCGCAATTTTCAACCATAACAGAAGGTGCAAAATGTTGCTAACTTGTGTTTAAAAAAAATATTTGTTGTTTTAATATTTTGGAGTTGAGTTTTTCTTAGTAAGCAGGGCAGTACAGTGAAGGGACAGTTGACTGTTTTCTGCACTCTGGTAATGTAGGAGGTAGTCAGTTCTAAAACCTTTCAACACTTTCGTTGAAACATTCCTTCTCATACTTTTTTCGTTGAATAAACCAATAAACCAACCAATGACACTACAATATTTCATGCTTACCATAAAATCCGCCAGGCCTTCCCGACACATTATATACTCCTTTTCACTTTCCATTTCGATTAATTGGAAATGCCTTCGATTCACGCTTAGTATAAGAAGACATAATGAAAGACCTTTACAAAAACCTCTTGCTTGACGTCTTGCTCAAAGCCTTCCCGGCACATTACATAGTCCTTTCCATTTTGCATTTCGTGAAATTGGGCAAGGTCTTTAATCCACGCGTAGTATAAGAAGATCTAATAGAAAACCTTAACAAAAACTCTTGATTGAAGTCTTGCTCAAGAAGGCCTTTTGTTAGGCCTTACTTAAGAACGCGTCGTTCATGGCAGAAACGTGAAAGGCTTATAGAAGATTTTCTCAAAGAACGCACTAAAGAAGGCATTCTTAAAAAGATCCTTATAGAAAGTCTTCGTCCAGGTGACCATATAACCATATATACAAGGTCTTAAGAAGAACATCTGAAGCAGGTCTACGAAGTGTAGGTATAGTAGAATATTTTCTAACTGTATCCTTTCAATTATATTAAATTGCCTTTGGATATGTCCTAATGGAGAGGTACTGGAAGATCTACAATAGTGTGTGGATGGTTTAAAATTGGACCACATTACACTAAATGGACTCAAGTTTAATTCTTGTATTATTTTGTTTCCTGTTAAACTGTATTTTGCACTACCATTTCCATCGCATCAACGATAAGCTGACGACACAGAATCTGATGTATTTTTCCATCGCTCCTTGTAATATTGTTCCTCTACAAAAAGAATACAATTAGAAGGGCAAACATCTTCCGCAAACCTTCCATTCCGAAGGCCTTCACAAGTTACTCTTAAATCAAGTAAAGAAGAACGTATTTGCATTCCCTCTGCATGCTATTTAGAACGGCATTTTCAGGCCTTCTAAAATATAAAATATAAAATCTGTGATTTTGAACGGATAACACCGGTGCCATAACTTACATTTGTTAGACCTTCAGTAGGCCAGCCTACTGTGCATACTTTTAATATCTAAAAAGAAACCTACCATTTGGTAACGTTTTTGTTTTCTGCATTCATTTTTCAACAAACAAAGCCACATTTGGGCAACAAAAATATATATTATAACCTATTAATCATTGTGTCTCCAACATGTAATATTGAATAACAAACACATTGTGTTTGGACACAAGTATACTATATTTGCGGCAAGCTACAAAGACTTTATATTAGAAAAAATTTTGATATTTCAGCGTGTAGTCATGATGATTGATATCAAATAATACAATTTTGCATTACAACTCATGATTGTGGCCGTGGGTGGTGCATGATTGGTGTGCGCGCCTCTTGTACATGAGATCCTGGGTTCGATACCTGCTCGGACCACCTTAAAACTCTTTCGGCGGTGGGCACCCCGTAGTGATGGCGACACTATCGAGTATTTAGCCATGAAGAAGTTGGTCAAAATAACGTTCGGAATCGGTGTAAAAACTGTAGGTCCCAATCTGCGAGTATAAAACTAGAAAGACGAAGTGGTTGTGAGAATCTTTCGCCAATTCCTTCGTGGGATGTAATGGGAAACCATTTATTTACTTATTTATTACAAGTCATGACGGCACATGGAAGCGGTTAACTATGCCGACCCTAAATTATTGACGTCGGTGCAATAACAAATTAAATCGTTGGAGGCGGCTGAATTTGAATTAACTGAGAATTTGGGGCGACGGAAATCTGCCAGATTTGTACAAAACTAGTACGTATTTTTTTTTAATAACTATACCTTTATTATCGGGTAACCCTATTTAACCGGCTTTGATTTTAATCCATTGCGAGCCACTTATATCGGCGGCGTTAGCTTCAAACAATTGTTGGCGGTGGAGGCGCGTCTCTAATTACAATGTGAGACAAAATTAGATTTTTTTCAAAATTATGGGGTTCTATCAACGGATTCTTGTGACCGTCGGTGGTGCAATGGGTAGTGTGCGCGCCTCTTGTACAGGAGATCCTGGGTTCGATCCCTGCTCCAACCACCTTAAAAAAAAAAAAAAAATTTCTTTCGACGACGGTCACCTCGCTTAGTGACGGCGACACTATCGAGTATATAGCCATGAAAAAGCTTCTCAAAATACCGTTCGGAATCGGTGTAAAACTGTAGGTCCCAATCAGTGAGTGAAAACTGGAAAGCGCACAGCTCAGTGATTGTGAGAAGTTCTCCCCGGTCCCTTCATGGGATGTAATGGGAAACCATTTATTTATTTTATCAACGGATTCTGGTAGAAAGGTCTAAAGAAATATACGTGTATCGACGTTTTGCCAGATCTGATCAGAATTTTTTAATGGAAACAGCAAAATGACAAAATTCATTATTAACCCTTAGAAGGCAGTTAGTTTCTGCTGATTATCTACCACTTGGGCTAAGATTTGTGTTTTGGAGTGTTCGTACACATACGTCAAATTTTATGGCGATCATTTTTGTAGAACGTTTTGACCACGCCTCCCGTCATTTTCGAGCAGTTTTTTGTGAGTTCTCAAATATCAAGTAAAAATTATGGTTTTACGTGACAGTTAGAGGATTAATTTGTTCCACAAAAATGTTTATCTGAATCTTTTCTATAAAACTTCTGAACATATTTTGTACCTCAGAAATACGGATCACACAATTTTGCATGCCGACATGTTGCAGGAAAGTTCCGAGGGGCGGAAACTTTGACCAGCCCTAAAAAAAAATCTGTTCAGATCTGGCAAAACGCCGATACACGTATATTTTTTTAGACCTTTCTACCAGAATCCGTTGACAGAACCCCATCATTTTTTTTTTGGTGTCGCACAGTGTTATCGGTCAGCATGAGTCTCTGCAGGGGAGACCTTTTCACAATCACCGAGCTGTGCACTGTCTAATTTTTGAATCACATATTGCTCCAACTCTCGATGGAATATGCCTAACAAGACACCGCTGGCAGGATTACCTGGACGAATCGACACAAAAGATTGGTGTTACCAGCTGAAGAGAAAGGGAAAAAGATCGAGCAATTTTGAGAAATATCTTGTCTTATTTGTTTAAGGTCCTTAACCCTGCTGGGTTGTTGCTCGAGGCAAATTAGTTATGTAATTAGCTATTGAATGTCAGTGCAGAATGGGGCAATTGCCTCCCTCATAGGGTAACGCCATGTTAAATTCGTTAGTTGCAAGCATAGCGCGTGGATGGAGAAGTAGGTAATGGTGGTTACGCTAGAGTTAGCTTTTTGGTTAGCGTTGTCGTTAGCATTGTTATTAGGTTTACTACAGTTAAATTGTCTGGCGGGATACTTTAGATTCCATAATACAAACACCCTCACATACAAATATTAACATTCTATATAAGTTTTCCTATTGATATATTTTCCTCGGCCCCTCTTGCCTTATATTAGGTAACATTAACATTAACATCAACACCAACACATACAACTTAGGCACACTTCCGCTTAGAAAACATATCATGTTTTCATACATACACATATGCATATGCATGTGAGTGAAACGGAAGTTAAACAGACGTTGACAGGAAGGAATTTCAACTGTGAACAAATGTCACAGCATAAGTAGCAAAGTAAACGAATGAATGCAAACTAAGGATGAGAGACAGCAACGACAACGAATATTAAAAAATATTTGCATTTATATTCCGACATTTTACATTATTTGCCCGACCCGCCATCGCCCTACCCCCAATGACAGACAGCAAGGAGGAGACGAAGGATATGAAGATGAAGAAAAACTCCTTAAAGTGTATAGAACTTATAACTTATAGAGCAACAGATATCCAGATGGGGAATAGAGCAGCGAGTGCCGAGACTACAAGTACTCGCACTTGAGCTGAGATTTGCCATTTAGCTGCGAAAACAAACAAAAGGATGCGACTTTAAGTGGCATGTTGCAACATGACACCTTTGCCAGTGAAATAAATGTCACATTCTTCTTTTTAAACATTTGTCTTGCATGCGTCTTTTTGTTGCACTTTGAGATGAAACTGCATTTTTAAATAAGTATTTCATTGTTTGTACAGTCTCAAAGTGTTTGTTGTACAGTTATTAAGAAAGGTTTCCATGTCAGTTGTTTAGTGTAATAAAGGATTCATATTTTTCTACTCTACTTCCTGTGCAAGCAATAAAACTGTTTCAAAATGCAATCTAATATACTCACGACCTGACTCATGTCCTTGCTGCATTTAAAGCATTTTGTGTCAATATGAGTTAGTAATCCTGTCAAGCTATTACTTTAGCTAGTAATGTAATTAAATCTCTATGTTCATAAGCTACGTGACCCCCGATCAAATATTTAGGACACGCAAAATTATGCTGATTCAAATAGTTTTTGTAATAAAATATTCATTCAACTTCAAATATATTGTTGAAGTTTTAATATTTTCTCATTTCAATTATCCTTTATTCCTGTAGCACTTGTTAGTCCTGCGAAGTGAATACAATGTCCATGCAAGTCTATCTGTTTGTTGAAGGAATATTTACCACATAATACAGACATATTCTCCACCACATCGTTAGTAGAAATCAGCAAAATTTATTTGAAACCTAAATCCTCAATGACAGTTTGGGATAATCTCAACTAAGGAACTTAATATTTTACGTTGACTAGGACATCAAATGTCTGCAACAGGAGCAAGACAATTTTATGCATCTAGTTAAAAGTGAATTTGTGACATTTTTATAGTCCTGAGGAATATGGGCATTTCCATGGCAGAATTTGAAGATATATACCAGGTATAGCAAACGAACGCAAACGAGCGTAGAAAGTCCCTCTCTCTCCCTCTTTCTTTTCATAATGCATCTCGTAAGATTCGAGTCGTATACTTTCTCATGCAAACGACGGCTCGGAAGTCGTTACTTGTAGACAACGCACGGTCTCAGTATAGCAACTCGCGAAGTACAAACACTGTACTACAACAAATGTACCAAAATTCCATACAATCTACCAAGAACTTCAAAAGCACTATTTTGGTACATTTTGTGTACCTTTTTCATACACGTTGTGAATTTTCTGGTACATTTTTTACACAGTTGTTGTTACTAAAACTTACTTTTTCTTGGTGTACTTTATACACTTTTTGATAAATTATGTCCTTTTTTAATAAAAAATTTGAAAAATTTGCCAAAAAGAACAAATAGTATATAATAAACATATCAAAAAGTACATAGAATGTACCAAAAAAGTTCAAAAGACTATACACAATGTACCAACAATTACATACAGCGTACCAAAAATTATACCAAAGCATACTTTTGTACTTTGCGCACGTTTTGTTATATACTTTATGCATTCTCTGGTACACTTTTTACACTGTTTTGTACAAAAATTTACATTGTCTTAGTATATTTTATGAACTTTTTGGTAACCAAAAAATTGCGAAAATGTACCAAACAAGTACTGAAGATTATTAAAAAATTAACCAAAAAGTTCAGAAACTGTACACAAATATACCAAAAATTACATACAATGTACCAAACATGATACCAAAGTATAGTACAAAAGTACTATTTTAACACACTTTGCGTACTTTCTTTATGCACTTTGTATATATTCTGTTAGACTTTTTGTACTAAAATTTACTTTCTTAGTATATTTTATGAAATTGGGAAAATTTGTCAAAAGATACAAATAATATATATAAGTCGTACCAAAAAGAACATAAAATATACCAAAAAAGTACAAAAGATTATTAAAAAAATAAAGCAAAAAGTTCAGAAACTGTACACAAATATAATTACAATAAATATACCAAAAATTATACCAAAGTATAGTACAAAAGTACTATTTTAACATACTTTGCGTACTTTCTTGATGCACTTTATATATATTCTGTTAGACTTTTTACACTGCTTTGTACGAAAATTTATTTTGTGTTAGTATATTTTATGAACTTTTTGATAACCTGTGTACTTTTTTACCAAAAAATTGGGAAAATTTGCCAAAAGGTACAAATAATAAAAAGCAGACGTACCACAAAGTACATAAAATGTACCAAAAACCTACAAAAGATTATTAAAAATTAAACCAAAAAGTTCAAAAAATGTACACAAAGATACCAAAAATTACATACAATGTACCAAAAATTATACCAAAGAATTGTACAAAATTACCATTTTAATACACTTTAAGTACTACTTTTTGATGTACTTTATGCACTTTCTGGTACACTTTTTACACTGATTTGTGCTAAAATGTACTTTTCTTAGTATATTTTAGGAACTTTTTTATATCCTGTGTGCTTTTTTACAAAAAATTGATAAAATTTGTCAAAAGGTACAAATAATATATAATAGACGTACCAAAGTACAAGGAATGTACTAAAAAAGTACAAAAGAGTATTAAAAAATCAACCAAAAAGTTACGAAAATGTACAGAAATATACCAAAAATTACTTTGTTACAGAATAGTACAAAAGTACTTTTTTACTTCACTTTGAGTACTACTTTCTAAATGTACTTTAAGCATTTTCTGGTCCACTTTCTTTTTAAAAGAACTACAAATAAAATATAACAGACGTACCAAAAAGTACATAGAATGTACCAAAATAGTACACTAGTTTATTAACAAATCAACCAAAAAGTTCAAAAAATGTACACAAAGATACCAAAAATTACATACAATGTACCAAAAATTATACCAAAGAATAGTACAAAAGTACCATTTTAATACACTTTAAGTACTACTTTTTTGATATACTTTATGCACTTTCTGGTACACTTTTTAAACTGTTTTGTATTAAAATGTACTTTTCTTAGTACATTTTAGTAACTTTTTGATATCCTGTGTAATTTTTTAGAAAAAATTGATCAAATTTGTCAAAAGGTACAAATAACATATAATAGACGTACCAAAAATTACATAAAGGGGCCAAAAGCTTACACGTGCGTATCAAAAAGTACAGGAAGAAAAAAATACATAAATTATACCAAAATGTGTATTAAGTCTACACAAAAAGGACCAAAAAGTACAGGAAGAAAAAAATACATAAATTATACCAAAATGTGTATTAAGTCTACACAAAAAGGACCAAAAATTTATATATTAGTATCAAAAAGTACAGAAAGATGAAAAATACATACATATTGGTTTTATGTTGTACACTTTTATGTTGTACACTTGATGTACTATTTTGTTACACTTAATGTACATTTTTCTACACTTTTTGATACCAAAAAGTACTTTTGTGTAATATTTATGTACTTTACTGATTTAAGTTTTTGGTATGAGGAAGTAGAATTTTGGTGCACTTTATGTACGTTTTCAAAACACTTTATGTACTTTTTGGTACACTTTACATACTCTTATGGAACACAAGATGTACTTTTGATATCAAAGAGTACTTTTCTAGTATGCTTTATGTAAATTTTTTATACAAATTATGTACTTTTGGTACCAAAAACTACTTTTATTTGGTATAATTTAGGTACGTTTTGTTAAACTTTATGTACTCCTTTATATTCAAAGGTACTTGTTTGGATGTACTTAATGTACAGTTTTGCAACACTATGTAGTTTCTTGAAACATTTTATGTACTCGTCCGCGATAGTCAGACCAATACTTCTCTATGGTATCGTAGTTTGGTGGAGGTCCCTCCAAAAGAAACATATTCTGAATTCCTTGATGAAAATTCAAAGATCAGCTCTTATTAGCGTTAGTGGGGCAATGGGCACGACGTCAGACACTACACTTAGTGCTATCCTGAACATCTGTACTCCTGATATCATGGCCGAATCAGCAGCCGCTACATCCCTGGTGAGAATCAGAGATTGTGACGTCATGTTATCGGGGCATTCCGGACACGATGAATTACTATACCGGATCAACTCTATTCCCGTAAAAACGGACTACTGTATCCTCTACCTTCTACCAGCGACAAATCTAAGAACTTATATTCCGAACAGGAATACCTGGGAAAAGTCACTGGAAGGGGACATCAGTAGTATCAGATTTTTCACGGATGGATCAAAGTTGGACGAGCAAGTAGACTATGGGGTTCATTCACCGGACCTAAATGTAAATATCTCCTTCAAGCTGCCTGATTACTGTAGTGTATTTCAGGCGGAAATTACCGCCATACTGGATAGTGCTGAACTACTGAAAAGTAGTGTCACAACCCTCCGGAGAATATGTATCTACACAGACAGCCAGGCTGCCATAAAATCCCTGGAAGCCATGTTTGCTACGTCCCTGACGGTGAAAGAATGCGACTCATCACTTAGGGTGATGGCAGAGTATTTTGACATCAGGCTCATCTGGGTACCGGGACACAGCGACATTCCAGGCAATTGCGTAGCGGATGCGTTAGCTAGACAGGGTACTACGGCACAGGTTCTTCCGGCAAAAGAAGGTGTTAGTATTCCAATCTCTACCTGGCGTTTACAGATCAGGCAGTAGACCCATAATATGTCCAAGGAGACTTACTCCAACTTGCGAACAAGCCAGGGTCCTCTGGCCACAGGTGGAAAGGAAGAGGACTAGGCAACTACTTAACTTGCCGAGAGGCAGGTTATTCACAATGATAGGAACACTTACGGGACATTGTCTTGTGGGAAAACACGCCCTAAGATTGCGACATAGAAACATATATAACAATAAATGATAAATAATATAAGCAAATGAATTTATTGTTATATATGTTTTCTGTCTTATCGGATGGCGTTTTCTACGTTAAACTTAATGGCCGTGTCTCTGACACAGCCTGCAGGGACAGTCCGTGGCCGAAGGCCTCGGACAACTGTCTGCTGTAATTTTTTAGTACCAAAATGTACACTTTACGTACTTTTGTGAAATACATAATGTACTTTTTGGTACCAAAATTTATTTTTCTTTTTATTCGTATTCTTTATGTAAATTTTGTTTTCTCAATTAAGTTAAATCTCCGATGAAATTCACAGCTTTAAAATCGGTTAATAACTGCCGGCTGTAGTGAATTTTGTCCACAAACCGACACATTAAACCACTGTACGGTATATGCAGAATATTTTGCAAGTCTTATGCAGTTCTTCTGGAAGTTGCGAGATGGAAGACCTAGATTTCAAATCTCACTGCGTGCTATTTGGAAATGAAGATGATACGTGGCTTGTAGGTTTAACGGCTCCATTGGCAGCCCTGCTAAAAACCTAACCAAGCCATGACTGCCATTGCTGGTTCCACCAATATTTTTCTTCTTTCAATATTTTGCTTTGCAATATTTTACTTCCCTTCCATTTTATAAAAAAAAGAAAACTATGTGGCTACATTTATCTATTTAACCCAATTGCTTGCATCTGTCCATGTGTCCATATAATCCTTTATCTACATCTTTTCATAAATCACTTCTTTATCTGGAATCACTCGTATGTGTTGGTATACCTACATGCATTTGTATACATATGTATATCCGTATCTCTGTGTATGTGTTGTATATCCTTCCACAAAGTAGTTTAAACATTTCCTTTTTAATTTCTTTTTTTTTTCATGCTTCTTCCTTAGTTTATATGTATATGTGTGTGTTTGTGTTTGTGTGTGTTTGCGTGGGTTTTATGCCAAGTCATCATTAAAATAAACATACTCCAATCCAACTTATGCATTGTTCGTATGGTTAAGTAGGACAATCAGGACAAAGATGATGCTTTTGCCCCCCAACCGAAAACAACCACATCATCTCTCTGCAAGCAGTCATTCAAGTTCTTTTTTTGACAACAAGCATTGTTACAATTACATGTACATCATGTACACAAACACAAGCCCACTTGCACTCATACATACATACTTTCCAACAGGCACAACTACATATGTTTAAATATATATACATATACACATATATACATACATGTGTGTGTGTTTGTGTTTGTGTAACATCATGTTTGTGTAACAATAATACTCGTAATAATAAAATCTGTACTAATGCATTATGCTGATGCACAGTTGATGTTCTTTGGTTGACTGTTTAGGTGGTTGCCTGGATCGCTCGCTCGTTGCTTCACTGGGGCAAAAGACTTTTGGTCCAACCAGCCCATTCCAATTATTCACCCGCCCCCCCTCTTCGCTGGCAAATACAAATACACCAAGTGTATGAGTGGGAACGGTTGGGTCATGTTATGCACCACTCAAATGAAACTTGTTCAAAAGTATATAATGAGGATGTTAGGACAGCGCAGACATTCACACACACGACAGATATTCAGATGTGGTCACGCTCGGAAAAAGCAGTTACAAAAGAATTTCGGCGGATGTGGCTCATCAAAAAATAAAAAAAGAAGTGATGGTGAACTTTTAATTGTAACCAAATAGAGGCATAACAGGACTCGTAAATTTTGCTCAATTATAACCAATTTGGGATCTTAAGTTTTGAAAATATTTTTGCATTTATCCCAGACTTGTTAGGATTAGCAAAGAAAATGCAATCCGAAATATAAAAATCCTTGAAGAAACATTACACAAATACGTATTTAGTTATGTGGCGCACTTATTGTGTGAGTCACCGCGGGAGTACAGTGGTTCAGAATCGATTACCATCGGCCAAAATTCTATACATTTTGATGTTGTAAACATTTTTAAGCACAATAAAACAAAGGACAGAAATGGAAAGAAAATATAATTTATTATACATTTACAAACACAATTTTAAGATCTGAAAAAGCAAATTGACGGTAAGTAGTAAAGTATTATTTAGAGATATAAAGAGTCAAAATTGCATATATGTTAGAAAATACACCAAAGTTGACTACTTTTTTTATTTTTGGATCTGAAAAACTAAAAATTTTTGGTTTTTTCTTTCCATGTTTTTTATAACATATTCTCACATAATGGTTCGTAATGGGTACAAAAAAATTACAGCAGACAGTTGTCCGAGGCCTTCGGCCACGGACTGTCCCTGCAGGCAGTGTCAGAGACACGGCCATTAAGTTTAACGTAGAATACGCCATCCGATAAGACAGAAAACATATATAACAATAAATTCATTTGCTTATATTATTTATCATTTATTGTTATATATGTTTTCTGTCTTATCGGATGGCGTATTCTACGTTAAACTTAATGGCCGTGTCTCTGACACAGCCTGCAGGGACAGTCCGTGGCCGAAGGCCTCGGACAACTGTCTGCTGTAATTTTTATATTTACCAACGGCATTTGATTCAAGTCCGTTTAAAAAAAAAATATTATGTTCAATTTTTTTAAACTTAATTTAATTTATGTATTTTAATTAATATTTTTATTGAAATAAGTTCTGCGAATGTTGAGAGGGCCGCCCTTATATTAAAAAAGGTTTACCTTATCGAGTCTTCGCATTAGCATTCGAGCGTTGTGTGAAAGCTTTACGCTTTACAATTCAAAATTAATGTTACAACAGCTTTATTGAAGCTTTCGCAAAAAAAACTTTATTACGTTAGCTTACTGTTTGTTTCACTTTTTACTAGATACATGTTGCCAAGCAACATTAGCGTGCTGTTCGTTTCACTTTTTACTAGATACATGTTCCTAAGCAATGTTGAGCAACCAAAAACACTCAACCAAACACCACACATATGTTTGAGTGTATGTGTTTAAACAATTTTCATTTGAGAAATTAAAATACTAGAACTATATCAACCAATATGAAATGTATATCAAACGAAAGATAACATCTTCATTTACCTACAAAAAAATTTTAAAAAAATTCATCTAACCGTTTCCTCAAATTCAGTGAAATAAAGATTACAACAATAAAAACCTGACATGACTCCTCATACCGTAAGGTAAGACGTATTCTACGTCAAAATTTCCATTTTCCGCATTACAGATATTCGCTGTTTTCAAATTTTAGAAAGCGAACAAATTTGAATTCTTTTTTCGACTTCTTGAATTGTATCTCATACAGTTTTGGAGATATTGCACTTAGTTTTCCTTTAATCGAAAGTGTCGATTCTTGCCTTTAAAATAGCAGCTAAATTTTGTTAATACCACATATAGTTCGTTTTTGAGAAAAAAATAACTTTTAGCATCCAACATATGTAACTTTTAGCATCCAAAGCATTGAATGCAATTACATAATACACAGATGCAAAGGCCTGCACCTAGTGTTCAATTACACAATGGACGAACAAAAAAATAAAATTTATTATACATTTACAAATACATATTTAAGATCTGTAAAAACAAATTATAGGTAACCAGCCAAGGATTATTTGGAGACATAAAGAGCAAAAATCGGATAATTGGATATATTTGAGAAAATATACTTTTAATATTTCTGGATTTTAAACAACACAAAAATGTTGGTTCTTTTCTTTCCATATTTTATAACATGTCTTCACATAATTGTTCATAATGCGTACAAAATATTTAAATTTTTCGCATTACAGATATCCGCTTTTCGAATGTTGAAAATCGAAATTTTAAAATTTTTTTTTTTTGATTTTTTAAACTGTATCTCAAACAGTTTTGTAGACACTGCAATCAGTTTTCGATTATTCAAAAGTGTAGTCTCTTGGCTTTGGTATGACAGCTAAATTTTGTTTATACCAACTACAGTTGGATTGTACTAAATATTTAAATAAATAACGTTTCTGAAAAAAATTATGATTTTCAACTAACACAGCTTCTTTGCATCAAAAGCCCTTAATAAACCTAATAAACTCAAGGGGTACCGATGAGACAGCTGATCCAGTTAGTACTTGGAGAACAAATAGAGAATGTGCTATCAAAGAAGACTCGTTGATAGGGACTGGGTTGCGGGGTGTGATTTTCAAACTTCTGCTGCCGAGTGTCAAGCCAGAAGTACAAAATACATCAACTGGGGGTAAATTTTGCCAACTTAATCGATTAAAAAAAGGGATGTTCAGTGAAAAAAATCAAAATGTAATGAAGTGTTAGAGAGTAAAGTTATTAGTGTAGATCCCAATTAACACGAAAATTGTTAAAATTAATGATTGCTCTCATTCTCTATATGTTTTCCTCTAGTGCACACTCTTAAAGTATTACTCGGTGAATAAACTGTTGGGAAGGTTGAATAGTTGCACAATTTCCCAGGGTAACTTTTGACTGCAGCAAATTGCACACAAGGAAGGTATTTTTAATTAAATAGTACGACTTTTTTATTTACTTACTTACTTACTTATCCGGTCTCAAACAACCACGGTTGGTCAAGGACATTACAAAACGTAGATAACATATTTCGCCAACCAGTTCGATCTTTTGCTTTCTCTCTTCAATTGGCTATACCAAGTGTACGCAGGGATTCGTCAACTTGGTCCCTCCAGCGGAGTCGTGGTCTTCCTATTTTTCGTCTTCCGTCGAGTTCGGTTTCGAAAACCCTTCGTGGTGGTTCGTCTACATCCATTCTACTGACATGGCCTACCCAGCGCAATCGCGTTATTTTGATACGCTTACCTATGTCAGTGTCGGGGTAAAGCTCATACAGCTCATGTTTCATGCATCGCCGATACTCGCCGCTGTGCACTATAGGGCCATACATTTTTCGGAGTATTTTTCTCTCGAAGCCTCCTACAGATGTTTCGTCTGCTTGCGATATGACCCAAGATTCTGCGCCATAAAGCAAGACAGGTTGTACGAGAGTCTGGTATAGCTGGACTTTTGTTATGATAGCATCGAATATGTTGAAGAGATCGCATGATAGTGTATCGCCCTGTCTGAAGCCTCGCATCGTACTAAATGGTTCGGTGAGATTTTTACCAATCTTTTCGTGTCGGTTAGTGGCATTCTACAAAGATGTGTCAGGTTAGCAGGGATAGCAAGCTCCGACATAGCTTGGAACAGTTTCCGCGTATCGGGCTATCAAAGGCGGAAGGTGTCGATTTGTTTTTCGTGTGTTTTTTCCACGATTTGTCGAAATGTGAATATCTGGACCATAGTTGACTTTTGTAAACTTAATATCCCCAAATAAGCCTTACCTACAATAAACTCCTTACCAATAAATAATCCTTACCAATAATCCTTAGCTACAATAAGGGTTTCTTACAGAAACTAAAAATGTATACTACATACAATGATATTGAATTTTGGCTGATGGAAAGCGATTCTGAACCACTGTGTGGTAGTGCGATGGTACGCCTGCGCGGCTCTTGTACATAAGAACAGGGGTTCAACTCCCGCTCTGATTCCTTTCATTTCTTTCGACGACACACTGTGGGGCCTTAGCCTGAAGAGCGTGTCAAAAATCGAAGATTAGAGAAAGCATTAGGGAAAAGAAGTTAATGTATCGTATAACAGCTTTCCCACAGATTCAGAATCCGAAAACTATTTGTAAATCGAATAAAAATATTGATTGGTACAGCCGCTCAAAGTTTCAACAATTTCCTGTCTTCAAGATAAGGCACAGTTTTGGAAATGCACTATAGTATCTGTAGGTCACTTTTGCAACTTAGCTAGAATCGATCTAAAAAAGTGACGGTTTATTACAGTAGCTATTCCCTAAAGACGATTCATTATACCATACTCTAACTAATTAAACTAAAATTAGCTGCCCGATCTTGCCAGCTTACATGCTAAGCACGAAGAAGGGAGCACAATAGTAGATATTTTTGTTGGGTATTTTGTTTAAGAACTAACCGAAAAATAACAATTGGAAAAACAAAAAGGGTTACTGGCAGAGTAAACGAGAAAGGGTCATAAGGGGAGTTCTAATGTTAGTTAAAGGAATAATGTAGAACACAATTTAAACAGCTCATATGGAGAATGGTCTATTGAATCCCTTTGTTCTTGAAATCAAAAATGGAGAAACTGTTATCATTAATTATGTATTTTTTCTTACAGCGATTGATAACAAATGTAATCATGCAATATTGAATTGCAAACACACAGTGTTTGGACACAAGCTTTCTATATTTGCAACTAACTACAAACACGTTATATTTGCATCCAAACAACAAACAACACAGATTTTTCAGCGTGTAGTTCGACCTCGGCTGTCTCCAGATTTAGTCTCAACCTATTCTCCGTTGTCCACTCAGAGAGTCTCCTAATAATCTCCTGAAGCACATCTCTCTCATATGGACAACTATTTTCCCTGTACTTCAATTGCCAGGTCGTCAGCATATTCTATGGCCTTGCAACCTAATCCCTCTAGCTCCAGCAAAATTCTACCCAGTTTAAAATTTTAGAGCAGTGGAGATAAAACTCACCCTTGAGGGGTTCCTGTATTCATATTTCTAGTTAAAGTTATGGCGCTGGGTGGTACAGTGGTTACTGGGCGCGACTCTTGTACATGAGAACGTGGGTTCGATCCGAGCACTGAGCAAGTTACATTTCATTAGATGACGGTCACCCCGCTTAGTGATGGCGTCTCTATCGAGTATTTAGCCATGAAAACTCCTCTTCAAAACTGTTTGGAAACGGTGTAAAATTGTAGGTCCCAATCAGTGACTGTAAAACTAGAAAACGCACAGCTCATTGATTGCGAGCAGTTCGCCCTTTTCTATACCGGACTGATATTTGTACAATTGCCATGACATCAACATATGCTACGACTATCCAACCTGATCCCTCCACCTTAAGGAAACCACTATCCAGTGGCAAAATCCAGAGACGTGGTGGTAAGACTCTGCCTTTCGGGGTTTCTCTGTGCACATTTCTAGTTAAAGGCGTGTGACCTCGAAACGAAGTTATTCGCGTTAGCGTAAGGAGTCAATAGGCCAAATTAATGATCCTCTGGTCAACATTAACTGGACATAGAGTGTATTCCTTGTGATATATCGATTTCTCTTTGAAGGTCTCTACACCATTTCTAATTCAAATTTAAAAAATATCAATTTAATTTTAAAAAATATCAATTGGAATTCGAATATTATATTTGATATTTGAAAAACATCAATTGAAATTTAAAAATTCTATTTGAAATTTTAAACACGTCAATTCTAATTCAAAAAACATCAATTGAAATTTGAAAGACATCAATTGAAATTTAAAATTCGTCACTTGAAATTTAAAAATTATTAACCGATTTTATGTAGTAGACTTTTGAATTTCAATTGGAGTCTTTTAAATTTCAATTGATATCTTTCAAATTTCAATTGATGTATTTCAATTGATGTGTGTTACATTTCAATTGATGTATTTTAAATTTCAATTGATGTCTTTTAGAATTGACTGACAATAAAGAAACAAAAACGCTGCAGATCTTTAATTCATGAAAACAATGCTTGAGCGTAAGTATATGGATGTTCCAAACATATACATGGTTCGTGAAAAATGTTACAGGGTCTGTTTTTGTCAGCGTGTAGGCCATTGGAAATTTCGATTGGCAAAAGTTTTAGTTTGGGATCGACGGGCAGTGCGCTGATTTAAGTCCAAATCGTGTGATTGGCTTTCGAGTAGAATGCGGACGAAAGCTTTTGTTCGAAATCTAAGAACAGTCTGCCAATTTAAGTTGAATGGAGTGACGGGATTTCTGTTCATTGAGATGGATGAGTTTTAGCATTTTTCCTGTGGTTGTTTAAGTTATATTAAAACTTCTTTAAATCTTTTAATACCATAATATTCTACATATTTCTATAGAACATATTTTCTCGAGTGTCATCTCAATTGCTTGTAAAACGGATGTGTATTATAGTCCTTGAGATTGGAGATTATAATAATGATAATATATATGGGTAGGTTGGAAGCTACGTTTACAAAATAAGAATGACTCAACTATTGCTGCAATGTACACAAAAGGATATATGTACATCCTTTCTTAACTTTTTGTTCCTTGAAACATTTTCAAATCTCACAGATTCCTCTTAAAGATATGAGATATGTGGTTGTATAGTATGGATACATGTGCACATGCATTATCCTTGCCTGGATTTTAGTTTAGTGGTTTCTCTATTGTTATGACTTACCTTATTACAGTTACCATTGAATTTCAATAGTTTCTTGCAGGATTTGCCACGACTTTCGAAATAGATTTCCTGAGGCGTTCGACGATGCTGTTGCGTTTTCTTCAACAGACTCGTGTACAACAAGGGGTGGTGTTGAGGTGCCCCAGTGCTGACACCATTCGACCCATTGCCATTGTAGTAGTATGTCGCAGTACTATAGTCGCCACTCGATGTGCCAGTCTTGCCACGATTGTTATTCGAACACAATAGATGTGTTAGAATGCCACAACAGCCGGCTGCTAAGCCTGGAGCTGAAGGTGGCGGGGAAATACTTCCAAGTCTCGCCGGCTGATTGTTGTCCAAGGAATTGTTGTTGTTGTTGTGTGTGCTATTGTTGTTGTGGTGGTTAAGGTGATGATGGTGTTGCTGGTGATGATGGTGATGGTGATGGTGGTTGTGGATGTGCGAACCCTGCTGATTATGACTATAGCTACCAGCTGAGATGGTTTTAAGTTCGATGGCATTCGGTGGCTTATGAAGATTTACATCGATTTCCATTGTTAAATGTGGCACTTTGTATGCATTTCCGTTGCAGTAGTGTTATAAGATGTTTCCGGGCAACTGCACACACGTACAGTTTTTCTTTCTCTCTCTCTCTCTCTCTCTCTCTCTCACACACTGAGACTTTACTTTGTCGTTTTCTTTATCACACAAACAATGAGTTTCCTTTGAATTATGAAATTACAATTGCATAGTTACACCTTCTCCGTTACGTTTGAACGTTTGCGGGTCTGCCAGAGTGGCTGCGAGTGTGTAAGTGTTATAATAACTTACACACGTCCTGGTCTATGAACTTGAACATCCGTTTCCGTTATCATGAACCGGATATGTGAGTTATTTGCTAGACTTTTATCGTATTGATGCACTGTTACACATGACTACTGTATGAGGAGAAATTATAAACTGTTGGATTTTGTAAAAGTGTCTGTCGTTTGTTTATTTGTTAACTTCCGTTTCCTTTCACTCCCACTTCCTGTCTTTGTTGTGCTTTTGTATGCAAATCTCGGAAGTTTGTATTTTTCTAAACATTTTAGTAATTTCTCCGTTATTTCCTGCAAAACAATAAGAAGCTGCTGATTTTGGCTATCCCTGTGGGTTGGATGGGAGGATGGTGCGTTGTTTTTTATATCAGCCCAGTTGGCTTCTTTCTATTTTGGCTTTGTTAACTGTTGTGTGTATTTGTGTTTTGTTTTTATTTTTGCTTTGCTTCCGTTTGTTACAATTGCTATTGTTGCCTTAATTTTATCAGGGTTTTCATGGAAATGGTCATATTCTGCGTTGTTTTAAGGACTCTTTTGATCCTTTTTGTTTAATTTTATTTTTCTTTTTATTTTTATTTTTTTGTTTTTGTTGCTTGTTATTGTTTGCTTTAGTTTTCTTGTTGAACGGGGGAACTTTTAAATGTTTTGTCGTCACTTTTGTTACTGTCGGAGAGTACTTTTGTTTTAGCACTTCATTTAACAAGTTTTTGCTTAATTCATTTGGTTTCCGGTAAAAGCTGATTTTATAATAAACATTAAGGATACTTAACTGAAATACTACTTAACAACGTAATTGTTACTAAACCCAGTCCACACTCACTTGCTCTTTCCCTCTCTCACGCTCTTTCTATTTCATTCTTCCTTTATAAACACTTCAAGAGAATATTTGAATGAGCAGGATAATGATGTGGCCTGACACAATAGCTATCACAAACTCCTGTAAAGCAACAGGTGGAATAATTAAAATTTGGTTACATGACTAAACAAAGGTTGGGTTTTTTCAATGTGCCGTTTAATATGAAGACTAATATTTACAATGATATCTTATCACAACGAATAACTATTTATACACATTTAATGTCGAATAAATAACCCCAATTTTGATAATGTTCTCTTCTTAATGACGATCTCTTCTAATGTTCGCTTCTTGATGACGATAATCCCAATAGTCCTGCTCCCATTTATTACACCATGCTACATGATTGTTTTCATCCAGAACTACCACTTTACTTTTAGACCGAGTTTTGGCCACCTAAGCCTAAAAATCAATCTAATCAAACTTGTGAATGACAAATTTGTATTTTAATAATTTTTTTTTTCAATTTATATTTCGATTTTCCACCAATTTGCGTATACATTCGGTAATATATCTCGCAAACTAAACCACATATCTCGACCAGTTAAACCTTACTCAATTTAGAAATACACCATCTATTAGACAAATGACAGATTTTGTCAATAGATGAGGGGATTCAAAAGATATTGAGGTTTTATTTGCGAAAAATATAATTTTAAATTAAAATTAGATTCCGTAGTATATATAGTATAACTCCATACACATAGATTCTAAAAATATATTCTCGTGAACAGCTCTATCAGGAAAAAACCTTAAAAGATTACTAGTAACACTATCTATTTGACAAATGTCAGATTTTGTCAATCGAATTGCTGGTTCATAAGATATTAAAGTTTAATTTACGAAAAATATAATTTTAGATAGCTTTTAGGTTTTGTAATATATCTCGAGAACCAAAGCACAGATATTGTTAAAAGAAAGTCAAAGTATTTCCAAATATACCAACCATCAGATAATTGTCTCCTTATACTAATGGAAGCCCGTGTACGGAAGATATGGACGGTTAATTTTTGAAAAATATTTTGTTTCACCTTTTTATTTTTGAAAAATTTAAATATTTTTTCACTTTCAAAAACTCACGAAAAAGAAAAATGCACTACTATAATTTTCCTAATATCTTAACAGATATAGCCGATAATACTAAAGAAACTGGAAAATTGTTTACAAAAATCCATCAAAAAACAATAAAGTTATAGGCAATTTAATACAATTTCACAAAATTCAAGAAATCGATTTTTTAAACTTTTCATGGTGATGGATACGTATGAGCACGGCTAAAATTTATGGATATACCAGATATCTTGTTGAGGAAAACTTAACACCTATACAATAACCCCACCTATTAGATACATGCCAGATTTTCACAATCCATGGACGGGTTTAAAAGATATTGAGGTTTAATTTAAGAAAAATATAATTTTAGATTACCTTTAGACTTTGCACCATATCTCAAAAATTGGACAATCGATCTCGGCCAAAAATATATGCACCTATTTTCAATATCACCCTCTATCATACGAATCATTGATTTTGTCAATCCATAGAAGAGTATGGAAGATATAGACGATTTATTTTGGAAAATATTATTTTTTGTTTTAATTTAAATATTTTTCACATTCAAAAAGTTACGGCAAATAGAAATAAAGTTTTTAAATTATTGTTAATATCTAAATAAATTAACCTAATAGTGGTAAAGATATTGAGTTATTGCCTATTAAAATCGTTAAATAAACAACTAAGTTATAGACAGTTTAGTAAAATGTCCCAATATTAAAAAAATGGATTTGAGAACTAATGTAACTACATCGTTGTCTGTGGGTACGTATAAGCAAAATTACAATTTATTGTTATCTTGTTAAACAAAATCGTAAAACATTTTCATTCATAAATAGATTCACAATTTCGACAAACTGCGGGCTAAAAATATATTGACGTTGAATTTTCGAAAGATTTAATTTTGGGTTACATATAGAGTCTGTAATATATCTCGATAAGTAAACCACAGACCTTTCACGGAAAAATCTTAGAAGATTGTCTGTAACTCTATCTATTAGGTAGGTGCTTGATTTGTCAATCCATGGGCGGGTTCAAAAGATATTAAGCTTTAATTTACAAAAAATATAATTTTAAATTACATTTACATTCTGTAATATATCTCGAGAACGAAAGCACAAATCTAGGTAAATATTTTCTTTAAACATTTTTAATAATACCGTCTAATCGACGTATATCCAGCCTTGTCAATCAGATATCCTGTTCAGAAGATATTGGAGTTTAGTTCTCAACAAATATTTTATTTTTTGACACAAATTTAAATGTTTATTATTATTCTCTTTCAAAAACTTCCCAATAATAGAAATATTTTGGTTTTAAATATTCTTTATATACTAAGATATGGATCCGATATTACTAAACGAGTTAAGATATTATCTGTAGAATTCCATTAACAAACAACTAAGTTATAGTAATTTGAGTAAACATTTCCCATACGTAAAGAAATCGGTTTTTATAGTTTTCCTACTTTTTGTGAGAGCTTGGTACGTATGAGCAACGCTAACATTTAGCTATTAACCACAGAACTTGTTAAACAAAATTTTACAATATGTCAAATCACACTACCTAGTTGACAAATGCATGATTTTGTCAATCGGTGGGCGGGTTCAGAAGATATTAACGTTTAATAATCGAAAAATATTATTTTATTTACAAAAATTCTAATATTCTTCACCTTATAAAACTGACGAAAAATAGAACAACACTTTAAAAAATATCCTTCATATCTTATAAAACGAGCCCAATAGCAGTAAGAAATTATATGATTTTGTCAAACCATAAGCGGGTTCAAAAGATATTTAAAGTTCACTTTTCGAAAAATACAATACAAGATAATATTTTGAATATATATTATATCTCGAGAACTAAAGAAGAGATTTCGGTCCCCATTAAAATACTCACGACAAATAGAAATATATTTGAAAACTATTCTTAACACAACAACAGATGAAGCCGGTAGAACTTCAGAATTTGAGCCATTGCTGTCGAAAATCCACACATAAACAACAAAGTTCTAAAAAAAATTTAAAATTTCCCAAAATTAGTGAAATCAATTTGAGATGTTATTTGTGGGGATTCCAAAATCCAAGCAAGATTGAATGTAATTTAATTATTTCTCAGGATATATGTCACGTTTTGATGAAACCACGGGTCGTCCAGACTGATAGCATTCAATTTAGGAACAACAGAACCATACTATCATGTCGTGACAGAGCACCACCATTTACTCTGATTGCCCGGTCAGCCGCAAAATCTACAAAATCTACACCAACCAGGGGCACGTTCTTGATGCCTTTATTTCTCGACAGTCACTCGTGAATTCTCTGAATCCCAAATGCAAAAATTTTGACGGTTAACGAAGCCATCAAGATGAAAAGGAGCCTCATCTCTGAAGATGACTTTGTTTAAAATCGTTCATTATTTGTAAAATATTTTTCAACAATGAACTTGCGTTGTTCTTTCATTAAGATTCCATTTTTAATAATCTTGAACTGTCAGTCCTCACATTGCCCCTTTTTTCTTCTTTAACAACTACAGTTTAAAGCACACATGTCAGGACAATAAAATTTTACGTGAATTTCCGGTCACCCTACATCTTTCTTGGCACTGGGTACGTATGAGCAACGGAAAAATGTAAGAGAACAAAAAATGTAAAAATACAAACAAAATCTACAACTTTCATTTTTTTAATGGGTTTTTTCATAAGCAATAGCTAAATTTCTTGAGCATCAAGTTAAGATATTAAAACTATTTTAGGTAAATGAACACAACCTTTCTTGAGTGTTAAAAAGAAAAAATATTAAATTTTGCAAAAAAAAAAAAATTTTTTTTTTTGAAAAGTGTACGATAATAACTTCTAAACCCGCCCACCCATTAACTAAACCAATCTTGCATCTAATAGTGTGTATTATCAGACATTTTTTAAGATTTTTCTAACAATATCTATCGTTCAGTTCTTACGCAATATTAAGAAATCCATAACTAATTAAAAATAATATTTTCGGATATAAAACGTCAATATCTTTTAAACCCGTCTATCGATTGGAAAAATCTGACATTTGTTTAATTGGTGGTATTAATAGAAATATTCCAACATATTTTTTAATCATGACTTGTGATTCAATTTGCTAGAAATATAACAAAAACTGAATGTACACTTTTGAAAAATGAGCAAAAAAAATCAAAAATAAAAACATTTTAAAAATAGGGTTGATTTTTTTTATTTTTTTCAGCCCTTTTATTGGTGCTTATTTTTTTATTATTCAAAAAAATTTTAAAATATTTAACAAAAATTCTCAAAAATAATATCAAAAAATCCCCTGAATTAAAAATTGGTTCATGTCGATTTTCCTGTTTATGAGATCACGCCGCTTCAAAAAATGTAAACAGACAATTCTGGATTATTTTTTCCTCTGATTTTCATTTTGTTAAATAGTGTTATCTGTTTATCCTTGATTGACTTCTCTATGTTTGTGATATACGCCACAGTTAATAGCCTTCTCTCCGGTTTATGCTATCGATATCTGTTCTATGTAGCAATAATGTCTGGACTTTCATTGCAATTTTGAAACTTATTCTTTTGTACTTCGTTCGCTACCGCCACTACAACTCATATAAGAAGTTTTTATAAAGGATATTTAATTTAACGATCAAAGTTTCCTGTACAAGTGCAACTAAAGCAGTTGTTGGTACCTATGGAAGTTTTTACTTCCTTCAAGTACAAAATCCTTACACGCATACATTGAAACTGTGTATTTATGTGTTTGTATAAGTTGCAAACGAATATAGTTGATTCAATTGTATATAAAAATGTACTAAAATATGTACTAGTTTAGTTAAGTAGAAGCGATTGTTACTATTGGCACATTGAGTCTCTTAAGAACCATTGCGATACCAGAGGACATCAGGTTCTGGCCACATCGTTGAACCTATAAATTGACTAATCCAAAATATTTTCTCCTACTCACAGAAAAGACCGGGAAGGATCAAAGCAGATGTCCGTGATTCTCGTTCCCTTCTTCAACTCAGCAGCCATTGCAGCAAACACGAGTTGAGATTCTAAGTTCAAAATCGTCAATGTCAATTAAAGAGTGTCCTGTATTCTTAGCTACTAGGGTAGATATATCCTTACTGGAAGTGAATTTCAAGTTTTCTGCACGATTCAGGTCATAACTCGGTCAGTACCTACCTAACAGTTTTTACCTCCAGACCATCTATCAGTCGCAGATCTGAGAGATTCGGTCATATAAGTATTTACATGTTGAAAAATAACAGCCCAGCAACATATAGCTGGAACCATGCCCATGTTTACAAACATTGCTTCCATGAATTTTTGGAATTTTTGCATTTTTATTTCTTTGTTACTGTCACGTTTTTTCAGTAGATTTCAACAAACAACCACACATTTCGTTCACAGAAATATATATTGTAGCCTTTTAATCATTGTGCCTCAAACATGTAATGTGGAATAGCAAACACAATGCGTTTGAATACAAGTATACTATATTTTCCACAAGCTACAAACAACTTATATTTGCATCCAAATAACAAAAAAGGACAGATTTTCAATTTCAATCATTTTTGTTTCTTTGTTGGGTGTCACGTTTTTGCTTTCAGCAGTTTTCAACAAACAAAGTCATGTTTACGTCACAGAAATAACATATTGTAACTTAATAATCATTGTGTCTCAAACATGTAATATTGAATAGCAAACACAATGTGTTTGGACACAAGTATACTATATTTACGACAAGCTACAAACACGTTCTAGTTGCATCCAAATAACAAAAACGGACAGATTTTTTAGCGTGTGGGGACAATAACATAATATAAAGAACCATCTGGTTAATGGTAAAGTTTAGCAGCTCAGTTTTCTCCGGACTTAAAAAAATAAATAAATATTTTCCCATTGCATTCCATGAAGAGACTGGGGAAATCTACTCACACTCACTGATTAAGACCCTACAGTTTTGCACCGGTTTCTAATCGATTTTTGAACATGGCTAATTTCTTCATAGAATCGCCGCCACTAAGCGAGCTGACCGTCGTCGAAAGAAATGAAAGATGTTCAGAGCAGGGATAGTAGGGATACATTCAAGACTCGTGCCCACTAACCATTTTACCCGGTCGTCTTTTAGTTGTCGAAAATTTCGTTTGTGGGGAACGACATTTCTCATTTCATGCAAGTATTGTTGAAGAATCATTTTGGAGGATTCCTGTTGGGATTTTGGGGGATTGACTGTTATCACAATTTGCCGGTGCAGTCTAATCTAGGGATAATAGATGGAAGAATAACCGCCAAACCCTCGGTAGGGGTTATGCAAATGGCAGCCTTGATACACACCCCATTGACATTCTCTTGACCTTAGTCAACAGACTTAGGTAATTGGCAATGACAAAGTCGAAAACCAATACCGGCAGACAACATTCTGTCTGTATCCAATAACCTATTTTCGGGGATAGAACCTATTACCCTACGATAGCTCTTTAACACTCTTCCAATATCCTATTTTCGGGAATAGAACCTATTACCCTACGATGGCACTTTAAGCCGACTATAGGATCATTGTGGCTTTACTGATTCTATCCACAGAATTAGGCTTGAAACTAGACTTTCATTCAACAGTCAGACTGAATTCCTTGCAATATGCTTTAGTCAAAGTTGCATGCCACCGACAGACAATATCCCAATACACGCCACCATCTGGCTGTTTGTAATGAGCACGAGCTCAGTTTTCTCTCAACTTACTCCAAGCACATTCTCCTTTTCCCACTTCAAGCACCTCCTCATAATGTCCTGGATCATATTTGTACTTGTGGCAGCGTCGTTACTCTATACCGCAATTTCCAGATCGCCAGAATATGCTATGACTTTGGAACCTGACCTCTCCAGCTGAATCAAAACACTAAACAAAATCGGTTCTCATTACATCCCATGAAGGGTTGGGGAGAGCTACTAACATTTAGTTGTGCGCTTTCTAATTTTACATTCACCGATTGTAACCTACAGTTTTACACCGGCTCCGAACAGTTCTTTGGAGAAGCTTTCTCGTGGATAAATACTCGATAGCGCCGCCGTCACTAAGCGACGTCACCGCCGTCGAATTAAATTGTGATGGTCTGAGCAGGGATTGAACCAACGTACTAATGTACAGCCAGGCACACTGCCATTGCACCGCCGACGGCCACTACTAAATTCCTGAGCACCCCTTTAGGGGTTCCTCCATTCACATTTTGAGTAAAGGACGAAGTTTCACGCCTACGCAAACGTAGTTCATATACCAAACTACTTTACTAACGTGCTGGTCAACAAAGATTAAAAAAAAATGGTGTGTCCCATAACATCCCATGAAGGGATTGAGGAGAGCTTCTCACAATCAGTGAGATGGGCGCTTTCTAGTTTTTAGACTCACTGATTGCGACCTACAGTTTGCACCGATTCCGAACGGTATTTTGGGAAGGTTTTTCATAGCTAAGTACTCGATAGTGTCGCCATCACTAAGCGAGTTGACCGTCGTCAAAAGAAATGTAAGGTGGTCTGAGCAGAGATCGAACCCACGTTCTCATGTACAAGAGCCACACACACTAGCTATTGCACCACAGACGGTTAACAGAGATAGTGTCGATAAAGCCAAAAATACTGCCATTGCAACTTTGCCTTGACTCATGGACTGGCCGCAAAAGTCTATACTTTTCCCGCAAACATTACTTTCTTTCGTTGCAAACGAACTTTCATTTACCCCAAAGTTGTCATTTATTTACTTATGTGGCAAATAAGGAACCCCTATTAAGGTTTTGTTCTTCTTCGCCTGTGCGAAGGCTCAGTGAATAGACCCGCGGACTTGCAGTGACGTGACGTGACCTGGAGTCAACTCCATTTCTGACAAAGCGTGAGTACTAAAATATATTTGTATTTGAAAATTCAATCACATAGTACTTCGATTAATGAGGGTAATGGTTCCATCCAAAATCAATGTTACTCAGGAAAAGAAACAACATTTTGTCGTTTATTTTTTCGTTTCTCGATAAAACGAACTATAAAACGTTTGCGGTAAACGAGGGCTACTATAACACGTTTGCAGTAAACGAAGTAACATTTAGGGGAAAGTTTTCGAATATTAAAATGGAAATGGTTGGTTTCTACGTTGGATTGGACGAGCTGGACCAATCGCCTGGCCGCCACGATCTCTAGAAATCCGACCACTGGCTCTGAAGTTAGCAACTTTACCCTACTACCCTCTGACCGCCAATCCGAAAATTTTGAACCCACTGCCATTTCGCACCCTTGCATTTTCGGACATGGTCCTAGTGGACTTTTCTTCATGAACTGAGCCAAGGAATACGCTGGAGAAATTTGTCTGGAACTTCCTGAATCACCCTGTATGTAATCCATCTCTTATAAAACCTGGGAGTTAGTATCGATCGAAGATCCCTAAGTACCAAGTCACGATGACATGCAATTTTTCCAACGTCTCCCGTAAACATTTTTGGATTTGATTTTTTGATGTTTTAACATCTATTGGCACGGGTAGAGCAATCTATCAAAGTGAAGACAAGCAAACAACACACAACGTTAGCATCACATACGTGGTTGTTGTACAGCAATAGTCTCTACCTGAAAATAAGTATGATGGTATTGATGTAGCGGCAACGAACAAACAACAGAAAACTCATGGAACGAATTGTATAACTCAAAAGCACTGGCGTCATATGGGGAATGATTTAAAACCTATTACTCTTTTTTTGTCATGACTTGGTCCATTCATAATTTTGATGTGAAACTTTGATGCCTTTTGAAACATTTATGCTTTTTGTATTGTTTTAAGTAATAACATTGTCGAAATGGTGCATTTATATTGAAATGTTCTATAAAGAGAATAAGACTCGTTTATGCTCTTTTACTCAGACTCTCTACATGAGAGCGGTAAAAGAGTGCAATAAGTTCTCTATACTATTCAATACTTTTTGTTGTCGCTCTGTTTATGACAAAACAAAAACAATTATTTCAGTGAGCTAAATATTGCTTTATTTATTTTAACAATATTACATCTAATGTTAAATCAGATGTAAGAAAAAAAGAAAGTGCAATATCAAAAGAGCCTTCACCACAAAAACTATTCTTTTTTTTATTTTCCATCGTAACATTTACTAATGTTTTCATAGAAATCGAACAGGTAACGTGTAACAAAAAGGAATTGACACATCGCCCATCAGTTCGAACACTCATTGAAAACTTATTTTCAATACACCCTAATGTACATATATTGTAGCATATTAATAAAATTGTATTCATTTTTAAGTTACACTTATGTTTCATTTACAATTTTGCAAACTTTCAACAAACTTTAAGTGTTTGCAATTAATTTTCCAGAACTTAAGAGAATTTTACTCTTACATCCCCATCTACAATTTATAATAAAGAGCAAAACTAAAACTTCTTATCTAATGGCTGGCAATGGGGATGCTTTGAAAACATTAACTCGTCCCTCGTCCTTATTAGAACTGTACCCTAGTTTCCCCAAATGGGTGGCAGTGCGAACTACAAAATTTCTTGATTTCTTGTTTACGTTGGGTTAGAAAAGGAATCGAGCATCTAATATCTAAACTAAATAGAAAACTTCGTCCTACATTTCCTTCATTTCTGCAACGAAGTTGTTTTCGTTAACTGAATAAGTTTCGTCACTGTTGCGACGTCATACGAGTGAAATGTTTCATCCATTTAACGAATATTTTCATCGAAAGTTAGAAAACGCAACGATTCATCTCAGCAGTTAATCTTTCTTTTTAAATGAAAAAGTTTTATCACTGCGACGAATATTTGCCATTGCTCCGTCAAACGAGTAGAATTGTTCATCGCTCCAACACACATTTTCATCGAAAAGGAGTGGGTGCAATTCATCTACGTATATTTCTTTTTTATTACTTGAAAAAATGTTGTCACTGTGACGCATATGTTTCATTGCTTCGTCAAGCGAGTAAAATTGTTCGTCATGTGAACAAATATTTTCATGGAAAGTGGGTGGGTGAACTGTAAGAATTATTGATTTCCTATATTCGTTGGATCCGAAGAATTATGTCGCAACTAATATCAGTTTCATTCACCGCACCTAAATGTAAATATCTCCTTGAAGCTGCCTGATCACTGTAGAGTATTTCAGACGGAAATTACCGCCATACTGGTGGTAGCTGAACTACTGAAAAGTAGTGTCACAACCCTGTGGAGTATATGTATCTACACAGAGAGCCAGGCTGCCATAAAATCCCTGGAAGCCATGTTTGCTACGTCCCTGACGGTGAAAGAATGCCACTCATCACTTAGGGTGATGGCAGAGTATTTTGACATCAGGCTCATCCGGGTACCGGGACACACCGAAATATTAGGCAATTGCGTACCAGATACGTTAGCTAGACATGGTACTACGGCACAGGTTCTTCCGGCAAAAGAAGGTGTTAGTATGCCAATCTCTACCTGCCGTTTGCAGATCAGGCAGTGAGCCGAAAGTATGTTCAAGGACAAGAGGAGACTTACATCAACTTGCAAACAAGCCAGGATCCTCTGGCCACAGATAGACAGGAAGAGGATTAGGCAACTACTTAACTTGCCGAGAGGCAGGTTATCCACAATGATAGGAACACTTATGGGACATTGTCTTGTAGGAAAACACGCCCTAAGATTGGGATGCTGCTCTGTAGATGCTGCATGGAAGAGGAAGACGAAACGACGAAACACCTTCTCTTGGTTTGCCCTGCTCTGGCAGGACTAAGAAGTAGGATATTCGGAACACATTTAATTAGCACCGTAGCCCTACAGGAGATTCCTGTAGGTCTTATAGACAAATTCATTGAAAGGGCAAATTGTCTAGACGACTAGTTAATAGTTGCTATAGAGGAAACTGCAGGTATCACACTGGGCTTCTTTAGCCTAAGTGTGCTAGACAGCGTGCTGTCTTGCAGCCTTTTCAACCAACCAATACCTTAACTGAAAGGATAAAATTCGTCTTACGCTTGAAATTGTTGGTTGCTTCAATGAATATATTCATCAAAAGTAAGCTGACGCACAGATTAATTACCGCAACAAAATTGTTTTATTTACTGAATAAGTTTCGTGACTTTGACGAATATTTTACATTTCTTCGTCATTTTACATGAGGCCGTCGGTGGTGCAATGGTAGTGTGCGCGGCTCTTGTGCATGAGGACGTGGGTTCAATCCCTACTCTGACCACCTTAAATTTCTTTCGACGGCGGTCACCTCGCTTAGTGACGGCGACACTATCGAGTATCTAGCCATGAAAAAGCTTCTCAAAACACCGTTCTTAACCGGTGTAAAACTGTAGGTCCCAATCAGTGAGTGTAAAACTATAACGCCCACAGCTCGTTGGTTGTGATAAGCTCTCCCTAATCCCCTCGTGGGATGTAACAGGAAACCATTTATTTATTTTTTTTTCGTCATACAAATGATATTGTTCATCGCTCCAATAGGAGTGGGTGCAATTCATCTCCGCATATTTCTTATTTATTATTTAGAACAGCGTAGTCACTGTGACGTATATGTTTCATTGCTTCATCAAGCGTGAAAATTTCTTCGTCACCCAAAACAAATATTTTCATGGAAATTAGCTAACACACAGATTCATCTCCACAACGAAAATATTTTTATTAACTGAAAACAATTTCGTCACCGTGACGAATATATTTCATTGTTGCGACGAATATACTTCATTGCTGCGATGAATATATTTGATGCTGCGACGAACGTGTATCATTGTTGCAATGCAAACATTTCATTTATACGTCAAAAATTCGACTGGTTTGGGAAACTGATGATGTATGAACAACATTAATTCACATTCCATTGTGATGAAAACTTAGAATTTCAAATTTAATGAACTTTAAAAATTTTCTAAAACATTGGATATCATAACCTATTAATCATTGTGTCGCAAACATGTAATATTGAATAGCAGCCACAATATGTTTGGACACAAGTACACTGCTACAAACACGACAAGCTACAAACACGGTATATTTGAAGTCCTTGGAGAAGCTGGAAGAAGATCTCAATTTTTATTGAAAAATTATCTTCAGCGAGCCCAGTTTTGGCTCAGTGGCTCACAAAATTGCCGAATTTGTTCCGAATAGAAACTGGAAGCTGTTCAAGAGCTGTCAATGGCTGTTCATGGACTGTTTTGAGCAGTTCATGGGCCGGCGTCTTCATTGGACCGTACTTTTTCGAACACGATCATGGCCGCAAGGCCGCAGTGTTTTTTATGGAAATTATGAAATTTGACTGTCAGTTTTTTGATTAAGGAAGGTCATGGCTTTCGCTTTACAACTGTATATAAACTTTAGCTGACGTTAAGTGTCTGGAAGCGGAGGCCTCACAAAATCGGAAGTTCCTTTTATGAGTGTTTAATTAAATCTAGAACAACGTGCGACACGATTTTCCAAACTATCTACACAATTGACACAACTGTATATAAAGTAGTGAGTTTTGTTCTTAGGAGGAAAATTGTGTCCCACAGTGTTATAGTTTTAATAAAACAGTCATAAAGGCAACTTCCTATTTACTAAGACCTCCGGTTCCAGACACTAACGTCCTCTAAAGTTGATATACATTTGTAAAGCAAAGCCATGACCTTCCTTAATCAAAAAAATTACTGCCAAATTTCATCATTCATCTAAAGCTTGAGGAGAATAAATTCAAACATTACATCCTGTTGACTACAGAAGTAGTAGTCCTTTGGAAATCCTTTGTTTCCATACTTTGTGTTGGGTGACACTTAAACTCAATTGCAACTAAATTTGACATTGAAATTCACTGTTAGGGGTGAAGTACAAATGAAACTTTGATTTTTTATTCACCCACAAATCTTATCACGCATATTTTTTTTTTATGTCCCACTGTAGCACTAAAAATTAGCAATTTGATTGAAAACCCATTAAGAATTAACACAGTTCAATGGTAAGAAATCCGAGCAACTGTCTATTAACACTTCATATTATTCATGTTTTATGTAGAAGGCAACGCAAAAGGGACAAAACCCCCCACACACACACACACATACTAAAAGGAAATGTATAAATTTACGTTTCCCGCCGTTTTAATAATCGCCTTTATGCACACTCCTTTTCAAGGGAAATCCTACACATCCTGCACACAAACACGCAGTCACACAGTGGCAGCAACTGAGCCACATGTTTGAATGGGTGTTACGTCAGTGTGGGTGTGTGTCACAGGGTAAATATACAACCACGAGCACGCGGTAATGTGTGTAAGCATGATATTTTGAAATCAAAAAATCATATCATCATCGCATACACATTAACACGAGAACACAAATACGATAGCGTTTCCTCCAAACTCACAATAAACAAAATCAACGAGGATTTTTCCGAAAGAAATACGCGCGCGTTTTAGGCAATGAACTGAAAACGTGTGACTACCGTTAGCGAGTAACCGTTAGCATGCAGCTATCACGAGTAACTGATAGCAAAATGTAAGGTGTTGTCACCATGTAAACGTAAACACTCAGACACATTTGCTCCTTGTTTACTACTACTACACACTCACACGCGCACACACACAACTCACACGCAACACTGAAATGCTGCCGCTCTACCCACAGATTCGTTTACCGTTAATATCCTTGCTCTTTGGATGTGTGTATGCGTAAGTGTTTGTAAGGGTTCGTGATAATATTTATCCATTGCTACTCTCGCAATGAGATGATGACGATAATGATAGAGCAACCAACACGAATACTTCGTTTCATCACTATTCCCCATACGTGTCGATGAAAACTGTTACTTGCGTGTGTGTGTGTTAAACAAAAGAGATAGAGAGCGCAAAAGTTCTCTGTTTGAGCTTGAGCGCATGTTCAAACTCTCTACGCGACAAAAATGTGCCAAAAATTTACGTTTGTCCACACAACTGAGTGTAGAACACAACTACCGACGCCTGCGACGACCACAGTAGATGATGCCAGCGACAAAACAAAGTTGTGTGCGATTAAAGGCGATGACGACGAGCGACGTTGTTAATTTTGGTAAAACTTTTTGATGTTGTAAAAATTTTTCACTCAACTACACATCTCCGAGTGGGACTTCAAAAAAACGAAACTAAAAACGAAAATCGGGAAAATTGTGGGAACTTCAAAAATAAAAAAAAAAATTGTTCTCCGGTTGGACCTATGGGGCCCCTAGGAGCAACCCAGGGACAACGTAGGAACCATCAAGTGTAGTGTAGGAAAGGTATTATCCTCACGAATTGAGTGGTATATTTAATTTTGATGTGCGATGTCTGTGGACCCTGATAACCCTATTTTACTATATTATTTCGGGTATCGGGATTAGGTGGACCGGAGAACAATTTTTTTAATTTTTTAAGTTCCTACAATTTGCCGATTTTCGGATGCAGTTTTTTTTCGAGCCCGGCTCGGAGATTTTTACTAAACCAAAAAATTTTAGCAAAGTTAACAGTGACGCTCGTCGTCATCGCCATCGTTCATAACTTTGTATTGTATTGGCCGTCGGTGGTGCAATGGTAGTGTGCGCGCCTCTTGTACATGAGATCGTGGGTTCGATCCCTGCTCAGACCACCTTAAAAAAAAAAAAAAACAAAAAAAAAAACTTCTTACGGCGGCGGTCACCTCGCATAGTGACGGCGACACTATCGGCCATGAAAAAGCTTCTCAAAATACCGTTCGGAATCGGTGTAAAAACTGTAGGTCCCAATCAGTGAGTGAAAAATTAGAAAGCGCACAGCTCACTGGTTGTGAGAAGCTCTCCCCAATCCCTTCATGGGATGTAATGGGAAACGGTTTTTTTTTTTAGGTGCTCATAGAACATGTTCCTTCCATTACAGAAAAGATTGCCGTTCTGAATTTAATAACCTACCCGCTGAAAAAATCGGCCCCAGCAACACATGTTTACAAGCATTGTTTCCGAGAATTGTTGGTTGCTTTATTGTCTCTTACTTTTTCTGTATTCAGCAGATTTCAACAAACAACCCAACATTTGTGTCACAAATCCATATATATTATAACTATTAATCGTTGTGTACCAAACATGTAATATTGACTAGCAAACACAATGTCTTTGGACACAAATATACTACATTTGCGAAAAGCTACAAACACGTTATATTTGCATCCAAACAACCAATTTTTCAGCGTGTAGAGGAAACAGGACCGCTACCCTGGCCGTTACATTAAGATTGTTCTAGGTGATTTTAATGCTAAAGTCGGCAGGGAATGTTTCTGAACCAACCCACGGTAAATTCAGTCTACCCGCCAGCACCTCCAATCACGAAAGTGCTGAATAAAACCGAACCCTGTAACATTATTTTGGAACCATGAATATATTTGGAACATTGTTTTAATGAATTGAAGATCTGTTGCATTTTTGTTTCTTTGTTGTCCGTCACGCTTTTGTTTTTAGAAGATCCACATTTTAGAACACAACAGAAATTTAGAAAACGGTGCTCCAGTCACATCTATATTTGGGTCACAAACAAAGCTGTAGTTGGATCAGCAATACATATGTTATATGTTATAACATTGTTATATTGATTAGCAAACACAATATGTTTGGACACAAGTATACTATATTTACGACAAGCTACAACCTCGTTACATTTGCATCCGAACGACAACAAATTCAGATGTTTCAGCGTGTATATTTCGCCGAGGCGACAAACATGGTTGGCAGTAATTGAAGATTCCAACAGAAAGACATCCCCACGGCTACTTGGGTATTCCCTGATCAGCAAACAAAAAACGACATTGATAGCCTGGTAGTTGATGGATAGCATTGTTCCGATGTAATGCACGCTGAAAAATCAGTATTTTTTCTTTTTTGGATGCAAATATTCTGTGTTTTCTTCAATTTTCAAACACCAAATAGTACAAACTCACCCACTATTCAAGTCATAAATAAACGATTATAACTACTGGCTGACATTTAAGTGTTTTTGTTGTTATTCGCTTAGAAACACATGAATTTTAGGCCAGTAGTCATGGCAAACCGCAGTCCCCTTACTGTCCATTACAAAAGTTGATGTCAATTATTTGCAAATCCTTCGTTCACACACAAATACTCTCACACATCCATACACCCAGCTATCCCCTGTGGTTGGTGTTTGAATCATTTCATTTGTTGCGGTTCAGAAATTATGTCACTTAAGTTCTATTGTTGGTGCTGATGTGTATCCCGCTTGGCTGGGGACATTTTGGCTCGAAGCTATTTCTGTTAATCGTTTGCAGTTTGTCTATTTGTTGTGCCTCATTGACTAAGGCATTTCAACCTTCCCCCTGAATCTATATATCGTAGTATATAATTTAATTTGATCCTTTATAAAGTTTTGTGTTTTATATTTGTCGGTCATTATCCTTTAATCAAGTAGTATTTGCTGGTAGTTGTGTTAATAATTGGCTGGGTACTTGCGGTTTTAATAATATATTAATTTGTTTCTGTTTTACTCTTACGCCCTAACGTTTCTTACGCCTTTACGCTATTTAAGTTAACTTGAAATTGAAGTATAATTGCCAAAATGTTTCTTGGCAGTCCACGATTATGAAGAGAAGTTCTGCTATTCGATGAGATGTTTCCTTGTTATCCTTAAAGTTACTATTCTGCGCCAGTTGTTACCCCAAGCAATGCTACTTGATATATGGATGATAATGGTATTCAGCCTAGAGGGTCTAAGAACAGCAGTCGACCAAATACCAAAATCTTTGAATAAAATAGAGTTCGCATTCCGTGGGTAATGGGTAACCACCCATTATTATTGCCTTGGGGAATGGGTAGCGATCGTTTACCCATAATAGTATGGAGAAAATAATGGAAAGCTACCCCCGACACTGGGGAAATACCTATCACGATTACCCATGACCCTCAGGGTAATGTGGAAAATAAGGTGTAGTTACCCACGACGATAGGGAATTGCCCATCACTATTACACATTACCCTCAGGGTAATGGGGAAAATAAAGGGTAGTTACCCACGATGATGGGTAATGGGTTACCCAGGGTAACAAGGGTTGCCATTTTAGTTGACAATATGGCGACTTACATTAACTCGCCACTGAAAAACAAAACGCAAAGTTAACCTCTAATTTACTTAGAATTAAGATTAAGTAATCCGATAGTTAACAACCCACTTAAAAACTGACCATAAGGGTTTTTTATAAAGTGGACCAATTCGTATGGAAGTATTTTTATTCAAAAAATCGCCAACGTAAGAAAATCGATAAAATAAAAAAGTGGTTATATCTCGGAAACGGTGCGTACAATCGAAAAAATAATAAAACTTTTATCTCCATAGGAGGCAAGTGAACGAAATATTTTATTTTTAACGAGTACTCTTCAAAGATTGTTTCATGTCCACGGCTACGCTTCACGTGTACCATTCTTAGAGTCCAATTTTGCCATACTTTTTACAACATTTCGGCCAGTTACTCAGTACTCACACATGTAATGTTATCATTCAAGGCAGCACTCGCGGTTGCTTTGTCCCCAAAGATGAGAGACTTCACATGCCCTCTCAAAAAAAATATTCTAGTGGGTCAAATAGCACGAACGAGGCAATATTATTTTGAGTCAATGCCAGCCAGTTAGCCTTCAATGAATATTTCATGTCCACTGCCACGATTCACGTGATCCAGTTTGAAAGTCCAATTTTGGCACAATTTCCAACATATCGCGTGCAGTGTGGCATGTGGCACAGTCCTGTTGAAACCACATGTCAAACAAGTCCAATTCATCCAGTTTGGGCAAAAAAATTTCGATATTAGACCATAGACTTGACGTAGCCCCACAGGAAATAATCTAACGGAGTCAAATCGCACGACCGAGGCGGCCAATCGACTGGGCCATTTCGTGAGATAAAACCTTCACCAAACTTGGTTTCCAATAAATTGATTGTGGCATTCGCTGTGTGGCTTGTGGCGCCGTCCTGTTGTAACCACATGTCTTCCAAGTCCATATTATCCAATTGGGGCCAAAAATATTCGGTTATCATTGAACGGTAGCGATTCGCATTCACAGTAATGTGCCGGTCTTGATCATCACGGAAGAAGTACGGCCCAAATGACGCCGCCGGCCCATAAACCGCACCAAACCGTAATTTGCAATGATGACTCATGGATTACGTGTGGATTGCTGTCTGACCAATAACGCATATTTTATTGAATGACAAAGCCATTCAGCCAGAAATGAGCCTCATCGCTGAGGATGATTTTCCGATGAAAATCCGAATCATTTTCAAGTTGTTGCTCAGCCCAATTCACGAACATACGACGCTTATGGTGGTCAAGTGGCTTCAGTTCTGGCGTCAATTTGATCTTGTAAGGATGTAGGCCAAGATCTTTTCGCAAAATTCACCACAACGACGTCACAGAGATGCCCAACGCTTGAAAATGACGTGTGAGAGACACATTTGGGCTTTCTTGAACTGAAGCCTCAGCGGCAGCAATATTCTCGACACTACGGGCACTTCTTTGTCTCACAGGCACGAGAACATTTTGTACTTTGCCTGTGGATTCAAATTTTTCCACTAGACGCTCAATTGTAGATCTGGTAGGATGATTATGACGACCATAAATTGGACGTAGCGCTCTTGAAGTTGAGGCCACTGTCTCCAAATTTCGGTAGTAAATTTTAATAACTTGGCTCGTATATCTTTCCATGATGAAATGGCAAACCTTACTGAAGAGAAATGTCGAAAGAGCGGGAAAAAATATGGCGTCGTTTGCTGTCCCCATCGTTTTACTTTTGTAGCGTCTCTGTTGGAAAACCCTTTAAATGTAGTTAAATGTAGTTCCAGCTTCTCCAAGGCCCATTCACCGAATAGACGACGTTGTGGTAGGTCGTCCGGTTTCAGCCCGTGTACCAGCTATATTTTGTATGGCTTTAAATCGAGGTCCTTACGTAGAATCTTCCAGGTGGTCGAATAACACAAACCCAAATGCTGCGATCGGCGATGGATGGACACATTGCGATATTCATTACAGCAGGCGGATACAACAGCACTATTCTCCGGGGTACGCACTCTAAGGATTCGGGTTGGTGAATTGATGTCTACTGTAGTGGAACTGGTACGAAATTTGGTCACTATTGCATGAAAAACCTGCTGGGTGGATCGATTACAACGTCCATGAACTGGACGTAACGTCCGAATACACATTTTTCACAGACCACGAATTTTGATAACAAAACTCAATGATATCCAAGCGTTATTCGTTTGTAAGTCTACTCATAATAAAATGGCAACGCATTGGAGGTTGTCACAACCACATTAGAGGTTGTCACAACCACACTAGAAGTTGTTTCAACCACACTAGAAGTTGTTACTACCACATTGGAGGTTGTCACAACCTACTAAAGGCTGCTGCAACCGAATTTTAGTTGTGTGGACTAAATTCAGCCGTTACAATCTTAATTCCGTTTTTGCAACGGAAATTCGGTGGCTACAACCAACTCTACGGTTGCTACAAACTCTTACCAAACAACTAGTTCAGTGAGTGCAGGAAGGCGTAAAAGGTTTGCAGCTGTATAAGTGAGAGCTTCTCACAAACGAGTGAGCTGTTCGCGTTTTAGTTTTATACTCACTGATTAGGACCTACAGATTTACACCGGTTCCGAACGATATTTTGAGAAGCTTTAGCCCATTTAGCTTTTAGTAATAATTTTCCTGGCAACTTGTGATGTATAAGAAGTATGTTCATATTTATCGATCTTCTTGCTCATACACCCACAGGAAGTATAATCGAATTAGACGTAACAGAATTTCGAGGTTGTCGCAACCACATTAGATGTTATCGCAACTTGAATTAGAAGTTGTGATAACCGAATTAGAAGCTGTTACAATCATATTGGAGGTTGCCACAACCTATTAAAGGCTGCTTCAAGCGAATTTCACTTAAGGGCACTATCTTCAGCAGTAACACAACTTCAATTCGATTGTGCCAACTGCAATTCGGCGGCAACAATTGAATTTACGTTTCCTTCAAACAATTAGTTCTGTGAGTGCAGGAAGACTTAAAAGGTTTTCAGCTGATGATAGTCCACTTAATCGTCGATTGAGTAACAATTTCCCTGAAACTGAGCATCCTTGATTTTGACACTTGTCACGAATCTCGTGTGAACCGGCAAAAATTTAACTCTGAAAATCCAAATAGCTGAAAACGTCACCCGATACAACTTCGCACAAAAATTGATCAACTGATCATCAATTAGCAAAAATGTGTAGTTTCGCCGCAAATAACAAACGTTTGCCTTAAAAGTCTTTCTTTTGTTGGTAACGAAATTTCATTCACCCCAAAATCTTGGAAATTTACATTTGAGGCAGATAAAGAAAATTGTTTATTTTGAACGAAAAATGCTTACACTCAAAAGTGAACACTCTCGTGAATAGGTTCTCTCTTCTTTGAGAGGAATTTAGTAAAACACATACACTACAATGTCTCTTGAATGCTTTATGTCTTCTTTCAATACAGACAAAGAAACTCGGGTAATTAGAGCTTGCCGATGTCCAGCTTTCTATATGTCTGGTTTCGTACGACTTTCGCTCTGCGTATCCTTATATGAACCTTTGAGTCGGTGGTGCAATGGTTGGTGAGTGTGCGCGGCTCGTGTACATGAGATCCTGGGTTCGGTCCCTGCTCTGACCACCTTACATTTCGTTTGACGACGGTAACCTCGCTTAGTGATGGCGAGACTATCGAGTACTTAGCCATGAAAAATAATCTCAAAATATCGTTCGGAACCGGTATAAAACTGTAGGTCCCAATTAGTGACTGTAAAACTAGAAAGCGCACAGCTCCACTAGTTAGGAGAAGCTGTCCCCAAACCGTTCAAGGATTGTAATGGGAAACCATTTATTATTATTAACGCTCTACACTGACAGAGTGCCTTCCATAAATTACCAGGTGATCAATATGTTTCTTCGTCTATTGACCAGGAGATATCCCAGTAGCCCTATGGATGTCTTTATGTTTTAATCTCGATCTACTCACAACCATGTATCGGAAGTGCTGGCGTGTAGACCGAATTTACCGATGGTTGGTTCAAAAACATTTTACCTGCCGACTTTAACATTAAAATCATGTAGAACAATCGTAATGTCATTGCCAGGGCAACGGTCGTATGTTTCCTCTAGCCGCTCTTAGAACATGTCCTTGGTGGCATCGTCTGTTTCTTCTGTCGGGGCATGTACACAAATTGGCGATATTTTAAAGGGTGGTTATACGTTTTTACTCACGGGTTAAATCTTGAGACCAGATTTCGCAGCATTTTGCCAGCTAAAAATCCCCAGCTAAATTCATGATTTTTCTCATGGCAGCTGTAGTATACGTTACAGTTCTCTTCCTTGTACAGCCATATTTTGTCCATTGCATCTCCTGAACAGCAGTAATGTCAGCCTTATAATTATCGAGGACATCTGCCAGTTGGATAATGGCACTGGATCTGCAAAGTGTTCTAACATACCAAGTGCGCGCTAAAAAATTTGTCCCTTTTCTTGTTTGGATGCAAATATAACATGTGTTTTGAGCTTGTCCCAAATATAGTATACTTGTGTCCAAGCACATTGTGTTTGCTGTTCAATATTAAATGTTTGTCACATTAATAAATTAATATGTTAAAATCTATGTATTTGTGATCCAAATACAGCTTTGTTTGTGATACAAATATACCTGTGTTTGCTGCACTGTTTACTTCAGTTTTTTTCTTGTCGCTATTCTCTGTCGACATCAAAATAATAAAAGGGACAACGAGAGATTATACACAGCCTAAGTTAATGTTATTGCAAGTTTATAACTATATTTTTGTATTATTCTTTCAGTCAGTGATTCATAAATATCCCTGAATGCGTGTGAAAAGGAATTGTTGACTGATGTGTTGCGTTTTAGTTTCATGCATTCTGTCGGCAATCGTGTAGAAAATATACGAATGTTTCGACGTAACTATATGGATGTTTGGGATGATAAACCCATATGGCTCCACGTAAATGTGTTCATCTTTGCAAGTAAACATGCTAATGTTGTTATTTAAATAAAAGTGATTTTAGGACTTGCAAATATATGAATATTTGGAGTGTATGCGAAACATATGCATGGTTCCTGCAGAATATGTTTGAGAGATTATGTTACAGAGGCGGTTTTTTCCAGCGTATGCATATCGGTAAATCGTGATCCTTATAACGTTTCCGGGGGTCGTCAACAAATAGGAGAGTTTTATGTTTCTCATTCTCATATTGTTTTGTCATTGCCAATATTACAGTGGCGGAAGGCAAGACCATCCCACCGTGGTTTTGCATTTTACCTACTTCCAGGATGATTATGTTTCAGCCGTCCATTATGGATCAGATGCTGACCAGAATGTAGGGTATCGAAACTGGATTTTTGTTTCCTTAGATTTGACCCGCCTTTGGCCAGTAGTGTTGATTCATCCGCCTTCAAAGGACAGAATAAAATGTCCGCTAGTTCGAAGAGCTTCAGTGACAGGATCACCTATTTAACCTGAGACGCAATAGTGATCTCATAACCAATCAGGCTGCTCATTTGTTTCACCTTCTAATTCTAGCTAACTAACGGAAGGTTCCGATAAAGCCATTGCTTGTCAAATACTTAATCTGATCGGAAGTACTGAGCTGCTTGTACTGCCCTATGAAGAAATCCTTTCTGGACAGTCCCAAATGAGAGGCCATCAGAAACTTTCCAGGTCTCACGTTCGCGGACGGGTACACAAATTAGAATGTTCCCCTTCCCCAAATCCAAGAATTGCAAACCCCTAAATAAAACATCGTAAATATCGAGTGTTAAACTCTTTATTTTCTTCTAAACCAAATTGATTCCTTTGTCATCATTTAAATTAGTTAACAGTTAGACAAAAAGGATATGCTCATTCACTCAACTGTATTCAAAATTGTATTACTTTCTGGTAACTCAAGTTACATGTGTTCTGGTTTCCCTTTAGCAATTTTTCAAATTTAATCCAATTTCAATGAAATTCTTTAGAATCAATTGTCTGTCACTACGACATATTTTCTTTTCTATTAACTTGTTAGTAATAGTAGTCCTGTTACAGGAATTTAAAGGCTTATTTGTCTCTGGTTCTCTAGGACTGTTCAAGAGCATAGGAGTAGTCAAGTGTTACAGATATTGTATTGTTTATATGCATCTGTGTATGTGCGGGAGTGTATCTTCCATAACACACATATACACATGTCATTGTGTATTTTTAATATTGCCTGAAAACGACGAACAGTGTATGTTGCATCCTTTACAAGTATTTCTTTATATGGGTCGTGTCTTTGCATATGAATCGGTATGTTTAATTGTTTGAAATTTTGCTTCAATGTCTCAATCCACAGTGTGGGTGCAAATTATACTACAACTCTCATGAACGCAAGGATATGACGCAAGGATCTGACAAACAGAACAAGATTTGTAATCTCAATTCGTGACTCGTATCTGTAGTAGTCGATGTTTCTCCTGGCAAATTCTTCAAAAAAAATGTCATAAAAATGTTCAAACGTAAAATGCCCAAAACGTGCAGGACAAGGGCTACATTCTACCAGTGAGAACTGGTAGAAGAACCGAATTCTTGATGACTCTAAACAGGAATACAATAGCCAGAGTGACAGCTGCTATAAGCGGTCAGTAGTCACTTGATACACATGCTGCTAACATTGGAGTACAATACAGGTGTTACTGTCATATTTGAGACGACGAGCTTATGCGGAATCCCCTGGACACTATATCCGACAGGGCCCAAACTTGGCAAACATATGGAGGACAACTTTGGAAAATCCTCTTTTCTGGTTTTCATTTTTCCGCTTGTCATTTTTTTCTTTTTGTACGTTGATATCGTAATGAACTCGTTGGCATTCGTCTTGTACAGTGAGTTATTTTGCATTGTGTAATCTCAATCTATTACTAACACACTCTTCTCTTTTCTTTTCAGACTAACGTGACTATTCAAAACGGCATCACTGCTACTTGGGTGAGCTTCCTCGGGACTTGCAGCCACTCTAACATAACCTAACCTAATATCCCACCAATCCTTTAAGACACCGCAGTTGGATTTACATCGTAAATCACAGATCATAACTCCCAGCAAGTTGTATAAAATTGCAATTGCAATGAATCCTGGAGGCTTAATGATACACTGAACGGAATCAGGACATTTGAATGAATTTTATTTGTTCATACCCTTTTTCATTTAATTTTGTTCACATTGATAAACCAACACCTCGAGCCACACCATATCAGTAATGTTCTTCTTTTTTACAAAATATTTATGGTTGACTAATCAATTCTGGCCTCCATAGAAGCATGTTGGGCTAAGTTTGGCTGAGTAATACCAACTCCTTCATGACCCATTTGTGGTTATACTCTTAAACCAGTAGGTAGGCATGTTGTGTGTTCCTCCTAGTAACCAGAGGACTCCTTCATATGGCAAGCTAATGTTGCACCCACAGACCAAATAGCCGAATTAGTCGAAACAGCATATAGAGTTTGTCACAACCACATTATATGTCATCACACACGAATTAGAAGTTGTCACAAACACATTATAGGTTGTCACAACCACATTGAAAGTTGTCACAACCACATTGGAGGTTGTCACAACCATATTGGAGGTTGTCACAACCACATTGGAGGTTGTCACAACCACATTGGAGATTGTCATAATCGCAAACATTGTCACAACCGCATTAGAGGTTGTCACAATCACATTTGAAGTTGACACAACCACATTGGAGGTTGTCAGAATCACACTTGAAGTTTATACAATCACATTGGAGGTTGTCACAACCTACTAAAGGCTGTTTCACCCGAATTTCAATTGTGGGGACTAAATTCCGTCGTGACAACTTGAATTTGGTTGTGCCAACTTCCATACGGTGGCAGCAATCGAATTTACGTTTACTTTAAACAATTAATTCTGTGAATGCAGGAAGACTTAAATCGTTTGCAACTGCCAATAGTAACTTGTGATTTTTCATAAGTACGTCCGCTTACATCGATATAGGGTGGTTCAAGTATTTCTAGTTTTTATCATTTAGCAGATCCGCCACAGTCTGAAGTTCTTCAGTTGATATTATATCGGGTCCAGTAGACTTCAAGGGTTTGAAGCTACCGATAGTTCATTTAGCTTTGTAGTGAGTAATAATTTCTCTGGCAACTTGTGATGTATAAGAAGTATGTTCATATAAATATAAAAAATAATCGAATTATCCGTAATCGAATTTAGAGGTTGTCAGGACTACATTAGATGTCATCACAACCGAATTCGAGGTTCTTACAACCGAATTCGAAGTTGTCACATCCATATTGGAGGTTGTTACTACCCACTAAAGGCTGCTTCAAACCGAATTTCAGTTGTGGGGACTGAATTCTGTCGTGACAACTTCAATTTGTTTGTGCCAGCTGCAATTCGGTGGCAACAATCGAATTTACGTTTGCTACAACTTATCTTCAAACAATTAGTTCTATGATTGTGCGAGCAAATTTCCTCAGTGTTCCTGAGGAACCTTATTTCCCTTGGGACGTTAAAAACTACACGCAAGCAAAAAAAATTGTTTGGTGGCCGTTTGCCGCAAAAATATTCCCTTTGGCTGCAAATGTATAGCTTTTGCTACTTATACTGAACGTTGATTGTAACAGTGTTTCTGTCAACAACAAAAGTAATTATGAATCGCCCTATGTCATCACATCTTCTACTAGTGATGTGCGGTTCCGAGTATTTGAAGAACCGGTTCTATCGAGTCCGGTTCCGAGAAGAGCCGGGTGTTTGTACCGATTCCGATTCTCAGCTAATTTTTGTCCCTAAGAAGCTTAAGTGCTTAAGTTACTCGTATTATAAGAATATAAAATTTGATAGCAAATAAACAGTTTCATATCCAAAGTTTCCATTCCATTCCGGTTATTCTGGAACCGTTTTACGGTTCTTTTCATACTGTTTTTCATTTCTTTTTAAATCGTTTTCCTGTATTTGGGGAACCGTTTCCGGTTCTGTTGAACACGTTCATCGGCCCTAAGAAGCTTAAGTGCTTAAGTTACTCGAATTATAAGAATATAAAATTTGATTGAAAATATACATTTTCATATCCAAAGTTTCCATTGCAGTCCTGTTATTCTGGAACCGTTTTACGGTTCTTTTCATACTGTTTTTCAGTTCTTTTAGAATCGTTTTTCTATATTTTGGAAACCGTTTCCGGTTCTTTTGAACACGTTTATCGGCTCTTTAAGAACCGATTTCGGTTTTTTACGAGGTCTTCTTGGTTCATTTGAACCCGTCTTTCTGTTAGTTTGAAACCGATTTCGGTTGTTTCGGAACCGTAATTGGGTTCCTGCAAGCACCGGTCCGGTCGGTTCTGCAGTACCGGTTCATCTTCTGTGCATTCTGTGCATGACTATTAGCTACTATCAATTAATGCTTTTTAAATTTCAATTGATGTTTGTTACAATTCAATGGACATATTTCAAATTTCAAATAGAAATTTTAAATTCCAATTGATGTATTATTATTTCAAATATAATTTACAAATTTCAATAGATACTTTTGTCAAAAGTAAAGTGATATTTTTTACATTTCAATTGGAGAGAGCACTATGAGTACCACTCTCAGAAATAAATGTTTGATATTAGATTGTATCAACCGTGAGTTTGGCTGTTGCAAACAAATTGCAGTTGCCACAATCGAATTGAAGTTGTCACGACTGAATTTAGACCCTACAACTGAAATTCGGTTGAAGCAAAACTCTAATAAATTTTGAGAACCTTTAATGCGGTAGTGACAACATCTTGTTAGGATGTGATGACACCAATGATGGTCGTGACAACCGCTAAATTCGTTTACGTTTAATTTGGATATATTTTTTGTCTCATTTTTGATTCCGCTGTTACCTACGAAGCTCGTGCTTTGGACCTTTTGCAATTGCATAAGTCAAAATCTTCCGTATCACACGCTGAAAAATGTGTCTTTTTTATTGTCTCAAATATAGTATACTTGTGTCCAAAAACATTGTGTTTGCTATTCAATATTACATGTTGGAGATCCAATGACTAATAGGTTATAATATATGATTTTGTTACCCAAATGTGGCTTTGTTTGTTGAAAACTGCTGACACCAAAAACGTGACAGACAACTGATAAACAAAATAGCAGCAAATCTTTATTTCATGAAAACAATGCTTACAAGCATATACTTGGTGCCCGCAATATGTTTCAGGGCCATTATTGTTAAGCCTGTATGCTCGAGTGGACCTGATATGTCATCTTAAGGGTGAGGCTATATTTAGAGCCTAAAGCTCTACTACACTAAGACCATCATCTCCGGGCCTTTTCCACTCTGCTTTCTACGTGGTTTTCCAAAGTAGTCTCCGATCCAGAATAACTCCCAAGTATTTAACCTTGTTGGACATCTTTATCATATTTCGCTTCTCAGTTTGAATCGCTTATAATTTAAGGTTTTTGGACTGAGTATTTCAAACAAATTTACCTCCTGGTCGAATTCTTTAAGATTAATCAATTTCCATGTCTAAATTCGGCCTGAGCATACTCTGAAGTTAGTTGTTTTTCTTGGAACTATGTTTTTGAAGTTATGATGGTCTTGTCGCAAATGAGCGACATATTTAAGAGTATCAAAACTGACCTTCTTTTCGAAAACAGGCTTCTCCTCGAATTCCTATAGGCATGGGGAGTCATAATACACTCAAACACATCTGTACGTTCCTATAAAGTGGTGAAAAAATTTAAAATATGTTGCCTTCGCCCGTCTGTCCATCCGTTGTCTATCTTATCCTATTCCTTTTACTGTGGATGTATGAGTTATGGCTTAGTTATTGTTTTTATTGCTGTTGTTGTTTATGACGTTGTGTTCATTGTTTTTGCATTTAAACTACTTTCATTTAGTCTATCCAACACACAGACAATAACAGCAAAAATTGATATTTCTACTTCCACTACAAACACAAGTACGAATACTACTAAATTCTTGTGTCAGACATCAACACAAGAGAATTAGTTTCAAATATGGAGTACAAGTTCATGGATTCATCTGTAGAATGAACATCATCGCATGTGTAAATATAAACATGTACACATACACAGAAACTCATGAACACACCCGCAAATATACATACATATGTAGAAACACGCAAAGAAAAATTTCGTTGCCCACAAACGAAATTGTTCACACAACTAAATTGTGTAGGAGGAAGTTCTTTGTGTGCCAAACGAAATTTCTAATTGTATGACAAATTAAAAATGTGCAACGCCTATGGCATATTAGTCCAGAAAACGGGTGCTACCGTGTGGCCCACGTTCCCAGCCGAGTAATCTAATATTTCTTTAAAATTGTTAATATTTACATTTTATCTTTGCTGAACATTTTTTGCGGAAAACGCAATAGTTGAAACGTTTTCCACAAATACAAAATATTTGTCACAAAACAAAATACTTTTACCGCAAAAAACAATAATTTTGGTATAAAAATGTTTCCTTTGCTACATTGACCACAAACGTTGAAACGTTTCCAGCAAATAAAAAACGAATCTCGCCAAAAAAAAAAAACAACTTTGGCGCAAGAATTAGCAATACGCTATAAATTCTGTATGATATTTGTATTTATTATTTATTCTTTACCTTTTTCCAGAAGAAAGACTTGTAAAGAAGACTTGGAGATTTTAATACGGAAGACAACAACACAGCGTGTACTTTTATGCGGGATTTTCCACCACAGAGTCAGCAAACAACGGATTTGATTGCAAATTTTCGACAACATTGCAACGATAAACTTTACGTCCGTACATTGAATACAATTTATAATGACGAATACTACAATAATATAAATGGATCAGTCAATACGACACGCGGGATAAGCACATTTATACGAACAGTTGCCAATCCTGCCCACAAATGGTACACCCGTACGACATTTGTCAACTCTATTGAATGGCAGACGATGGCCTACCGGTTTGCGGCAGAATACGAGTTCTGATGTGGATGCCATTTGTACACCACCTGTATAATTCTCATTTAGGTTATAGTAGTCATTGTATAAACAGTCGACACTGGTTTAAATGGTCGGCTATCAGTCCAAGTCGAACTTCATTGCCAAGTTAATGACAACATAAAGAAAATGGTTTCATATTACATCCCATGAAGGGATTAGGGAGAGGTCCTCACAATCAGTGAGCTGTGCGCTTTCTAGTTTTACACTCACTGACAACATATACGTACGATCTAAATAGTCCTTTTCAGAACTGTACTAAGCCTTTCCTTCTCGTGGGCACTGCGTCTTTGTTATTACGAAGGCTTTACCCCTCGTGTTTACTGCACCTTTGTTACTACGAAGACGTTGCTCCTCGTGGGCACTGCATCTTCCACGATTTTACTCTACTAACCCAACATTGTTAAATAACTAAATGGTTTCCCATTACATCCCATGAAGGAATCGGGGAGAGCTTCTCACAACCAGTGAGCTGTGCGCCTTCTAGTTTTATACTCACTCATTGGGACCTACAGTTTTGCACCGGTTCCGCACGGTATTTTTGAGAAGCATTTTCATGGCTAAATACTCGATAGTGTGGCCGTCAATATGCGAGGTGACCGCCGTCGAAAGAAATTTTTAGGTGGTCAGAGCTGGGATCGAACGCAGGATCTCAAGTACAAGAGGCGCGCACACTACCCATTACACCACCAACGGCCACACCCAACATCATTACCTCTGCTAATATTGTATATTACAGCCGAATCAGCCGAATGTCATTAACGAAGAGAACCAGTAACTCCAACTCACTTATCGTCGCCCATCTCTACTCCAAATGGTGATATACCTTTAAACACAGACTCAATAACTACGAACGCTGTGCCCGTACCCGATCCTGATCAGCGTCGACCCTCACCGAATTCCAAATTCTTATTAATCGGCCCCGAACCAGTTTGGGTTCGGGTTGCAGGTGCAGTGGCTATGAAATTGGGTGTCACCCTCTACAGGAGTACTGACGTTCGATGATAATCGTCGGTGTTCGGAATCTAGTTACAGGTGCGGTGGCGGTGGTGATGAAACTGCGTATCATCTTCTACACGAGAACTGGCATCTGGTGATAATCGCCGCGTTCGGGTTACAGGTTCTTTGGACGAGGATCAAGGACGAGAAACAAAGGATCAAAGCTTTCGTAGGAATAAAGAAACAACTCTTCGTAGAAATAAGTCTTCGTAGGAACGAAGGAACGAGCTTTCAAAGAAACATCGAAACAAGTTTTAGTGACAGCAAAGGAGCAAAAACTTCGTATGGACAAGGGAACGAGCTTTCGTTGGGACAAAGAAACAAATCTAAGTAGAAACAAAGGAACAGTCCTTAGTAGGAAAAAAGGGACGACCTTTAGTAAAAAGAAAGAAACAAGTCTTCGTTGCATGAAAGAAACATATTTTCATAGAAACAAAGAAACAAGCCATCATAGGAACAAAGGAGCATAGCCTTCGTAGGAATAAAGGAATGAGCCTTTATAAGGACATAGGGACAAAGGAACGATGCTTAGAAGGATCAACAAAAAGTCCTTGTTGAAACAAAGGAACCAGCCTTCGTATGAACAAAGAAACGTGCTTTCATAGAAACAAAGAAACATGTCTAGGTAGGAAGAAACGAACATTCCTTTGTAGGAACAAACTTTCGTAGGAACAAGGAAAGAAGTCTTCGTAAGAGCAAAGAAACAAGTCTAGGAAGATACAAGGCAAAGTCCTTCGTAGGAACAAAGGAACGAGCTATCGCAGGAACAAGGAAACATGTCTAGGAAGAAACAAAGGAATAGTCCTTAGTAGGAAAAAAGGAACGAGCTTTAGTAAAACCAAAGAAACAAGTCTTTGTTGCAAGAAAGAAACATATCTTCAGAGGACAACAAAACAAGCCGTCGTAGGAACAAAGTAGCATATCCTTAGTAGGAACAAAGCAATGAGCCTTCGTAGGAACAAAGGAACAATCATTAGAAGGATCAAAAAAGTCTTCGTTAAAACAAAGGAACCAGCCTTCGTATGAACACAGATACATGCCTTCATAGAAACAAAGAAACAAGTTTTAGAAGGAACATTTCTTTGTAGGATCAAACTTTCGTAGAAACAAAGGAAGGAGTTTTCGTAAGAACAAAGGAGCATAGCCTTCGTAGGAACACCTTTGGAGGAACAGAAGAAGAAGCCTTCATAGAGGCAATGAAACAACTCTTCGTAGAGTTCTTCGAAGTACTATTGGGATCAGGTATACTTTCCTTAACTAAGCGATAACCTTCGTTTCAGAGTATAATCCCTGTTCTTTACCATAAAATTGGAGCATATAAAATGTATCATTCACGTTCCGAGTGCACGCTGTCTATCTTTATTCAAATATAGCGTGATTCTGGCTGCAAATATAGTATGCTTGTGTCCAAACACATTGTGTTTGCTATTCAGTATTATATATCTGAGACACAATGCTTAATATGTTATAATATATGTTTTTGTGACCAAAAGGTGGATTTGATTGTTGAAAACTGCTGATATCAAAAGCCTGACAAACAACAATGAAAGCAGCAGCAGTTCTTCAATTCTTGAAAACAATGCTTGCAAACATATATATGATTCCTGCACTATATTGTTGGGGGCGATTTTTTCCGTGAATACATTGTGACCTGTGTGTACTATGATGCCGTAGTATGTTGTCTCTGCACACGACTGTCACATCAATGATCGGAGTTTCGACTTTAGTCGGTGATGGAAAGCAACCCATTTTTCTCCTCGTTGATCATGTTTTCCAATACATATACGGACGAATAATGACATCGCGTTATATAGTACTACTTACACTTTCCATACGAGATCACTTTTGCGTATGGGTTTCGCAAAGTTGTTTATTTTACACTTGTTCACAAAAGTTATCGGTATTTGCCGTAAAAATAAATTATAACAATTTTGGGATAAGAAATGCAAGTTCGGGTGCAACAATGAAGTGTCTTTACGATAAATGTTGTTTTTATCGGGGGAAACTTTTCAAGCATTTTTGTTACCGTCAGATACGAAGTATGTTTGCGGCAATCGCTTTTTTTCAAAACCACATTCAACCCCTTTTTTCTTTGCGTGTAGTTCTTGTGTGCATATGCATATACATATGTACGACTATATTTGTACTAAAACTACTCCATTTTTTCACCACAAAGTTTATGAAGTAAAATTTAATTACGGAATAATAAAGTTCTTTCATTGGGTGGCAAACACACAAGAAGACAGGGTGGGCATGACGCCATAGGGTGTTAAAATTTGCTTTTTTTTGCAAAGTATTTACTCGACAATCCTTTTGCTACGTTATATATTGTGTATTAATATACTCCGATAAAGTTCATAAACAATAGAATCTGAGACAGTAGAAGTAGTTGTGTGTTTATTTCTGTGTGTGGCTGTGTAACAACCACATGAAATTTTGTACTACTTTTGGAAAACCATCATATGGAGTTGTTAATTTTGATGGAATATAAAAAGATATTGATGGAACAAAAAGTCAATTACATATTATTCTGAAGAATTCTTTCCAATTAAATTAAACTATGTAACATTTGAATGTCAACAGTGGTTCTAATAGCTCTGTCAAATTAGTGGTAGATTTTAATATTTTTGATTGTGGGCTCTTTAAACGAAAGGTTGATGAATTCACTAAATATAGAGCATTGTGGAAAATACTAGTTCCTTCCAGATGGTGTTATGAATCTCTCTACAACGAGGTCGATGAAGCCGATGGCTATAGAGTACTCTGGAAGTACGAGATGTTTAGGGATCAACTAGCTGGGCATTTTAGTTCATTCACTGGGCGCTCTTTTTAGTTCAGCTCAGCAGAGAATGCCGTAGTTCATTATTTCATTCTACAAAGATGACAACATTAGGCAACAGCAGTGCAAACTGAGTGAGAACAAGAGATCATGTTTAGATCATGACAAAGCTAACTGCACAACTGACATTCAAACAACAGATAAATCAAGTAGACTACTGAAACAAAACGACCGGAACACCGTGAAATAATTCATCTTATTTAAAAGAGTGTATCGTGCATTTGAACTAGGTCGATCTTGAACTACAGAATTCTAGTTGTGACAGCTATAAATTGACGGGGCGTTCGTGATCTACACAATTCTAGTTGCGACAGTAATAAATTGACGGTTGGTCCGCTTTTGGAATCCGTTTATTTTGAAATTTCAATAGATAGGTTTGTGAAGTTGCTGGAATGTAGTTTTAACGTGTACGTGGTGCAATAAAAGCCCTTTGATTGTAGCCTCTCAATACTCGTAATAAGGTTGATGAATTGGCTGAATATAAACAATTATGAAAAATACTAAGTGCAACAAGATGGCGCTGTGACTATTTCCGCAAGAAGGTTGATGAATCCGCTATCCATAGAGTATTCTGGAAATAACGATATGTTTAGGAATGTCACAATGTGGCAAGTTATGACTTTTATAAATATGCAGCTCTCTGCTGTTGCAACTTTTGAAATGTCAATAGTTGTTCTAATAATTTTATTAATTGCTCGCAGCTTTTTGGTTGTGAACTCTTCTAAACATAGAGTAATTCTATACTTAGAGTAACAACCACTTCCCTGAACAAAATTAAGAGGTTGCATATGGACGTTATATGTTAATATTATTTCCTTAATAATAGCAGATAGGGGCACTAGTACAAAACATCCAACAAGAATATAACAATGGCAATTATTTCTGTGTCTTAAAATTCTTGTGTTAAATGCAACACAAATGTATATTAACTATAAAATATAAGAAATAAGTCCAAAATAAGTTTATATTTCACATGCAACGTTAGATAAGACCAATGGCACCCCTAGGTATATAATTACTCTATGATCCTAAAGAAGAATGATGGAAGGTTGAGGAGAATAGTAGTAGCTTCTATAGGGCACCATGACTGTCGCAGCTTCTATAGGGCACTATGACTGTCGCAGCACGAAAAACTTACAGTATTCTGGCAACTAGATGGCGCGTTGTGGATAGTTACAATTGCTGTAAACAGCGAGCTCATGGGGCGCTTTTACATGTCGCCTGTTTTGAAATATCTATAAACGTGGTGACTTGTAAGCTCTCCAAAACAAGGATCATAACTTCGCTGGTGTAACCTGGCGAAGATTGGTGAATTCACTAAGCATTGTGCCAAATTGTAGGTGTTTTTAAATGACGCTATGGCTGTCTAAGCAAGAAGTTTGATGGAGTGGCTAACGTTAGAGTATTCTAGAAAGTACGAGATGTTTAAGAAAACAACTATATGGAGTGATGTGGAGAGTTAAGACTCCTATAAATAGACAGCTCGCGGCGTTTTTGGAATTTCGTTCGATTTGCAACATCAATAGTTGTTCTAATAGTTTTGTCAAACTTCAGGAACGTAACATTTATTGTAAGCTTTTGTGGAGCTCTTTGGTTGTGGTCTCTGGAAAGGGAAGGTTGATGAATTTGCTAAATACAGAGCATTGTTGAAAATAATAGCTAACTATAAAGTATTCTGGAAGTTACGAGATGGTTGTGGTAGTAACTAAATGGCGCGTTGTGGATAGTTGCATCTGCTGTAAATTGACAGCTCGCGGGGCTTTTCGATTTCTTCTGTTTTGAAATATCAATAGTGGGTCCCATAGTTTTTTCAAGTTAGTGGAATATAATCCTAATGTATACGCCGTGGATTGTACACTTCTTTGTTGGCTTAAAAAGGAGGTTGATGTATTTGCTAACTACAGAACATTGTCGAAAACACTAGGAACACCTGGATGGCATTATAACTCTCTCCAGAAGAAGGTTGATGCACTCGCTAGAATTTCGTCTTTATAGTTGTAATAATGTTGTGCAGTTACTGTGCTATTATGTCAATGTCTTCGTGGTGGATTGTAGACCTTTTTATGGAGTCCCAAAATCTAAGTTTGATGAATAGTTTATATAGTTTATTTTTGGAAAATTGGATGACCTTCTCCACAATAAGGTTGATGAACTCACTAACTATAAAGACTTCTGAAAATTACGAGATGTTTAGGGAAGCAACTATATACAGCATTGTGACGAGTTATGACTGATTTAGCCAGTCTGTTTGATTTGAAATATCAATAGTTTATCTAATAGATGTTTTCAAGTTACTAATTCGAGCTGAAGTTATTTCTTAGAAGAATATTTTTAAAATTCCTTTGATCTATACAGATCAGTGGTTTCTTCTGTAATTAGAATAAGTGTAGACAGTGGGAACCACGAGGATTACAACTCACGCTGGCGGACGATCGTTTCGAAGTTTGTGTCTCTTCTCATCAGGACCTTAGCATTTTAGGCCCGCGATTTTGGTTTTCATCGTGGTTTTTCACCTTCTTTTTTTTCCTATCCCTACAATTTTTTATTGTACACCCTCCAAAACGAATGATTATGAATTCACTGACAATAAAGCATTATGGAAAATACTAGGTGTTTCTAGATGGTGAGTTTTCTGGAAATTATGATTTAAGGAGCAACTAGATGGGGCACTGATAAGGATTTATGTGAGGATAAATAGACTGCTTGAGGATTTTTTGGAATCAGTATGTATTTAAATGTCATTAGTTGGTCTAATTAGCGTTAGCGTTTTAGCCCCGCGATTTTGGTTTTCATCGTGGTTTTTCACCTTCTGTTTTTCCTGTCTCTACAATTTTGATGAGGATGTATGTGAGGATAAATAGACTGCTTGAGGATTTTTTGGAATCAGTATATTTTGAAAGGTCATTAGTTGGTCTAATAGTTTTGTCACGGTACTGAAACGTAATCTTAATGTATACGTATTTGATTAGTGCTAGATGCTTTTAGATGGCACAATTTCTGTCTCCACAAAAAAGTCGATGAACCATCCCCCTACCGGGAATTGCAGAAAGCACAAGACGTTTAGGTAAGCAATTAGATGATGCGTTGGGAATAGTTATAACTGCTGTAAATAGTCAACTTGTGGTATGTTTGGAATTTCGCCTGTTGAGAAATGTCAAATGTCAGCACGTAATGTTAGTGCATTGTGAACTCTTCAAAAGAAGGTTTATAAACGCGATAAATGGAGCATTATGGAGAGTTACGACTGCTATAACTACACAGCTCTCAGCGCTTTTGGAATTTTGTCTGTTTCATAGAATAATACATACGATAGAAATTTTTATTCGCTCAATAAATTAAACGTCATAGGTACGATGCAAAGTAAACATTGAATTTTGGAAAACATGGGTTCAATAATACCAGATAGTGGCAATAGTATACAACGATCAACAAAGGTACAACAACCGATTATCGTGTTGTCGTATACAATACAAATGTATACCAACGATAAAAGTCAACAAAAAAGTGCAAAATACATTTAAGTTTTTCAGTTCTACACGACAGGAAAAAGTTAAGTGAACATATTTTGTAACTCCACCTGGTGTAAGGTAATTTTAAATTTAATTGCTCTCATTTCCACAAACCTACGATGAAGAGTGTGAAATGAAACGTCAGATGAGAGAATAAGTTTATCTATGTATGTATTATTCTATGGTCTGTTTCGTTCATAGTTAGTCTAATAGATTTATCAAGTTACTGGAATATAATGTATAATACGTAGCCGATTGTAAGAATTTTGGTTGTGGAATTCCATAGAATGTTAATGAATTCCCTAACCATAGAACATTGTGAAAAATACTAGTTCATTGTAGATGGTGCTATGAATCTCTCCACAAGAAGGTTGGTGAAGCCGCTAACTATACAGTACTCTGGAAAGTACGAGACGTTCAGGCCAGAAACGAAATGTGGCAGTAAGGGGTGCTATTACTGCTATAAATACACAGCTCGCGGTGCATTTGGAATCAGTCTGTTATGAATAGTTGTTGTAATAGTTTTATCAAGTTACTTGAATGTAATAGTAATGTATACATGGTTTGTAAGGTTTTTAGTTGTGGTCTCTCCAAAACGAAGGTTGTTGAAATCGCTAAACATAGAGCATTGTGAAAAACACTCGTTGCATTTAGATGGCACAATGATTGTAATGTTTCTTTATTTAAATATTTAGTTTAAATAAATAAATGACATTTATATACATGATTGTCTCAGCAAGATCGTTGTTGAATTCTCTAATTTTAGTGTGGTGTGGAAAATGCAAGATGTTTAGGGAAACAACTAGATGGTGTTCAATACTATTATTATTATGGTTATTTCAGATTTTCGGCAACATTCCGGATACGTTATGGTGTGTCATGGTCAGTATGGCTCACTTTAACATGTGTTGAGGAACATGTTGTCGAATATATAATCTTATATATTTGGTATGAAAATCTGAAACTTCCGAAACGACTTGAGGGTATTGTGTTAGCTGGTACTTACAAATGAAAATTTTATACCGATTTTTTATATTTTTCACAATGTTCGTATGAATTAAACTCACAAACTCAAGGCAACCATAACCAAAAAATTGTCATAACAGAATCATATTCCAATCAACATCGAAGCAGCAGTCTATGGCAGGAACCCAATACCAAACTTACCAACCAATATGTGTATGTGTGGATAAAAGCACTTGTTCTTCTTGTTGTTGAACAATATTTTTATTGGATGCAAATGACTTTTGAAATTGTATTTTTCTCAAAAACACACACTCTCAAAATGATAACAAACTACAACACGCAGCACATATACATACATATACATATTTATGTATAAGGATTAGGATGTCTATTAGTTGTGTGTGTTATACATTGAGAGTTGGATTAATTTTGGTATTAAAATGGGCCTAAATTAACTGAGAGTATTACCGAAGACTTTACAATTTCAGGTAACTGGACTATAAGAAGTCCGAGTTACTGGGCAAATGAAACTCATATTCTACGGTCGTACAGATGTCACCAAAAGTTTACACATGAGAAAATTCACGAAAAGAAAAATTCAGTGCTTCAACGAAATGGCATGGCTTTAGCACATCCAACTTGAAAATAGAAGCTGTCGAGTAGCTGAGGTTCAAATCCGAGTACAGTCAAACATCTTTTCTTTTGTTTTCATTGTACCCACAGTAAGATTTCTAGAGGTCGTTTGCCGCAAAAACTAAATTAATTTTTCTGCAAACATATATCTTTTGCCACGTATACCCAGCGCTGGCATCAAATGTTATAACGTTTGTCCCAAATAAAAAAACATTAGAATCTGGCACAGTGGATGCGTATGTGTAAAAAGGCAATTGCATATTGTTATGGAGACTTCTTTCCCCTCATATTAAACTAGCATTTGAATGTCAACAGTGGCTCCAATAGTTCTTGTCAAATTAATGGTAGATTGTAAAAGTTTTGATTGTGCGCTCTTTGAACGAAAGGTTGATGAATTCACTAAATATAGGGCATTGTGGAAAACACTAGTTACTTCTAGATGGTGTTATGAATCTCTCCACAATGAGGTTGATGAAGCCGGTGGCAATAGAGTACTCTGGAAGTACGAGATGTTTAGGGAAGCAACTAGTTGGGCATTTTAGTTCATTCAACTGAACGCTTTTTTAGTTCTTTAGTAGTTAAATAAACTAGTCAAATTAAACTAGCATTTGAATGTCAACAGTGGTTCTAATAGCTCTGTCATATTAGTGGTAGATTTTAATATTTTTAACTGTGGACCCTTTGAACCAAAGGTTGATGAATTCACAAAATATAGAGCACTGTGGAAAATACTAGTTACTTCTAGATGGTGTTGTGAATCTCTCCACAATGAGGTTGATGAAGCCGATGGCTATAGAACACTGTGGAAGTACGAGATGTTTAGGGAAGCCACTAGTTGGGCATTTTAAGTGCATTCAACTGATCGCTCTTTTGGTTCAGCTTAGCAGAATGCGCCAGTTCATTCATTCAGTTTACTAGTTCATTGTTACATTACAGTTCGTTAGTTTATAATAACTGTGAGCTAATGACCGCAGTTCAGTTCAATTCGCCATTTTAGTTCAATATAGTATGCACGCTGCAAAAAAACGGCCCCAATTGCAAGAACCATGTATAAATTTGCAAGCATAGTTTTCATAAATTGAAGATCTGCTGCTTTTCTGTTTCTTTGATGTCTGTTACGTTTTTGATTTCTGCAGTTTTCAACAAATAAAGCCACTTTTGGGTCATAACAACATATATTATAACCTTAAATATATATGAACATTTACCAAAAAAGTCATATCTATTGAGGAAAACGAAGTTGTATTTACCACGAAAATGTTATAACTTCTATGGAAATACAAATTAAATATGTCCACTGGACACTACATATAAGTAGGGAGATTGCTTTGACGTCTATCATCTAGTTAAGACATCTCTCACACTGGGGCATAGACTGAGTCGATCTTGGAACAGTGCCGGAAGGTGCTGCCAACATTCCTCTATTTATCGGCTACTTGGAAGCTGAACCACTCTTCGATCGGCAGTATCACACTTTTATACCGGAAAGGTACTTCTGGAACAAAGGCTTTCCTAATATAGGGGGATATCTGACTTTTTTCATGGGTGGGTCGGAAATGAATTGTCAGGTAGTGTGTAGGGTGTGTTCTAGGGAACTGGGACTCTCAAATTCTCGTAGACCACTAGACCATTTTAGAGAGTATCAGGCACAAATTTTTTGCGATCAATGGAGTGCTCTATCAGACTCTCATACTTCGAGTCTTGCTTTATGGTGCTGAATTCTGGGTCATGTCGCATGCTGACGAAACGTCACTGGGAGTTTTCCGGAAAAATATGCTCCGGGTATATTGACAGAAATTATAGTAACAACGCACATAAAACTGTACTCGAAAAGCACATAGAGTGCACCAATTCGATTCGATTCAATTCAGTTCAGTTCAATTCAATTCAATTCATTTCGTTAAATTAATTCAATTCAACTCAATTCTTTGAAATTCAATTAAATTCACTTCAATTCAACTCAATTCAATTCAATTAAATTCAATTCAATTCAATTCAATTCAATTCCATTCAGTTCAGTTGATTTCAATTCACTTCAATTCTCTTCAATTCAATTCAACTCAATTCTTTGAAATTCAATTAAATTCACTTTAGTTCAACTCAATTCAATTCAATTCTATTAAATTCAATTCAATTCAGTTAAATTCAATTCAATTCCTTTAAAAGTAAAGGTACTCTTGTGAACTGGAGACAATTTTTATGATAACTTCAAGATAAGGATATATTATATTCAATTCGGTATCCTTTCTTCAGAATTATTAACATTTAAATGGGGAAATCTCAAAAATCTCCAAAGACATTTCAACAATTTTCACAGAGATGTTAACTTTACTTGGGGCCCAAATGATGGCGTATGATTTATTTTTATTTCTAATTCCACACAGAATGAGAAGTGTAAACCCAAAATTGCATCTTGTTCTGGAAAAACGAATCCAGATATTTTCGAAACTTTAACTAAAGCGAACACCCTAACATCTGTTTAATCAAACAAAACAAAAAATCTTATATGATTGCATGGTTTCTTCTTTAAATTTTATAATTTTCGTGGCAAAAATACATAAAAACCTAAAATAGACAGGGAAATATATGTTATATTGGTTGTATAAAGATCATGTGCATGGGTCAAAGGATACAATCCAATAAATATATAATATGTTGGAATTTATTTGCTATTTATTTTGCAGACCCGGTTTTAATATCCATTCCTGGGAAATGTCCTGGAATTCGTTAGCAGCTTCGTGTGTTTCAAATTGTTTTTCGTTAAGAAATCTAACTTAAGAGTAACCTTAAAAATCCTTGCAAAATAATCCGCTTTTGTTACGCATTTTGAGTTCATTGTCATGAGGAAATTGTAATTCAATTGTTACATTTTGCGTGTCATCTTTCCTTCACAAGTAAACTTTTTAGAAAATCGTATCAACGACAACATGGAAATCATAAGTAGAAAGAAAGAATTTCAATTGTCAAGCTCAAATTAAAATTTATTATCAAACGGGACAATAACAGGAGTAGAAATATCTAAGTAACAATGCCATCATTTACAACAGCATGAAAATAGAAATACCCGTATTTGTAACAAGGACATACGAACATCACAGACATCAGGACTATACCGGCAGCAGCATCATAATGATTGCCATCATCATCTTTAGTAACAAGGATAATAGAGATCCTTGTTTATCATTTTCTTATATTTATTTAAAACTATTTGTTAATAAATATTTCAATTCTACGATACTAAAGAAGTGGCAGAAGAAGTTGAACCAATAAAGTAGGGAGAGAGAGTAAGAAAATTGTAAATTTCCTCAAAGGATAACGAAGTAAAGTTAATGTCACACACCAAGAAACTTTGCTACAATCCCAAAAAAAAACTAAGCCAAGTTATTTCAAGAAAAAAAAACTCCAACAAGAAGGCAATGATTGTCTGCTAGGATTTAGTGGAATCATTGTAACGGGATGAAGTTTAACTTAAATTTTAACTTTTAAATATTTTTCCATAACAGCCCACGCAGGTATTTGTGGCAGCTACTAGGTTAAGTTCAGTGCTGTGGCGTCGGAGTCTTGGAGTCTAAGTCTGGAATATTTGTCTAGAGTCGGAGTCATAGAAATATTAACGACTCTTCTCTCTTTCGATTTCAGGATTTTCTTTATATTTGCCCACAACACCACACCAAGGTATTTGAGCAGCTACTAGGTTAGGTTCAGTGCTATGAAATGGAGTTGGAGTCTGTGATATTTATCTGGAGTGAGAGTTGGAAAAATTTTGACAACTCCGATTCTAAGTTCAGAATTTTATGTATATTTCCCCATAAAAACACTCGAACTGATTTGAAAGAGGTACTAGGTTAAGTTCAGTGATTTAGATTCAGAGTTGGAGTCTTGGAGTTTGAGTCGGGGATATTTGTCTAAAATCGGTGTCTCAAAAAATTTGACGAGTTAAAGAGTCAGGGTCGAAGTCAGGGACATTTGTCTAAATTCGAAGTCGCAAAAAATTTGTTGTCTCCTATGTATTCAAGATTTTCTTTAAATTTTTCCAGAACACCCCAAGAAGCGATTTAGAAGAGCTACTAGGTTAGTTTCAGTGCTGTGAAGTCGGAGTCTGGAATATTTGTCTAGAGTCAGAGTCGCAAAAATGTTGACGACTCCGGTTCTAAGTTCAGGATTTTCTTTATATTCTCCCATAACAACACACGAAGGGATTTGAGGCAAGTACTAGGTTAAGTTCAGTGCTGTGTGTTAAGAATTGTAGACTTGGAGACGGAGTCTGGAATATGTACATAAAGTCGATATGGCAAAAATATGGACGAGCGGAAAAGTCAGAGTCGAAGTCTCAGATAATTCTGTAAAGTCGGAGCCGGAAAAAAATGTACGTCTCCGATTCAAGATTTTCTTTACATTTTAGTAGCGTTCACAATGGCAACAACGAATTTGTAATTCAAGCCTTCTCGTTCCCACTCACAGTATTGCATTTAATGCCCTCCCATGTTTTTCGTGAAATTGGAATTCAAATTTGTCATAGAAGTAGGTTCTACTTCTACTTCAAATTGGAATTTGTTTGAATCAGTTTATTCTACTGACCGCTAGGGGCGCTTTACTTCGAATTTTGTTTTAAAACTTGAAAGTATGAATGAAAATGTAAACATTTTGTATCAAAACAAACATTTTAGTAAATAATATTATCTGTAGAATCTGCCAATAACAATAATTTCACATATAATTATAATTTTTTATTACCAAGAATACAACACTGTCGCTGGCTTTCGAACAAATCAACTGATGCAAATGTGAAATGTGTAGTTGTTTGTAGTAAGTGTAGTTCGCGCCAATTTTATTAATAAACAAAAGAAAAAAAGTTTAAAAAAAGCTGACATTTTCAGGTTTATCGAAACCGTCCAAAAAAATTTGAAAACATTTCTAAAGAAAAATTTTAAAATATTTCTATAGAACAATTTTAAAATATTTCTATAGAAAAATTTGACAAGATTTCTATAGAAAAATTTGAAAACATTTCTATAGAAAAATTTGAGAATATTTCTATAGAAAAATTTGAGAAGATTTCTATAGAAAAATTTGAAAACATTTCCATAGAACAATTTTAAAACTTTTCTAAAGAAAAATTTTAAAACATTTCTATAGAAAAATTTTAAAACTTTTCTACAGAAAAATTTGAGAACATTTCTATAGAAAAATTTCAAAAAATTTGTATAGAATAATTTTAAAATAATTCTATAGAAAAATTTAAAAAATTTCTATAGAAAAATTTTAAAACTTTTCTATAGAAAAATTTGAGAAGTTTTCTAAAGAAAACACTTAATACTTTTGGCTCCGGTTAGTGGTACAAATCTGAGGTCCGTGTCTCACATTTAATTTCTCTATTTTTTAACTGTTTGCTTTTTCGTTTGTATTGCAATTCTCCATGGTTTTCAATCCCCAAATATGTATACTGCTGTATAATGTAAACAATGTTGCCAGTCAGCTGTTTTTTCGAACTTATTCTAACAAATTTGTTGCTTGCATTGTGAACGCCTGTTGAATTTGTTGCTATCATTGTGAACGAGCCTTTTCTCACAACACGACTCAAAGCGATTTGGGAGAGCTACTAGGCAAGGTTCAGTGCTTTGGAGCCGGAGTCGGAGTTGCTGGTATTGTCTACAGCCAGAGTCGCATAAATGTTGACGACTCCGATTCCAAGTTCTGGATTTTTTTTTTTATATTTTCCCTCAACACCCCACGAATGGATTTGGGAGTGCTACTACATTAAGCTCAGTGCGGTGGAGTAGGAGTTTTCGTCTTGGTGTCTGAGTCTATGATACTTGTCTAGAGACAGAGTCGAAAAAATGTTGAGGACCCCGAAGTCATGATTTTCTTTATATTTTCCCTCAACATCACACGAAGGGAGTTGGAAGAGCTACTAGATTATATTCAGAGCTGTGGAGTAAGCGTCGCAAAAATATCAAGGACTTTGAGTCCGAGTTCAGGATTTCCTATATATTATCGCACAATACCGCCCGAAGGGGTTTTAGAGAGCTAATAGGTTAGGTTCAGTGCTGTGGAGTCGGAGTCTTGGAGTCGAAGTCTGGGATATTTTTCTAAAGTCGGAGTCGCAAAAAATGTTGACTACTCTGATTCAACATTGTCTTTACATTTCCACATAACACCACACGAAATGAATTAGACGAGCTACTAGGTTAGATTCAGTGCTGTGATGTCGGAGTCGGAGTCTGGAATATTTGTCTATAATCTAAGTCTGAGTCGTAAAAATTTTCGCAACTCCGATTTCGAGTTCAGTATTTTCCTTATATTTTCACACAAAACCACACGAATGGATTTGGGAGAGCTACTAGATTAGGTTCAGTGATGTGGAGTGGGAGTTGGAGTCTGTGATTTTTGTCTAGAGTCAGAGTCGCCCAAATGTTGACGACTTTGATTTTAAGTTCAAGATTTTAATTATATTTTCCCATAACAACACACGAAGGAGTTTGGGAGAGCTTTTAAGGCAGGTTCAGTTCTGTGGATTCGGAATTGGAGTCGGAGTCCTGGGTATTTGTCTAAAGTCGGAGTCGCAAAATATTTGACGACTCCGATTCAAAATTTTCTTTACATTTCGCCATACCATCCCACGAAGATATTTAGAAGAGCTACTAAGTTAGGTTCAGTGCTGTGGAGTCGGAGTCGAAAACCATATTAATGTAGGCTAAGTCGGAGTCGGAGCGTGTAATATATATTTGGAGTCGGAGTCGCAAAAATGTTGATGACTCCGAGTTTTGAATTTCTTTATATTTCCCAATAAAACCACACAAAGGGATTTGGAAGAGCTACTTGGGATATTTGTCATAAATTAAGTTTGCAAAAATCCTGACGCATCCATCTCCAAGTTAAGGATTTTCTAATATTTTCCCACAACACTCCAAAAATTATTTTGGAGAGCTACTTGGTTTGGTTCAATGCTGTGGAGTCGGAGTCGAAAACCATATTTATGTAGGCTAAGAGTCGCAAAAATCCGTCACCAACTTCAAGTTTTTTCTTTAAATCGAGTGTTATCGACACTAGATATTTTTAAACAGATTTGATGATTTTTCGTTTACTTTTTTACCCTGTATTGACAGTTTGCTTTTATATGTAATAAAGTATTTTTAAATTTATTTAATTCTAAAATTTAAATGTTGGTTTTGTCCGTGATGGTCATAACTTGAAAATCGTTACTAACACAGCAAGACATATCGCTGGGAAAGACATCTCGCTTGTTGTTGCATTTAGAAAATAGTGTATTATTATCAGTAGTATCGATTCTAGGGTATATCAGTATTTATATTTTAAAACACTATATAAGTTTAATAAAGATGAAAATCACCCACTAGTTTCCACCATTCGTATACATTCTGGGAAGTAATAAGACTACATAAATAACTACGCCATCTGTTGGGTCCACAGAAAACTACATTGCACTGCCGCCATCTGGATGGCAATAGTAGCAACACGCAGCTGATAGCAGCTGATATAATAAGTACAATAATAGCTGTGGCGGTTACCATTAGTTACTAGGACTGAGTGTATAAAAGGAAGAGAAACTTATAACTGCAGACATTGAACAGAAAATATTGTCTAAGTAGTGAAGTATACACCCTGCTTGTGGGATCTAGTTCTACACATAGACAATGTAGTCATCCGTACTAACAACTTCCCAACCGGCGATTCCCTGGTTCTCAGGTCTAGCCCTTGATACCTACCCATGCCCTGGTTCAAGCCAGAGCTCCATTTACTGTGGATTCTTTCCCTTGATACCCAACTTTGCACTGGTTCTAGCCAGAGATTCCCTGTCTGTGGGGTCTTGACTTTGATACCAATCTCTCCCCTTATTCTAGCCAGAGATTCCCTGGCTGTTGAGTTTTGCTTTTAATACCTACCGTTGCCCTGGTTCAAGTCAGAGGTTCCCTGCATTTGGAGGCTTGACCTTGTCACCTACCTTTCCCCTGCTGCAAGTCAGAGTGTCCCTGCCTGTGGGGTATTGTTACCAAACAGAGGTTCCTTGCCAGTATGGATTTGATCTGGTTACTTAGTAAATTCTTTTCCTAGTCACATTTTTCCTACCTGTTTTCCTGTTCCAGAGAATCCCTAACTGCCACTGAACTCCGGCGTCCACAGAATATTTTCTTTCCAAACCACGGCCACTGCCAGGAACCGTCGAACACAATTTCCATGACTCTCCGACCAACCGCCATTGCCACAGACGCTATGTCAAACACCTTCCAGTCAGCTGCATTTCTTCACTACCATTCCGTTTCAGACCCATTAAAAGTCGTAGGCTGCATGTAGGCTATTTTTTTTAAATAAATAGTTTCTCATTATATTCCATGAACGGACAGGGGAGATATTCTGACAATCAGTTAGCCTGTGTTCTTTCTAGTTTCTTACTCAGTGATTGGGACATATAGTTTTCCATCGTTTCCAAGCGGTTTCTGGGATGCCTTTTCATGGCTATTTACTCTATTGTGTTACGAGCGCCAAGCGAGGAGTCAATCGTCGAAAGAGATGTATGGCGGTCAGAGCAGGCACCAAACCCGCGTTCTCCTGTACAACAGCCGCGCATACTACCCATTGTATCACCGACTGTTACATATGATGGAATTGTTAAGAAAACCCGCTATGGTGAAATATTCAACCTAAGTCGGTATTGTGAAATAGTCATTGGAAGCAGGTATAGTCAATTTATTACGTCTTGAAAAATATAGGGTTAAAAAATACACTGTTTTTAGGAGTAGATCCCAAAATGATGTATTGCATGAAATGCTGGAAAGCGGCCAAACATGAGGCTAATCATACTCATCATTAAGTACTATGGCTTCAGTGATCTAAATGAGAATTACATCATTGTGTAGACGTTGTGGCCAATGGAATCAGTTTGCAGCAGTTATGTGCATTTATTACATATAGTCGTTAGAGATTGTGTGTTTGATAGGAAGTGTGATTGGTCGCGAGTGAGGTTTAAATAATAGATAAATGGTTTCCCATTACATCCCATGAAGGGATAGGGAAGAGCTGCTCACAATCACTGAGCTGTGCGCTTTCCTGTTTTCACTCACTGATTGGGACCTACAGTTTTACACCGATTCCGAACGGTATTTTGAGAAGCTTTTTCATGGCTAAATACTCGATAGTGTCGCCGTCACTATGCGAGGTGACCGCCGCCGAAAGAAATTTTAAGGTGATCAGAGAAGGGTTCGAAACCAGGATCTCATGTACAAGAGGCGCGCACATTAACCATTGCACCACCGAGGTTTACTGGTTGAAATGAATGACGTGGGTAGTGGATGTTGTATATTCGTATGAGACGCACGGATCAGGGAAGTATGAATTGGATTGATGAGATCGTGTGGGTTTAACTACGTAAGGGCGGATTATGAACCACTCTGAACTTGGAAATGAATGGCAATGAGTTGCAGGCTCTTGACAGACTTCAGCTCAAGGAACTCTGCCTGACAGTTATTTATAAAGAAAGGGATCTAAGTTACAACTTTGTCCTTTAACTATTTTGGGTGTGTCAGAATGTTCTTACACACCTAATTAATCGCAACCAAATTTAGAGATGCTGCAACCACAGTGGAGGTTGCTGCAACCGCAGTGGAGGTTGCTGCAACCGCAGTGGAGGTTGCTGCAACCTCAGTGGAGATTACTACAACCGCAATGGAGGTTACTGCAACCGCAATGGAGGTCACTGCAACCACAGTGGAGGTTGCTGCAATCGATTTTCAGTTGCGGAGACTATATTTCGTTCTGACAACCTCCATTCGGTGGTGGCAACTGTAATTCGGTGGCAACAGTTGAATTTGTAGTTGCTGCAACCTCTTTATGAATATTTTCAGGTATTACAAGCCCATAAAATTCCCTCATGACAACTGAAAGTTTTGTTGCTATGAACACATCTTCATTTGATTATCTCTGACCGAATATCTCGTCCTTAACGCTGTGTGGCATAACTTTATTGATGTGGCAACAAGTGTTGCATTGCGTGGTACTGCAGCAGCAGCATCAACATCTCCAGAGTCCAACAAACAGCCAAAGGGCACACTGTCACTTGATGTTGCTGTTTCTTCTCGCTACTCTTGTAGAATTTTGCCCTTCTTCTTCTTGTTCTTCTTCTTCATTTTTGTGGCACTTTTCAACCTTCATCTGTATTTCTTCCGACCTAGAGTTGCACAATCTGTTTAGACAGAGGAATAAAAAGAAAAGTTACAGAGATACAATGAGTAAATAGAGGTGAAGTATGACTGCCACTTTGGCTGTTTGACTTGACTTGACTTGTCTTGTTATGTTTCGCTGTCGTAGCAGTAGCGAATGAATAGCTTCTAGCACAATGCTCTCCCACTCTCCCACTCACCCTCTGCACTTGCCTGCACTAACTAAGGACGATGCTTGAGCTGCAAACGTTGTGGAAAAACTCTGTTGCAACCTGATGGCAGGTAAAAGGTGGAAAATTGTTTTCTAGTATTGGCATTTAAAAGTAGTGGCTGCAACGTTAATGGCAGCAGGGAAAACTCGTAAACCTTAACAACAACAATTTCCAGTTAAGCAGAGATTTTTAATGCTCTTCACTCGATGTTGCCTTTAATCTCTTTCACTTTAGTACGGCATTTGTTGATGTTGCTACTGTTGTTGATGCTGCTCCTTGTGCTTCTGTTGCAGTTGTTATTGTTCGTTTTCGGTTAAAATTGTTAAGATTTTCCAAGGGTTTTCCGCAATTTCCTTTACTTTGCACGGCTTTTTGTTCTTTCTTTGTCTGTCTTAGAATGAGCGAGCGAGTGTTATTGTTGCAATTGTAGCCTTTTGTTGATGTTATGTGGATGAGGGTGTTCTTGTTTTTCTTGCTGCTCCTGGTCGTGCTCCTGCTCCACACGGTATTGGTTTAAGGATATTAAAACTCTGAGCAATTAGAAATTTTGCAACAAAAGATATTTTGCCATGGCTTTTCCTCGTTCTAATCCACAAACACAATGAATGGTGGTCAAAAGGCATCGGGAAAGGTGAGAACAACTGGATGTGTTTATCTTCATGACGTCTTTAAAGTGTTCCATGGAAGGCACAAATATTAAATAATTTAAGAAAAATTCTTTACGAAACAATTAAATAATTTCAGGAAAAAATTAAATAATTTAAGAAAACAAGAATTAATAAACAATAATTTAAGAAAAAATTTGGAAGAAAAATGCGATCAAGGAGAATTGTTCTCTGGCACCAAATTACAAGTATTAACTCTAGACCCAGAGCCCGCTGACTGCCTATTAAACCAAGACTTAAACAATCACGAGTTAAAATATTAAATAAATAAATATTTTCCAATTACATCTCATGAAGAGACAAAGGAGAGCTCCTTACAATCAGTCTTATGTGGACTTCCCAATTTTCCACTCACTGATTGCACATTCCAAAATCTGTATTTTTTTCTTGTTTGGATGCAAATATAACATGTGTTTGGAGTTTGTCGTAAATATAGTATAATTGAGTCCAAACACATTTTGTTTTCTATTCAGTGTTAGATGTTTGAGACAAAATGATTAATAGGTTATAATACATTTGTTGTTGATCCAAATATAGATTTGTTTGTAAACCAAATACAGCTGTCTTTAGTGCACTGTTTACTAATTTTTTATTGCGGCAACAAACTGAAAAATCTGTATTTTTTGGTATTTGGATGCAAATATAAAATGTGTTTGGAGCTTGTCGCAAATATAATATGCTTGTGTCCAAACACATTGTGTTTGCTATTGAATATTCCATGTTTGAGACACAATGATTAGTATGTTATAATATATGTGTTTGCAACCCACATATATTTCTATTTGTGATACAAATACATCCGTGTTTGTGGCACTGCCTATGCTCTCTCGAGAGCAAGAGAATAAAAGAGGGACAACGAGAGAGTCTATCTTGTAAGTGAGTTTCTGTATTTTGCATTATTCTCTCAGTCAGTGAGTCATAAATATTCCTGAATGGGCGTGTAAATTGCAGATGAAGTGTTTCGTATTTTGCCTGATGTATTGCGTTTCAGTTTCATGTATTCAGTTGTCACTGGTTCATCGGACAGAGGATATCAAAAGATTTGTACATAAATATCTTGTTTGTGTACCAACGCATAGTGATAACCAACGCATAGCTGAAACCTTCTAAAAACAAAAACGTGAGACACAATAAAGAAAGTAGAAGCAAGAGAGCAGCTGATTCTCATTTCATGAAAAAGAAACAAAAAATGCATTCAATGCAAATAAATGTAAAATCGGCTGTTTTAAATCTATTAATTTTTTGTATTAATTATTTATAAATATGGATTTATATTGTTAAAATTAATTATAATAAATAATACATATATATTGAAATCGAAGAATAATTCGTTTCTAAATATTTTTATATTTGGGAGGAAATTCGCATATGTTGTGTGTAAGTGTATGGATGTTTGGGATGAAGAACGCATATGTTTCCACGTAAATGCATACATGATACTGTTTGCATTTAAATACAAGTCAGTTTTGGACTTGCAAACATATGAATGTTCGAAGTGTGTTTCAAACATATACATGGTTCCTGCAGAATATGTTTGGGAAAATATGTTAGATAGGCCGTTATTTTTCAGCGTATATGATCTGTCGAGAGTAATATTATTAAAAGAGGGACAAAGAGAGATTGTTCTCTACCTACGTTAATGTTATTGCACGTGTATAACTGTATTGTACTTGTGGACGTCGGTGTTTCAATGGCTAGTGTACGCAGCTCTTGTGCATGAGTACGTGCGTTCGATCCCTGCTCAGACCACCTTATATTTCCTTCGACGGCGGCCACCTCGCTTAGTGAATGCCGACACTATCGAGTGCTTAGTCATGGAAAAGCTGCTCAAAATACCCATCGGAACCGGTGTCCCAACCAGTCAGTGAAAAATTAGAAAGCGCACAGCTAACTGGTTGTGAGCACCACATGGGATGTAATGGGAAACGGGTTTTTTGTTCTATAAGTATGACTGTATTTTTGTCTCATTCTTTCCGTCAGTGATTCATAACTATTCCTGAAAGCGTTTGTAAATGAATTGAGTGTTTCTTATGTTAACTGATCTGTTGTGAGTTAGCATTCAGTCGTCTATCGTTTGTTTGGGAGGAAGCACACGAATTGTTCGACGCAAGTACATAGATGTTTGGGATGAAACACGCATATAGCTTCATGTAAAAAGTATGCATCTTTGCAAGTAAACATGTTAATGTTTGCATTTGAATATAAGTGAATTTTGGACTTGCTAATATATGAATATTTGGAGTGTGTTCCAAACATATACATGGTTCCTGCAGAATGTGTTTGAGAGAAAATATAACAGAGGCCGTTTTTCATTGTGTGGTACGTACAGTTTTACGCCAGTTCCGAGCAGTTTTTTTAGTAGCTCTTACATGGTTAATTACTCGCTTTAGTCGCCATTACTAAGCGAGGTGACCGTCGTCGAAGGAAATGTAGATGGTAATACTTGGAGTGTATTCAAAACTTATACATGGTTCCTGCAGAATATGTTTGAGAGAAAATGTTACATAGGCCGTATTTTCAGCGTGTGGTACCTGCAGTTTTTCGCCGGTTTCGAACAATTTTTTTAGTAGCTTTTTCATGGTTAATTACTCGATAGAGTCGGCGCTACTAAGCGGGGCGACCGTTGTCGAAGGAAATGTAGATGGTCAGGGTAGGCATTAAATCCACGATATCATGTAAAGTCAAAATGTCCTTGACTTTAACTTCAGAGGAACCTTTTCCCCATAAATTATAAATAAAAACAAATTTTTCTAATAATTTCGGGGGGCGCGGATGTAAACCGCCACCATAATAACAGCGCAAGGTCTGTACTACCTATAGCAACATATGTATAACCAATTTCCGGCAATAGCTTCGCAAAGTCAACGGAAGCCATGTATGGAAAGATTACTTACTTAGGTAGCCTCAAACAACTCAGAGGGGTTAGGACATTAACAAATCGCAGTTAGCCTATTTCTCCAACCGGTTCCCTCTCTAGCTGTTTTGCTCCAGCTGGTGAAAACAAGCTATGGCGTATTCTACTATCTGGCTTTCCAGAGAAGGTTTCAGAACCCTTCGCGCTGGTTCATTTTGATGCGTTCTACTGTAATGGATAAGTCAGCATAATCGCGTTATTTTTATTCGTTGTTCGACGTCAGTGTCGAGATACTGTATCAAATTCATAGGTCGTCTAAACTCTCTGTTCTGTATTAAAGGATAGAATGTTTTTCGAAATGTTTTTCTCACGCAAACTGCCAGTGCTTTTTCGTCAGCGTGCGATTTGATCCAGGATTATGCATCATATAGCAAGACTGGTTGTATGAGAGTCTGATAAAGTTCGATCTTTGTTCCTCGAGACCGGGCCTTGTCTCAAAAGTGCTTGCTTATTCAGAAATAGCACCAGTCAAAGACTGATGTTGTCACCACTCCCGTGGTTCTGGATTACCATCAATGGAGAATCGTTCAATCTCGTTAGGAATACCCATTTGCCTGAAAGAGCAGACCGCTGGAAGTGGTCATACTTCTTATAGATCGGAAGATGTCATAAAAGTTGCTACTAAATGCAGGTCTCCCAGGCCTAAAATGTTTTCACCAGTGAAACTTCAGACTATTGCTGATCTACTGATCCTCGTTCTGATACGGTTGTCCATTTTTGTGTATTGATTTCAGATACATATGGACCTAAAGGATGGAGGGGCACAAAAGTGGTATTTATTGGCAAACTGGGAAGGGCTCAAATGCAGCTACCAAAGACTATAGGCCCTTGTGCTGTTCTAATGAAGAATTTGTAACTGCTGATACACGGGCTATTGCGGGAGAGTAATGATGTAAAAATATTGTCAGGGGCGCAGCATGCGTACTGAAAGGTCAGATCTATGGAGACAACCCTACATAAACTAGTGGGACACATAAAGAAATCGTTGGCTGCCATGGAACACACGATGGTAGCCTTTCTTGGTATTGAGGCTGAGTTCAATGTTGTATGTTGTAATGTTTGGCTCTATTAGCTCTATCAATTTGGGGTGGATGTGAATCTCAAGAGACTAGTAGACGAAGTGATCATCAGTAGATGTTTCACGGCCGTATTGGGCACCTTACCGTCCAGCAGCTATGTCAACGGACTCACAACGTAAGGAGGGGTCTTGTCACCACTTCTGTGGAACATTGAGCTAAATAGAATACTGGTCGCACTGGAAAATTGAGGTGGAAAATTTGTTGCCTATGAGCACGACATAAAAATAGCATTAAGGGGCAAGTATTCCAGTTCCCTAACAGAAAACCTCCAGGATAACTTACATACGGGTAAAAATGGCCAGGGGCGTAAAAGTTAACTCGAGGTAAACCTGAACAACACCGAGCTCTGCCGTTTTTATCCGAAGGTATGAAATATTCGCCATTGAATCTGTAACTTGGAACGGTCTGAAATGTGCCAAATATCTGAGTGTAATTCTAGACAGCAAGATTGATTACAGACCCAACGTACTTGAAAGTGCGAAAAAGGCGACTACTTATATAGACATCAACAGTTGTATGAGGGCTATAGAATGCAATTAAGGTATTTCTCTGCAGATTGGTTTACATCAAACGATATAACATTAATCTCAAAAAACGAAACATGTTGCCATTAAATATTCTCCTGTTTACTGCAAACAACTTACTGTAACACCAAACTCAAACAAACTTTTACGAGAAACGAAAAACATTTGCGACAAACGGCATCTTCGTTTAACGCAGTTAAATTTCACTGAATGAGATTTATTTTGGATGAAAATGGTGTACACTCATTAATGAATTTGAAACTTAAGTGAGTGTACACCATTTCCATCCAAAATAAATTATATTCGGTGAAATAGACCTGTCGCAAATATTTGTCATTTCTTGTAAACGTTTTTCTTAATAGCTGTGACAGTAACTTGTTTGCGGTAAACAAATTACCTTTCACTGAATATGATTTATTTGGGATGAAAGTGATGTAGACTCATTGATGAATTTGAAACTGAAATGAGTGTGACACACCTCCAGCCAAAATAAAGCATATTCAGTGAAATAGAACTGCGTCAAACGAAGTAGCGCTTTGTCGCTAATAGTTTTCGTTTGTTGTAAAAGTTTTTCTGAATTTGTGTCACAGTCACAGTTTAATGTTACCTTATATCGTTTGATGAAAACGTTATTTAATTTGAAATACAAATTTATTTGATGTCTGCGATGTCGGTTTATTAGAAACGGGAGTCTTTATTTGCCGCAATAGTAAATTATGACAATTTGGGGGTAGATTAAAGTTTATTTAAAGTTTATTTACAAATCCCCTGAAGAAGTTAATAAATTTTGACGAAACGTTGGGATAGCTGCACTGATGTACCTAGGATTTTGATTTGCCAGCAAAGATAGATCTCAGTAGCTTAAGAAATCAAGAAGAAAACGCCTTTTATTTGCGGCAAAGGTATCAACTTTTGCTGTCAGCCATGAGACTAAGCAGAAACTCAAAAATATTTTTGTTTCAAAAATTTTCAATTTCAAATTTAAATTGTACATTGGATTAAGAAACTTCCCAGTTGGCCGTGGCTTGAAGGCATCATCACAGAATCGTGGACGACCATGTTATGTCTTAACAGGCATACTGAGGACATTCCAAATAAATCGTCAAAGACATTTTCATACAAATGTCGCAAAAAGCGTCTTGTGAATGAATGTATCGCATTTACGAAGAAAGTAGTCAAACAGGTTTTATCGATGACAACGTACAAGAAATCGTCGCCCATTATATCGTCTTTATATACAAATGCCAACAATTTCCTAAAGGCGTCATTGAAGACAATGTCACCACCGACACTGTGGCCTGCTGGGTTTATAATCAAAAACACACATACAACACAGATACAAATAAGGAAAATTTGTTCACAAGTTTCTCACGAGACGATTATATGAACTAGCGATGTAAAAGGCCAAAGATTTTGTCCCCAAATGGAGCGACAATTTCTGAATCATATAAGAAAAATGATTATTATTCTGTAAATAATAAATGATCAATATTGTATGCGCACTTCCTTTCTCCTATGAGTAAAGGAAAAAAAAGGTCCTTTAAGAAAAATCTCTTAACTGGTGACAAACTATTGACATAACAATCAATTTAAATTTTGTGTTCGTTTCTCATTCGCTCATCCAACGCAATAAAAATTCCCATTGATGACACACAACACACATTTCCAGTTGGAAATTGCTCTTCCCTAATACCTCTTATCCAGACCCCTCCCCCGTCTCCCATTTGATTGCTCGCTCGTTCGGTAATTCATTCATTTATTTTAAAAAATTCCAAAGGAGTTTTCTTCGTCCTTTTTTCCCTTGGGTTGCCGTTCATGCAAATGAGTTTCTTTCTACGATCTTATAGGGAACACACAGAATATTTTAGTTTCGCTTTTAAACTTCCGGCGGCAAATTTCCGTTTCCTCTCTCACTTTGCTTACGGTGACATAAATGTGAGAGAGGGATTGAAGGAAATGCCACGAAGCACAGAAATGTTTCATTCGTCATTGGTTACAAACTACAACTACAAGTGTTGTAAGAGTTTTATTGAGGAAAATATTTTAATAAATGATTTTACATTAGGAAAACTAATGAATCGATAGCAGGGAGAATGTATTGTATACGAGGCCGGTTTATCAGATGTGGTTGTAGGTGCACAAATGTGTAAAGGAAATATATGGTCTCTAGATGTTAAATGCCTATAACTGTTTATCAATTGAAAATGGTTTCAATTGACATTTGAATCTAGAATTTGGTTGTGGCAACCGAATTGTAAATGAGTTCGGTTGTGGCAACCGAATCGCAAAATAAACGGGTGTTGTAACCGAATTAATTAAAGTTGGGGTCGCCGTAAATTTGTATAAAAACAATTTTTGCAACAAACTGAAGTCCACATTGAGTTGATGGCACCGAAATAATCTAAAATTCTGTTCTTACAACGTAAATAATAGGAAGTTCGGTTCCTGCAACTGCATCAATTATGAAATGAAGTTGTTGCAACCGAATTTTTGTTGCAGCGACTGAATTTAGTTGTTGCAATCTGAATTCGATTATGGTAAACGCATTGTAATGTGGTTTTGTCGAGGGATGAGGTAAGCTCAGTCATATCCAGAGGCTTTCGTTAGGATCCACCAAACCTTCCGAAATACGAACAGAATAGTTTTCCGGATTCTTTTTTTCGAATTCGGATTCTTTATTGATCTTCAATTTACAAAGTAATTTGATTTACAGGAATAATATCAACTGATTCACTCGTTGCGAATGTTCCTCTTAGCTTGAGAACACTCGTCTTGTTTTGACAGCACTTTACCGAGGGAACTCCTCTTGGCTTGACAACACTCTTCTGGTAGCACTTGTCTTAGCTTGATAATACTCTTCTGGGAATACTACTCTTGGCTCAACCACACCCTTCTGGGGGCAGGTTGCGGACTGGTCGATTTTAAGATGATCGGTGTCTTGCAAGCGCGGTTATTCGGAATCGCTGCGTAGATCGGTATCGGATATGCGAGATTCCGGCTGGGTATGTGCTTTATATGTCCGGTTAGACCGGTTCGGGATCGGTTATCATGGGATGGGTTTCAAGGAAACAGTAAGTGTAGGAACAGTGAGCCGAAGCCACTGTGTAGGAATATTGAGCCGAAGCCCCTGTGTAGCAACAGTGTGCCGAAGTCGCTTTGTATGAACAGTGAGCCGAAACCCCTATGTAGGAACAGTGAGCCGAAGCCCCTGTGTAGAAAGAGTGAGCCGAAGCCCCTGTGTAGGAACAGTGCGCCAAAGCCCCTGTGTAGGAACAGTGAGCCAAAGCCCCTGTGTAGAAATGTATTTACACCGTCTTTACTAAACAACGGATCCCAAAATTGCTGTTTTCCTTTCCAGAATTAAAGCCCCAGATAAAATGCTGCAATCTTATCGGGTTGTTCGTTGGGAAGCAACCCTGAGTCTAGTCGACATTAATGTTAAGTACCATAGTTGTAGTGACAAAAATGAGAATTGCATCAAAGCACTCATTCTTGTGTGGCCATCGAAACTAGTTCGCTGCTACAATTTACACAACGTCGACAGAGCTTGTGTGTTTGTCAGTTAGTGTGATTATTCTCGGTGTTTGGTGTAAGCGATGGATGTTGTGTACGCTTTGGTGACGGGTAGACCAGGGAAGTATAGGGGTGTGAATGGAGGTTAGTGTATAGAATATTATGTACGGACGGATTATGACGTCACGTTACAGCATTTAGATTGCAAACTCCAAATTTTTCGCCGCTGATCAGGATTGGGCACGATCACAGCGGTCATAGGTATTGAATCGGTTACTACAGGAGTGTCGTCATTTGAAGTATGCGGACATAAGCGTTGATAAACAGGTTCGGGTTACGCTTTGCATTCGGGTGGTTTTGCTGTAACTGGATATAATCCTAGAGAAAAGTAAACAGTATTAGTAGAGTCAAGGAAAGAAAGAAATGTGCAGAGAAATGCTTCGTAAAACATAGGAACAGTGCCCACGAAGAGCAAAGTCTTCATATAACTAAGGTGTAGTGCCCACGAGGAGCATTACCTTTGTGAAACGAAAGGTGTAGAACCCACGAGGGGCAAAGCCTTCGTAAAAACAATGGTGAAATTGTCGCCAAGGGTAAAGCCTTCGTAAAACAAAAATTCTGAACATACGAGGGATTAAATCTTTGGAAAAACAAAGGAGCAGTACTCCTAAACAGGAAACTCTTCGTAAAACAATGGTGTGGTACTCACGAAGAGTAAAGCCATCGTAATACAAAGGTGCAGTTTCCACGAGCATCAAACCCTTCGTACAAAGAGAAGTACAGAACCCACGAGGTAAAAAGTCTTTGTTAAATAAAAATGCAATGCCCATGAAGAACAAATCCTTCGTAAAGTAAAGGTTTTGTGCCGACGAGGATCAATACCTTAGAACAAATAAAGCTGCAGAGCCCACGAATGCTGCAGCCTTCGGAAAACAAAGGTGCAGTACCCACGAGGAGCAAAGCTTTCGTACAAACAAGAATGCAGTACGCAAGAGGAGTAAGGCTATCGTAAAACAAAGGTGCAAAGCCAACGATTAGTTAGATTAGTAAAAACCAAAGATGTTGAACCCACTAAGGGTGAAGCCTTCGTGGAAAGAAAGGATCAGAACTCTCGAAAAGTAACGCGTTCTTATAAACAAAGGTGCAGTACTCACGAAGAATAAAGCCTGCATACACATAAAACTGTAGAACACATGAAACAAGGGTACAGAGCTAAAGCCTCCCTATTCCTTATTATTCTTAAAGAATGAACTTTGTTTCCAAGTGATAACCCACGACGTTTTATCCTAAACTACGTAACTGCTATAATCTAAATGAGAGTTGCTAAGGTAACGTATAAAACTGTCCACATCGAATTTTGAATTTTACAGAAACCCGATATTTTATCGAATGCCATTCACTGGAGATGGTTTTAATATCTTTAACTTAACAGGGAACTACACCTCGGAGTGACAACCGGCTGCTGGTCCCAACAAGAGTCTACTACTTATATAATGACTACTAAAACCTAAATGTGAATTGCTAAGGTGACGTACAAAATGGTCTACGTCGAAAATCGGATTTTGCCACAAACCGGTATATTATCGTCTGCTATGGAATATAGATAGTTGTGCTTTCCTTAACTTAACAATGAACTTTGTCTCGGAGTGCCAACTGACGACAACTTCAAACAAGAGTCCTCTTTTTAAATAATATCTACTATAACCTACATGAGAATTTCCAAAGTTACGTATAAATTCGGTCAAATCGACATTCGCATTTTGCCGCAAGCCGTCTGTCGTCTGTCATGAAATATAGTAGATGGTTATGCTTTCGTTAACTTGGGAATGAACTTTGAACTGACGACTACTTCAAACATAAGTCCACTACTAAAACCTAAATGAGAATTGCTTAGGTGACGTATAAAATAGTCCACATGAAAACTCGAATTTTCCTGGAACCCAATATTTTATCGAATGTCATTCAGTAGAGATGCTTAAGATTTCCTTAGCTTAACAACGTACTTCTCCTCGGAGTGATAACGGGCGACTTGTTAAACCAAGAGCCGACTTCTTAAATAAGACGTACTAAAATCTGAATGAGAATTGCGAAGGTGGCGTATAAAATAGTCCACTTCGAAGATCGGATTTTTGTCACAAATCAATATATTATCGTCTGCTATGGAATAGAGATAGTTGTGCTTTCCTTACCTTAAGAATGAACTTTGTCTCGGAGTGACAGCTGGCGACTACTTCAAACAAGAGCCCACTATTTATATATTAACTACTATGACCTACATGAGAATTGCTAAGGTAACGTATAAAAAGGGGCAAATCGATATTCGCATTTTACTGCAAACTAGTATGGTGCCGACTGCCAATGAATATAGATGGTTATGCTTTGCTCAACTTGCAAAAGAACTTTGAACCGTCGACTACTTCAAACAAGATTTGACTGATAATACAATAACTACTAAAACATAAATGAGAATTGCTAAGGGTACGTACAAACTAGTCCACATCGAAGCTCGGATTTTGCTGCAAACCTATATGTGATCTTCTGCCAATGAATATAGATGGTTATGCTTTGCTCAACTTGGCAACGAACTTTGAGCCGTCGACTACTTCAAATAAGATTCAACTTCAAATGCAATACTTACTAAAATCTAAATGAGAATTACTAACGTGACCTACAAAATGGTTCACATCGAAACTCGGATTATGCCGCCAACCTGTATGTTATCGTCTTCCATTGAGTATAAATTGTTATGCTGTCCTTAACTTAGCAATGAAGCTCGTCACGGAGTTTTAACCGGCGACTACTTCAAACATAAGTCTACGACTTATACAATAACTATAAGTAGTATAATCTAAATGAGAATTGCTAAGGTGACGTGTAAAATGGTCCACAACGAAACTCGGATTTTTGCCACTAACATGTCTGTCTTTTAGTGGAGATAGTTATGCTTTCCTTAACTGAACAAGAACTTGGTCTCTACTATAAGCTAAACGAGAATTGCCAAAGTGGCGAATAAAATGGTTTACATCGAATGTCGTCCTTGCCGCCAAACGGAATAATATCGTCCGCCATTGAGTAGAGATGTTTATGCTTTCTTTGTCATAACAATAGTCTTCGTCTCGGAGTGCTAACAGACGACTTGTTCCAACTAGAGTCGACTACTTATAAAATAACTACTAAACCCTAAATGATAATTACTAAGGTGAAGTATAAAGTAGTTCACATCGAAACTCAAATTGTGCTGTAAAACGATATTTTATCGTCTGTCATTGTGTAGAGATGGTAAGAGTCGGGTGCGGGTGTTTTATGTGTAGGCAGGGTTGACAAGTTTCTGTACGCATGTACCATTTTTGGATGTCATGGGAATAGATCATTTGTGAAAAAAAAAATGCAGTACCAATTATACTATACTTTCCAATATACCAACGAATAGTTTCATCACGTTACACAATGCCAAACCACTGAGTCAATTTTCAATGATTCAACTGCCCGACTTATCATACCAAACTGGAAGTTCTTTCACTTCCAATTGATAGAAAAACAGTTCTCATATACGGTTATTCACTAAAAACCATTCGAAGGAAGGGTTTCCTTAACTGTTTCTATGCACAGTGTATTTTCCATGGTCCGACTCATTCGAATGATATGATTGTAATAAATCATGCCATTGGCAGGATGAGAAGAAGAAAGAGACTTTCTGTTCCTTTGATTTAAATTACTTGACAATTATTATAATGGTGACAGGGATATGAAATATTAGACATGAATTATATTCCATTCAAACTCATTTATCCATCATTGCTGCGGGCATGGAAAGAAAGTGCGCGCAAGGAAGTGTAGTAGTTCTGATATATGAACCTAGACGTTATTTTGCCTGAAAATGGAAAAATTACGAAGAAGGTTTCTATTTCATAGAACCGTGAAATTAATGATGTTCGAAATTATTTCCATTTTCTCGTTGCTCCTTAATGCTGTTGCCTTTGTTGTCGTTGTTGCAAAGAGTTCATATAAAATTCTTCTTAAGACATTCATTCGGCGTTCATTTATTACCACTGCGACAGGAAGGAAGACTGCATTTGAGCCACATTTAGCCCACACGCCGCCTGGCAAAAGGGAACAACCACTTACCACAACTCAAACATCTTTGCCGAGGATGGAGTATTATGCTTATGCTTTGTTGGCAGTTTCTGATGCTAAAATATTGTGGCAAATCGTGTTACATTACGGAAAATGTGTAATAATGGAAATTTCGGATTTGAAATTAACCTTTGACAAGAAGTAAAGAGAGGAAGTAGAGGTTAGAGAGAAAGTATGGGGATGAGAAAAACAGAAAGAGAAAAAGTAAAGCCTTACTGTCGATTCAGCAGAATTGTGTTGACGGAAAAACTCTCCAGGACTTTGGAATGGTGAAATGTTTAAGAAGTTCTTACAACTTAAGTAACTAAATATTACGTTATACAATGTGGAAATTATTAAAGATACCGTCTCATCCATTGGAACAAACAGGCCATTACATATATAAATTAAGTATAATATTAAAGAAGGAATAGAGGTGGGTATTAGCTTTAAAAGTAAGAGGTCAACTCTTACTGGATTGGTTATACGACACAGATATCTCCTGCTCTTTCTTTACTTAGTCTGTACATTATTAAAAAAGGGATGCCATTAAGGAGTGGGAATTTTGGTCCTGCGAAATGTAACCCCTGTGCAAAATCGGCCCGATAAAAGATATTCAAAATCATCCCAAACGTGTAGCCATTTTCGGGTATGAAATACCTCTCAAATGTAAAAATTAAAATTTCACCAAAATTGAAATGAAAATTTGTCCCAAACCGGAAATGAAAAATGGCCTCAATAATATATTTTAAAGTATAATATATTTTTGCAGTAAACAACAAATCAGAAATGAAATAATCGAAAAAAATTTAATTCATAATGCATCAAATATAAGTTAATTGTATGCAGTTGTTACCGTTCGTCTTGTACAGTGAGTTATTGCACATAGGCAGTTACTATGTAGGAGTATATTGTGTACGTATAAACTGGTCCGAAGACATAAGGTCGGACACACCAAACATCTCCCACGTTGCGGGAAATATCGTGATATAAAAAACACTAAACTGGGCAATGGTAAGTTTTAAACCCTATAAAACAGATTGACCCAGACTAGCATCGCACCAGTGGCTACATATTTTGGATTACTTTCTTCTGAAACTTAATCCGAACTACACAAAGTTAATCTATATGGAGATGGAGAGAATCCAAAGTGTTATTCACTCCGAAATCGAGGAAGTCAGCGCATATTAGTCCAAAGCACTTTAGACCAATCAGTCTTTTATCTTTCCTTCTGAAACCAATAGAACGGTTGATTGACTCATACTTACGAACGACCATAGATGCATCACTGGGAGTCTTCGAGAGAAAAGTGCTCCGAAAAATATCTGACCCTATAACAGAGAACGACGAGTATCAACGACGGACGAACCACGAGCTGTTTAAGGTGTATCCCGACATTGACGTAGTTATGCGTATCCAAATAGCGTATTCACGCTGGCTAGGCCTTGTCATTAGAATTGATCTGAATGAGCCAGTGCGAAAGGTAGTCGAACACGTACTCAAAGGACATCGAAAAATTGGGCGACCAAGACTTCGCTGGAAAGACCAGGTGGAAGATTACCTGCGACAGATTGGTGTTACCAGCTGGAGGAGAAAAGCTGAAGATCGAGCCGGTTGGAGAAACATGCAGTCTTCGTAGGGCTTTGACCCCTCTGGGTTGTTTGAGGCCTTCTAAGTAAGTAGCTATAGGTGCTTCTAAGCTGTTCACATACCATTCCGGTTACAACAAAGGCAATCTATGGACACCACTCTGCACGCACTAGAGAGTTTCATAGAGAAATTTATTTGCCTAAAGGAATACACTCTTGTCGCATTTGTCCATATAGATGGTACGTTTAACAACGTCTTATCGGGATCAATATGTTGACCAGGGGATCATTCATTTTATTTATAAATTAGTTACGAAAGACGCATGACCTCGTCCCTAGATCACACGATTTTAAATCGAAATGTGAATAGAGGAACACCCCAAAGGGTAGTCTGTAATTCCCTCCTCTGGAATTTAGCACTGGATAGTGTTTTTCTAGACCTGGAGGGAATACGCTGCACAGTCGTAGCATATGCTGACGAACTGGCAATTCAGTTCAGTTCAAGAAAAATTCGCTTCCACATGTAGAGATGTTGTCCAGAACTTAATCAGGAAAGGCTTTAAGTGGGCCACGAAAAATGGACAGGATGTGCATCCAGAGAAACCGGATCTCGTACTCTTTACCAGGAAGCAGAAGGTTCCGAATATACAGCCACTGTCTCTATGTGATGAAGAAATTTGACGAAAGGATAGTGCAAGGTCTAGATAATTCTCGACTAGTGTGATTCTCGACAGAAAGCTTAGATTCAATTCAAAAACTATTGATAGGATCAGTAGAGACGCAGTTGTCCTATATTCATGTAAAAGAACCATCGGAGGATGATGGACCCTGTACTGGAAAATAGTCTAATGGATACATACAGCTGTTGTACGTCCGATATTCCTCTACAGCATTATCGTTTAGTGGCAGGTGCTGAAAACATTCACTTACTTAAGACAGTTGAGAAAATCTCAGAGAATGTCAGTAGTGTATATCACGGGTGTCCTTCGCACAACAGCTACTGAGGGTTTGTTGCTAATCTTCCACCTGTTACCACTAGGTTTGCTGGAACGCAAATGGCTGCAAGGTCCAAAATCCGCCAAATTCAATAGACCACAAGCCCTTATGTTCACGGAACGATTTTAGGAGATGTGTGGCAATCCACAATTGAGGTCGACTAGATGGTACCTACTTCTACCTTTGAGAGGAACTTATCCAATCATATCCCGGTCGTATAGAAATAGATGGAACGATCTTTACACTTCGACATTTTTGGCTCCAAACCAGATGACAAAGTAGAATTTGGAATCTATTCCAAACAGCTGTATCTAGACCTTGTACAAAGGCTACCAGACCATTATAATGACCTTCTGTCAGAAGTTATTGCAAGCGGTGAAGCTGCGCTTTGGCTGGGAAGAACGTTATCACCACCTGGAGTACCAAACTTCTACTCTGACAGACAGTCTGCTATATACTTATAATCTCTGCAATCTGCATTCCTGGCATCAAGTACTGCCCACAAATGGTGCACATTTCTAAATTAAATGGCCAAGCTGTTCGATATTCGGCTTATAGGGGTGTCGGGACACAGGAACAGCCCAGGGAACCATAAAATAGACATCATGGCGAGATTTGGGTCGGCCTAACCTGTTCCGCTGGCTTTTGAGCATGTGGTATGTGCCTTTCTGCATGCAAGCTCATGCCTGAAACCGAACCTTCCAGTTATGCGAATAATAGATGATCTGGAGGCCCCAAAATCAGAATTACCAGGGACCAGATTTGAATCACACGCTAAACTTGATATTGAATCCAAGCAAGATACCTCTAAGTTAGTAGATGTGATCATTGGATACTATTTAATCGACTCGGAATTTTAAGTCATAATTAATGCAGGGGAATGACAGCAGGAGGAGAGCATCGACATTTCCAGCCCTGGTTTACGTGCTTAGGAGACAATATTGTGACCGTCGGTGGTGCAATAGTTAGTGTGCGCGTCTCTAGTACATGAGAACGTGGGTTCCATCCCTGCTCTGACTACCTTCCATTTCTATCGATGACGGTCACCCCGCATAGTAATGGCGACACTATCCAGATATCGTTCGGAACCGGTGTACAACTGTAGGTCCCAATCATTGAGTGTTAAGTTCTCCCCAATAAGTTCTCCCCAATACCGTTAGTGTTAGTGCCCTTCGCGGTTTATGAGTCCGCACTCTTCCAGAACTGATTGTTTGAAGGTTTTAGCAATCATAAATTCGGCTGTTGCCATCGAATTGCAGTTCCCACAACCGAATTGAGATTACCACGACTGAATTTAGTTCCTACAACCGAAATTCATTTGAAGCAAACTCCAATTGGTTTCGACAACCTCTAATGTGGTTGGGATAACCTCTAATGCGGTTGCGATATTTTGTAATTCGGATGTGATGACACTTTATGTGGTCGTGACAACCTCTAAATTTCGCTACGGTTAATTCGTTTATTTTTTCTGTGGCTGCACTCATAGAACTAATTGTTTGAAAAGAGGTTTTAGCAAACGTAAATTCGGTTGTTGCCAACGAATTGCAGTTGTCACAATCGAATTCAGGTTGTCCCGACTGAATTTTGTCCCCGTAACTGAAATTCTGTTGAAACAGCCTCTAATCGGTTGTGACAACCTCTTATGCGGTTGTGACAACCCCTTATGCGGTTGTGACAACCTCTTGTGACAGTCTCTAGTTCGTAGTTTTGATGACACCTAATGTGGTTGTGCCAATCATCAAATTTGGTTACGGCTGATCCGATTATTTGCTGTGAGTACACTTATAGAACTAATTGTTTGAAAAAAGGTTTTAGCAAATGCAAATTCAGCTTTTCCCACCGAATTGCAATTACCACGACCGAATTTATCAAATCGGTTGTGACGACCACTAATGCGGTTGTGACAACCTCTAATTCAAACGTGATGATAACTAATGTGGTCCTGACAACCTCTTAATTTGGTTACGGTTAATTCGGTTATTCTTTCTGTGGCTGCACTCACAGAACTAATCGATTGCAAATAAGTTGTACCAACCGTACACCCTGCTCTCGCCACCGAATTGCTGTTGCCACAACCGAATTGAAGTTGTCACAACTGAATTTAGATTCCACAACTGAAATTTGGTTGAAGCAACCTCTAATAGGTTGGGACAACTTTTAATGTGGTCGTGACAACTTATAATGCAGATGTGACTACTTCTAATGCAGTTGTGGCAACTTCAAATATGATCGTGACAACCTCTAATTTGGATGTTGATTGATAATAAGTTGTACCAACCGTACACTCTGCTCTCGCCAACGAATTGCTGTTGCCACAACCGAATTGAAGTTGTAACAACTGAATTTAGATTCTACAACTGAAATTCGGTTGAAGCAACCTCTAATAGGTTGCGATAACTTTTAATTCGGTTGTGGAAACTTCTAATGTAGTTGTGACAACCTCTGATGTGGTTGTGGTAACCACAAATGCGGTTGTGATAACCCCTAATTCGGATGTGATCGGATCTAATGTCGTTGTGACAAAGTCTAAATTCGGTTAGGGTTAATGCGGTTATTTTTCCTCTGGTTGCACTCACAGAACTAATTGATTTTAAATAGATTATATCAACCATAAAATCGGCTGTCGCTACCGAATTGCTATTGCCTCAACCGAATTGAGGTTGTCACAACTGAATTTAGATTCCACAACTGAAATTTGGTTGAAGCAATTTCTAATAGGTTGCGATAACTTTTAATTCGGCTGTGGCAACTTCTAATGCGGCTGTCACAACCTCTAATGCGGTTGTGGTAACCACAAATGCGGTTGTGATAACTCCTAATTCGGATGTGATAACATCTAATGTGATCTTGACACGGTCTAAATTCTGTTACGGTTAATATGATTATTTTTTCTGTGGGTGCACTCATAAAATTTATTGTTTGAATAGTGGTTGTGGCAACATTAAATTCGGCTGTCTCTACCGTACCAGATTGAGGTTGCCATAACCAAATTGAGGTTGTCACGACTGCATTTCGTCCCCACAACTGAAATTCGATTGAAAAAGCCTCTAATCGGTTGTGAAAACCTCTGATATGGTTATGTTTATGCTGTTTTGACAGTTTCTAGTTCATATTTAATAGCACCTAATATGTTTGTGTCAACATCTAAATTCGGTTACGGTTAATTCGGTTAATTTTTCCTGTGGTTGCACTCACAGAACTAATTGTTTGAGAATATCTTGTAGCAACTATAAAGTCGGCTGTCGCCACCGAATTGTAGTTGCACAACCGAATTGAGATTGTCACGGCAGAATTTAGTTTCCACAACTGAAACGTGTTTGAAGCAACCTCTAACATGTTGCGACAAATTCTAATACGGTTGTTATAATCTCTAGTGCGGTTGCGATAATCTCTAATACGATTGCAACCACCTCTCACTCGGTTGTGATGCCATTTACTATGATTGTGCTAACCTCTAAATTCGGTTACGGCTAAGACAGTTATTTTTCCTGTGAGTGCACCTATGACTTGGCCATGATTTTGACAGATAAACGTAAATTTGATCGGATTGTCTGTCTTTACCTTAAGTAATTCAATCAATCGATAGTGAATTCAATCCATCGATAGTAATCGGTAGTATTGAGTTAAATATATTAATTAGCTTCGCAATTTGCAATAAATTTTATTAAAACTGTTAATGTAGGGGATTTTTTATTTTGGTCTTATATCCCCTAAAGTTCTTTCGAAAACAACAATTCATCATGTTTGCAATTAAGGGCATAAATTTCAAATTTCTCATGGATTTTTTTTCCTAAGAATTCAATCACATCTACACATGTTTGTTAACCCCAAAAGAGGTGGTTGATATTTCATTTTGCGGAATCAACAACAATAAAAAATGCTAAATCACCAACATGTCAATCACCTGTCCACCCTCGGAGCAGGAAGGAGCCCCCTCCCCCCCCCCCCCCCCAGACGTGTATCAGTTAATTTTCCAATGAATTCTCTTTGATTAAAACTTGTCCATATGACAGTCAATAACCGGAGCTTCCGAAAATCCACAGTGCATGTATGCATGTGTATCTGTTCATTAAAAGTTTCCCAGCCGTTGTGCTGGAGCGTGCAGTGATATAGAATCAGCAACATAAATAAATGTTGCAATGTTGGGGTATGCAAAGAGAACACTCTGGCATGGAAATGTGTTGGCATATACTCGTATGTATGCATACTCGTATGCGAATGTGTAGTTCAAATTTCAAATCATCAACTTTGGAGTGCAGTGAATAGTTTTACCTGTGGAGTGACACAAAAGAACAGGATCCACAACTTTGTCGTATTGCAACACATCCACCTCGAATCGCTAGAGAAAACAATGAAATCATTCGTCAACCAGCATCTGGTCATATTTGTTACCATCAGCAAAAATGTATTGTTCCCACATATTGGCATCCTCCCTCCCCCTTTTGCAAGAGTAGAGTTGGTCAGTAATGGGTAACAAATACTTGGTAATTTAATAGTTCCTTAATACGTTACCTCATCCAGTTACCTTAAAGATATAAATATTGATATTCAGTTGCGTTTTACGATAAAAAAAAATCAAAACTGAAACAACTGAATAAGAAACCCCTGCATTAATCACAAGTGCAATTGCACATTTTCGTATGCAGTCAGTGTCAATGACTTAATGGCAGGCAACAGCAAAATGCAGCATTAAAATCATCAGCAGCAGCCGAAGCATTCGCTGCTGCAGCAGCAGCATAGAAGCAGTTCTGCAACCCCAGGTCCAATGGATGAATCACAATATCACTGGGCCAAAAACCTGCTAGTGCATACGAAAACACAATCTCATAATAAATGAAACGCAACGATGGTAATTAATTCTCAGTCAAGTGGATGATAAAGACATTAATGGCAAATTAAACTATGAACACGGCGAATGCGAGAAGTATTTCATCACGCGGCGTGTACCAGTGGGACTGGGACGCTTCCTCCTCCCTCCCTCCCTTCCAACCTCATCATTAACGGCAGCATTTAATGGCGGCGGCGGCGGTCCGGTTCGAACAGACACTTTGGCGACATTCAGCAGATGCAAATGTGTCAAGTGTTCTGTGCCTTCGTCTCCGTCTACGTACGATATTCGTCGTTTTTGTTTTGTTGTTCTCACGTTAATGGGAAATTGAAAAGGCACTATGATGATGGAGCACGGCAAAAGGAAAACAGACCCGACACTGTAGTTGTGCAATTGCAATGGAACTTTCAAAACTATACACGAGTATGTGTGTCGTCTGTACACTAGAATGGACCCATACTCTGGGCCAGATTACAGCATAGTTGTATTGTTGTTTTTGGTTTTGTCATTTTCATGCTAATTGAAATTGGAATTTGGCGATGAACATTGAGATTAGTGACGATGACACTTAAGCGAACAAACGACCAGCGACAGCAAATACAGAAACGCCGCCAGTAGTTGCACTCGCTATTAATGTTAATGGCCTTCTTCTTTTAAGGGGTTATCTACGGGACGGACACAATTGCACAACACAATTGAACACCTCGCGAAATCAGTGATGCCAACACTAAATAGATAATAAGAAACGAATTTCATATTGGACATTGAAACCCCACCCAATGGGACATTGAAACCTCACCCAATGGGGTTTTAATATTCCCCTTTATTGGAACAAAATCCTGCCATCATCTAGATGTTACAGGCCGGCATCGTGATTGCACATTCACAGCCCGCTCTCTCGCATACTATGAATCATAAACCGAAGAGTAGAAAAACGAACCTAATCGTTAGTCGCACAGTGGTTCTATATGTGTGTTTGTGGGCAAAATTCGCTGAGCCTGAATTTAAATCTGACGTGTCATAAAAACAGTTATACCCGTAATTTGTGGACTGTAGAGGAAATTGAAGCAAACACCAGTACAGAAATTTCACTCGGGTGAACCGACTTAAACATAACCTCACTTTTAGTCATCTATTGGGTCCAAGTTCCATTACAAAAGGTTTATATTTTTGTGAAACGGACCAACTTTCATTTACCCTAATAAAAAAATGATTACCCGTTACATCCCATGAAGAGATTAGGGAGAGCTTCGTACAACCAGTAGCACAGCTTACGTTGTAGTTTTACACTCACTGATTGGAACCTACAGTTTTACACCATTTCCGAAGGGTATTTTGGAAAGCTTTTCATAGCTAAATACTCGATAGTGTCGCCGTCACTAAGCGAGGTGACTGCCGTCGAAAGAAACTTAAGGTGGTCAGAGCAGGGATCGAACCAACGTTATCATGCACAAGAGCCGCGCACACTATCATTGCATCACCGACCCTAATTGCATTCATGTTCAATATCAGATTGACCTTGCCCAAATTAAGTTGCTGGTTTCAGGCATACGTGAAGACCTTATCTGTAAGGACTCTTCTCCTGAAGGACTCCTCTCGGCACTGAGCTACCCACTGAGGAGAATTCGCTCTATCTCTTTATGAATACCCATATTATTGACAACAATGAACAAGAAGGTCGATGTACCCCCTAAAAAATAACGTCCCCAGCAACATATTGCAGGAACCATGTATATGTTTGGAAACATTGTTTTCATGAATTGAAAATCTGCTGCTGCTTTTTATTTCTTTGTTGTCTGTCACGTATTTGTTTTCAGAAGTTTTCAACAAACAATCCCACATTTGGTTCACAAATACATATATTATGACCTATTAATCATTGTGTCTCCAACATGTATAGCAAACACTATATGTTTGGACACAAGTATAATATATTTGCGACAAGCTACAATCACATTATATTTGCTTTCACACAACAACATATGAACAATTTTTCTGTGTGTTTATCTCATAGATCCACAAGCACCCAGGGAAATTATTGCTTCTTTAAACCTTTTAAGTCCTCCGTTAACGATATGATATCACTAGCAGAACTTCAGGATAATGCCGATCCGTAGACCCACGGCTTGACAAGGTTATACATTTCGTGCATAGACTTCATATACATATGTACCTGAAGGACAAGAAATCATCTACAGACAGGCAGAAGAACACAAAAATGGAACCAGACCGACAAAAGATAAAACTTTTACCAAAGTGATTAAAGAACTTTCAAAAATTATGGATTTATGTACTGTATCCTTAAGAATACTTTAAATTTCCTCCCATTAGTACAACGTGCGTCTTGGTGCTTTTGTTTTTAGCTGGAAAAAAGGGAAAACAGGGAAATTATTGCTGCTTTAAACCTTTTAAGTCCTCCGGTAACAATATGGTATCACTAGCAGAAATTCAGAATGTTGCCAATCCATGGGCCTACGGCTTGCCAAGGTTATACATCTTGTGGATAGACTTCAGATATATACCTGAAGGATAGGAGTGGTATTCAAGAGTGGTGGTAAAAGCCTCACTCAACTTCCTAACGTTTTAGGCCTATAAACCTGTTATCTTTTCTGATGATGATATCGTCCCTCTTGAGAGGCTGATGAAGGAACGGACGATAGATGGACGATTGCGCATGAACATTGATGTAACACTGTTACCTTCTGCGTTGTATGATTACTGCAACGGACAGTAGATCTGCGGAAACAGCCTAGCATGAACTATTAGGATATATTTTTGGCTTTTAAGAAGTACGCCATGGTGGCCTCTCTTGGCATAGAGGATGCATTAAATATGTCTTGCCCAGTACAATAGGATTCACGCTATGGATCGCTATCGATAGAATTCACTTTGTGATCGTGGATCTTCAGAGGCTAGATCTAAAATGTTCACCAGGATATATGACACTAGCCAACTGAACACCTCAGCCTCTACCCGGTACGTCAAGGTTTGGTCCTGTCTCCACGTGTTTATAACTCTAAAATTTAAGTGCCAACATGTTAGCTTATGCAGACGTTCATATAGCTGAGGGACAGGTATCCCACAATTCTAAGAGACATCCTCCAGAGTAACTTACCGACACTGGGCAATTGGGAGTAAACAATGGTTTGGATGTAACGTCGTGCAAGACCGACCTGATTCGTTTTACCCACAGTATAAAATACTCACCTTGGAACATACCCCCTTTGAAAGCACACTGGAAAAAACGGTTCCAGTAACATAGTGCAGGAACCATGTATATGTTTACAAACATTGTTTTCATGCTTTATTGTTTCTTTGTTGTCTTTCACGTTTCTGTTTTCAGGTTTCAACAAACAAAGCCACATTTGCGTCACAAAATCATATATTATAACCTATTAAGTATTGCGATTTAAACATGTAATATTGAGTAGCAAACACAATGTGTTTGGACACAAGAATACTATATTTGAAACAAGCTACAAAAACGTTATATTTGCATCCAAACAACAAAAAATACAGATTTTTCAGCGTGTGGGTCTGAAATTACGGTTTCAAAGTGTGCCAAATATCTGGATGTATTTTGGGCAGCAAGCTTAGTTTCAAAACCAACATAGTGGAAAGGACGAAAAGGACCAATATAGCCTTTTGCGGTCCAAATGAGCTCCAGGTTGTAACTGAAGATTTTGTATCCGGAGATTTTTCACCAGATCTATACATCAGTGGTGAGACCCATAGTTCTCCATTGGGTTATCGTGTGATGGAATGTGCTTGAGAATTCCACATTTTGTGCACTACTTACTAGGGTTGAGGGAAGGTCGGTGATGTGCAACTCGTGTGCCCAGCGAATCAAATCCAGCTGATTTACTGAATGTAATGTCGGGTTTATTCCCAAAACCTGCTGCATATAAATATAACATGTTTGACATCTACCTCCTGATCCACACAGGCCAGCCATGTAGATGAGCCATCATTTCCGAATCTGTGCAGATATTTTCCAATTAAAAATTGTGTCATGTACTAGTTAACTTCTGCATGCTGCCCTAAGACCACATTGATATATTGGAGAAAAGACATAACGTCCATCTATCCTTCACTGGCCTCTCCCGGCGGGCTTAACATATTTCCATCAAATTCCTAAGCTCTTCGGTTTTCACTTCACTCCACAGCGTTTGATTTTCGTGGCGTCGATTATATATATCGCCAGCTATAATATCGATTGGCATAACAGCAAAGACCTCGAGTTACATATATCTCGGTTCCCTGATGATGTTGTAATGATATCTCGTTGTCATTCGTCTTGTACAGTGAGTGATTATATATGTGCGCAGACGGTTTTTTATTTCTTTTTTTTTCTTTTTGCTTTTGACGTACCGTCAGGGGTTGTCTGAATCATTTACCTTCCCATCTGAATATCAATAGAACAGCGATAAACAGCTCATGTAACGGTGTTTTAAGGTGCATCCAATATTTCCTGCATTTGTCGACTACACGAAATCGAAACCAATACTCGACCTCATATATCACACTATCATACAGGAAAGGGATTCGTGGAACAAAGGAGTTCCTGGTACAGAGGGATAGCGAATCCTAGATCAAATAAGTTCTTGTTATTGAAGGATATGTGAATTTCTATTGGACTCGCGCTTGAAGTTTTTTGCGCTACCCACATTCACGCACATCAAATTTAGATCCTGCTCCCACTCACGCGAGATACACGACAATCACGTGACTCGCGCCCATCTCTACATTGGGGTCCAATCTAGGGTTGTCCCTTGCTCATGGATTAAGTGACGGAAATTTTTGTGACTAGAGAAGTAACCAGTAGGTTGGGGAATAATAGTCTAGCAATCTGTCTTCCTGAACTCATCGCCTACGTACTGCCGCAGATCTCTTTACAAGATTTCGATATTAAACTTATATGAATGCTACATTAGAAAGCACCAAGGAAACCTATGATTTTGAACTGGTTTGAAATAAAGCTTGCAGAATGTGTCAAATACCTGGGTGTTATGTAGAACAGCAAACGTTGTTTCAAACAAAACAAATTTTAAATGTTGGCAACCTTTTACCTCGGCGACACAATGGTTAGCGTCCGTGACTCTTACATAAGATAACGTTGGTCCATTTCCACTCGGTCACCGCATAGCTCACTGACTGTACAAAGCTCCCCTTATCCCTTACTGGGAAGTAATGGGTAACTAGGTTTACGTAATGGTTCAATACTGCGCTGCATATCTCCTGATTACTTTTTAGTGTACTGTACAGTATATGCTTGAATTTTAGTAATCAATAGTGTAGGGTACCCTTGGACCAATTTTGCTGAATAAACGAGTATAATTTAGGATTTTGTTATAATTATATTTACATTATTATAAATTCTTAAGTAAAACAAATAAATTTTCTTTTAATTACACAAAGTTTCTCGGTCATTAAGGAATTCTCCTAAAGATACCCCTTTCGGCGGTTTTTCACCCCTTCATTCCTTCATGACCACAAATTGCTTAATAGAAGCCAAAAAAAAAAAGGAAACCTAAACCGCAAACAGTTAAAGATTATCGTTTGTACAAACACCAAAAAAAATGTGAAGCCCAAAACGCCCCAACCTACTGAACAGTCACACAATAATAGACAGACATATAGTCAGTCATTTCTGTAGCTACTCACCCACGCCAGAACACCCTACACTACAGCTTCGACTCCGTAAGATATTGAAACTAACATTAAAGCACTTCATTAAAAAGTCCTTTGTTTTCACCACAAAAGGAATACAATGACGAAACCATGACACAACTTAATAGAAGCTGAAGGCGATGGCGGTGATGGTGATGATGAGGATGATGGAGACGGTGACGGTGACGGAGAACTGGTTCATTTGACCACATAACTGGAGATAGTGTGGGGGGGGGGGGTGTAAGATGGGATAGTAGCTAGCGGTCCTTGCTGCAAATGGATGGGGTCATTAAGATATGAATGTAAACCACAAACATGACTGGGACACAGCACAATGGAGCAATTATACTCGTCCATACATAATAAATGACATTTGTGCCAAAAAATCATCTAAAGACAGACAGAAGAACACACAAATGGAACAGACCGACAGAAGATAAAACTCTAACCAAAGTGATTAAAGAACTTTCAAAAATTATGGATTTATGTACTGTATCCTTGAGAATACTTTAAAATGCCTTCCATCAGCACAATGTGCGTCTTGGTGCTTTTGTTTTTAGCTGGAATTGCGAAAAGTTTCTTTTATTTCACTTCGAAATCCCTTTAAGACTCAAAAATAATTGATGCATTACAAAGAGCTTACTGGAAATGAAACAACAAAAAGTTTGAGTATTGTGCCAAAGTTACTAAGTCCGTCGTCATCTTAATCTACGCAGGATGTTGGGAAATTTTCCCTCCCCCACAAGCAAAAGCGGCTGAAAACTTATTGCTGATAGCGGTGTTGAAATGGAATAGCTTTAAAGTAGCTCCCTACTAAGTCTATTGTCAAGAGATTAATGTGAGAGGGAATTGAATAGTTTCAAAATGGAAGTTATTGACGTCTTTGGAATGGAAGAGCAAGTCTTTATAATTGTATTAATGGGAATAATAACAGAATTATATACAAGGTGTTTCAAAAGAAGTCATCCGATGTTGCTTGGCTCTGATTTTTTTTTGTAAATGAAAAACTTCGATTCTGTTTTTTGATTTTGTTTATTTGAAGCTTTAGAATTTTATTGGTTAAGTTGAGAAGATGATATCGGTTAAATGGGCGCCGTCACAATTGATTACCATACGGGCTCGTTTAATGGCATTTGTCATCACTTCGGCGAGAACTTCGGGCGACAGATTCTCGCACTCGTGTCGAATGTTGACCTTGAGTGCTTCCAGGGTCTCGGGCATGTTCACGTAAACACGGGACTTCAAAAAACCCCACAAAAAAGTCTGGCACGGTTAAATCGGGCGATCTTGCGGGCCAGTGCAAATCGCCAAAACGAGAGATGAGGCGACCCGGGAACGCCGCCTTTAGAATATCGGATTTGGCTCGCGCAGTGTGTGCCGTTGCTCCGTCCTGTTGGAACCACATGTCCTCCAGTCCTAATTCGTCGAATTGCGGCAGAAAAATCTCGGTTAACATGGCCCTATAGCGCGCACCGTCCACTGTTGTCGTTTGACCAGCGGCGTTCTCGAAAAAATGGCCCGATGACTCCTCTAGCGTGAACAGCGCACCATACTGTCATTTTGAGCGGATGTAATGGCTCCTCGTGCTTCACTCGTGGATTTTCGGTGCCCCAGAAGCGATAGTTTTGCTTGTTCACGTACCCGCTCAGGTGGAAATGAGCCTCATCGCTCATTATGATTTCCAAATCATTATGAAAAAAAATGCCATAAAACGAGCCCGTATGGTAGTCAATTGTGACGGCGCCCATTTAACCGATATCATCTTCTCAACTTAACCAATAAAATTCTAAAGGTTCAATTAAACATAATCAAAACACAGAATCGAAGTTTTTCATTTAGAAAAAAAATCAGAGCCAAACAACATCGGATGACTTCTTTTGAAACACCTTGTACACATTGTTATGACAAATGCTTTACCTGTTTGGCTTAATGAACATTTATGTCTAACTAACGCTGTTAATGTTAATGTTAATGTTAACAAACAAGGTAGTTTATATTGCAACTTGATTATCTTGATAATGTTGCTTACGCCTAAAATTATGCCGTCAGTTCGAGTTGAAACCCAACCTCATTGCGATGTCACCACTACCAGCATAACCTCGAATAATCGAGATGAAAATTGCTCGACGATCTCACCACCCCCAGTATTTAGAATATACGACAACAGTGGCAACTACGACATGGTTCTGGTAACGGCTATAGATAAGTTATAACTGACATAAGTAAAACGAATAGTTGGCGCTGCTGCGATAAGGAACAGGAAACTTCGAAATGACGTAGGACCAAGGGGTTGAACTTGTATAAATAGCTGAGTCATTCTCAGTTTAAGCGGGAAAAGGTACAGTTCGTCAGCAATAGTGATATTAATTAAAGACTTAATATAAAATGTTAATCAAAATGAAGAAAACTATTGACCTTATCGTAATTTGAAAATAACCTTATTTCATTAATAAGAAATAAAACAGCACGAAACAAGACAATTAGAAAATTCGTATATACTATATAGTCCAACTTCTCGAGTTTGGCCAAAACTCTGATGAAGCTTATAAGTTGAGTGACACGTTGCTCATCCAATTTCACCTGCTGTTTTGATTTCCTGAATACCACAACATTTTAATATTTGCCACGTTATGGTTTAATTACTCAACTGAATGATGTCCTTGAGCAAATAACAGAAATAATATAATACAAGTCCTTGTAGCGAATACCTTTCTTTAGCCGCATATGAACTCTCCTGTGCTGGTACTACACTCGTCTCTTTCCTGCAATAACCGTTATTATGCTAATCCTGATAAATCCCTTTTTGTTATTTATTTTTCTTTTCATTAAATACTTTGTCTATCCTTTGAAATATATCGCCACTTTCACAAAAGACACTAAGTGGAGTTGGAGCAGGTAGATAGATGGAACCCTGCCGCAAATAAGAGTTGAACTCGGAAATGCAAAAAAAAATAAGCCAACGAAAGATTTAATAACAAACATACATTTCATTTATAATCTGCACCTTTACATGTTAATTCATCTGTATCGTGGGTTATTTTAGAGTGTCACGTTTTCGAACTGAAAAAATAATAAAAATAAATCAGTGAGTTTTCGGTTCCTTATTGATATTGTAATGGAATCTCATTGCCGTTCGTCTTGTACAGTGAATAATTGTATGTTTGTGCAGCAAGTTAGTATATTACAGTTTATTCCAGTACATATAAAAAAATTTACACCATTACATTCCATGAAGGGAATGGGGGGAGTTTCACACAATTTGCGCTTTCTAATTTTTCACTTATTGTTTAGGATGTACAGTTTTACACCGATTCCGATTTCCTGTTTGAAAGGCTTTCTCATAGCTAATTACAAGATAGTGCCCCCATTACTAAGCGAGGTGACCGTAATTGATGTACATGTAACGTAGACAGAGCTGGAATCAAACCCTCTTTCTCATGTTCTAGAGCCGCACACACTACCCGTGCTCCACTGACGGGGCAAGTATGACCAATTTTAATTGTCGTATGCATTTCATATACATATGTGGAACCTTCATAGATGCTAAGGGACCGGGCCATCAGCATAAATGATTCCCGAAAACCGGCGCCCACACCGACACCCCGTACACCCTTCAACTAAGCTCCCCACACGACTACTATTAATCATTACTTGGTGCATGATGGTAGCAATTTATGCGATCACCTCATATCATGCCCCCTGGGACATCACTGGCATTACCTTCCGGCCTCTCCCTCTCCATTCGGCACAGGCCAATCAGGAAGCTTTTGACAAACTTTTCTAATGGCGAGAAAGCTTCCAATGTCCCCACGAAGGTCGTTCGTATTTCCGTAATCGAAGCAGGTCACTATTTTGCGGTCTGCGTATTTTTTAAACACGCTTCCCCCTCAAGTCTGTTCGAGCTGGGGTCCGCTTTTACCTTACACAGTATTTTGGTTTCGGCCCCAACATTGCTCTTTCTACTGGGAATTTTTACTCTATTTGACTTGCCCATTATTTGTATTGACCTTCATTTTTCGGTAGATCCCCCTTTCCCCCGTATTCCTCGATAATAATGTCTGTTGATTTCTATGTTTGGACGCTGGCGTCTTGTACAGTGAGTGATTGCGTAGGAAGTGACTACATTGAAATGTATTAGTGTACGCATATTTTCTGTAGGTATGTTGGCATCAATGTGTTTAATGGGTTACGTATTTTTATGCTATGAATTCGATTCGATTTTTTGTACTTTAGAGTACACTATTTGTAGTTTTGTGTACAGTTTTTGCACTTCTGTGTACACCTGTTATAGTTTCGTATAACGGGGCGTGTTATTATCGTACCTCTCTTGCAGTTGGGAATTTCAATACCCTTCCATTATAAGTTTCAGTTCAAAATTAAATCGTTGAGTTCACAAGGCGGAATTAGTTTTTTTTAAACAACTACACAATTTACAATTGTTGTTGATATGTCATGTCACACTTTCACCAAGAAGGTAAAAATAAATTATAAATTCAAGTTGCCAGAATAAAATATAATTTTTGTGGGATAACACCTTTTGTAAACTAACGACACTATAAAAAAATTGTACATTTAAATACATATAAAATTATGTATACATGTATTTACATGTACATGTGTGTGGATATATGTATGTATCAACTAGTATGTGGATTCTCTTAATAAAGGCTCTCTTACAAGTGGTTTGCGGGACAAGGCGTGAGACATGTTACTGAATGGCTACAGGGAGGGGGAAACGATGAAACAATTTAAAATACATAATATAAATCTTTAACATACAAATGTGCTAAAGTACCAAATGCAATCTGTGCGGTAATACGAGGTACGCGTAACAAATCAGGGACACTACGTTTATCTAAGTGATTGTCATAATAAAGGGGAATGAAAAGGCAGTTGTAGAAAAGAAACAGATATTCAATCGTCAGTTTCTTGAAGTGAATCTTTTCATACCAGGATATTGAAATCGGGATCGCCAATCTTTTCTTTCTCTACAAAACTACAAAAAAATTTACATAAAGATACAAAAACTGTACCTAGATGTAAAACAAACTTACACAAAAGTACACAAGAGTACAAAAAGCGTACATAAACGTAGAAAGAGTGCATAGTATAAACAAAACTGCAAAAACTTATACTGAAATACAAATAGTGTTCACACAAATACAAAAAGTGTACACCAAAGTAAAAAAAATGGATATGCCAACATTAATTACATTAAGGCAAACAAACAACCACACTTACATGAAATCAGTCATACGTGCAGTAACACACTCCACGAAACATAAGTACTTACTCACTGTACAAGATGAACCGCAACGATTTCATCAACGAAAAAAGAGAGATATTCACAAGCAAAAACACATCTATGAAGCCATCAATATTAATGTGCACGCATGTTTCAACCTCCACATTATGTTAGTTATATTAGGTATTGGTGGCAGTGGATGAACGACTCACTTAGACTTATTAATCCCGTGTGATACCAAGGCCTAACGACGTTATGTTTTAGCCCCCAACGGAGTACCATTTAAATTTCTCCTAAAAAGTCATGATCTTGTCTACGCCTATGTGAGATAATTCTCCCATGTCTCTTAATAAACAGGATCCGATACTAAACATCCTCCAGCCGGTTGGTGCTGGACAAGTGCAGAGAAGATTGCACTTTCTCATCGTTACATCTTCTACAGAAGTCATTTTCCCCGATATTAAATCTCGCCGCATGTCTACCAATCAGACAGTGTCTCGTCAAAACTGAAACTGAAGTCTTGACGTATGTCTACCAATCAGACAGTGTCTCGTCAAATCCGAAACCTTGATACTTTCGTCCTGGCTAGACAAGGAAAGTTAATGCATCTTCTGCTCTCCCGCATCATCATAATTCTTGGAGGATGTGCTTACACGTCGCTAGGGAAGTGTCAACACGTTCTAATTCAAGTAGAAGCTGTAAGGTAGTATCTATTTTGACCAGCTCATCCGCTCTGCAGTTCCCCAGAATGATCCTTTCGAGGTGAATATAATGCATATGAGGTGAATATTATGCTGCTGGTTCATCTCATTCAGAGATCTGCAACAGTTAGAGAAAACCAATTTTAGTCGAATTCGAGTGACTGGCTTTAGATCCAGATCGAGAAACTGGGTATAAGACCCTCCTCAATAATCCTTATTCAGGACAACTTACTACTGTGGCCCTCTAACCTGTGTTTTTCCAAGGCCTAACCTAACAACATGTCCCAAGCGACCTGATTCTCGGTCTTGGATAAGCATAAATTATCTTCTTATGAAATCATACCTACTTCGTATCCGTGAAGTATCTACTTCTGAACCAGCGGCTAGTATTAGTACTAACATCATATTTTATACGCCACCTTATTCGAGTACTAACTACCCAGTTGGAAATTTTGAGTTGTAGATAATGGCCTCACTGCGGCTTGGTGATATTGGGTGCCAACCGGTTATACAGCACCTTTTCTGCTAGAGCATCGGTCCATATTGGGCTAACATACAGCATAACCGAAGTCACTACTGTTGTTGTCAGTACCCTCCTTCAATTCTTGAGACCTCAAACCCTTGGCATGAGTAGTTCCAAAGAAACGTAAAACCCTGCCGCTTTCTCAGCCGGATAACGCACGTGGCCATCGGTGGTGCAATGGTTAGTGTGCGCGCCTCTTGTACATATTGGTTCTTTGCAATATCTTGCATTTTGAATCCACTAGGCATATTAAGCGGTACGACGACGGCTCGCCAGGTGACTTGTTCTCGTTTGGTCTTTTTATATTTTAATGTACATTTTAATGTTCATTTGGGTACACCTTTTGTACTTAATATTTGTGTATCCTCTTTGTATTTTAATGTACACTTTAATGTACAGTTGTGTACACTTTTTGTATATTTGTGTATCCTTTTTGTATTTTATTGTACACTTTTTATACATTTGTGTATCGTTTTAATATTCTAATATATACTTTCATGTGCATTTGTGTACACTTTTTGTACATTTCTGTATCCTGTTTGTATTTTAATGTACACTTTAATGCACATTTGTGTACACTTTTTATACCTCTGTGCAAATTGTTGTACAGTTGTGTACATTTTGCTATTTTTGTGTACCCTTCTTGTACATTTGTGTATCAGTTGTGTACATGTTTCTACTTTTGTTTACCCTTTTTGTACATTTATGAACATTTCTGTATCCTACACTTTAAAGTACATTTGTGTACACTTTTTATACCTCTGTGTAAATTGTTGTACAGTTGTGTACATTTTTCTACTTTTGTGTACCCTTTTTGTATTTTAATGTACACTTTTTGTAAATTTGTGCAAAATTTTTTTAATTTTGTGTAAACTTGTATGTAATCTTTGGTAGTTTGGTGTACACTGGTGTTCACTTTTGTGAATACTTGTTGTAACGTGACTTGTTAGTTACCACCACTCTACTGTCACAGAAAATGTTGCCGATCCGAATTTCAAATCCCTTCCACAAGAAATTTTAATTCAAAATTTCCAACTGGATCCTTATACTTTGCCGGCAAACCAAGGATGTTCAGATATTTCTGTGTCTGTGTGTGTTGAATCATACATTTTCCCTGTCTAACCATGGAATACACCTTCGCGGTTAGCGGGTGAATACAAATGTGGGTGGGAGTGTATGTGTGTTTAAGAGCTTCTCTCTCCCTCTCTTTGCTATCAAATATAAATGCAAATTTTCCTTGAATCCCTTTTGTTCGGCCATTAAACGCCATTTTCTGGTAACAATTATTATTTCAATACAACACCTTTGGTTTTATACTTCCACCTTCTGTTCTTTACCCCCATTCGGTACGTTCATTCATTCATTCGTTTAAAGTAGTTAGGCCCTCCTAAATCACTGGGGATTGCCGCAACTTTTTTTGTTGTTATGCATCCACAGCTCTAAATCAATTGGGCGGACATCTGTGCAACGGTAGTAGGGACAGGAACAGGTACAGGTCCAAGTAGTATCCTCTAAATGGCCATGTGAACTGTAGTTGCCAGTGTGAATATGCATTTATACAATTTTTAAATAAAACTTCTCAAGTCAAATGCATTTGAGTTATGGTTGTTCAGTACTTTTTAGTTTCTTTATTAAAGTTGAGAGGGATAAAAAGTTTCTCCATATTTACAAGGGGCATTTCCTACTCTTTAAAATATTGACACAATACAAATGCATTGAGTTATTTAAACTGTCCCGTGCTGCAGTTTGTAAGCCGGCCCAGACTTTAGATAAACAAAGCCACCGACCGGTCTATGTTCAAATGTTTACCCTCCTCCTTTTGGGATGGTACACAGTCGTTGTGTTCTTTCCTTGGAAAACATTACGACGATGACAGGAGCTCTTAACAAAATTGTTTACAATATAATCTCGCCTCAGAATGACATGTTTTCCATCATAAGCAGCAACAAGATGTAACGAAACCTGAGGTTATTTATTCAGTCATTGGATGTTGTTGTTGCTCTTTGGTTTTGCCTCTGAATGACCAACATTACCGGAAATGCAAAATATGCATGTACAAACATATGTACATATGTGTGCTTTATTTGCACATGTATACATATTTGTTTATACACACACTGACAAAAAACAATACATTCTTTCATGTAAAATTTTTTACATGCTGAAAATATATACTTTCGACTATGTTTACACATAATAGTAATATTTTTACACGCTACCATATATATGTTTGGAATATGGTTTCTATTACATTAGACATATACACATACATCCCATGAAGAGATACGGGAGAGTTTTTAACAATCAGTGAGTTATGCGCTTTAAAGTTGCACACTCACTGACTGGGACTTACAGTTTTCCACCGGTTCCAAATGGTATTTTTGAGAAGTGTTTCATGGCTAAGTATTATGATTATTAAACACAAAGTTTAGGAGTTTTGAACTGAGTACCACGAATTTTGTTCAGGGAACAGTTCTTTCGGATAAATTAAATTAATTAAAAAATATATAAAACCTTCATAATTGCATTGTAAGAAAATTTTTAAACTAGCATTTTGCATACAATCCTAAGGGTTTTTCAAAAAGATGGAAGAATTTTTTTTAAATCTCCAAAATAAGAAAATCGCTAATGTAAAAAATAGCTATAACTCGGAAACGGTGCGTTAAATCGCAAAATTAATACATCTTTTACCTCCATGAGAGCTTTAACCAATGGATGCCTTTAATACGGCATCACTATTTGTTGATGTGTTAACATCTATAGGCATGGGTAGGGCAATCTATCAAAGTGAACACATGCAAACAACACACAGCGTTAGCATCACATACGTGGGTGTTGTACAACAATAGTCTCTGCCTGAAAATACGTATGATGGTATTGATATAACAGCAGCGAACAAACAAGCAGGTCCTCGTCGCCAAACAGTATTGAATAATATAGAGAACTCTTAGAACGAATTGTATGACTCAAAAGCACTGGCGACATCAGGCGAATGATTCAAACTAACAAAGTGAACACATGCAAACAACACACAGCGTTAGCATCACATACGTGGTTGTTGTACAACAATAGTCTCTGCCTGAAAATAAGTATGATGGTATTGCTATAACGGCAGCGAACAAACAAGCAGGTCCTCGTCGCCAAAGAATATTGAATAGTATAGAGAACTCATGGAACGAATTGTATGACTCAAAAGCGAATGATTCCAAACGTATTACTCTCTTTTTGTCATAACTTGGTGCATTCCCAATTTTGATGAGACACATTGATGCCTTTTGAGACATTTATGCTTTTTGTATTGGTTTATGTAATAACATTGTCGAAATGGTGCATGTATATTGAAATGTTCTATAAATAGAATATCAATCGTTTATGCTCTTTTACTCAGACTATCTACATGAGAGCGGAAAAAGTGGGCAATAAGTTCTCTATACTATTCAATACTTTTTGTCGTCGCTCTGTTTATGACAAAACAAAAACAATTATTTCAGTGAGCTAAATTTTGCTTTATATTCAGTTGTATGACAGCATTCAAACAAGCAGGTCGTCATCGCTCTGTTTATGACAAAACAAAAATATTCCCTACGTGTAATGGGTAATCATGATGGGTAATTTCCCATCACCGTGGGTAACTACCCATTATTTCCGCATTACCATATGGGTAATGGGTAATCGTGATGGGTAATTCCCCATACCCTTGTGGGTAATGAGTAAGCGATCGCTACCCATTCCCCACGGCATTAACGTTGGGTTACCCTGGTTATATTAGGAATATGTTCTAAAGCGACACTGACAACATACGATCAGATATTCAATAGACAAAGTTCTTATTCCAAGTTGGTACATACACTCGGGCCGAATGTGTAAAATACAGGACACAGTACCATAAGACTCCAATCATCGGGCATGCATTCGTCTACCCAGATATTGCATATGAGTTGATGCATGCACCTTACTAACTTATCCGCACCAGCCTTGAACAGTTCGGTCGGTATCCCATCAGTAACTGCGGCTTTGTTGTTCGTAAACCGGGAGATTGCAGTTCTAACATCTAAAAAAAATAAATGGTTTCCCATTACATCCCATGAAGGGACCGGGGAGAACTTATCACTGACCTGTGCGCTTTCCAGTTTTCACTCACTGATTGGGACCTACAGTTTTACCCCGATTTCGAACTGTATATTGAGAAGCTTTTTCATGGCTAGATACTCGATAGTGTCGCCGTCACTATGCGAGGTGGCCGCGCACACTAACCATTGCACCACCGACGGACCATTGCACCACCGACGGTTCTAACATCTCCTTAGTCATAATCGCCTTGGGGACAATCAACACCATCAAATTGTATTGGCTTTGTATTCCCTCAACTGCATTTGAGACTTCTGGTGCAAACAAAGCAGAGAAGTAATATCTCTATATCCCCAAAATACTCTACACATCTGCGACTAGATTCGCGTTCTTTTCTCTACAAAATGAGGGCCCTGATCCATGGCCGTTGGTTTGACTTCGTACTTTTCGTTCGAATTTATGGGTCACATTCTTCCCTCTGTAAGGTTCAATTTGTTACTCTCGCGCTTTATCCACAACCATTATTACTTCTTACATATGTCCTCTCTTCTTTTCTTCTTATACTGCTCTGTCGCGGCTTGTGTTGCAACTGACTGAAGCATTGCCATACGTGCAGCGCTCTTTTTATTACTTGCCATGCGATATTCGTCATCGTACCATGGTTTGTCTTTAATCGGGTTTTGATAACCAAGCACGGTCTCTGCAACAGTTTTCGTGGACTGGGGAATGTATTTCCACTGCATTTCAGGTTCTGCGCCAGAAGCTGAATGAGCTCCTCTACATAAGCCGAGTAATTTCAGCTTTCCGATCTTTTCTATATGTCTTATTTCGTAAGAGTTTCGCTCTACTTAACCTTGTGCCAACCTTTGCTGGAACCAGTACGTTCATTACACTGATAGAGTGCCTTCCATCAACTGCACGGTACTCAATCTGGATTTTTGTTAGTTGATCAGGGTATATCCAGGTAGATGTCTATGGATGTCTTTTTGTTAGAATCTCGTAACACTGACAACCATGTTTTTTGCCACGACGAAATCTAACAGTCTCATTCCGTTATCGGAAGTGCTGGCGTGTAGACTGAATTCACCGGTGGTTGGTCCAAAGACATTTACCCTACCGTCTTACCATTATAACCATCTAGTACAATCTTAATGTCACCATCAGGACAGCAGTCGTGGGATACTTCTAGGCGTTCATAGAACATGTCTTTGGTGTCCATTATCTTTGTCTGCTGTCGAGGCATGTACACAAACTAGAGAATTGTTAAAGTGTTCCGGTTCTATGCGGATGGTGGCTATACGTTTACCCACAGGGTTGAACTTAAAGACTACATGCTGGAAATTAACGGACCCAGCAACATATTGCAGGAAGCATGTACATGTTTGCAAGACTTGTTTTCGTGAATCGAAGATCAGCTGCTTTTTGTTTCATTATTCTATGTCATGTTTCTGTTTTCAGCAGTTTTCAACAAAAAAAAACACACTTGGGTTACAAATATATATATTATAACCCATTCATTATTGTGCGCCAAACATGTTATATTGAATAGCAAACACAATGTGTTTGGACACAAGTATACTATATTTGCGACAAAGCAAGAACCACGTTATATATGCATCCAAACAATAAAATAAGACAAGTGTGTAGATGTCGAGGTATTTTGCGCACTACAAATCCGCAACCAAATTCATGCTTTTTATCTCATGGCTGCTGTAATATTTGTCACAATTCCTATTCCTTGTACAGCCATGTCCTGTCCATTGCATATCCTGGATAGCAGCCTTACAATCCTTGAGGACATCTCCTGGTTGAATAGTGGTTAAGTGATTCTTTTTCAATTCATCTTATCCATTTAACTAATTTAGTTCACTACATCACATGTAAGGAATGTTTTGGAGCTTTTCAAAATCAATGAGCTATTTTCTCTCTATTATTAGAATCATTGATTGCAACCTACCCTGTGGTAACTTTTCTGACACCTCTTGTTAAAAACTACTTAAACCAAATGGCCGTCAGTGGTGCAATGGTAAAGTGCGCGGCTCTTGTGCATGAGAACGTGGGTTCGATCCCTGCTCTGACCACCTTAAATTTCCTTCGACTGCGGTCACCTGGCTTAGTGACGGCGAATCGTTCGGAAACGGTGTAAAATTGTATGTGCCAATCAATGAGTGTAAAACTCTCTCTCTAATTTCTTCATGGAATGTAACGGGAAACCTTTTATTTATTTATTTTGATTGCAACCTACACTTTTACACCGATTCCGAAGAATTTTTGTTTTGGAGTAAATATTCAACAAATTTCACTAATATTATTTGTTTTAGTGTACGAGTATAAACACTGTGGTTCTTATGCAAGACATTCTAGTTGCGAGATTCCAATGTGTATATCCTTATTACGTCTACTTATATATGGACATTTCTATGATCTGTTGTCATACAAATGCAGTGAATGAATTTGTGTGCCTTTGCCAACTTGAAACTATATATTGACCTGCCCAAGGACATATTGTTATAAAATATATTTTTATTTAAATACAAGCAGACATTAGGGTGTGCCGTCGAACTAAAAAAACAAGTAATAGTACAGCAAAAGATGCTTAAAAATCAAAACATTCCGGGGCAACTATAAAAAAATTTATTTAATAGTTCTTTCCGACCAATTAAACAGACAAAAATTTCTTTAATATCAAGCACTGGCGACATCTGGCGAATGATTCAAAACGTATAACTCTCTTTTTGTCATAACTTCGTCCATTCATAATTTTGATGTGAACGATTGATGACTTTTGAAACATTTATGATTTTTATATTGGTTTATGTAATAACATTGTCGAAATGGTTCATGTATATTGAAATGTTCTATAAAGAATCGTTTATGGTCTTTTACTCAGACTCTCTACATGAGGACGGAAAAAGTGTGCAATAAGTTCTCTATACTATTCAATACTTTTTGTCGTCGCTCTGTTTATGAAAAAACAAAAACAATTATTTCAGTGAGCTAAATATTGCTTTATATTCAGTTGCATGCCAGCATTTAAACAATCAGGTCGTCGTCGCTCTGTTTATGACAAAACAAAAATATTCTCCATGTGAAATGGGTAATCATGAATGGGTAATTTCCCATCACCGTGGTTAACTACCCATTATTTCCCCATTCTCTGTGGGTAATGAGTAAGCGATCGCTACCTATTCCCCACGACATTAACGTTGAGTTACCCCGGGTATATTAGGAATAAGTGACACTGACAACATGCAATCAGATATCTATGGACAAGAGACCGTCGACGTATGGAATGTAAGATGGTCAGAGAAGGCATCTCACTCAATTTTTTATATACAAGAGCTAATCATTGCACCACCGACGGTGAGAGTACTTAACCATACAAAATTGTTGTTCAGACATTCACATTCGTTGGCTGGCCAGTAGTTCGAATTTCGCATTACAGTCGGAATTCGTTCTGCAGTGGAACAGTCCGTGTGTGGAATAAGATTCCACCGATAGTATTTCCTACTACTGATGATATCAATAAGTTTAACTCGAACATCAACAAACATTATCCACTCTTTATTCATACGCCGTTTCCTACTTCCAATACAACCAATACAATGCACTGTATTTACAGGGTGCTCCCTCTGAGTGTTTGTCAAGAATTGAAACAAAAAATTATACAAAAGTAAAAAATTGATAAACCGAAAACCAATATATGGCAGAAATATAATACGTACATTGAGACAAAGAACACGATTACTCAAAAACAGTCATTCCCACACTAATACAGTCCAACAGAGTAGCTGTCTACATGCACTGACTGCACAAGACGGACGTCAACTATTTCATTATGAAATCAATGAAAGAAAAGACAGGTAGACAAGACAACCAGAGAAAAACACACTCAACTCACTGTACAAGACGGACGTCAACTATTTCATTATGAAATCAATGAAAGAAAAGACAGGCAGACACAACCAGAGAAAAACACTCAACAGCGACCCAGCGGCGGAAATCAGGAGCTGGAAGGCCTGAAATCATGACCCAGAAGGCATTCTATAGAATACGGCAGGCCTTCCCAACACATTGCCTCCTCCTTTCTCTTTAACATTGCGTGAGATTGGGAGACAAGGCCTTTTACCCCTCTCTACTAGAAGGCCTTATGAAGGCCTTGCAAAAAGAGTAGTTTTAGAAGGACTTAAGTAAAAATAAAAAAATATATACATATGTAAATTAGTTTCATACTTCAGATTTATACTTTAACCATAAATTAATTTTTTTTAAATTCTGCAGCCACAGAAATCTAACACACAACCTTAGAACTTACAGTCGAACGCTTTATCTACTGGGTAATCGGATGTTATGATTTTGCAACGACGAATTGCGAACATGTGGAAAGACAGGTTTTCGTGAACAACAGTGAATTCTGGCATTCTTTTAAAAGGCCTGTGGAAGCCTTATAATATCATATATTTCTCAGGCTTTATTAAAGTAGGCATTACCAAAGAAGGATTCCGCATGCCTTATTCGTGGAAGGCCTCGCAAATTCCGCCGCTGGGGAAGACGTCAAAACGATAGTACACATTTTGAAAAGTATTACTTTAATAATAACAGATAGAGGCATTAGTACAAAGTATCCAGCAAAGCAACAACAGCGGAATTTCGTGTTTATGTGTTCAAATAGCACTGTGTGTAATTTTTTAAGTCATGGCAAAATAACCATATACGGACACCACTACGTGATAAAAGACTAAAAAAAAAGACCCGTGTTTCCCAATTCCACGGGGGTCCACTTCGTCGAAAAACAATGTATATGCTCTTTTGAATTCACTAGTTAAAAGATTATTTTCCTTCTGAAATCTTGTAGATGTTTTTTTTCTGGTTTGATGACCGCAAACGTAGCAAAATAAATCAATATTTTCACACTGCATATTGAAATTGTCAGTTACCAATGTTGTGTGCGAATTATACTGTAGCACTTTCACTTTTTTTACTTTCACTTTATAACTTTCACCGCTGAGCTCTCGTTGACGTCGCGCTGTGTAATGCCTCGATGTGAGCGTCGTGTCGCTTTTATATTGTGTGCTGCGTCCCTTGTTGCGTGTGCTGAGCTTACTGCATTGCCTGTGCTGCTGCTGTCGGTGCATGATCGCGTGATACCTATGCGCTACCTAAACGGTGTTAACCCTTGGACAAACACATGGTTCTGGCCAGGCATATTTCATTTTTTGCTACCTATGGACCTGAACAGGAGAAAAAGGTAAAAAAAATTAAATTAAAAAATTTTCGGCAAATTTTTCACTTTTGCGTGCTACCTAAACAGTGTTAAGAATCATCTCTAGGAAGTTTATATGTTCTAGAAATTTGTTTATTGAGATCTTAGGTAAATTTTTGTGGTTGATTGTTTCCTTGAATTTTGAACGGTTTGCTACCTATGGACCTGAACACGGGAAAAAAGGTAAAAAAAATCTAATTTTTTTAAGTTTTTTTGCGATTTTGATCTGGAAGGTGAAGTTTTTTTGATTTTATATGTTCGCAAGAGCTACAACTTTGCCTCAGAGAGTAAATCGAAATTCTGAACGGTTTGCAAGATATGAGCCTGAGAAAATGATCACATTTTTACGAAAATGATACCGAGGCCCCAAATCTTTGGCGGCCCATAAAAAAAAAGTGCATGACTTTGGGAAAAATTGGCAGACACGGGTCTTTTTTTTTTTTTAGTCTTTTATCACGTAGTGGTGTCCGTATATGGTTATTTTTTTTCGTGTTGCACTGTGTAGTTGTGTTAAATACAACACAAATATATACTAACAATGAAAGATAACAAAAAAGGCGTTTCCATGCACTCGATCTTTCAGATCGGCATTTTTTGTACCCAAGATCGAGTAAATTTACCTCGATAATGTTATTATCATGTCACAAATCATTTCAACCGCAGAGTTGTATTCACACTGTCCGTATGATACTGTGTGAGCAGCAAACTAATGGAAATATACATCACTGAACATGTACATTAATGTCAATAACTATGATAGTTTTGTGCAATGCTTGACATAATTTTGACAGCAACCACTAACCATTTAACACATAAATTAATAGATCCGGTAATTGGTCACATATATCCACTTTTTTACAAACAATTCTAATGAAATTCATCATACGTATCGGTTACCAATAAAGGTATTTTCTAAACCACTTCCTTTTTAAACCCGATATAACAGTAGCCATGACAGAGTTTTGCAATGCTTAACACATTTTCGGCAGCAAACATTTAGCATTTAGTAAGTAACATACTACAGCCGATAATTGGCTACATAGATATTCTTTGTCACATACATTTACAATGGAATTCATCATACGTACGGATTACCTAGAAAAAAAATTTTTGTAAAGCATTTACGATCACCAATACTAACAGAGTTGGTGATTGTACACACAGATCTACATTTTGGCAAGCAACTGCAATGAAGTTCATCATACGTACCGATTACCAGTAAAGATTTTTTATGAATCACTTTCCTATAAACACCGATATAACAGTAGCCGTGCCAGAGGTTTGCAATGCTTAACATAATTCTGACATCAAATACTTAACATTTAACACGTAAACTAACAGAGCTGGTAATTGGCCACATAGTACTAATTTACTTTCTGGCAAACAATTACAATGATATTTATCATACGTACCGGTTACAAATAAATGCATTTTTTAATGCGCTTTCTTTAGCCCCGATCTAGCAGTAGACATGACAGTTCTCGGCAAAGCTTAACATAATTTTGGCAACAAATACTTAACATTTAATACGCCAACTAACAGAGCTGATAATTGGCCATATAGATTTACATGTTGATCAATATATACAATAAAATTCATCATGCGACCCGGTTACCAATAACGTTATTGTTTACCAAACTCTTCCTTTAATCTCGATATAACTTTTTTAAATATAAAAAAAACTGTTTCGCGCAAAAAAACTACAATAATTTTTTTTATATATAAATATGTAACTTATTTTACTTTCATTGTTATTTTATAGTTTATTTTTACATGCTACCATAAATAAACAACAATTTAACAACTTCCACTTAAATTGCTCCCCAAAAGGAGCAACTGACTACAAATCATCTGGAACAACTATGTTCATAGCGGCCCTAAAAAAGTGTCTACACAAGTAGGAGCAAACCAAAATACAATTGGCTTCAACAAATATCATACGAATGGTCATAACGATAAACAATGGTATTTTTAAGATGAAGACTACGGAACCCAAAACAACTCCTTCCCACACACGTACAGATTCATATACACATACACGCAAACACACACCCGCACACCCACTCACCCACATACCTACAAAACAATACAAATCTTCGACTATAAACGGAAACGGAAATAATGTGAAATATTCAAATGAAATGCTAACAAAAACATATGTGACCCCGTCCTTAAAGTACATCCTTTGGCTGCGACTGAGCGTGTTTAGGTGTGTGTGTGTGTGTGTGGGTGTATGTATGGGCATGTGTGTGTGGGAGCCTTTGTAAGGATATAACACACGTATGGGTATCATGTGAATATCCAACTTACAGCATATGTACAAATTTCCGTACTTTCGTTTCGTTCCGATTCGTTTGCACTGTGATAAACATTACTATAACTGAGCCATTGTCTCAATTACATGTAATAATACAATTTATTTTTATGGCACCTTTGCGATTTTTACCAGTTTCCGTTTATTTTGCATACACATTTGCATAAGCACATATTCAGGATATGTGTACATTAGACCGACTCACCCAAGTTAAGCACCTCATAAATAGAGCGTAACATATTTCCCCAACCAACCGTCTCGATATTTTGCCTTTCATCTTTAGTTAGTAACTCCAAGTGATCGCAGCGTCTCATCCTCCTGCTCGTTCCAGCGAAGTCTTGGTCATACAACTTTTCGCCGTCCTTCAAGTACATCCTCGAATACCTTTTACGCGGGTTCATCCGTATCCATTTAACTGGCATAGCCTAATCAGCGTAATCGCATAATTTTGATTCGCTTAACTACGTCAATGTCGGGATACAATCGATACAGCTCGTGGTTCATACGATGTCCATACTTGGGGGTGCATATATACAGGTTCATATATTTTCCGGAGCATTTTTCTCCCGACACTTCCCAGTGCTGTTTCAGTTCTTTGCGACGTGACACTGCGCTATAAATCAACATAGGTCGCATGAGAGTCTGGTTGGTTGGTTTACGTGGTTGCTAAAGATACTATTTAGCATCAATTACTGTCTTGGGCCACCGTTTTGCATACCACATCACTCCGGACAGTCTAATGTACAGTGTCTATGTACAACCCATTAATCGGAGATACCTCATTAGATCCCCTGCATCTATCTTGTTTACCTCAGTGAGGTTGTGTAGGATGGGACGACCTATAGTCTCTAGGCGTCTATTCATTGGAGCCGGACAACTGCAGAGGAGATGTTCCACCGTCTCCTCCTTCTCTGCGTCTTCGCATGCACGGCAGTGGTCATTGTATAGAAAATTTAGCCGTCTTGCGTGATGACCGATAGGCCAGTGCCCAGTCAACACAGCAATTAGTCTTGATATGTTCCCCCGATTTTGGCTAATCAGGAAGTTAGTCCGTTGAATGTTATATTCTGGCCATGTGTTTCTGTATAGGCGGCACATTTCCGTTCTATCCCATCTGGCCTTAGCTCGTTCAAGGTAATGCAGGAAAATACCTCTTTTGACCGACCCTATAGGCATTGCGACTGACACAATATGGACTTGGGTGGAAGAGGATTCTGCCCTGGCTAGTTCGTCTGCCCTTTCGTTCCTAAGGAGACTGTTGTGGCCCGCATGAGAGTCTAATACATTCACATAACTTATTGTTTGAAAATAGGTCACAAATTTGACTGTTGCCACCGAACTGCAGTTGTCACAACCGAATTGAGTTCCCCACAATTGAAATTCGGTTGAAGCAACCTGTAATAGGTTGCGGCAACCTCTAAAATGATTGTAATAACCTCTAATGCGGTTGTGTCAACCACTAAATTCGTTTAAGGCTAATTCGGGTATTTTTCTTTAACTGTATAGGTGGCTCTTTGTCTCTCGAGAGATATTTGTTTAGCCTGAACTCTTTGTTTAGCCCGAAATAACACGTAATTGCAACCACAATTCTCCGCTTAATACCATGGCTGACTTTTTGATCATCGGTAGGGCAGGGCGATTATGTAGTCGTCGGTGATTTCCAATGGTTAGTGTGCGCGACTCTTGTACATGACATTCTGGGTTCGATCCCTGCGCTTACGACCTTAAATTTCTTTCGGCGGCGGTCACCTCGCTTAGTGACGGCGACACTATCGAGTATTTAGCCATGAAAAAATTTCTCAAAATACCGTTCGGAATCGGTGTAAAAACTGTAGGTCCCAATCAGTGAGTATAAAACTAGAAAGCGCACAGCTCACCGGTTGTGAGAAGCTCTCCCCAATTCCTTCATGGAATGTAATGGGAAACACAAATAGAATATGGAATATGGAGCGAAATCATAGTAAACTTTCGTGACAAACTTTATATCGCGCTAAAGCGTTTATACGTGTATTTTTTTGACGTATCGTGATATGATATCGCGATATAGGCCACCGTATAAACGTAGTACATGTCGGAGCTTGGTATTCATACTAAGCTGACACGCGTTTGATCGACACGAAATCCTTAGTAAAAATCTTACCGAACCATTTAGCATGAGTGCGATCTCTTAAAGATTTCAATAGAGAACATTATGAGAAAAGCTGCAGTCAACATGAATAGAAATATCAGCATCAAAGTAGAGAGTTTCGTTGCAATTTCCTCACCTTTCTATTTGCACTGATAGTCTAACTTGGACTTTGCTTACGACCTCGTTACACTATAAGAGATATTATTCGATATATCAAAGTTGTTCTGGTTGAAGAGCGAATGGAATAGTGTTAACATGATAGAAAAAATTTTAGCTTTTCGTTATTATTTACCATCAATTATTTAATTTGACACTTTGCAAGGACATGTTTATGCATTCCCCCATACGATGATCAGAATGATCATACGATTTCTTTCCAATTAAAGAGTTCCATTCCGTTTCTCACTCCGTGATTCATTCTATATTCACTGATAGTGTAACATGGGCTTAACTTTTTACACTATTAAAGAAATCGATCGATGTGTCAAAATTTTCGTTTACGTGAAGTGAATGGAATAGTGTAAATATGAGGCGAACCATTTACTGAAAACATTTTGACAGCTCTATTAGATTTCTGTAATTTTTTATTGATCTCTAAAAATTATTTGATAAGAGTTTCATTTGGAATGAACCGAACAAACCCAAAGATAACGTGAATGACAACTTTGATTTCGTCGGCGTTTCTAAATAATTCGTCTTTGTTCACATTTTTCTTTTTCTCCTATTCCATTTTCCATTTATAATTGTTGCATTTTGTTTGTTACTTTGCGGACAGATGTTTTTGCATTCTCTATTAGTTTCCCATTCTATTTGCTTTAACTTTCCAAAACTGATAGCATAATGATTGTATGATTTCTTTCAAATGGAAGAGAGTTCCATTCCATTTCTCTCTCCGAGAGTCGTTTTATTTGCACTCATTATCTAACATGGGCTTTACTGACGCTCTATTACAGAAGCCGTTCGATATGTTTAAATTTTCATTTGTGAAGAGCGAATGGAATAGTATAAGCATGAGAACGATTTGCAGAAAAATGTTGACAGCTGTATTATATTTCTTTGAGTTTTTGATTTTTCTCTAACATTCGTATCAATATTATATTTGGAATAAAACGAACAAAAACAAAGAAAATAGGAATAAACACATTTATTTCTTGGCATTGTTTTCAAGGCTTCATTGTTGTCCACAATTGCCTGTTTCCTCTCTTCTAATTTTATTTTGTAATTGTTTAATTCTGTCTGTTACTTTGCGGACAGATGTTATTTGCTTTCTCCTATTACATTTTCTTTCATTTTCCAAAATCATAATTCGAAAGCAGAATGATTGTACCATGATACAAATACAAGGTAGTAGCGTCAGCCCATATGATTTCCTTTGTTTACATTTCATCGTACCCAGTAAATGTCAAAGTTGTTTGTGTGAGTCCATTCTCTTTTGATTTCATCTATCTATGTTCACAATTGTACATGTATGTGTACATTGTTATCAGCTGATTTTGACAATAACTATGTACGGAAATTACAACAATGCTAATGGCACTATCTTGTATTTGTATCATGGATTGTACGATTTCTTTCAAGTGAAAGAGAGTTCCATTCCATTCTTCTTTCCGAGAGTCGTTTTATTTGCACTCATTATCTAACATAGTCTTTACTGGCGCTCTTGTTACACAATTATAGAAACCGTTCGATATGTCTAAATTTTCATTTGTGAAGAGCGAATGGAATAGTGTAAGCATGAGAACGATTTGCAGAAAAATATTGACAGGTCTATTACATTTCTTTGAGTTTTTGATTTTTCTCTAACAATGATACGATCAGGGATACTTATATTTGGAATAAAGCGAACAAAAACAAAGAAAATAGGAATAAACACATTTATTTTTTGGCATTTTTTTTAAAGGTTTCATAAATCGAAAGCAGAATGATTGTACGATTTCTTTCAAATGAAAGAGAGTTTCATTCCATGTTCCCCACATGAATAGTGCTATATCCACTGGTAGTCTCACATGACCTTTACGCAAGCACTCGTTACACTATTGGGGAAATCGTTCCATATGTCAAAATGATCATGTGTGTACAGATAATGGAATAGGGTAAAAATGAGGAGAACGATTTGCAAACAAAAATTGAGAAAAATCAAAAAATTAGATCAGTCCAAAAGTCTAATTGTTCGCAACAAATATGCGATTAGAGTTGCATTTTCTAATTCTAATTTTTCCCCGACTTAGCGATGTATAGAAAGTTGAGGTATATTTCCAATACTTTTGAAGTTGAGGGACCCTAATGTATATACATGTAAGTATGTATATATAAACTTAAGTATGTATAAACAATTTGGAAACGTATTGTCAGAGGCTTATGCCAAATACCCAACATGGAATGCGCCCGGAATTGTGTCTCATATGTATGTTACAAGAGCAAATGTGGGGTTAGGCTTGACAATTATACATTTGTTGGTTTTTTCTAGATGAGTAACCTTCAATGCACTAATACCTGCTGAAATCTCTATCTACCGGTACCATCAACACTGGATGTGGATGTTGTGTGTTGAATATATGTACATATGTAACTTCCAGGGTTGAATAGTTTAAGCGTATAATATTTTGACTTAGAAAGGTTATCTTTCTTTCAACATGAGAATATGTTTCTTTATGAAGATACTCCTAATCAACTTCATTGTTTTTCTCCTTAACGAGGCATAAAATTCACAAAAGTCTTAAAGTTACGCATAAGAGTTTAGGTTCCTTTCATCCAACAAGTATCGCTTCCGATGTCCTATCGTGGTGATTTTTATATTGTCTACCACTGGGAACATACAAACCCACACACACTGAGTTCTTTACATTCCAAGGCAATGCCTTCTTTCCAAATACATTGTATGTATGTACTTACATTCCATGACATTTCCTCATTCATACCTACAAATATTCGTATTCGTTCCTTTCTGGTTGCTACGGTCGTATCTTTGGCTCCTTAGAGAACCGAAATAAAATAGGATTTTTTGAATAAGTTTTTCTACAAACGTTTTCGTTTGCTATACATATTTGATTCCAAGAATGTTTGTATGGAACAGTCTTTGTTTCGCTTTCAGCTTAGGTAGGTAGGTATTACAATTTCAATGGAGTAAGAAGGCAGGCAGGCGGTGGGACAGCAGCAGCATTAGTTTAAGTACTATCAGAAGTTGTAAGCTAAGTTTTCGTTTCTTCTTTGGAGTACGTTTTTTAGTACATCTCCATTCTCCTTTCCCTTATACATTTGACACACAAATACTGAATCGTACCCCAGTATCAAGTTAAAATTTATTAGATTTCTCTCTTGATGCCACTTGATATTGTTGGAAACTTAATTTATGTATAATTTTGTGCTTTGTTCTAATGTTCGAAGAATACTGGTTCGGGTTCTCTATTGCCCTGCTCCAAATGCCCGCAATAAAAGTAGGGAATAAGTGTTGAAAACTTAACAACCATATCGATTAAGCAACCCTCTAGGGACGAATAAAAACAAAGACTAACAGTGAAATCAAAATAAATCGTTAAATTTGCATAATAGAATTAAGTTTCATCTTAACTTTTACTATGACATCGAAGACTGTAAAATTGGAGAGATACAAGTATTCACAGTATAAAATGTAACAATAATCCGCAGGGCAAATGTGGCAGTATTGAATTGTACACGCCCTTAAATACACCCACAAAATTCCTGGTTAATAACAACCGAAATTTCAACCACCCTGACTATTGCGTAGTTGTTATCAATTGCTTAATTAAATTCCAACTACGTTAATGAAATATAAATCTATTTGTCAAAAATGCGTAGTTGATTTTAATGGAAATATTTTAAAATTAACAATAAGCGTGTTTTTTTACCCCGCTAAAGTTAATTATAGCTTAATTTGCACGGGACAGCTAAACGATATTAAGTGGCATTTCAATTTCCCACTTAAATTCCGACTTGAGCAATGACAATGTTGCCACATGTTAAATTTCAAGAAATGGCAACAAAAATGTATCTTACATAAATTTTGTTATACTTTTTTGCGAATGAAAATGTTATCAAGGAGGGACTCAAAAGCAGAATTTTGCGAAATGGCTTACACATTCATTCAGTTCATTTAAATTATTTTATTTAATGGAAGACTAGTAGTCTTAGACTACGTATACGTTTATATCTCTAAATTTGAAGGATAGATTTGTATTTCCGATTAATAACAAAATTGGAATTAAATTGTTCACAACAACTAACGGTAAATGTTATACGTATTGATCATGGTATAATTATCTATCAGGTAAAAGTCGCTTAAACATGTGATTACATTTTTTCCATGTCCTTTTTCGTTTCACTTGTTAAAATCATATGTATTTTGTTTTCACACTTTTTTGTATTCTTGTATTGTTGGTATAGATTTGTGTAGAGTTTGACAAATGAAACAAATGAACGAAATTAAAAAGTCCCTTGTTGCTGCTTACAACTACAACAACATTTGCTGGTACCATGTAACGGATTTTTCAACAGAGACGCTACAAAAGTAAATCGATAGGGACAGCAAACGACGCTCTTTTGACATTTCTCTTCAGTAAGGTTTGCCATTTCATCATGGAAAGATATACGAGCCAACAACGGGTCGAAATTATCAAAATTTACTACCGAAATTTGGAGTCAGTGGCCTCAACTTTAAGAGGCCTCAACAATCAGCGATGAGGCTCATTTCTGGCTGAATGTCTTCGTCAATAAGCAAAATATGCGTTATTGGTCAGACAGCAATCCACACGTAATCCATGAGTCATCATTGCATCCCGAAAAAATTACGGTTTGGTGCGGTTTATGGGCCGGCGTCGTCATTGGGCCGTTCTTCTTCCGCGATGATCAAGATCGGCACATTACTGTGAATGCGAATCGCTACCGTTCAATGATAACCGAATATTTTTGGCCCCAATTGGATAATATGGACTTGGAGGACATGTGGTTCCAACAGGACGGCGCCACAAGCCACACAGCGAATGCCACAATCAATTTGTTGGAAACCAAGTTTGGTGAACGTGTTATCTCACGAAATGGCCCAGTCGATTGGACGCCTCGGTCGTTCGATTTGACGCCGTTAAATTATTTCATGTGGGGCTAAGTCAAGTCTATGGCCTATGCCAACAAGCCAGCGACGATTGATGAACTTCGTACGAATATCGACCGTGAAATTGCAGCAGTATCTGCAATTCTGCTTGAAATCCGTCGAAAATTGGGTTCAGCGTGTGGACTTCTCCAAGCGTGCCGGTGGTGGCCATGCTAAAGAAATCGAGTTCCATACATAATGGCATCGAACGTACTGTCACAGGAATAAAGAATTTCATTGGTATCTAAAACCGGTATTGTTTTATTTAAAAAAACTTTTGTAGAGCTCTTATTGAATAACCCTTTATTTGTTGGCACTTGATACAAACGTGTTGCCGTATCGTATTTTTTCACCCATTACAGGAACTGTTGCCACATTACGTAGTATTAAGTGTGGATCGTTTTATTTGGAAAGCCGTAAGTGGCGATAGCTTAATGGAATTAAAAAGCAGCCTTAATACGAGTATTACCAAGTAATGGCCAGTTTTTCAGTCAATGGTTAACAATCGTGATGCCACGGTTAATGTCACAATAATCACAATACATTATGGTAACATACGTGGGTTGAGAACGAATTGTTTCGGTGTGTACTCCCACACTAATATTTATTGGCCTGATGTTCTTGCTCTATTTGAAACCCAGGTGCGTGAGGATTCTGATCCACAGGATTTTCACGTTCCCGGGTACCACACTCTATCCTTTTTTGTTTCCCACAGAGGCCTTGTGGTGTGTGTGAAAAATGTCATAGTGTTTCAGAGTCAGCGGCATTTCGACTCACAAGCTCCAGAATTTAATTCTCTTCTGATAAAATTCAAATTTGGATTTCTTAATAGATACGGCTTTGACAGCCTTTCCGGTTCCATTTCTAAGATATTGGTAAATTATCTGGACAGTGAAATCGTTGTTGCTAGTGACTTCAATGTCCATAATACCTCCTGGTTAACGCATTCGAGCCATACAACTGCGGAGGGCCAATACGCTGAGCTCTTCGCCGCGCTTAATGACTTAACGCAATTAGTGAATGAACCGACGCATATTCCGTGTGTTCGAGGGCACAACCAAAATTTACTTGACCTCTTTTTACTTCGCACCCTGAAAAGTGCGAAGATATCATTTCAGCGTCCTTTTCGTATTCAGCTCTTCGTCTCAATTTTGAACATTTTTTATCTACAAAGAGGCACGATGGGCTGAGCTCAACAACTTTTATCAACATTTTAACTGGAAGCTTTGTTTTCTGGACAATGACATAGATGCTGCTGCTGCAATGATCGAGAAGATAATTTTGATTGGTATTAATTCATTCATCCCGACGAAAATTATTTCGGTTAGACCATCGGAAAAAAATTGGTGTATCCAGACATGCAAGAATGCTGTCAGATCCAAAGAGAACGCGTTCAGAGACTGGTGTTCTAATAAAAACGTTAATACTGAACTGCTACGCAAACAAGCAAGATCTAAGTATGCCAAAGTACTTCGAAGCGACACGTTTCTTCACAAACGGCGTATTCGTGCTATTCTTCCATAGAGGAAGTAAGAGCTTTTGGTCATTTGCAAGAAGAATAAAGGATAGTTCTTCCTCTATCCCAACTCTTCTTAAAGATGACATAACATTCACTGAACCGGTTGATAAAGCTAACCTCCTGGCTGAAATGTTTGCAAGGAACTCTACCTTGGCGGATAGCAATCAACCACTCCCCGTGATCAATTACGTATCTCGTTCTATGCCCAAGATATTTTTTCGAACGCGAGGAGTTAAAAAGGTTCTTGCGAATCTCGTCGTAAATAAATCCCCGGGCCCGGATGGCATATCTGTACTGGTCTTGAGTAGGTCCTCTTCGACACCGGCACGTCCACTGCGCAACCTTTTCAACCTTCCCTACAAAAGGTGATGCAAGTAACCCTGCAAATTACCGCCCAATTGCAATTTGTTCTGCGCTCTCGAAGTTTATGGAGGGCATGGTTAACCAACGTCTTGTGAAATATCTTGACTCCATTTCTTAATGATCCGCAGTATGGCTTCCGTAGAATGAGATCTACTGGAGACCTGATGGCGTTCCTTTCGGAACAGTGGAGTCGATGCAACCACCGGCTTGGTGAGAGTAAGGTAGTGGCTCTTGATATTTCCAAGGCCTTAGTCAGAGTATGGCACGATGCACTCTTGTCAAAGCTCGCTGCTTTTGGTATCGGTGATAACTTCACTCGATTTACATCGAGTTTTACGTCGGTGGTGCAATGGTAGTGTGCGCGGCTCTTGTGCATGAGGACGTGGGTTCGATCCCTACTCTGACCACCTTAAATTTCTTTCGACGGCGGCCACCTCGCTTAGTGACGGCGCCACTAACGAGTATTTAGCCATGAAAAGGCTTCTCAACATATCGTTCGCAACCGGTGTAAAACTGTAGGTCCCAATCAGTGAGTGCAAAACTAGAACGCGCACACCTCACTGGTTGTGAGAAGCTCCCCCTAATCCCTGCATGGGATGTAACGGGAAACCATTTATTTATTTATTTCTCATAGATCGCACTTTATGAGTTGTTGTAGATGGGGTTTCATCCGACGAGCATAAATTGATTGCAGGTGTACCACAGAGCCTTGTTCTTTCTCATTCTCTTTTTCTTATTTTCATTGACGATCTCCTGGGTCAGACTGTGAATCCAATCTACTCTTTTGCAGATGACAGTAATATCTGTCATTCTTATTCATTCCACCGTAGGCCAAGTATTCAAGAGATTGAAGTCAAATGCTGGACGATGAATGAAACTCTCGGCCGGAATCTGGTGTCCATTGTTGAATGGAATCGAATGAATAGAGTAGATTTTAATGCGGGTAAGACCCAGTGTTGTTTGTTGCCGCATAAGCGGATTGCTGACCCAGGTGTGTCGTCATTGTCTATGGACGGTGTGGATATTGATGAATCAGACGCTCTTGATGTTCTGGGCATGAAAATACAATGTGATGTCCGTTGGGCAAAATATGTATTTGAAGTGTCGAAAGATGCATTCAAGTGTCTTGGCTTTTTAAAGCGGTGCAAGAAATACTTCACTCCATCTGATCTTATAACTCCCATATATGGGCTGGTGCTCCTAGGGCATCTTTGGAGCTTCTCGACCGTGTCCAGAGGAGAGCGATGGTGTTGATTGGGGATACTAGGGTATCAAACTCTATTGCCTCCCTTGAGCATCGTCGAAATGTGGGTTGCGTGTCGCTGTTCTATCGATATTTCCACGATAAGTGTTCCTCGGACATCCGTCAACTTATGCCAGACGTGAGGATATTTAGCCGAAGTGCGCAGCTTTCCAGGAACTCTCATCTCATAGTTTCGAACTCCGTGACAAGTTCATCATCAGACTAACTACTGATTCGACCTACTGTAACTGAATTGACACCATCGGTAGATCATCAATCGTATATATACAAACCCAGATATTCAATTTACATATGGCGCAATGTGCTCGTTTTCCGAATTTTCCATCACTTCTCTTAGTGTTGAATATTGTTGAATATCATGTTGAATATTGTTGAATATCATGTTGAATATTGTATTTCCGTAACATTAACCTTACAGCGTATGTCAAATACCTGGGTATTACTTTGGACAACAAACATAGTTTCAGTCTAAACATAGTGAGAAAGGACGAAAACGGCAGTGTCCTTATACACCTGTAAGAGGGCTATCGATTGCAAATGGGAACTGTCCTCGAGGATTGTTCACTGTATCTATATAGCAGTGGTGAAACCGATATTGCTGTATGGTGTTATCGTGTGACCAGGGTTAAGAGAACGTGAAGATGTGCAACACAAGTGCTCTGCCAACTACTCCCACGGATGTACTGAGTGGAATGATATATTGGTTTCCGGTGGGCATTACATGAAGACAGATTGTTACTATGTCTGCCATCAGGTCAAGGCAATTCTCACACTGTGGCGTAGTCGGAGTCAGTCATGGAGCGGTGCTGGAAGGTGTTCCCAGCATTCTTGGGTCTACTCCAAGGCGGCACCAATATCAGTCTCTCATACCGGAATGGGATTCCTCGAACAAAAGAGTTGCAGATATAGAGGAATATGTGCATTTCCAAACGGATGGACCGAAAATAAAAAAGCATGTTGGGTATGGTTCTACTCAAGGGAACTAGGGCTGTCTCTTTGCAACAACCGCATTGAGATTGTCACGACAGAATTTAGTCACCACAATTGAAATTCGGTTAAAGCAACCTCTAATAGGTTGTGACACCATCTTATGAGGTTGTGGAAACCTCTAGTTTGGATGTGATGACATCTAATGTTATTGTGATAACCTCTAAGATCGGTTACGGCTACTTCGGTTATTCTTCTGTGGCTACAGCGAACAGCTTACAGGCTTCACGGGAATTGGAACGTGTTCCCATGTCTCTAGCGACTGCATATCCTTCAAGTACGCTCTTATGTGATGACGATGAGGGTACGGTGGATGAGAGGCACAGATTGTATACGCACAAGATAAATCTGGCCGATAGTGGATTGGAGGAGATCCATGAACTATATGTCTATAGCTAGACCGAAGATATCAATGCTTGTTTCAGTTTTGAAGGCGCGCTGTCTGGTTGGTGGACATGTAGCGAGACTAAAGAGAAGGGTAAATGACTTACGTAGATTCTGTTATGATAAACAAGAAAAAGTGTCCACTGAACATCTTCTCTGCATGTGTCGAGCACTAGCCGCAAGAGGATGTGGGAGGAATGGGATTTTACTTAATTCGAAAACTTGGAGAATTGTCTCAAATAGGCGTAGACAGGATCTTGATATTCTTGGAGCAAACTAATTAGTTCTGCGGTGGGGATATCGCTTAATGTTGTTAGGGGTGCCAAAGGTGTGTCGTGGTGCCACAAAGGACAAAAAAGTCTAAGTGAGGCTTTCATAGAATGCCACAAACACCCAACCTAACCCTCTGTAAATCAAACTTACTTTGTTCAACGCATGACTTTCCAATGCATTTTTTAAATTATTTTCCCGTCTCCATCAGTTACTTGGAATCATAGGTAACTTTCAACAGTTTGTCCAAAGATATCATGGTGAAATAATCAGTGGCAACAAACGTAAACGTAACAAGGATTCCCTTCCGAATGTAATTTATGTTGCATAAGTACGTGTTTTGTTTTGATTCACATTGTGTCCTCGCAAATAGCGACTCGATGTTGCCCAAACAGGTAAACCAAGTCGACAGTCTAAAAGTTACTTCGTCCAGCAGTCGGAGTGTCATAAATTTACGGGAAAACTTTAACAGAATTTCAGTTTGTTGGTTACATGAAGTGTCAGTCTTAGTACGTTTGAATGGTACGTGTACAATAGCAGGACGAAATTTGCTTTGTTGAACTCGAAATAGGTACGAAAAGCACGTTCGACACACATATGTAGTATGATCCTGAATGTATAGGTAAAAATTTGTGATCTCTAGTTCACACAGTCAAATGCTTTGGGGTTCATAAATACATACCAGACATAAGTACCCAGCAAACAAAATGTTCCAACAATGTCTGATATGTATATGAAAATTCTGAACAATGTCTGAACTCTTTCGATAATTCTTGCCTAATTCGATGTGAAATTTGTAAGACTTGTCGAAGAGATTTATTTTTCAGCCATATATGAACTAATTCGGATCGGTTTCTGAACTATATCTAAAGATTTGTTTGTTTTTAAATGTTTACAGACATTTCTAAATTAATTCGTACCGAATTCTGTTGGACTTTTGTGAAAGCATTTTATTTATTTTTATCCGCCATATCTGAATAAATTCGAAATGAGTTCTGAATTCTGTGTCTGAAGTATTTCTCCCACTAATACAGTTAAGAACTGGGTCAGAAATATGTATGGAAGGTTGAAATTTCCGGAATTTTCCAGAATTTCCGCAAATGAGTCGTTCCGAGTTCGTCTCAATGTTTCCAACCGAATTTCGATACGACCTTGGTCAGAATTCGGATCCGAAATCGAAAACATTTGCCGACTTTCGGACTGATTTCCGAACGTTTGGTTTGCTGGGTGCGGACAGATATAATTATTTCCATGTAAGTACGTAGGACAGGTGTCATCCTTTAATGTCAGATCAATTATTTGGCCACATCATTGTAGAGCATATCAGATGCAAATTTTTGCTATTAGGGCATTGACCGACTGGCTGAGGGATAATAGTCCAGCAGCCATTGGGGTCAATCATAGAGCAAAAGATAAGAGTATATATCCTTATCTTTACGTTCTCTCGATGACGACGAGGTAGTTGGTCATTTCATCGCATTGGTGTTGTATGTTACTCTTGGGTTGGACATGAATCGGACACAAATAAAAGGGAATGCGTACTTTCCGTACGACGTCGGTGGTGCAATAGTTAGTGTGCGCGACTCTTGTACATGAGATCCTGGGTTCGATCCTCCACTGACCACCTTAAATTTCTTTCGGCGGCGTTTACCTCGCATAGTGACGGCGACACTATCGAGTATTTAGCCATGAAAATGCTTCTCAAAAATACCGTTCGGAGCCGGTGTAAAACTGTAGGGCCCAATCAGTGAGTATAAAACTTGAAAGAGCACAGCTCACTGATTGTGAGGAACTCTCCACAACTCCTTTATGGTATGTAATGGGAAACCATATATTTTTTATTTTTTTTTTTAACTTTTGTTCGATGCAACCAACATATTTAAACTTAGTTTGCTGCATGGTTTACTTCTGGTTGATTATCGCTCTCTCGCCTATCCACTCTGTTTTCTATCAATTTTCTACTTCGTAGACGATCGCCTGTGGCATAGCTACCCCCCGGATCAATGTCTTCTCTGACTGTCAGGCGGTCATAAATACCCTGGAATCAGTATTCCTGAACTCAACATCTGCCTAGGGCTGCCGCAAATATCTCTTAACGAGATGGTCCAGAAGTACGATATTCACCTCATATGGGATCCAAGGTATAATGACATTCCGGGGAACTGCAGACCTAATTATCTGGCCTTACCAAGAATTGGAACGTGTTGGCTTGCGCCTAGCGACGTGTAATTTTCTGTAAAAACTCTCCTATATGATGGTACAGGATAGTTGGGCAGGGGTCACGGGCAGTGTACGCGCAAGATAAACCAGACGGTTAGCGGATAGTAGGAGAACCATGAAACTTCTGTCTCTAACCAGGCTCAAGGTATCAACGATTGTTTCAGTTTAAGTGGGACCCTGTCTGATTGGTAGACACGCGACTGGACTAAAGATCAGGGCAAATGACTTCTGTAGAAGCTGTAGCGATTAAGAAGTGGAAAGACACACGTACTTCTACTTTGCACGTGTCTGGCACTAGCTGGCAGAAGTTTGTCTAGTATGGAATCCTACCTAAAGGGAGCTGGGAGACTTTGGGCCATGCTCGGGGATAGGACTGACTGGGTGGGAGGTATACCTTCCTCACTGTCTGGTCGTGTGATCTTTACAGATGGCTCCAAAATGGAATCGGACACAGGAGCGGGGATTGTTACTGAGGATCTTTAGTGAGGACCTTCAACTCGGGCTATCGATGAGATTGGGTGCGAACTGCAGTGTCTTCTAAGCGGGAATCGTGGCGATTATCCGAGCCGCGACTAAGATAATCTACTCGTTCTTGTATCCGTCGGGAGAATTCACCATCGGCGTTGATAGTAAACCAGCCCTCAGTGCGATCAGGTCACACACATATAAATTCAAATTGGTTAGGGATTGCAAGCGGATTTTGAACAGTGTTGTGCCCGGCAAGCTAAGACTCTGCTGGGTTCCAGGACATAGTGATGTCACAGGGAATGTTGAAGCTGACTATCTTGCTAGAGCAGGATGCACTTCTATTGATTTGAGATTGATTGCCTCTGCAAACCCACTGATCTGTTACTTGTATGACTTGATCGAGAGCTGGTCGCTGGACGTGATCAACGCTGCCTGGTTGGCCAGAGTGGATTGCAGGATTTCAAGGGACATATGACTGGACATATGAGTCCACATGCAGGACTAAGTTGCTTCTTCGACTGGGCAAGGCTGACTTGCAGCTTCTCATTGGGGTTATCACGGGTCACTGCGATGCTGGAGGTTTCAGTCGCAACTGGATTGTGAACGGGGTTAATTACTGCCGTGCTTGTGGCGATGAAGAAGAGGTGGAGACCATTGAGCACCTTCTCTGTCAATACCCAACCCTACAGCGAAGGCGTCGTCGTTGCTTTGGATGGTTTCAGGCAGAGGGCCTGGCCTCGTTGCGCGATGTGGCCATTGAAAATTTGATGGAATTTTTTCGCGGGGTCTGCCATAGATCCGGTCAGGCGAAACCATCATCTGAGGACTTGTCTATTGGTTCGCTCCACCTTACTGGTAATCTGAAATGGTAAACATTGACCTGTTCATGTGGATCCTCATCTTGGATGGTATTGTACGAATTCATCAGGACTTATCAGGGGATATATGTATATACATACTGGGAACATTATTGAGTGGTTGTTCTGTTTGTCCCACGTCTATCTATCTATCGAAATATTCACTATTAGTGGGGCTCGCACCATTATCTTCCCTCCCTTTTCTATTTTGCTTCAATATGGGCAATCGCAATGGGTCGACCGACCTCCGACTGCAGTGACGGTAAGGCAGTTGTAAACTGTCTCATATTGTAACGTGTCCTAAACCTATACGTAGATATAGACAAAATTTTAATCTTCTTGGATCAAAGACAGTGGTTCTCCGGTGGGCCTAACTCTTAATCACGATGCCGATGGTACCAAAATGAACTAATACGTCTAAGTGAGTCGCTCATGGATTGGCACCAAACCCCTCATGGGTGGCACATTGGTCAGCACCACTTTTCAGGATACCGTGGTCGTCTTCTACTCTATGGTGCTACAAATGCGGTTGAAGCTTTTCGATATGTAATGCAGTGGGCGGAATGGCATTAACCGATTCGACCCGATGGTGCTGCAAATGCGGACAGTGACGGAATAGAACCGCCGGTATTGCTAAATATTAACTAAGGAAAGACGACAAACAAATGAACAATTAATTTCTAATACAAGGGCTTATTGAACTTCTCGAACGGTCTAGGGCATGAATAAGTTGCCTCTTTTCAGCCAAGATACCCCGTTGAATTTTCAAGTTTCTCGCCGCGTGCGGATCTAGTCTGCAATTGTATGATATTTTCAATGTTAACATTTCAGATCTAACATAGGGTATGCCCCAGTCGTTATGAATATTTTATTTTCTCATATACCGACCCTGTAATATTTCTGAGGATTTTATTGTGTCCACATTACTTGCACTTGCCGTACTCCACAGCTGAGGGATGCCCATAGAGCAGTGACCGCCAAACTCATACAACCGTATGTCTGTCGTTGTGTGAGTAGGCTGCACTGAGAGAAACACAATAAAAATTTTGGTTTAGCGGGAAAAAATTCGGCAAACAAATAATCATATACCCATTCTTCATGGACCATTTCTCACAGTGCAATGCAAATGACTATCAACGATCAACCTTCTTGTTCGAATGATCAAGTGAGACTGAATGATTTGGTTTGGCATGGTTGAACATGTGAGCGCATGTCGATGTGAAAACACGAAGCTCAAAAATGCTCGGTGCATAATATGCTTTGCCGGCCACTGTCGTAGAGGTTTCAGTACGCTGTTGTAGATCACCACTTTATTATCCAGGCTGAGCATTGAATTGTTATTAACCAACCAGTTAATCATTTGATATTTGGTTCCAATGTTTCTTCTTCAGTTTCAATGGCCTTGATTCTCACATTGATTATCATTTTCTGAGTACTCGGTATAACTTACTCTATGGTACGAACTTGGGCCGGTAGGAAGGTCAGCTGCAAAAAATAGAAATAGATAGATAGAAATAGCCCAGAGCTTTGTACGCTACCCTGAGATACTCCAGAAATATAATTTCCATATTTATCTCTAAAGCTTCGGTCCTTCATGGCCAACATTATCAAATGAAGATGCCTATATGAGTATGCTAGCGTCTTTCTATCAACATTTCTATCAACGGTTTATGCATACAATTCTTTGCTTCTGAATAAATGCTGCTCAGAGCTCCTGGCTGATGATGTGCGTCATTTCATTTTTGACATGATGTCTAAAATATGCGTTACTGTAGCGTTTCTTAAAATTTAACATTCTTGTTCTTCCTCCTCCTCTACTCCGGCGGCGGAGACAATTTAATCCTTGGATTACATGTATTTGATCAAGTCGATGACACGGTTGGAGTAACCAAATTCGTTGTCGTACCAGGAGATCAGCTTGACGAATTGATCGTTGAGGGAGATGCCGGCCTTAGCATCAAAGACCGAAAAGTGGGTGTCACTGACGAAATCGGTTGATACTACTTCTTCATCGGTGTATCCCAAGATACCCTTCATGGGTCCCTTGGAAGCTTACAAAACCTAGGCTTTGATGGCTTCATAGTTGGCGGGCTTGACAAGACGAACGGTCAAATCGACAACAGGCACATTGGGAGTGGGTACACGGAAGGCCATACCAGTGAGTTTACCGTTCAAGGCAGGGATGACTTTGCCGACAGCTTTAGCAGCACCGGTAGCAGCTGGAATGATGTTCTGGGCATCACCACGACCATCACGCCGCAATTTGCCGGATGGACCGTCAACGGTCTTTTGGGTGGCAGTGGTGGCGTAGACGGTGGTCATAAGACCCTCAACGATTTCCCAGTTATCGTTGATTACCTTGGCCAAAGGAGCCAAGCAGTTGGTGGTGCTGGAGGGTTGGAAACGACTTTCATGTCGGGTTTGTAGGCATCCAAATTGACACCGCACACGAACATGGGAGCATCGGCAGATGGAGCAGAGATGACAACCTTTTTGGCACCACCCTTGAAATGGGCGGAAGCCTTGTCGATGGTGGTGAAGACGCCAGTGTATTCAACGACGTATTCAGCTCAATGAAATCTTCCAGAATTCTGTAATTAGGCAATATCAATGATTACATTAAATATTCTTGCCAAAGGGCCAATGGCAATTAGCCGCAACTCGATCTACATTTTTGGTGCAATCAGATCCGAACCGGGAGACTTTAATTTGGATAATCATCCCTATTCTGCGTTTTGATTACGTCCTCGCATTCCGCTACGCACGGACCGTAAATGGGTATTCCAGCAAAAAAAAAACGTAATCGTAAGGATAAGAAGAAGACAAGTCTCTTTCACAATAAGCTGTTTGGCTGTGGAACGTAAGATAACGAAACAAAAAAAAATAAGCAATTGTGTAAACATTGTAATAAAATGTGAAGTTTAGTGCAAACAAAACAATGATTCAATAGTTAAAACGAATAAGAATTAAATATTCTTGGAATTAAAGACATCAGTGAGTACCAATAGACTAAAAAATAAACAGAACATAAGAAAGATGTCTGTGGCCAAACTAAAGCAGTGTGAAGAATCCTGTAGAGCCGGAGTTATCTTTTCTTTTATTTACAACATTGCAGCTGAAAAATAAAATTTAGTTTATATTTTTATAGAAATGGAATTGATAGCATTGGCGTTTTTGTTGAAAGAGGATGACAACGTGGACGTGACAACGTTGTCGTTTTTGACCTGTAATAATAAATGAAATAGAAATCAGAAAAAATTAATAAAAACAACATTATCTATTTTATACTTAAATTTTTCTAAATTTGTTTTCACAAACTCCGTCAGCTTAATAACAAATTAAGAAAAACGTAACTACGTTCGTAATGTAGAATAACCACAATCCAAAGAAAAACGTAAGCGGAACGGAACGGAACGGAACGCAGAATACCAGAGTTGCCAGAACGGAGAAAATCCGAGCGTGAGCGTAACGCAGAATAGGGGTGAGTAATCCTGCGGATTTCAGCCACACTCGTGCTCAAATTTAATTCGGCGAACAGCAAACTGAATGGAATGCTTAATTAATAAATGGTTTCCCATTACATCCCATGAAGTAATTTGGAAGAGCTGAGCTGTGCGCTTTTTAGTTCTTTTTTATACTCACTTATTGGGACCTACAGTTTTACACCGGTATCGAAAGGTATTCTGAGAAGATTTATCATGGCTAAATACTCGATAGTGTATCCGTTAACCTCGCATAGTGACGGATACACGAGAAATGTAGGGCGGTCAGAACAGGGGTCGAACCCAGGATCTTATGTACAAGAGGCGCACACACTAACCATTCCACCAACGACTGCAATAAATAGTATATCACTACGAGAACAATACAGTAACGCAAAACTTTTACCAGATGTCTTGAATTTTTAGTGTATGGTTTCCCTAAATTATAATTAATTCTCCTTGGTCGATATTTTTAAAATTAACTTTCAATTATCCTTGCGGCCACACAATTTATTTGCAGCAGTATTTAAAAAAATTTCCAAATTTTCGTAAATAATATCGAATAAACTTCCTTGAAGGATTTTTGTTAGCCAGAAATAAAATTGAAAATAATGTGAAAACGGAAATTTATATCTTTAACGTAAATGGAATTTTCACCGAATTTTCTTTGATTTTGTCAATCTTTTTCTAGTAAACAAAACCTTTATCGGGGAAATGTATAATACTGGTACATCTGACTGCAGGGTTCCATTGCCACATATATATAATATCCTACACCAAATATTATACTGCAAATGAATAATATCCTTTTGAATTCCTCTCCATCCTGTTTCAGTCCATGAAGATAATCATCTTCTAAATAGGACTTCAAAAGTACGAATGAATATATTTATTTTTATAAACATATTGTAACAATTCAGCAATTAAATTAATATTATTTCTTATTGGAAGATCTAATCTTCAGTGATATGATCGTGTGGGAATCATTTCGCTTAATTTCTTTTCATGTTTTTTAATGTATAAATTTAAAAGTCAATCATTACTTATTATAAGGGATAAATTAATTTTACAATATTATTAGTTTTAGTTGAGAGAACAATTTTTTATACATAGAATGGGAAATGGAATATAATGATTGTACACTAAGTAGAGAAAAGCTGGGAAAACACAAAAAATAAAAGCAATCAGTGCTTAGCTTAATTCAAAGCCAACACCCGACTGTATGGCGTATAGCAGTTTCTCACGCATTTGTTCGACGGTCTTGAAGGGAGGCAACTTCAGTAGATTGGTGCACGTACTAGACGTGGGCAGACGTTCCATATCGCCAGCGTTTTGAATGAAGAAGGGTGGATCCAAGTCCTACAAATTACCAATACCATTTTGTTTATTTCGTTTGTATACAATACAATTAGAAGTTCTCGACTTACCTTGAATCCAAGTAAGGGAGGCCTCGAACAACTCGTTACGAATTTCAAAAGTTGTCTCTTTTGTAAATCGTCGAAACTCTCCAAAGCCGACCAAAACGCTATAATTGATGGATGTTCGGCGCTGTATTCACCACCATATTTACAATGTTTCTTGAGATCCGTCAAATCAATGGGTATTTCGGCCCCCGATATTAGTATCTGTAGTTCTTTGTTACTAAACATGTACAGCCACTCCACGGGCAAAACGTTGGACAATCCCTTTCGGAATGCTATGCAGTGTTGGCGTATTTGTACATTGAGTTTGTAGTCAGCCATCAACTGCAGGTATTCGATACGATTTGAGTTAGTTACTGGTATTGCTTGTCCCTGGGGTTTCAGCTCGATGACCTGTGTCTGGCCTAATGAACTACTGGCTACGGTAAAGTCTAAATTCAATTCACTAACATCACCCTCATAGTCTTTTAAATATAATAAATTTCTGTATAACTCTGGATCCAAGGATGCCAACTGGTGTATACCCACATCGGCATATTTGCCAGCCAATTTTGTAAGGAAGAATTCGGCTAAGGGAAGTTCAACGAGCAGATTTTCATAGATGGCTTTGCCCAAAATGCGACCAATAAAGTAGTAATGTTTTTCAAAATCGGGCACCAGATCACCGACATTGGGATTCGGATACAATTTATTGTCAGTGGTAACCCTGAAAGAAAATTGTACATTAACTTGTAAGCTTGGGAATATATTTGTAAATATTTGCTGTAACGTACATAAAAAAACCTCTATTGGGATCGAAAGCGGTTTTTATTAGTTCCGACAAGAATTCACGGAAAACGCCGCCACCATCTATGCCGGCCTCATCCAGGCCCAACGAGGAGACGAACTGTACTCTAAACTTTAGTCGCAAATCTGGTTCTGAAAGCACATACAAGGGTATGTTTAAGGTTTCTCCACGACCGATTTTACGACGGTACTTACCATTTTCAGGTCGCAACTTGTCATACGCGTCCTCATATAAATGTGTTCTTCTCACAGTCAACGTTATTGAAGGACCCTGCAGGAAAGCTTGTAGGTGACCCTGAACTCTCATTTTGTCCGCTGCCACCAGACCTTGCAAAATACCAACACGTTTGCTGAAGGGAACCACAAATGGAATTTCTCTAAGGATAGTAATTGAACGTATTTGTTTGGTTGACATAGGTGGACCATTTTCGAAGTCTTCTCTTGTGAAATCTCTAATAGGTTGGAAAGGGCGAATGCCTCGTGTTCGACTACCTCGTGTCAAAGGTAAATCACTTGGTCTATCCAGTGGCAAGTCCAGGCACGTTACCGTCCAGTGAGACTCGGGACAAAATCCCAATCTAAGATCTCTCGTATGTATTTGATTTAATACAAAAACCACTACCTTTAGCAGATTCGCCCAGATCAGTTTTTGCTGTTTCAGTTTCATATCATCCGATTCGGATCGCCCCAATACAAAACGATAGTGCTGATTGAGATTTGAACGAGTCTCCGGGAAGGCCAATTCCACCAAACCCATAGAAATCTCTTTAAGCGATTTGGATAGCTGCACAATTTCGGATAAAGAAAACGGCATGAGACGTACGTGGTGAGTGGGTTGAAGAGGTTTCTCTATCAACAGTTTTTCATCACAGAACTCAACATCATGTAATGTGGGCAAAAGCCGGCCGAATAGCATACAGAATGTGGCCAATAGAGGAACAAATGATTCAGCTCCAGCTTGTTTAGCTGCAAGTAGCAAATAACTGCAATTAAGATTATTTTTGTCGTCTCATTAATAAACTTACGCACTACTCCCTTCGAGATTAGGCTCAGTGGAGCATTGAAACCTTGCTGCTTAGATTGAGCTACTAAGGTGAACCAAATGGCCCTTATGAAATTTGGCATAAACGATAACGTGTATAAAAGTCTAGAATGAATGCACAATTTTAAGTTTTAGTATCGCAACAGTTTTTATATCATAAGTACTACTTACTTGTATTCAAACATGGCGATTTTATTGTAAATCATTAAATTGTGGCAGATTTCACACAGCCCATATAAAACAAAATCATCATCAAGATAATCTTCAATGTTCTCTACAATAATCTTAACTCTGCGTCCCTCGTTGAGTAACAAAATACACTCCAATAGGCTCTTCTTTTCAGCCTCTGTAATTGGTGTGGAAATCACAGCCTCCACCGCATCGGTATCCATTGCATGGCCACCACGTTTTATTGCGTAATCATTGTCTTCATCATCGCTATCATCATCGGACGATGTTTCTTCATTGGCATTACCCTGATGCCTTTGATGATGGCTTGTGTGTTTAAGCAAGGATTTGGGTAGCTGAAGTATTTTTGAGGAAACCTCGGCAATGATTTTAATATAATCCCCAAGTAGTTTTTTCTTTAGAATTGAGTCTAAAATATAAAATTGTGACGGAATGTCATGACTATTGATTTTAGATTGCAAATGTAGGAAACTCAAATCTATGCAAAGCCTTAATACCTTGTTTGCTTGTACTCTTCTCAGGCCACATTAGATGGCCTTATTGATCGCGATTCGTGTTAAACGTAACTTGTTTAGTTCTGTCATTTAAAACACTTACCCAATTGCTTGCGGTCCAGCATCAAGAGCGAATGTAATAGGTATGTGGAAAATATACTCTTCGATTCTGTGTTCTTCTCGTGGCCTCTTTTAGCGGCAGCAGTTCCTCCATTCGAACCCGGCGAGGTAGACGACGCACCGGTAAATGTGGCCACAGGACTCGTATCTATCTGCATACCCTCGGGCATTTGTGAATGTGTCAACTGGTTTAATGTCTTTACCAGAAATTCAAAAGGGAACTGACTGCACTCAGCCAAGCAGGGTAACAGAAACCATCGTATACTATCTGAGAAAGGCAACGACAAGATTTGTCTGGCAAAAGATAAACAAATTGTTGTGCCGTATGAGGAATCCGCCATCAGTGAGTTATTGGCCAACATCAATGGTCTTAGCATAAGTTGGAATAATGCTTCGGAAAATTGATTTGGCGGATGCAATGTCTCCCCATCTAGAGGTGGACACTTCTGCTCCAACAGCCAACGCAGACGTTTATAATAGCCCTTTTCTATTAGATATTGGAATACCGACTCCAAATACTTCTGAACTAGTTGTTCATTTTCTACGTAGCGTTCAATGGATGTTACCGCTGTGAATGTTTCCAGCATTCGTAATGGTATGGCGTGTGAAGATTGTGTACCAATTGTGAGTTGAATGATACACAGATCCAAGAGTTTCTTAAGGCGATGCAGCCATAACCGGTCTTGGCTGGAGTTTTGCAAAAGACGCGCAGGACTCTTTAAAATATTTTGACATATTTCAATCTAAAAATGACAAATGTTTTAAGTTTAGTATTTTGAACACCAACTCATGGGCTGTACGTCAACTTACCAATCTCTCGCCGTCTTTGGTTTCTCGTATGTTGAAGAAAAATATTAATCTTTTAAGTAAAAATCCCATATTCTCCTCCTGCTGCAGCTTCTCACGATGGGTCCTAAGGAAATCATCAAACTGTTCGCGTTCATAGCGCTTACGTCGCTGGCGGTGTAAGAACGAACGAGTGTGCGATTGCAAAATGATGGCTCCATTGTTTTCACGACGCAATTGATTTCGTTTCAGACGCTCCTCTGCAGCCTTGCGTATAATAGTTTCCCGATCACTGCTGGTTGAGGCACCACCCAGACTCTGTGTCGGTTTGCGGCGGTACTCACCATCGAATCCAAACATTCCGTTTGCCTCTTTTGTGCTTCTTTCTGTTCAATTCGTAAGAGAATCCAATTAGAAAAATTGTATGTTTCGATGTCAAGGTCTGACGAACACTTCCTTGTTTCTACGTTGATTTGTTGCAGCCTTCAGCTGCTGTCTTTCTAAGATTTATCACGTATCACTTATTTCTTGTGCTTCATTTATCTTTGCTTTCGATTATTCATCTCAATTCCGCTTAAAATTCATAAGATTTCTTGTGCAAATCTACTAAACCGAATTTATGTATTTTCTTGCAATTTTCAGCATGACACTTGAATTTTCGTCAGCTGTTATTTTTTGACATAATCATGATTCAATTACAAGGCAGTGTCACCAATTGGTTCATGCCGTTGGAACCGCAAACTATCCTATCCATACACAGAAAAAAAACACGATAAAATAACCCCAATTCATGGTCTGATTATTCTGTTCAAAAATGTTATGGCTCTAAATACGCTACAACAGTTGAACAACCGGTTGTAAAGCGGCATCATTCAGGATTTCGCAGTTTTTGAGATTTCGGCCGAAATGACTTCATATGTAATGATTCTGCATATATACATTTTCACAGTGCTGGAATCTCCATAAATTTATTAGATTTCGCTCAAATGGGCCAGAATCTGTGGTGCCGGTGTGACGCAACGCTCTTATTTTACGTCAAAAACTATGTAAAAGTAGACAATCAAAATTTGTCCTCACTCAATTGCACACAACGAGTGAAACCCTAGTCATTCTCTGTTCTCTCTCTTCATTGAATATTTCAATACACGAGCAACTTTTTGATAGTATTATTGTATATAGCTATACAAATTCCAACCATGTTGAAGTAAAATTACAAAAACTATGCAAAAAATATGAAATAATCAAGATATGACGCATGAGAGAAATGCTTTTGAGTGAATTTCTAGCACTTTTTGGTTTTCTTTTACCAGGGTTACCAAACTTCGCACATCTTCTGGTCGTTTAATAGCCAGTTTTTAAGTGGGTAGTTAACTATCGGATTTCTTAATCTGTAAGTCGCCATATTGCCAACTATATGGCAACCCTTGTATTCTTATTGGAAAAATCGTGTGTTTTGGCATAAATACCAAAACAACAAAGGGAAACAAACAAAATGGAATTATGTAAAATAAGAAGTACAAAAAAAAAAATAAGAAATAGTCATTTTAACAAAAATGTTTAAAAAAACTATATAGGCGCAACAATTTAACGATCTAAACTCAAGGTATGTGTACAAATACGCAAATCTGGAACATGTATTTTATACAATCTTCATTTCTCCCTTTGACACTCAGTAATTTGATTGTCAAAATAATATGGTTCTCATTATAAGTTAACCAACCAACATTGGCTCATTAAATCATAGTTAAACAATGACTAAAAAACACAATTCGATGTTTAACCACAATTTAACAAAGAAACGAAGATCACCACTGACTGAAAAACTGGCCATAATTCTAGATCGTCTTTGTTTACATCCGGTTATCATTAAGTACTATTTTCTACAATGCTGTCTGTAACACCCATAAAGCAACTATGGTATAGAGAAGAACATTTAGTCATGGAGTGTATCTAACTATAAAAATTCCAACCATATTCAAATAAAATTACATAAAGTGTGAAATAATCAAGTTATGACGCGAAAGAGAAATGCGTTTGAGTGAATCGTGTCGGCATTTTTGGTTCTCTTCTACTAGGGTTGCCAAATTGCACCGGGTTTTTCTTCTCTATGTAACACCAAGATAATTTGTTTATATAGATTGGAAAAAAGTTTCCTTGAGTGAACTGCATACAAAAAAAGGGATGATAAAAGTTAGCTTTATTTCAATAGATCAGCAGTTTTTGAGAATGTTAATGTTTATAATTCTTTAAATGCCAACAATATTTAAGGAAATGTCCATAAAATCTGTAATTAACCTAGTATATTTTTGGTTGCAATGTCTAACAAATTTGCAGATCTATACTAAATATGTTGTCTGGGCAAAACCACGTGCATTGGGCTAGTTATATGACGTATTGGTTATTTTATTTTTAATACTGTCTTAAACATTAACTGATGTTTAGAACATGATAATATCAGTTTTTCAACTCATTGTTAATTTTAATTATCCATTGCTAATTTTAATAGTGATAAGACTTTTAATGAGTTAACAAAAAAAGTTTTGTAAACAAGTTGTTGTCAAAATGAAGCAAAATATCCTCGAATGTCAAAATATGTCTACCTGAACACTTTAGATTTCGAAGGCGATTCTATAATCTTTTGAGCTGAAATGCGCTTTACTTATTGTAAATGAAATTTTGGAGGAAGAAGAAGAATTCCGGCATGTTTTTATTAGTTTGAATAAAACCTTGCATTTCCTCGCAGTCTTCCAATTGAATTTGTTTTGATTTTGCATTAATACAACAAAATTAAAGTGAAGAAAAAAACACACACGCTACAACCGTTGGACTGGCAACCCTGGCTAAAGAGAACCAAAAAGTGCTAGAAATTCACTCAAACGCATTTCTATCTCGCGTCATATCTTAATTATTTCATACTTTTTGCAAAGATTATGGGCCTTATCACATAAAACGATTCACCTCACTTTCACATCATTTTCCAATTTTTTAATCACATAAAACGTAGAAGTGTTCACCTGCGTTGAAAAACTAACTTCGCTTTGTATCACTGTATCACATTTAACGCAGCCGTGACTAAATCGTCATATCTACTGTCATAATTCAAAGCTGGGAAATTTGATGTGAATGTATTAAAAATACAAGTGATGTTACTAAAATTAATAAATAATGGAAGAAATATGCATAAAATGTTATCGCATTTCTCAACATAATTTGTTTTTAGTCTACTGTTGGCAAATACTTATAAATTCATGTTTTATTTGGGTATAAATACCAACAACAACTCATCAATTCATACCTCAGGGAAGAATCAAACAACAGATTAAGTGGATTTTGTGTATTCATGTGTATTTTTGTGCATTTATGAGTATGTTGGTGTACGTGTTTTATTTACAAATGTTGACACTGCAACACGGGTTGCCGCAAAAAAGTATAAAAATCCCAAAGCCAGCCGAATGTGTAACGCCGGTGGAAAAAGTTCTAAATCGAGCGAGGAGTGATTTATATGAAATCATATTTCACCTCCGGTGACTGAGTGTGCGTCTGAGTTACATTCACTCACTCAGAGATATGTGATAAGACCCTATGTAATTTTACTTTGACATGGTTGAAATTTGTAAAGTTATATACAATAATACTATCAACAACCGGCTCGTGTATTGAAATATTTAATGAAGAGAGTAAGAGACAGAGTTTCACTCGTTTTGTTTGTTGGCATTTGAGTGAAGAGAATTTTTGACTGTCTACTTGTAAAGGGTTTTTCAATAGAGACGCTACAAAAGTAAATCGATAGGAACAGCAAACGACGCCATATTTTTTCCCGCTCTTTTTGACATTTCTCTTCAGTAAGGTTTGCCATTTCATCAATGAAAGATATACGACCCAACAACGAGTCGAAATTATTAAAATTTACTACTGAAATTTGGAGTCAGTGGCCTCAACTTTAAGAGCGGAAAATCATCGGAAATCATCTTCAGCGATGAGGCTCATTTCTGGCAAAATGGCTTCGTCAATAAGCAAAACATGCGTTATTGGTCAGACAGCAATCCATACGTAATCCATGAGTCATCCCGAAAAAATTACGGTTTGGTGCGGTTTATGGGCCGGCGGCGTCATTGGGCCGTACTTCTTCCGTGATGATCAAGACCGGCACATTACTGTGAATGCGAATCGCTACCGTTCAATGATAACCGAATATTTTTGGCCCGAATTGGATAATATTGTGACCGTCGGTGGTGCAATGGGTAGTGTGCGCGCCTCTTGTACAGGAGATCCTGGGTTCGATCCCTGCTCCAACCACCTTAAAATTTCTTTCGACGACGGTCACCTCCCTTAGTGACGGCGACACTATCGAGTATATAGCCATGAAAAAGCTTCTCAAAATACCGTTCGGAATCGGTGTAAAACTGTAGCTCCCAATCAGTGAGTGAAAACTGGAAAGCGCACAGCTCAGTGATTGTGAGAAGTTCTCCCCGGTCCCTTCATGGGATGTAATGGGAAACCATTTATTTATTTTTAATTGGATAATATGGACTTGGAGGACATGTGGTTCCAACAGGACGGCGCCACAAGCCACACAGCGAATGCCACAATCAATTTATTGGAAACCAAGTTTGCGAACGTGTTATCTCACGAAATGGCCCAGTTGATTGGCCGCCTCGGTCGTGCGATTTGACGCCTTTAGATTATTTCCTGTGGGGCTACGTCAAGCCTATGGTCTATGCCAACAAGCCAGCGACGATTGATGAACGTGAAATTGCAGCAGTATCGGCCGATTTATGCTTGAAAACCGTCGAAAATAGGGTTCAGCGTCTGGACTTCTGCAAGCGTGCCCGTGGTGCCATGCAAAAGAAGTCGAGTTCCATACATAATGGCATCGAACATACTTTCACAGGAATAAAGAATTTCATTGGTATCTAAAACCGGTTTTGTTTTATTTAAAAAAAAACTTGTGTAGCGCTCTTATTGAAAACCCCGTTACATCGTTTTTGAACTGACCTACACACGTTACAACGCTTGTACAACCATCAAAATGTTGTACAACCGGTAGTAGTGTATGTAGCCACCGACATTTTATCCCTATCTTTTAACCGATAAAATCGTTGCAACCGTTTGGGTTTATAGCAAATAGAGAAGAAAAAACCTGCGGAATTTGGCAAATCTAGTAGTAGAGAACCAAAAAAGTCGACGCGATTCACTCATATGCATTTCTCTCTCGCGTCATAACTTTTACTTTTTACATACTTTATGTAATTTTATTTAAACATTTTTGGAATTTCTATAGTTATATACTATAACATCATCAAAAACTCCTCGTGTATTGAAATATTCAATGAAGAGGGGAAGAGGGTAAGAGAGTGAGCAGAGAAACGAGGCGCTTCACTCGTTTTCTTTGAGTAAATTTTTTCCATGAGTAAATTTTCTTCTCTATTTAAAATTCCATACACTTTGTAATAGCTCATTCGCACTGCAAAATATTTTCCCGATTTCGTATCAAATGTCTTAACAAAATCCGAAGTGTTCGCATTGGGATTTTTCCTGATTTGATTGAAAGTCAACACGCATTGACGAGGTACTATTACTACGTCAACAAACACGCCAAACCTATAACAATAATCATTTCTCAGTGTCTGGTATTTTTCCACAATAAAAATCACAAGCCAAAAGTAAAAGATAACAAAAAACTATAAAAAATATATGTTTGAGGAACAATAAATACAAATGACAAACGTAAATAACTCGGCTATTCTAGTAGTTCCACCCCATCAATCCGCCTTGATTGAAATGGATGTAAACAGAGATACTATTATTGCGTAGTGTGAGATAAAACAGCGTTGCATAAAGCAAATCAAGCATTTGTTTCCTGATTCTCAGACAAATAAGAAAAAATGTAAAAACGTATGGCAAATCAAGCAAGTTTTCCTGATTTCTGCTTAAAATCAACAAAAGTTGAAAAATCAAGAAAATCGATGCCAATCGTGTATAAGACCATCAGATTTGTCTGACTACAGCTGTTTACATTGAGAATTTTTCTTCAGACTCGACAAATCCTCGAATCAGTCTGTTGACCTGAACTCCTCTTTATAATTTGAACTGCACATTACGAGTGCTGCCAAATTCTGCATAATATATCTCGTCTACCTGTTGATGGTCTTTGCATGAGCTTGCATGAATTTGCATGAATACATTTCAAGCCAGACAAACGTTGGGATTTGCCATTTTGAAATTTGACTCGTAAACGAAAGTGCGCATATTTTTTGTATTCAAATTCTTCAATTAATATAAATTTCTTTGAAATTTCGATAGACATGGATAAAAAGACGAGAGTAAGCTATAAAAAAAAAGAAGAATGGACACATAAAATTTGTGATCAAAATAACTTTTATTAAGTATCCAAGATGCCCTTTTCAGCCGCGTCTAACTGGATCCGCTTTTTTTTTGAATCCGTCCGAAAAAAAAAACGTTCGTGTTATATTTTTCTCTAATTTGGTTTTTTTTTTTACCAAGTTTCGAGCGGTTAAATTATTTATTTATCATGTTATATTATTTTCTTGTGTTATAAATGTTTTATAATTCTTTTACTTCAGGAAAAGTTTATAAAGTATGTCTTACAGACAGAAAACGACGCGCGGCAACATAAATTGTGTGGAAGAAGTCGCGCACAAAGACATAATCCTTATCCGGTAAGTAGACAAAATGCATGATCTTAGTAATTTATTTATTTAACATCAATACAAAGGAAGCCTATAGGGTCAATTATACATGTATTTGAAGTTTTCTTTTAACGTATTTCAGATGCGATCAATGGCGGACCCTGATATGGTCGATCCTCTGCCCTCCCCCAGTTTGGGGCAACGCGTCCGCCCAATGAAAAAAGAAAACGCCTCACAAACTAACACCACACCACATCCACCCAAGCAAAAAAACACCACACCACAGCCACCCAAACAAAAAAGTACCCAGAAACGTAACTCCACACAACACGTATATCAGATGCATTCAAGTGCCGCAGGGCAAGTGGATTATTCCTACAACCCTCTAATGGTTGTACCTGGTCCCAGCCAGTATTCGTATGTACCCACACCTAACTTGGTACCACAACGCACATTGAAGAAAGCGAACGTTTCACAAACCAACACTACACCACAGTCACCCAAACAAAAAAATACCAAGCCACAGTCACCCAAACAAAACAATTCCCAGCAACGTAACTCCACACAGCACGTATATCAGATGCAATCAAGTGCCGCTGCGCAAGTGGATTATCCCTACAACTCTCTAACGATGATACCTGGTCCCAGCCAGTATTCGTATGTACCCCCACCTAACTTGGGACAATACGCCCCACAACGCACAATGAAGAAAGGAAACGCCTCACAAACCAACACACCACACGTATATCAGATGCATTCAAGTGCAGCTCCTCAAATGGGTTATCCGCGCAACCCCCAGATAGTGTCACCTCGCACCACTATGTATTCGTACGTACTCACACCTAACTTGGGACAACACGAACCACTACTTCCAATCAAATACGAAAATGCCACAACCAACACCACACCATCGCCACCCACACAAGAAATAGTCCCACAAACCAACACCACACGTATATCGGATGCAAGAAATGGCAGCGCCGCAAGTGGCTATTTCGTACCTCCTCCAAATGGTCGCCACACATCCTTTGATATATATGTAACTTTGGCAATACCGCCCACCATTCCCAAATAAAAAAAAAACACCTCGAGACACAACTAGTGGTGAATAATATAAGTATATACATATGTATGTATGTGCATTTAATGGAAAATAAAATAATTTTTTCAAATAATAAAATGTATTTTAATAAGGGTTAATTTGTTGGTGGGTGGGTAAAATCGAGGGGTTTCGATGAGATAGCTGTTCAAGTTAGTACTTGGAGAACAAATAGAGAATGTGCTATCAAAGAATAAACGGTGATAGAGACTGATTTTCAAACTTCTGCTGCAGCGTGTCAACCCAAAAGTACAAAACCGGCCCAGTTCAGCATTCAGAATCACTTTGTATTAGAATTTTCTTCCAGAATAAAAGTACAACTTGATGTTCTTAAAACATGAAATATTTTTGTTCTGAATTGTTTTTTTTTTAAATCACAAGGTATTTGCATTCTAATTCAAAACTGATATTTTTCTTCTGAATTGATTTACACAAGCCCAAAAATTCTGAAACGTTTTATGTTTGGATTCTGTTTATAGAACAGGGCCCCGAACACATCAACTGGGTGTACAATTGTTGTCCACAAACTTAAATTCCCGGGGAAAATGCCATCGTGTAAAGACGGTATTTGTCTGAAACGGAAATTAGTTACGGATAGATAACGAACCCTTTGCGAATGAAATTCTTCTCGAAAACGCGAATCGTTTTTTCTACATTCCCGGATCCGTCTCGAACTTGCTACGGACTTCATTTCGAATTCGTTTCGGGTTATTGTTTTAAACATAATGAATTCGAGAATCAATTTTTGCGGATTCATTCTGAATTAGAATTTGCATTAATAGACATTTCTGTGTATTTAATATCGTACATCAGTCGTGTTTTGGTTACTAGGAAGCGATTATCGATTGTTAAATTGAACGAAAACTGTTATTTAGCTGTAAGTCATATTCAAAAATCAGTGAGTGAAAACTGGAAAATCAGTGAGTGAAAACTGGAAAACGCACAGCTCAGTGATTGTGAGAAGTTCTCCCCGGTCCCTTCATGGGATGTAATGGGAAATCATTTATTTTTATTCATATTCAAAAATAAGGAAAAGCGTTGAATATAGTAAAAGATGTAAAAAAAATTATAAACTTAGTGAAAATGATTCATGCCGCTAAGTACTTCATACAAGACAAGCGATTATATAAGTAAGCGGTGCAACCAAAGCAAGATTAATATTTATTATAGATTTAAGTTTTTATGTTTTACATTTAAAGTTAATCGATTGGGATCAGCTTGTCACAACCAGTGAGCTGTGCGCTTTCTAGTTGTACACTCACTGATTGGAACCTATAGTTTTAAACCGGTTCCGGACGGAATTTTGAGAAGTTTTTCATACCTAAATACTCGATAGTGTCGAGGTGACCGCCGTCGAAAGAAATATAAGGTGGTCAGAGCAAGGATCTAATCCACGTTCTCATGTACATTTGTACCAACGAAGGCCACCAGTTAAATTACTTTCTATATTTAATATTCTTGCAAATACGACCCTGGGAATAGAGAAAAATTGTTTTACAAACGTCCTCCACTGTTGAAACTGACTGGTCATTGTATTTTCTATGGAACGCACCTAAATGAAAGACAAAAATGTAAACGTACAATTTTTAAATAATAAATAATTATTACCTCGAATAGCAGCAAAGATAATTAAGCTGTTGGCAGCATTCTTCTCCTTTGTGACCAGCCAGCAGAGGTCAAATTTAATTTACTCAAATTTAATTCTGGTTAGTATTTTTTCCAGTTTTTTGTTTTAGCAATACAGAATGGATCAGAAACATTCGGGCATCTGAAGACAATCGTGGGATTTGCGGAACACATACGATTTGGAAATGTCTTGATTTTTTGCATCTTATGTTGTTTCAATTACGTGTTTGTTTCAATTACAATTCGATTTTGTATTCGAAAAATGGATGAATGGATTATGTGGCTACATGAAATTCGGGTTCAGCTCCCGTAGTACGCCTAAAAAGTGAATTTCAAAAATATTTCAAGGTTTTGTTTTATTGACTGAAATAAATGGATCTCAACATTATAAAAACTTGTTTTTTATTTGAATTGAGATTAAGAATGTCATAATGCCATCTTTTCTTGTCGAGCGTATTATGTGAAAGACTAAAGCCAATTATTGAAAACGTGATTGGACCGTATCAGTGTGGTTTTAGACCAGGCAAGTCCACAACTCACAAAATATTCAAGCTACGCCAAATCCTGGAAAAGGCCCACGAAAAGCAAATCGATACATACCACCTTTTTGTCGTTTAAAAAGTTGCTTTCGATAGCCCCATGTCTGAACTTGGTAGTCCGGCAAAACTGATTCGCCTGTGTATAATGACGCTGACCAACACCAAATCAACAGTGAAAATGGGAAAAGACCTCACTGAACCATTCTGTACCAAGCGATGACTTAGACAAGGCGACACACTTTCGTGCAATCTCTTCAACATCTTAATGGAGATAATAATGAGAAAGGCTGCAGTAAATACGAACATGACCATTAACACAAAAAGCCATATGTTGCTGGCGTATGCTGACGGCATAGACATCATTGGGCGAAATTTGCGAGAGGTTGCTGCAGTATATTCAAGAATCGAAAAGGAATCAGCGAAGGTGGGTCTTGTTGTTAATGAGGGCAAGACAAAATTGACGGTGTCAACGACTAGAGAAACCTCTCGACTTGTTCCGCACTTGAACGTTGACAACCGATTTAATTTTTGAAGTGGTAGATGAATTTGTCTACCTTGGATCCGCCGTGAACAAAGGACAACAACGTCAGCCTGAAGATAGATAGGACAATTGTGCTTCCAAATAGATGTTATTTTGGGCTCAGCAAGCAGATTAGGAACAAAGCCCTCTCTCGACGGACAAAATTCCAGCTATATCAGACTCTCATTTTACTTGTCTTCACATATTGCTCCGAAACTTGGGTAATATCGCAAGGGGATGAAAAACACCTGGGTGTTTTCGAGAGAAAAATTCTCTGTAAAATATATGGTCATGTTATGGACAACGACTAGTACCGACGTCGCTGGAACGCAGAGCTATAAATAAAAAAAAAATGGTTTCCCATTACATCCCATGAAGGGACTGGGGAGAACTTCTCACAATCACTGACCTGTGCGCTTTCCAGTTTTCACTCACTGATTGGGACCTACAGTTTTACACCGATTCCGAACGGTAATTTGAGAAGCTTTTTCATGGCTAGATACTCGATAGTGTCGCGTCACTATGCGAGGTGGCCGCCGCCGAAAGAAAATTTGAAGGTGGTCAGAGCCGGGTTCGAACCCAGGATCTCATGTACAAGAGCCGCGCACACTAACCATTGCACCACTGACGGCAGAGCTATATGATCTCTATTCTGACGTGGACATAGCTAGACGAATCAAAGTGGGCCAATTGCGTTGGCTAGGCCATGTTATCAGAATGGATGAAGATGAGCCAGCGCGAAAGGTTTTTGGTAACGTACCCGATGGAAGCAGGAAAAGTGGACGACCAAGATTCCGCTGGAAAGATCACGCAGTAGAATCCCTCCGAATCCTTGGTGTTACCAACTGGCAAAAAAAGGCGAAGGATAGAGCCAGTTGGAAGAATATGTTGAAATTTGTTTAATTAATATGTGTAGACGCCTGACCTCTTGAGGTTGTAATATAGTCAATAAAAGTAAAGTAAGTAATGCCATCTTTAAATCAACGCAAAAACGTTTAAGGTTGCCGAAGGAAAACTAAAAGTTTTCTTTGTCGAAATTTTTTATGCCTTGACGCTGCTATTTTCGTCTTTGGCTATTTTGCCCGCAGCTGTATATATTGGGTCGGTTAACCCGTTGCGAGCTATCAAGACATTAGTCCGTGCTCGCTATAATTTACTATATTATCGACTAGATTTATTCGGATTTTTTTATTATTCATGAAAGCTCGAAAGAACCTCGTAAACTCAAAAACATCGTAAACTTGCACAGCAAACGTCAAAACAAACAAATTTCCCATACAAACCGACTTGCACAAAAGTGGAAAGTTTTCGAGGCAAATTTGCTGAGCAAACCTGGAAAAAGAAACGTGAAAACTTTTGACATTTCAATGTCAATATTTTCGTATTGAAAAAAAGAGACGGTTTTTGATTTAAGTGAAAAAAATAAAATAATGGAATAGGTAAAGCATATACTTTTAATTTTACTTTGTTTATTTACTTTATCAACCTTTTTATGATAATTGCTGCATAGATATACTGAGCAACTTTATTTGGTGCCTCATGAAACGCTTCGGGGCAAACTTACGCTGAGCAAAAGTTCTAGGTTTTCTTGTTTGCATGAATACCACTAATATTTCAAAAGTAATGAAAGTTTTGCAGTCGCAATTACTGGTGTTACTGGTTGTCGCTGGCTGCCTATTAGACGGTCATACCTGGTATGATAGAGCGGTATGCGATCATACTATCATACTCGTGTAATAGGCAAAAATACTTGTTTGTCAACAAAGTATGATGAATATCAAAATTTTTTGATATTTTGGAATACCATCATACCATCATACTCGTATAATAGCTCTTGTGTCAATCACAATAAGAAATTTCATTTGTTGTTAAGCATTCAAAGTGGACAGATGGCGTGGCTAGATCGCGGGTTTTTACGTGAGTTTATTTCGCTTTATGAGCATTTCCCAGAATTGTGGAATGTCAAAAGCGAAATATACCACAATAAGCAAAAGAAACAAAAAGCATACGAAATTCTTTTAAATAAATTAAAAGAAGTAGAAGCCGAAGCGACAATAGATAGTGTTAAAAAAATAAATGCATTGCGCTGCAATTACAACAAACAACCTCACACTTCGGTGTTTCTTTCAAACTGATATATGTCAGCTTGGTATGATAGTGTAATAGCAAAACATATTTTGTTCATCATACCGTCGTATCATACCAGGTATGACCGTCTAATAGGCGCTTAATACTAGTAGGGCAGGGTAGGGCTTATTTCTAAAAAAATTATTTAATTATAATAAAATTAAAACAAATCTAAAAACCAACATTACTTACCGCAGTCTTTATCCCCAACAAACTGATTTAACAGCAGAACAACTGCTTTGCTGGAGCCCTACATTGTACTTGTTTACAAAACTTAACAGTTCTTTTCCAACACAACAAGTATAATGTAGTGACAAAGGGGGAACTGCGGTAAGTCGTAAACAAATTACGACAAAAAAGGGACTTCAAGCAAATGATCATTATAGGCAAACAATAATAACAAGTTAATGATCATAAACAACCAAATGATAACAATATGACAAAAAAAAAGGGCAAATGAATAGAAATAAAAAATATAAGTAAATACAATATTAAACATGAGCATCAGCGACATCCCCACCCCCGTGGATCGACTCGATTCACTCTTCGAAATCCAGAACAGCGAGCTTGGATACGGGGCGCCTAAGGACACCAGTAGACGTTCGGACATCAGCTCGACGTATAACTCCATCACTTCCCTTGAATACTTCTTCTACGCGGCCTCTCTTCCATTCTCGGGAGCCACAGGTTTTGTATACTCGCACCACTTGGACCTGCGCGTTAGTGTAGGCAAATACTCAACAATCCACCTTTTCCAAAAGTGGTCTCGTAGCTGACGAGATATTCGCCACTGTTTTTTAAACACAGCTGGCTTGTCGACGACTGTTCCCTCTGGTGTTTGCGCAGTACTCGATGACCCCAGCAAAAAATGGTTACGCGTTAATGGCTCCTCATCCTTATGGCTGACAGGCAAATGAGTCAATGGACGAGAATTAACGATGTTTTCCGCCTCAATTAGATAACTTTGTAGGGTGTGTTCTTTAGGGGCCACTTCTTTAAGAGTCACTCTTAGAACCTTTTTGACACATTGAACCATTCGTTCCCATATTCCACCTTCTGCAGGATTATGTGGGCAATTGAACTGCCAGTCTATGCCCTTTGAAGACAACTCATCTTGGATTCGAGCCACGTCAAAGACTTCCTCGAACCGCTTAGCCTCTTGGTCGACACCAACAAAATTCTTCCCATTATCACTGCGTATCTTCAATGGGGTACCACGCCGATTTATAAAATTTCTTATTGCCAAGATACAAGCATCTGTTGAAAGGTCAAAGGCCACCTCCAAATGCACTGCTCTGATAGTTAGGCAGGTGAACAGAGCTACCCAGCGCTTTTCGTGGCGACGTCCAATAGTTATGTTGACTGGCCCAAAGTAATCCACACCAGTGTATGTAAATGGCCGCACATATGGAGTAAGTCTGTCCGTTGGCAAGGGACCCATGTATGGCGGTACTGGAGTGGCACGACGAATTCTGCAAATATTGCAATTTGAGACACACTTATTAAGAGCACTCCTAAGTCGTGGAATCCAAAACGTTCTTCTTATTTCACCCAATGTAGCTTCAAAGTTTTGATGTTTCATGTTGCTATGCACATGAGCCACAATAAGTTGGGTCAGGTAATGATTGGACGACAAAATGATGGGGCGCCTGGAATGTAGTGGTAACCAGCTGGCAGCATCGATACGACCATATACTCGGAGACAATTGTTTTCATCAATATATGGCGAAAGGGAATACAGGTCGTTACATTTCGGTATTTTACCACCAGATCTTAAAATTTTGAAGTCGTCCGCAAAACTCTCCTCTTGTGCGAGCCGGCAGAGAATTGTTTCTGCAGATCGCAATTTGACAGCAGTCAGGCAAGCTGTGTTATTATTAATTTTTCTCTGACGGCAGCAATCAACAAATCTCAGTACCCATGCCATAGTACGTTTTAGCCTGAGAAATGAAGAGAAACGATTAAAATCAATGATTAAATTTAAACCAACCAGTAATGCAAATTTAGGGCGCAGTTCTTCTTCGCAGGAATCATCTTGTACTCTAGAAACAGGCGTTGGCCAAACATATATATGGCTATAAAGAAATTGAGGCTCCTGGAACCATCGTGTCTCATTAGAAAAGTCAACTTTGCTTTTCATTCTGGTAGTCTCATCTGCAACATTAAGATCTGTGGGCAACCATCTCCAATCATCCGGGCGAGTGGAATGCAATATTTCTGTTATTCTATGGGCAACAAATGGCTTATATCTTCTGCTTTCAGATCCAATCCAATTTACAACAGTTGTAGTATCACTCCAACAAATACTACGGGCAACTTTGAGCGAGTGTTCCTCCAATATAGTGCACATCAATCTTGTTCCCAATACGGCAGCTTGTAGTTCCAGTCGGGGAATAGTCATTATCTTCATTGGAGCACATTTAGACTTAGCTGAAATAAAGGAGACACCAATTTCTCCACCAGCTGTTATATATCGCCAGTATGACACGGCACCAAATGCGTCTTCACTGGCAGCGACAAATACATGTAGCTCCAACACACCAGGCATACCATTTCCAAAATAAAAACGTGGTACATGGACATGAGCAACGTTATTCGGATCCTGCCGCCAATTATCCCAGATAACTTCTAGTCCCTCGGGCAACTTTTCGTCCCAACGTGTGTTGCTTCTCCAAATTTCTCTCAATAACAATTTTGCAGTTATCATGAAATGGCACAAAAAACCAATTGGATCATATACGGACATGATAACACTGAGCAGCTCACGTTTTGTGGGATACCTTAGGCCGTTTATAATCCCTGCATTTACTCGATGAAATTTAAAAATAAATTTGAATGCGTCGTCTCCCGGATGCCAATACATGCCCAGATTTTTTTCTACGGATGACTCAAATTCATTTAAGGCTCCTTCAAAACTGATGTTTTGACCCGAATCACCTTCAAGAGCCACGATCACATCCGACGAGTTTGATGTAAAACGACGCAGTTCAAAACCAGCAGACTTATGTATATCACGAACTTGCTTCGATATTTCGATAGCTTTTGATGCGTTGTCAAAACTGTCCACAAAATCGTCAACATAATGGTGATCCAATATTGACTTCACGGCTCTTGGGAAACGATCTCGATATTCTAGAGCATTTTTCTACTTCACATATTGGGCAACACACGGCGAACAGGCAGCTCCGAAAGTCATCACGACCATTTCATAAATATTTGGTTGACGAATTTCATTTTCACGCCACAAAAATCTCTGGGAACATCGATCTTCTGGAACCACGATATTTGATGGAACATTTCTTTTATGTCTCCACAAACACCTACTGTACCAACCCGAAAATTGAATAGTACTGAAGGTAACGGCTTATATTGTTGAGGGCCTTTCAATAATTTTGAATTTAATGAGACTCCTTCTACCTTGGTAGCAGCATCAAACACCAAACGAATTTTCCCTGGCTTATTGGGATTAACAACTCCAAAATGGGGCAAGTACCATGTCCTCGGGTTATAAGCTTGACCCTCTTTTGGTGACAATTTCCGTACATACCCTTTCTCCTCATATTCAGCAACTATATTTTTATATGCCACGCTAAACTCGGGATTTTGCTTCATCTTTCGCTCCATACCATAAAGGCGATTGAGGGCCATGGAATAGCTATCCGGCAAGACTACATCATCTTGGCACCACAGTAGTCTGGATTGAAATCTTCCGGCAACCCTCTTTGTAGAACTTTCCAAAGTCTTCCGAGCACGTGCATTGTCCTTCGACTCAATGACTGGTAGAGCCTTGACGCCAAAATTCTGTCTCGAAATAACTTGCCACCAAATCATTAAAATTGTCCGGCTGTGCTGTCAGCAAACAAGTGCGGGCTGTAGGGTGACCTCCATCCATTTTCCCGAAAACGATCCACCCTAAAGGAGTGTTGGCAGCGTATGGACCAGCTTCCTCCAACGGAACTATCTCATCGGGCAATCCTAAGTGGCAATGGTCCAATCCAATGAGCAATTTTGGAGCCACATCACCATATGAGGCTATAGGAATGCCATGATTCTTTATCAAGTCCGCATTGAAAGTCTGATTGGGCAACTTCAAATTTGAAACACCATAAACACATTTTAAAGCATATTTCCGTTGCTTATTTACACCACTCACATGAAGATCGACGACTGTGGCTACCTCTTGAGACGATTTTCCACCATACCAGCTCAAATTTAATTTGTTTTGTCTTCCCTGAAGTCCATGTTGTCTCACCAGTGAACTATCCATCATAGTGACCGATGAGCCTTCATCCAAAAGAGCATAAGTCTCCACAACATAATTTGGCCCATAAAGTTTCACTGGTAGCACTCTAAACAGCAATTCACTTTTTTCAGTTATGCTTGAGACACAACTTAAAACTGGTTCACCAATCGGACCACTATAAGCTGATAATACATTTGAGGTATTATTTTCACTTGAAGCTTTAGACTGATCTTCATGCAATAACTTGTTATATTTCCTTCGGCAATTATTCACTTGACACTCTTTAGGCCGGCGGCAATCTCTGCTTGAATGTCCTTCATTAAGGCATGAGAAACATAACTTCAACTTTTTCACTTCACTCCATCTGTTCTGCACACTCAGTGATAAAAATTTCTTACACTCAAATGTTCTATGTTGTCCTCGGCAATGGGGACACTGTATCTCTTTCCGTTGAACATCTGATGTATAAAGAACCACTTTCTTTTTTGACTCACTGTTGTTTGAGCGACTGGTACTTACACTGGTCGTTTGAATACTCCGTACCAAACTAGCTACACCTTGGAGCCAATTGCTAAAATCCATAACAGTGGGCCACTGGCTTATATTTGCTGCATATTGGGCCCAATCTAAACGACGGCTCATGGGGAGCTTCTGCACCAACTCTTCCATCTAAGTTGGGTTTGACAAATGCTGATGCCCATTTGCATTTTCTAAAAAGGCGGCTAAATTTCTCACCTTGACAGCAAATGGTATCAGCTTATCCACAGCATTCTCCCCAATAGGCGAAATTTCTCGTACTTGTTGCAGCTGGCATCTTATCAGCAATTCCGGGCGACCATACTGTAATTTCAGTTGCTCAATAACTGTGGGAACATTATTTGGATGGATAAGCAGAGACTTGACGCACTCCCGGGCCTCACCTTTCAATGCCTTTTGCAAACGCAAACAATTTTCAAAATTGCTGTACAAATATGCGGCCGTTGAGTGATCAAAGGCAGATGAAAACATCGGCCAATCTTCTGGGGTGCCATTAAATTCCGGTAGGTCAAAAATTTTCCTCGCTATCGGCACTGAATTCTGCATCTGATACGGCGTTTGCAGCATCTGGTACGTCGCTGTCGGCTGCTGTACATTTAGCGACTGCGCTGCTAACCGATGCTGCTGATTTTCATAGCATGGAGCCACTGTGGCGCCATTACTTGCAAAGGAAAATGGCGATGGATCCCGACGATCTAAAATGTCCTCAGGTCCACTGCTATTGGAACTACTGGCGACACTGTTAACCGACATAACTGGTGCTGTGCTACTCGATGTCGTCATACTTGTTGAAATGCTCAAGTTATTTGTAGTTGAAGCTGCTTTCAGGGCTCTTTGTGCATTTAAAAGTTGCGCCTGCAAAACATCGATTTGATGCTGAAGGCTTTCCATGGCTGGCTGGGCAACTAAATTGGAGCTAGAGGTCATTACACCTGGCGCTGGAGTCAACGGTGGCGTTATATGCGATAGCAACAAATTAGGGCCAGGATTATGTTTACCTGACACCGTCTGAATCGTCTCGGCAGTGGTGAAGAACACGGATGATGTTCCGGCAGTAGAGGAACTTGTATTGGGCTCCGTCGGCATATGGGCCACATTCACAATTTCATTTGTTCCGGCAGGCATGGAACTGTTGAGTGTACTTACTGAGGAGGGCAACGAATCGGCCATTGTCAGGTTCCGCGGGCTTCTTCTTGGAGGTGAACGCTGCATGGACATCTAAATGGCAATCGGCAAAAAAAAAACAACAAAAAATCGCACAAAGTTTGCTAAATAAAATTTGTCGCTGGCTGCGACCTGAGTTATTCCTGCGGGGATAGCGAATTTAACACCCAATAAAAACACGGCAATATGTGTTTAATACTAGTAGGGCAGGGTAGGGCTTATTTCTAAAAAAATTATTTAATTATAATAAAATTAAAACAAATCTAAAAACCAACATTACTTACCGCAGTCTTTATCCCCAACAAACTGATTTAACAGCAGAACAACTGCTTTGCTGGAGCCCTACATTGTACTTGTTTACAAAACTTAACAGTTCCTTTCCAACACAACAAGTATAATGTAGTGACAAAGGGGGAACTGCGGTAAGTCGTAAACAAATGACGACAAAAAAGGGACTTAAAAAAAAACTCAAACAAATGATCATTATAGGCAAACAATAATAACAAGTTAATGATCATAAACAACCAAATGATAACAATATGTCAAAAAAAAGGGCAAATGAATAGAAACAAAAAATATAAGTAAATGCAATAACAAACATGAGCATCAGCGACACTGGTGTTTGATATCGCGACATGATAACACAGTTTTTTTTGCCGAAATTGAATGAAATTGATGTGGCCAATATTTGGTTTCAACAAGACGGTGCCACATGCCATACAGCTCGTGAAACTCTTCAATTACTGCAAGAGACATTTCCAGGTCGCGTGATTTCTCGATTTGGTGACCAGAACTGGCCCCCAAGATCGTGTGATCTAACACCATTAGATTTTTTATGGGGTTTTTTAAAATCACAGGTCTATGTTAACAAGCCCACAACCACTCGTGCTTTAAAGGAGGAGATTCATCGTTGCATCAACGAAATTCGACCAGATTTATGCAAAAAAGTCATGGAAAATTTCGACAAACGAATACGTATGTGTATGGAAAGCCGTGGAGGCCATTTGCCAGATGTTTTATTCCATAAATAACCCTATCCTATGTACTTTACGATTCAATAAAAATATTACCGTAAGAAGAATAAAAACTTTGTTTTCTATTCAATTCAGATGTTGCGTGAATTTTGGGACACCCTTTAAGTATGTATACTTTATTTTGAATGTTTTCCAATAAACTTTCCAACTAGCAATATATAATCCCGAGCCAATGTAAAAATAGATAAAAAAAAAGGGAAATATACTTATATATAACTAGCGTGTGCTGAAAACGGAGGAACAAGACTTCAAAATGCCGCCGGGAGAAAAATATGCTCCGTCAAAAATTTCAAAATATAGTTTTCCAATTGTGCTCGACACGACACGCCGTTTGAGCCCCATATTGACGGAAAAAATTTCAGTTTTGTTTTACCGAAATGCACTAGGTATTGAAACTTCAACGACCGGTAGCGAACTAGTTATAGTACCATGTATAAAAACTTACCGAAGTCACCTCTTCAAAGCGCATCTTTTTCAATATACCCTAATACATAAATATATTGGAATTATGGACGCCGTAACTCGAGAAATATGTTCTTGGTTCCAAAATTGTTCTCCTGTATCATCAAATTAAAGTATATTATTTCCGAAGTACTAAATTTAGCGATTTGTAATAATTACTAGCAAAATTTCATTGTGATGGGTCAAGCTTTATGCCAGTTATTGTATTCGCCAGCCAGATAGAAGAATTTGGTGCAAAGATACCGAGAGACTAATATGGCAGCTACGCGTGAGACTTTTTCCGTATCAAATGTATATATAAATACATATAAAGGATTCCCGAAAAATTGCGCATGATTAGTAACACTCGTAGTGTTTTAAAGAGCAAAGCGTTATAGTTGAGAAATATTTTAAGAATAATGAAGGGTTGTCGAACAAAAATTATCTTCAGCAAGGCTCATTTTCATCTTAATGAATTGTCAAATTTCTCACATTTTGGATTCAGAAAAAACAAATGCATCATGCATCGAACTCTGTCGCGACATTTTAATCTAGTTTTGTTGTTCATAAACTTTAATGCAATGGATGAGGCCGACATGTGGGTAAATTGTAAATTTGAGTTGTTATTAATCACGTATTTTTAATCTCACGTGTAAATTAATCTCCGTAGTGTCCGATTTAGTGTAAAGAAAAATGAAAACCGGATTTTAAAACTACATCAAGAAACACAACTTAACTCTCTTCAAAATTGTCACTTTTTCAAGTTATTTAATGGTGGTAATGGGGGCTTAAACTATTACATAGCATTATTACATCATAAAAACACATTAAAACGAATAACTTCGACTTAAATATACTTTATCGCCATTGCTCAGGGTTTCTTCAGAGGTTTTACCATTTCAAATAACTCCTTACAGTAATTGCAACATATTTGCGTATGTTATATTGTTGTATGCTGCATGTCACAGTTTATGTGGCCGTGACTTGTTACCGAATGAAGACTAACAATTTACATAAATAGGATATTAATTTTTTTTTCTATTGAGCGGTATGACTGACATATCCGATCTTTACTCATTTCAGCCGCTGTTGATAATCTTCAACAGCAGCCAATAGGGCTAGAGGAACATTCATAGTTTGGTCATCGATAAGAACAATATCAAATACATTCATATATTTATCCAAATTTTGTTCGGCCTGCAAGATATGATAAAAATTGATTAAAACGCTCAGGATTACTTTGAATACCTTAAACTTACATGATCATAAAGGAAACCAATTTTTATAATATGTGATGATAATGGCACACCATTTGCCATCTCTGCATCACCTATGGAATCACCCATGACTATAATATGATCGCGGTTGTGAACCAAATCATAGTACTCATGACTATCCAGAGCTGTCTCATTTTTATTGAAGGTGTGTATCATGGGCTCCTGGAAACCATCGAGTAACCCATCTTTGTACTGCAAAAAGTTGGACACCACCTTGACATTGGGATACATAACATTGGCTTGTTGTAGCACGGAAACCACAGAGTTGCCCAAACCGGCGGAGAATACCAAAACTGGAATATCCAGACGGTTGAGTGTCTCAAAGAGCGTCTGCGAATGGTCGCGCAGAGAATCTTTGTATTTGCCAGCAATGTTATCGATTTCACTTTGTTCTAACGGAAAACCACTGGAAAGATACAATGCCGGATTAGATCTTAAAAAACACGCATTTGATTTACTTACACCAACAGTTCCCCTGTTTTAGTCCACCAATCTATCATACACTGGATTTTTTCTTTGATTTCTATATGAGGGTCTATTTCGATGGGCCTGTATTTAAGGTGCAAATCCTTTGATTGCTCCAAAAAGCTCTCTGGCAAAGATTTGCAAGCATTCAGAATACCAAAGCTGCTCAACACCGGCGTACCATCAGATGTGCGCTGTTTTGTAATGGTGTAGTCGAAATCCGATACCAGCTGTAAGCGGTTCGGCCCACCTCTGACAAACTCATTGAGTATTCGCTCAACACGTGCAGGATCTTTCATTCGGCAATGGTCTTCGCACAAGGGCTTAATGTCCTCCAAGCGAATAGTAACACAATCCGCAACATTGTCCTCGAAGTTATTAGTGTCGTTTGATGAGCTCATAATTCTGTCATAAATACGAGTGAAAATTGGGGGAGCAGCAGCCAAAGTGCTGCGTATCAGCTTCGACGGAATTTTAACCTTCTTCAATCTGACGTCGCGGTGAAAATTTACTGCAAACAAAAACTTTTCGTCTTTGCTCTCTCCCACACACATTCACATAAATACGCCAACAGTAATGGTGGTGCAGACTCTCTGTTGTTATCGGACATGAAAATGTAATAAATTATCAAGCCGAAAACTGTTATCTTGAAGAATTTTTCTATTTTTCTGAATATAAATCTAACCTAAATAGTTTTTACAATAAAATCTTATCAGCCGGATTTCGTTATATTTTTTATATTACGCAATTTGCGAACAAGTACTTAATGCTGTTTCCTAAAATTGTCAATAATTTTGTGGGCACAACGATGCACTAGATTGTTTAACACGATATTTTGCAAATCTTCACAATTTACGCCTCACTTAAATTAAGCAATAACAAAATGTATGTATGTCAACAATTAAAGTACATATTTTCATTTTGTATTGTTTACAATTACAGAATAACAACAAAGCAACATCAGAGTTACCGGAGTTGTTTAATGTTTTCTTTTCACAGGAGAGACATTGATTTAGAATATATAAAGATTGTGTGAAATTCAATCTCTAAAAATCCAAATAGAGAGCAGGTGTAGATGGTGCTGCATCACATAATCAATTAAGTAATGTCGCATTGACACCAAATTTTATCGCTACCAGATTACCGATAACCCTGTTATCTAATCTTTTCCGATTACACCACCCAATTTGAGATTAACAAAATTCCGGTCACAAACAATTATAAAACAATTGTTTTCGTACGAAATAACTTGGCGTAAAAATCCTGTAATTGATTTTGCCTACGAAATTTACGAAGAGCTGAGTACGAAACAAATGAAAAGTGATAGAAATTTCCGCTTCATGAAATTGTCGCTATTTTTATACACTTACATCTTATGGCAACGAAAATTTCATAAAAAAAAAACTGAATACCGCGCTTTAAACAGAACCAAGAGTGTGAATTTGTGTTCCAGTCTTGCCACATATTCAACATCTGGGAAAATATACCAATAAATTGGCACAGTCTTATTACTAGGTAACACTGCTTATCGTTTTGACATTTACTTGCTGCAAGTGCCAAATATTTACTGCCTACCAAATTTTGAAGCCAGTGGAGGTGCAACTGGCTGCCTGCAAGTCGATGAAGTGAGATTGTATTAGTGAAAAAGTGTGAGTGTATTGAGTTTTCCGAACTTGCACTTGCATGTGTGACCGGGGGTAAGGCGGCGAGTGTATACCCATGGTACAATAATATCTACATGGTAATAGCAGCATTCGTTGTTGCAGTTGTAGACAGCAACAATAGGCATTTTGTTTCATTCGCTTCAGTTGTCAAACTCTGCATGTACGTATACCAACAACACAAGAACGAAAGAGTACAAAAACAAAATACATACGAGTTTGACAATTGAAGCGAAAAATTAAATGAAAAAAATTAAATTAGCTGTTCAAACGACTTTACCATGTATATATAATTGTACCATGTGTATGACGTAATATTTTCGTCAATAATTGTGCAAATCTGGCCACACAGAATACATATTTGAACAACAATCATTCGTCAAGTTCTGAATTTGGTCACGAGATGGTGTCGAAAATTGGCTTGAACGTGGAAGTGACTTGCATGATGTGGCCCTATTAATCATGGTACAATAATATCTACATGGTAATAGCAGCACGCGTTGTTGTATTTGTAGGCAGCAACAACAGGCACTTTGGTTTTGTTCTATTCGCTTCAGTTGTCACACTCTTCTCAAATGCATACACAATAATCAAAAGGTGTACAAAAACAAAATACGTATAAGTTTGACAACTGAAGCTAAATATCACATGAACAAAATTAAATCAGCTGTTCATATGACTTTACCATGTATATATTATTGTAACATGGACTTACTCGTTAGAATCTATTAGAAAATCAATCCTTCAACGTTGTAAAATGAAGAAAGATTCTTACGATAAATAAATAACACGCGATTCAATCAAACGCATTTCTCTCTCGAGTCATAACTTGATTATTTCATACCTTTTACATACTTAATGTAATTTTACTAAAAAATTATGTACAAGTAGAGAAGAAAAAACCAGCGTATTTTGGCAGCCCTGGTAGAAGAGAACTAAAAAAGTCGACGCGATTCACTCATACTAGATTATTTCATGCTAGACTAGATTATTTCATGCTTTTTACATACTTCATGTAATTTTATTTAAATATGGTCGGAATTTCTTTAGTTATATACAATAACATCATCAGAAAACTGCTCGTGTATTGAAATATTCAACGAAGAGAGTAAGAGAGAGGGAAGAGAAACGACACCCTTCACTCGTTTTCTTTGTCAGCATTCCACTCCATGAGTAAATTTTCTTCTCTATACCATAGTTGATTTATGACCCAACATAGTTGGATTTATGCACCCAAAAATACGTTTGAAATTAAGGGGGAATATACTACAAAAAATGCTTGCACAACATGGGCGTTGCGCAAGCCGTTGTGCTGTATGTGGTGGCCGTTGTGCTATTTGCACAAATTTTGTGTAAAAATCAAATTGATTTGATTTTTGACCGTTTTGCGCAAGTTCTTTGTGTGATGTACCGGTTATTTTGCGCAAACTCGGCGTCATTCTGTTTAAATTTTGGTAAGAAAAGTATTGAAAAAAAGAAACATGGCGGATGAAAAAAAGTTTATGAGTGAATTTATAGAAACGTATAGAAATTTGCCTTCACTTAAGAAAGTGAAAAGTACACTATTACAACAGGGTCCTAGAAACCACGGAATACGTGAATTTAGTAGTAAAACTAAAAGGGAAGGACCCAATTGCTAACTAAAAATTCAAGTTTTGCACAAATTCTTTGCACTATGTGTGGCGGAATAAGAAGAAAACACATTTTGTGTAGTCTATTCCCTCATTAAACACATGTGTTACGCTGCAGCCACACTTTCAAGTTTTGTACACATACTGCTTGTCAAAATTCATGTGAATTGATAGCTGTGACGTAGGCTGCACGCAACTTGAAAGCAATATTCATGCTCCATAAAACTTCATGGCTTCTGTATAGCTCTATGAATCGCAACACATCATTATATTTATTACCTCCACTCACAAAGATTTTTAATTATTTATATTTTAATATTTGTAAAAGTAGAAATCAAAAAATTATGACGGCAAAATATTTGGAAGAAGGAAAACGAGAAACTGTTCATAACAAATGTAATCAGCTGTTTTCTTGAAAGAAAATTGAAACACACGACTTGAAAGAGAAATTGAAAGCAAGTTCCTTTCAATTTTTAAAAGAGTGAGTGTTTCAGTAGAAAAGTGTGAAGGTATTGAAACTTGAAAGGCAAAAATTGACCGTGTAACCCCCGTGTTACTCGGGGATCACACACGGCAATTTTACTTGCGCAAGTCTGGAGTTTATCCCCGAGTTACTTTAGTTTGTCAGAGTTTACACGAACAATTTTCATTGCAGCAATTCTTGTCGATTCTCTTTTGGAGTTGCCATTTGTGTTTACACGAGCAATTCGTTCGCCATTGAATTGCTGCAATTCTTGTTTTTTATTTTGTTGCTTCTGACATTCTTATAAACACAAAATAAATTTTAACACACAAAATAAATTTTAAAATGTCTTCTCTTGACCATTTTGCACTCATATTTATTATATTATTTTTTATTCAATTTTTTTAACAATTCACTCTTTAACACACAGCTGTTTTTTAATTTTTCTTTACCGCGACGTTTCAACCATCAAAAACAAACAAACGATTAAAATGAAACGTCAAATTATTTTGCATCCAACTTCATTGCGAATGAAAACAAAAGGAATTGCAGAGCACTCGATAGGTTTTTCCCCGTTCCGCTCTTCTTCCCACTCTCTCCTAACAACGTAAGAATTGCATTCTCAAAATTGCACGTGTAAACTCTGACTTTGTTAAAATTGTCAAATTTTCGGCCCAAACAATTCTTTTGCTACGAAATAAGTTTGGCGTAACAATCCTGCAACTGATTTTGCTTACGAAACTTTCGCATAACTGAGTACCAAGCAAAAGAAAAGTGAGCGAAATTTTCGTTATTTTTTACACACGTACTTATGGCAACGAATATTTCGGAAGAACTAAAAAATTAAATAGAAGAATACAAAGTGGAAAATTTCCGTTTAGAGATGAAAACAAAATTTCTTGTTCATATATCCTTTATTTAGGCAATTACAAGAAACATGTTATCAAGTCCCAGAAAAAGTTACATTTGAATATTCTTATAATAGCTGTAAATACAATTCCACATACCTTTAAATGTTGTCAAAACTTCAATGTGAAAAAATTCATTCAAAAATACTACTACTATATTCTCAATGCATTTCAGATTTCGGTTGCATTTTTCAAAAGCATCATTCCGCACAACTGCTAATGAGGGTACGGGGTTAGATCCAAAATAGCATTTTGCGAAATTTATTGCTTGAAGTCCTGAGCAAGAATAAATAATTGCCAGTTTTAAAAATCTGTTAAATCTATTGCTTGATTGTGTTTTTAGTCGGAACATTAAACTTATCTTTACACGAAATGAAAATGTACATGTTAGTTGACTTAACATGTAAATTTATTTAGTATCATATACAAATCTCCTGCACGTTCATGATATCAATCTTTAAAAAATTGTTCTAACAAAGACTCGGTGCGACTTGAAGAAATGCGATTGTTCGGTGCCGAAGTCCGTATTGGGCGCAACAGGGGTGGTTTACTATAGTTTGGTGCACTCACGTGTGTACTATTCGAGCTTGTTGCTTCATGCGGTGAATTCGTAGAGAAATCATTATCAAACTCATTCCCAGGTTCTGATTTAATGGCAACGAAATCCTGTAAGAGATTCAGATTCTAAATGTTTCAATAATTGTATTTTAAGTAGACCGGGATTATTATTACCCCTTCCTCTTCTTCATTTGTTATAACTTCAGTTCTAGGAAATTCAATTTCCCTATCCGGTTGTGTGGTGCTTGCAGAATACATATTTGACGAAAAGTTGTTTAAACGGGTCATTATATCATCCGACAAATAGCCTCTTTGCCCCTGATATATCACTTCATTTATGAGTCTTTCCGCCAACAACCTTTGTGTCCATTCCATTTGGCGCAACTTTACTGCCCACGCTTTTGAATAATGGTCATATTCATCTTCTTGCGCACTTGGGCACTCGTACATTAATCTTGGTTTCACAACCTCTAATACATCATTTTTTTTAAACTTTTTTCTTGGCACAAAACTTTCTTGGAAGCTGTCAGTCTAGAAGATATAGAAGGCGTGTAATGAGTTGTTTCGTTAGTTCAATGTAAAACATATATGTATAGCAATGAATTAACTTCAAACTGAACTCTTAATAATATGTACATACGCAATATGTAGAAAAACGTAAAAGTGCGACACATTTACCTAAGGCAACAACAACATTTTTATTAAACTTTTTATTGAAACTTAATTTATTTTAAGTGAATCTTACACTCGGTCGCATAAGTCTGCGTACAAGGATAGTATGTAAAATTAGGCATGTTCTTTAGTTTCAAGTCCGGATATTGCGGTGGTTTTCTACTGTTTTTGGACTTCATACGCTATATTCTTTGGGTCGTTTTCCTGTTAGAAGTAATAATCATCTTCCATTCCAAATTTATTGACACTGCTCAGTAGATTTGCATTCAGGATATCTAGATACTCTATGGAATAAATTGCAAATTACCTACCCCGTTACTACACATGCAACACCAAACTATCACACCACCTGTACCATGCTTCATGTGGGTTTAAAATATTTGGATCGAGCGCTGTATGTACTGGGTTTTCACCAAACTTGTCAAAAATTCAATATTTGATTTCGTCAGTAAACAAGACCATCTACCAGAACTTCGGAGGCTTATTTATGTGATCTTTTGTAAACGCAATTCGTTTTTGGATTCTACGTGCTACATAGCTGCGATAGTTGGTCCTTTTCTAAATTCTGCGGACGGTGTTCTTGGAAACTGACTTATTGAACTGTTGGCGCAAGTTTTCAGAGATTGTTGATGCCATTAATTTGGGGTTTTACAGTATAGTTTGCACAACTCGTTTCTCGCGCTGAGTCAGTTTCGGTGGACGTCCAGAATGGGGCTTTGCCACTCAACTTTTTTTATAATTGATTTAAGAATGAAATTTTTCAACTGTTTCCGCAATTTGTTGTTAAGGTTTTTCTTTCCTTCGACACATGAACAATAATTCTTCGCACGGCAAAATTATTTTCCGTTGGTTTTGCTTTCATTTTAAATTTTACCACTCACCTTCCTTCAAGATAACGCTTAAACAACAAGATTAAATCGTCGTTCTTGTTTCTGTATCACTTTCTATGGAATGACTACAATTAACATCTTGCTAAACAGTTAAGAAGCACCGTTAAATTTTTGTACGCACACTTTTGCCTTTTGTCATATTGGTTGATATATTTCTAATATTTTAATTTCTCAAATGAAAATTGTTTAAACACATACACTCAAACATATGTGTGGTGTTTGGTTGAGTGTTTTTGGTTGCTCAACATTGCTTAGGAACATGTATCTAGTAAAAAGTGAAACGAACAGCAAGCTAATGTTGCTTGGCAACATGTATCTAGTAAAAAGTGAAACAAACAGTAAGCTAACGTAATAAAGCTTTTTTGCGAAAGCTTCAATAAAGCTGTTGTAACATTAATTTTGAATTGTAAAGCGTAAAGCTTTCACACAACGCTCGAATGCTAATGCGAAGACTCGATAAGGTAAACCTTTTTTAATATTAGGGCGGCCCTCTCAACATTCGCAGAACTTATTTCAATAAAAATATTAATTAAAATACATAAATTAAATTAAGTTTAAAAAAATTGAACATAATATTTTTTTTTTAAACGGACTTGAATCAAATGCCGTTGGTAAATATAAAAATTACAGCAGACAGTTGTCCGAGGCCTTCGGCCACGGACTGTCCCTGCAGGCTGTCAGAGACACGGCCATTAAGTTTAACGTAGAATACGCCATCCGATAAGACAGAAAACATATATAACAATAAATGATAAATATTATAAGCAAATGAATTTATTGTTATACATATATGTTTTCTGTCTTATCGGATGGCGTATTCTACGTTAAACTTAATGGCCGTGTCTCTGACACAGCCTGCAGGGACAGTCCGTGGCCGAAGGCCTCGGACAACTGTCTCCTGTAATTTTTTTCTTGAAGCCTTTAAAATGCATAAAATATGAATTTTGATGATCTTAAGTATGTGTTTTATAAAAAAAATTGTTTCAAACATGTACCGCATTATTTTCACATCGCAATTTGACGTTAATATATTTTTTATCCTTGTATGCATATTTGTGGGGTCGAGTGTAACTCAGTGATCAAAAAATAAAATTAGTATTAATGCCTTGCCTTGTGCAAATGGCGCCGTGAATGTCCCTAAAGGTCCCTCGTACTCGGATAAATTTAACTACATAGATGTCACAACTTTGCTGTCAATAAACTCAAAGCAGGCATTCTAGCTTAGTACTATTGCATTATTAGCGTACCCAGCGAATTATGTACTGATTCTTTAATAGATCCCAGGACCCATACCCAGAGTATGAATTTATTAATATGAAAGTACCAATGATTTCTGTTTGAATTTGTTCTCTGTGCAACTGATTCCAAGGGATCTTTTATAGAATAAACAGTTATGCAACATGTTATTGCAGAAACAGTACCAATTCCATGAAGTTGTTTTGGGACCTGTTCCTAAATTAAAGTCAAAAGTATCTGGGAGCTACATATAACTCGTTCCAAATGTATCTGTTCTAGAACCCTTTACTTAAGAACGCTCTTATATAATAGTACCTCTTCCTCTGTCATCGAAGCGCCCAAGCCCATTTTTAGAGTCATTGGGATGATCTCTAATGGTTTCTCCAAATTTTTTAAAAAATCCAATTTATGGAACCACCACAAATTTGGTTCGTACACACTCTCCGATCCTTCTCCCGACGTTACGCTTTGCCTTATCTTTTTCAACTCACGGCGATAACTGCTCCGCAAAATGTTTATCTTCTTCTTGACGTCGGCTACATCCGCATTAGCCTTATAGATTCTCATTATCTGCAACATATCCTCGTATGCTTCACATTTTGTCTCCTTGTTCAGATATTCCTGTGATCCAGAATCCCACAGACATCGTTTTGTTTGATAGCAATCAATAAATTGTTCCAAAAAGTTTCTGCTGTCATCCATTATCTGTGTGTATTCGTCTTTGTCTTTTCTATTTAATTCGCTGCATGGTGCTGTTTGAGTTGCTGTTTGTGCTGCTGTTTAGACTAGTGCTGTTGAAACCGATTTGTTTTGAGTAATCGATAAAATTTTTAGTGAGTACCTGAAAGAACACAAATTTTATCGGATTATTAAGCTGAGTTCGCATTATTTCATTTATTTGGCAATACGTCTCAGAGTATTCAAAACCCGTAACCGGTTTTCTGTACGTCCAACAACCGCCGATTTACTGAAAATTTGCAACCGCTGGATGAGGTTTTTTACTGTCTCACCGGTTTTTTGTTTTTAATTTATTTTGTTGCAAAAGCTTAATTTATTGTTAAATTGAAATCTAGTTAGGAACAATGCTCTGATTTACATCAAAATTTCACCACCGACAAAACCTTCTGCGCTGAGTCGGAAGTGTGTTTTTTTTTCTACCGACGGTCCAACTTCTTGAGATATAGACCTTTGAATCGGTCATATCTCAGGTATTTATAGTCCGATCTGCCTAAAATGGGTATTACTGCAAAAGTCTTTCTAAACTCTATTGTCTGGAAGCATGGTTTGTTTTATTAACCCTAATTTAAATAAAGATTTTTTAACCTCACTTTTTTCATAATATTTTATTATTTTCAAAAAATTTCTAGTAAATTTATTGTTGTAGACTCCGATAATAGAGAAAACCCCAACTCCTTTTTTAAGGTATAATAATCACCTGTAACCTTTGAATAATCACCTGTAACCTTTGAATGACCGGAGATATTGACGTTCAAAAAAATCGGGCTACTTCTCAAAATATACCGTCCGGAACCGGTGTAAAACTGTAGGTCCCAATAAGTGAGTGAAAAACTAGAAAGCGCACAGCTCACCGGTTGTGAGTAGCTCTCCCCACTTGCATCATGGGATGTAATGGAAACCATTCCCTACAAGAAATAAATGATACTGAGTTCATGGTACAAATACAAGGTAGGAGCATTACTTACTGATCCGGTCTCTAATACCCCCGAGGGTTTAAGGCATAGAATAACACATACATAGATAAACTTATTCTCTCTGACGTTTCATTTCACACTCTTCATCGTAGGTTTGTGGAAATGAGAGCAATTAAATTTAAAATTGCGTTACACCAGGTGGAGTTGCAAAATATGTTCACTTAACTTTTCCTGTCGTTTTGGTGTATAACTGAAAAATTTAAATATATTTTGCACTTTTTTGTTGACTTTTTTCATTGGTATACATTTGTATTGTATTTAACACAACTAGTTTGCCACAAAAACAGGAAATTCAGTTGTTGTTCCTTTGTTAAACGTTGTTTACTATTGCCTCTATCTGGTATTATTTAACCCATATTTTCCACCATCCAATGTTTACTTTCCACCGTACCTAGGACGTTGAATATTTCAATACACGACAAATTTTCTGATGATGTTATTGTATCTAACTATTGAAATTCCAACCATATTTAAATAAAATTACATAAAGTATGCAAAACGTATGAAATAATCACGTTATGACGCGGGAAAGAAATGCGTTTGAGGGAATCGCGTCGACTTTTTTGGTTCTCTTCTACTAGGGTTGCCAAATTGTGGGGTTTTTTCTTCTCTACCTGTACATCCTTTTTGATTTTACATATTCATCAACAACTATGAACATAGATATATGAACAACTTTGAATGAACTTCATAAACCGAAAATTTCGGTCACTTTTCATTTGCTTGGTACTCAGCTCTTTGCGTTAATTTCGTAGTTAAAATCAAGTACATGGTTGTTACGCCAAAGTTATTTCGCACGAAAACAATTCTTGAGAATTGTTTGTGACTGGAATTTTGACATTTTGACAATTTTAACCACCAAAAGCAATACGATATGTGTTAAAAATGAAATGGAGCGCGTAGAAGTTATATAATTTAAATATTTGCAAGGTAAATCAAAGATATGTGGTAACTCTCCCCAACAAAATTTTCCGTTTAGAGGTAAATGACAACATTTCGCAAGAACTGAATACGGTGCTATACTGAGTACGATGAAATGAAATCAGCTGGGCTGACGCTATTACCTTGTATCTGTATCATGACTGAAGTATGTAAAAAACATGAAATTGTATGAAATAATCAAGTTATGACGCGGGAAAGAAATGCGTTTCAGTGAATCGCGTAGACTTTTTTGGTTTTTTTCTACTAGGGTTGCCAAATTCCCCCGGTTTTTTTCTTCTCTAATTTTTGCTAACATTGCTAATAGTAAGGAATGCATCATGGTAAAATAAGTAAGGTAAACTCGTTAGAACAGCTCATTTGAACTTGTTTTCTTGCTTAGGTGTTTATCTTCTGTTAAATGCACATGTAGTTTGTTTTTGTACTTTTTGGATTACTTTTACAGTAGATACACACATGTACAAAATTTTACAGATTAGGAACACCAAACAAAAACAAACTGCCTAAATTTACAAAAATTCCTACATGCAAAATAAGTAGGGTATGGAATGCATGTGCAAGAGTGAAACAACTCTACAAGAATGGTTACTGTCATTTGACCGTTAGTGTTGATGGAAACTTGAATTTGTTGACGTTTAAAAAGTAATATTTGTTAATCCTCGACAAAAGTACAGAATATTTAGTTTCCTTACAAGTGCATTATCGTTAAATATCATGGACTAAAAATAAAGAAAAGAATAAATGTATCTGATCCAAAAAAAAGATAATAGTGGTCCTCATGCAAACTCGAAAGAGTCTCGTAAACGCGTAAACCAAAGAAATTTCCCATACAAAGCGACTTGCACAAAAGTGGAAAGTCTTCAAGTCAGATTTGCTGCGCAAACGTGGGATGGAGAAACGTATAAACTTTTGACACATCGTTGTCATCTGACTAGGATGGATAAATAAGGTGATAGCAATAGAACAGTAGAAAAAGTACACGTACATAATACATGCAATTGCCACTGCTACCACATTATGTATCCATCTTGGTCAGCTGATATGGTTTTGAGCACAAATACGCTGAGCAACTTTACTTGGTGCCTCATGCAACGGTGCGAGGGAAACTTGCGCTGAGCAAAAGTTCTCGGCTTTCACGTTTGCATGAATGCCGCTAATGATTATGAAAGAAGGCATTTAAAAGCCATGAAAAAAGTGCAAGATTCTGTCTGTGGCATGACTGGCAAGACTCAGGACAAAATCATTGGCGAAGTCGGCAGCATGCTCCCTTTCCTGATCATTACAGCGGTGCAAGAGGTAGAGCAGAAGTTGGGCGCACCAGATTTTGCTCAAGCAATGGCAACAAACTCATATTTATAGTGCAATATATTGATATTCATACATACTTCTTCACAGAAAATATACTGAAAGAGGCGTCAGCAGTGTCAGCCCCGCAATGTTCACGGATAACCTGCTTGAGAAATACAATTGGGATGGGAGGTGGGAAAAGCATGTGGTAGGGAAGCTTATGTGGTTCAACAAGACTCTGCGAGGTATGTACATATGTTTTTTCTATAAATGACTAAATAATTATTAATTTATATGCTTGCATATATACTTATAGCCTGTTTCTTTATCTCGAACGAAAAGCTGAGCGAAAGAAAATCAATCACTCACATTCGACTCAAATTGGGTTTCTCTAAGTCGAAATTTTCGTACGCCTGCCTCCATGTTTATTCGTAAGTGACAGCAGATTCGAAATAGATAAACCAAAATTTGTACTGAAAAGTTTTATGTTTTCATTCGACTTGAAACGACAAGATTGTGAAACCCAAATCAACTTTCTTTCGTCTAGAACACGAACGAAAGTTTTCGTTCGAGATTTAGAAACAGACTGTTATTATTATTATTATTATTATATATATATATATATATATATATCCTGATCAAATTTTAGATGTTTTCAACTCCAAGGAGCTCTGGAGTTTGAAAATCGTGTGAAAAAGATATTTGAACGAAGCCATCATAGGATGAAGAAGATTTATTAAAAACAAATTGTAAATAAGTATTTTATTTTGTCCAGTTTTATTTTTATTTGTTGTTTATTAACAGAAAATATTTAATTTTTAATATATTACTTTATTCATTTTGAATCGTTTATTCTTATTCATTCGTTCTCATTCATTTAATCATAGGCAGCATTCACACTGGTATCGATTTTCTTGATTTTGCCACTTTTGTTGATTTTAAGCCGAAATCAAGATAATTTGCTTGATTTCCCATACGGTCTGACAGACGACAAATCGGGTATTTTTTCTTATTTGTCTGAGAATCAGGAAAAATTCATGATTTGCTAACCCGGGGGTTACAATTTCAACTAGTTGCTTTCAACTCCGAATTTTCCACTAATACACTCACACATTTTAAAGTTGAAAGGCTGTTGCTTGCGATTTTCTCTTTCAACCAGCGTTTCAACCAGTTGTTCAACTAAACAACTGATTTGTAACATCTGTGTCAAATTCGTTTGCTTTGTTTGATGGAAAAGTAAATAAAGCTTGTGTGTTTTTAAAACAAAAATTAAGTGGTCTTCATGAAAGATCGAAAGAACCTCGTAAACTCGAAAACATCGTAAACTTGCACAGCAAACGTCAAAACAAACAATTTCCCATACAAAGCGACTTGCTCAAAAGTGGAAAGTTTTCGAGGCAAATTTGCTGCGCAAACGTGGGATGGAGAAACGTGTAAACTTTTCACATTTCGTTGTCATCTGACTAGGATGGATAAATAAGGTGATAGCACTAGAACAGTAGAAAAAGTACACATACATAATACATGCAATTGCTACTGCTACCACCTTATGTATCCATCTTGGTCAGCTGATATGGTTTTGAGCACAACTACGCTGAGCAACTTTACCTTTTGAGGAAACTTGCGCTGAGCAAAAGTTCTCGGCTTTCACGTTTGCATGAATGTCGCTAGTATGTTTGTTTACAACCATTTCAATCAAGGCGCATTTATGTGGTGGTACTACTAGAATAGCAGAGTTATTTACTTTTGTCATTTCTTGTTTCTCAAACATAAATTTTTTATACTTTTTTGTTTTTACTTTTGGAATTCATTTGTGCTGATTTTTATTGTGGAAAAATACAAGACACAGATAAAAGCTTATTGTTGTAGGCTTGGTGTGGTTGTTGTCGTAGTAACACTACCTCGACAATGCGCCTTGACATTCAATCAAATCACCAAAAACTCCAATGCATGGTACAAAGAAATGGTAGAAGCACTAGCGCAGTTGATTTGAACTTCTTTCTGGACTGAGTGTGAGTAAGTTTTTCTCTTATGTCAAAGTTTGTTTACATTTGTTTGTCTGCAACCCCCGTTCGCCAGCAACTGCTGTTTTTGAAATATTTCTCTGCAAAAATTACATAGAACCGTTTTAATTTTCACACTTAAACACTTTCAATATATCAAATAACACTCAATCATTTTCTAAATGGCACTTTTTGCAAATTTATTTACATTTTCATCATTTTTCTATCAGCTGACTTGCCACAACACAGACACTGAGCAAAAACAAAATGCCTGTTGTTTTTGGCTTGTTATATTTGTTGTCGTACTGCATCTACCATTATATTTCTACCATGCTCCAATGCGGACACTTCAGATTTTGTTAGGACATTTGATACGAAATCAGGAAAATATTTGGCAATGCGAATGAGCTATATTATTTATTATTAATAATTATTTGAATAATTTTATAAAATTTGTAGTTATTATTCTCGGATATGCACCAAAATTTCACCATTCAGAAAAGCTTCTGCCCTGAGTCCAAGAAATTTTATTTTTCCTGTTCGGCCCAACTTCTTGAGATAGGTCTTTACAGCTTGAGTATATAAAAACAGCTTGATATAAAAATTTTTGACTGCGGTGCTTTCTGTTTTATAAAAAAAATAATTTCCCTGTAGGAAATGTCTATAGTGAAACAGTACTGACTTACTATTGACTGTGTCACCAGTACTACTGACCAAATATACCCCAGGCAATGTAAAATTCTATTGACATTTAACATGTGCTTGTCATTGAGAATGAACTACTGACACAAGAACTACTGACTAGGTGGTACTTTTGGAACCATATGGAGACATTGGAACCAGTGAATCAGTAGTCCATTGTCGCTATTTTTGTCAACACTTGTGATTTTTTTCCAAATAAAAAGACGTAAAATTCAAAATTAAAATCATATTTACGCGACACCACGTGATTTTACAACCAAGCAAAGCGAAACAATGAAAAAGAAGAAGAAGCATTGACGTCCATCTGTCATAAATTTCTCTACACATCAAAGCCAGACAAATATTTGTAGACAAGTTGTAGACATATCGCATCCTGGTCAGCGTCTGATCCATAATGGGCGGCTGCAATCAAATATCCTGGCAGTAGGTAAAATGCAAAAACCCGGTGGGCTGGGTTTGCCTCCCGCCACCGTTCATAATGGCAGTGAAAATACAAAAACGAAACAGAAAACATAAACAACCCCTATTTGTTGACGACCCCCGCAAACGTTATAAGGACCACGATTTACGGATATGCACTTGGAATGTAAGAACTCTATATAGATCCGGTGCAAGTATCCAACTGGCAGATGTCCTCGAAAGTTATAAGGCTGACATTACCGCTATCCAGGAAATGCGATGGACAGGACATGGCTGCACAAGAAAAAGAAACTGCGATATATACTACAGTTGCCATGAAAAAAAACATGAATTTGGTTGTGGATTTGTAGTTGGCAAAAGACTGCGACATCTAGTCTCTAGGTTCAATCCTGTGAGTGAACGAATAGCCACAATCCGCATAAAAGCGAAATATTTTTATATTTCCCTAATTTGTGTGCATGCCCCGACAGAAGAGAAAGATGATGATGCCAAAGACATATTCTATGAGCTCCTAGAGGAAACGTATGACCGCTGCCCTGGCCATGACATTAAGATTGTACTAGGAGATTTTAATGCCAAAGTAGGAAGGGAGAATGTGTTTAATCCAACTATTGGCAATTTCAGTCTTCATGCTGACAGTTCCGACAACGGTATGAGACTGATTGACTTTGCCGCGGCAAAAAACATGGTCATCAGTGGCACAAGATTCCAGCATAAAGACATCCACAAGGCTACTTGGGTATCCCCTGATCAAAGAACTAGGAACCAAATTGATCACGTGGTAATTGATGGAAGGCACTCATCCAGTGTAATGGACGTACGAGTGATCAGAGGAGCTAACATCGATTCTGATCACTACCTGGTAGCAGCAAAGGTTCGCACAAGATTAAGTAGAGCGAAAATCGTACGAAACCAGACGCAGAGGAAGCTGGACATCGGAAAGCTGCAATTACCAGAGGTAGCCACAGCCTACTCAAGGAAGCTCTCGCAACTTTTGGCACAGAACCCACCCCCTCCCGATGACGATCCTGATGCGCAGTGGAAACCCATTTCCGACTCTATAAAAACTGCCGCAACAACCGTACTTGGTTTCGAAAAACCGCTTCGCAACAAACCGTGGTACGATGAAGAGTGTCGCATAGCAAATGACGAAAAGAACGCTGCACGTATGGTAATGCTTCAGTCAATTGCAACGCGAGCTGCAACTGAGCGGTATAGGGAGAAGAGAAAGGAGGTAAACCGTCTCTTTAGGCGTAAGAAACGGCAGTGGAGAAAACGCGAGAGTGAGAAAATTGAGACATACAGAAGGAAGAACGAAGCCCGAAAATTCTACCAAAAAGTTAAAAACGGAACTAATGGACATGGTTCAGGGCCCCCCTTCTGTAAAGACAAAGACGGAAATCTCGTCGCAGATGTGCAGAGCATGTTGGGAATATGGAGAGAGCATTTCTCCGCGCTACTAGTACCTGAGATATCCGATGACGATGGGACAATCGATCACAATATGGACGACGACGTCGATTGCCCCCCTCCTAACCAAGACGAGGTCAGAACAGCTATTGCCCGGCTTAAGAACAACAAAGCCGCAGGAGCCGATGGATTACCGGCGGAGCTGTTTAAGGCTGGCGGCGATGAGCTGATAAGGTGCATGCATCAGCTCATTAGCAAAATTTGGTTAGATGAATGCATGCCCGGCGATTGGAGTCTCAGTGTACTATGTCCCATATTTAAAAAAGGTGACCCGAGTATTTGTGCCAACTACCGTGGAATAAGCCTTTTATCCATAGCATATAAGGTTCTATCAAGTATAATGTGCGAAAGACTAAAACCAATTATCGCTGACCTGATTGGACCATACCAGTGTGGCTTTAGGCCTGGAAAATCGACAACTGACCAGATTTTCACGCTACGCCAAATCCTGGAGAAGACACACGAAAAACAAATCGACACCTATCATCTATTTATCGATTATAAAGCAGCCTTCGATAGTCCGATACGGGAGAAACTCTATGAAGCAATGTCTGAGCTTGGTATTCCTGCAAAACTCATACGCCTTTGCAGGATGACCTTGACGAACACCAAATCCGCAGTGAAAGTTGGTAAGGATCTTACCGAACCTTTCGAAACTAAGCGAGGCCTCAGGCAAGGCGACACCCTATCGTGCGATCTCTTTAACATCTTAATGGAGATCATTATGAGAAAAGCTGCAGTCAATATGAATAAAACCATCAGCAGCAAAAGTCACATGCTGCTCGCGTATGCTGATGATATAGATATCATTGGGCGCACAATTAGAGAAGTTACTGCGGTTTTTTCGAGAATTGAGAAGGAGTCAGCAAAAGTGGGTCTGACGGTGAATGAGGACAAGACAAAATTAATGGTTTCAACGAACAGGGCCTCCACGCGATTAGACCAAAGCGTGAACGTTGATAACCGTTATAACTTCGAGGTAGTGGACGAATTTATATACCTCGGATCTGCCGTGAACAAAAACAACAACGTCAGCCTTGAGATCAAACGGAGAATTGTGCTTGCGAATAGATGTTATTTTGGGCTAAGCAAGCACTTTAGAGATAAAGCCCTCTCTCGAGTAACAAAAGTCCAGCTGTACCAGACTCTCATTCAACCTGTCTTGCTTTATGGCGCAGAATCCTGGGTCCTATCGCAAGCAGACGAAACATCTGTAGGAGTCTTCGAGAGAAAAATACTCCGAAAAATTTATGGCCCTATAGTGCACAACGGCGAGTATCGGCGACGCATGAACCATGAGCTGTATGAGCTTTATCCTGACATTGACATAGTTAAGCGGATCAAGATAACGCGATTGCGCTGGCTAGGCCATGTCAGTAGAATGGATGAAGATGAACCAGCGCGAAGGCTTTTCGAAACCGAACTCGAAGGAAGACGAAAAATAGGAAGACCAAGACTCCGCTGGAGGGATCAGGTTGACGAATCCCTGCGTACACTTGGTATTGCCAACTGGAGAGATAAAGCAAAAGATCGAACTGGTTGGCGAAATATGTTATCTTCGTTTTGTAAGGTCCCTGACCCCCCGGGGTTGTCCGAGACCGGATAAGTAAGTAAGTTGTAGACAAATTGTCGACAATGTCACCATAATAGTTGACAAAATTAATTAATAATAACTAAAACAGAACATACTAAATAACAAATAAACAAACAATTTCATTGAATTACTACAAACACAAAAAACAAAACAATTTCATTCCACATACCGATTTGTCCGTTCACCGATTTTTGATTCGTCTATTTCGACAACGATTCCGGGATCACCAATCTGAGAGCGCCTCTGGAGAGGACTGTGCACAACAACTTCTCGGCAGGAGCTGTTCCAGTCCATTCCAGTCGTAAGCGACCCTTAATTGTGGGCAATTTGAAGTTTTTGCTCCACATCAGCACAAACACCAGCCCCTGATATACAGACAAATGGGACTTTCCGAAAAAGTGCCAATCCGCAAGCTTACCCAATACTTGCACGGCCGATCCTTCTACTTTTTTACCTCAATTTTAGAAATGCATTTATTTAAAACAAAAATTAGTTATGTAATTTCACATTTACACAACACTACCGCCACACCCAGCCGTCTCTGTTATTACTTGGCCTTAATTTCAAAATATGTATGTCCATTTGGGCACTTATAATCAATCACCTTCTTTGGGGACCAACCTCCAATCAACTAAGTGGGTAATTACACATTCGGGAACCAGTCCGTGGACATTGCAATTAAACAAATTATAGAGATCCGTAACGCTTTTTTCGTCCATTATTAGAAAATGCTTTAAACTAATTAAAGTTCACATACGAAAGGATAACGGTTCTTCTAAATAGTTGTGTTGCCAGATTAGGCCTCTATTGAAAATTTCATTAGAGTACAACAAAATTAGGCAACCACTTTTCATAATCGAAAAGAGATTTGTAAATTATACATATATACATAGTATATGCTTTTATTTTATTATAAAAAACGTGAAAATAACCCAAAAAAATTAAATAATATTTTTCGATAACTAGCTTAGTTATCGACTTATCGAATGCTAAAAAACCTGTGAAACAAAACAAAAACTTCTAAAATTACCGTTTTATCAAATAAATAAATAATCTTAAAAATAAGCGGAAACAATTTAATATCTTTTTTCAATAACTAGCTTAGTTATCGACTTATGGAATGCTAAACACAATTATCTTTTGGGTTAAACAAAACCCAAAAAATTCAAATTTTTAATTATTTATTTGAAAATCATATTGGAGTTTGATATTTTTTGTTAGCGTATATGAAGTACTTAACGCTTTTAATTTAATTAATTTAAATATTTAAATATTATAGAAAAAAAAAAATATTAGAAAAACATCGGTGTCCCTATTATTTTTTCCAACACTGTATATACATAGTATATGCTTTTATTTTATTATAAAAAACGTGAAAATAACCCAAAAAAATTAAATAATATTTTCCGATAACTAGCTTAGTTATCGACGTATCGAATGCTAAAAACCCTGTGAAACAAAACAAAAACTTCTAAAATTACCGTTTTATCAAATAAATAAATAAATCTTAAAAATAAGCGGAAACAATTTAATATCTTTTTTCAATAACTAGCTTAGTTATCGACATATGGAATGCTAACCACAATTATCTTTTGGGTTAAATTTGTTCTTTCTTTTTGAACTTTAATATCTCCGGTGTTGGAAGACTTGCATATTATGGGAGTCTAGTAAAGCAATAGGTATACCAGGGCATTTTTATTAAAAAATGTATACATGTTTATTAAAAAAGTGAGGTCTTTATTATTGTTTATTGGGCCCCAATGGGTTACTAAAAACAAATATCTTTATAAAGGCACTTATAGAGTTTCCAAAGGCCTATCCTGTGAAATTTATTTTAATTTAAATGGCTGACTTACGCGCGATTATACATTCAAGCTTTGGAGGCTAATTTTTCGGAAAATATGGACTAGCGGTCAAAATTCTTTTTAATCACCGTTTAATTTTAGGTGAGTCGCAATTAAAGTGTATTTGTTCCTTCACTTTGTTCCCACAACAAAACATTACGACCGTCTGGCCCTGGTAAATATTTAAAATGCAACATCTTTTTCACTTATTTTTTTCTATTTTTGTGCATATACATTAAAGCAGATTTATTTATTAAGAGAACTACAGTTTTTGCTTCCTTCATAAAACATTAATTTAGAATTTGTAAAATTGATGGACAAGCAGTCCAAGCATGTATAAATGCATTAGCTTAAAATTATTAGTTTGCTCAAGAAACTTTTGTGTATTGAGAAAATATATATCCATCCTGACCGCGGTTGTCGAAATACAACTGGTATTCAGCGGTAATCAGTGTGATTTTCATTATTTTAGAACTATTTTCGATATGAATACTTTTGTTTGCAACATTTTACGTAAAACGAATAAAATGCACTTGTGAACAATGTTTGATGTGTTGTAATTGGAATCAATTATTGTAGTACATCACTGGAGACTTCTTCAATAACCCTAAAGGCACTATCGATTTCTTCTGCACTTAGCAAACGATTTGAGGTTATTCGAAGGCTGGGACGCACAGGGTGCTTCTCCAAGTTTGTGAGATAACAGGCCTCTACGACAGCAATCCCGCGGGAGATACACTGAAATAGGTACAGGAATGAAAAACTACTGCATATCGTGTATATTTTATGTTTAAACTTACAATGTCAGCGATTTCACATAGTTTCTTTCTCTCATCATCATTACAATCTAAACGATCCATCAAATACAAATGTTGCACGGGCGATAGTTCATTGCTACGCAAGGTCAATTTCGAAAACTGGGAGAACTTCGAATGCAACATTTTGGTTTTAACTTGTAGCTCCTTAAACATTTCTGGTTCCTTTTCAAAGCGATTAAGAGCCGATATAGCAGCCTGTGCTAAAAGTGGTGGCAGAGAGGCTGAGAAACAATAACCTAGGCCGGACAAACGTTGGTGCTCGACTATAAAGTGTGAGCCTACACAGAAACCGCCAATAGATGCCACTGCCCATTCCATGCCTGCAGATATCAGGTCAACGTCATCTCGCTGGAAGTATAGTATAATCTAAAACATAATTTGAGACATATGAGTTTGTACATACATCGACGTTGAAGTGTTCAGTAAGTCCACGGCCATTTTCGCCCAAAACGCCAAACGATAGACTTTCGTCAAGGAATAAACGCAGCTTGTATTTGGCTCTTAATGCAACCAATTCAGGCAAGGGACAGATGTCGCCTGTATTTATGTAAATGCCCTCAGCAACCAGAAATCTACGAGTTTTGGATGCCTTCTTTGGATTCTAATAGAATTAATTGGTAATGTTTATTTGAAAGTTTTAGCGTAGACAGCAAATTGTAACTACCTTTGTATCTCTAATTGATTGTTCCTGCAATAATCTCTCCAGGTCTTGCATATCATTATGTTTGAAAAAGAAAATTGTGCTGCGAGAAGCATCTAAACCTTTCTGAACTGCAAAATTCACTCCTTCATCACTAAACGAATGAACGCAAGTTTTAAACATATGAACATGTACACCATGGCGACAAAACGAACTTACACGAATATGATATCTCCCCTCTTTGAATATGCCGGTATAGCACTTGCAATTGTTGAGAATCCGTATGAGTAAACTAGTGCTTCCTCCATTTCCATAAATTTAGCTAGTCGTTCCTCCAAATCCAAATGCACATCCATTGTACCATAAAAGCCCCGAGGACCACAAGACCCTACGCCATATTTACGCAGACTTTTACAGGCATCCTCCAAGATCTCCTCATCCTCCAGCAAACCCAAATAGTTGTGTGTAGCCAGATTAAGACAGTCGTGGCCATCGACCACAACACGCTTGCCTACCTTCGATTGGACTAGACGTGTACGCAATAGAGGATGGTCGGGTACAGTGTCTGGCACTAACGGCTCCGGCTCATAGCTTGCTATAATGTCATCTTCCTGTTCTTTAGTGTAACGTTTGCGTCCATTACGCTGGTACAACAAGAGCCATATCACAGAAAGTAGAAGCAATGTCTCCAAGACTATGGTATACACGGGGGTCTGCCGAAATAAATATTATATTAAAGGATTAAAAACTTAACCTTTGAACTTGCACTTACATTTTTAAATATCCTCTCGATTTCAGTGAACAAATACGGGATGGCTACCATTTTATGTGGTATTCTTGAAGTATGAAATCTCTCCAAATTTGGAACACTAATTAGTTTTGAAGGCCGTGCTGAGCGTGCGTTGTTGTGCTGTGCGATTTAATGCGTCACCAATGTTTTGAATTTGAAAGACAAACGTCATCGGCAAATCTCGTGCTCTTCAAACCACTTTTCCTTGCTGTGCACTATTCGAATGAATTCTTCTTCAGCTCGTCCGATATTTAGCTGGATCTCGACCGGTTATGACTAAGAACAATGGAGAATTATTTATCTTCAACCACTGTCCAAAGATAATTTATTCGTATCTACGACACCTTGCTTTATTACACGAAAGTGTCCGTGAAAAGGGTTTGACCAAGATAGTGCAGTGCAGGGTTAAAAGTCAGCTGGCATTATAACTAATACACGCCATGAATTCTAATCGAACTAAGACCTCTATAATTCACTTTATTTAATTGGTCATTATTTGTTATTGAATTTCAGTAAGTTTTCCGGTTAATAGACCTTATTTTGGGAAAATGCACATTTCCACCGTCTACACCCCAAAATTGATTAACCTAAACCTTCCAAGATGTATTTTTACCAGGTGATGTTATTAAAACAACGGCATGCGCATGCTACAAATATGTCTAATTTATACCGAAGTTTATCGCGGCCAGGTTGGTGATAACCTTGTTCTCTAAACTTTGCCGTTTACACCACCTAATTTAATAATAAATTGTATAATTGTCGAATTTTAATGAAATTTTCTGCAACTCGACTTCGGCTCCAAACTATCACCATTGGATAGAACTTTTCATTTTAAAAAAAAAAAAAGCAAAATAAAAAAATCGGTGGCAACGCCGATTTTCGGAGTTATGGCCCCCAAAGTTCCGACATACAGAATGATACTACGAGTGTGGTGGCGTGTTGTGGAACCGATTTCATCACTTTTTTGTGTAAAAGGAGTCGAAATAAACAAACAAAATTAAATAATTTTTTTCGATAACTGACTTAGTTATCGAAATATCGTATGATTAATTTTTAAAAATATCGTTTGTTTTCAATTTCAACATTTCACAGAAAAAAAATTTAGGTCTTAATAGGAAATCAAAAAATATTCCACGTAAAAAGCCATACATCACAAAAATACTATGCCGAAGCCGCTAAGCCGGTTTTGGAATAACCCCAGAGGAGAAAACCACTAATGCCAGTTTTTCAGTCAGTGGTGATCTTGGTTTCTTAGTTAAATTGTGGTTAAACATCGAATTTTGTTTTTCAGTCAATGGTTATCAATAATTTAACCACCCAATGTTGGTTGGTTAACTTGTAGTCAGACCCATATGATTTGACAATCACATTACTGGCTCTCAACATGAGAAATGTAAAGTTGCATAAAAAACATGTTTCTGTTTTGAGTATTTGTACATATACTTTGCGCCTAGATCGTTAAATTGTTGCGGCAACATTATTTTCTACACATTTTTGATAAAATGACTTCGAGTTTATGCATTTAATTCTTATTTAACATAATTCCATTTGGTTGCTCCTCTGTTGTTTTGGTATTTAGCTCAACACAGATGTTTTGTCCAATAAGAATATAAGGGTTGCCATAATCGTTAACAATATGACGGCTTACTTTAACTTGCCACTGAAAAACAAAATGCAAAGTGACAAAGGTCAAATCGGTCCCACAAGACGGCACCATACTCGTAATACTATCCCATATGCCCGAACTTTGGGGGCCCGTAACTCCCAAAATAGGGGTTCCCACCGATTTTTATTTCACTTTTTTACTTACAATAACGTTCCCTACACCCAAAAAAATTGGACATGCCGATCTATACTAGGTCTGTTCCTAAATTTTTTATTTAAAATTAATAAGGTTGTGAAGTTTTTGTACGAAATGTGAAATGGCCGCTAATCTAGTGTATTGTAAGTGCTACATGTGTAATTTAATTTGGCCATTTATGGTTTGTTTATATTTTTATTGTTTTCATCATATTGAGTATTTTTTGCATTGAACTATCCAAAATAAAATAATTGTTGAGTGTATGGCTATTATAGCTATCACACTCGAACATGAATATTCATAGTGTGTTCGCCGGTATTTTACCTACAAATAACTTCTATTGTCAAAATTTTCATATTTGATTTAGCACAACTAAACACAAATATTTCTACCTACACCATACAAAAAATTATGCAACACTATCCTCTTTGTGCTATTTCTGACTCTTATTATTTTGACATTTATTTTATTTTCCCTCCGTTCCTGCTTTTTGTTTGTGTTTTTCAATTTATTATAAATATTTACAAAAATTTGTTCGTTTACAAAAAATTACATACTCACAAAAGGAAATTATCAAAATCAAAAACGATGTACAAGTAGACAGTTAACACTCAAATGCTAACAAACACAACGAGTGAAACCCTAATCATTCTCTGTTCTCTCTCTTACTCTCTTCATTGAATATTTCAATACACTAGCAGCGTTTGGATAGTTGTATTGTATATAACTATACAAATTCAATGAAATAATCAAGATATGACGCGTGAGAGAAATGCCTTTGAGTGAATTTCTACCACTTTTTGGTTCTCTGTTACCAGGGTTGCCAAGCTTCGCACATCTTCTGGTTGTCTAGTCTTTGTAACACCAAGATAATTCGTTTATATAGATTGGAAAAAAGTTTCCTTGGTGAACTGCATACACAAAAACGATGTACAAGTAGACAGTCAAAATGTCTCTTCACTCAAATGCCAACAAACAAAACGAGTGAAACCCTAGCACTTCTCTGCCCTCTTTCTTATTCTCTTCATTGAATATTTCAATATACAAGGTGCTTTTTGATAGTGTTATTGTATATAACTATACAAATTCCAACCATGTTGAAGTAAAATTACATAAACAATGCAAAAAGTATGAAATAAGCAAGATATGACGCGAGAGAGAAATGCGTTTGAGTGAACTCCTAGTACTTTTTGGTTCTCTTTTACCAGGGTTGCCAAGTTGCGCACATCTTCTGGTCGTCTAATTGTAAATCGTCTTTGGCATACAACTAAAGGGATGATAAAAGTTAGCTTTATTTCAATAGATCACCAGTTTTTGAGAATTTTATTGTTTATAATCCTTTAAATACCAACAATATTTAAGGAAATGTCCATAAAATCTGAAATTAACCTAGTATATTTTTGGTAGCAAAGTCTAACAAATTTTCAGATCTATACTAAATATCTTGTCTTGGCAAAACCACGTGCATTTGGCTAGTTGGAATTTGTATAGTTATATACATTAACACTATCAAAAAGCAGCTCGTGTATTGAAATATTCAATGAAGAGAGTAAGAGAGAGAGTAGAGAAGTACTAGGGTTTCACTCGTTTTGTTTGTTGGCATTAGAGTGAAGAGAAATTTTGACTGTCTACTTGTACATCGTTTTTGTTTTGATGGAGACAATTAGACGACCAGAAGATGTGCGCAACTTGGCAACCCTGGTAAAAGAGAACCAAAAAGTGCTACGACTTCACTCAAACGCATTTCTCTCTCGCGTCATATCTTGATTATTTCATACTTTTTACATAGTTTATGTAATTTTACTTCAACATGGTTGGAATTTGTATAGTTATATACAATAACACTATCAAAAAGCTGCTCGTGTATTGAAATATTCAGTGAAGAGAGTAAGAGAGAGAGTAGAGAAGTACTAGGGTTTCACTCGTTTTGTTTGTTGGCATTAGAGTGAAGAGAAATTTTGACTGTCTACTTGTACATCGTTTTTGATGGAGAAATACAGGGTTGTTGGTGAATTCTGCTTTTACGTAAATATACTACCAAATAAACGACGCTGGTCGGTGATTTTTTTCTGTCGTATGTGACACATAAAAAGTTGCATTGAATTGTCTCAAAAAATCGAAGTTATTTTTTTTTATTTTATTGTTATAATTTGTTACAGTATAAATATTACCGTTTTGACGGATCGCTTGTATAATATTTATGTGAAATTGTTAGGGACGACGTGAACAACGTTCCGTTGGACTGGAGAAACTACCACTCGGCATACATTCCGACGTCCCCAAAAGAAAATTTTATGCAGAATTGTTGCCCGTAGATGTAAAAAAAAACATTAAACAGCCTAAAATTCAAGTAGTTGGTCGAGGAAAATCAGGTTATACTACTTTCGGGAAAGCTGGGTGAGTGAATCTGAATTGATATTTGCCTAGGTGAATTTTGTATTCAAGTACTTTATTGTTTACCGAATTGCGTTAAATGCGAAGATATAAAATAATTTAATGCATAATTTTATTATCTATGTCAAGTAATTCCAATGAGAAAAAAGCATAACTGTTTAAGATGAAAGAACACTTAATAGTGTCCCGTTCAGCACTAAATTACTGTGACGACCACTTGTTGAATTTTCTTTGTTTACATATTTCTACCAATGGGAGGATGCTGGGAGCAGGGTTACCAATGTTACTATATTTTCTGAGAACACTGGGAACATGTTGCTTTGCGTTTTTAAGCAACATGCGAAGATTAATGGGCTTAAACCTAGAATAGGTCGGCAACTCGCTTCGGCTCCAAACTAATACCATTGGATAGAACTTTTAATTTTAAGTAAAAAAAATTAAATAAGAAAATCGGGGGCAACGCCTATTTTCGGAGTTGTGGGCACCCAAAATTCGGACATACAGGATGATACTACGAGTGTGGTGCCGTGTTATGGGACCGATTTCACAACTTTTTTGTACAAAACGAGTCGAAATAAACAAAAATAAATAAATATATTTTTTCGATAACTGCTTAGTTATCCACGTATCGGATTTTTAAAAATATCCAGAAAATATTTTTTTTTCAAGCAATCGAGTGATTTTTCGGATTTTGCCACACATCGACTTCAGGTACAGGGGAGTTTTAACCCTCCTGCCTGAGCCCGGCCGGACGGCCGGGCGACTAATTGCAATATAAATTTAACGATTTTCCAAAAGTTCTACCACACGGTACGAGCAACATAGGTCCCTGCCAGGGCTACTTGGCCCGTAACTCCCAAAATAGGGGTTCCCCCCGATTTTTTTATTTTACTTTTTTACTTAAAATAGCGATCCCTACAACCAAAAAAAAAATCAAAAAAATTGGACGTGCCGATCTATACTAGGTTTGTTCCGATTAATGTTATCGATAAATATAGTCTTATATCTAGATTAGACCCACCTCTTATATCGACTCCAAACATTGTCCACACACAAAACTAGTTCAAAGATATACATATGTATATATTTTTTGGGCAATCCCCATATTTCTCGGATTATCGGTCGCCGAACCTTGAGTATATATACGCCTATATGGTTTATATTTTCCGGTTGGATATGGCAATATGGGTATCGTTGAAAAACCACTTAAAATGTAATTTACATTAATGCATTAAGAGCCAATTCGTAATATTCGACTTTGTATCAAATAAAAATTGCCGAAGCCAGTAAGCTCTTCCTAGAAGAGAATCCCTACGCGCGACAGAAGGCCGTTTATACAAAAAGATTTGTAAGGTAAGAAAAAACTGTTAAGCCGCGATGTCGGTATTGGACACTATCCAGAGGAGAAAATCCATAAGCACGGCCGAAGGCCTCCCAAGCAAAAGTCTTTGTAACATAAAAAAAAACTGTCGGAGCCTCGAAGCGGGTGTTGAATCCTTACCAGAGAACAAAATCTCTAAAGCCGGTCACGCTGGAGGCTTTGTAAATTTAAAAAAAACTGCCGAAGTCGGTGTTGAACCCTTCCCAGAGGAGAGAATCTTGGTAAATATCAAAATTTTCAACTCCTATATCAGTACCTCGGAAGTAAACTACACTATGTGGTCATTGACAAAAAACCTGTAAACTAGGGTTTTTGTTTTTTTGCATTTGAACGATGAACATTCGGTTCTTCTGTCTTAACGGACGCAATAATAAATTGGCGCTTTGCATCATTGTCCCACAACATTAAAACTGCTCTACTGAAAAGTTAACGAAAACGACATAGTGTAGTTTACCTCCGAGGTACTGATATATTGATACCACATAGTGTGGCTGGCTGAGGTGTAAAAGTTAGTGCGTGCCTCTTATACATGAGACCTCGGTTTCGATCCCTGCTCTGACCACCTTTAATTGCTTTCGGTGGCGGTCACCTCGCATAGTGACGGCGACGCACATGAAAAAGCTTCTCAAAATACCGTTCGGAACCGGTTTAAAGCTGTACGTCCCAATCATTGAGTATACAAATAAAAAGCCCACCGCTCACTGTTGGTGAGAAGTTATCCCCAATTCCCAATTTTATTTTGTTATTTTTGTATTTTCTGTCAAAATCATCAATAATTTTATTCTTAGTTTTGAAAAAATCAATATTTCACCTCCGATAACTCGATAACCAAGCCAGGTATCGATGTTTTTCATATTGTCTATTATACTTGTTTTATTTTATTTATTTATTCGCACTTGTCATTTTAATCCTTCCGACTAATTCAAATAAATTGCCGTTTCGACCCGATTTACATAAACAACTGACAAGTCGGTTGCTAGAGATAGTTGGATTCTCATTGTACTTTAATACAACACCCGTAACTCCGAAAATAGACCTTGAAAATAATGTGTCTACCCCTCCTTTTGGTTTTGAAGAGATGGGTCTAATACAGGTTTTCTCTCAACATGATTGTATTCTTATTCGATATCATGAAGGCAGTATGAAGAGAATAAACGTCTGCGATAACCGCTGCCATGCTCATGATTGACAAATATGTTGTACTACATATATACGAGAACACTCGGTCCGATGACGTTTTTGCTCAGCACACAATAAAAACCTGAAACAAAACTTTTTGATAACTTGCTTTGTTATCATGATACCTGGAGTTGACATTTAGTGAAATCTACATGATTTTTCATTATATTACCGGATATAGAGCTAAAGAGCTATAAAAGTATTAATAAACAAAAAAATACAGCCGAAGTCAGTGTAGGACTTGTCCCATATGAGAAAAGATAATACTACAGCGTATAGCTTTTACTACCCCAGTGTCTCCGATGCTTAAGGGTTTATTGGGTCAAGCAATATTTCAAAAAAGTTATCGTTTAGAGTAGAACAAAAAATCTGGTCGAGTAGAATTTAAAAAAGATGTCGATATTTTAAAATTTAAAATTTTGATATATCGAACTCGGATTTATCGATAACTTTTATTTACCTGTTTCCGATTAGTCTGAGGTGTTATACAAAACTATGTTATCGGACTGAGGAACCTCGCACATCGTACTCTGAGCGATTAATCAACAAATTTCGATTAATTGGACAACCTAGTCCGCTAGGCGAAAAGCAAACTGAGCAAAAACAAAACAAATATATGACATAAAAATAGTTGTTGTAACAAATTTATTCAAAGTTTTACTTATTATATAATTGTTATCGTCCTATGATTTACAAAAGTATCAAAAATTATTGCACTCCCTTTGATACCCAGCAGAAAACTGCCAAACTAGTTCATAAAAGTACTAGTTCATCAGGAGTACTTGAAAAGGAGGTTGAACTAGTTATTGTGCCGCCTCTAGTTCAGAACTAGGTAGAACTGAACCAGTTACATATATTTAAAAATAGTTAAATCGTATTGTTTTCAATCTTAAAGGAACGGCAGAATATAAAGCTGCATTTACTGTAAACTATTTAAAGTTTTCAACAGCAACGTGCCTTTTTTGTTTTCCTTTATTTTGCCCAATTTTCTTTCTTTTGTTTCGCCCGAAATCCAGCAATTTTCCCAATAACAAACCTCGATAAATAAATTTCTTATTACTTTCTTTAATTTTATGGTGTGGATTGCCACATGTGACTAATAAATACTAACTTTTAATGACTAGTACTAAACTATAGTTCTTTCTATGGTGTAGAACTAGTTGAAACCCGATCATTTAGAACCATACAATTTGACTGTGAACTAGCACTGTTAAAGTGGTGCGCCCACTAGTTCAAAAGCAACACTCGAGAGATAATTTCTCCCTATCCTAGGTCATCGCTATGTTAATTTCTATAGTTGTTTGTATGGGCGAGTACTAGTTCTACGGTTCAAAAATACTAGTTCTAAACTAGTTTTTATTTCCTGCTGGTTACTGTATGTTTATCTGTGCAATATATGCTGAAATATGATCCAAACAATTATATATTTAGCTCTCACAAATAACCCATCGTATTATCTTATCAAAAATACAATATAGATCGACACACATTTTTATTATAAATACAGAAAATGCCCACACAAATTTTACCAGATGGCGGAGATGGAGCTGGTAACGAGATAAAAGTAAAAACTGCCTATAGCGGTGAGGTGATGATAAGCTACATCAAACAGAACATCACATACGAAGAGCTTTGCTTTGAAATTCGCAAGAACTGCCGATTTTCAGGGGATCAAGTAAGTTTGACAAATGACTAGCATAATTATTTATATTATTTTTATTGTATTTATTTGTCTGCCTCTTTTTTTAGCCCTTTACTATCAAATGGGTAGATGAGGAACATGATCCTTGTACCATTTCGACACAAATGGAATTGGACGAGGCTATTCGCTTGTACGAAATGAATCACAATCCTGAATTGGTTATACATGGTAAGTAAAATAAAACTTATTTTCTTTTACTCGTTTAAGAGAAAACCACATGGCATCCCAACCAAGCCTTTGTTTTTGTTGTGTCGCAAATGAAAATAATAATAACAAAGCATTATTGTTCTTATGACCAATTATTGTTATTTTTATATATGAATGTAAGAGAAGTTTTTACTACAAGCTAAACTGGTCAGAGACATTTTTCTCAGCGAATCGCGTTTGTATGAAACCAATGGTTTTTCATCAACAAACAAATGAGATGTGTGAAAGTTTTCATATGTTAATAATCGGAATTCTTTGGCCCTATGTATAAAGGAATTATCATAAATATGATGATCATTTTGATGCATTCACCCAAAAGCATACCAAAATCGTCTGCTGATGAAGATTGTGACAGGACCCGAAATTGCTATACAGACAGCCGTGGCATCATAGGAAAACTTTTGTGCTCAACTTTTTAAGTTTGTATTAATCGATTTTTAAGCTGTTATGATGTTCTTTAATAATGTTTCTGTTCAACATCATAGAAAAGTTACTTTTTAATAGAAAATAATTAAAAAGAAATACTGTAAAGTGCGTGTATGCCCACCAATGCCCACCAAGGTCAATCATCAACTCCTTTGTCCACAAGTATTTAGGTATACAGGGTGTCCCCTAAACTTTTGTCTAAACTTAAACACGTGATAGCTGAGAACAAAAGCTACAATGTTTGTTCTTACGCCAATTGCCTAGGTGGCTTCGTTTTCGAGATATTCGTGTTTAAAATAATTGCATTTTTGAATGCATTTTCAATAATTTCAATTTAAATAATTTATTTTTTCGTTTGAAATAAAAACGAATTTTTTTGTTAAATGTTTTCAATTAACGAAAATTCTCAAAATGAGAGCCTAGTTGCGTTATGCACTTAGATAAGCGGTCTCTTATTTCAGTTGTAGTTGTATTAATAGTCATTTCCTGTCGCATTTGATTTAGAATGCAATTTTCAATGATATTTCTTTTTCATTTAAAAAGTAGATTATGCATTTATTGAAAATGCATTCAAAAATGCAATTATTTTAAACACGAATATTCCGAAAACGAAGCCACCTAGGCAATTGGCGTAAGAACAAACATTGTAGCTTTTGTTCTCAGCTATCACGTGTTTAAGTTTAGACAAGTTTAGGGGACACCCAGTATATCATCACACATTATACGGATAAACAAAACTGTCTTAATTCTTACTTGCTCCACATTAATAACTCTGCCTTAAACATCAATATTCAACTTTTTTTTATTGAAAATAATGTAAAATGATTATTAAATATATAATAAATTAATTAAAAAAAAGTTTGAGCTTAACGTATCAGTCCGAGAAATAAAACCACAATATAAATGTGAGAATGAAGGGAATTAGGATAACTTAAACTTTTTATTAAAAGTAATAAATTAACCTTAAATTATGCTTTGGTGGGTATTTGAAGTTATATTTATGGTGTTGATATGGAAAATATATGCAATTATACAATATTCTCAGCATAACTTAATTTTTAAACATTGCACACAGTAGGACAACTTAACGCCCTCTTCTCTCTTCATTTGTTTCAACTTTACGTATAATTCACAATCTTATGACCAATTTAAAGTAAATTACAACATTAAAATTTAAAGTAAATTGCAATATGCATAAATTAAAATATAGCAGCTAAAATCTACTATAGAATAATGTGGGTTTCGGTGACACAGCTGATCGACGTTCTAGCTTCAAATTTGATACAGTATAGAATTTTAAAGAGAATGAGCGACAGGCGAATTGAAAAAAATTACTCTCAATTTGATTTTATTTGTAGTTATGACTTTTACAATAAGTCTGTTCGCGTACTGGATAATTTGTACAAATTATTACTACTTCTTACTTGATAGTGTTCGTTTACACCAAAAAGCCAGTAACGAGAGAGCAAGAGAGAGATTATTTTGACAGTTCGTTGATAGAGAACTTGCTAGTTTTTACTGGAGAAATTTTTGCCAGTAAGAATTTTCAAGTAATAACATATGTTTTAAAACATATGTTTTATGTAAACAAACAAAATTAGAACGTAGAAAGAATATAAAATAATAAATTTATCATTGGAATTTTAGTTTTTAAGAGAAAATGTGATTTTTGAATGTTTTGTTATAAATCTTTAAGTATTTCTGTTGAAAAAGAAAACAGTTTTGGTGATTTGTAATGTTTTGTTCGAATTGCGTTTGTTGGTTCTTCCAATGTTTACATTGCATATCAGCTGTTTACATAACAAAGTTCTTATTTCTTGCAAGTTTTTACTGTTATATTTTTATATTTTTACTCAGAGAGCAAAATCATTCTTACTCTCCGAAAACTAGTTACTTGATAATTTTTACTGGAAAAGTACTCGAACACAGCTAATAACTTTATATGCAATAAATTAATTCTGGCAGAAAAATTTACTGAACAAAATGACGTAAATTTACAATAGTTTTTTTTTAAATGACATAATGCATGATTTATTCTCATCTGTACCTATTGTAACAGATTTTCTGTTTCCACCCGTTCGTCCCTGGAAGATATAAAAAACAAAATTAGGTGTAATTCCCCTATGTGTCACTGGAGGCAGCGGTGGGGAGCTGGAGAAATTGTGCCACCTCTAAGGGTCTGACCCATAGGTCCACTGGGCGGAAGTCAGTAGGCCTATCAGGACAGTTGAAAATGTGACAGTTGAGTTGAAATGTGTTTGTAGGCAGTGTGGGCACTGATCTAAGGTGCCTGGGATTATCCTTGATCTGTATGAGTTCAGGATAGAACTCCAACCAGATCTAAGCTGTGCCAGAATGGTTCTGGTGTGCCTGGGCAGAAGCCTCTCATTATTCGAAATCGCGGGAGGATGTTCATTAAGGACCCTGTTGCAAGAGTAGCCATTTATGGCCTCTGACACCGCCGTGTTATGCAACAATTTCTGTGCTACTGCTATCGACAGTCTGTTGACGTCCGATGGAATGACGTCTTGGATGTCCTTCCGGATGTGACGGGGGGTGGATCCTGCATCAGAATATGATGGTTGTGGTGACTGGGCAGATGACAAGCCAAAAGAAACTGTCTTGTCAACAACACATTATGTTGTTGCACTGACAGTAACTTGGTCTCCTCATGTAGATGATCCACGTTCGTCATTTGTGTGCATTCTGTTGCGATTCGAAGTGCACTATTTTGGATCCTCTGTAGACCTTTCCACTGGGTATCACTTAAGAAACATGACCACACCGGGGGGCATAGTTGAAGACCGAGCGACTTATAGCTTTATAGGTCACTACAATTGTCTCCTTCTCCTTGCCCCAAGTTGTCCCTGCAAGGGTCTTTAGGACCTTGTTGCGGGTGTGGACTTTTCTTCTGATGTAATCCGCATGTTTCGAGAAAGTAAGGAGATTATCGAAAATAACTCCGAGTATTTTGGGGTTACGGACTGTGGGTATATACCCCCCATTGACAGAGATGTCGAGCTATTGTGGCCGTCGGTGGTGCAATGGCTAGTGCGCGCGGCTCTTGTGCATGAGAACGTGGGTTCGATCACTGCTCCGATCACCTTACATTTCCTTCGACGACGGCCACCTCGCTTAGTGATGGCGACACTATCGAGTACTTAGCCATGAAAAAATCTTCTCAAATACCGTTCGGAACCGGTGGAAACTGGAGGCCTCAATCAGTAAGTAAAAATAAGAAGGCGCACAGCTCACGGTGTGAGAAGCCCTCCCCAATCCCCTCATTCGATGTAATGGGAAACGGATTTTATTTTTTACCTTTTGTAAGGCGAAGTGTTGTGTACTGATAAGAGGCCTTGCTGAGGCCATGGTCGATTTTATTATCTAAATCACTTAGGGATGTTGCCTACAAGGAGTATTTAAGAAATCCTCCCGAGAATAATTAGCGTATTTACTGTTCTCACAGGAATAGTGCGAAATCTGTTTTAAGGAGTGAGCGGAGGAAGTATTTTTCAGCTTTGTTTAGGGATATGGACACTTCCTTTATTTGAAGTTTTCTCCGTTCAGGAGGATGTTTAGTCGATGATGTAGATGGTTCTGTTGTTAATATAGATGCCAATTGTTTAAACGCCTACTTTGTGCAGACTGGTTCTTTCGGAAATAGTAACCGGTTAGATTTCAGTAATAGCAATGAAAATGCATAAAGTGAACTCTGGCTCAGTTGGCATTGATATTATACCTATAAAATTCTTGAAATCAATATTTCCGTATATATCTAGTTACATTATTTTTATTTGTTTCGTTAATAGTATTTTTACCACATCGGTTTTCCCAACTCAGTCGGCAGCATGTAGTCAGTCACCTGACTCAATCAATCGTCCGGGTGATTCTCGATCAACTCCTGGCAAATATTGGCATGTCCCTCAGGGGCATGTCTCCAGATACCCAACTCCCTCATGCGAAGGGCGCTTCTAACAGCACACCGTCTCGCGAAGATATCAAGAGTAGTCAGATTCAGGATGATATCCGGCGCCGCCCCACTAATGCACAACGACGCAGCGCGCTGAACCTTACTGATCATTTTGAACTGATAGCTGTTCCCCAATGCGTTACACCAGACTACGTAGCCATATGTGATAATTGGGCGCAAAAACCAATGCAAGATTTTCGGACAAATACTCCAGCTTTTACGAATAGAATTCCGAAAGGGGTAGAGCACGTTCAATCCCTTCTTTCGCTCCTCAGTATTTCGTTTTCAGTTCAGTTTCTGATCGAGAACGATACCGAGCTATTTCACCTCAGAAGATAGATATGGCTCTACCCCCTCCACACTTGGTTTCCTAAAATTTCCGATCTTTTGTCTGTGCGTAAAAAATAACCAGCTCAGTCTCTGCCGGGCTAAAACCCCAGCGACACTGCCTAGCCCAATCTAACAACTCACCCAGGCCATCTTGCATGAGGTTGCTGATCGTAAGCAAAGATTCTTATAGAATAACAACGTCGTCCGCATAGGCAACAATTCTACGTTCTCTCAACTCAAAGTACTTAAAGCCACAGCTGAGGGAATAGCACCCCACCCTGCGATTTGCCCTTGTAGTCAGCTTCCGAACTAGGCTCAGCACAAGATTCAAATTTATAATGCGATCCCTACGCATATTTGCAATCCATTCGACTACAAGTAAAGGCACTCCAGCGGACTCCAGAGATTTCCTGATAGATGACACATTGTTAAAAGCACCTTATGTAAGAAGGCAGCCAAAGTGAAATCCGCAAACCTCAAGTTGCGCTCAAGATAACCCACAACATCATGCAGAGCAGTTTCCACGGATTTACCTTGAGGTAGGCATGTTGTCTACCACTCAAGTAGCACGGGCTGATTCGGTTCTTGATGTACAGGTCAACTATTCTCTCCAAAACTTTCAATGTCTGGTACAAGGGAAAATCTTAGACAAGCCCTATAGATACTCAGAAGATGAGGGGTGACAAAAACGTCACATTACTGCAGCATGACTGGCAAGATCCCGTCTGGGCCAGGAGATTTAAAGGGCTTAAAGCAGCCTCGATTCGTCAACTATGTCCGTAATCACTCCAAGTTGCGAGATATCTGGAGTAGAAGTCGCCAGGTGGGTCCCCTCCACAGAATCTGTATCCCCACAGTTTGGAAAGTGAGTTTCCACAAGAAAATCAAGTGTCTCACCACCGGAGTTGGTCCATGACCAGTGGAATTTCTTAATGACGCTGAGGACTCTGGGACGATGAAATCGAGCAGCCCCATTTATCTCGGTCGAAGCTGATCCAAGCGGCCCGTTTTACCTTTTTAATATCCCTCTTAAACTGATTAAAATTGTTCTTTGCACTGTCCAGTCCGATTAGTCACCGGGAGGAGTCCGTCAATGTAGCCAGCAAGGTTATTAGCCTTACTTTCATCAACTACAATCAGTGCGTCATTATCGTCCAGAAGGTCAGGCATGGGGCGTCTAGCCCCAATTCCAGTTGTCACCTTCGTCCACTGTTCAAACTTGTATATCGATCCCCGGATGATCCTTTCGAGATTGCGTGCCACGGCACGCACTGACTCGACACACGAGTCAATCTCTGAGCATGTAACATTTTCGTTGATCGGGAGTTCGATCCATCCGGTCATAATTGATATACATCTGGCGCTCCCGCTGCTCGAAATCGCCCCGCTCCAGTATCAGACCGCAGTACCTCCTCCACGGTGTTTGTGTCTATTCTGTCGGTGAACAGCAAACCCACCGAAACTCAAATTGTGAGTCGCAGAAAGTCTGTGCTCAACTACAAGAACTATGTCCATAAACACTTTAAAGCAATGCCTCCTGTGAAGGGCCACAAGGGAGTTTACATTGGCGAAAATGCACTTGACTTGTTTAGTCATTGCGCATTGAATAAAATAAGCCCATCAGCGTATGGGCTCGCTCAGAGTCGTTAGAAAGTCTAACGTAATCCCCAGTGAAGTGATCTAATCGTGTCATGCATTACATTAAATCCCTGTCGAATATGCGACGACAATCGTCGTCAATCATGTCAAATCCGACCGCGGGTCCCTTTGGAGTAAATTCAGGGCAAACCGCAGGTTTTGCAGGTGCCTTCGGGGCGACACCTACAGGGCGTGCTCTTGCCGCAGCAGCGTAAGACACGCCCTTAACAACTCCCCCACTGTTGCGTGGGAAGGAGCGCACAACTTTTGTGCTTTGCACTTTCGCCCGCTTGGCGAGAATGGCCTGGCGCATCGGGCAGTCCTTGGAACTAGCCACATGGCCATCAACTTCGCAGTTGGCGCATTTCAGCGTGTAGCCTACTACACGCGTTACCAAACCCGTGATCGCATCAGTAGATGGCACCATTTGTACCTCCACTTCCTTGGAAGGGATTGTACAATTGGTCGGGCCATGGTTACCACTGCAGTTAACACGCCGAAATGGCATGCCGCAATTGGTTGACACATGGCCAAAGCGCTGGCAGTTGTGACATTGTGTCACACGCTTCTTTCTACCCTTACGAATTGTCACCCGACAATTAAGGATTCCCTTCACCTTATATAATCCTTCGATATCGGATTCTCGAGTAAGGTGAAGGAGCTACTTATCACGACTCAGCTTGGTTACGTGCTGGACGCTCAACTTCAGTTGCAGAGCCTTAAGGTAAGTCCTGAGGCCATTATCATCATACGAGTCTGAAAGCCCACATTCCACCACCGAAAAGGCGGTCAGTCCTTTCGGGGTGTAGGTGTAAAAGTTGAACTTTTGTTCAACCAACATCACCCTCAACTTGTCGTAGTCCTCAATCGTGTGGACACTCAAGTTGGTAATATTACCGTTCACTAGTCGTAGCGTAAAATTGCTGTGACCCAAGGTAGCCCTAACTTTGTCAGTCTCTACCTTAACGTTCGCGTTGTAAATTGTCAAAATTGGCACTCTCTTACCTTTAGAATTTTTAGGACGGCCGCTGCTCTCTCCAGTAGGTTTTTACGCCTTTGCTGCAGCTTTAGGGACCTTCGCACCCTTGTTCGTCGTCGCTTTTCCCAACAGTGCCGACATCTGCTCGTGCCGGCGTGCATCGAACCTTCTGTGCTGGCGTTGCACAGGAAGAAACATCCTTCATCAGGTTTTCATCGTACTCGGAATCCATGTCTGAGTCGGAATCCTCGACGTGCAGTTCCTGGGACTGCTGATGAATTATTTTAGCAATGGACTGCGGAGACTTCTCAAGCTCATTCTTAAAATACAACAAATTTCGTCGGCGCTCCGCGTACTGCGCCATTAATTCGTTGCATTTTTTTTCTCGAGGACGGTATTTTTACGTACCGCCTCTCGAAATTCGTCGCGGGAAACGACATCTTCATCTCTTCCCCTCTTCATACCAACCATATTTGCGCTATCCATCGCTGACCGGTTTCCACCGTACCACTGAACACCAAACGCCTACGGGATGATGAATGGCACAGAAGTTGAATTTTATGTCGACTGAGTATGAGCCAACTGCTCAATGTTGAAATTCGTGTCGATAGCCAAAAAAGTCGTACGACTTCTCAAGACCTGGTTTTTGGGGTGTTTACACGGTCACACTTTTACGTGCGACTTTTTCCAAAAGTATTTTTGTATTTTTACAAAAGTCACAAAAGTGAACTTTTAATAAAAATTTTCTCACTTTTTCTTCACAAAACACAAAACTTTCCACTTCGGACACAATTTTTTTCACTTTTAGGACTTTCAACTTTCACTTTTTCACTGTTTTAAAATTTCACGTTTTACACATAGTTTGCGTCTATGTGGACTCTTAATCCTCATTTTAAACTGGTGCACATTCTGATGCCACACTGTTAGCTACTAAAAAATGCAACCATAATAAAAACATACACAAAAAACCAACTGTTTGCCAGATGAAAGCCGATCGAAAATTATTCCGACGCGTCGCCGCCACCACAACTTTTTTGAAGCTCACGCAACCGCCGATATACATAAATGGCTGTTATTGGTTTAAACTGTGAGCAGATTTCATCGACTGGCCCGATTTGACTCACTGATCCAAGTTTAAAGATGCAGTTATTTCAAAAACATCCCAAATTTGTACAAAACTGGCAAAACCAATAGCTGCTGACTCAAATTTTCTGTTATGCAGCCGTCTTCGATATTTTGGTCTCGGCGCGGAGTTTGTCTAAGCACGGAGTTGCCAACTGAAATGTGACTTTAATCTCGGTGTAAACGGTAAAGATTAGAGAACAAGGTTATCGCTAACCTGGCCGCGATAAACGGCGGTGTAAATACTCGGTGAGAGTTTGCAAATGAACAAAACCAAAATGTTTGTTGTTGCCTATAACTACAAAAACAGTACTGGCTACAAACGGGTTGCCGTATCGCATATTTTTTCACCCATTACAGCAAATATTGCCACATTACGCGGTATTAAGTGTTGATCTTTTTTTTTAAAGTAATAAACGGCAATAGCTTAATGGAATAAAACAGCCCTATTGACTACAAGGGTTGCATTTGCCAAAAACTGGCATATTAGAGTTAAGCCCCGTATTCAGTTCTTTCATTAATCTCCCGACGGAAAATGTTGTTGCGGAGAGTTGCCACATATCTCTGATTGACCTTGCAAATATTTAATTAATAAGTCACCTTTGCCTTCCATTTTATTTTTAACGCATGTGGTGTTACTTCTGGTTGGTAAAATTATCGAAATGTCATAGTTCCGGTCCAAAAAAAATTGTTTTCGTACGAAATAGCTTTCACAACAACCCTGTAATTGATTTAGCATACGAAATTTTCGCAAAGAGCTGAGTATCAAGCAAATGAAATTTTCGGCATTTTTTTTATACACATATGTATTTCTTAAGGCAACGAAAATTTCATAGAAACTGAACACCGGTATTTAGACAGTAGATATGAAACTGTTATGAATCCATTTTTTTACTAATAAGTAACTAAGCCTGAAAAACATTCTAGTTAGCCGATCGTTGTACGCAGCGTGCATCCAGTGGCAACCTTATGAATACTTGGTTTTGTAATTGACGGCGCCCTCTTCCAGGTTAGTGCTGGTACTTTTGATTCGGGGTATTAAATTTGATTCGTATCATTACCTGGTTGCAGCAATGGTTCGTACAAGAATAAGCGGTGGAAAGATCTACAAAACTAGACGCAGAGAAAGCTGAAAATTGAAAATTGCAATTACGAGATGTAGGCATAGTATACTCAATTACTAGCGAAGAAAGCACTCGCTCCGGATGAGTCTGAAACGTGTGGAAACACATTCCGACTCCACTGCTGCAAAAACCGTGTTTGTCTCAAGACAAACCATAGCACAAGTAAGTGTGTTGCTGATGAAAAGAACGCTGCACGTATGGTAATGCTTCAGCCAGTCGCAACATCAGCGGCGACAGGGAGGTTCCTATGAAAGCGGTAAACACCCTATTTAAGCAAAAAACGGCAATCGAGAAAGCGTGAGAGTGAACAAATTGAAACGAATTGCGAAAATTCTATCAAAAAGTATAAAGTCGAACAGCGGCCTTGGCTCAGTGTCCCCGTTCTGTAAAGTTAAGGACAGATATCTAGTCGCTGATGAGCAGAGTATGTTAGGGATATGGAGAGAAAATCCCAAGAGAACCCAATGCAGATGTGGGAGCCTGACTAAAAGAATCGATTGCCCACTACTAATCAAAATGAGACCCGTGATTTAACAGATTAAAATCAATACTTGCCGATAGACTGGATAAACTACTGCTAGAGCTGCCAAAGTTTGAGGCATCGAGGTGCATGCACCAGTTCGTATAACTTTAAGTGATCATGGAAATTTTTCCAAGGTTTTCGGTATGTGTTAAAAATTTGTGGAATGTGTTAGTCATAGGCTGCCCGTACATTAATTTTTTCGAAAACTATTCATAACTATGGGAGATATCAATCTTTGAAATAAAGATATTTAATAATAACTTCGACTATAAGAAAGATAACCTACAGTGGGTTAAACAAGTTTTAAATTCCACACTCTAGAATTCATAACGGAAAGCTAATCAGTGGATGTACTCTCCGTACGATGAGTGCCTAACTAGAATGTATATTTTTCGCTCAAGTCACTCAATAGTCAAGAATTGATTCATAACACTTTCCTATCTACTGTCTCACTCTAATATGAACATGTCTGTTTTAGCCTAATACAATCCAGATAGTTATATTTAGTTAATTGTTCATACTTGAATCGTGAGCGTGAATACCAATAAATTCTATCACGCACTATCACGTACGCGATTGAAATTTTGAATCACGTTCACTCATGATCACGTGATTGAATTAATATTAGTCACGATTGCGCGAGATTCGAATTTGTGTCACGCGCACACCTCTGGTGACTATTGTAACCGGAACAGGAAATGTAGTAAATAGCTTTCCTTTTACACAACCCGTTTTAAAGTATCTTATGCTGGCAACCAGCCCAGATTTGGCATATACTGTAAATGCTACAGTTAAAAAAGTTGAGCGAATGAAGCATAGGTATATCACCGTTACATTAAATTTAGGAATAGACCCAAAGACACTTCAGTGTTACGAGTGATGCTTTTGGTGGATGCATGACAACAAGAAGGCGAACAACTGGAGTTGTAGTTTATTATGCTGGTGGGGCTATATTTTGGATTAGACAGGCACACCACCCTACATATGGTCACGACCACGAGAGCGGAAATTGTAGCAGCAAATACGGATTCATTTGAATAAATGTGGTTAAAACAATTATTCCAGTATATACTCGTAATAAACTACTCAAGTTTCTGAAATACATACAAATTGAGCACGCCGCAGCAATCAGGCTAGCCCATAATCTTGAGTTTCATAATATGTAACCGATTAAATATTAATATGTATGTAACCGATAATATATTAATTCACTTTTTCCATTTTTAAAACATGCACGAGGTTGTATGTTTTGAACAGCTGTTAAACGCAAAGTAAATGACGGAACTTGCTTTGACAGTAGTCTATTAACAGGTGGTACTTGATGGCAGCAGTGTTGAATTTCATATAACTACGAGGGAAGTTCGAAAAGTCACGTACTTATTGATCCGCCCTCGTATTAGGAAATTGATCAGGCTGCTGCTGTGCAGAGTTAAATTCTTAGGAAATTTGACGTGTTGCTGTTGTAGTTGTAATGTGTGCGGTAAACTGTTAGAGAATGGGACTGTAGCGTGTGGAGTTTCGTCTTGTTGTTGTTATGCAAAATTCAAATGGTCGTTTGACTTCATACGTTAATTCTTGGGAAGTTATGATGACTGTTACATATTAGGAAATATTCTGATTGTGTTTGTGTGTAGTTAATATTTTATTGCTTGTTGTGGTTGCAACGTGTTGTAAATCAGTACAATGCCACTAATTGATCGATTATATGAAAGATTAAACAAAAAGTTATACGCCGCCGAATAACGTCACCGCCGCGCCGATTTCTACGTAATCAGGCTGCGGCACGGCAAAAAACTCGAAAGACAGCGGCGGCAAAAGGTCTAATCCACACAATTAATTACTTATACAGTATTTGCACTGGCATCGTTTTTCTTGATTTTGTCACTTTTGTTGATTTTAAGCAGAAATCAAGAAAACTTGCTCGATTTCCCATATGTTTTGACAGACGACAAATCGGGTATGTATTTTGCATGTATGTATGCCGATTGATTTTTAACCCTTTTCCAGTGATCCAATCGAGCTGAAACTTCGCAGGTAAACTAATGGCGACGACAAAAACGAACTGTCAAAATATGGGCGGGATTGGACCAAGAGGCGTGGTATCTCCCATACAAATCACAAATTAAAAATCCATTATTTCTGCTCCTGTTAACGGAATTTGAACAAAATTGGGTATGTTGGTTAGGTGTACCTACATATTCTAAGATCTGCTGCAAATATGGGAGGGATTGGACAAAGGGGCGTGGTCACACATAATGAATTTATAGTCAAAAACTATGCTTTTGCTTGATTTCCTTTATGCAACGCTGTTTTGTCTCACACTACGCACTAATACTACGTTTGTTTACAACCATTTCAATCAAGGCGCATTGATGTGGTGGTACTACCGAATGCTTTTGTCATTTCTTAGGTATTTCTTGTTTCTAAACATATAGTTTTTATACTTTTTATTTTATTTTATTTTTGGAATACATTTGTGCTGCATGTATGCATGAATGCATACCGAAAAAAACTTTGGATTGATTGATTGATTGACAAAAACGAACTGTCAAAATATGGGCGGGATTGGACCAAGAGGCGTGGTACCTCACATAAAGATCACAAATTAAAAATCCATTATTTCTGCTCCTGTTAACGGTATTTGAACAAAATTGGGTATGTTGGTTAGGTGTACATATTCTAAGATCTGCTGCAAAAATGGGAGGGATTGGACAAAGGGGCGTGGCCACACATAAAGAATTTATAGTCAAAAACTATGCTTTTGCTTGATTTCCTTTATGCAACGCTGTTTTGTCTCGCACTGCGCACGAATACTACGTTTGTTTACAACCATTTCAATCAAGGCGCATTGATGTGGTGGTACTACCGAATGCTTTTGTCATTTCTTAGGTATTTCTTGTTTCTAAACATATAGTTTTTATACTTTTTGTTTTCTTTTATTTTTGGAATACATTTGTGCTGAATTTTGTTGTGGAAAAATACAAATACAGATACAAATTTATTGTTATAGGCTTGGTGTGTTTTTAGTCGTAGTAACACTATCTCGTCAATGCGCCTTGACATTCAATCAAATCAGGAAAAACCCCAATGCGAAAACTTCGGATTTTGTTAGGACATTTGATACGAAATCGGGAAAATATTTTGACATTTGATACGACATAGGACATTTGATACGAAATCGGGAAAATATTTTGCAGTGCGAATAAGCTATTTGATGACTCACTTCCTTCAAAACCACCGACATCCTTAGTTGAGCCATGCGAAGCTTATAACAAACAATACTATGCCGAATCCACGAAGCCCAAGAGGAGAATATCTCTAAGACCGGCCAGGCAGAATGCTTTATAACAAAAGCTTTATAATAACTTGTGGTTTAATTTCAAAAAATATCGATTAGTTATAGAAATTTTTCATCGCATTTTTTTTGGCTTATTTTGACGTGATCTACCCAAAAAAGACACTACCTTGAGCACTTAAGATGGTTCCACAAATGTAACGCCCTCCAGCACGCTCAAACTTTAGGAATCCATAACTTCGAAAATAGGAGTTGCCTCCGATTTTTTTATTTTACTTTTTTCCTTTAAATTATTTCATCTACCCTGCAAAAAGAAAACGATTTTTTCGGACAGTTGACCTAAACTACATACATCTTATCCCAGAGTTGTCTCTAGAGTGTCTTCCAATAGATGCCACGTTTTGTACTTTCTTCCTCATCAAAAAATAATTCCGCTGAACTCATCGTGTTTGTAATTAAAAAAGTTGTTCTTTGTTTTTTCTTAAAGACACTTTTATTTCTCAAACTCACTTTAGATTTATTGTTTGTTTACAATATTTGCAGTTGCCGAAGTGTCACGTTATCGACGGCAAAACACTGTTATCTACGGCAACTGGCAAAGGGTGTCGTAAATAATACAAATTTTTATTTCAGTGGCTTTGTGGCAACTGAAGTTTGATTGACTTCCATAATCGACCCATAAATATATTAACATTTTTATAACACACGGCTTAAGGACCACATTTACTTTTGGTCTGCGAGTTATACAATTTACAAGTAAAAGTTTACGAAATAAATATATGGCTACTTTAATTTTATATTAATTTATTAGTTTACTAAAGAAAAATAATAGTTTAAACAAATGTTTTAAACCGATGCGTTTTCCTAGTCTACAGTCCGTATGTTGTGTTCGACTACTAACGGGTTTTTCAACAGAGACGCTACAAAAGTAAATCGATAGGGACAGCAAACGACGCCATATTTTTTCCCGCTCTTTTGACATTTCTCTTCAGTAAGGTTTGCCATTTCATCATGGAAAGATATACGAGCCAACAACGAGTCGAAATTATTAAAATTTACTACTGAAATTTGGAGTCAGTGGCCTCAACTTTAAGAGCGGAATTCATCGGAAAATCATCTTCAGCGATGAGGCTCATTTCTGGTAGAATGGCTTCGTCAATAAGCAAAACATGCGTTATTGGTCAGACAGCAATCCACACGTAATCCATGAGTCATCATTGCATCCCGAAAAAATTACGGTTTGGTGCGGTTTATGGGCCGGCGGCGTCATTGGGACGTACTTCTTCCGTGATGATCAAGACCGGCACATTACTGTGAATGCGAATCGCTACCGTTCAATGATAACCGAATATTTTTTGCCCCAATTGGATAATATGGACTTGGAGGACATGTGGTTCCAACAGGACGGCGCCACAAGCCACACAGCGAATGCCACAATCAATTTATTGGAAACCAAGTTTGGTGAACGTGTTATCTCACGAAATGGCCCAGTCGATTGGCCGCCTCGGTCGTGCGATTTGACGCCGTTAGATTATTTCCTGTGGGGCTAGGTCAAGTCTATGGTCTATGCCAACAAGCTAGCGACGATTGATGAACTTCGTACGAATATCGAACGTGAAATTGCAGCAGTATCGGCCGATTTATGCTTGAAAACTGTCGAAAATTGGGTTCAGTGTCTGGACTTCTGCAAGCGTGCCCGTGGTGGCCATGTAAAAGAAATCGAGTTCCATACATAATGGCATCGAACGTACTTTCACAGGAATAAAGAATTTCATTGGTATCTAAAACCGGGTTTGTTTTATTTCAAAAAAACTTTTGTAGCGTTCTTATTGAAAAACCCGTTACGATACTAGAAATAGTTTCTCATATTGTCTGAACGTTCTTTACATCTATGGAATTTAAGGGAAGCTGTTTGGATGTCTAAGGAATAAAAAGAAATTTACTGTTAGCTTGAAGTGCAGAATAGAGTAACACTTTTCCATACGGGATACGAGAGGAAAAATGTATGTCATGCGCAGTAAACAGGATTTTTCCACCTTGTGTCTTATTGTTTGAGAGGTGTATGGACAATGAATTTTGTTGGTAGAGAGAAGTTGACTAAACCCAGCTGATGTTTACATGCATTTGACCAAAGGGCGATTTAAAATGTTGTACTAGCTGCAAAGAGTTTCAATGTGGCAATGCCCTATATGTCCTCTCTCGGAATGTTTTAAGTTCGAGCGTTGTTTTTAAACATCTCTCGGTTTTCGTTGCTACGTATCGCTCACAGCTATTAAACACCCACTTTTCTTTTGTAGTTTTACTCTGAACTTGCGCTACACTTGACAAAATTTGTCCCGACAGTGACAGGAAGTTCATCACATTACAATTATAATACAGTTTACCAAGTTTGCTTCGCCGTGTTGCCAGCGCGTATGTGTCCGTTTGTTGCGGCATTATGTAGTGTGTGTTGTGCTGCAAACGGTGCAAAGTGAATGATTACGGAATTGAGAGCACGTTTGGAGGAGCAGAAAGAACATGACGAAAATATACTGACATTGAATCTAAGATTCAATGTTGTTTTTGTTGCCTGGGAGTACAACAAATTTTATAGCCACAACGTTGTTGTTGCTCCTGCGTTGCTTCCCTTCTTGATAGCCTGCCAACACTGTGTGGAAACTCATATATTTTCTCGAACAAAACAAAAAATCCTTCGGTATACCAGAGCTGGATGTGTGTGTTTTCGTGTTTGTTCAGACTATATTGTGCTCTTTAGCTGCTTTTCCATTAAAAAAACGTAACACTCGCGCATAAGACTTTGTTGAAAATAGACGTATTTGCAAAAGTTCGATTCTATATTGATATATGTAGCTCAAAAAACAAGTAAAAGAAAAACTTCAAATTAAAAATTTTAATTTGTGCTAAATGAAAAGGCCGAGGAAATCCTGCGGTTTACAAATTTTCGTTTGTGCGTATTTTGAAAGTCGGCAAAGTAAATTTAACTAATAAACACTTGTGCAAATTGGCCAAACTGGCGAATAATACAAATATCCTCCAGTTGCCCCAATCAATCGAGATAATATAATCGCTTAATAAAATCGATGAAATACTTAACATAACTGAAAACTCCACCCAGAAACTTAAACCATTTTCTTTTGTTATGTTCACATATAAATATGTATTCAGATGTGTGATAAAGAATTAAAAAAAAGTGCACTAATGAGTGTAGTTTGTTTCGACCAGACACAAGAAAATAGTATTTATTTTGTCTTGTTTTTAGTTGGCTCCGTTTGCATAATTTGTTAAGTCCAATCTTGCCAATTATACGAGTGCTATCTATGAAGCATCTTATCGGCTCTTCTCTATAATATGTATTTCCTGAGGAAAATTCATTGCGAGTGTGTGTGATGGATGGATGGTTGGATGTGTGTATATATTATATGTTAATGGACTCGTATTTGAGGCCTTGGAGGTTATTAATTTTCTTGGGCCCTGCATTATTTTGTTTACTCTTGTAATTTTCCTATAATTGCATTGATTAGATTCTTGCAAGATATCCTCATATGCATATGTATACGATACATATGTAAGACCTGCGAATTTCAGTGTTTTTTCTGAGCCCTCGTCGCTGTTCCGAAGATAGTTATTTGACATGACTTCTGCAGCCGCTGAGTCTGTCTGCTGGTTGGGGCTCGTTTCACCCTGCTATTGTTTATTAATGTGCTCCTTTATGCATTTGTAAGCTACTTTTGAAGCCTTTGACGTCAATTGTTATATTAACCTGGATGGGACAGACAATGATGCTAAAGTCCCAATTAACACAAATTACATTATTGTGTTGTTTGCCTTTCTGCTTAAATTCTAAACTAAAATATTAAATATATTGAAATCTTTAAAAATGTCTAAAAACTAATATAATTATGATTCGTTTTGAATAATATTTCCATTTAATCAAGTAGCTAATTTTTCTGGGCTTATGAACATACACATGCGTCCCAAAGAATGTGAAATTAATTTTTCATAAGGTAACACACCCTCCGCTCCCGTCCGTCCTTACGCTCCTACCTCCCCTCACACCATGCTATTACTTTGGCGTTGTAACTTTGCTCAGGACTCTGAGGTACTCTCTGGTTTTCAGTCTCTCCCTCTTTCTATATGTCACCTCTCTCACAATAGCAATCCTTTCTAAAACTCTCTCTCTCTCACTCTGGCTCTACGTCATATACTCTCCATGCCTTTGCATACGTTTTCAGCGTGCGATGAGGAGGTCCTCCCTGCAGAAGGCTGATGGGGCATAAAAAAAAGTAATAACATCTGCAATGCATTATTAATCGTTTCAATTGTATTCTTTTGTTCTGCAATTTCTGACTTTGCCAACCGCAAATGTTTATTTAAATTTGTGTGTTTCCGTCCAACTTGCGACTTGTTTAATGTGATCCTTTCTTTATCCCCGTATCCATGTACCCCATGTTGGTGTTTCTGGGTGGTTGTGTAGCCGGCCACACCAAAACTACGTACTCTTGCCGTTATAGATAGATTGGAACAGGTAGATGTATGTAGTACCTATTTACATGAATACGAGTACATACGTTGGGTGGTGGGGGGTCGGTCGCTTTATCACAGGTGTGTGTTTGTTTGTATGTAGTGCACTTTTGCTCCGCTGTATACGATGATATATCACTGTGATACAATGTGAATAATAACAATAAAAAAGAAAGTGGTTTATGTGCCAAAACAGAAAATCGTGTGTTTGTGTGTGACGAGTGTGTAAATGATTTTTATCTTTAGGGAAATATATGTGGATCTTTGCAAGAACATTATACAATTAGTGACGACGACGTACAAGGGGCGTGGCATTCGAAACGGACTTCGGGAAACATGCCTGAATGAACATTTGGGGCCAACAAGACATTTGAGACACACTACTAATATTGGTGACAGTAATTCTGTGTAGAGTGAAAACGTAAGCAACGCAAATACGACATGGCCTGGGGTTATTGGAGCGCCACTACCGTAGATCGTGGACGCTCGCCTCGCCGCAATACGCAATGTACACCATTGCCGGTGAATTTGGTGCAGCAGGAGGAGGAGCCCTGTGTGACAACAGCAACGACAGCGGCTCAGGCGGTAACAACTACGAATTCCAATACATGCCCTAATACGCCTTCTGCGGCACAGGCCAACCTGTGCTATAGTCCCACTTGTCGCAGCCGATGCAGCAGTCCTTGTCCAGGCAGCCCATGTCCTGGTAGTCCATGTGGTTCTATAACACCCCCGCCGGTACCGGCGCATCCTCTAACATCGTCACAACAGTATCTGCATCAACATTCGAATAAGAATTGCCCGGCAGCTCAACAAATGTTTGCCGCCGAAGATTATCCTTCGAGACGTCAGTCATTGGATCGCCTGGATAGTCCGCAGGTATGGACTTATACTAAGGTACCGTACATTTGTTTCAAACTCTATGAAATCACATCTCCAAGAAAGAGCAAGAAAATGTGTAAAGGAGCGATCGGAAAACGGTGCATGTCGATCCTTTGTCTGACATCTGCATTGCATCTTGTGTTGTGTATGTGTGCGAGTATCACACGTACCACATAGAAATTCTGATGAATGGTTTTTGATCGACAAGTGTTTCTTGCTTTTTTTGCTGTCATTTTCGACTTTTTATTCGCATTAATTTGGTTCTTTCGTTTTTTCTTTGAAAATACACTCCATTTCCATTACGACATCCTTCAATGCATAATTGTAATTTGGATCATGCTCTCTGGCAATCGAGCGTCTCTTTTTTTTCACTCGAACTCATTGGATTCTATTCGTTCCACCGATCGCTCGCCCTTTTGTCTATGCCTTATAACAGTCGAAATATTTTGATACTATACAGGCAAACCAACTATCCGACATTATGTGTCGGGGTGCAGTTGTATCGTCCATACAGTCTGCCAATAACACGCTAACGCGCGGGGTTTCTTTGCACAGCCGCAGTGGCAGTGCACATGGAAGCATTCATGGTGGTAGCAGCCACCATGGTAGCCACGGAGCTGTAGGTCCCCCTGGCAGTGCTCACGGATCTATGGGCTGTTTACAAGGCAGCACAAGCCACATAGTAAATGTTGGCCACTCGAGTAGTGGTAGTGTTGGTATGTTGGCTGGAGGACCTATTGACACTGGAGATTACGACGTGCCACACCCGCATCCATACACACATCATTATATGCAGACATCATCGTCTATAACGCCGCCTCATTCCACTATGAGTCTGATTGGCTCAAGGCCTGGATCGGCCGGACCATGCCCTGGCCACGACTCAGGGTCTGATTCTAGTCAAGGTTGCGGCTCCATTATGACCGCGGGTGGCCACATTGGTCACATACATTTGGCGGGCATGGCCGGCAGTGCTATCCATCACACTCACAGTGGTGGTAGCGGTTCGCTTGGACGCTGCTCGAGTCGCTGCCACAATACAACTACCACAACGGATGATTCGGGTGGCGGCAGTGGTGGCAGTGTTTTCGGCAGCGGCCCCTGCATGGGCATAGAACATCAACAGCAGCAACAACATCATCACATTGTGAGACATGGCAGCGCTGGCAGTGGACTCAATGGATGCGGCAGTGGTGGAAGCGGCGGTCGCAACAGCTCCCTAAGTACCATTCACAACGGCCATGGCCATCATCAGCAGTACCATCATGAGTGCATACACTACGAACGTTTACCCATACCAGTACCCATACCCACTGTGCCAAGTACACATCACCAGCAGTTGCAATCCGAAGAAGAAATCGAACCGGCGTATGCAACAGGTACGATCACAGCTTACAATCATATCATATTTTCACTTTTGTTCTGTACTTTTTGTTTGTTTGATAACTTTGGTAATACGTCCGCAGACAAATGTAGTGTTTGCTATGTTTTGAATCCCATTTATAGTTTCGAAAGCAAAACGAAAAACATACCGCTAGGAATAAGGCGGCGATAACACAATCCGTTCTCCGTTCTGTGATAAGCGCACACATTTCCAATCTTATCTCTATAATGTTCACGACTTCTCCTTTGGTTACCTAGAAGTTGTGTCGTCACTTCCATGGAATTTAATACTCAGTCTTTACTTTACTTCCAACTGCAAACAGTCTGCCGTCATGTGCACCGGCCGGAATAAAAATTGAAACTTGTATATTTTATTCTGCACCGATGGCTGACTTTGTTAGGGAGCACATTGGCAAACGTATACGAGTAGTAGATTTAAAAATAAGAAATCGATAGCTTTCGATGATTTCGTTTAGGGTCGAATGAATGCAACGTGCTGATCTAGCACAGCGACTAATGGAACATGAAGTCATCTCTTCCGTGCTTTGTGTTTATTGTACTACGAGTATTAAGATATTTGCGGGAAGATCTAGAGCAGAGTGTATAGGGTGAGGGCGGACTTGAGTCATCGGACAGAAACGACATCATTAGCCGTTCATTTTGCCTAATTGATTATTTCTTTATTTGTTTAACCCTCTTACCGTCGTTATAATACTCATTGAGTTCAATTGAATTGGAGGGGGGGGGGGGGGGGGGTGAGTGTACGCTCGCTCGCTCCCCTACGATGACGAACGGCGCTCGTATCGTCTTATTATTTATTCCCACTATTAGAATACCCATGACTTTCTTACATGTGTGTATGTATGCAGATTGATTGCTTAGTGCATATTATTGTTTCTTCTTTAAAAAGTGTGAGCATATCTGCGTGCTCCCCATTCGAACTGAAATGGTTGAAATTGTTCTCATACGACTGACTGACTGACTACGTTGTCGGCAGTGTGAAATATCTTCCGTGCATATGCTTGCTTGCTCACTTCGCTCTGCAAAATTTCAATATTCATTCTATTAATACCAGAACACACACAAACTCTGCTTATTCTAAAACCCATTCTGTGAGCTTGTTATTTGTTGGGGTCTCTTGATATAACGACGGCCATCGCGACCAGTTGAAACGGAAATTTATAGACGATGGACGACGGTTGGCTGTAAGAATATTTATGTATATTCCCGAAGCTCCCTCAAAACGTATCGCTATACTAAATTTTGTGATTCTGATAACACAGCAAATTGAACTGGAAAGTGTTAATAACTTAAAGATTGCAGTGCTATTCCTTTCTCCCATGATGATCATTTGGAGTGGCATTTGTGATGCGGCGACTATGTACGGATCGCAGACGTCGTCGTTTTTCATGAGTGGTGGGGCGGGGTGTTAGTATTTCAAATTTAAGTTTTTAATACTAAAGTGACTAAAACAGATGGCAAAAGCAAGAGTTGCAATTTAAAAATACATATGTATGTTAAAACCTTGGACGGACTGACCTATTCCATTAAACCGCTCCGTTCCATTCTGAGTACCACTATTTTTTTTTGGAATCATTAATGTCATTTAACTCTAAAATTGAACATACTGACAGATATTTGTCGTTTGTTTTGTATCTGGGGGATTGAATTGAGTCTAACAAACGATGACGCTTGAGAAAATCCAAAGAATATTGACCAGTTCGCTTGAGAAAATCCAAAGGATATTGACCAGTTCGCTTGAGAAAATCCAAAGAATATTGACCAGTTCAGATCTGTAGAAAAGCCCGAATTTATACAAAATTTAGTTTGTGTTTTTCTCTTAACTCCGGTGGACATTGTTTTTCAATCTCACTTGAATTTCGTTAAAGCTTACTAAATTATTTCTAAATTCCTTTAGTATTTCCAAATGTTCCTGCAGCACCCGGACTTTTATGTGATGGCGAAGATCGTAAGTTCATTTAAAACATTTAATAGATCTCGCTTTTTGAGTAACGGCTGGTCTCGTTTAGGTAGCATTTATCGGCGCGGTGCTCGGAGATGGCGCAAGCTATATCGTGTTAATGGTCACATATTTCAAGCAAAACGTTTTAACAGAGTACGTAACGGACTTAATTGAATGTTATGACGAAACAGTTTATAATTTGAATACATTAATCTCCCACAGCGCGCTTTCTGTGCATATTGCCAAGATCGGATCTGGGGCCTGGGTAGACAAGGTTTCAAATGCATACAATGCAAGTTGTTGGTGCACAAAAAGTGTCACAAGTTGGTAAAGAAGCCCTGTTCGAACGAACATGTCGAGCCATTGGTGCCCAAAGGTGCGGAAGATGATTTTGCTGAGCAATTGCCGCAGATGCCACCACCTATTCCTGATTACGCGCCCATGCATGCGGGTGTGGACGAGTCGTGCATTTCGTCGGATCAGGAGTATATGCCGTCTTCCTCAGGCGGAGGCGGCGGTCATATGACTTCACAAAAGGAGGAAATCGAAATGGGCACACAGCGACAATTCTCATTAGATGACTTTGAGTTGATACGTGTAATTGGACGCGGCAGTTATGCCAAAGTGCTCATGGTTGAATTGAAAAAGACTCGTCGCATCTATGCCATGAAGGTGATCAAGAAGGCCCTGGTGACCGACGATGAGGACATCGATTGGGTTCAGACGGAGAAACATGTCTTTGAAACGGCGTCGAATCATCCATTCCTAGTGGGCTTACATTCGTGCTTCCAGACACCCTCTCGTTTATTTTTTGTGATTGAGTTTGTTAGAGGCGGTGATCTTATGTACCACATGCAGCGCCAGAGACGTTTGCCAGAAGAGCACGCGCGATTCTATGCGGCCGAAATTAGTTTAGCTTTGAATTTTTTGCATGAAAAAGGTATAATATATCGCGATTTGAAACTGGACAATGTCCTGTTGGATCACGAGGGTCACATTAAGCTGACGGACTACGGCATGTGCAAGGAAGGCATACGCCCGGGCGACACAACCTCCACGTTTTGTGGCACCCCCAACTATATTGCCCCAGAAATACTCCGAGGAGAAGACTATGGCTTTTCGGTGGACTGGTGGGCCCTAGGTGTTCTGTTGTATGAAATGCTCGCAGGTCGTAGTCCGTTCGATATTGCAGGAGCATCTGAAAATCCTGATCAGGTGAGGATGTCCGACTAGCCGCAGTCGCATTCGATTAGCTTCATTGTACTTTTTACTCTTTCAGAACACAGAGGACTACCTCTTCCAAGTCATTTTGGAGAAAACTATACGCATACCGCGTTCCCTTAGTGTGAAAGCTGCTTCTGTCCTTAAAGGTTTCTTAAATAAAAATCCAGCAGATCGTTTGGGTTGTCACCGTGAAACGGCTTTCATGGATATTAAAAATCATCCCTTCTTCAAGGTCATTGATTGGGAAATGGTAAGTCACGTTGTTTGATCTATCAATTGCACACTATTGAAGCAGCGTGTGACATATTTGATGATTACGGTCTACTGATGTGTAACTCTTATGATTCTCTTTACTTCTTACGCAAAAACATGACTTGGTTTTGTATTTCTACAACAAAAAAATAAAAATTGAAATATTTTTTAATAAGATTGCAAGTAAGGAAGTTCAGCCACCATTTATCCCCACATTTGATCCTGGCGATCCTTACATGACAACGAATTTCGACGTTCAATTTACGAGGGAACCGGCTGAATTGACGCCAGACGATCCGTAAGTCTCCTTTATTTGTAACAATTCAAGGAGTGCCCCCGCCCCAAACGTGTAGTTGATGTGTCTTTGTATTAACCGAAGCATAACTTTGTACTTTGCTGTGTTTGTTTTATACTTCCCGATTACTTTTTGTATGTTCGGCGTAGTAATATTGATTGAGTGTTTGATGTTCTGAAAGCTTTTAGCTTTGAAATGTTCCCTTGCAAATTTTTATTTTATAAATATGTACATATGTGCATATACATACATATATATATATTGGGCTGTACTGCTGCGAACCGCTTTTTGGAATTGTTTAAAAATTAGGGATCTTGAACGACTTGTATTGAAAAACTGATTACGGCAGTGTCGATTGTTTTTGCAAGATTATTTTTAATCCCCTTAGGTTAAAGATCTAATTTTTGAAGTTCTTCACAAATACCACTTGAAATTTAAAATACATCAATTGAAATCTCTAAAAAAACTGAAAAATTTCCGTCTAAATTGAAAGAATATCAATTGAAATTTGAAAAACAGCAATTTTAATTGGAAAGACATCAATTGAAATGCAAACCACACCAATTGACATTTAAAAGACATCAATTGAAATTTTAATCATAATTGAAATTCAAAAACACCAATTAAAATTTTAAAAGAGAAAAGAAAACCACAGACTTGTCTTTCATGAGCATGAGCTTGGCCCGATAACTATTTATCTGGCTGATGAATTTGAAGAAATATTACCAAAACATTTTGTAAACATGATAGTGATGCGAACAACTTCGATTACACTCTTATTTGGTATCAGGAAGGGCGGTAAACCGACAATAAACATGTTCACGTTCAAGAATGACTAGTCTGTGGTGGTTCGCTTAATATCTAAAATCAGTTAATAATGTTTGAATCAATTGATGCATTTTAGATGAATTTTTTGCATGTGATTTAAAAATATTAATTGATGTATTTTGAATATAAAAAAGAGTTTCAGTCATAGAGTAATCTCACACTAGAGAGAATATTTGGCTCATCTGACGTTTCCTTTCACACTCTACGTGATGCGGTCGGTGTGATAGAGATATGTTTGACGAAAAGTGATATACACCAGGTGGAATTATAATAACTTCTTGCTTTAATTTTTCATGTCGTTTCGGTGAAAAACTGTGAAATTTAAATGTGTTTTAAACTTTTTTATTGACTGTTATTGTCAGCATACATTTGTGTTGTATTTAACACAATAATTTTAACACACAAAACGAAATGCCTTTGTTGTTATTTTGTTCGTTGTTTTGAACCATTGCCTCTATCTGGTATTAGTAAAGCAATTCTTTTCAACATCAAACGTAAATATCACACCCGGCCAAATGTCATAAACTTGATGAGAGAACTAGTAGATCTACTATAAGTATTAATCTATGGTTTCAGTACATCCCAATGTATAAGTATATAGAGGATAAAGTCTTGCCGATATTAGGCTTTTTTCCACTTCAAATTTTAAGGACCAAAGAAACGAAATGAGACGATTGTGTGGAAGAGACGAAAATTAATAAAATAAAGTCGTCTTCTTTCTCTAAGGTTTTGTGTTTATTCCGTATCGGCGATTAAAGATAAGATTAATCAAAAATAAAACAACAATGCATGCCACATCCATACAGATCTGATTTCAAATCCGAGAACAACATAGTGTATAACTGTTTTTCGCTGAAGCATGCTCATTCTTTTAAATGCCTTGTATCTATGACAGTTCATACTAACCTTATTTATTGCTGAAACTAAAAGACCAAATGAAATAAAGTGACGGTATGTGATCAACTCATTAACAAGACTTGCATACATATGTACATTTCTGCTCAACTGTGCCATATCATAAGATATTTTCTAATCGAGAAATCAATGACATCAAGTTAATCATCAAATATTCACTTTTACCGAATGCCCTTTTATTTTTGACGGTACATTAATCATGATTTTTGTTATAACACACGGCGAACGCATTTTGCTACGCTTTACTTTCATGTTGTCGCAACCAAAAACATACATTCCATAGTTGGCATACAAGCAAGTTACGCCGCCATTTAAGCCACGTTTAGACTCTGAACGTGACTTGGCCAATTTCCCACCTGAGTTCACAGGAGAAGCTGTACAATTGACACCCGATGATGAGTAAGTGACCATTTTTATCTCGTTTTCGCTTTATACATGTACCTGTTTATGTTTGTTAGAAACATTTTCTCTAGTTTTGATTCTTCAATTTGAGTTCGTATGTATTTATCAATTATCAACATTTCTCTTTTTCATTTTTTAATTTAGTCGTGTAATTGACAATATCGACCAATCTGAGTTTGAAGGTTTCGAGTACGTCAATCCATTGCTCATGTCATTGGAAGATGAAGTTTGACATCACGAGTTTTGTGATTTACATCCCTACAATATGCGTGTAAGTACATTTAAGAACATATACGGGCTTTTAACCAGGGGAGCGATGCTTAAAGACAGTCGCTTAGTTGAAGTACAAAGTGATGTTTCAAGTGTGCGATAGATAAGTTTTGCACCGCTCACCGTCTTTTGCTATCAACTTTCGCATTTTATACATTTTCAACCTGTATCATTCCGAATGATTTTATATAATGAAATAATTTAGGAATCTTTCAATTTTTAGCTGTACGGTGAAGATTCCAGTGACTATGATTCGGTTGCAGACGATTTAAGTTTATTTCATATAAATGCTCCCAATAATAATATTACAACACAATTGAATAACTTCGGCAGTGATCACCGACAGCCGCAACAACAACAACAGTTACATCATCAACATCAACCTCATCATGATCAGCAGCCACAGCAATTCCATGAACAACACCATCAGCAACACCCACAACAACAACATTCACATCATAATGGTAACAATAATAACACACATAATGCAAACAATAATAAAAGTCTATTACAGCACATGTTTTGCCTTCCATTAAACTAATCTAAAAGACAGAATCAAGAAATGAAAAACTCATCTCATAATATTGCAAATCAAACCGAAACTACTCGACACAATGAAAACTAAATTGTAACCAAATGAAACGAATGAACGAACCACTTTGAATATAAGGACACATGTTTTACCGCTCAGAATCTATAAAAGACCTTAAATGACACGTTTTTCTATTTCAAAACAAACAATCTACTATTAAGCAAAACGCATAGTGGACATAATTAATAATACATAGCCTTAATCAGTTGAATGAGAAAATGCAAATCAGGATATATAGAAATGATCATTTTAAATGAGGGCAATATTGCTTTATAACATTAGTTTCCAAGAATTGTAACTTTTTTAACCAAATATGTAATGACCTGCAATTCAAATGATTTCGGAACCATGAACACCAAAGTGATTTTTATCGTACACAAAGACGACGACGTCCTTTCAAAGTGTCATAGTTTAATATTTTCATACATACATACGCTAAGAACCGACACTTCCATCAAATTTCTTTGTGCTGTTGCTGCTTTGTTACGGTTGAAGCATGATACAACAAGAGGAGGTAAGCTCATAAGCTCACCTGATTTGTGTTTATTGTTTCGGTTCCGTGTTTACGATGTCAAAGATTGCATTAAGCTTGTTTTGGTTACACCGCTTGCTTATATATTCGTTTGTTTTGTATGAAGCACTTAGCGAAGAACTTAGCGACGAGATTCATTTTCGCTAAATTTAAAATAACAAAATTTTGGCATCTTCTACTGTTTTTAACCATTTTTCATATTTTTGAACAAAATGACGTCTCGCTAAAAAGCCGTTTTCTTTGCAACTTAGCCAGCGATAATCGCTTGCTTGTAACCAAAACACGACTATTGTTTCTTTTGTTAACATTAGGTCTGTCTTCGTACGTTTCCAGTAAAAAAGTATCCTGGAACTATTTTTGTTCTCCGGTTGGAAAATATCACAAAAAGTATACAGGCTACATCCAGTAAAAACTTGCAAGAAATAAGAACTTAAACAGTTAAATAAGGAAACAGCTGAAATAATAACTGTGACCAGCTGTTTTGCAATCAATAGCTCTGTTCGATTACTCGAAAATTTGGGAAAATTATATTGAATTTTGGTTGGAGAAGTTTTAGCCAATAAAAATTTCCAAAATAGAACAGCTGTTGAAATCAGCTGTTTTATGTCAACAAATAAAAGTGAAAAATAAATTAATAATGGCCGAAAATAGTACAAGAGTTTATTATTAATGTTTTATATCACTGAAATTTTAGAAAGAAAGTGGAAAGCAATAATGTGCAGTGGCATTCAGCAAATTCAGGTGACCAGACGACGTCATAATTGGACACTGCAATAGTAGATATGTAATGTAACTGCAAGCCAAAATATGTTTAGCAAAGGATAAAACTACATCAGCTGTTTTCTTGCAAATGTTTGCTGGATTGTTCGCCTACTTTTTGTGCAAATTTTCATAAAGAGAGTAAAATCGTTCTTTCTCTCTCAAAAGTAGATTCTTCCACATTTTTACTGGGAAAGTAAACGAACAAAGCTAATGCAATACCTTTGGAGAACCACCAAACTCAGTTTTAACAAAACATTACAAAGCACCAAAACTTTCTTCTTTTTTAAAAAGCAATTGTTAAAGGTTAATAACAGAGCATTATAAAGTATTTGTTCTGTTAAAAATTAAATTGTAAGTCGAACTGTGAAAATAATTTCTCTCTTACTCTCTCGTTACTGGCTTTTTGGTGTAAACAGACAACATCCTGTAACGATCATAGAGCAAATTAGAATAGAGTAGTTTATCCCATAGAGAAATACACATCGAGTAATGACATTTAGAGCTGCCATTGTTCTCATCTGACATTTCCTTTCGCTCTATTCGTGCTGCGATAGAGAGTTATTTGCCGTAAATTGACTTACACCAGGTGACATTACTGCTTGGTTATTGAATGAATAAATAAATTAAATTAAAAATTGTTGAGTACAATTTTTCATATAGATTTGATGAAAAACTGTGAAATTTAAACGTATTTTGGACTTTTTTGATACATTTTATTGTTAGTATATATTTCTGGTGTATTTACACAAAAATTTTACCGCACAAACCGAAATCGCGTTGCTGATTTATTGTTGGATGGTTTGAGCCATTGCCTCTATCTGGTATTATTATTAAAGCAATACTTTCCAACATCCAACCGCCCATCTGTAACACACCAAATGTCATAAATTTACTGAGAGAGTAGGCGTCTCTATACGTCATTACTCTTCTCTAATATGCTGTCGCTCAGCAAATTTCTGACACTTGGCCCGGGGTGATATGAACGTTGGATGTTGGAAAGAATTGCTTTAATAACACCAGATAGAGGCAATGATTCAAACCAACCAACAAGAAAACAACCACTGCATTTCGTTTTGGGGTTTAAAATTATTGTGTTAAATACAACACAAATGTTTACTAACAATAAAAGATAACAAAAAGTCCAAAATACGTCAACCAAAACGACATGATAAATTTAAGTGAAGATTTCTTGTAACTCCATCTGGTGTAAGCCGACCAGCGCCTATCACGCCGACCGCACCAGGAAAGTAAACATCAGATGAGTCAAATGGTCTCTCTTTAAAGAATTACTCTATGGTTTATTCTCTTAATATTTGTAACTTCATATGTATGATTGCAAGTTAAAATTGGATGGTGGAAAGCATGGGTTCAATAATACCCAGATAGAGGTAATAGTACACAACGTGCAACAAAGCAACACCAACTGCATTTCGTGTTATTGTGGCAAAATCAAAGAGTAATCTTAGACTAGAGAGAATATTTGGCTCATCTAACGTTTCCTTTCACACTCTTCGTGATGCGGTCGGTGTGATAGAGAGATATTTGACGAAAAGTGATATACACCAGGTGGAATTACAATAACTTCTTGCTTTAATTTTTCATGCCATTTTGGTGAAAAACTGTGAAATTTAAATGTGTTTTAAACTTTTTTATTGACTGTTATTGTTACCATACATTTGTGTTGTATTTAACACAATAATTTTAACACACAAAACGAAATGCCGTGTTGTTATTTTGTTCGTTGTTTTGAACCATTTTTGAACCATATTTCAAACGTAAATATCACACCCGGCCAAACGTCATAAATTTGGTGAGAGAACCAGTAGATCTACTATAAGTATTAATCTATGGCACAAACCTACGACGAGGAGTGTGAAATGAAACGTCAAATGAAAGAATAAAATACTCTATTCTAATTAGCTCTATGGTTGGTAACAATTTGTACAAATTGTTACAAATTTTCAGTACGCTGACCGACCTATTTGCTTTGCTGATAAAATGTCAAAGAATTTCAAATAAGACGCAATTTAAGCGTAAACTTTGTATCAATTTAAACGAACGGATTGAAAATTTAAAATTTTTCGTAAATTGTGGTTTGTATTTAATAATCAGTTGATTTCGACAATGTCATTACGGCGTTACTAATGCCGCCACTGATAGTTATTAAGTGTGTTCGAGTACTTTTCCTGTAAAAAATATTTATATATTTTGAACATTAACAGTAACAATTTCGGCTGTGTTTGTCAAACCTCAGCGACAGGATTCTTCTCTTGACGTTCAAACACAAGTTCCCTTCAATCATTAAACCGATGAGCGAGTTGACAAATCTATGTATAAATTAATCTATGAAACGAACACTATCATACAAGAAATAGTAATAATTTGTGCAAATTATCATGTTCTCGAACACTGCTATTGTATCATGGATTGTAGTGAAGTATCCAATATTGCCCAACATTATGATGATTGTTTTCTAAATATCGTAACATTTTCTTGTAAACCACATTTCCTTTCTTTTAAGTTTTCTTATTATTAAATAATAACAAAAAAAGGAATCAAAATGTAATTTTATATGTTACGTATATTTATGAATATCATATTTTATTGCATGTCTGTATTATTGTGTGAGTATTTTTAAGTATAATTATATTACGATTAAGTATTTATATAAAAACACAAGCCAGAATGAAGGAAAAAACTAAATTTCAGAAAAAATATTTTATTTTTTCACAATCCGAAGAGTTAGGTTTATGTCTTGTTAAGTTGCGATTGTTTACCACTAAAGAGAAAATACAAGTTCATTAAACATTCCAGGCTCCTCCTATTGGTTCCGAATTCTCATTTACAAGTACTTATCATAAATGGCTTTGCCCATCTTCTGTTAAGCCGGCAATGTTTCGGAAAGGCAATACACTCGTTATTAACAATTTAAAAGAACAAAAAGCAAAAACGATATATGTTTAAACAAGTAATTATTAAATTTTGATTACGACAAAATATATACATATTACATATACAAAATATATTGAATATTACAGACACTTTTTAATAAACAAAAAACAAAAATAAATAAGACCTGTGTTGTTTGTTACTGCATTATAACGAAAAGCAAAACCTTATCTAGTTAAACAATTTTAGTAAACATAAAATAATAATTATGAGCAAATTTAAGCACCTCTGTAAAAATACTTCTTTACTTTTAACGTGAGAACGAACAAGCAAGAATTAACAACTAAATTACAAAAATATATGTTTAAAAGGGCACTATAATATATTCTTTTCTAAAACTAAAACTGGAGTAGCCGCTAAAACTAACATGTTTCTCAAGACAAAAACTAGCACGTTTTTTAATTCCTCAATACGAAAGTTTGTTTTTTGTTTTATTAATTTCTTTCTCGCAGATTTTGTTTGCATTATCGGATTCACCCTACAACTGACATTTATACCTATGGAAAGAAAGAGATCAGATACTTACATCAATTTCTAGTATTAAACACCGTTTTAATTAAGTCGTAAAGCAGATTATAAAAACTTAAACGTATATACTAGATAGCAGCTAATGCAGCAAACAGAAATTACTCCTTGAACAAACATTTTCAGAAAAGTAAATTAAAACGGAAAACACAATTTAGGACTTTCACAGCAAATAATGAGAATTGTTTAAATGTAAATTAAGTTTAATTTCAAATATAAAATGAAAGTTTAGTAACACTTCTATACAAAAAATAATTTATGTGTTTTATTTTCCTTAAAACAAAAATGTGGTTAAATCGTATTCACTGCTTTACCAGCTGGAATATAAGAGAAGCTTTGAGTGAAAAGGTTGATTTACGTCTTTCCCCTAAATGCAGCCACCCCCATTTGTTTGAATGTCCAATGAGTTTAAAACAGTCGAGATAAATGAGATAATTTTTAATAGACTTAATGTGCAAAAGATTGTTTCCAAATGGCGCAAGTTATTGAGATACAACATATCATCCAATTGAGATTTTGAACCTGGATGTTTGAACCGAATAATAAAATCTTATTTAAGTTCAATGGTTTTAAAATATTTAATATATGCGCAGCATATTTATGTGATTTAAAATTAACAGACTTTAGCCAATGGTTGAAGTTAAAATTTTAGTTGAACTGTTATGTATTGAAAATCGTTAGTCAGTGTATAGTCAGTAAAATAGCAACAGCAGTCAAAAATTTATTACAAATCAAATTTTATCAAACGACTTCTGCTTCGCATATGAAAATGTGCGGAACAAACCGAAAAGAAACCGAACACACAAAAAATGATTTTGTCTGATACCACTGCAGCTGCAGCGCACACACATGTTCTTGCCGACATAATCAGTCGTTTGGTGAAAAATTACTAGCGACTATTTTACTTTAAAACCCGTGGAACTAATTTTTTGTGGTAGGGGGTAAAACCAGTGTTACCATGTTGGCATAATTTATGCCGTCTTGGAGTTACTATGTGTTAATATCCTTGTAAAGAGACCGTCTGACAACATTTCTGTATAATATGATGCAAAATAAACGAACAAAATTACAAAAAAAGTGTTTCGATAACTCGCTTAATTACCAAAATATCGGCTGTTGAAATTTTCAAAAGATATCGGATATATTGTTTATATTTTCCCCAAAAGAAATTATAAATCAGAAGATAAACGTGTAAAATTAAATACAATTTTTAAGATAACTAACTTAGTTATCGAATGTTGATTATTTAAAAAAAAATGTCAAAAATTACCCATATTAGGGACAATTTTATTTTAGGAGTTATGATCCTCCAAAGTTCGGATATAAGGCGGGGGGGTTACTATGTATTAGTATTCGTGTAGAGGGACTTGTCTACCAGCATTGTTGAATAATATGACGTAAAATAACGCAAACAAATTAAATGAGAATTTTCTAAAACTAGCTTAGTTATCAAAATATAGGCCGTTGAAATTTTCAAAAGTTATCGAAAGTATTTTTTACATTTACCGAAACATATTGTTACGAATTTCCTTATTCGTTCGTTTTGCGCCGCTTTATTTCCAATAATAAAACAAGGTTCGTTTTAAATTGCGATAATTACAACATTTTAACTTCCTTTTATTTTACTTACATACATACATATATAGTACAACAGCTTACTTTATTCACACCACTTTACAATAAGTCTTATGTTTTACTATCAAATCGCGTTGCTTACTTTCCGGCGGTTAATCACAAACTGACTCCGCGTACCAAATACCTCAGGTATTTATACGAACACACCATACTCAAGTTTAGTTATCTCTAGCGAATTCAAGAACCTTATAGTCGTTGTTAGTTATCTTTCTAGTAATTTATGAATCCACCTCTGCATGGTACAATAATATCTTCATGGTAATAGCAGCGCGCGTTGTTGTTGTTGTAGGCAGCAACAACAGGCATTTTATTTTTGTTCTATTCGCTTCAGCTGTCAAACTCTACACAAATACATACCAACAACACAAGAATGCAAAAGAGTACAAAAACAAAATACTTGTGGGTGTGACAGCCGAAGCGAAGAACCTCATGAAAAAAATTAAAACAGCTGTTCTTACGACTTTACCATGAACATATTTGGTCTGTTTTTTATTCCCTGCTAAACTAATTTTTCAACCACTTTGTATGGAAAGCTAAGCGATATTAAGCGATATTAAGCGTCACCCCATACAAAGTCGTCGAAAAATTAGTTTAGCGGGAAATAAAAAACAAGCTTATTATTGTACCATGCACCTCTGGAATAATGTGGAATCATTTCGACTAGTGGAGAATTATCTTAACTGAGGCGAATTCATGCTACTGGTTTAGTGAGGTGGTATGTCGTTACAATGCATGAAAGGGTAGAGAAGAAAATTTACTCACGAAGTGGAGTGCCAACAAAGAAAACGAGTAAACCGTCTCGGTTCTCTGCTCCCTCTTCGTTGAATATTTCAATCATAGATAAAGGAAATAAGTAGATATCGCACAGGCGTTGTCAAGTACTGCCACTAGGTGCTGTGTTGTCGTTTTGTAACTTTCATTGACGTTTCTCATAACATTCACTGACGTTTATTCAACAGTGTGGGACATTTCTTCAATACAAAAATAGATTCATTTTCCAGGTAGTGCTATTCGAACAACTAAATTAGTTTTTTTATGTCGTTGTGTTTCCCACTTTCTAATTCAAATGCATTTTGGTTATGTGCTTTTTTGGTGTACTGTTATTGTTGGTATTCGTTTATGTTGACTTGTACAGCATCGGTCCACTAAACAAAACAAAATCCCTGTTGATGTTGCCTACCACACCTTTTGTTAGCACCTGTTCTAAATACATTTTGCAAGGTATATTTTGTTTGGGATCAAACGTTGTAATTATTGCATTCAGCTCCATCTAGAAAATATCCCATTGAACAAGAAATTTCCCACGGCACGTGCGATGTCTAGTTACTTCCTTTATCTATGATTTCAATACACGAGCAGTTTTTTGATAATGTTATTAGTGGTCTTCATGAAAGCTCGAAAGAACCTCGTAAACTCGAAAACATCGTAAACTTGCACAGCAAATGTCAAAACAAACAAATTTCCCTTACAAACCGACTTGCTCAAAAGTGGAAAGTTTTCGAGGCAAATTTGCTGCGCAAACGTGGGATGGAGAAACATGTAAACTTTTGACATTTCATTGTCATCTGACTAGGATGGATAAATAAAGTGATAGCACTAGAACAGTAGAAAAAGTACACATACATAATACATGCAATTGCTACTGCTACCACCTTATGTATCCATCTTGGTCAGCTGATATGGTTTTGAGCACAACTACGCTCAGCAACTTTACCTGGTGCCTCATGCAACGGTGCGAGGGAAACTTGCGCTGAGCAAAAGTTCTCGGCTTTCACGTTTGCATGAACGCCGCTATTGTATCACTATAGAAATTCCAACCATGTTTAAATTAATAATAATTAATAAATTTAAAATAAAATTACATAAAGCATAGAATAATACATACATAGAAACTTTTATTCGCTCAATAAATTAAACGTCATAGGTACGATGGAAAGTAAACATTGGATGGTGGAAAATTTGGGTTCAATAATACCAGATAGCGGCAATAGTATACAACGATCAACAAAGGAACAACAACCGAATTTCGTGTTTTTGTGGCAAACTAGTTGTGTTAAACACAATACAAATGTATACCAACGATAAAAGTCAACAAAAAAGTGCAAAATATATTTAAATTTTTCAGTTCTACACCAAAACGACAGAAAAAAGTTAAGTGAACATATTTTGTAACTCCACCTGGTGTAAGTTAATTTTAAATTTAATTGCTCTCATTTCCACAAACCTACGATGAGAGTGTGAAATGAAACGTGAGATGAGAGAATAAGTTTATATATGTATGTATTATTCTATGACATAAAGAATGTAAAAAGTATGAAATAATCAAGTTTTGACGCGAGAGAAAGGAGTTTGGGTGAATCACCCTTTTCAACCTTTTTGGCAACAATAAATAAAAGTCATTAGGTGACTTTTGTATTTCATCGGGAAAAATAAAAGTCTTTGTTTGGTTTTCCAAATTTTATTTCAAAAAGTCTGAATGATTTTTATTTCTGATTTTTACTTGAAAAGGTTCTTCATAATTATTTTTGAAAACAAAACGATATAAAAATCAGAAATAATTGTTATTTTTGAGACACATAAAAATCAAAAATAATTCTTAAAAATAAACGCCAAAAGTAGAGCGAACGCCAAAGTCAAAAGTGGTACATAACATAGATAAAGGAATTAAGTAGATATCCCACAGGCGTTGTCAAGTACTGCCACTAGGTGCTGTGTTGTCGTTTTGTAACTTTCATTGGCGTTTCTCATAACATTCACTGACGTTTATTCAACAGTGTGGGACATTTTTTCAATACAAAAATAGAATCATTTTCCAGGTTGTGCTATTCGAACAACTAATTTAGTTTTTTATGTCGTTGTGTTCCCCTCTTTCAAATTCAAATGTATTTTGGTTATGTGCTTTTTTGGTGTACTGTTATTGTTGGTATTCGTTTGTGTTGACTTGTACAGCATCGGCACACTAAACAAAACAATAATGCCTGTTGATGTTGCCTACAACACCTACTGCTATCACCTGTTCTAAATACATCTCGCAAGGTATATTTTATTTGGGATCAAATGTTATAATTATTGCTTTCAGAACCATCTTGAAAATATCACATTGAACAAGAAATTTCCCAAGGCACGTGCGATATCTAGTTATTTCCTTTATCTATGGTAAATAGTTTATAAATCGCTTCACGCTTGTGTCATAAAGCAACTATGATATAGAGAAGAAACTTTACTCACGGAGTGGAATGCCAACAAAGAAACGAGTGATGCGCGCCGTTTCTCTGCTCTCTCTTACTCTCTTCATTGAATATTTCAATACACGAGCGGTTTTTTGGTGATGTTATTGTATCTAAGTCTGTTTCTAGACGTGCAATTCTAATTGCTGCAATTCATGAGTTCGTAGGAGAGAGAGGTAAGAAGAATGGAACGAGGAAAAAACTTGCATGAAATCTGCAATTCTTTCAGTTCTTCTCATTCGTAATTTTTTAGTAATGGCGGCGGCAGAATAATTTGACATATCTTTTCATTTAAAAAAAAAAAAAATTTCACACGACTAGTCTGCATATGTCTCAGATTTATACGAATGTCAGAAGCAGCAATAATAGAAACCAGAATTGCAGAAACAGAATTGCGTACGTGTAAAAGAAAATTGCAATTCCAAAAGAGAATCATGAAGAATTGCAGCAATTACAATTGCACGTCTAGAACCAGACTAACTGTACCAACCATGCTTAAACAAAATTACATAAAGTATGTAAAAAGTATGAAATAATCAAGTTATGACGCGAGAGAGAAAGGAGTTTGAGTCATTCTCGTCGAGTTTTTAGGTTCTCTCTACGAGGGTTGCCATATTGCGCGAGTTTTTTCTACTCTACTTGTACATCCTCTTTGGTATAATAACCTATTCATGATACAAATACAAGGTAGTAGCGTCAGCCCATGTAATTTCCTTCGTTTACACTTCATCGTACCCAGTAAATGTCAAAGTTGTTTGTGTGAGTGCGTTCTATTTTGATTTCATCTATCTGTGTTCACAATTGCACATGCATGGGTACATTTTTATCAGCTGCTTTCGACAATAACTGGGTATGGAAATTACAACAATGCTAATGCTACTACCTTGTATTTGTATCATGCTGTGGACTTTATTGTCGTAGGCAGCAACAACAGACATTTTGTTTTGCTTCAATCGCTTAAAGGGGCCCTTAGACCTGTGGATAAGCTGCTCGACTTCAAGTTGACATCAACTTCGATAACTAGACATCAACTTCGATTTTGCCCTTACACTCTCAAACTAGTTGAGGCAACTTCATTTTCTTGTCAGATGTCGAAATGAAAGGTGGTGAGCGCACTGCGAAAATATCACAAATTTTACGAAACAACGCCATTTTTATTTTCTTTAAATAATTATAAATAACACTACAAATCATATTTATTTAGTTTATATTTTTCCGATAATGTTTAATTTAATTATTATTTGGTTGATTTATTTACATTTTGCCGATAATGTTGCCTCATGAACGTTTCTCACCGAATTGCGTATGAAAGTTGATGCAACTTCCTCTTACACTGGTGGATAAGTTGATATCAACTTCAAAAAATCAAAATGGCTTTGATTTTACATCAACTAGTTTGTACAAACCACCAACTTCACCTTACACCATGGATAAGTTGATGTCAACTTGAAGTCGCTGCAACTTATCCACAGGTCTAAGGGCCCCTTAAGACGTAAGCATAGTCTAATAATATAAAGGGGCCCTTAGACCTGTGGATAAGTTGCTCGACTTCAAGTTGACATCAACTTCGATAACTAGACATCAACTTCGATTTTGCCATTACACTCTCAAACTAGTTGAGGCAACTTCATTTTCTTGTCAGATGTCGAAATGAAAGGTGGCGAGCGCACTGCGAAAATATCACAAATTTTACGAAAAAACGCCATTTTATTTTCTTTAAATAATTATAAATAACACTACAAATCATATTTATTTAGTTTATATTTTTCCGATAATGTTTAATTTATTTATTTTTTGGTTCATTTATTTACATTTTGCCGATAATGTTGCCTCATGAACTTTTCTCACCGAAATGCGTATGAAAGTTGATGCAACTTCCCCTTACACTGGTGGATAAGTTGATATCAACTTCAAAAAATCAAAATGGCTTTGATTTTACATCAACTAGTTTGTACAAACCACCAACTTCACCTTACACCATGGATAAGTTGATGTCAACTTGAAGTCGCTGCAACTTATCCACAGGTCTAAGGGCCCCTTAAGTCGACGCGTGGCGTGTTGTTGTAATATGAAACGATTTTGACAGAATTTTATTGTACTATTGTTATGACAATACACTCGATATGTAAAAATCATTTTATATACGAAGAAAAGGCAAAGAAAAAACGCCAGAGTAAATAATTATATGTATTAAAAAAAAAGTAATAGGCAGAAAGTTGGAACACATTTAATATCCAAATTGGTAAGCATCCATCGGTAAGTCCATACATATATATGTAGGTAATTTTAGTTACTTCTTCTATATATTTTTAGCCATCAAAAAACTACACGCGGTGAAACGACCAGCGTAAGCAAAGAGGGCAAGGAAGATTCAAAACAAATGATGAGACAAGTTTGACACTTCGAGTGTACTACGTAAACAAAGAATGATAAAAAGAAACAACCCAATAACAAAATGCCTGATCAGCTGGGCTTATGCTTCCACTTATATTATTACACTATGGACGTAAGAATACAACACAGGAATACAAAAAAGTACAAAAACACACAGAATTTTTTTTTTTTGTAAAAGTACCCAAATTCGTGGTCGGATATCAGCCACTGCACTGTACACAAATTAACGTAGGCAATTTTACGTTGTCAAACCATAGTGTCATTTGCTTGTATATTTACCCAAAGAAGAAAGGGCAATTTACAGAATTTATGTACTACATAGTAGGTGAATTATATTCAATTAAAATGTGCATTCTTTACAAATATTTAGCCCATATTTTCCATATTTACAGAAATAAATTTTGTTGTATTTTAATATAGAAACATGTATTGAATAAACAGTTTTGTTTCCTACAATAACATTTAAACAAACGATAATATTAGAATAAAGAAAGCCCAGTACCTCGTTTCTGTAGTTCTCGAATCGAAAAAGTTTTCACATTATGCAAGAAACAAAAAATTCCATCGTTTCTCGATTTGTGAGTAAAAAGTGTTTCTGTATATCAATGCGAAAAGAGGCAACACTGATGACGTTTTTATTGGAATAAAGCTGTCAAGTAATACAAAAATATAAACAAACAAAATAAGCTAGTGCGAAAAAGAACAACAAACAGAAGTTATTTTAAGAGATTTCCACTGCTTCTTACAATTTGTGTTGAAATTTAACCCCCCAAATTGTCTCTTGCAAATTCTAAATTAGTTGACATATATTCAACTATATTTTCTTTTGCTTTTTCTGTAATATTTAGGACAAATTAATTGAAATACATAAGAAAATGGTATAATTCTTGGCTTCTCAATTTAAAATATTAATTCTTAATTTCTTAAAAGCCTTTTTGTAGAAACAATATCAAAATCTCGCACCGTTTTAATTTGTGAGTATTTTTGACGTTTACAATTTTAAATTTTTCGACTCCCTACTTTTTAGCCCTTTCGGCCCCGCTCCTGAACCAAGTGTCGGAAAAATTTTTTTTCCTGCTAGAAATTTATAGTAGAACTAAATTAAGGATTTTTGAAGATTTCAGAATTCTAGAGTTATCGGGCAACTAGTTATTGGAAGTTGCTTATAAGCAACTCTGGTCCGTTGAGGAAAAATTAAAAAAACTTTTTAGAAAGAAACAAATGTTTTATTATTTATTAATTCTTCAAGAACATTAAATATATTACGTATGATATATTACAAAACAGTTTTTACTTGTGTTAGAGCATAAGTGAACATCACATTTCGAACATTTTGACAAAGGGGTTCCAATTTTACAAAGGCGGCATCGACCTTTTTCTCCCCATACCACCCAATGACCGCTTATATCATATCTCTTCGAATTTGGCGGATCATAAGTAATCTTACGGCGCTTGGAACTTGATGCCAAAGAAGACGGAGATGACGGAGCTGAAGATGTTTCCTCTTGTTCCAAATTATGTGCACTAGGTCGTCCTCTTTTCCTTTGTACCGAGCTCGAGGAGGATGGTGCAGCGTTCAGTAACTCGTTTGCTATTTCCATCAGAAATTTTATAAGTGGCATATACTTTGCGTTCGGCTCGATAATTCTGAGGTGCTTGCGATACAAAAGCCAAGAATTTGTTACTGCCGTTCCCAAACACCAGTAAAATATGCGCATGTACCATTTAGAAGAACGATGATTGATTTTATAGAGCTCCATAAGCATGTCAGCAAGATCAACTCCTCCCATATGTTTGTTGTATTGTGCTACAATAGCTGGTCTAGCGACATCAATAAATTGTTTTTCCTTTGAGCTCCAACGACGGCACGTTCCAATTGGCTCATCTGCAACAAATGTAGATAGCATCTGTACCGCTTTGTTGTCCAACCAACGAACTGCAGCAATTCCATGGTTAACTTCGCACTTTACATCGTAAGATCCTCTGCCAAGCTTTTTTAGATCAGATTCGGATTTCAATTCGCAACCGCCCATTCGGTTTTTTCTAACAATGCCAACGCAAAATATACTCATTTCTTTCAAGGATATAAGAAGACTAACCGAGGTAAACCAGTTGTCGAAGTACAGCTTGAAGTTTTTAAATTTTGGGACCGAGGATGCCAAATATAGGACGATGTCAGATGATATCCCAAGTCCATATGAGGGGCAAGTTCCTTCACCAACATAGAGCGCGAAGTCATTTATGATTCCCGATGAACCTGGTCGCGAAAACGTTTTGAATCCCCATTTATGGGGCTTGGCGGGATTATATTGCTTGAATACTGATCTTCCTAAAAATTTAATATTCAAAAAGTCAACAATATACTTTTATACGTCGTGAAAACTTATACTGACCTTTGTATGCTATAACTTGCTCATCGACACTTTGGTGTTCTCTTGAGGAAGGCTGTTGCATTTGTCTTTGAGCATCGATAAAATTGGGCGTATTTTGTACAGCTTATCATAATTAGAATCATCTTTTTTGGGTTGCTTCGATTTGTCAGAGAAATGGAGAAATTTCTTTATTTTTTCAAATTTTTGGCGTGCCATTGAATCGGTTACTGCAATCAACTTTAGTTCTTGGGACCATGCTATTTTATAATTCGGAAGCCGAATTATACCCAAATATAACAAAACCCCAAAGTAACGACGGATTTCTTCTTTAGTACATTTGAGTTCAGAACCGGACTCCTGAAGTGCATATAAGTTGGTCTCATTTACAATCCATTCAATTGCTGCATCATCAAAAAAAGAATTGAAATACTGTATTGGGCTGTTCACCATTTCAACATCTTCTAATGGCTTTTCCCATTCAACGTCTGGTACATCAAAGGGTTTTTTCCTCCACCGCAATGTAGATAAGTCTACTTTTTCAACAACGAGACGGTCGGAAATCTCTGGATTCTCATCAATACGTTCTTCAGTTGAGATAGCTCCCAGTAAATTGATCTCTATTTCTTCACCTTTTTCTAAAATTTCACTCAAAGATCAAATAAAATTACATAAACTATGCAAAAAGTATGAAATAAGCAAGATATGACGCGATAGAGAAATGCTTTTTAGTGAACTCCTAGTACTTTTTGGTTCTCTTTTACCAGGGTTGCCAAGTTGCGCTCATCTTCTGGTCGTCTAATTGTAAATCGTCTTTGCCATGAGTAATTTTATTATGGTTGAATCGATCATAAAGCAACTATGGTATAGAGAAGCCATAAAGCAACTATTGTATAGAGAAGAAAATTTACGATTGGAGTGGAATGCCAAAAAAGAAAACGAGTGAAGCATGTTGTTTCTCTGCTCGCTCTCTTACTCTCTTCGTTGAATATTTCAATACACGAGCAGTTTTCTGATGATGTTATTCTATCTAACTATAGAAATTCCAACCATATTTAAATAAAATTACATAAAGTATGTAAAACGCATGAAATAATCAAGTTATGACGCGGGAAAGAAACGCGTTTGAGTGAATCGCGGCGACTTTTTTGGTCTTCTTCTACTAGGGCTGCCAAATTTTGCCGGTTTTTTTCTCTACTTGTACATTCTTTTTGACACGGTGTGACAAAGACGATCCAGAAGTAGCCGCCCAGAAGATGTGCGCAATTTGACAACCCTCGTAAAAGAGAACCAAAAACTAGTAACAATTCACTCAAATGCGTCATATCTTGGTTATTTCATACTTTTTGCATCGTTTATGACATTTTACTTCAACATGGCATACAATAAATATACAAAAACACCATAGAATACATACATACATAGATAAACTTATTCTCTCATCTGACGTTTCATTTCACACTCTTCATCGTAGGTTTGTGGAAATGAGAGCAATTAAATTTAAAATTACCTTACACCAGGTGGAGTTACAAAATATGTTCACTTAACTTTTTCCTCTCGTTTTGGTGTCGAACTGAACAATTTAAATATATTTTGCACTTTTTTGTTGACTTTTATTGTTGGTATACATTTGTATTGTATTTAACACAACTAGTTTGCCACAAAAACACGAAATTCGGTTTTTGCTCCTTTGTTGATCGTTGAATACTATTGCCACTATCTGGTATTATTGAACCCATGTTTTCCAAAATCCAATGTTTACTTTCCATCATACCTATGACGCTTAATTTATTGAGCGAATAAAATTATCTATGTATGTATTGGTCTATGTTGTATACATAGATTAATACTTGTAGTAGATCTACTAGTTCTCTCACCAAATTTATGACATTTGGCCGGGTGTGATATTTACGTTTGATGTTGAAAAGAATTGCTTTACTAATACCAGATAGAGGCAATGGTTCAAAACAACGAACAAAATAACAACAACGGCATTTCGTTTTGTGTGTTAAAATTATTGTGTTAAATACAACACAAATGTATGCTAACAATAACAGTCAATAAAAAAGTTTAAAACACATTTAAATTTCACAGTTTTTCACCAAAATGGCATGAAAAATTAAAGCAAGAAGTTATTGTAATTCCACCTGGTGTATATCACTTTTCGTCAAACATATCTCAATCACACCGACCGCATCACGAAGAGTGTGAAAGGAAACGTCAGATGAGCCAAATATTCTCTCTAGTGAGAGTGAGATTACTCCACGAGCCAATATTCTCTCTAGTCTGAGATAACTCTATGGTTGTATACCATAGATGTGCAGCTAGTACTCTTTTGAGTCATCGTGTTTCTTTTGTTTTACTTTGTAGCTTGATCGTTTTTTCACACCAACATGTCCGAAAGCTTGCTGCTTGTTTACCGATTCAAAGTCAGTTGCTGTTCTGCATTCACACTACACTTAAAAAATAAATTTTAATTGCCATGGACGAATATAAAGAAATTTTTATGTTTGTAAATGGCAAAAATCATAAATGGAAATAATCATTGGAGATGTTGATATTTGATTTTTTTTTAAGATTTAGTTTTAATTTTTAATTTTTTTAATTTTACTTTTGTTTTCTCTGCTTTTGTTCTGCTTGCTCCGTTCAACTTAACACAGTCGCAAAATTCGTAAAACTGATTTGAAATGCGTTTGTGTCAGTTTGCACATGTCTGTTGCATAGAGTAAATTTATAGTAGAGCCGCCATTTGTCTCATCTGACGTTTCGTTTCACACTCTTCGTGATGCGGTCGGTGTAATAGAGAGATGTTTGACGAAAAGTGATATACACCAGGTGGAATTACAATAACTTCTTGCTTTATTTTTTTATGCCATTTTGGTGAAAACCTGTGAAATTTAAATGTGTTTTAACCTTTTTTATTGCTTGTTATTGTTAGCATACATTTGTGTTGTATTTAACACAATAATTTTAACACACAAAACGAAATGCCGTTGTTGTTATTTTGTTCGTTGTTTTGAACCATTGCCTCTATCTGGTATTAGTAAAGCAATTCTTTTCAACATCAAACGTATACACCACACGAGGACAAATGTCAGAAATTTGGTGAGTGAAAGATTTTCTCTACCCATATTTACTCTATGGTCTGTTGTATACCAACAATAAATGTAAACAAACGCATACACAAACAAAATACATATGAACTTGACAGTTTGCAATGTAAAAAAAAACAAATCATTCACGCAATTTTTCTAAATCATTTGTAGACTGAGTTAAGAATGTGACGAATTGTTTGTATTAAAATAATATTTATTGCATTTTATTTAGTGGTTATGTACATAAATATAGACGAATACAGTATGGCAAGTTTTTTGTTTGTTTAGTACTGTGAGCGTCAAAAGATAGTGTACGCGTTTGTTAAATTTGTTTTCGAATTTATTTGAATGTTTACTAATAATTATTAATTTAACTCTTTATATTTTCTAAACATGGTCTTGAGCCCTTTATCAATTTCTGAAAAAATTAGAAAAAAATCTTACAACTACAAAAAACTACAAAACAAAAATTACTTCTCATATCCGTATAATTATAATAAAATAAATAAATGGTTGCCCGTTACATCCCATGAAGGGATTAGGGAGAGCTCCTCACAAACCAGTGAGCTGTGCGAGTTCTAGTTTTATGCGTACTGATTGGGACCTACAGTTTTACTCCGGTTTCGAACGGTATTTTAAGAAACTTTTTCATGGCTATATACTCGATAGTGTAGCCGTCACTAAGTGAGGTGACCGTCGTCGAAAGAAATTAAAGGTGGTCAGAGCAGGGATCGTATAATAATATCAGTTATAATTGAAGAATGGCAAAAAATTTCGCCTGAAATATCCGCAAAGTCAGTTCAAAGGATTTCGAAGAGATTACAAGAAACAAACAAAATATTGAAATATTTTTTTATGAATAATTTTTGCATTGTACACATTCTCTTGACGCCACAAATATGAATTAATTTTAGTTTTAGCTACACTGTCTCAAAAAATTGTCCGTACACCTTGTTGTTTTCACGTCATTTATGTGTTAATCCTAAAATACCCACCCGATTTTGATGAGGTATACCATTTTTAAAAAGCCTAATAAATACTCTATTATTAAACGAAGAAAATTAAAACAAAAACACTTAAAATATAGGTAAAAAAAAAAATGTCCGTACAGCATAGGTAACTTGAAATTTAGTTCAATAAAGTGTATATCTATAACATCCATTAAGCGACTTTTCATAGACAACGCCAACTTCTGCCAATTCTCTATAATGACATCTTTCAGCATTTGCTTATTGGTAGTTGTGTGTTGTCGGATTTTTTTCTCTAGAACTCCCCATAAATGCTCTATGGGGTTAAGATCTGGGCTCTGAGGATGGTGAGAAATCACTTCTTTCACATTGTAGAGTAACCATTCTCTTACAACCATTGACGTGTGCTTCAGATCATTGTCGTGAAGGAACCGAAAGTCATCTCCTAGCCCCAATTTCATTGCGCTAGCTTTCAGATTTTGTTTCAAAATATTTCAATAGTACATTTTGTCTATTTTGGTTTCAACAAACACAAGATTTCCGACACCATCAGCTGACATAGCACCCCATACCATTACACAGCCTCCACCGTGCTTCACCGTAGGCTTAAGATTTTTTAATTAGAGGGCAGTGTTTTCTTTTCGCCACACAAACCGTCTTCCATCTGACCCAAAAATATTAAACTTTCTCTCGTCCGTAAATATTACTTTTTCCCAGAAATCATCCCAATGGTTAATATACTTTTTTGCATATTCTAAACGAAGCTTTATATTCTTTTTGGATATATAGGGTTTTTTGCGATTAACACATGCCTTATATTGGTTTAGGTGGAGAAAATTTCGGATGGTTTGTGGATTGCAAGAAACATATTCGGTGTTTTCAATGTTTTCTTCAAGTTGTACCGCACTTATTTTAGGATCAAGCTTTACCATACGCTCGATTTTTGTGCCAAGTCTTGGATCTATGATTTTTGGATGTCCTCTTCCCGGCATCATATTGAATGATCCAGTTTGTTTGTGCTGTTGGATCATATATTGAACAGATGATCGTGGTCTAGAAACACATTCCGTAATTTCTCTTAAACGTTTGCCTTCAGTTTTCATTTTAACAATCAATTCTTTGATGGCAGTCGAAATCTTTAAATGATTATTATTTTTTGAACACATTTTAGTTTAAGAATAAATAATTATATCGGCAACCAAACAACTAGAATACCAAATTGTACGAATAAAAATAAAACTGTAAACAACCGTTACAATTGGAGTTGTTTTTTTCGTTTCTTTTGATGCTGTACGGACAATTTTTTGGGTTTATGTTTACTACTTTCTTTTTGACCATTCAATGTGTACTAAAAAGTTCAACTTGGTTACACTTTTAGTTTTACTAATCATTTACAGTACAAATTACACTATACAAAAAGATTATTTCACTCAAATCAGACAAGAACTTTGTGAGATCCAGTAAAATATGTTGATGTGTTGCTGGTGTACGGACAATTGTTTGATACAGGTACATATGTAATTTCTGTAGTTGTATGATTTTTGTTGTTATTTTTTCACACATTGATCAAGGTTCCAAGATTTTGATTAGAAAATATAAAGAGTTGAAGTAATTATTAGTGTTTAACATTCAAATAAATTAGAACACATATTAAACAATCGTCTACACATTCTTTTGACGCTCACAGTATGTGATGAATAACATTGGTAGAGGGTGGTGGGGGTGGTGGTTGGTTGAATGTGTTTTGCGAGATAAGCAGGTATATGAATGAAATACAGTGGCTCATAGCTTGAGTACACACTAAAATCGCAGTAGCTTCGAAACTAAGAAGAGTATCAGAAAAAAATCTAGCGTCATTTTATTGAAAAAATATACAGTTTTTAAATATTTACACCATTTTCAAAAATTGCTGTTAAACAGCGCATAAACTTAGAATAATATTAAATGTTGATATATTTCATGTCACAGCTTAAATCTAATTTCAAAATTTCGAACAATATTTTTTTAAAACAATTTTTAATATTTGGTATGATTGCCCTTAGCTTTTTGACAAGGTTTGTATTACTTCTGGGGTAGTTTTATACCACTCCAACTGTAGTGCCACTTTTAGCTAATTTTGTGATTCCGAATATTCTGGCCCAGTATAACCCACAAATTTTCAATCACGTTCATATCGGGAGATTGTGCCGGTGGTGTCATCAAGTGGATACAGTTCCGTATATGTACATATGTATATATTTCGGCACTTGGCAAGATAATGGTTTCGTAGAATATCGAGGTACTTATTTGTGTATACTATGTCATCTATGAACACCAAGTATCCTACGACGGCTGCAGACATACAGGCCCAAACTACACTACCGCCTCCCTATTTTGCAGTAGCTTTAAGATATTCTTTGTGAAACTCTGTATTTGGTTCCCGCCAAATATTGGACGTGCCATCGGATCCATTTCCGATGATCCATTTCTTTCTTCATTTTGACACCAAAATAACATTAAACTTGTCATAAAACTAAATTTACAACAACTAATGGCCAAGTTTCACAGTTGCAAATTCCACACTTGAATGAACTTTAATTGCCCGATGTTTGTCATTTAATATGAAAATTTTCTGTGAGCTTTTAAATGACGAGTGTGAAACTCGCCCTAAGAATACAAAAAGAAGAAACAAAATGATTACCGTTACGTCCACCGATTACTAGCATTATAAAAACTGTATGAAATAAGCTGTGAGGTTCATAATTGCTGCCTACATAAAAAAAAGTCTCGTTAATACACGCGGAGGCAGACTTTTTCATATTGCGCTTTGAGCATTCGGTCTTCACAAGTTTCTTCAAATTTACATCAATATTTTCTCAAACAAATTATTTCTTTACAAGATAAACCGAAATACATATATTGTAAATAGTGAACTGTATGAAATAAAGTGTGAGCCACTGTACGGTTTAAATATGTATATAAAGGGTGTTTTTGTTTAGACTTGTAGAAATTTAAGTTAGTAACCATGCTAGAATAAGTAAGGCAAAAGCAGTAGGAATTGTTGTCATTATAGACGACAAAAGCAGGCATTTTTTTGGCGTTTATTTTCTGTCAAATTTAATGCATGTGCAAAAAAGAGCAAAAACAAAATGCATGTGAATTTGACATAAGAGAAATACAGAAACAAGAAAATAGTAAAAATCAACTGTTCTAACTAGTTTACCTTATTTAGGGTAGTAAAAAAGTCAACGCGAGCGCCAAAGTCAAAAAATGGGAGTTTATACATACATCACATCGCGCTTGCGTTCATATCACTGCCACTGACGTTTGTGGTTTATATAGTTGCCCAACTAAAATAAAAAATAATAGATTAGAAAAAGTTATATTGAGTGAATTGCACACAATGAAAAATATTGGAAAATATAGCCCAATTTCAATAGATCAACAGATTTTAAGAATGCTACTGTTTATAATACTGCAAATAACAACAATATTGCACATAAAGTGTGTTAAAATTCTAGGATATTTAGGGTTACAATGTCGAATAGACTCCAACCTATATTAAATTAAATGTGTTTAAAATGTATTGATTATTTTGTTTAATAATGTGTTTCAAGTTTTCAAGTATATGTAGTTCTAATAGTTTTGCAAACCCATTATTCATTTGAACTTTCCATTTTTAATTTTAATATTGTAAATAATAATTTCAGTAAGTAAGTAAACAATATAATTTTGAATTAGTTGTTTAAAAAAATTTGAGCTACTTAAGTATAAGCAATGCAATGCAAAATGCTGCCTTCTGCCCATACGCGATTGAAATTATTCTTTAACAGCCTGTTTCTCAATCTCGAACGAAAGTTTTCGTTCGTGTTCTATACGAAAGAAAATTGGTATGGGTTTCACAATCTTGTCGTTTTAAATCGAATGAAAACATGCAATTTTTCAGTACAAATTTTGGTTTCTCTATTTCGAATGTGCTGTCACTTAGGAGGGAACATGAAGTCAGGCGAACGAAAATTTCAACTTAGAGAACCCAAATTTGAGTCGAATGTGAGTGACTGAGTTTCGTTCGCTTAGCTATTCGTTCGAGATTGAGAAACAGACTGTTAATTAGTAATTTCGTCAATTGTGGCGTGTTGAATTTGACAGTTGAAGTGATCAAAAACGTTGCGATGCGTTTTATAAACTACACATTAAAAAACGTAAGCCAATGCCAAAACGACATAAGCAACGCGAAGTGACTGATGCACGGACTTATAGAAAAACAAACTTAGGGTCTTATCACATAAAACGATTCACCTCACTTTCACATCATTTTCCATTTTTTTAATCACATAAAACGTAGAAGTGGTCACCTGCGTTGAAAAACGAACATCGCGTTGGATCACTGTATTACGTTTAACGCAGCCGTGACTAAATCGTCATTCACATTCGCTGGACGATCTTTTCGATGTTTGTGAAGATAATATTATTTGGGGGGTTTTAATAAAGTGTAAACCACAAATTGGATTGAAGTCCGAGCTTGGTGCTGGTCACTTTAATGTTTTAAACTGTTGATCACTGTAACTGGCGAGAATTATCGTCGTCAATTGCAGTTTGCAGTGTGCGTAGGATCTCCGTCTTGTTGGAAGACGATTTCGTCAATGGGATATGCACATTCGTCGACGAAAAAAAATTGTCTCAAATAAAGTCAATGTCATTGCAATGAATATAATTCATCTGTGTTATGTTTCAAAGTTATATACTCCTAAAACAAACACCCTTTATTAGTCTGTGCTTTTAGATGACATGCGCTAAAGTCTTGTCTAATATTTGCAAAAGTACACATCGGTCAAAAACCTTAATTTGAGGGGCTGTGAGCCTTGCACTCCAGCTATCCCTTAACTACCAAACTGTTGCGTTTCAAAACTAGTCGCCAACGAGCAGCGTGGGAAATTGATCGATATCGGAAGTTTTCGAGAGGTAAGAATTTTCTGTGAATGCAATAATTTAAGTGTTTTACCGGCGGTGTTTGTTTAAAATAATTTACGAAATTGCGCTCGCTTTTGATAAGATGTACATATGTATGTATGTATGTTTTTGCCAAGATTCTTAACATTTGTGTTGTTGGATGAAGAATAATCGAGACGCTCTCCACTGCATACTAATGTATTTATGTACATATCTGCTTGGGATTGTGCTATAGGAAACTCAGATTTAAAATTTAGTACGGGGAATACCACTCTATGGTAAGCAACAAAAACAACGGATCGGATAGTTTGTAAAGAAAAGGAACACAATCAAATGGATTTGCATACATGTACATATGTACATACATAAGCATGTAGGTATATGGTGAAATTATAAAAGAGATTGATACAACAAAATCAAAGTGAAAATGAGAAAACGAATGGAAATTTCATGATTAGAAGAAAACTACCTGAAGTTTTGAATAAACAGCATAACGGATAACGGAAGCGGATAAAATAAGAAGTAAACATTTTTAATACACACACGTGCACGACGTAGAAAAAGAAGAACGAATATCGGAATAAGAGAAAGGAAAAAGTGTAGTGACAAAAACTCTGTGAGAGTCGATGCGACAGGTGGCCAACTAACGGAGTTTTCTTTTGGACAAAAAGGGCAACATTTGTTCTACCCTTTGTCGTAAAAATATGTTTTCCTGTTGCAATTTAGTAAAAGAAAAGTAGTTGAATTCCGATGCAGAATAAAGTTTAAAAGAGAAAAAGAGATAGGTGGTTGGATGACTTCGGGTTGCGCTGTTTTCATACATACATACATATGTATGTATGCAGCCGCGTATAAATCCACAAGTACAAAAAACATCAAGTGAGAGTATTGTTATTGAAAATTGTGGCAATTAAATCAAGAAAAAAAGCGGATATTGAGTGAAAAAAATCAACATGTAATGAAGTGTTAGAGTAAAATTATATCTGTAGATTCCAATTAAAACGCAAATTGTTAAAATTAATAATTTCCCTCATTCACTATAAGTTTTCCAATTATTCCATGGATTTGTGGTGCAAGTAAAACAGCTGTTGCACACGAGACAATGCAATTGAGAATATATGTACATACATACCTATGTATGTGTGTCTATTATCTGTCGAAGAAGAGAATTATATGTATTTACGTGTGTGTATAACATTGGCGTCCATATAATTATGAAGATAATACAATTTTAAGCAACCGACGTTAGTATCGTTTCGTTAGAATTCAATAACATTTACCAAAATCTCCAAATAAAAATTCTAAATTTTTCCCAATTGTGCGATCTTTTACGGTTACGTTTTACTTCTTTTCGTAAATTACAACGAATTTACTGTCTTCGAAAAGTAAGAGACAGTGACGAAGACAATGACTGTAGTAGTGTGAGTGTATTTGTTAAAAAGTTTAAATGTTTTGCTGTTGTCTCCGATGACGACGAAAAAATCTCTAGTGTCTACACGAAATCGGTTAGAGAGTCTGGTTTTTATCTCTCTGCATCGTTTATATTTGAGGCTCTTTCCTGAAATTTGTTTGAAAGTTTAGAAAAGTACCACAGATGTACAGGATTTAAATTGGTTTGACTGCTTCTAAAGATTTTTTTTATTAATTTTTATTGTATTGTGTTTAGCAATACATCATTTTGAACCATTTTCTTTAAATTTCGTTTGTATTCACATGAACCATCGCATACATGACTTTTATGAAAATGTGGCAACTTTATTCTCTCAATTGAGAAATTTCCTGAGAGCGCCGCCAAGAAATTAGATAAGATTCTTTTCTAGCGACGAGTTGTCTGCCGCGCAGCGATTTTTTGTGACGATTTCACCCTGCCATAAGAAACCGATGTAAAAAATCTCGTCGTCTGTGTGTTTGATTATGTTTTGACTCTTACGGCCTTATTCATAAAAAGTTGTGAGAGCTTTGTGGAGACAGTTTATCATACAAAAAACATCTCTCAAGCCTCTCACAAGTTTTTATGAGTAAGAGTCCAAACATAATCAAACACGCTACAGACGATGTCGTTTTTTTTCATAGGCTTCTAATGGCAGGGAAGAATATTTTCTCATTTCTTGGCGGCGCTCTCACGAAATTTCTCAATTTGGAGAATAGAGTTGCCACGTTTTCATAAAACCCATAAGAGCAACCAACACATACATACATTGGAATATGCGTGTACAAAAGAAAATTGAAGAAAAGGGTTAAAACCTATTTATTTTTAAACACAACACAATTAAAGTGAATGAAAAATTGTTAAAAGCAGTAAAAACAATTTAAATCCTGTACATCAATAATATTACGTTTCCAAACTTTCAAACAAATTCCAGAAAAGGGCCGCAACTATACACGATGCAGAGAGAAAAACTCTATTCAAGTCGCCAGACGCTCCCTTTCCCATTTCGTTTAGACGCTAGGGATTGTTTTCGTCGTCGTCTGTAGCGTGTATGGTTCTGTTGGGACTCTAAGGCCGTTCGACTATAATTGTTTATATATGTATGTACATACATATATTCTAATTAAAACGCACATTTGTCAAATCTAAAGTTTTTCTCATTCTGCACGAATCAACATCTATTCCAGGTTTCCGGCCCAAGACACAGAAGTGTTCGTTGAGAAGGAAATACGAAGACAAACAGAAATTAAATGACTGAATACCCTAGATATATTGTTATTATAATATTTTTGGTGAAAATTTGAATGAATCTGATTTTAATTTGGAGGTCAAATTTGATTCTTTATAAACATAAGGAAATATTGAAGAACGGTGGCTCAAAATATCGGATCCAGGAACGACATAGCGTAGTTAATAAAACCACGTTTGTACGAAACAGTACTTTAGTGAAATTGAATGTAATAAATTAACCAAAATATATCATGACGGATAGTTTCCTGCACTAATTACCAATTTGTGGACCCAGATCATCACCACTTTCGACCAAATTTATGTTGCACCCTTAAGAAATATATTTAATATTTCTAGGCCTGGAAATATTTCCCAATGGAAAAAGTTTACCTTTGCTAACAACCAAATGTATGGGAAGAAATTTACCAGAGTGAACATTGCTCTCCAAATTTTACACGACTTAAACCAAGAGTAAAAACGAATTTTCCACAGTATAAACGTGAACATGGAGGCAAAGAGATAGCAGCTATGTACATACATATGCGTGTTGATATTTCGAACACGAGAAAAATAAATTATTTGTGCTTGGGATATTCATGGAAAACATTTACATTTGTTTAGATTTAAGTTAATATACAAAAATTAATTGAAAGTAGCAGACGTCTGAAGAAAACAACCGTTACTTTTCACCCGTTTGTAGTGTAAACCATAGATTAACATACAATTAGGAGATGCCCGAACTCTCTCAACTGGCGTTTCGCTTTGTACATCTTCCAAGATGAATCGAATGTCTGTCAGCTGTTTACAAAATCCTCCATTTTCAATTTTGTGCATTCGTAAGGTTCTGTAACGACGAAAGACCCTATGGGTCGATGTCGCCTACGCCACGAAGGCTGGCGCAATTATATTTGGAAATATTGTACATTATGGAATAAATATTCAATAAATATAATGAATTAGATTGAAATGAATATAAATGAACTGAAGCCATTTCATCTTATTACCCGCGAAGCGAACGTAAGTCTCTTCACCTATTTACCGCGATAGATTTTGTTTACAGCCAAAGTTGTTTCAAAAATTTCTTGTAAACAAGATACCATTAGGGTAGCCAGACACATTGGTTGGAAGCGAACATTTGGTAAACAAGATCCCGTTATCACAGCGAGACGTTGGTGATGATCACGGAAATATCGACGTCTTAAAACAGCAGATAATGTTCTACCGGCTCTTTGAAGGGGACACAATTACAAATCGAGTTCAGTCGGTCAAGAGCAGCCAGTGTTGAGTATAAGATGATTTTTGAGTGGAGTGCTTAATAAGTCTCCTCAACAGTCCATGTATTTTTAGAATCAGCTCCATGTTTTTTGGTCTGAAGTGCTTTCGCAAGTCTTCAGCCACATTCTTAACCGTGTCTCTTCCTTCAGCCTCGGTTCTCCCGTCTTCATCCCTGTATCTGAAGTGCTTACGCAAGACTTCTGCCTCCTTCTCCGTCGTGGTTCTTCTGAAGTGCTTACGCCAGTCTTCAGCCTCGCTTCTAAATGCTAAATTCTTGCGTCAGTTTTTAGCCTAGGCTCTCCCGTCTTCTGCTCTGTCTCGCTGAAGTGCTTTAGAAAGTCTTCAACCCCGTTCTTAGCCGTGTTCTTCTGAAGTGCTTTTTCCAGTCTTCAGAAGTTCTCCAGAGTCTTCGGACTTGTCCGTGTACCTTATAGTGTGTTTCCGAAAGGCATACATGGCATGGTGTCCCATAACAGGGATTGGGGAGAGCTTCTCACAATAAGTGAGATGTGCGCTTTCTAGTTTTACGCTCACCGAAGGGCATATACCAGTCCTCAAACGCGTAGCAGTTAGTGTCTAGCCAAGCCTGAAGACCTGTTTTTCTCTGCAGTCGTTTCCAAGGAGGGGACCAAGTTCCCTGTTAACCATGTCTTCCGTGTTACGCTTATAATGGGCATATAGCCCACGCAAAGAGGAACTCTGCAATTATTTGACGGAGTTCTGATGTGCGATTGATGGAACGGTTGAGGAACAATGAAATCAGTTAGGATAGTGTGATACGACCGGAGATAGAGCCATACGCGTTTGCGACAGATTTGTTATCGGGAAAACTTTGGACGAACACTTAACGAATCAAGGTGAAGTCTTACGACGACTCCGGGCTGTCAATCTAAAAATAAAACCGGAAAAGTATGAGAAAAAATATCTCGGTCATGTAGTCAGCGGATAAATTAGCCGCGTTACAGGAAATGCCAGCACCACTCAGTCTGAAGGAGTTGCGTCACTTTCGAGGGTTGTTTCCTGGTACCGCCTTTTCGCACCCAATTTTGCCCCACTAGCACCCACTCACGTACTTGTTGAAGAAAGGTAAACAAGGAGGTGGACGGATGATCAACAAACTGTGAACTTCTCAAGGCAAAACTCACGACAGCACCAGTACTTCCTGCCCGGATTTTACTAAAACCTTTATCCTGCATACCGATGGCAGTTACTATAACCTAGAGTCTGTTCTGACGCTGGAATTGGAAGATAATGAAAGGGTCAGCGTATTCCAGCTGAGCTCTAAACGGTGCCGAAAAAACTTTTCTGCATCAGAAAAGGAGTGCTTAGTCATCATATGGGGTATCCGGAAATGCGGCCATACCTTCCAGGTTATCAATTCCACGTTGTTATGGATCACTTGGCACTTAAGTGGCTAAATACTATCGATAAAACCTCGGATCGGCTCGCCAGATGATCGCTTGAGCTTCAACAGTATATCTTTACCGTCAAATACCGAAAGGGAAAGAAACATTTTGTTCCCGGCGCTCTCTGACGGCAACAGCTAGACCCTTTTAATAAAACCATGTTGCTGGTATTTTTTGATTAATTCTCGAAATGGATTGAGCTGATTCCACTGCGAAAGACAACCGCAGAGAGTGTGGTAAAGTCATTTAGAGAACAAATTCTTGCACGGTTCGGAACACCGAAGGTACTTATACCGACAATAGAAGCCAATTTGTAAGCCGAATTTGTCAAAAGTATATCCTAGATATCGGAGTAAGTCAACAGTTCTCCGATCCGTCTTGCCCACAGGAAAATCCAACCGAGCAAGCCAACCGCACAATTAAGACCATGATGACACAAATGGCGAAAACTGCACACAACAAATGAGATGAACACCTGCCAGAGATCAGCCAAAGGCGGTTGACAACTTCGCAGCCTAATTAGCCCCAAAGTTCGATCGTCCCTAAGAAGTAGTGGAGTTTGCATTACCATTTATAGTTCGCGTCCGGGGTCGGGGAAAAACAATCAGCGTATAGCACACCTAAGCGAGATTAACCCCTACGTAAAAAGCATCACGGCCGATACTAACATTTCCCAGTCAGATTTCGACCCAACTAAATGCGTTCTTATTTTCCCACAGACAACTACATCGTGCATCCAACTAGACTCATCACAGGTCACATCTCCCCACACCAACACAAACGCGACTGAAAGTAACACTATGGTCCACACAAAAGCGTATTACAAGGAGAAGTGGTTGGAACAACAAGGACATGCCGAAATTCCCCCCTATAGGCTGCCGGTGATCAAGCAAACAGACCGTCCCAGGCCCTATCCGCCGATAACCGACTGCTATGTTCGGTTAGAGCGGCTCACATCGGCGCAGGTACTCTCAGGAGAGAGGGTCAAGGAAGTACTGCATAGCGGAATAGATACGCCGATCCCCAGGGTCATCGATATTTCGAGCGATGACGATATTGCGGTGAGACCACCCCGGAAGAAGCCGCGACATGGCTCACATCCCACAACTCCATCTCCAACGGTCTCGGCAATTGTTTGGGTGGACGGGTACCAAGGCTCGTTACAAACCACTCCAACACGGTTGTCAGCTCCTGTGGCTAAGCCATCCACGCGGGGCACGCTGTCCAGCCCTGGAACTGCGTCATCGATGATAGCGAGGTATGCTCCGCCGTCGCCGACTTCATCGACGTCATCCTCACATTCGTCATCATCATCGGTTTCTTCGTCTCTGGATAAGTGGACCGGTCGAGCAACGAACGGGAAAACGAAGGGAAAGCGAGTGAATTCCCGACTTGAGACAATCCGAGAGTCGTTTACTTCTGCTCGATCGGCGGAACCTGTGGTTGTCCAATTACGAACAGTCGAAGCTTCAGTCCCGGTCGAGCAACCCTACCACTGCCGGGAGGCCCTGTCCGAAGGGGTGCTACGTCTACTGCAGCCACACGTTGCCAAAGCACGAGCCCGACGGTCCGGCCGCAACCGTCTAGCCACAGTGGCATTTGTCAGGGGGAGGAGGTACCGCATACTCGTGAACCGCCAAGGTGCTGTTTTCATTCAACCCAAATGAGGAGAGGTAGTGCGACGACGAAGGCTGGCGCAATTGTTATATTTGGAAATATTGTTGTACATTATGAAGTTATATTTATTATGAATTGGATTAAAATTAAGAGGACGACCAATACTCCGCTGGAAAGACCAGGCAGAAGAATCCCTTCGTATTCTTGGTGTTACCAAATGGCGAGGAGAGGCGAAGGATAGAGCCAGTTGGAGGAATATGTTGAAATTTGTTTGTTTCATTAATATGTGTAAGACGTCTGACCTCATGAGGTTGTAAAATAGTCAATAAAAGTAAGGATTAAAATTAAGAACTTAAGCCATTTCACATTATAACTCGCGAAATGGACGTTAATCACTTCCTTATTTACTGCGTTCGAATTTGTTTACAACCAAAGATGTTTACAAAAATTTCTTGTGATCAAGATACCCTTAGGGTAGCCAGACACATTGGTTGGACTGGTAATTGAAGCGAACATTTGGTAAACAAGTTCCCGTTATCACACCGAGACATTAGTGATGATCACTAACGCTACAGAAATATCATCGACATCTGCAAACAGCAGAGAATGTTCTACTGGCTGTATAAGGGGGGGGGGGGGGTAATTACAAATCGAAGTCAGTCGGTCACGAGCAGCGAACGTGTACTGTCAGGTTAGTACGTATATGGTGATTTTTGCATGGAGTGCTTAATAAGTCTCCTCAAATAGTGTTGGCCTGCGGAGTGCTTCAGTGAATCTCCATGTGTTATTACAATCAGTGCCGTGGTTTTTTGGACTGAAGTGCTTCTGCCAGTCTTCAGCCGCGTTCTCAACCGTGTCACTCTGAAGTACTTTTGTCAGTCTTCAGCTTCGGTTCACTCGTCTTCATGCCTGTCTCACTGAAGTGCTTTCACCAGTCTTCAGTCTCGGTTCTCCCGACTTCAGTCCTGTCTCTGAAGTACCTTCTCCAGATTTTAGCCTCATTCTCAGCTGTGTTCCTTCAGAGGTGCTCTAGAGACTTCGGACCTGTCAGCGTCCACGTACCTTCTGGAGTTTTTCCGAAGTGAATACACCCATCCTCAGACGTGTTGCAGGGAGTGCCTAGCCAAGCCCGCAGATCCGTTTTTCTCTGCAGTCTTCTCTAAAGAGCGGATACAAGCCTGCAGCCGCGTCTTCGTGAGTGCGTATCTAGGTCTCCCCTCGAATCCAACAGTTCCAAGCCTAGTATCCGTCTTTGTTTGATATACATATGTTAATTATAAGTGCAGGAATTCGCGTTATTCCTTGAAGTTTCAATAAAACGATTTGTTCTGGATACTAAAGAAAATACCGTTATTCTCCCTCTCTGTCACTACACAAATAAATTTCTGTGGTGAATCATTCCCCCACGAACTGCACTCCAGCAACAAGAGGAAGTTTGTCGTTACAGTTCATATATTTACATATTTTGCCCATTTACAGTAACAATTTCAGCCGCGTTTATCAAACCTCAGCGGCAGAATTAATTTCTTGACGTTAACTCTTCCTGACATTCGATTCCCTTCAGTCAAAACAGCAAGAGAGAGTTGGTGGATCTATAGTATTTTATCATTGGTGTAAACTGGAAATTTAAATTACGCTCACGATTATGATGTAAATGCAAAATATTTAACATTTTGGAAATTTACCTTCATAGAAAATCTACCCAATAATAACCATCGTGAAACCCCTTATTGATGATACTGTTGTCATGTTAGGAAAGATATAAAATTAAAGTACACATGTTTAAACTAAATTGTACACATTTGTGGGAACTATGTACACAGTTCGGACTGAGCCCGTTAAATATTAGAGTTGAAACATAATCAAACACGCTACATACGACAACATCGGTTTTACATACATGAAAACAAAATCCGCTGCGGCTGATGTTGACTCGCCGCTAGAATAGAATCTTTTCTAATTTCTTGGCGGCGCTCTCACGAAATCTCTCAATTGAGGGATTGAAGTTGCCACATTTTCATGGAAATCATAAGAGCAACTAACGCATAAGAGCAAAGTACATGTGAATACAAAAGAGATTTATAGAAAAGGGTTGAAAATGATTGGTCGTTAAACACAATACAATAATGGTGAATGAAAAATTGTTAAAGCAATTTAAATCCTATATAACTATAATATTTTTTCAAACTTTCAAAGAAATTCAAGAAAAGAAACGGAAATATATACGACGCAGAGAAAACAAAATCAACTGAAGTCCCCAGATGCTCTCTCTTCCATTTCGTTTAGACGTTAGAGATTTTATTGTCGTCATCGGAATAGAAACGCGAAAGTTTTTGTTACAATTAAGACCTTGAAAACACAATGGTACACCAATGACTTAATTGGTACAATTTTAAATTTCTCCAGTTTATCGATTAATAACTTCTTTGTTTGTCATTCCTTTGTGAAGCATTTACTTCGTTTACACGACACTTTAACACGAGTGAACTCGACTCGTGTGAGTACGATACGCAAAAAACCCGCCAGTTTATACAACTCAAGAAAACAGTGTTGAGTAGACATATGGTATGTCACTTTGAATACGTACAGAAAACAGCTGATAACAGAATGTTGCCTACATTCCATTTGTATCAGTTGGTATTCACCTAAACAGAATGTCGGCGTTAAAAATGTGCTTAGCGTCGTAGTCAAACGTTGTCAAAAAGTGGAAAAATAAACATTTTGACTCAGCTCAGAAACTTTTGGCGATGGTAAAAGTTTAGTGTAAACCAGAGATTTGTAGCTAATCCACATTTATCCCGAAATTGTAATAAAATAGAAAAATTTCCAATTTCATGTTTCGCAAACTGAAACAGGAGCGCTTAAAAGTTTTTTTATAGTGGGTACCCTGGTTAAGAAGGCATAAACAAAAAGCATCTGTTAGAATGCGTATTGACAAAGGATGCGTTTATTTGGACACTGAACACGAGTTGACATTCGTTAACACGAATGTAAAAGTTGATTCTTGTCGACACGCTCAATTTTTTAGATACGGTTATGGCATGTGTTTATGTCTGCGTATCGAACTCACACGAGTCGAGTTCACTCGTGTTAAAGTGTCGTGTAAACGAGGTAATTGTTCACTTATTTTTATCACCACCCATCCATTACAACAAAGCAAGAAAACAGTCTGCTGATAGATGATCTTTTTTGTCATAAACACAGGATCTTAAAACTACTGATAAGGCACTTTGATGATAAAAGCAAATGTAAGCGGATCACTGCAGTGGAACCAAGAATTTACAAAGCAGTAACCGATGTCTATTTAAACTTATAAAAACTTTTATAAACTTTAAATCAAATACAAACTTTTTTTTTTTTTAAATCGAGTGAACCCATCGCCGCTACTCTTACCCGTCCCTACCGACCGAGAGGGCCACGTCCCCATAACGTGAGGACAGCGTACACATTATAGACCGGTCTATAACGGGAGAGCAAGACCCCTTTCACACTCGGCAAGTTACTTGCGCAAGTCAGTTTTTCAACTTTCCGAGTACAAGCAAGTCTGTACTCAAAATGTATTCCCCTATCCCGACCTTACCTCTGTCATCAACAAACCAAGACTTGGGCAAGAGACTAGCGCAAGTAACTTGCCGAGTGTGAAAGGGGTCCAAGGATCATAAGTTCACACGTTGCAACCAACTACAGAAATTCTTCACCAGTTGGTATTACACTAACATAAATAAGTATAAAAGTACATCACGAGATATTAACATAACAGACCTCATAATATATAATAATTACGAGCAAAACGAAAACCAAGTTAGAAATCAGACAGACAGACAGATAGTAAGGATAAAGTAAATTTACAACTTAACTTATATAAACTTTTTTCAGTGTATTATTTTTATTTGTGTAGCAGTTGGACCTACATTTTTTCTTCCTACATACTTCTTTTATACTACTATTTGATATTTTAATTGCATCTTGATTGACATTTGTCAACTTCATCAACAAACAAAAAGAAACAAAACCAATTTGTTTTGAAAAAATGAAAAAAAAGACAAAATCAGCTGGGTGACGCGTTTACCGGGTACATATTCTACCACGTGGGAATTTTCATTTGTTTACTGTTTCTCTGGGCGTGTTCAGAGATACCATTCTCTTTGAAATGCTTCCCAGCAGGAAAAGGGAATGAATAGGAAGCGAGAAGGTAATGTGTAGCGTGTATTAAACGTTGATTCCAAAATGCATTATTTTTAACACAAGGATTAACACAGGGAAAAGAATGGATTATTTTAATGTGCCCAGAGAATGCATTATATAATTCGTTCTTCTTAATGCATTATTTAACATGTTATCAGGAATGAATTATATAATGCATTATTTATGATGCATTCTATTGTTAATGAATTAAGAATTTGTTATATAATGTATTCCCCTGACATACGAGTACATACATGGACTAAATAAACTATTTATTTAAATAAACTTTCTATCTTCACATCTAAACGTTGCAACACAAACTGACTTATTTACGCGATTCTAATAGAAACATGTGGACAAATACAAGGTTTGTAAATACAATGTTAAGCCATCAGAAATAATTCCCGTTAGACAAAAAATTGACAAAATTGTCAAGAAATAAAACAACCAAGCAAAACGTAAACGTAAAAGAAACAACACATTCCATCTTCGCAGATGTGGGAATGCACTGGGGAATCAATGTGACATTTTGTCAAATGACATTACCCCCTCGATTCTTTGGAATGTCTTATATAATGTAATTACTATAATGCATTATATAATTCATTCTCAATGTAATGCATTCTTCACTTTCCTGCTGGGTTATTAATGAACTGCCTACAAAGATAAACTGGGAAATGTCAGCTTTCTCTGATATCTCACTCTTCACTGAATATTTTAATACAAGAGCATTTTTTGATAACAGTCCAAACAGAACCAGACACGCTTCAGAGTATAAACATAATCTAACACGCTACAGACGACAAGGTTTTTTCTACAGAGGTTTATTAGAGCAGGGAATAGAATCCGCCAGAATAGAATCTTTTCTAATTTCGTGGCGGCTCTCTCACGAAATCTCGCAATTGAGAGAATGAAGTTGTCACATGTTCATGAAAATCATAAGAGCAACCAACACATATACGATGATACATGTGAATGCAAAAGATAATTAAAGAAAAGTGTTACAAATATTTTATTGTTAAACACAATACAATAAAAGTGAATACATTTTTAAAAGTAATAAAAACAATTTAATTCCTGTACAACTATAATATTATTTTCCCAAACTTTCAAACAAATTCCAGAAAAGAGCCGAAAATATATACGACGCAGAGAAAAAAAAATCAACCGAAGTCGCCAGACGCTCTCTCTCTCTTATTTCGTTTAGACGCTGTAGACAGTGTTGCCAATTTTTGTAGACCAAAAAAAGCTATTATGGAGGAAAAAAAAAGCTAAAAAGAAGCTAAAACAAACAACGAAAAACCCAAAAAAAAGCTGAAATATGTTGATGCATTAACAACTTATTTTTATAAAATTTATTGTAATAATAAAATTAAAATATGTGTAATTCAGTCCATGTTTTATGTTAACATATAAATCTGTTTGGCCTTGGAGGCAATAATGTTTAAAAAATTAAAAAATAATAAAATAATAAGCAATAATAATAATTATACAAGGTAAATTATACTATTCAAATGTTCTCAATATTGTTTACCTAAGAGTTTTGTAATACTTATATCTGTAGATTCGTCCAAAAGAAGACTGAAATTTCCATTTCCAATATCGGAACGCAAGTCTTCATAGAAATGTGGTGCCAAAACATTTTTTATTATGTTGGTACATTCTGTTCTTTGAATCTTTATTTGAGCAGCACATTCGCTATTGGAAAACTTTTCGACACATACTTTCGACAAATGGTCAATTACCCCTGTTGCTGTATGCTCCGCAACAAAAAGGCAAAGAGCCGCCTCCTGCTCTGCAGCTTTATGTGATAAAGGTATAAATTACAATTTGTTGGTTTGCACAAAACAGGTGACCCGGCTTTGGTGTTTTTTTGTTGCTGCGTGCGCCTGTAGGTCACTTAATTTGGCTGTAATACTACATTTGCAATAACTGCAATATGCACGCGATTTATCTTCAATATCTTTTCTAATCCACGGTTTAAAATCTTGCCTCAATAACCAGGCATCTCGAACTTTTTGCTTGTAATTTACTTTTGGCATTTTGCATCAACACTTTTAAGTTTAACACAGATAATCCTTTTTAAATAGAGATGACAAAAAGACAATTACCAGATATGACAAATCATCATTTATCGAATACCGATTGCGATTGTATCAAATGACTGAAACAGTGGTGCAAACACTTTCCAGCCAAAAAAAGGCAAAACTTAAATAAAAAAAAGGTAGAATTCCCGCTAATAGCAATTACATGAATTTTCCCGCTGTCGAGCACCAAAAAAAGCTAGATCTAGCGGGGAAAAAGCTAAAATGTAGACTTTTCCGTTGTCGTCTGAAGCGTGTCTGGTTCTGTTTGGACTCTCAGACGGCGACGGAATAATTCTCTAGCGTCTAAACGAAATGAGAGAGAGAGCAGAGCGTCTGGTGACTTCGGTTGTTTTTTTTTTCTCTCTGCGTCGTATATATTTGTGTTTCTTTTCTTGAATTTCTTTGAAAGTTTGAAAAAATATTATCTATATATATAAAAATGAAAGTCTGTCTGTGTACAGAAATAGTTTGTAAGACTACTCCTCTCACACGGCGTACCCGATCTTCATGAAACTTTCAGGGCTTATTCGTGTCGGCCAGGAGAAAGTTTTAGAGAGTATAAATTTTTGGAAAAATGGGCGGGGTTACGCCCCCTTTTGAAAAATATTTTTTCTCGGCAACCGTCCAACCGATTTAGCCCAAACCGGTTTCATTCGAAAGGGTATAGTCCAGATTATGTTTATAGAGTATAAATTTTTGGAAAAATGGGCGGGGTTACGCCCCCTTTTGAAAAATATTTTTATCTCGGCAACCGTCCAACCGATTAAGCCCAAACCGGTTTCATTCGAAAGGGTATAGTCCAGATTAGGTTTGGAGAGTATACATTTTTGGAAAAATGGGCGGGGTTACGCCCCCTTTTGAAAAATATTTTTATCTCGGCAACCGTCCAACCGATTTAGCCCAAACCGGTTTCATTCGAAAGGGTATAGTCCAGATTAGGTTTAGAGAGTATAAATTTTTGGAAAAATGGGCGAGGTTACGCCCCCTTCCAACGAACACAGCGTTTGCTGTTTTCTTTTTAATTCCGAGTAAGCCGTGCCGTGAACATCTCCCTCCCTTCCTCTTTAGCATTCATTCCACCGTATTGAATGTTCACTAAAGGAGTCACCTGTCTTGACTGATGTCCTTTATGGGGTTGTTGATGATGTTGTTGAAGACTGACTACTGAAAGGATCCTGTGTATATTTCACCGCTGAAAATGCAGCTGAACGCGCAACAACACCGCCAGCCACAACATTGACTGCTTTCTTCACATTATGTCAAGAGGACCCATTTGCTGCCACTTTGCTGTATTCGGAAGTGCCAACGTATTTCACATGGAATGCATCTACCAAAAAATTCCAGCGTCGCAAACAAGGAAAGCCGTTACAAGGGCAAGTTGGAATTTTCTCAACGAATGCATTAGGTCGTTTATACACCGTTCATCCCAGCAATGCCGAATGCTTCTATTTGCGCATGTTATTGATCAATGTTCGCGGACCGAAATCGTTTCAACAACTTCGCACAGTTGACGGCTACCTTTGCCCAACTTATCGCGATGCGTGCCAACGACTGGATTTATTGGAGAGCGACACGCATTGGGACACCACTCTGTCAGATGCGTCATTGACTAGCAATCCAAATCAGATTCGCGCGCTGTTTGCAATTATTCTGACCACGTGTTTCCCATCTGATCCAGTTCATTTGTGGGATAAACACAAAGATGCCATGTCGGAAGATTTTCTGTTTGGCCATCGAAATGACACCAATAGCCCAGATGCGCAATTCACGCCAGAAATTTACAACAAAGCATTGTGCGCTATCGAAGACAAATGCTTGGCAATCGTTAACAAACCACTGCTTCAGCTTGGACTGCCAGCTCCACTTCGGCCAGCCACTGATTTATATGATCGCGATTTGCATCGGGAACAGCAATATGATCCTCACGAATTGCAGTCGTTCGTTGACGCACAATTGCCACGCACTCTGTCTGAACAACGTAACGTCTACAACACCATAATGACAGCAGTCGAACAACAAGCAGGCGGATTGTATTTCTTGGACGCTCCCGGAGGAACTGGAAAAACATTCACCATTTCGTTGATTTTGGCGAGCATTCGTGCGCAGAACAACATTGCTGTTGCGGTAGCATCTTCAGGGATTGCAGCAACACTTCTCGCAGGTGGCCGAACAGTGCATTCAGCATTCAAATTGCCATTGAATTTGCACCAAACGGACACTCCGAATTGCAACATCAAGAAAAACTCCGGAATGGCCAAGGTGTTGAAAGCATGCAAACTCATCGTATGGGACGAATGCACAATGGCTCACAAAAAGTCGTTAGAAGCGCTTGATCGCACGCTCAAAGATTTGCGCGAAGATTATCGACCGTGTTCGGCGGTGCAGTTATTTTGTTAGCTGGAGATTATCGTCAAACACTTCCAGTAATTTCAAAATCAACTCCTGCCGACGAAATAAATGCATGCCTCAAATCATCCGTTCTCTGGCGAATTGCGCGTAAATTGACATTGACAACGAATATGAGAGTGCACTTCCAACCAGATGCATCTTCCGCTCGGTTCGCTGAACAACTTCTTCAGCTTGGAGATGGAAAAATGCCAATCGATCCATCGTCGAAATGCATTACGTTGCCGTCTGATTTTTGCGATGTAACACAAACCGTTCCGGCACTAATTGACAAAGTGTTCCCGAGTATTAGCATCAACTATGTCAACCATCAATGGTTGTGCGAGCGAGCCATTTTAGCAGCGAAAAACAATGATGTCAACGTCATCAATTTGTCGATTCAAGCGCAAATTCCTGGAGATTGCCACACGTACAAATCGGTCGATTCCGTCACAAATCAAGATGAAGCGGTCAATTATCCAATTGAATTCTTGAATGCTCTTGATTTGCCCGGCCTACCACCGCACATATTGAGTTTGAAAATTGGCGCGCCGATCATATTGCTTCGCAATCTGAATCCACCAAGACTTTGCAACGGCACTCGATTGGCAGTAAAGCGCATGATGAACAACGTCATCGAAGCCACAATTTTTAATGGCTCATTCAGAGGAGAGGACGTGCTGATTCCCCGCATTCCCATGATTCCAACTGACATGCCATTCGAATTCAAGCGCTTACAATTTCCAATTCGTCTGGCCTTTGCAATGACAATAAACAAGGCCCAAGGGCAGACATTGCAAGTTTGCGGCATCAATTTGGAGAATCCATGCTTTTCACACGGACAACTTTATGTGGCCTGTTCCCGCGTTGGCAAGCCATCAAATTTGTTCATCTATGCTCCCGATGGTAGAACCAAAAATGTCGTGTACACAAATGCATTGCAATAGATGCGTCATTCACCATTTTTTATTGAATAAAAAATTAATATTTCCACACACAAAACATGCCTTCGTTGCTTCTTTTTTCCCATTTACAAACTTTTTTGACTTGGTTTGTATGTTTAGGCTTTGAAGGCAAAACAACGTTTGCCCGGGTCAGCTAGTAATTATATAGGATTTAAATTGTTTTTACTGCTTTTAACAATTTTTCATTCGCCATTATTGTATTGTGTTTAGCAATAAATTATTTTTAACCCTTTAATTTCACATGTATGGTTTATATGTGTTGGTTTCTCTTCTGATTTTCATGAATATGTGGCAACTTCATTCTCTCAATTGAGAGATTTCGTAAGAGCGTCGCCAAGAAATTAGAAAAGATTCTATTCTAAAGGCGAGTCGTCAGTCGCAGCGGATTTTCGTGACGATTTTCCCTGCTATAATAAACCTATGTAGAAAAAACGTCGTCTGAACAGCTGATTTTGCTTTCTTATGACTCTATCTGTCAAATTCAGTGTATTTTCTTATTGTACTTTTTTGTTTACTTTGTTTGGTCATATGTATTTGTGTTGCATTTGATATTTAGAGTCATAGAGAAAAAAAAATCCCTGTTGTTGGTGCCCACAACAACAACAAATCCTACTGCGTTAACCACTACTAGATCAACCTTGATTCTATTCTACAAAAACGATGTACAAGTAGACAGTCAAAATTTCTCTTCACTCAAATGCCAACAAACAAAACGAGTGAAACCCTAGTACTTCTCTACTCTCTCTCTTACTCTCTTCATTGAATATTTCAATACACGAGCAGCTTTTTGATAGTGTTATTGTATATAACTATACAACTTCCAACCTTGTTGAAGTAAAGTTACATAAAGTATGCAAAAAGTATGAAATAAGCAAGATATGACGCGAGAGAGAAATGCGTTTGAGTGAACTCCTAGCACTTTCTGGTTCTCTTTTACCAGGGTTGCCAAGTGGCGCACATCTTCTGGTCGTCTAATTCTAAATCGTCTTTGTATTCTAGTAGCGAGCATAAAGCAACTATTGTATAGAGAAGAAAATTTACTCATGGAGTGGAATGCCAACAAAGAAAACGAGTGAAGCGTGTCGTTTCTCTGCTCGCTCTCTTATTCTCTTCGTGGAATATTTCAATACACGAGGAGTTTTCTGATGATGTTATTCTATCTAACTATAGAAATTCCAACCATATTTAAATAAAATTACATAAAGTATGTAAAAAGTATGAAATAATCAAGTTATGACGCGGGAAAGAAATGCGTTTGAGTGAATCGCCTCGAATTTGTTGGTTCTCTTCTATAGGGTTGCCAAATTGCGAGGTTTTTTCTTCTCTACCTGTACATCCTTTTTGTAGCGAGTCGTCAGCCGCAGCGGATTTTCGTGACGATTTTTCCCTGCCATATACATTTTGTATTTTTACGATTGTAACAACAATGATATTAGAAACAATAAAAAATATGGGAGTAGCAATTTAACCCTTTCAGACCCATCTATACTTATATAGATTATCTGACTTTGTTTGCCTTAATTATATGAAAAAATTATTTTTTGCTTGTTAACCGGTAAGCAGTAATTGTGCGTGCTCGTTTTCGCTTTAAAAAAAGAAAAAATATGCGAAAACAATAAAATACCTTTTAGGTCGTGGTAAAACTTTGTCATTTTGCTGTGCGGAGTCATGTGATGAAATTTAAACATATCATGAACAAGTTTTTGACATTCAGTCGCCGCACAAAACAAGACAAAAACCAGGGAGTGATGACGTCGAAATTAAAAGCAAAAATAAATAAAAAATATGTTCCACTTATTTTCGGCTTTGGAAGAATTGAGGAAGTTGCAGTTCAGCCAGAGGACGTTTTTATTTAGACATTTTTTAATTTTCCATCTAAAAAACAAACGACAAAACAAATAAACAATTTGTGTCCCTGTTTAGCAAGATGTATTCAATAAGGTGGTGGGAGCAGTAGATGTTTTTGCTGTTGTATAACAAACTTCTAAAATTGATTAAAATGAAAATGACTCTAAAAATATCTTAAAATTGCATACCTTTTTGCATCGAGCCAGGGGGATTCTATGCCACAGCTGATCGAAAGGTATTACGGAAATATTCCCCGCTTATTTTCGCTTATCATTGGATTCGGTGGCTTCTCAAAATACCGTTTAGAACCGGAATAAAACTGTAGGTCCCAATCAGTGAGTATAAACTAGAAAGCGCATAGCTCACTGGATATGAGAAGCTCTCCCTAATCTCTTCCTGGGATGTAATGGGAAGCCATTTATTTTTATGTTATTCATTGGGTTCGGTGACATCGACGGAGCTTCAGCCGAATAGCGCCATCGAACAGGTAATTAATTGAGTAAGCAGTCGGCTGGTTGATTTTGAGTTTTGTTTTGATTTTGCTTCTTCATAGTTTTTTGTTGTAGCCCAACGGATCTTATCAGACAAAGTGCGCCTGATAAGGTTCATTCATATTGTTCGGTATGACGCGCCTAATTAGCGCAATATAAATAAATTAAAGAATTTGCTTTATCTTGTTTTCGAACGAAGTTCCTTATTTTTGATTAAAGATACTAGGTCTGTTTTTTATTCGCTGCTGAACTAATTTTTCGACTACTTTGTATGGGGATCTAAGTGATATTAATCGATTTTAAACGGCTCCCCATACAGTCTTCAAAAAACTTGAAAATTAACTTATAGCAGATGGAGTTACAAGAATTGTTGACTTAACTTTTTCATTTCGTTTTCGTATAGAACTGCGAAATTGAAATGTATTTTGCACTTTTTGTTAATTTTTATTGTTGGTATACATTTGTATTGTATTTAACACAACTATTTTGCCACAAAAACACGAAATGTGGTTGTTGATGCTTTGTTGGACGTTGTGTAACTATTGCCTTTACCCATGCTTTCCACCATCCAATGTTCACTTGCAACCATACCTGTGACGTTAAAAATATTGAGGGAATAAAATACTCTATCCTAAATTCATCTATGGAAAGTATTTTTCTTGTTCATTGTAGCCAGTTATACCTATGTTTTAGGTGTGCTTTACTCTTCCACAAAAGCGGCAAAAATACACATATATTGAGGAGCTAGCGGGTTAAAATGTTCCACAAAAAAGTTCCTCGTAGCATTTTAAGTAAAATTGCTGAACACATGCTATACCTAAAAGGTAAAGATAATATGGAAACGTTGACCCCCTAAAATATCATTCCTGCATGATCGCTGATACACGTATGTATGTATATTTTGCGTTACCCCCTCTACCAGAATCTGTTGTCAGAACCTTGTTATTTTCGGAAAAGTTTCATTTTGTTCCACTGTGTTATGAATCGAAGAATTGACCATAAATGTATTGAGCTAAAATGAGTCAGTAAGCGTGTTTTTTAATCCCCTCTACACAAACTTTTCGACGACTTTGTATGGGAAGCTAAAAGCTCATTCACACTGACACCGAAAACATGTGTAATTTTGTTTTCGGTCAAAAACTCGCTAAAAATAAAGGTTTTGCCATACAAAATGAAATGGCGTTCACAGCGTATTTTTGTCAAAAACACGCTCAAAAACTCCCAAATTAGCAATACAAGCATTTGGTAATCAGTTCCTGGTGATTGTTTTACTAGTGAAAGAAGAAGAACTGACAACTATTTGTTTGCATTGAAAGACGGACAGTGAAAATATTTAATTTCTGAACATTTTAATGAAACAACAAATATATAAGCATACAATATGAATCAATTAAATTGTTTTTACGAAAAAATAAATATATGTAAGCACACGACAAACTGGACATTATTGCGAACGAAAAAGGTGGCTTAAACCTAGAATAGGTCGGCAACTCGCTTCGGCTCCAAACTATTACCATTGGATAGAACTTTTAATTTTAAGTAAAAAAAATTAAATAAAAAAATCGGGGGCAACGCCTATTTTCGGAGTTGTGGGCACCCAAAGTTCGGACATACAGGATGATACTACGAGTGTGGTGCCGTGTTATGGGACCGATTTCACAACTTTTTTGTGTAAAACGAGTCGAAATAAACAAAAATAAATAAATACATTTTTTCGATAACGGCTTAGTTATCCACGTATCGGATTTTTAAAAATATCCAGAAAATATTTTTTTTTCAAGCAATCGAGTGATTTTTCGGATTTTGCCACACATCGACTTCAGGTACAGAGGGAATTTTAACCCCCCTGCCTGAGCCCGGCCGGACGGCCGGGCGACTAATTGCAATATAAATTTAACGATTTTCCATAAGTTCTACCACACGGTACGAGCAACATAGGTCCCTGCCAGGGCTACTTGGCCCGTAACTCCCAAAATAGGGGTTCCCCCCGATTTTTTTATTTTACTTTTTTTACTTAAAATAGCGATCCCTACAACCAAAAAAAAAAAGCAAAAAAATTGGACGTGCCGATCTATACTAGGTCTGTTCCAAAAAGGTTTTTATTTTTAAGTTAGAATTTTCGTGTGCAGTTTCCATTTTTGAAATTTGTTGTTTTTGTTATACAAAAATTGCAAAACGACGTAAACGTCAAAAAGCAAAGTGTGAACGGCCAAGTTTTCAATGCGAGTTTTAAGATGAAAACGCTTAAAAATTTGCCAGTCTGAATGAGCTACAAGTGATATTACGCATCGAAAAGTTTGTGTAGAGGCGAATAAATAACACGCTTACTGACTCCTTTTAGATTTAGGGGCCCTTTTAGGAACACAGAACGGACACAGAGAAAAGAGATGACAACGGCATTGGCAAAACATTTGACTATCACAGAAGAATACAACGTCAAACAAACAAAACGATAAATGCCAAGGAAGACACCAGGTAGTATAAGAAAGGTACACACTCGCTACAACAGTTGATTTGTTCTTTTTTTAGCTTAGGCGTTTGTCCTATGTGAAATTCACATGTATCTTGTTTTTGTACTTTTTTGCTTACGTTTACTGTAGATACGCACTAGTAGAAAATTGGAAAGATAAGAAACACGAAACAAAAACAAATTGTCTTTACTTTTATTGACTATTTACAACCTCATGAGGTCAGACGTCTTACACATAGTAATTAAACAATAATTATTCTGCTCTAGCAGGAGAGAGAGAGTTTTTGTCGATAGGACATTGATATCTTCGCTATTTGTAGCCTGTCAATATCCAGCTCTTCCTGTGTTCGGCTCCGCACGTTTTTTGCCCTGATCAGTCTTGTGCAAACTTTCGCAGCCACCAGGTAATGATCCGAGTCGATATTGGCACCTCGAATCACACGTACATCCATTACACTAGAAGAGTCCCTGCCATCTATTACAAAGTGATCAATCTGGTTCTTCGTCCGCTGATCAGGAGATATCCAGGTCGCCATACGTATGTCCTTATGCTGGAATCGTGTGCTACTAACTACCATGTTCTTTGCAGCGGCGAAGTCTATCAGTCCAATTCCATTATCGGAGGTGGTATCAAACAAAACACTTTTCTTAGAAAACAAATTTGACAATAGAATCTTGGCCCATGTAAATGTGCTGTTAAAAACACTTGGAAATCAAATTTTTTTACTTTCAATTCTTTATGAAATTGAAAATTTGCACTATTTTTTAAAGAAAAGCAAAATTCGTTTTTTGTTTCAATTTTCACAAATTAATGGTGTATGTACATATATATACAGCGACACAGTAGTGGTCCTCATGCTAACTCGAAAGAGCCTCGTAAACGCGTAAACCTCGCAAACTTATGCGGCAAATGTCAAAACAAAGAAATTTCCCATACAAAGCGACTTGCACAAAAGTGGAAAGTCTTCAAGTCAGATTTGCTGCGCAAACGTGGGATGGAGAAACGTGCAAACTTTTGACATTTCGTTGTCAGCTGACTAGGATGGATAAATAAGGTGATAGCACTAGAATAATAGAAAAGGTTCACAGACATAATACATGCAATTGCTACTGCTACCACCTTATGTATTCATCTTGGTTAGCTGATATGGTTTTGAGCACAAATACGCTGAGCAACTTTACTTGGTGCCTCATGCAACGGTGCGAGGGAAACTTGCGCTGAGCAAAAGTTCTCGGCTTTCACGTTTGCATGAATGCCGCTAGTAGTAATCATGGTTTTGATGGCTTTATATTCGTCTCGCTTTAACTCGACGGTATCTAGTCAGACTGCTGCCTCATCACAGTTCTTGATATTCAAATAAGAAACAGGGAATTTGCCAACATTATAATGTAAATTCAGCGTTGCTATTGGTAGTGTGTTTTACACTTTTGAGTTTGGCAATAATGCCACCTTTTCTTGTGTTCATATTTAAAAAACTCACCAAATTTAAATTGAGCAATATCAAAAAACGATGTACAAGTAGACAGTCAAAATTTCACTTCACTCAAATGCCAACAAACAAAACGAGTGAAACCCCTGTACTTCTCTACTCTCTCTCTTACTCTCTTCATTTAATATTTCAATACACGAGCAGCTTTTTGATAGTGTTATTGTATATAACTATACAAATTCCAACTATGTTGAAGTAAAATTACATAAACTATCCAAAAAATGAAATAAGCAATATATGACGCGAGAGAGAAATGCGTTTAAGTGAACTCCTAGCACTTTTTGGTTGTTGAAGTAAAATTACATAAACTGTCCAAAAAATGAAATAAGCAATATATGACGCGAGAGAGAAATGCGTTTAAGTGAACTCCTAGCACTTTTTGGTTCTCTTTTACCAGGGTTGCCAAGTTGCGCACATCTTCTGGTCGTCTAATTCTAAATCGTTTTTGGCAATATATTTTGGATGGTTATTTTTTCTATGTAGAAGAAATCACATGCGTTGAGAAACACTACGCGTTTTATCACTATGTCATGGTACAATTATATCTACATGGTAATAGCAGCGCGCGTTGTTGTTGTTGTAGGCAGCAACAACAGGCATTTTGTTTTTGTTCTATTCGCTTCAGCTGTCAAACTCTACATAAAAACATACCAACAAAGCAAGAATGCAAAAGAGTACAAAAACAAAATACATGTAAGTGTGACAGCCAAAGCGAAGAACGCAAAAAATTAAAACATCTGTTCTTACGACTTTACCATGTACATATTATTGTACCATGCACTATGTCATGTTTTAGATTTTGCGTCTTCAGCCTGAGTTAATCGTGCGTTTTGAACACCCTTCGTAAATCACGACCATTTACACTCTGCGTCAGTTGGTTCTATGCTAAAGCTGATCAACCTTAGAGTTGGGAAAAGATGGAGGATAAAGTAGGAAACAGAAATAGCGATAGATGACTGGAGGTATGTAGGGTTGCTTAATGATTTTCTCACACATTTGGCCTTTGTGCATTGAACCAAAAGTACAAGTGTCATCAACTTAGTGTTTTTGTGATAATTAAATCGAGGAAAAAAGGGGTAAAAAGTGAAATAAACCAAAATGTAATGAAGAGTAAAATTATTTATGGAGAATGCATATTAAACACATATTTATTAAAATAAAGATTTTTCTCATTCTGCATGGGTTGCCAAGTTTGTAGAACTCTGTGCTCCAACTTTTCCAGTGACTTTTATTGGTTTACCGTCCAAGAAAAACAGCTGTTGCAAACTATTAGTATATTACTCTATGCTCCCCGTTCTACCCATACATTAATTTATATATAGATTTGTTATCCATCCCATCTGACGTTTCTCTTTGCGCTTCTTCAATGAGCAAACGAACTTCTGTCAGCAACGTCGAACAAAATCCTCCATTTTTAGTATTGTGCATTCACGATGTTCATATATTTTGATCAATCACAGTAACAATTTCACCTGTGTTTGTCAAACGTCAGCGACAGAATTCATCTCCTGACGTTCAAACACAAGTTCGCTTCCCTTCAATCATTAAACCGGTGAGTGCATTGGCAAATCTATGTATAAATTAATCTATGGTTCTACCCATGGTAGAACTATCTATTAGGTAGTCGCATTAGCAATTCCGTCGTTAAGCTGTCAAAATTAGCTGAATAATGAAAACCACTATGTACACAAAATGTGACAAATTTTATAAGATTGTCTTACTTGATACAAAGTCTATGCTATTAAATTGCATTTTGGTTGAAATTCTTTGAATTGTATTAACAAACAAAGAGAAACAAAACCGAATCTTACCGACGGAAAAGATGAAAAAACCACAAATCCGATAGATAATTTTACCATGGTTCTACCCATGGATTCTTTATCGTCTAATCGTCTGTTCTGCTTCTTACTAATATTCGTAATTATTAATTTTTCAAACAAAGATGTCTCATTTTCTTGTTGCTGATATTTATTAATCAAAATCTCCACGAATTATTGTATCTACACATTTTATTTAATATTTTTCGATTTATTTCTATTCATACATACATAAATATTATACAAATAATCAGAAAGTAATCAACGCAATAAACACGTGCACAGTTACATCTAAACACACAAGCTTCTGTGTGACATCATCATTGAGTGCATACAGATAAGTATTCTTGGGGTTCTGTTACAAGTGGGTATTGTTCATAGAGTAAATATGGGTAGAGAAAATCTTTCACTCACCAAATTTCTGACATTTGTCCTCGTGTGGTGTATACGTTTGATGTTGAAAAGAATTGCTTTACTAATACCAGATAGAGGCAATGGTTCAAAACAACGAACAAAATAACAACAACGGCATTTCGTTTTGTGTGTTAAAATTATTGTGTTAAATACAACACAAATGTATGCTAACAATAACAAGCAATAAAAAAGGTTAAAACACATTTAAATTTCACAGGTTTTCACCAAAATGGCATAAAAAAATAAAGCAAGAAGTTATTGTAATTCTACCTGGTGTATATCACTTTTCGTCAAACATCTCTCTATCACACCGACCGCATCACGAAGAGTGTGAAAGGAAACGTCAGATGAGACAAATGGCGGCTCTACTATAAATTTCGTAGAGTAAATATGGGTAGAGTAAATCTTTCACTCACCAAATTTCTGACATTTGTCCTCGTGTGATGTATACGTTTGATGTTGAAAAGAATTGCTTTACTAATACCAGATAGAGGCAATGGTTCAAAACAACGAACAAAATAACAACAACGGCATTTCGTTTTGTGTGTTAAAATTAATGTGTTAAATACAACACAAATGTATGCTAACAATAACAGTCAATAAAAAAGTTTAAAACACATTTAAATTTCACAGTTTTTCACTAAAATGGCATGAAAAATTAAAGCATGAAGTTATTGTAATTCCACCTGGTGTATATCACTTTCCGTCAAACATCTCTCTATCACACCGACCGCATCACGAAGAGTGTGAAAGAAAACGTCAGATGAGACAAATGGCGGCTCTACTTCATATTTACTCTATGCTTCCCACCACCCGCCTTAGTTGTGTTAAATACAATTCAAATGTATACCAACGATAAAAGTCAACAAAAAAGTGCAAAATAAATTTAAATTTTTCAGTTCTACACCAAAACGACAGGAAAAAGTTAATTGAACATATTTTGTAACTCCACCTGGTGTAAGGTAATTTTAAATTTAATTGCTCTCATTTCCATAAACCTACGATGAAGAGTGTGAAATGAAACTCTTGCTACAACTTTTCCACTGACTTCTTAAATTCCGATTCAAGAAAATCGGCAGTTGCAGACTATATTAATAAATAAATGGTTTCCCATTACATCCCATGAAGGGACCGGGGAGAACTTCTCACAATCACTGAGCTGTGCGCGTTCCAGTTTTCACTCACTGATTGGGACCTTCAGTTTTACACCGATTCCGAACGGTATTTTGAGAAACTTTTCCATGGCTATATACTCGATAGTGTCGCCGTCACTATGCGAGGTGACCGCCGCCGAAAGAAATTTGAAGGTGGTCAGAGCAGGGTTCGAACCCAGGATCTCATTTACAAGAGCCGCGCACACTAGCCATTGCACCACCGGCGGCCACTAAATTATTCTATGGTTTTATGCATAGAGTAAGAAAAAAGAGTCTGCATATGTGTTCCACAAATTTCTTGTCGAAAGTCACTGAGCTAACGACAGTTTGATACAGTTTTTTATGTAAAATTGTTTCTGCCAGAATTTGGAAGTAATACGACTAAAAATTAAGAAAATTGTTGTGTTCTTCAAATTAAAAATTATTTATTTAATGAAGTGTTAGAGTAAAATTATTTGTGTAGATCCCAATTAACTTCTCTCATTCGTTTAGAACAAAAACAGCTGTTGCAAACTCTAATTAATGTTACTCGGTGGTTTTGCCAATTCGTCTATTGCTCATTTTCCTTCAAATGATATTCTGCAGGGGGTATCGATGAGACAGCTGTTCAATGTAGTACTTGGAGAACAGATAGAGAATATACTTTCAAAGAAGAAATCGTGAAAGCTGACTGGAATTCAGCAAAATATTCCACAAATAAACAACGGTTTTCACTTTTGTTTTGATTTTTTCGTTCGTGGCGCGTTCTTAATTTCGGGTTATTTTTGTGAAATATTGTATTAAAAAAGTGGTCAAAAGTGAACAAATTAAGTGAACAAAACACATTTTCTTTTAATACACTATACTCTATATGTTTCCCAAGTCTACCGCGGAACTCGTTAGTACAAACAGTATGAAATAATCAAGATATGACGCGTGAGAGATATGCCTTTGAGTGAATTTCTAGCACTTTTTGTTTTTTTATTTTACCAGGGTTGCCAAATTATGCACATCTTCCGGTCTTCTAATTCTAGATCGTCTTTGGGTGTTAATTTGAGCGAAATTTAAAATATGTATGGAGATTCCAGTACTGTGCAAATGTATGCAGAATCTCTGGATTTCGTTGCCATTTCGGCCGAGTGCCGCTTAAGATTGGCTTAACGATTGGGTTATTCCGTTTCTGAAATATTGGTGTTTCCATAATCTTTCTATATTTTGGTACAAACGTTGTGATTAGCGCTGTAGTTATTGTGTAGAAACCGGTTACATATCCATTCCACAAATATTGTAACATTAAGCACGTTCCCAGCAGAAAAGTGAAGAATGCATTACATTGAGAATGAATTATTTAATCCATTATAATAATTACATTATATAAGACATTACAAAGAATCGAAGGGTAATGTCATTTGACAAAATTTCACATTGATTCCCCAGTGCATTACCACATCTGTGAAGATGGAATGTGTTGTTTCTGAGAGTGACGATTGTTCTTTCGTTCGGAATGCCGTTATCTGTCGCCCCTTTCATTGCGCATACAAATTTTACGTTTACGTTTAGCTTTGTTGTTTTATTTCTTGGCAATTTTGTCAAAGTGATTTCAATTACAGGGTTGCTAACTCGCTGCAAAACACAAATTTTTTCACATGAAATCTTACCTATCTTAAGTAATAGTAGCCAGACATAGAGTTGGCAATCCAGTTCTTTTTGAAGTTTGTCACAATACGTCATCTAACGGGATTTTTTTCTAATGGATTAACATTGTATTTATGAACCTTGTATTCGTCCACATGTTTCTATTAGAATCGTGTAAATAAGTCAGTTTGTGATGCAACGTTTAGATGTGAAGATAGATAATTTATTTAAATAAATAGTTTATTTAATCCATATATGTATGTCGGGGGAATACATTAAATAACAAATTCTTAATTCATTAACAATAGAATGCATTATAAGTCATGCATCATATAATTTATTCCTGATAACATGTTAAATAATGCATTAAGAAGAACGAATTATATAATGCATTCTGTGGAAGCATTAAAATAATTCATTCTTTTCCTAGGACATCCCTGTGTTAAGAAGAATGCATTCTGGAATCAACGTTTAATACACGCTACACATTACCTTCTCGCTTCCTATTCAATCCCTTTTCCTGCTGGGTTTATGCAAATTGAGTGAGACAAAGAGAGCATAATCTAGAAAATGGCAGAGAGAACTGCACAACTGCAATACACAAGCCTACTGAAACAAGTGAACTACTGAAACAAAAGAGCGGGACAGTGTGAACTAGTTCGTTCATTCGTGAATCGTTCAATTGAACTAGTTCGTTCGTGAACTACACAACTACGTGTTTGCTAAAAAATAATCAATTGTATGCTGCCTCATTCATCAAATTTAAATTTTAAAGTTTTCATCGATATAGAATAGTGAGAAGAAACTATAAACCTTGTAAAATAAGTGCTTCATGTTAAAGTTCATGCAGCATTCATTTATTTTATTGTTTTCATTCATTTTCCAACTAAATTTTAGTTATTGTGTCCAGGCACGAACAAATAGTCTTTGTGGGAATTTTATATGTGGACCTGTGATTACCGGTTCTCCCGATACTAAAGACATAAACGAATTCTTGGGGTAAATACAACAGATGTGAATATGCATATGCCAGTGACTCCAAATGTCTACTCTCTGCTGCCAATGGATTGGGCGATATTATTGGTGGTGGGGGCACTTCTTCTGTGCAATGTCGACACATAGGCAATCATGAGACAATATAAACTTTAAAGGAATCCGCATTTGCGACTGATAAGGGACTTTTTGTCTGTTTTAGACGAACAACCATGTCTAGTAAGGTATCGTGAGACTTTCCACTTAATAAAAGAAGACAACAGTCTTTAGAGTTTGCCAAAAATGTTCCCGACTGCCAGCGTTTTATATATGCAAATAAACCAGAGAGGAATTATTTCATGGAAGCTCTTGAAGCTGTTAACTCTCCATTGAATCGAGTTACAGTTTTGAGAGTGGACAGCTATTCCAGTGGTCGGGACTTGGGTGGCGCCTTTCGCTGTGGTGTCCACTAACATTCTTAATGTGTTAAAATTGGGCGTTTGGCATATTTTAATTTATTTAAAAAAGTGGTCGTGAAATTCACGCTAAATTTTTCCACCAGACAGTACTATGTTCTTTTCACGAGGAAAAGCTATTGTTTTTTTACAATACTGGTTTGCAAGCAGGTTTCTTTTAAAAAATGGCGGCAACTGCATGGTAGAATAAGTAAGGTACACTCGTTCGAACAGCTGATTTGAACTTTTTTCTTGCTTAGGTGTTTCTCTTATGTCAATTTCGCATGTATTTTGTTTTTGTACTTTTTAGTGCTTTCAAACACAAAATGCCTGCCAAACAAACACAAAATTCCTGTTTTTGTTGCCTAAAATTACCACAATTTCAGTGAGAGTCAAACCAACACATTTGCTATGATAATGGGCACCACGGGTGGAACACATATGTATGTAAGAACCTTGATGGAGCACATAAACCAAGGGATACCGATGAGACAGCTGATCAAGTTAGTACTTGGAGAACTTATAGAGAAAATGATTTCAAAGAAGAAACGGTGAAAGGCGACTGGAGTGCGTTATGGATATATAGACGCGTGTCAACCCGAAAGCACAAAACACATCAACTGGGAGTAAATCTTGCTAGTTACATATTCGGCCTTATTCCCGTTGTCGTCATCGACGTCATCAGATTTTTGTCAACTTTAGAACGTTATAAATGTATTGTCACATCGACTACAACAAAGTTTTTGATGTCTATGATCCAAAAACAACGCTCTTAAAACATTACGCAAATTTTTTTTTATAAATGCCTTCAAGTCGCCAATAAAAATGGTGTCGATATTGTATTGACGTCGACGACGACAACGGGAATAAGGGCGATTGTTTAAAAAATTAGATATCCAGTGAAAACAATCAAAATGTAATGACGTGTTAGAGTAAAATTATTTGTGTAGATTCCAATTAACACGAAAATTGTTAAAATTAAAGATTTCTCTCATTCGTTACATGTTTTCCAAGTCTTCCACGGACTTTCTGAGTACATAAAACAGCTGTTGCAAACTCTTGTTAATATTACTCGGTGACGTAAACAAAGAAATGTCACAACGTGTAAGAACAAAAGTGTTGTGTCGCTTTATGTGTTGAAAAGGAACACAAAACACGTCGTTTCTGTGTTGGAAATAGTCAAAAAAAACGTAGTCAACTTTGTTTTCAACTTCACAACACTAGTAGTGTTTTCACGAGGTTGGGCTTATTTTTTCCTCGTGAAAAACATAGTGCCCACCTTAACACTTCATTACATTTTGCTTTATTTTATTTGTTCCTCTTTTTTCCTCGATTTAATTATCACAAAAAAAAAACACGCTCAGTTGATAAGTTTTGTACTTTTGGTTCAATGCACAAAAGCAAATGTGTGAAAAACGAGTTGAGCAACCACAAATTCTTCCAGTCATCTATCGCTATTTCTCTTTCTTTCTTTATTCTGTATGGTTTTCCAACTGGCATAGAACCCCCTGTCCACAGCCACTCCTTCACTATGTTTGCAGTTTGCTTAGAATCCCCGCCTGGTAGGAAGACGATTTCATCAATGGGGAATGCAGATTCGCCGACGAAATCAGGCGAGTAAGTCTGAACGTGAGACAACCCCAAACCATTATACTGCCTCCCCCGTGCTTCATAGTTTGCTTCGTTTGATGCATATGAACACACTCATTGGGTCTATGCTAAAAGTACTCCTTGCCATCAGACTGGAATCTATTAACTATTGTTTTGTCTGACCAAATGACACGTTTCCAATCTTCGTCTGCTTAACAGCTGACACTATGCCGATTCTTTGCAATGCTCGACATGCAGTCCACTCGCTTACACATTTGTTTAAAGCTGATGCAGCTGCTTTTGGAGTTCTAACCTCTTTATTTCGGAGTATTGGCTCCATTAATCGTGAATCGCCATTAGTTACAGATTATGGCCGCCCGGCACGGTTAAGTATTGTTCGATGGCGGACCACAACTTTTTTTGGTAATGTTTCTTGCAGCTACTATTCTATTTTCGACTTCTGTTGACATTTTCTTCATTTAGTATATTTTCTAAATTTAATTGATTAACAGCAACCAATTTTCATTTTGTGTAAAAAGCCGTAATATTGAGTGTAATTTTTAGTAACAATGGAAAAATTTTTTCTCAAATAAAGTCAATGTTATTGCAATGAATATAAAGGGTTTTTCAACAGAGACGCTACAGAAGTAAATCGATAGGGACAGCAAACGACGCCATATTTTTCCCCGCTCTTTTGACATTTCTCTTCAGTAAGGTTTGCCATTTCATCATGGAAAGATATACGAGCCAACAATGAGTCGAAATTATTAAAATTTATTACCGAAATTTCGAGTCAGTGGCCTCAACTTTAAGAGGCCAACTTTAAGAGGCCTCAACAATCAGCGATGAGGCTCATTTCTGGCTGAATGGCTTCGGCAATAAGCAAAATATGCGTTATTGGTCAGACAGCAATCCACACGTAATCCATGAGTCATCATTGCATCCCGAAAAAATTACGGTTTGGTGCGGTTTATGGGCCGGCGGCGTCATTGGGCCGTACTTCTTCCGTGATGATCAAGGCCGGCACATTACTGTGAATGCGAATCGCTACCGTTCAATGATAACCGAATATTTTTGGCCCCAATTGGATAATATGGACTTGGAGGATATGTGGTTCCAACAGGACGGCGCCACAAGCCACACAGCGAATGCCACAATGAATTTATTGGAAACCAAGTTTGGTGAACGTGTTATCTTACGAAATGACCCAGTCGATTGGCCGCCTCGGTCGTGCGATTTGACGCCGTTAGATTAGTCTATGGTCTATGCCAACAAGCCAGCGACGATTGATGAACTTCGTACGAATATCGAACGTGAAATTGCAGCAGTATCGTCCGATTTATGGTTGAAAACCGTCGAAAATTGGTCTGGACTTCTGCTTGGTATCTAAAACCGGTTTTGTTTTATTTAAAAAAAACTTTTGTAGCGCTCTTATTGAAAAACCCGTTAATTCATGTGTTGTTTCAAAGTTATATACCTCTAAAAAACACCTACATACATACTATTATTCTGTGATTTTAGATAACATGCGTTAAGGTCTTGTCTAATATTCGCAAAAGTACGTAATGGTCATAAACCTTAGTTTGTTTGGGTGTGGGCCTTGCCCTCCGGCATATGTACCTTAAATACCCTGCGTTTCAACAATATTTTATTCAGTCGGGACCGAGCAGTCTAGGGAAACAAATCGATATCAGTTTTTGAGAGGTAAGAATTTTCTGTGAATGAAACACTCAAGACACTTTTCTTGTTGGATGAGTAATAATCGAGGCCCTCTCCACTGCATACTAATGTATGTATGTGTGTATATGTCTGCTTGGGACTGTGCTAGTGAAAATTCAGTTTTAAAAATTAGTACGGGGAATACCACTATGTGATAAGCAACTACAACAACGGATCTAACAAGATGGATTTGCATTTGCGTACATAATACATACATACATCCATACATATGTAAATGGTGAAATTATAAGAGATTGATACAACAAAAAAGTGAAAATGAGAAATTAAAATAAATAACGAACGGACATTTCATGATTAGAAGAAAACTAGCTGAAGCTCTGGGTAGACAACATAACGGAACCGAATGAAATAAGAAGTAAACAGTTTTAAAGCAAAAACGTGCACGACGAAGAACCAGAAGAACGAATAACGGAATAAGAGAAAGAAGAACATGTAATGAAAAAACTCAGTGAGGTTCGATGAGACTGCTGATCAACTAATGGCGTTTCTTTTCGTCTAAAAAGGGCTGAAAAAATATTGCCATTTTTGTCCTAAAAATATGTTTTCCTGTTGAATTTTAGAAACCAAACAGTATTTTTGAGTGTGAAACATAAAAACGCAACAATAGGACAAGAAAAGTAAAAGAGAAAAAGCGATAGCTGTCTTGATTAATGCGGGTTGCGCAGTGCGATTTTCATACAGTTGCAGCCGCTTATCGAACCAAAAGTACAAAAGACATCAACTGCGGAAAAAAATGGCACGAAGTGCCTCCGCATCGGGTTTCATGAAATTTTATTGCAATTCTCTTTGTGCTCTTTCCGCATTTGTTATGATTTTTAGATTTGATGTTATTGTTTCTTTCATTCTAGTTTTCGTGTGTTGTGTTACCTTGTTAGAGGTTACGTGAAATAATTTAGCAGAATTTAAAAAAAGACATAAAATTTAATTAAAAATAATAAAGACAAATTTCATTTCTTCCTTCGAAAAAACAATTTTTAAACTCATGTAGAACAATATTTGACCGCTTACAAAAATGAACAACACACACAAGAACACTCACTAAAGAGAAATGTTAGAAAAAAATGGCAAGCACTAATATGAGATGGCAGCGTGTAAAGGCACGAAGATTTACGCTGCAATTTCAAAAAAGAATTCATAAAAATGGCATCGTGTAAAGATGGTATTACACGATGCCATTTCGTGCGGCGATATTTTTCAGTTCTCTTTTAAAGTTTCTTCGTAATTCATCGAGCTATTACACGTTGAATTATCACAATATCTATGCCAGCATTTTTTTTGACATTCTTCTTTGTTATTGTCTTGTATTTGTAAACGAATGTAATAACACACAAGTAACTAACGCTGCAGCCACACTTTCAAGTTTTTGTTTCAAGTTTTGTACACATACTGCTTGTCAAAATTTATGTGAATTGATAGCTGTGACGTAGGCTGCACGCAACTTGAAAGCAATATTCACGTTCCATAAAACTTCATGGCTTCTGTACAGCTTTATTAATCGCAACACATCATTATATTTATTACCTCTACTCACAAACATTTTTAATTATTTATAATAAATATTTTAATATTTGTAAAAGTAGGAATCAAAAAATTATGACGGCGGAATATTTGTAAGAACGAAAACGAGAAACTGTTCATAACAAATGTAATCAGCTGTTTTCTTGAAAGAAAATTGAAACACGACTTGAAAGAGAAATTGAAAGCAAGTTCCTTTCAATTTTTAAAAGTGTGAGTGTATTAGTAAAAAAGTGTGAATGTGTTGAAACTTGAAAGGCAAAAATTGACCGTGTAACCCCCGTGTAACAACACACACAACCATCAAGTGTCAAAATCAAGAGAAAAACGGAAAATGCACAAAGTGAAATTGAAAAAAAATCCCTCGATACACAATACCATGGCACATCGTGCCATTTTTTCCTAATTCCTTCTCTACACCTCTTGCCATAGAATGAAAAGTGCCAGAACGAATTATAGCATCGTGTAATAGACCTCTAAAACAACTGTTACAAACTCTTATATTTATTGATCTGTTGCTTGAATACACAAACGTGCACGACGTAGCATAACACCCAATTCATACGATGATTTTTACGACGTCGTTTTTCCTTAATGCTGGAGTTAATGTCGACGGCGTCAAATGTCAAAAAAAAGTTGAATCGTATGAAATTGTATGAGAGCAGTTAATCTCAACGCCGTAAGAATGCAGTAGTACACAGCTGTGTTAACGTCGTCGACGGCATTGACATTAACAGCAAAATGAAATTTTACGCCGAACACCACAATTTTGGCGTTGAGACGCCGTCAACGACGTCGACATTAACTCCAGCATAATTGCTTTTTGAAGCAACTTCCAAAAATCATTTGTGTTCATACGATGATTTTTACTTGCATGTCTTCAATTGCAGGCAGAATTGATTTTTATTGTTTAATCGGTTAATATGCTTTAGTCGATTCTTCGCATCACGAAATACATGTATACAAAAAATATTTGAATTAATTGTGCATAATGTATTATCAAAACTTCAATTATTTCATTATTCCACATTTTTATTTTTACTATTCGAAAACTTTAGTTTCTTCCCAAGTTCTGCAGTCAATTCTAAAATTTATTTTCCTTAATGTCATCCGGCTACTTCAAAGTACGAAAAGGAATAAAACGTATCAAGAAAAAAAGAAATTAGTAATAGAAAGAGACTTTGTACTGTAATACCACAGCTGATCAAGTTAGTACTTGGATTACTTATGACTGGGTTGCGTTGTACGATTTTCATACTTTTGCAGTCGCGTGTCAAGACAAAAGTACAAAACACATAAACTGGGAGTAAATTTTACAAATACAATTTTGCAAATTAAGTCGATTAAAAACGGATACTCAGTGAGAGAAATCAAAATGTAATGAAGTGTTCTAGTACAATTATTTGTATAGATGCCCATTAACACACAAATTGTTAAAATTAAAGATTTCTCTCATTGTTTACATCTTTTCCAAGTCATCCACGGACTTTATTAGTACATAAAACAGCTGTTGCAAACTCTTGTTAGTATTACTCTGTACACAAAATCAGTGAGGTTCCATGAGACCATCTAATGGCGTTTAATTTGATAAAAAAATGCACAATTGTGGCTGCCATTTGTCCTACGAATATGTTTTCCTATTGCATTTTAGAAACAAAACAGTATTTTTGAGTTTGGAACATAAAAGCGCAATAATAGGACAAGAAAAGCAGTTGATTTCTGATGCAAAATAAAGTTGCGTTGTGCGATTGTCAGACATTTGGAGCCGCCTATCGAACCATAAGTTAGTGTTTACATGGGTAATAATTGCTTTGGCAATTGTTGAGTTTGTTGGAGAGAAAGGTAAGAGGAAAGGAACGGGGAAAATACTTGCCCGTACTCGGCAATTCGTTTTGTTCTTCTCATTCGTAAATTTTTAGTAATGGCGGCTGCAGAATAATTTGACATTTCTTTTCATTTACTCATTCGTAAAAATTTCACACGAATAGTCTGCATATGTCTCAGATTTATACGAATGTCAGAACTGACTCTGAAGCTGAAATAATAAAAATAAGAATTGCCGAAACAGAATTGCCATAGTGTAAACACTAATGGCAAGTTCAAAAGAGAATCGTAAACAATTGCCTAAGCATTTATTGCCAATGTAAAATGTGACTAAGTACAAAACCAAGGTGTACCGATGCCACAGCTCAACTATGTACATAAGTAGTTGGAAAACGTGTAGAAAAATTGGATTTCGAAAAAGAAACTGTGATTGGTCAGTGGATGAATTCGGGTTGCGTTGTTCGAATTTCCACCGAGTAATATACACAAGAGTTTGTAACAGCTATTTTATGTACTAACAAAGTACGTGGAAGACTTGGAAAAAATATGGAGAATGAGAGAAATCTTAAATTTTAACAAGTTGCGTGTTAATTAGAATGTACACAACTAATTTTACTTTAGCACATCATTACATTTTGGTTTCTTGCATTGAATATCCCTTTTTAATCGATTTAATCGATTTAACACGGTTGCAAAAGTATGAAAATCACATTACGCAACTAAGTCACCTATCACCGTTTCTTTTTTGAAAGCATTTTCTCTTCTAAATTCTCCAAGTACAGTATAACCTCTCTAATCCGCACAGATATAGTTTCGACCTTTGTCCGGATTACTGAATTGTCCGGACTACAGTACAAAATTTCTTAAACTCGAAAGTTGGTTATGTTTATTGATTTTATTATGAAATAAGTTATTTATAAAGCGAAATATGAAAAATAAATAATATTAAAAATTGATTTAAAAAAAAGGTTTCCCATTACATGCCATGAAGTAATTGGAGAGCTTCTCACAACCAGTGAGCTCAGCGCTTTGTAGTTTTATACTCACTGAGTGGTACCTACAGCTTTTACACCGATTCCGAACGGTATTTTGAGGAGCCTTTCCAACCCTAAATACTCGATTGTGTCGCCGTCACTATGCGAGGTGACCGTCAGAACAGGTGGTCATAACAGGAATTGAACCCAGGATCTCATGTACAAGAGGCGAGCAAACTAACCATTGCACCACCGACGGCCACATATTGATTTACATTTACAAAAAAGTTCAACAGAAATTGAAAAAATTTATTGCTCGAAATATCAATTAATTTTGGATTGAATATAAGTACATTATTCTTTGTGAAGTTTTTGAGTTCTGGTTTTAAGTTATTTTAAAAGAAAGATTCACATATTCTATCGTTTGTGTTATTCTTTTTGGGCTAAAGTACAAAAGCTGCGAAATAGACAAATAAACAAACTAATGTCCGGACTACAGAGGTAAAATTTATAAACTGTCCGAAACTTTGAGCTGTCCGGACTACTGGATAGTCCGAACTAGAGAGGTTACACTTTACTAACTTTATCAGCTGTCACATCGGTACCCCTTGCATTTGCATACATTTGCAGCCCCGTATCAATCCAAAAGTACAAATTGAGTGAATGTCGCTGTTTGATTTTCAAACCATAAGTACAAAACACATCAGGTGAGAGTATTGTTATTGGCAAATTTTGCCGATTAAATCGATGAAATAAACAGATATCAAGTGGGAAAAATAAAATGTAATGAAGTGTTAGACTACAATTATTTGTATAGATTACAATTAAGAGATATCAAGTGAAAAAAATAAAATGTAATGAAGTGCCAGACTAAAATTATTTGTGTAGATTCCAATTAAAATGCAAATTGTTAAAATTAATGATTGCTCTCATTCACTATAAATTTTCCAATTATTCCACGGATTTGTGGCTGTTGCACACCCATATATTAATCTGTGAGTGTTAGTTTGCGTTTACACGAGACAATACAATTACGAATATAAGTATGTGTATTTATTAGGACAATATACTTGTAAGCAACCGCCGTTAACATCGTTTCGTGAAAATTCAATAACATTTACGAAAATCTCCACATAAAAAATAAAAATTTTTCCAAATTGTGCTGTCTTTTATGATTATGTTTTGCCATTTTTCGTAATTTACAACTAAACTTAAACGAATTTGTTGTCTTCGGTGAATCAGAGAGTGTGACGAAGTCAATGAAAGAAATGTAACTGTATTAGAAAAAGTGCGAATGTATTGCTACTGTCTCCCATAGAGTAATAGCAAGTTCAGACGGCTGGCTTTTTTCGTGTTTCGTTCTCTCATTCGTGTTTGGCCCCCCAATCATGTTTGAAACATCATGGTTCGCCATACAAAATTTTGAGAGCGAACCATCTCGTTTCAATTCGAAACATCTTACCAAACATGAATAATTTACTACCATCTCTAATTTATTTAGTACGCTATCGCTTTTTTATCTGAACTAGTTGTCAGAATAAGCAAAAAATAAATAAACATAGAGCGAAAGTGAAGTTTGTGTTTAAATATAAATAAAAAGCAAAGCCTTGATTGTTAACACAAATAAAACATTTATATAAATCATAAAAGTAACAAAACAGTAAAATGGAGAAAAAAGAAATAGTCAATAGAAACACGAATGCGTCTTGTGAACAGGGCGATTCACAATCATGGTTGAGTAAACGAAACAAGTGTTTCACATCACCGTTTGAATTAGCTATAAATAGGGGTAGAGAAAATCTTTCACTCACCAAATTTCTGACATTTGTCCTCGTGTGATGTATACGTTTGATGTTGAAAAGAATTGCTTTACTAATACCAGATAGAGGCAATGGTTCAAAACAACGAACAAAATAACAACAACGGCATTTCGTTTTGTGTGTTAAAATTAATGTGTTAAATACAACACAAATGTATGCTAACAATAACAGTCAATAAAAAAGTTTAAAACACATTTAAATTTCACAGTTTTTCACTAAAATGGCATGAAAAATTAAAGCAAGAAGTTATTGTAATTCCACCTGGTGTATATCACTTTTCGTCAAACATCTCTCTATCACACCGACCGCATCACGAATAGTGTGAAAGAAAACGTCAGATGAGACAAATGGCGGCTCTATATGCTGTCTCCAATGATGACAAAAAAAATCTCTAGCGTCTAAACGAAATAGTGCACAGAGTATCTGGCGACTTCAATTGATTTCTTTCTCTCTGCGTCGTATTAGACAGCCAAAATTTCTCTTCACTCAAATGCCAACAAACAAAACGAGTGAAACCCTAGCACTTCTCTGCTCTCTCTCTTATTCTCTTCATTGAATATTTGAATACACAAGTAGCTTTTTGATAGTGTTATTGTAAATACATAACTATAAAAATTCCAACCGTGTTGAAATAAAATTACATAAACTATGCAAAAAGTATGAAATAATGAAGATATGACACCAGAGAGAAATGCGTTTGAGTGAATATCTGGCACTTTTTGGTTCTCTTTTACCAGGGTTGCCAAATTGCGCACATCTTTTGGTTGTCTAATTCTTGATCGTCGTTGGTATATATTTGCGGCTCTTTTCTGGAATTGGTTTGAAAGTTTGGAAAACATAAAGCAACTATTGTATAGAGAAGAAAATTTACTCATGGGGTGGAATGCCAACAAAGAAAACGAGTGAAGCGTGTCGTTTCTCTGCTCGCTTTCTCACTCTCTTCGTGGAATATTTCAATACACGAGCAGTTTTCTGATGTTATTCTATATAACTATAGAAATTCCAACCATATTTAAATAAAAATTCATAAAGTATGTAAAAAGTATGAAATAATCAAGTTATGACGCGGGAGAGAAATGTGTTTGAGTGAATCGCGTCGACTTTTTTGGTTCTCTTCTACTAGGGTTGCCAAATTGCGGGGTTTTTTTTGCGGGTATTTGTTGGTTGATCTTATGATTTTCATGAAAATGTGGCAACTTACAATACAAATACAACAATACAAATTTCATTTCTTCAATCTGGAGATAACACAGCATCGATAAATATAAGAATATTGATGATGAACATCGTACAAAATAAAAATGAGATGAGGACCACACTCAATGACATGTAATATGAAAAATTCATATCCGGCCAAACGAACATGCACGATCACATATCAACTCAAACGAGGAACACACGTTGGACAAAATTGGAAAAATATATCCTCCGCAAGCTAGGTTTCACATACAATGGGAGCTGGTTTATAAACAATAGTGTTCCTGGAAGAGACCAAAACAAAAGAGATAAAAACAAAATACATATGAGTTTGACAAGTGAAACGGAAAATGGCATGGAAAAAATGTCATCACCTGTTTAAACGACAATACCTGATATATAATTCTAACATGATCAATATGTATAACATTTACCGCGCATTGTTGGGAACAATTTAATTCCAATTTTGTTTTCAATTGAAAATAAAAGTCTATCCTTCAAATTTAGAGATATAAAAGTGTACGTAGTCTTCCATTAAATCAAATAATTTCAACGAACTTAAAATGTGTAAGCCAATTTATAAATTTCTGCTTTTGAGTCTCTCCTTGATAACATTTTCATTCGCAAGAAATGATAACAAATTTTATTTAAGATAACTTGTTGCCATTTCTTGGAATTGAACATGTGGCAACATTGTCATTGCTCAAGCCAGAATTTAAGTGGGAAATTGAACTGCCACTTAATATCGCTTAGGTGTCCCGTACAAATTAACTTTAGCGGGGTAAAACAAACACTAAATATATAGGACATTGGACAATGTATACGAACAATCGCAGATGAAAGGGAAAAAGAGGTTGCCAGATCAAGGATAACAAGTAGGATATCGAGTATAAAGAGAGGAATACGGAATACCATAAGGAAAAAATTCATACTAGTGACATATGGGAAAACGCAAAAACTATTGGAAGGGTACAAGAATGATATAATCATTACCAATTCGGACAAGGGAAACAGAACAGCTGTTTTATATAAAGATCTACGAGGGCAAAATTAATAAACTTTTAGAGGATAAATATACATACAGGACAATCAGAATAGATCTGACGAAAATACGGAAGGTCGACAACAATATGGTAAATGATTTACTCGAAAGCGAATATATTGATTTTTGGCAAAAGAGTAAATTGACAAGCTCGGAGGCTTTGGCACCAAGATTATATGGTCTGCCAAAGATACACGATCCGGGAGTACCACTACGTCCAATATCATCATCGAAGAATATACCGTATTACAATCTGGCTAAATACATAGGGCAAATATTGAGGAATATAATATAGGACAAATACAACATTAGGAACACGTATGAACTCGGAACGACTACATGATATCTGTGTGGAAGACGACGAAGTATTAATATCGTTTGATATAACCTCATTATTCACTAATATACCAATCTATTTGCCTGTAAAACAATGCATGAAATAATGTGACACTATCACACATTTCACGAGAATACCCTAACGAAAATTTTTGAATACTTTACAATTTTGCCTGAAGAACAAAAATGTTTTTATATACGATTTTATGTAATTATAACCAGATATTCGGAATGCCAATGGGAAACCCATTGTCTCCTATGATTGCAGACAGTACTTGACAACCTACTAGACGGTGCAATTAACGAATTGAAAAAGATTAACATTACCGTCAAATGTATTTTAAAATATGTTGACGATATTATAGCCATAGTGGAAAACAGGACACCGAGATAATAGTGGAAACTTAAAATAAACATCACAATAAAATATAATTTATGTTTCATTTATGTTTGGACACCACTCTTCATCGTAAGGACAACAAAACTATTTTCAACTGGTGCACAAAGGACATGGCATCAGGACGAATTATAAATTTCCACTCCACACAACCACTTAAACGGAAAATTAAGACGGCGACTACCCTTATCGGTAAAGCTATAGATATAAGTGATGAACAATTCAAGGAGGACAACATTAAAAAGATACGACGAATTCTTAGGGTAAACGAATTCTTAGGGTAAACGATAAACGAAACTGAAAACTAGATTGACAGGGGAATACATACGATTGAAAACGGGGTCGACAACAGAACAATCTGGCAACACGAGACAATACTTCAGCATACCGTATATTCCCAATCTCACCAACACTAATAGCCTGTTTCTCGAAGTCGAATGAAAACAAGCGAACGAAAGACAGTCACTCGAATTCGATTCAATTTGGATTTCTCTATCTCTTAAGATTTCGTTCTTATGCACTTGCGTCCGTCAATTTGTATGTGTTACGTAGTTACGCATTTATGAATTGCCAGATCGACATTTTTCATTTGATTACAAATTCCTTAAAAATACTACTTTATTGCATAGGCTTGAATACAACCCTGCCGATTTGTTGATGCCGATTGTCAGTGGAAAGCAAAGCAAAGCGAACAAGACAAATAGAGAAATCTAAAATTGTATGAAAACCTTTACGTATTCGAAATTTTCTTTCGAGTCATCGTTCGCATAAAGTTGAATTAGTGAAACCCAAATCAGATTTCTTTCGCTTACAAACGTTGCGAATGCATTCTTTCGACAACGAGAAACAGGCTATAAACAACTAAAAGCAATAATATCACAAGACAACACAGTCTTCGCTCATGAATCCAACAAAACACTGAGCAAGATATTCACCAACACAAAAGATGCAATAGAAAAAGAACAACAACATAATCTGGTATACGCAATTGGATGTAGGCATGGTAAAATGAGTAAACACAGGCATTTTGTTTTTGTTTGGTGTTCAAATCTGTCAAATTTTCTTCATGTGTGTATCTGTACACAAACAAAATTCATGTGAATTTGACATAAGAGAAACACACATGGTACAAAGAAATGGTAGAAGCACTAGCCCATGGTACAAAGAAATGGTAGAAGCACTAGCCCAGCTGATTTGAACTTTTTTCTGGACTGAGTGTGAGTAAGTTTTTCTCTTATGTCAAAATTTGTTTACATTTGTTTGTCTGCAACCCCCGTCCGCCAGCAACTGCTGTTTTTGAAATATTTCTCTGCAAAAATTACATAGAAAAGTTTTAATTTTCACACTTAAACACTTTCAATATATCAAATAACACTCAATCATTTTCTAAATGGAACTTTTTGCAAATTTGTTTACATTTTCATAATTTTTCTATCAGCTGACTTGACACAACACAGACACTGAGCAAAAACAAAATGCCTGTTGTTTTTGGCTTGTTGTATTTGTTGTCGTACTGCATCTACCATTATATTTCTACCATGCACTAGCCCAGCTGATTTGAACTTTTTTCTGGACTGAGTGTGAGTAAGTTTTTCTCTTATGTCAAAGTTTGTTTACATTTGTTTGTCTTACATTTGTTTGAAATATTTCTCTGCAAAAATTACATAGAAACGTTTTAATTTTCACACTTAAACACTTTCAATATATCAAATAACACTCAATCACTTTCTAAATGGCACTTTTTGCAAATTTGTTTACATTTGCTTCATTTTTCTATCAGCTGAACATAGACACTGAGCAAAAACAAAATGCCTGTTGTTTTTGGCTTGTTGTATTTGTTGTCGTACTGCATCTACCATTATATTTCTACCATGGAAACACCTAAGCAGGAAATATGTTGAAATCAGCTGTTCTAACGAGTTTACCTTACTCATTTTACCATGGATGTAGGGGTAGTAAGTCCCCTTTTCCACGTGCAAACTTTTGGTTGCAAACTTTTTTCTTTTTTTCTGTTGGAGTTTGCGATCGCTTTTCCACACGCAAACTTTTGTTTGCAAACTCTTGCGAATGAAAATACAAAATAAAGAAAGAAACGTCAAAAAAATTGTTTACATTTCAAAGTCTATGTAAACAGTGTGAAAATAATTTAATAAAAGCGGTGTAAAAATGGACAAGGAGTGCAAAAATAATTTAATAATGCTATTGTATAGAGAAGAAAATTTACTCATGGAGTGGAATGCCAACAAAGAAAACGAGTGAAGCGTGTCGTTTCTCTGCTCGCTCTCTTATTCTCTTCGTGGAATATTTCAATACACGAGGAGTTTTCTGATGATGTTATTCTATCTAACTATAGAAATTCCAACCATATTTAAATAAAATTACATAAAGTATGTAAAAAGTATGAAATAATCAAGTTATGACGCGGGAAAGAAATGCGTTTGAGTGAATCGCCTCGAATTTGTTGGTTCTCTTCTATAGGGTTGCCAAATTGCGCCGGGTTTTTCTTCTCTACTTGTACATCCTTTTTGAGAAACCCCCTGCGAGTACTTGAAGCATAGAGTAATATACTAAGAGCTTGCAACAGCTGTTTTTCTTGGACGGTAAACCAATAAAAGTCACTGGAAAAGTTTTAGCACAGAGTTATACAAACTTGGCAACCCATGCAGAATGAGAAAAATCTTTATTTTAATAAATTTGTGTTTAATATGCAATCCCCATAAATAATTTTACTCTATCACTTCATTACATTTTGCTTTATTTCACTTTTTACCCCATTTTTGCTCTATTCAATTATCACAAACAAAAAGGATGAACAGGTAGAGAAGAAAAAAACCCCGCAATTTGGCAACCCTAGTAGAAGAGAACCATAAAAGTCGACGCGATTCACTCAAACGCATTTCTTTCCCGCGTCATAACTTGATTATTTCATACTTTTTACATACTTTATAAAATTTTATTTAAATATGGTTGGAATTTCTATAGATATATAGAATAACATCATCAGAAAACTGTTCGTGTATTGAAATATTCCACGAAGAGAGTAAGAGAGCGAGCAGAGAAACGGCACGCTTCTCTCGTTTTTTTCTTGGCGTTTCACTCCATGAGTAAATTTTCTTAGTTGCTTTATGTCACAAAAAAACTAAGTTGATGACTCCTGTACTTTTGGTTCAATGCGCAAAGGCAAATGTGAGAGAAAAGCATTAAGCAACCCTACATACCTCCTGTTATCTATCGCTCTTTCTCTTTCTTATCTTATCCTGCATGTTTTCCCAACTCTAAGGTTAATCAGCTTTGGCATAGAACCCCCCTGACTTGAAGCACAATGAGAATTAAATTTAGCGGAGAATGTCAATTCAAATTTCTGTTGAATTTCTGCGGCTCAGACTTACTGACAATGCGTTTAGTCCAGGTACAATAAAAATGTTGGCGATTCGAAAATTTAAAACACCAACCACTATACACGAGTTACGCAAATTTCTGGGTTTGGGACATGGATGTGTCGTGAGGATGTCAGCAAGGTGTTCCCCACATTTTTGTAAATATTTCTAAAATCTACGGTACAGATCCCATATTTCTATTTTTGTTTTTATTGTTTCATATTTTGTTGTTGTATTTTAGTTTTTTTATTTCATTTGTTATTTTTATTTTATTTATTTTTTTCGTTTTGTTTTTGTTTGTTTTCTTTTATTTTATTTTTCTCATTCATATATCAGCTCCAAGTAGCACAACATGCAACCGAACCCCACAACTCAGACCAGGAAGTGCCAACGCAAGTTCGATTGTATTACATGCGTACTCCTCGATATGCATAATTGTTTTTGTTTTATTTCTGTGATATGTTCTGTTCACCGTTAAGCCCCGTATTCAGTTCTTGCGAAATTTTCGTAAGAAATTTTGTCATTTATCTCTAAACGGAGAATTTTCTTTCGGAGAGTTATCACATATCTTTGATTTACCTTGTAAATATTTCATTTAAAATTCGTCTACGCGGTCCAGTTTAGTTTTAACTCATGTCGTATTGCTTTTAGTTGTTAAAATTATCAAAATGTCAAAATTCCGATCACAAACAATTGTTTTCGTACGAAATAACTTTGGCGTAACAACCCTGTAATTGATTTTGCTTACGAAATTGTCGCAAAGAGCTGAGTACCAAGCAAATGCAATGTGATCGACATATTCGATTCGTGAAATTGTTGTTTTTTATATACGTAAACGAGAATTTCATAAAAATTGAATACCGGGCTTTACTAGTAAAACGTGCGCTAGAATTACGGGTCTTATGACATAAAACGAATCACATGTGAATGTATGACAAATACAAGTGATGGACGCTAAAATTAATAAATAATGAAATAAATATGAATAAAATTTGTACTATTAATCAGCATAATTTGTTTAGAATGTAGAGTTGCAAATAATTATAAATGTATGTTTTATTATAAAACCCAATAACAGCACATCAATTCAAACCTACCGGAAAAACTAAACAACAGATCATGTGGATTTTGTGTATTCATGTGTATGTTTGTGAATTCATGTCATAGATTAATACTTATAGTAGATCTACTAGTTCTCCCACCAAATTTATGACATTTGGCCTGGTGTGATATTTACGTTTGAGGTTGAAAAGAATAGCTTTACTAATAGAGGCAATGGTTCAAAACAACGAACAAAATAACAACAACGGCATTTCGTTTTGTGTGTTAAAATTATTGTGTTAAATACAACACAAATGTATGCTAACAATAACAGTCAATAAAAAAGTTTAAAACACATTTAAATTTCACAGTTTTTCACCAAAATGGCATGAAAAATTAAAGCAAGAAGTTATTGTAATTCCACCTGGTGTATATCACTTTTCGTCAAACATCTCTATCACGCCGACCCATAGTGTAATAATATAAGTGGAAGCATAAGCCCAGCTGATCAGGCATTTTGTTATCGGGTTGTTTCTTTTTATCATTCTTTGTTTACGTAATACACTCGAAGTGTCAAACTTGTCGCATCATTTGTTTTGAATCTTCCTTGCCCTCTTTGCTTACGCTGGTCGTTTCACCGCCTGTAGTTTTTTTGATGGCTAAAAATATATAGAAGAAGTAACTAAAATTACCTACATACATATGTATGGACTTACTGATGGATACTTACCAATTTGGATCTTAAATGCGTTCCAACTTTCTGCCTATTACTTTTTTTTAATACATGTAATTCTATGCATGTAATTATTTACTTTGGCGTTTTTCCTTTGCCTCTCTTCGTATATAAAATGATTTTGACATATCGAGTGTATTGTCATAACAATAGTACAACAAAATTCTGTCAAAATCGTTTATTATTACAACAACACGCCACGCGTCGACTTATATTATTAGACTATGCGGCGACCGCATTACGAAGAGCGTGAAAGGAAACGCCAGGTGAGCCAAATATTGTCTCTAGTCTGAGATTACTCTATGATTCATGTGTAGGTTGCAGTGTGCGTTTTGTTTACAAATGTTGACACTGCAACACGTGTTTCCGCTAAAATGTTCCCAAGGCCCATAGAATAACACATACTATAGAAGAACTTATTCTCTCATCTGACGTTTCATTTCACACTCTCTCGGTAGGTCTGTGGAAATGTTTACATACACCAGGTGGAGTTACAAAATATGTTCACTTAACTATTTCCTGTCGTTTTGGTGTAGAACTGAAAAATTTAAATGTATTTTGCACTTTTTTGTTGACTTTTAACGTTGGTATTCATTTGTATTGTATTTAACACAACTAGTTTGCCACAAAAACACGAAATTCGGGTGTAGTTCCTTTGTGGATCGCTGTATACTATTGCCACCATCTGGTATTATTGAACCCATATTTTCCACCCTCCACTGTGTAATTTCCATCGTACCTATGACGTTTAATTTATTGAGCGAATAAAACCTTCTACGTATGTGTTATTCTATGCCAAGGCCAGTCGATTGTGCGCCCGCGTTAGAAAAAATTGTAATTCAAACACAGACTGATTTATTTGATACCATTTTTCAAATCCCGGTGACTGAGTGTTCGCCTGAGTTAGATTTTATGTGATAAAATGCTAAGATGTCGATCGATGATTTTAATATTTTGCTGCGAAATATTTTCTCAAAACTCAATTCTTAAAACCATGGAATTATTTCATGTTGTGCAGAGAACTCTTGCGGATATCGGTTGGTCAGTAGTTTGGGGGAATGCTTTCGAAAGTTTGTGATGTGCTTTTGCTGTTAACAATGAACCTATGCAAGGACTGTGAGAAAGGGAATACGATTCGAGTTGACCAACGAGCAGGAGTCATTCGGACCCTTCTGAACGCATTACTGGCGCAGAAAAATCTGAACTGCATTCATATTTAAACAAACAATGGCGGATGTATTTCAGAAGAAAAGATCAGAATGATCGTAAGTAACCAATTCTATGAAAATGAATGCTGCAAAATTCTTATAAGTCATACGACTCATCATATATCGAAATTGCTAAAATCATAATCCTAATAGTTTCGGAAATATTAAGGTTTCAATTCCGTCGTTTGTGAGTTGCACTGTTATGAGTATTAAGCCCAAAACCGACCTCGCGGGAGCTAATTCTCATCCATTTTGTATAGAAATGTATATGGGATAAAAGTCAGTGTTTAGTCATAAAGGGTACAAAGCAGAGTTCGTAATTACCCACCCATGTGTAACCCATACACATCGTCCTGGCATTACCCACAGGGTATGGGGAAAATAACTTAAAACAGATGCAGAACAGATCAAATATTTGTTTGAACGAAAACTGTATTCATATGTATGTATATAAATTGATTCATGTAGTTAAATTAGTTTGAAAATAGAGAGTAAACAAAAACGATATAGGGCAGGAGCAGGAACCGATTAGACTCAGAGGAGTAACAAAATTATAGAGTTGGAGCAGGAACAACTAGATAAATACTGGAACATATTTAGTGGACAATCCGTACTAGTACAACGTTAAACAGCTTATATCAGGATATAGAGTATGAGCATTATCATTTAACAATAAAATAAAATGCAGGCGCAATCAGATAATAGTGAAAAGAAACCGGAAAAATTTGACACACGCAGGAACAGTTCGCTCTCAATTCGTCGCTAACCTGGCCGCGATAATCTTGTTCTCTAATCTTTGCCGTTTACACCGCCCAATTCGAGATTAAATTGACATTTCAGTTGGCAACTCCGTACTTAGACAAACTCCGAGGCGAGATAAAATTATCCAAAACGGCGGCACAACAGAAAAATTAATAGCCTGTTTCTCGATGTCGAAAGAATGCTTTCGCAACGTTTGTAAGCGAAAGAAATCTGATTTGGGTTTCACTAATTCAACTTCATGCGAACGACGACTCGAACGTCAAGTCGAAAGAAAATTTCGAATACGTAAAGGTTTTCATACAAAATTAGGATTCTCCATTTCGAATGAGTTGTCAACACTGCGAATGGAAGTGTCAAATTCAGTGTCTGGCTGTTTTGTTTTCGAGTGGCAAAGAAATATAAAAAGTAAAGGAAATCAAATACAAATTTTCAAAGTAAAATGTATGACAAAATATAGTCTGAAAAAGTCAACGATGCAGCAGAAAAAACCCCAGTTTGCCAGCTGGAGTGCCGGTTTTCGGAGCCAGCAAATTTTCGGTGGAGGAGGAATGGGGGAACATTTGTTTGTAATTTTTTCGACTTGTTAGATTACTTTTGTTTGTTTACTTTTTCTTGTTTGTTTTGCTTTGCTTTCCACTGACAGTCGGTATTAACGTATTAATTAATGGAGGAACATTTGGTTTTAAGTTTTTTTCAATTTGTTAGATTACTTTTGTTTGTTTACTTTGTCTTGTTTGTTTTGCTTTGCTTTCCACTGACAATCGGTATCAATAGATCTGCAGGGTTGTATCCAAGCCTATACAATAAAGTAGTATTTTTTAAGGAAATTGTAATTAAATGAAAAATGTCGATCTGGGCCCTAACTATGTAACTCGCTTCGAAAAAAAAATTTAACGGAACCGAATTTTTGGTACCTGGATCTCGAATTCGAATGAGCGATATCCGAAAGTCGGATTCTAGTTTCGATTTTCGGAAAGATTGAACCATGTATCTCGATTTTCCAACAGAAATGAATTCGATTTTTGAGATTTCTATTCGGTTGATCTTGAGATAGCGGAAAGAAATAAAATATTTGATTTTTATAAAAAATGGACAAAAATTTTATATTATTAATTACGGAATTTTTATGCACAATTACGAAAAGAATGATTTTTTGGAGCAAAAGCTTATATTTATGGCTAAATGTCTTTTAAAAAATTTGATTATTCAATGTTATATGGTATTTTTCAACTTATTGCCGTGCCCATGACCAAAGTATCGCTATACTTCGGAAAACAGGGACTCTAAGGAATTCGTGCACTAAATAAGACGACAAAAAAATCTCCTATTACTAAACCATAGTATTAGTGTCTTTATTAAAGAAAAATATTTTTACTATTTACTTATTTTGACTTAAATTTGTACACAGAATTTGTGCCACTGCCTCTTCCTTCGTTTATTAGTGCGATAGAGTCTTCATATACTTATAACGACAGTAATGCTTTTCACTCACTAAATGTATTTTGAATGTAGGGAATGTGGTTACGTCGTTGACAGCTGCCGAAGTCTCATTATTTTGTAAATATTCAATGTATATGAATACGGTGCAAAAAGGCATAGTCCAGTATGGAACTAGGGACGGGCAAAATGGTTAAAACTAGTGAATAATAAGAAATTTTAATTTTTTCCTTACCCTTCCAATGAAATAATTAACCCCAGGACCCCTAATTTACTTTATCTAGGATATAACCAAAAATAATTTTGACAGGAAACGTTGCCAACCAAAAAAAAAAACATTTTCCGAAAGTATTGGTAACACTTTTTGTTCAATCCGAAAGTTGTACATGGTACCATTTCAAATACGGATCGGAAAGAACTTTCGAATAGTTTTAATTTTCGAATCGAATTACATAGTAGGGGCCCTGGCAATTCATAAATGCGTAATTACGTAACACATACAAATTGACAGACGCAAATGCATAAGAACGAAATCTTAAGAGATAGAGAAACCCAAATTGAATCTACTTCGAGGGACTGTCTTTCGTTCGCTTATGTTTTCATTCGACATCGAGAAACAGGCTATAAGTGGTCGGCTATTGATTCTGTACAAAATTTTGGATGTTGGTTACTTGAATGGAATCAGCAAAAGCGGATCCGAAAGCGAAGGCGCAAATGTGTTGGATACAAACCGGATCCGAATCCGGCTTTGGTGCTTATTGAGATCTATCAGAATAGTTGCTATCGTAAGTCTCCTAATGAAATCATTATCATTTCAAATCGGTCTCATTTCAATTTGTCTGGATCACATTCGCAGTCACAGTCAGTAAATCAGTTTAGGATTGGAAATCAATCAGCAATTTCAAACCTTACATTATTCTACGGAGCGTACAACCAACAAGTTTCGTTACTAATATGGGGTTATTGGTTGTGTTCAATTTTACATATGCAAGTACATAGTGACGCAAATCAAACGGCAAGTACTTTAGTTTGTTTAGGATGTGATGTCTAAAATGACAAGTGAAGCGAATGCCACTTGTGTAATAAAAACTTATTTCTTATTGGGTGGCATAGCCGACCGTTGTCTGCGGTGGCCCAATCATTTGTTCAATCGCAGTGACAACCATATAGTTTGTTTTGAGGCTCACTGTAGATTTCACCGCGCTTGCTAACATCAATACAAAGCATAATTATTCGGAATCGGTGAAAAGGTTTTGGGTGTAAGGCGAAATCAACTTATGATTTCGTTTCTGTAAAAAATTGTTCCCTATTATAGAGAAATATTGCAAATCTTCTACCCCTTATCGTAATCATAGAATAATACATACATAGATAAACTTATTCTCTCATCTGACGTTTCATTTCACACTGTTCATCGTAGGTTTGTGGAAATGAGAGCAATTAAATTTAAAATTATCTTACACCAGGTGGAGTTACAAAATATGTTCACTTAACTTTTTCCTGTCGTTTTGTTGTAGAACTCAAAATTTTAAATGTATTTTGCACTTTTTTGTTGACTTTTATCGTTTTTAACATTTGTATTGTATTTAACACAACTAGTTTGCCACAAAAACACGAAATTCCTTTGTTGATCGCTGTATACTATTGCCACTATCTGGTATTATTCAACCAATATTTTCCACCATCCAATGTTTACTTTCCATCGTACCTATGACGTTTAATTTATTGAGCGAATAAAAGCTTCTTGGTATGTATTATTCTATGATCGTAATATTGCATCTTTAAGCCCCGTATTCAGTTCTTGCGAAATTTTCGTAAGAAATTTTGTCATTTATCGTTAAACCGAAAATTATATTGCGGAGAGTTACCACCTATCTCGGATCTACCTTGCAAATATTTAATTTCTAATTCCTTTCCGCACTCCATTTTATTGTAGTGTTACCTCTGATTGCTAGAATTATCGAAATGTCAAAATTCCGGTCCCAAACAATTATAACGTTGGCGTAACAACCCTGTGATTGATTTTGACTACGAAATTTTCGCTGAGAGCTGAGTACCAAGCAAATGAAAACTGAGCGAAACTTTCGGTTCATGAAATTTTCGTTATTTTTTATACACGTACTTCTTATGGCAACGAAAATTTCATAAAAACTAAATACCGGGCTTTATGTTCCGAACTCAAAAATTCTGTTCCGTTTTCTTAAATGCAACAGGTAAACATATTTTTATAACAAATCGCAGAAAATATGTTGCCCGTTTTGTCAGCAAACAAAACATATATCAAAATATATTTTATATTTTTAAATACTATGCATGTAGTCAATTTCAATTCTTGTATCCTTTTTGCTTTCCAGTTAACTGACGCCGACGAATTAACATAGTGACTTCTAGGTGTGATTACATGATAAGGTGAGTTATATTACTCTGAGCTTCATAGTGTTGTTCTTTTAAAACATGTTGTTTTGCTACAAATTTGCAGGTGTATCTTGTCTTGACCGCTTACGTACATACAATACGAACTGTAAAATAACGTATTTTGAGACTTCATTTTCGAGTGTAATTTACGACTACAGCAATAGCGCCATGCTGGATGCATTTCAGGGGTTTTCATCTGGCGGCACGATGCATGTGCTAAAAGTCAGAATTACGACTTCCGCCTACATCCAAGTAAATCTTTCGGATGATAACGGGTGGTCTGCCTTGGCCACTGATGTCATCAATACCGGCGACAACATTACATTTCGTTTACCGCCATATGGCGGCTCCTGGGGCAACGATGACACCCGCGTGGTTCACATTCAAGTACTGGCTGATGACTGCACTGCTATCAAAAAACGAATCAAATTCCTGTACAAACGGAATTAGTTGAAAGATTTGATGTATGTACATACGAAATCGATATATACTCTTCAGTTGATAAGGATTTTTTTTACTTTTTGTATATTTAAAATGTAGAAAAATAATAGATTTATTACCTTAAAAACCTCAACCTCAACCAAAATCAACACTTGTAACCCGCACGGAATATGTTTTTTGTACGAGTTTCATACATATGTAGCTACCAAAATTCATGAATTCACTCATCGAAAAAAATTAAAATTTCTCAATTGAGATTGGGGAAGAGAGAAAGAGACGAATCCCCCAAACGACACTGGTGCGTATTTTGGTTGAGGCCTACACTTATCAACATCAAATGATATTTGTATGTACATATGTATATGATAATTCGAACAAATTTAAAACAATGCAGGCGAAATTCGATTTAAGATTGATACCACCTGATCCATGTTACACTGTTGTGTGAAAATGTTGACATATCTGTTTAAGCGAACCACAGACTTGTCATTCTTGAGCATGAACATGAGCTATCGTTGATGTTTATTGTTGGTTTACCGCCCTACTTGATACCAAATATGAATGTAATTGCATTTGCTAGCATCACTATCACGTTCACAAAATGTTATGGTAATACTTTTTCAATTTCATCAGTCATGCTCAAGAATGACAAGTCTGTGGTTCGCTTTAGGTTTCTCTCATTTATTTTTATTATATTATTATTCGATATTATTTCGTGGCATTCTAAATGCTTGATCTTTATTCACAATTTTCTTTTTTCTAAATTCTCGTTTTATTTTATAACTGACAAATATGTAATTATATGAGCAATGTGTTATATTCAGCTTTTCCAGATGTTGCTGAAGTATCTATCAATATTTTAACTGCACTTTCAGCTGGATAAATTTTGTAAATAAATCTTATAAATTTCGTACAATGAATCGTATTCGGGCTTTATGTAATATTTTCGGTCTGTGTTCCAAATTGTCATCATTGTAATTTTTATTTGTTTTGTAAATTCATTTGTACTTTATTAAGCGTTAACGCCAAACCATTGTCTTGAGCAAGTATTCGCACTGATTTTCCTAACAAAACATGTAGTTAAATTTATTAAATACCTCCTAAGTAATAATTTGTAATTTTATACGAAGTTTAATCATAAGTACTGAAATAAAACACAAATTTAAAATATTTCTGTGCCGTGGTTCCAAATCTATTGGGAAGCTAAGTGCTGGGGCGGATTTTCCGTAACACTCACAGTATTGTATAGAACATAACTTAACCCTGCACCGCCATCCTTCAACAAAACGTCGACGCGCGATTTTATTTTCGAGCTGAACCATGGTAAAATAAATAAGGTAAACGCAGTAGGAATTGTTACAACAACAAAAGGCATTTTGTTTTTGTATGGTGTCCATAATCTGTCAAATTTTCTACATGTGTGTATCCACTGTAAAAGTAAACAAAAATGTACAAAAACAAAATACATGTGAATTTGACATAAGAGAAACACCTAAAGGTGGTTTTACACGACATGTATTTTACATATCGCATGTCAATTTTTTGACCCGTCTGTCAAAATTATTAAAAAAACACGGCTCTTAATTTGTTGTGTTTAAACGTTCATGTGTAAACCATATGGCATAATCTCTGCTTGTCATTTACAGCTGATGTTATCATGTCACAAAACATAAGTTTATAAATTTTGTGAAATGGATTCAAGAAGAACAACTATAATTACAGCGTGCAGCATTATTTAATTTTACCACTCCTTGAAGTTGTTCTCCTTCCACAAACGCTTTGTTGTTTATCAAAAAACAGCTGATGCGATACGGTTTTACATACAAAAATAGAACACGCCCTATTTAAAAAAGCTTTGTTTCTTTACTTCTTGGGTAAAGTTCGGGGAAAAGCGAGTAAAAGCTAAATTCTCTCTCAAATACACAATATTACCCAAAAGTAAAGAAACGCAAAAAAACACTTTTCTAGCCCGAAAACAAATGTCACAACACAAAACATATGCTTGACAACAAATCTTGCATATCATGTTAATTTTCACTGTTCATTTGTACACTTCCCTTCTTCTTTAAATAAGCACTCTCACAGCAATCACTTTTCAAGTTAATAAAATTGTAAATTCAATAATTTTTTTTCACTTTCGTTATTTTTTTCACAAATAATACATATGTTTTTATGTTGACGTTTCGAACAGCTGATTGTTTGACACTTTGCCCAAACTTACCCGAAGAAAAAGTCTGGGTAAGTTCGGTAAAAAGAGAAACGCATTTTGACGTTAAGAGAAACAAAAAATCGCTCTCATTTGCCCAATTTGTGAGTAAAGAAACGCGTTTGGGTAAGTTTGGGTTCCCGCGGGATCCCGCGGTAAAGTAAAGAAACAAACCTATTATGTGACAGCACACGTGCAAATGGTTGTCGAATTTGTTCTTGCAAAACAAATATAAGAACAAACATAAGCAATTATCAAAGCGTCGTATCAATATTCCATTGCAAACAATCAACTTTGTGTAATTGATAACAAATGTATAATTATAAAATGGAAATTTAAAAAATTTATTTATTAATTTATTTATAAAATAAATATTTTTGTAAAGGGGTTTTCAACAGAGACGCTACAGAAGTAAATCGATAGGGACAGCAAACGACGCCATATTTTTTCGCGCTCTTTTGACATTTCTCTTCAGTAAGGTTTGCCATTACATCATAGAAAGATATACGAGCCAACAACGAGTCGAAATTATTAAAATTTACTACCGAAATTTGGAGTCAGTGGCCCCACTTTAATTCGGATTTTCATCGGAAAATCATCTTCAGCGATGAGGCTCAGTTCTGGCTGAATGGCTTCGTCAATAAGCAAAATATGCGTTATTGGTCAGACAGCAATCCACACGTAATCCATGAGTCATCATTGCATCTCGAAAAAATTGCGGTTTGGTGCGGTTTATGGGCCGGCGGCTTCATTTGGCCGTACTTCTTCCGTGATGATCCAGACCGGCACATTACTGTGAATGCGAATCGCTACCATTCAATGATAACCGAATATTTTTGGCCCCAATTGGATAATATGGACTTGGAGGACATGTGGTTCCAATAGGACGGCGCTACAAGCCTCACAGCGAATGCCACAATCAATTTATTGGAAACCAAGAACGTGTTATCTCACGAAATGACCAAGTCGATTGGCCGCCTCGTTCGTGCGATTTGACGCCGTTAGATTATTTCCTGTGGGGCTACGTCAAGTCTATGGTCTATGCCAGCAAGCCAGCGACGATTGATGAACTTCGTACGAATATCGAACGTGAAATTGCAGCAGTATCGGCCGATTTATGCTTGAAAACCGTCGAAAATTGGGTTCAGCGTCTGGACTTCTGCAAGCGTGCCCGTGGTGGCCATGCAAAAGAAATCGAGTTCCATACATAATGGCATCGAACGTACTTTCACAGGAATAAAGAATTTCATTGGTATCTAAAACCGGTTTTGTTTTATTTAAAAAAACTTTTGTAGCGCTGTTATTGAAAAACCCGATATTTGCCAATTATTGGTAGAAAGATCCAGTACTCGCTTGCAACTGAAATTCAGTTAATGCTAAGACGCAAAGAGAAATAGAAAACAGGTTAAAGTTTTGAACAACTCGTTTGGTTATCAAGATATCGAAAGCTGAACTTAAAAAAGGAGATTTTTATTTATGCCATAAAAATTGTTGTTTCCTAAAAAAAATTAAGAAAAAAAATGAAAAAATTAAATGAGAATTTTCGATAACTCACTTAGTTGTCGAGATTTAGCAAGTTAATACATAAAATAGGTAAACATCTTTTAGACATATTTCCATAAAAATTTGTTTTACTGATAGGAAACTAAATAATAATCGCAAAACTTAAAAAACACTTGGATAATTCGATATTGAATTTAAAAAAAATATTTTTTTACAAATTAGGTCAAAATCTTTAAAAAATTATGACAATATATATCGATCGCCGTCAAAAAATACATATATGCTCCGGATACTAATAGCCCCAATCCCTTCATGGGATGTTAAGGGACACCATTATTGTTGTTCTTCTGTAGAGTCATGTTCCCGGAGGATCCGGTTATTTGTAACGGTTCCTGCTCTCAGCAAATTGCTGTCCCAAAGAGGCTTGATAACAATACACATTTTCTGTCGAGCCGAGAAGAACCGAGTATTTGAACCGGTTCGATCGACATTTTTTTTAAAGTTGTAATTTCTTCAATTAACGCGGTGAACTGTGGCGTGTTCAATTTGACAGCTGAAGTGATCAAAACCAACCATTTATTTTTCGTTGGCAACTCTACTCTGATTTAGTTCGGTTTTAGTTGTGCTCCGTGAATTTAACTTTATTTTCGTATTTTTAAAGTTTAAATAGTGCTTGTTGTGCTAATAGTGCGAAGATAAGTTAAATTACATTGCTTGATATAATTATGTGTTCAGTGCAGTGCTTGCTTATACTGTTTTTGTATTATTGTGTGCAATTGGAAATTCTGTTGATCGTGTAAAACACAAATAACAACAATATTATATGTTTGTCATTGTTGAGAACGTCTAACGTTGTAGTTGTTTGATTTTTGTTTTATCTTTCATTCTCTTTGTTTCGTTATTTGTGTGTCAGAGTTGCCATCTGGTTTTGGGAATTAATATCAAAGGGATAATAAGTCCATAAGTTTTTGGCAATTTTGTCGATTTTGGAATTCTGTTTTTAGTATTTGTTTCTTATTTATTTATTTTTTACTCTGATTTAATGTGATGAATTGGTACATGTCAAATGTGTTGGTCTTTATGCCAGAGTGGCAGACAATCTTAGTGATGACAAGGGTCTTCGTTGGTGTTGCCTGAAGTCCGAGTATTCTGATATGGAAAAGAAGCTTTCAGCTTTATCTGGTCGATTTTCCAAGTTTATTGGGATGTTCAATAAATATCCGGGATTGGAAAAGAGAGCTGGTTCACCAAAAGCTTCCTCGCCGAAAAGGAAGGAGACGGCTAAGAAGGCCCCTACATTGTTGGTAATTCCTCCCTCGCCGTATTTAATGGACGTTAATTCTCCAGCTCTTCTGCCCCTTCTACTTCTGCTGAAGTCGTTTCTGTAGTTGCTATAACTTCCACGGACAGCGATAAGTCAGCTCCTCCGGGTGGTAATCCCTCCCCGGTGCCAGGACCGGGACCGAGAACGTTGACTGCCGTACCGGCATGGAAGACAGTATTTGTGTCTAGACTTCCCCCGACAAGACCGAAGAGGATATACGACTTTACATATCGTCTAAATTAGTCGGGAATAATTCTAACGATTTCATACAGTGCTTCAAGCTGAAATCACAATTTTCAGAACGTAGGCCGTCTTTCAAAATTATTGCACCGGATGACCTATTTGACAAACTGGTGGATTCGGAATTTCGGCCTCACAGAACGTTCGTAAGGGAATTTGAGCATCGGGATAATGGTAGGCGTGATAATTTTGCTAGATTAACGTCTGGAAATAAGGGAGCTCCAAAAAACTAATTGGGAGTTTGAATATGGCGTATCAGAATGTTCACGGTTTAAATACTATATTGTCTAGATTATTTGTTGTCAGTTTCGGTTTTGAGATTGATGTCATTACATTTTCTGAGACATGGCTTAAACCTAATGTTTTTAATTCTGAGTTGTTCTGCAATAAGTACGTAGTTTATAGAAAAGATCGTGTTGGTAAAATTGGTGGTGGTGTTTTAATCTCAATTGAAAATTCTTTATCTTCTGAGTTAGTTACAAATAATGGTATTGGCGATCTTGAATTTATTGTGGTGTTCACTAATTTAGGCAATTTGAAACCGTTTGTCACGTGTTTTTATATACCGCCATCTTCATGCTTTGAGGTATATCAAGAGCATATTTACTCTATTGCAAAAGTTATTGCGTTAGCCAGTAGAAAGGACCGTATTTTAGTATGGGGTGACTTTAACTTGCCGTCTGTGACATGTGTGTCTTTACCCGATACCAATTCTCTGACTCCATTGATACCATGTGATTGGTCATCTGATTTTGTTAGGCATATATCCGAACTTGGCTTGATTCAATTGAACGACATTCCCAATTCTATGAATCGAGTCCTTGATCTAGTTTTAGTGGATGATTCTAACAACTTTGATATTTCTCGCATGGATCCGTTAATTTCTCCTGAGGATAGTTACCATCCAACGCTGGCACCATATACAGCAACACGTGCGTCTCGCACAAACACACAATATGCACTAAATTAAAGCTAGCAAAAAATCCGGCAGCTAGCAAAAAACCCGAGTTACCAACCTGTTCGTAAAAATAAATATGTTTGAAAAAGTGTTTCGTCGGTCTCACAGACCGATGCGCGGGTATAGGAAGGTTAAGGCCATTTTCTTGGCATTAATACACAAATGAAACAATTTTTTTTACATTTCACGCGTGCCGTACTTAAATATTTATACGATATGAACACGTGGAATTATTCTGTGTATATTTGCAACGTTTATAGTGGCACATTATCCTGTTAAGCAACCAAATAGTTTCGTTCCAATTTTTATCATTTTTAACCAAAATGAACTTTTGTTTACATAGTGATGTATATAAAATCAAAACATTGAAACTACAACCTATTATTCGGTTTTATATTCGACTACCCAAAACTGAAATATAATTCAGTATGATTTTTTGACATTTCTTCCAAATTTATGAATATAGCAAAATATTAATTGATCTTTTTATTGAATAGTTCTTTCCATTAATGTTTAAAATTTTGCAAAAATGCATTGACGCAATTAAAAAAAAAATTAATTCGGTCTATCGGTTATTGTTCATCTTGTTTTTACATCACAAGGACTGTGAGAATACATAAAAGAGGGTTGTCAGTCAATTATCTGTTCCCTAGTTAAAATACTTATTATGAATACGGTTCTAATAAAACCTTCGCCAAATCTTAAAGCTTTCAATAACTGATGACTGTTTTACGAAATTTTCGTTGCCATAGGAAGTACGTATATAAAAAGCAATCCAATGAGTGTTCGAACTCACGGGCGATGTGTTAACATAATTTGTTACACAGTACCTGTTCGATTTCTATGAACACATTAGTAAATGTTACATTGAAAAATAAAACACAGCGTTCAATCATATGATGACGTTACATTTAAATAATATTAATAATTAAAATGATTTAAAGACCTGTGCATGACACATGTCATTATTTACTTGTTTAATACTTTTTGTTTTACTCCCACAAAAAACAAAGAGAATGCAAAGCAACATACACGTGTACAATGTACATACATTTACTTCGTTTACACGACACTTTAACACGAGTGAACTCGACTCGTGTGAGTACGATACGCAAAAAACCCGCCAGTTTATACAACTCAAGAAAACAGTGTTGAGTAGACATATGGTATGTCACTTTGAATACGTACAGAAAACAGCTGTACGTTGGTACATTTTTGTATCAGTTGGTATTCACCTAAACAGAATGTCGGCGTTAAAAATGTGCTTAGCGTCGTAGTCAAACGTTGTCAAAAAGTGGAAAAATAAACATTTTGACTCAGCTCAGAAACTTTTGGCGATGGTAAAAGTTTAGTGTAAACCAGAGATTTGTAGCTAATCCACATTTATCCCGAAATTGTAATAAAATAGAAAAATTTCCAATTTCATGTTTCGTAAACTGAAACAGGAGCGCTTAAAAGTTTTTTTATAGTGGGTACCCTGGTTAAGAAGGCATAAACAAAAAGCATCTGTTAGAATGCGTATTGGCAAAGGATGCGTTTATTTGGACACTGAACACGAGTTGACATTCGTTAACACGAATGTAAAAGTTGATTCTTGTCGACACGCTCAATTTTTTAGATACGGTTATGGCATGTGTTTATGTCTGCGTATCGAACTCACACGAGTCGAGTTCACTCGTGTTAAAGTGTCGTGTAAACGAGGTAATTGTTACGTTCGTACATACGCTACACAAGGTCACACAATTTTCGTTGCTCTCTTGCTATCTCATTTTTATATACCTACAACTACTTCATTATTCTCATTGCTCTGAGAGTGCTCCGCACCCACACAAGACAACTATTCATCAGTGGGTGTTTTTTTTCTCAGTTTGACAATCTGTATTTCGCAGTCGGACAAATCAGTTAGGGGTATGAAAAATAGATGTTGGCCGATTCTGAGACCTAACCGATATGCACACAAAATTTCATATAATAATTCATACAGTTCTCTCACCAAATTTATGACATTTGGCCTGGTGTGTTATTTACGTTCGATGTTGAAAAGAATTGCATCAATAATACCAGGTAGAGGCAATTGTTCAAAACAACCAACAAAATAACAACAACGGCATTTCGCATTGTGTGTTCAAATTATTGTGTTAAATACAATACAAATGTATGCTAACAATAACAGTCAATAAAAAAGTGTAAACCACATTTAAATTTCACAGTTTTTCACCAACACGACATGAAAAATTAAAGTCAGAACTTATTGTAATTCCACCTGGTGTATGTCACTTTTCGTCAAGCATCTCACTATCGCACCGACCGCATCAAGAAGTGTGTGAAAGGAACGGCCAAATATTCTCTCAAGTAAGACATTACTCTATGGGTCCAGCCATTTTGATCTCAGTCGCACAAACTGTATGTGGATGTTTCATAGAGAAATACTTAGGAGTTTCCATTACTCTCTTCGCTGGCTCTTTATGACGACAAGGTAGTAGGCCATTTCATAGAGTTTTATTTGCTGCGGTATTTGACAATTTTACACTTTCGTTGGACATAAAATGGACAGAAATCGAAGGGAGTTCGTATTTTCGTTCAATAAAAACAATAGCTGTGTTTGTTTACTTTCCCAGTAATAATTTGCAAGATTCTAGTTTGACAGAGTAAAAACGATTTTACTCTCTGTGTGCAAATTTGCAGAAAAAGTAAACAAACGACATCCAGTAAAAATTTGCAAGAAAACAGCTGATATGTGCTGGTTTGTTTTTGAGTTTATAAAAAGTTTAAAGTAGAGTATAATGGAAAAGAAACAATTACATTTAAAATGTTCGCCCGGAACTTTCCAAAAAGTTTTAAGTGGTAAGTATTCACATAAAATATGGAATATGTAAAAATTAGATGCTGTTTGTTACAGATGTGGAATATGTACATACCCTGAACATATGTACATACCATTGCTACTGCCACAGTTGACCACTGACGACGTCGTCGGCTCACCACAATTTGCGGAATCACTCTTTTCTACATTCACATCATTTTTCTCCATTTTAGTTCCAAATTCCTATGATAAATTAAACAAATATTAAATAAAACAATAAAAAATTACGAGTTTACTTACTTGTGTCGCTGCTAATTTATGTTTCGCTTTTCTTTGTTTACATAAAACAACTGATTTTAAACAGCTGTTCAATCTTGCAAATTTTTGTTGGGAAAAATTTATCCAACCAAAATTTGCAAGCTCTCTAACATCGAACTGTCAAAATTTGCATTCTCTCGCTCTCATTTACTGGACTTTAGGAGTAAACAGACAGGATCCAGTAACAATTTGCAAGAATTTGCAAGTAGACAAACACACCTAATATGAAACACACATAATTTAGCTGTCATTAGCATCAATAAACACTATTTAAAATTAGTTCCTGTCTTCTTTGCTCTCTCATTCTCCACCATCGGCGTAGTACCTTTTCGATCAGCTGTGCCATAGAATCCCCAGCAGCTTGAAATGGTAGAAGCAATTCTACAAAAATTCCAACAACAACCAGCATTCTGTTTTTGTTTGGTGTGTAGTTTATGTCAACATCAATGTACTACGAACAACGGACACAAAACAAAGGTAAACATCATTTGACAGCTAGTGTGCACCACTTCGGCACCACAGCATGAAAAAAAAACAAATCAGCTGTTCTTATACCACAACCTTCTTAAGCAGCCTTGAGAAAAATTATCTGTGTTGAACCATGGTAAAATAAGTAACGTAAACGCACTAGGAATTGTCACAACAAACACAGGCATTTTGTTTTTGTTTGGTGTCCATAATCTGTCAAATTTTCTTCATGTGTGTATATACTGTAACAGTAAGCAAAAAAGTACACAAACAAAATACATGTGAATTTGACATAAGAGTAACACCTAAGCAAGAAATATATTGAAATCAGCTGTTCTAACGAGTTTACCTTACTCATTTTACCATGTGTTGAACTGTGATTCTTTCGTTGTGTGAGTGAGCTGCACTGAGAGAAACCCATTAAAATTCGGGCTTACCGGAAAACATTTCGGCAAACAAAATATCGTTTATCCATTCTTCATGGAACATTTCTCACAGTGCAATGCCAACGACAAGCAACGATCAACCTTCTTGTTCGAATGCTCAAGTGAAACTTCCTTCACCATAATTGCAGTATGCTTAGGACCCCGCCTGGCTGGAAGACGATTTCATTAATGGGAAACCAGGCTGGTAAATCTGAAAGTGAAGCAAACCCAAACCATTATATTGCCGCCCCCGTGCTTGATAGTTTGCTTCCGCTAATGCACATTAATACTCTCATTGGGTCTATGGTAAAAGCACTCCCTGCTAACAGACTAGAGTTTATTAAATTTGGTTTTGTCCTACCAAATGACACGACGCATTTAGTATAGATACATTAATTCTCTCAATAAATTAAACGTCATGGGTATGGTTGCAAGTAAACACTGGATGGTGGAAAGCATGGGTCCAATAATTCCAGATAGAGGCAATAATACACAACGTCCAACAAAGGAACAACAACTGAATTTCGTGTTTTTATGGCAAATAGTTGTGTTAAATACAATACAAAAGTCAACAAAAAAGTGCAAAATACATTTAAATTTCACAGTTCTATAGGAAAACGAAATGAAAAAGTTAAGTAAACAGTTCTTGTACCTCCACCTGCTGTAAATTAATTTTTGTCGAATTTCTCTCATTTGAGAAAATTAATGTGTCTATGTATATTAAATTGGCCTATGAGTCTTCTACTGGTCAGTCTTTGTGCTTCTTGCAAAATTCTAATCGGACCATGACGTTCTTCTCGGATAGGGCAGGGTTCGACTGCTTAACAGCTGACGCTATGCCGATTTTTGTGCAATGCTCGGCGTGCTGTACACTCGCTTAAAGCTAAGGCAGCTGCTTTTGGAGTTCTAACCTCCTAATTTCGGAGTTTTCGCTCCATTACTCGTGCATCGCCATTAGTTAAAGATTATGGCTACCCTGCACAGTTAAGTAGTGTTCGATTGCAAACCACAACTTTTTTGGTAATATTTCTTGCAGCTTCGATTTTCTTCATTTAGTATATTTTCTAAATTTAATTGATTAACATCAACCAATCTGAATGTGTAATAAACAGTAATAAAGCTGTAAGTCAGTGTTTACATTGGCAATAATTGCTTTGGCAATTGTTGAGTTTGTTGGAGAGAAAGGTAAGAGGAAAGGACCGGGGAAAATACTTGCCCGTACACGGCAATTCGTTTGGTTCTTCTCATTCGTAAATTTTTAGTAATGGCGGCTGCAGAATAATTTGACATTTCTTTTCATTTACTCATTCGTAAAAATTTCGCACGAATAGTCTGCATATGTCTCAGATTTATGCGAATGTCAGAACTGACTCAGAAGCAGTAATAATAAAAATAAGAATTGCCGAAACAGAATTGCCATAGCGTAAACACTAATGGCAAGTTCAAAAGAGAATCGTAAACAATTGCCTAATCAATTATTGCCAATGTAAACTCTGACTAATATTGAGTGTAATTTGCAGTAGCAATGGCAAACAAATTGTCTCAAATAAAGTCAATGTCATTGCATCGAATAGGTATAATTCATCTGTTATGTTTCAAAGTTCTATACCTCTAAAAGCAAACACCCTTTATTAGTCTGTGATTTTAGATAGCTTTCGTTAAGGTGTTGTCTAACGGTGCGTTTACACGGGACAGTTTGAGACAAGATAGTTGAGAATATGTATTAGTTGTCACTAAGAAAACAATTGTTAATGTGACGTACGCGTCCAGCCAGTTATGAAGACAGTACAGTTTTAAGCAACCGCCGACAGTCTCGTTTCGTTAAATTTCGTGCTCTGATTTTTTGTTTCTTCGCTCTTTTGCCATTGTGTTTTGTCTTACTTCTCCAAATTACAATGGAACTGATGTAATCTGCAAAATTAGACATGTATTTCAATAAAAATTAGCAAAATTTTCAAATACAAATATATTTTCCAATTTGTAAAGTCGTTTGCGATGTTTTGTTTTTTTCTCAAATTACTACGAAACGTCACCGATATGGCCGATGGCTGAACTAGTAGAGGTTGACGCAGTAGGATTTGTTGTAATTGTGTGAACCACCAACAGGCATTTGGTTTTTGTTTCATGACTCGAACCGTCAAATTCAACACAGATCCGTATGAACAAACACAGTAAACAAAAAAGTACAACAACAAAATATACTGAATTTAACAGATGTAGTCATAAGAAAGCAAAATCAGTTGTTCTATTGCGCCAACCTTTACTAGTTCAGCCATGATCTGGCCGCTTATGTCAAATATGTTGCCGAAGTTACTGTCGTTGAAAAATCAGAGACAGTGGCGAGGCCATAGAGTAATCTCAGACTAGAGAGAATATTTGGCTCATCTGACGTTTCCTTTCACACTCTTCGTGATGCGGTCGGTGTGATAGAGAGATGTTTGACGAAAAGTGGCATACAAGAGGTGGAATTACAATAAATTCTTGCTTCAATTTTTCATGCCATTTTGGTGAAAAACTGTGAAATTTAAATGTGTTTTAAACTTTTTTATTGACTGTTATTGTTAGCATACATTTGTGTTGTATTTAACACAATAATTTTAACACACAAAACGAAATGCCGTTGTTGTTATTTTGTTCGTTGTTTTGAACCATTGCCTCTATCTGGTATTAGTAAAGCAATTCTTTTCAACATCAAACGTAAATATCACACCAGGCCAAATGTCATAAATTTGGTGGGATAACTAGTAGATCTACTATAAGTATTAATCTATGGGCGAGGCAAGTGAGAGAAGTGTAAGTGTGGTAGTAAAAATGTGTGAATGTATTGCTACTGTCGGAGCAAAACTGTCCCGTGTAAACGCCAGGTATAATTTGAAAAGCACGTAGCGGTCATAACACTGAGTTATATTATTAAGAGTGTGCACTAGTTGAGTTTTGTACTAACGAGTTCTTTGGAAGACTTGGGAAACATATTGAGTATAGTGTATTAAAAGAAAATGTGTTTTGTTCACTTTTGGTTTTGCGCTATGCTTCGCTTTTTTGGAAGATTGATTTTCAGGATTTGTGTCGTGTTTCATTTACTTCCACCGAATAACCGCATTGCATCTAATTTGATATTATATTTTTTGTTAATGTGATCACTTTTTACCACTTTTTTAATACAATATTTCACAAAAATAACCCGAAATTAAGAACGCCGCACGAACGAAAAAATCAAAACAAAAGTGAAAAAAAGTTGATTATTTGCGGAACATTTTTGCTTAATTTTAGTCAGCTATTACCATTTCTTCTTTGAAAGCATATTCTCTATCTGTTCTCCAAGTACTAAATTGAGCAGCTGTCTCACCGATACCCCCTGGGTCATAACCCTTAATTTGTGCGGCTGAGGGCCTTGCCCTCCGACATGTCTTAAATACCCAACTGCGGCGTTACAAAATTTTTGACTCAGTCGCCAACGGGCAGCGTAGGAAAACTGATCGATATCGTGAGGTTTTTAGAGGTACGAATTTTCTGTAAATACAAAACTAAAACTCTAAACAATAATAAAAACTCATTTATTAAATTGCGCCAAAATTCTTAACACTTGTGTTGTTGAATGAGTAATAATCGACGCGCTCTCCACTGCATTCTAATGTATGGTATGTATATATGTGCATGTGTGTACTTATCTGCTTGGAACTGCTATAGAAAATTCAGTTTTAAAAATGAGTACGGGGAATAGGCAACGAAAACAATGGATCTGTTATATTTTGTAACAAACGGAACATAACAAAATGGATTTGGATTGTATACGTATTGATACAAAAATAAAGTGAAAATGAGAAAATAAAATAAATAAGGAAAGGACGGACATTTAATGATTGCTGAAGTTGTGGGTAGACAACATAATGGAACCGAATGAAATATGAAGTAAACAGTTTTTATACAAAAACGTGCACGACGAAGAACCAGAAGAACGAATAACGGAATAAGAGAAACGAGAAAATATAATGACAAAAACTCAGTGAGGATCGATGAGACTGCTGATCAACTAATGACGTTTCTTTTCGTCCAAAAAGGGCAAAATTTTTCCTGCCCTTTGTAAATATTTGTTTTCCTGTTGCATTTTAGAAACCAAACAGCATTTTTGAGTGTGAAAGATAAAAACGCAACAATAGCACAAGAAAAGTAGTTGCATTTTCATGCAGAATAAAGTTTAAAAGAGAACAAGCGATAGGTGGCTCGATGAATTCGGATTGCGCTGTGCGATTTTCATACAGTTGCAGCCGCTTATCGAACCAAAAGTACAAAAGACATCAACTGAGAGCATTGTTATTGAAAATTTTGGCAACTATGTAAATGGACGAAGAAAAGAGATCCAGTGAAATAAATCAAAATGTAAGGAAATGCTAGAGTAAAATTAATTGTGTAGATTCCAACTAAAACGCAAATTGTTAAAATTAAAGATTTCTCTCATTTACTATGGATGTGCTTTCCAAATATTCCACGTATTTCTGGTGCAAGTAAAACAACTGTTGCAAACTCTTACAGTGTAACACAAAAATAAGTACACATGTTGCAATTTCGACGAATATGATATTTTTTCGTACTTTGCTCTTTTGCAGTCCAGTTTCTATACTAGTTGTCAACAATCGCTACCATATTCTTTAGAAAAGCACTAATTTCAACCGTTCAATATGATCCCGTTAATATTTGTGGCGATATTTCTTAGAAAATTCCAATATTGTGGTCACAAAAGTAAGTACGCGACAAGTGGTTACACATTCAGTAATTGACTTTAATCAAGGAAGTTTCTCTTTTTATGGATTCAAACGAATCTGTACAAGCTATAAACTCCACAAAATAATTCTGTATAATTAAAATCAATTTTTGCTGCTTGGCACAACGAGGCAAAGAACTGTCTCAGGATTTGAAGGATCTGATAATAAAATTGTACAAAGACAATAATTCTCTAAGAAAAATTTGCCGGCATTGTAGACAAAAGTAGTGCTACTCTATAAAAAGTACTAGAACTCTGAGTGCTCCACGAAAAATAAGCCGTGAACGGAGCACCCGAAAATGTTTAACAGCCAAGAAGAAAAGATTATAGTAAGAAAATTCACGGCAAACCCAAAGAAGGATGCACCAAAAATGCAAGCAGAAATTGAAAAAGAAGCTGGAAAATCGTGCCATCCAGAAACTATTCGCCGTGTGTTGCACAGACCTGGATATCGTGGCTGAAGTATTAGAAAAAAGCGATTCATTCATAGAGTAATCTCAGACTAGAGAGAATATTTGGCTCATCTGACGTTTCCTTTCACACTCTTCGTAATGCGGTCGGTGTGATAGAGAGATGTTTGACGAAAAGTGAAATACACCAGGTGGAATTACAATAACTTCTTGCTTTCATTTTTCATGTCATTTTGGTGAAAAACTCTGAAATTTAAATTTGTTTGAATAATTTTAACACACAAAACCAAATGCCGTTGTTGTTATTTTGTTCGTTGTTTTGAACCATTGCATCTATCTGGTATTAGTAAAGCAATTCTTTTCTGGAACACTATTATTATTTCTGGTGAAAAAAAAAATAAATCTTCATGGATCTGATGGCCGTGATAAAGTTTAAAGAAAGCCCAATTCCGAAACAGAGTCAAAATCCATGACTGTACTGTAAAACATGGTGGCGTTTAGGTATTAATTTGGAGATGCATGGCGGCATCTGGGGTGGAAAACTTGAATTTATTGATGGAATTGTGAACAAGTATTTATACTTCAATATTCTGGAAACCAATTTGCAAAGAAAGCGCCATAGAATTAGGACACTTCATATTTCAACATGACAATGATCCCAAACATACGTTTCTCAATCGCTTTGTATCACACAAAACAACTTAAAACTCCTCCACAAGCGTCAGATGTCAATCTCATTGACTACCTTTGGGATCACCTTGATCGCCAAATATGAAAACGGAATATAAAAGGGAGAGATTATCTCAAAAATGTTACTGTGTAATAATTTTTGAAAATTCCAAGGTCTGTGACTCCACAGTTGGTAGATTTAATGCGGTCACGACGTCATGAAATTATAAAATATAGAGGATACTCTACTAAATATTGATTTCTTAAATATGGTAAATGAATCACATGCATCTTTAATACAAATCAAAATATCATACGTACTGCATACTAACTTTTGTAATGTTAATTTCGTTCCTTTTGAGCTTTATCCCTCACAATTAAATACATACAAGAATCCCACTTTTTTTAAATTAATATTGAATACTGCGTTCGTTTGTTTTTGGAATATTTTAAATAACCTATAGACATTTCTTGAACAAAATGTATAGGGTTTACAGCTGTATACTTACTTTTGTGATACACTGTAGATATTGATCTGTGGTTTTAATACACAAATGTGCACGATAGTGCTGCGACATCGACCTCAAAACATCGATGTTTTATAACATCGATGTTTCAAGTAAGAGACATCGATGTCGATAAAACATCAAACTCAAAACATCGATGTTTTCCAACATCGATGTTTTTGGGGATGTTTCATTTTTGGTGGCTTTTTTCAGAAATCGAGGTACCAAAATTGAAACAGAAGAGGTAATTTACACCACTGGTCACAAACATCGATGTTTCTTCGATCATCAATGCTTTTGCCGATTTTTTGTTTTTGCTGCAATTCTCTTTTAGATATGTGCTATCAACATATAAATCACCCTTTTCCCCGATATAAAGGTGAAAAACTACAAAACTTGATTAAAATAAATAGTTTCCCATTACATCCCATGTTTAACCAGCTACGCATAATGGTGGTGGTTGGCGTCTGGCGGCGAATAAATGGGTAAATATAAACAATTCGAGTTTATATTAATATTTTATGGTTTATATTTCCTTATATTAAGGCAATTTGTTACAATCGTCACACAGAAAAACATCGATGCAGACATCGATATAAACCATTAATGTTGGAAAATCATCGGCACTAAAACATCGATGTAAAAAGTACTCGATGTTTTTCAAAAACATCGATGTTTTCAAAACATGGATGTCGATGTCGCAGCCCTAGTGCACGACGTAGAAGAAGAATGACGGAATAGGAGAAAGGAAAACGTGATCAAGTAACGACCTGGAGAACAAATAGAGAAGATGGTTTCAAAGAAGAAACGGTGATAGGTGACTGGGTTGCGTTGTACGATTTTCATACTTTTGCAGCCACGTGTCAACCCAAAACGGTTGCAACGGTTCTACCGATGAGCGATTATAATGAGGTGTCTTAGCCAACCTGCCATAATAATGTACTGGCCGAAAGAATACACAATTATTGTCGTATTCAGTTCCATGTCTCGTGACAAATCCCTCCAGGTACGATGAGACATACGCTTTGAAAACTTATCTGCTCCCAACCCAACAAATAAACTTTGGAGAATTCAATCGGTCATCTATGCAGTAAGAAAGCGGTGCCACTGAAATTACAATTTACTCTATTAAATTGTAATTTCATTTACGGGAAGATGCCCTGCAAGACAAGTAATAAGATCTACCCACAGTGCATCGTTGATGGACAAAAATCAAAAATAACAAAATTGTCTCAAAATGTGACCAAAATTATAGTGATCGACAGATAACAACACAACCCAAATGAATTTGAAGTAATTGGTTTCGTCTGACTCTCCTAGACTACACCAGAGGACGTTAAAGTCAGTGAAATTTAAGTACAAATAATGAATAAAAAAATGAATTGTAGTGCATGAAGAAAATAATTCCCAAAAATTCATTTGTATTTTGGTTTTGTATTAGTTAGTATGTTCGAAAGGTGGAAAAACAATATTTTCTGTGTATGCTGTCCCGAACTACTAAAATATTGTATTAAAACTCGGTTTACATAAAACCACAAATTTTAAAGTCGAGAAACTTTATTGGATAATTTCTGTTTGTTTTCAAAAGATGCCTAAAATTTTATTGCAGTCCTTAGATAAAGAGGTTATGTTCTTTCAAAAAAATTCTAAAAATTTAAAAATGTTTACCCAAAAAAAAAATTTATTGGACAATGTGCTAAATCATCAAAATTGCTAAGTAGCTCTTAGACTAATACAAAAAAAATATGACAAATAAGGCGTTAACAAATATTAATGGGTTTTTTCGTTTTCTGTTAGTTTATTACTTTCTAAACGCAGAAAAAAAAATTAAAAACCTGATTTGACCCTTCCACATATGCAATACAATGGGTTCAAAAAGTCATTTTTCAAAAAAGTCCAACAATTTAGTGAATTTTAGTGGGTTGCTATTAAAAATATTTAAAAGATACCTAATATTTTTTTTATGTTTATTAACCTATGAGTTGTTGCCTTTCAGACCGTGTAAATTCTTTGAAAAACTTTTACCCACAAGTTTTAAAAAAATAACTTTAAAAAAGTTCTAAATTCACAATTTATAGAGTGACAATGTTAAAGTAAAAATACAACCTAAATGAAATATCATACAAACGAACGTTTTACACGGCCATTGCAATTGCAGTCAGCGGCATATTGTTGTTGCTTTTAGCTTCGATATTTTTTCAAATTCCTTTTCAACTTACATATATTTGTTTACAATTTATTTGTATATACATGAATAATCGAAAAAATAAATAAAATTGCAAAAATAATCAAACAAATATATGTATGTATATCACAGTAGAAATACTAAGCTAAATATCACAGATGAAGTACTAAACTAGAGTTGTGTAGTTCACGAACGAACTAGTTCAATTGAACGATTCACTCTTGTGAACTAGATGAACTAGTTCACACTGTTCCGCTTTTTTCACCGAGTAATACTTTAAGAGTGTGCACTAGTTGATTTTTGTACTAACGAGCTCCGAGACCTACGAGGAAAACATATAGAGAATGAGAGCAATCTTTAATTTTAACAATTTTCGTGTTAATTGGGATCTACACTAATAACTTTACTCTAACACTTCATTACATTTTGATTTTTTCACTGAATATCCCTTTTTTTAATCGATTAAGTTGGCAAAATTTACTCCCAGTTGATGTGTTTTGTACTTCTGGCTTGACACTCGGCGGCAGAAGTTTGAAAATCACACCCCGCAACCCAGTCCCTATCAACGAGTCTTCTTTGATAGCACATTCTCTATTTGTTCTCCAAGTACTAACTGGATCAGCTGTCTCATCGGTACCCCTTGGCTTTTTTGCTTCAGTAGTCCACTTGTTCCAGCAGTTTTTTTTGGTATTTCAGTCCTGCAGTTCCCTCCGCCATTTTCTAGTTCATACTCTCTTTGTCTCACTCAATATGACCAAAGGTTCCTAATGTTGCAATCTTTGTGGAATGGACATGTAACCAACTTCTGCACAATAACTACAGCATTAATCGGAATAACCCAATCATTAAGCCGAACTTCAATAGGGCGATTTAGTATTAACAAATATCACAGTATCAAAAACACTTTAGAAATCTGCAAAAATCAGAGCATTTTCGAGATTATTCGCTCCGATTGAACTAAAACTACAAGTTAAACTGAAATGAGCTCTTTAGTTCACAGTTAAGCTGAAATGATACAATGAACTAGTGAACTAAATGAATGAACTAGTTCCTTCTGTTGAGTTGAACTAAAAAGAGTGCTTACTTGAATGAACCTAAATTCCCAACTCTATACTAAAATTAACTACCGCTGTGTTGTAGCATGCATTGGTGTTGCTCTTGATCTCTTTGGCATTCATTGCACAATGCTGTTTTTGTTGTAGTATTTTGAGGCTCTCCAAAATATATCTCCTATTTCCCCTCTATTCTCTGTCTAATATTCTAACGTCATTGAGATCCGGTATATGACCACTCTCCATACAATGTTGTTAGAGCGCTGTTCGTTCGCGCCCTTTTCGAATGTCCGCATCGTGTACGGCTAATCTTGTGCCCGAGCTTCTCTTCGTCGTACCAATGTAAACTTTTCCGCAAGTTTCGTTTGTCTTTCCCATGCATTTTATTTCATATACGACGTTACTCTCTTGTTTTCGGTTGTGTAAATAATGTTAGTGTGGTGCATGGTTTGTGTGCTATTGTTGTGTTCTCATCTTCTATTATCTTTTTCATTTGTCTGTCTTCTGTTATGCCGTGCACACACGTAACAAGTAGAGTGGCGAGACAGTAAGACGGCACTCGGCCGAGAGAGTTTTGCGGGTGAGTGAAAGCGAGTGGGTGTTCACCCGCATTTTTTCACGTGGCGAGACAGTTAAGTGTAACAACAATAATTTTTTTAAATGAAATGGATTTTGTTTGTCACTCCAAAATTTTCGATGCACATTTCTTTTGCTATGGCCACTTGTGGCCTTGTGCGGCATCACGCTTGTGTTTATTTTTATAATGCACTGAAGAAAAGTTCCATAAACACTCATGAATTTTATATTGATGAATAAATTTCACAGTAGTTTCGTAGTTCCACTTGCTTCCCATGTTGATGCACAAAATAAAGTAAACAAACAAAATACTTTCAAACAGAGTGGAGAGTGGCTGCCGAGTGTGTGTTTACATGTGACGAGCGAGTCAGTGAATTGCTGGGGGGTGAAAAAGAGTACAGCGACGAAATAGTACTAGGCCGAGTTAACAAAATGTAATTCTAGTTACTCTCTCGCCACTATACTCGGTTACTGGCTCGGTTGACTACTCGCCTCAGTGTTTAGACGAAATGAGCACACGGCCGAGTTACTGTCTCGCCACTCTACTCGTTACGTGTGATCTAGGCATTAGGCTTGGAATATAAGTTAAGCTGTAGTATTTAGTGTTGCCAGATGACTGCAAGATGTCAGTTGCCCGTGAGTTTGATGGAATTTCCTTTTATTTTTCGTTTTGATGTACTGCTTCAATTCTGGTATTTACCTCCACAATTCAGTGGCCTTATCCCAGTATGGTGGTGGATTGGCGTTGACCGTCCTCAAATGTATGGATCTTTCCCGTTTGAACTTTTGGGTGTAGCAATTAAGCACTTGCAGGGTAATGCAGCTTAAACGCGTTGCAGGATATCCCGCCTTAAGAATAATAAAGCCGCTGGTGCGGATGGCCTACCCGCTGAACTTTTTAAGGAAGGTGGCGAAAGACTGCTCTCTATGCCCGACGATTGGAGTCTCAGTGTATTATGTCCTGTATTCAAAATGGGTGATCCGTGTGTCTGTTCTAACTATCGCGGTATCAGTCTTTTATCCATCGCGTATAAGGTTTTGTCGAGCGTGTTATGTGAAAGGCTAAAGACAATTATTGAAAACCTGATTGGACCTTATCAGTGTTGTTTTAGACCAGGCAAGTCCACGACTGACCAACTATTCACGCTACGCCAAATCCTGGCAAAGACCCACAAAAATCAAATCGATACATACCACCTTTTTGTCGATTACAAAGCTGCTTTCGATAGCCCCATACGGGGAAAACTGTACGAAGCTATGTCTGAACTTGGTATTCCGGCAAAACTGATCCGCCTCTGTAGAATGACGCTGACCAACACCAAATCAGCAGTGAAAGTGGGGAACGACCTCATTGAACAATTCTGTACCAAGCGAGGACTGAGAAAAGGCGACACACTTTCGTGCAATCTCTGCAACATCATAATGGAGAAGAAGGTGATGAGAAAAGCTGCAGTAAATACGGACAAGACCATTAACATGAAAAGCCATATGTTGCTGGCGCATGCTGACGACATAGACATCAGTGGGCGAAATTTGCGAGAGGTTACTGCAGTATTTTCAAGAATCGAAAAGGAATAATCAGCAAAGATGGGTCTTGCTGTAAATGAGGGCAAGACAAAACTGATGGTGTCAACGACTAGAGAAACCTCTCGACTTGGTCCGATTTAATTTTGAAGTGGTAGATGAGTTTGTCTACCTTGGATCCGCCGTGAACAAGAACAACAACGTCAGGAGAATTGTGCTTGCAAATACATGCTATTTTGGGCTCAGCAAGCAGTTTAGGAATAAATCCCTCTCTCCACGGACAAAAGTCCAGCTTGCCAGACTCTCATTTTACCTGTCTTGACATATGGCTCCGAAACTTGGGTTATATCGCAAGCGGATGAAAAACACCTAGGAGTATTCAAGAGAAAAATTCTCCCTAAAATATATGGTCCTGTTAGGGAAAACGGCGAGTACCGACATCGCTGGAACCCAGAGCTATATAATCTGTATTCTGACGTGGACATAGCTAGGCGAATCAAATTAGGCCAATTGCGTTGGCTAGGCCATGTTATCTGAATGGATGAAGATGAGCCAGCGCGAAAGGTTTTCGATAACGTACCCGATGGAACCAGGAAAAGAGGACGACCAAGACTCCGCTGGAAAGACCAGGTAGAAGAATCCCTCCGTATCTTTGGTCTTACCAACTGGCGAGAAAAGGAGAAGGATAGAGGCAGTTGGAAGAATATGTTGAAATTTGTTTGTTTAATTAATATGTGTAAGATGTCTGACCTCATGAGGTTGTAAATAGTCAATAAAAGTAAAGTAAGTAAATACTTGTGGAGAAGGAAGCTGATGATATGCCTTGGTGCGCATTGAAATACCTATATTCCTAACCATCCTCCATAATAATCAATTTCACATATTTCTTTAGTAATATATTCTATTAAATTGTAGTTTTTCTTAGAAAAAGTACCTTTTAATAGTTTTTGATCTTGAACCTAAAAATTACGAAAGAACATAACAATTCAAAGATCGCGTAATATAAATTTAAACGGAGATATTTTATATTTGTACATACTATGCATGTGTTCAATTTTAATTCTTGTATTATTTTTGCTTTCCAGAGTGATACGAAATGACAGCGTTGGGAGCAAATAACTTTGATTACTTTAACAATCAAGCATTCTTTTACGTTCTTGATGAACTGCCAAAATTTCACAAGTTCATTTATAAGAGTCAGAGGGATTTAAAGACTTTACTGAAATGTACGGTTTTACTGTATTATGCACCAGTAAACCAGGATGTTGATATTGTATGTGATGTATACAGTCAAATAAATCCACCACTGCTTTCACCTCATATACTAGTCCCGAAACAATGTGATCCCAAGATGTTCGTTACCGACACCATGTTCCAACCAGAGCCAGGCAATGATATACATATGTATACATTGGAACACTTTCACATCCTTAATAAGAAGAAAAGGAGGGAGGAGAGCTTGATATCCAAGATGAGTGAACTGGAACTATGGAAATCCGGCCGTGAGCAGTTAACTGATGCAGAGAAATTTACCATACGCAACATAGTGACTTCTAGGTCTGATGACATGAGTAATGACGATAAGGTGAGTTGTAATACTCTGAGCTTCTTTGTGTTGTTCTTATAAGATTTGTTGCTTTGCTACAAATTTGCAGGTGTATCTTGGCTTCACCGCTTACGTACATGATAGTAGTACGAACAGTAAAATAAAGTATGCTGAGACTGAATTTTCCAGTGCAATTTACGACTGCAGCAACAGTGCCATGCTGCATCCGTATCAGGGGCCTAGATCTGGCGGCTCGATGCATGTGCTAAATGTGAGAATTGCCAATTCCGCCAACATCCAAGTAAATCTTTCGGATGATAACGGTTGGTCTGCCTGCGCCACTTTTGTCCTCAATACAGGCGACAACATTACATTTCATGTACCGCCTTATGGTGGCACCTGGCGCGATGATGATGACACACGCGTGGTTAATATTAAAGTACTGGTTGGTGACAGCAATGTTATCAAAAAACCTATAAAGTTCCTGTACAAACGTAATTAGTTGATAGCACAGTTGTACATACTAAATCGGTTGTGCTTTAAGGAAATTTGCACATTCCAGATATACGCAGTGCCTTAGTTAAGCTAAACGAACACTATGTACTTCTTCAGTTGAGATAGGGACTGTTTGTATATTTAAAATATAGAAAAATAATAGATTTATTACCTGCCTTAGGCCTCAACCAAAATCCACACTTGTAATAGCCCGCATGTAATATGTTTGTTGTATGAGTTTTATACAAAGCTACCTAAATTCATGTATTCTCTTATCTTATCCGGTATCGAACAACCCCTATGGGTCAGGGACCTTACAAAACGAAGATATCATATTTCTTCAACCAGTTCGATCTTTCGCCTTATCTCTCCAGTTGGCAATACCCTATCAGAGTCTTGGTCATCCTATTTTTCGTCTTCCTTCGAGTTCGGTTTCGAAAACCCTTCATGCTGGTTCGTCTTCATCCATTCTACTGACATGGCCTGGCCAGCGCAATCGCGTTTTATTGATCCGCTTAGCTAAGTCAATGTCGGGATATATGTAGCTCATACTCGCCGTTGTGCACTATAGGTCCATACATTTTCTCGCAGTATTTTCCTCTCGAAAACTCCTACAGATGTTTCGTCTGCTTGCGATAAGACCCAGGATTCTACGCCATAAAGCAAGACAGGTTGTAAGAGAGTCTGGTATAGTTGGACTTTTGTTACTCGAGAGAGGGCTAAAGTGTTTGCTTACCCCAAAATAACATATATTCGCAAGCACAATTCTCTGTTTGATTTTAAGGCTGACGTTGTTGTTTTTGTTTACGGCAGATCCGAGGTATATAAATTCATCCACCACCTCGAAATTATAACGGTTATCAACGTTCGTGCTTTGGTCTAATCGCGTGGAGGCCCTGCTCGTTGAAACCATTAATTTTGTCTTGTCCTCATTTACTTTCAGACACCCACTTTTGCTGACTCCTTCTCAATTATCGAAAACACCGCAGTAACTTCCCTAATTGTGCGCCCGATGATGTCGATATCATCAGCATATGCAAGCAGCATGTGACTTTTGCTACTGATGGTTTTATTCATGTTGACTGCAGCTTTTATCATAACAATATCTATTAAGATGTTAAAGAGATCGCACGATAGGCTGTCGCCTTGTCTGAGGCCTCGCTTAGTTTCGAAAGGTTCGGAAAGATCCTTACCGACTTTCACTGCGGATTTGGTGTTCGTCAAGGTCATCCTGCAATGACGTATGAGTTCTGCAGGAATACTAAGCTCAGACATTGCTTCGTAGAGTTTCTCCCGTATCGGGCTATCGAAAGCCGGTTTATAATCGCCAATTAGATGATAGGTGTCGATTTGTTCTTCGTGGGTCTTCTCCAGGATTTCTTCTTTAATTGTTAATGTGAACAATTATAGTTGTAATTTCCTTTAGGCTTAGAGATCATGTTTTCTCCGGTTAGTGACAAAATGTAAATGCCGCGGGTAGGATTCGAACTCGCATTCGCTGGAGGATCGTTTCGATGTTTGTGATCACCATCCTAGTCGAAATAACTTGTAGTGCAGTTAGAGCTTTATTTCTGCTCAAATATTCTCCAATTTCATTAAATATTTTGTATTTTATCACTTCACTTTTGTTTTGCAAATGGCGTCAGTTTGATGCATCGTAACGATTAGCCTAGAAATGTATGAATACCGGTTATTTCTCGTAGCATTTGCCACTGTTGCCACATGGTAGTAAGATTAAGATTATTTGACAAAGCAATGAAAAACTCTTTTCGTATTTAAAGTCAGATCAAACATAAATCAAAATCAACTGATTACCAATTTAAGTAACCGGTCAAAAATTCGGCCTAAATCTAGGATTAATATTTTTTATTATTTTTATTTTCTTATAAGTGGCTTCAACCGTTAAATTTTCGCAATAGGGGGATGCGACAACCCTATCATCAGAGAGGACTTCAGAGTCCGCGTGATTTAATGTGGTCCTCGACTTGAAGTCCTTAATCACAGGTGAGCACCGCCCTACCAAGAACATGTTTGATACGACTGTTAGCGCCGCCCCTGAGATGTCCGTGCTACCCCGCATAGAGGGGTAGCCAAGAGATCAGGAATAAGAAGCCTTACACCGTTGGTATACACGATTACGTGGGAGAACAAACGCCCCGTATTCGCATATCCGCCAGCGCGACTTCTTTCTTCCGTCCACGAGCTACCAATTGAGCAACTCTCTGTACATGAGCTACTCCTCCTTGGTAAAGAGTGAGGTACTACCAAAACCTTTTCCGTGATAAGGGCCACGGATCCCATATTTCGAGGACATACACCTGCCTAGCATACTTCGTTACAAGTAACTGATAAGAGCGCTACAAAAGTTTTTTTAAATAAAACAAAACCGGTTTTAGATACCAATGAAATTCTTTATTCCTGTGAAAGTACGTTTGATGCCATTATGTATGGAACTCGATTTCTTTTGCATGGCCACCACGGGCATGCTTGCACAAGTCCAGACGCTGAACCCAATTTTCGACGGCCATAAATCGTCCGATACTGCTGCAATTTCACGTTCGATATTCGTACGAAGTTCATCAATCGTCGCTGGCTTGTTGGCATGGACCATAGACTTGACGTAGCCCCACAGGAAATAATCTAACGGCGTCAAATCGCACGACCGAGGCGGCCAATCGACTGGGCCATTTCGTGAGATAACACGTTCACCAAGCTTGGTTTCCAATAAATTGATTGTCGCATTCGCTGTGTAGCTTGTGGCGCCGTCCTGTTGGAACCACATGTCCTCCAAGTCCATATTATCCAATTGGGGCCAAAAATATTCGGTTATCATTGAACGGTAGCGATTCGCATTCACAGTAATGTGCCGGTCTTGATCATCACGAAAGAAGTACGGCCCAATGACGCCGCCGGCCCAATGACGCCGCCGGCCCATAAACCGCACCAAACCATAATTTTTTCGGGATGCAATGATGACTCATGGATTACGTGTGGATTGCTGTCTGACCAATAACGCATATTTTGCTTATTGACGAAGCCATTCAGCCAGAAATGAGCCTCATCGCTGGAGATGATTTTCCGATGAATTGCGCTCTTAAAGATGAGGCCACTGACTCCAAATTTCGGTAGTAAATTTTAATAATTTCGACTCATTGTTGGCTCGTATATCTTTCCATGAAAAAATATGGCGTCGATTAATTTTGTAGCGTCTCTGTTGAAAAACCCTATACAAGGCAACTAAGGTCCTGGTTTCGATCCTTGCTCTGGCCACCTTAAATTTGTTTCGGCGGCGGTCACCTCGCATAGTGACGATTTAGCCGTGGAAAAGCTTTTGAACATACCGTTCGGAGCCGGTGTAAAACTGTAGATCCCAATCAGTGAGTATGAAACTAGAAAGCGCAAAGGTAACTGGTTGTGAGAAGCTCTCCCCAATTCCTTCATGGGATGTAATGGGGAAATCATTTTTTTATTTTATTTTTTAACGCTAAACGATTGTCTTGAGATAGGATAGAATTTATTAAACATGTCCCAAATCCCAAATAAAAATCAATTTTGATCATAAGTACTGACATAAAACACAAATTTAAAATATTTCTGTGCTATGGTTGAAAATCTATTAGGAAGTGGGAGTTGGATCCCCGTAACAGTCACAGTATTATGTTGAAAATAACTTGTATATAAACTTTGTTTTAATTATTGTTAAACAATACATTTTTTAATCGAATTTATTAATAGTTTGATTGGCTGGGGAGCCACAGTAATACTACTTCTTAAATCGAAAATGAAATAATATGTATATATACTTTGTAATAGTTTTATTGGTCTTAAGGCTTTTTATATTGCATTTGAATAAATAAATAAAAAAAATAAAATAATTAATTTTTTTCACTTGGGAGTGGCCAGAAATGATTCCTTTCAAGCAGCTCACTACTTCCACGCAGTATGTCCTGGGCAACGGCTTATCGGAAACCTCCTTTAGCAAGCTAAAGTGAGAAGGCGAAACGAGTGCGCAGCCTGATTGGTAATGCGATCACTGATACGTCTCAGGATTATTAGGTGAACCTGTCATTTTAGCTCGTCGAAATAGTGGACATATTCTTCTGTCCTTTGAAGGCGGATGAGCCAACACCCCTGGCCAACGGCGGATCAAAATTGAAGAACACAAAATCCAGTTTCGACACACTCCATTCTGGTCAGCGTCTGATCCATAAGGGGCGGCTGAAACATAATCGTCCTGGCAGTAGGTAAAATGCAAACCACTGTGGGCTTGGTTTGCCTCCCGCCACCGTTATATAGGCAATTAAATTACAAGGAAAATATGATAAACAAAGAAAACCCCTTACTGTTGACGACCCTCGCAAACGTTATAACGACCACGATTTAAGGATATGTATTTGGAATGTGCGAACACTATACAGGACAGGTGCCACTTTCCAACTGGCGGATGTCCTCGAAAAATATAAAGCTGACATCACAGCGATCCAGCAAATGCGATGGAGAGGATATGGTTGCATCAGAAAGAAAAACTGCGATGTATACTACAGCTGCCATGAGAGAAAGCACGAATTCGGGTGCGGATTTACAGTTGGCAAGAGACTGCGACACCTAGTTACAAGGTTCAATCCAGTAAGTGAACCCATAGCCACAATTCGCAATTTATGTACACGCACCGACAGAGGATAAAGATGATGCGCTCAAAGAATCAGTTTATGAGCGTCTGGAGCAAGTATACGAACGCTGCCCTAAACACGATATTAAGATTATTCTAGGCGAATTTAATGTCTAATTGGGAAGGAAAGTGTTTTTCGACAAACCATCGGTAATCACAGTCTACATGGCACCACCTCCGATAATGGAATAAGACTGATAGACTTCGTCGCTGTAAATAACATGGTAGTTAGTAGCACACGATTCCAGTATAAGAACATACATAAGGCGACTTGGATATCTCCTGATCAGCGGACGAAGAACCAGATTGATCACTTGGTAATAGATGGCAGGGACTCTTCTAGTGTAATGGATGTACGTGTGATTCGAGGTGCCAATATCAACTCGGATCATTACCTGGTGGCTGAGAAAGTTTGCACAAGACTCAGCAGGGCGATAAACGTACGAAGACGAGCACGAGAAAAGCTAGATATTGACAAGCTACAAATACCGGATATATCAATGTCGCATCAACAAAAGCTCTTTCTCCTGCTAGAGCAGAATACCCCCTTTCCGGAGACAGGGATTGGCAGTGAAAGCACATCTCCCATTCTTTGGAAACCGCTACAAGGACTGAATAAAACATCTGTTTAGGGCTAACTACTAGAAACAACAAAAAGGAGCAACCAAATGGAATTATGTAAAATAAGAAATATATGCATAAAATCGAAGTCATTTAATAAATAATAAGTGTGTTTTTTTACCCCGCTCAAGTTAATTATAGCTTAATTTGTACGGGACAGCTAAGCGATATTAAGTGGCATTTCAGATTCCCACTTAAATTCCGTCTTGTGCAATGACAATGTTGCCACATGTTCAATTTAAAGAAATGGCAACAAAAAGTTATCTTAGATAAATTTTGTTATCATTTCTTGCGAATGAAAATGCTATCAAGGAGAGACCCAAAAGCAGAAATTTGCAAAATGGCTTACACATTTTAAGTTCATTAAAATTATTTTATTTAAAGGAAGACTACGTATACTTTATTTCTAAATTAGAAGAATATATTTTTATTTGCGATTGAAAACAAAATTGGAAATAAATTGTTCACAACAACGCGCGGTAAATGTTATACATACATATTGAACATGATAGAATTATCTATCAGGTATAGTCGTATAAACAGGTGATGACATTTTTCGTTTCATTTGCCAAAGTCATATGTATTTTGCTTTTATACTTTTTTATATCCTTGTATTGTTGGTACATATTTGTGTAGAGTTTGACAACTGAATCGAATGAAAGAAAATAAAATATTTGTTGTTGCTGCTTTCAACTACAACAACATCTGCTGCTACCATGTATTTGTTGGCACTGGCTACATAAGTGTTGCCGTATCGCATTTTTTCACCCATTAAAGCAAATGTTGCCACATTTCGTAGTATTAAGTGTGGATCGTTTTATTTGGAAAGTCGTAAGTGGCGATAGCTTAATGGAATAAAAAAAACAGCCTTAATGTGTAAAAACTATGTTCCCGTAACAATTTAACGATCTAGACTCAAAGTATGTATACAAATACTCAAATCAGAAACATGTATTTTATGCAATTTTATAACGCATTTACACTGCCATTTATCGCGGCCAGGTTGGCGATAACCATGTTCTCTAATCTTGGCCGTTTACACCACCCAATTTGAGATTGAAAAGGAATTTCCGGTGGCAACTCCGTGCCTAGTCAAACTCCGCGACGAAGACAAAATTATCAAAGACGGCGGCACAACAGAAAAATTAAGTTGACGGATATTGGTTTTGCCAGTTTTATACAAATTTTGGATGTTTTTGAAATAACTGAACCCTTAAAATTGATTCAGTGAGTTACATCGCGCCAGTCTATAAAATCTTCTCACGGTTTAAGCCTTTTATTCAGTTTTTATGAAATTTTCGTTGCCATAAGAAGTACATGAATAAAAAATAACGACAATTTCATGAACCGAAAATTTCGTTCACTTTTCATTTGCCTAGTACTCAGCTGTTTGCGAAAATTTCGTAACCAAAATCAATTCCAGGGTTGTAACGACAATGTTATTTCGTACGAAAACAATTGTTTGATAATTGTTTGTGACGGGAATTTTGACATTTCGATTATTTTAACACACAAAAGTAACACCACGTGAGTTAAAAATAAAATGGAGTGCGTAGAGGAATTATTAATGAAATATTTGCCAGGTAAATCAAAGTTAGGTGGTAACACTCCGCAGCAAAATTTTCCGTTTAGTAATAAATGACAAAATTTCGCAAGAACTGAATACGGGACTTTAAACCAAAAAGAGCCATTTATAACGGCGTCGGCATTTGGTTCAAAAACTTTTGGTGGCGGCGACGCGTCGGAAAATTTTCGATCGGCTTCCGTCTGTCAAAATGGTTGACTTTTTGTGTATGTTTTTATTATGGTTGCATTTTTTTAGGAACTAACAGTGTTGCATACAGTTTAAAATGAGGTTAAAAATTAAACTTCCGTTTCTACAGATTAAAATTCTATGAGTAATCTTCTGGGTTAGAGCGGGTTAACGGAGTTAACCTTCGAAATGCGTTAATCTTGTTTGGTGTAAATGCTGCATTACATTTCTCATTTTGACAGTGAGTAATAATGTGATTGTCAAAATCATATGGGTCTGACTACAAGTTAAAGTCCAGTATTAAGTTTTTGCGAAATTTTGGTAAGAACTTTTGTCATTTATCTCTAACCAGAAAATTTTGTTACAGAAAGTTACCACATAACTCCGATTTACCTTGCAAATATTTCATGTCTGTGGTATTACTTTTGGCTGTTAAAATTACCAACACCTCAAAATTCTAGTCCCAAACAATTGTTTTCGTACGAAATAAATTCGGCGTAACAACCCTGTACTTGAGTTTGCCTACGAAATTTTCGCGAAGAGCTGAGTACCAAGCGAATGGGAAGTGAGCGAAATTTTCGACATTTCTTATACACGACTTCTTATGGAAACCAAAAATTCATAAAAACTGAATACCGGGCTTATCCAACCAACATTGGGTGGTAAAATTATTGTTAACCATTGACCACTAAAAAATTGATGTTTAACCATAATTTAACTAAGAAACGACGATCACCACTGACTGCAAACCTGGCCATATGTCATATACTCTTTGCTCTTATCTGTTAGTGCATCTAGAGTTGGGCAGTTCATGAACTATATAGTTCATTTAGGGTGACCACACCTCACCCTCTCGAACACAATGCACATGTTCGATAAGGCGAGTATATTCGTGATTGTTATGTTCGGGCACCTTAAACGAACGAGTTTGAGAACTACTGAACGCGTTCGACACAAGTCTAACTGCATCACTCATAGACTATTAGTTATAGTATACCTAATAGTTCTCTCACCAAATTTATGACATTTGGCGTGGTGTGATATTTACGTTCGATGTTGAAAAGAATTGCTTTACTAATACCAGATAGAGGCAATGGTTCAAAACAACGAGCAAAATAAAAACAACGGCAGTTCGTTTTGCGTGTTAAAATTATTATGTTAAATACAACACTAATGTATGCTAACAATAACCGTCACTAAAAAAGTTTAAAACACATTTAAATTCCACACTTTTTCACCAAAACGGCATGACAAATTAAAGCAAGAAGTTATTGTAATTCCACCTGGTGTATGTCACTTTTCGTCAAACATCTCTCTATCACACCTACCGCATCAAGAAGAGTGATGAGCCAAATATTCTCTCTAGTATGAGATTACTCTATGGCATCACTTAATAGATTCAAATTCAAGGTAAAGACTTTTGCTAGTTAGTGTACTTACATTATTAGTGAAATACGAAAACCATTTTATGTTAAATGAACCTTAATATTTTATTCAAAGCCATATATAAATAGATTATATACAAATTGTATGTAAGCACGCGGACACTCTGATATAAAAAATAGTTTTAATTAAAAAAATTAATTAAAAAATCATAGGTATTGATAGAAAAGTACGTCCTGACACCAGTTTAATATTGCCCTTTTCAGCTTTAACAAATCCATACACACGTCCATACCCATCTACTTGCATACATACACATCACAAGTCAATAATCACAAGTTTTGCAGCGGCACTTGACGGCATTTCGTGGGTCCTTGTGTGTTATGTTGAGAGTATCGAACAGGGTTCTTGTATGATTTCTTGAATTTTCGCTTCCGGTATTTCGACATGATTGGCCAGAAGCGTATGTACGATGCCGCTAAGTTTATTGCCACTCGAACGTGTTTGCAAAACGAATTCGACATCGTTAACGTGCACGGTGGTGTCCGTGCCGCCATCAACGAAATCAGCCTGAAATGGGAGAGGGAAGAGGGGATATGTTGGCGTTTTCTTAATGAGTGATATATGCTGCGGGCTTTTTTCTTACCGTCTCACTTCGTAATTCATCGTTTATGTATAGACTCAGTGTGTCCAGCTCCAGCATTATCCTGTATTCGACAGCATTAATTGTTGTCACCCACAGACGGTATTGCTTGGTCTGCTCTTCGGTGTATTGGTCATGGGATTTTCCATCTATGAAAAGAAGATATTCGTACCTGAAGCCGGGTGCAGGATCTACTCGGATTATGCAGCGGGCTTGGTCTATGTAAAACGTATCTTCGCCGACCAGTTTAAACATCCAATCACGTCTAAGGACTTCCTAAATTAGTTTTAGATTTTTGTTTTCTAGTTATGTCTTAATATCTACATATGATATCACAACTACTTACTTTGCCATTGACCCAAATCATGCGGCGTCCACTCGTGGTGCCATGCTCCAACTCGATGCGATACATTTTCCCATTGATGGGTGCGCACCACTTTGCCACAATGTTGTTTCTGTTGTAACGCTTCTCTTCCGGTATATGGTCCAAACTCATGGTAGGCTTCGTTGACAAATTCTCCAATCTCAGTGAAGGCGAAAGAAAGGACATGAGCAGTTTTATACTAAAAAAAGAAATTCGAAAATTCTTACTTACAATACTACTGGAACCAGTGAGAGAGAGAGAGAGAGTAAGGTTTGTAAAGGAGTAATTGGTTTTGATAATAGAGGGCGGATCAATAAGTCCGTGACTTTTTGAATGAAACACAGTTTTTTGTTTTTGCAAAAAAAAATATTTTTCAACATAATCTCCTTTTAGCTCCATACACTTAGTCCAACGTTTCTCCAATTTTGTTATCCCTTCCAAAAAATATGATTTTTCGAGGTCCATGAAATAGTCATTTGTTTGATCAATAATTTCATCGTTGCAGCTAAATCTCTTTCCACCGAGCCATTTCTTTAGGTTTGGAAATAGTCACAGAGATCTAAATCCGGAGAATATGGCGGCTGAGGTACCAATTCGTAGCCCAATTCATGGAATTTTGCCATTGAGACTATACACGTGTGCACCCGTACGTTTATGGTCAATTGAGAGCAAACGCGGCACCCATCTTGCAGACAGATTTCTTAATCATAACTGATCATTTAAAATCGAAACCAAACTGCAATATGAAATGCCTAGTGGATCAAGAATCTCACGCACTTTTACTCTTCGATCGGCCAACCCGATATCGTGGATTTTTTCGACATTTTCCGATGTATTGACCTCAATTGGTCGACCAGAACGTTCAGCGTCATATGTTCTTGTGCGACCACAACGAAAGTCAGTAAACCACTTTTTTTTTACCATTGAAATCGATGGTGCAGAGTCCCCATAGTATTTATCAAGCTCTTCCTTGGTTTGATTGACGGGTTTTTTTCGCAAAAATAATGTTTAATGAGCACTCGAAATTCAGTTTTTCCATTTTTAAAAAAAATTAACGAGGTTGTATGTTCTGAACAGCTGTTAAACGCAAAGTAAATGACGGAACTTGCTCAAAATTTGACAGTAGTCTATTAACAGATGGTACTTGATGGGAGCAGTATTGCAGTGTGTATAACTACGAGGGAAGTTCGAAAAGTCACGGACTTATGATTTAATCGATGTTTAATTGCAACGAAAAATAGTTGCAACGAAAAAGCAGCAACATTTTGGCACAGATAAATGGATTCCACATCGAAACTCTTATTGGTGATGACCTGACACCTATAATCCATCCACCATCTCCACCAACTATTATCCACTTTTATATCTGTGCCGTGACTGTCGGTGGTCCAATGGCCATTGTGCGCGGCTCTTGTACATGACAACGGGGGTTCGATCCCTGCTCTAACCACCATACATGCCACAATGTAAGTTTTCAGTAATTCGTGTAAAATTAAATTATTTATAAGATGTATACCGCGATTGCCCCCCGGATGTGCTCCACGGCATTGTCATTTGTTGGCCTGTACCGGACAAATTCAATTACCTAAGTCTGTTGACAAAAGTCCAGAGAATAGCACAGGTGTCCTTTGCACAACCCGTACCCGTGAGTTTGGGGGTTATCCTCTACCTGTTAATACTAGATTTGACGGGAAGGAGACTGGTTGTAACTTTGGCAATCGGTCTAAAACTTAACTTCCAATGAATCAGCAGCCCATATGGTCATGGGATGATTTTAAGATAACTGCGGAAATTCTTTCAAGAAGTCGACTACATGACACCCTCTTCTACCTTTAAGAGAAATCACACCACTCATATCCCGAACAGGCAGGAGTGGAAGGAACGCATAGGTTTAGTTCTCAGATTCCACGTATCATTCACGAAAAGTCATTACATCCAATCAAAGTCATTGCACGGTTCGCCTTTTACGCCGGAGGTTTCATCCGAATTTAATTTTCCCAGGGGGTCGTCTGTAACACGGTTACTATGACTGGTAAGCGAGTAATCAGCGAGTTTTGTTTTTACCGCAAATTGATGAATTAGGCCTGGGGGATATGTGGTTTCAACAGAACGGTACAACAGCAGAATCAGTTGGCGCGACGATGGACATTCCGAGTCGCTTAATGTCTCGTTTTGTTGATTTCCAGTGGCCGGCAAGTTGGCCCGATTTGACCGCTCCAGGCTTCTTTCTTTTTGGTTTTTTAAAGTCACGGGTCTATATGAACAAACTACGGACTCTGCAAGCTCTCAAAGAGAAAAATCCGACAAGAGTGTGAGAAATTATCGCCCAAAGTTCACGCCAGAAAAATAAAAAAAATGGTAAAAAGAGTCTAAGTGGTCATCAACAATGGCGAGGCCTTCCTGACCGAGATCATCTTGGAAAAGTAATGGAAAAAAACTTAAAGGTCATTGAAACATTGAAAAAAAAGTATTAGGAAATTCTGTCGTTTAATTTTAAAGATATGGCAAAATAACATCGGGTGAACATTTCAGGGCACCGAAAAATCTAGGGTAAGCCCGCCTCCTGATACTGAAGCACAGTGGAAATACAGTTCCCACTCTAAGAAAACTGCTGCAGAGAAGGTACTTGGTTATCAAAACCAGCTGAAACACAAACCATGGTACGATGAAGAGTGTCGCATGACAAGTGATGAAAATAACGCTGCACGTACGGCAATGCTTCAGTCACTTGCAACGTGAGCCGTAACGCAGTGGTATAAGGAGAAGAGAGGAAACACGTTTAGTTAAGACGAAAAACGGTTATGGAGAAAGCGCAAGACTGAGGAAAAAGTGCAATGCTGGCATGAAACGTCATCACAGGTTGGGGTATTAAGATCTACTCTGACAGTCAGGCTACTATAGGCAATTTCTGCAATCTGTATTGCTGACTTCAAGAACTGACCATAATTGCCGCGCATCCATGAATGAGATGGCCAAGCAGTTCGATATCCATCCTAAGATAGTGCGGATGAATAGGTGAGATTAAGGAATTCAAAATTTGTTCCATTCCACGTCGACAAACCATGAAGCACTATACTCCTCCAGAGAGCGGATTACATTTGGGTTTGGTGGTTGGTGTTGGTGGTAGTTGATGAAGGACTCGCTTACAGCCATCGATGACCATGGACCTCCATGGATTGTAGAGATAAGGTCGGGAATCTTGCCACAAATGTGTAGAGTATGTTGGAAATATGGAGAGGTCACTTATATGCTTTACTTGTCCCAGTAGACTTCAATATGGATGAGGGTGTTGAGCAAATATAGGACAATGGCGTCGACTGGCCCCCAGGTCAATTAGAGGTTAGAACTGGAAATTCGTGGCTTAAGAACAACAAAACCATTGGTGCTGATAAACTACCAGCTGAGGTGTATAAGGTTGGCGGCTATGAGTTGGAATAGTGCATGCATCAGCTTATATGCAAAATCCGATTGGAGCCTTAGCCTACTAAGTCATGTTTTCAAAACAGTCGACCCTAGTATAAGTACCAACTATCGTTGAATAAATAAATAAATATTTTCCCATTACATCCCATGAAGAGATAGGGGAGAGCTTCTCACAATCGCTGAGCTGTGCGCTTTTCAGTTTTCACTCACGATTTCAAGGCTATCGTGGAGTAAGCCATTTATAAGTCTGTAAGACTAAAAAAGTTTTTTGCAGACTTGATCATAACATATCATTTTGGCGTTAGGCCTGGAAAGTCAACTATAGACCAGATATTCACATTACAATAAATCCTGGAGAAAACCTACGAAAAACAAATCGACACCTACCACCTCTTTATAAGGCTGCCTGCGATGGCCCGATACGGGGAAAATGTATCAAGCTATGTCGGAGCTTGATATTCCTGTTAAGCTGAAACGCCTTTGTAGAATGACACTGACCGACACGAAATCTTCAGTGAATATTGAAAAAGATCTAACCGAGCCATTAAGTTCGAGGCGGGGCCTCAGGCAGGGCGACACCCTATCATGCGATCTCTTCAACATATGAATTGAGATTATCGTGAGAAAAGCTGCTGTCAACATGAATAAAACCATCAGCAGCAAAAGTCACATGCTGCTCGCATATGCTGATGATGTAGGCATCAGTGGGCGAAATCTGGGATACGTTTCTGCAGTATTTTCGAGAATTGAGAAGGAATCAACCAATGTGGGCTCGGCAGTAAACGAGGATAAGACAAAATTTAGGGGTTCGGCAAGCAGAACATCCACCCGATTGGATGAATGGATGAATGTTGATAACCATTATAATTTCGAGGTAGTTGACGAATTTATTTACCTCGGATCTACCGTGAACAGAAGCAATAACGTCAGCCTATAAAGCAAACGGAGAATTGTGCTTGAAAACAGGAGTTGTTTCGGATTCAGCAAGCACTTCAGAGCACTTCTCTCTCGAGAAACGCAGATCCAACCCTATCAGGCTCTCATACAACCTGTCTTGCTTTATGGCGCAGAATCCTGATTGAAAGCTGATGAAACATAACTGGCAATCTTCGGGACAAAAATGCTCAGAAAAATATAATATTATATTCAATAATAGAAAACGGCGTGTATTGAAGACGGATGAACCGCAAGTTGTATAATCTGTATCCTGACATCGACGTACACGCTGAAAAATCTGTCCGTTTTTGTTGTTTGGATGTAAATATAACGTGTTTGTAGGTTGTTGCAAATATACTATACTTGTGCCCTAACACAGTGTGTTTGGTATTCAATATAAAATGTTTGAGACACAATGATTAGTAGGCAAAGGAAATACGAGACAGGCAATAAAGACACAAAACGGCAGCAGATCATCAACTCATGAAAATAATGCTTGCAAACATGAGTACGCCACTGTTCAAAGGAACTGGCTGAAGCACAACGGTCGTTGCATTAAATCGATCCTAGACGGCACCGAGAGCTCTTCTCAACCGCCAAGAAACGTAATGGAACCATTTTGGCGAAATGTATTTGAGCAAACTAGTGATCCACCGTTAGACGATTAGATCCGATATCAGTATCTGATATTCGGTCGACCAAACCCTCCTTGTCCACATCACCGGGTTATGACGAGGTTACAGCTAGGCAAATTCGAGCAGTACCCGAAGAGGTACTGGTCCGCTTAATGAATTTAGTGCTGTAGTGTGGAGCGGTACCGAGACGTCTACGTGTGGCGAAGAATATCTTCATTCCAAAGAAGCACAAGTCCTCGCTCCCTGAAGATTTTCGACCCATCACTATGCCATTTATACTAGTCAGATGGATTCATTCAATCTTGGCAAATAGAATCTCGAGGTACATCGAATTCGAACGCACACAGAAAGGTTTTATGCCCACTGATGGGTGTGCAGACAATACAACCATGACCGATTTCCTACTCAGGAATAACCATCAGAATTATACCTCATGTTATATTGCGATACTAGACGTCAGTAAGGCATTTGATTCAGTCTCTAATGGAGCAATCCTGGGGACATTAGAATCGTATGGTCTACTGCCAGGCCTTATCAGTTATGTCAGGAATATGTATTCAGTCTTCCACTCAGGTCATAAATTTGTTTCCGAGGATGTAGTCCACCCTGGCAGGGGGGTGAAACAGGGAGATCATCTCTCCCCGATCCTTTTCAATATGATTATGGAGCGACTCATCCGAAGATTTACCCCTGAGGTAGGCATATGACCAATAACGCCGCTTATGCTGACGACCTACTCATCCGGGCTTCCAACCCCTCTCGGTCTCCAAAAATTGATAGATATAGCAACCGACTTTCTTCAATTGTGTGGGCTTTCTCTAAACAGTTTAAAGTGTCAATCTGTGTCCATTAAAGGACAACCACAACAGAAACGCACCGTAATTGAACAGATGAGTGGAAATACCTAGGTGTGACTTTCACCAGAACAAAGGTTAATTTGGTGGAAGACGTTACGATGAAGATTGACCGATTGGTTAAGGCTCCATTGAAACCGCAGCAACGTTTGTTTGCTCTTGGGTCTGTTTTGATTCCACAGCTGTATCATGTCGCTTCCCTCGGGAACGTCATGTTAGGGTGTCTTAACAAGACTGATAAGTTAATAAGAGCACGCGTGCGCCACTGGCTGGGTACTTCCACGCTTCCGTGGCGGATGGCGGTGGCAAGCGCCTCTGATGAGATACAAGCGTCTGCTTAATCTACAGTTACCACTTCCAGGTGGAGTAGTGACGGCAGACACTTTTATAGCATCAGAGGTAGCAAAGGTAGAACGGCGTTTACATGCTGGTTCGATAAAAATTCGACAAAGTGAACATCTAAGGAAGGTTTGGGCTGATCACCTTTACGCATCAATTGATGGGCGTGATCTCCGGCTTGCTGGGGATCACAAACAAGCTCATCGCTGGATAAGAGAACCAACTAGATTGTTGACTGGTAGGGACTTTGTTAATATTTCAAAGTTGCATATTAAGGCTCTCCCAACCAGGTCCCGGTAGTAAGGGTTGTGATGCCATTGAAACTTTGAATCAAGTCGAACAAGTCTGCAATAACATTAGAGCAGACTGAACCTGTAGGCATGACAGCGTGGTCATAGTCCTAAATAGGGCGTTGACAAAACGTGTATACGCAACGCACCTTGACGAAACATTCCAAACAGACGAAGGTGATAGGAGGCCTGACCTTATAGCGGAGCTGAAAAATATGGGATTAATTAGGAACAATGATTCGATGCTAATTAGCACTAGAGTACTAATAGGCGGAGCGATGATCCACCGAAATTTTATGAATCCTATGTCCCAAGGATCGCACCGCCCATTCCGAGGTCCTCGCTCGTTAAGAGCGCGGATCGGTTAACTAGAATAGCCGAGTCCCGGAGTTATCTATAACGGACAATTAACGTTATAGATCTCGTCGGGACACCCTAGTGTATCCCGTTTCTCGGGATACAACATAAGTACACACAGGTACTTTCAGGCATAATTGTTTAATCTGAATAACTGACGTTGTGGTTGTCCATCTTACCAAAGCATCGTTATTTTTCAGCGTGTAGTTATGCTTATGATAATAGTGCGTTTGCGCTGGCTAGGCCATAGCAGTAGTATGGATCAGAATGAACCAGCGCGAAAGGAATTCAAAGACATAGTCGAAACACATCGAAAAATAGGACGATCAAGACTTCGCTGGATAGACCAGGTGGAAGATTGCCTGCAAGACTTTGGTGTTACCAAATGAAGGAGAAAAGCTGAAGATAGAGCCGGTTGGAGAAATATGACGCTGAAAATACTGTCTTTTCTTGTTGTTTGGATGCAAATATAACAAGGTTGTAGCTTGTCGAAAATATAGTATATTTGTGTTCAAACACATTATGTTTGCTATTCAATGTTACATGTTACAATGATTAATAGGTTATAATCAATGTTTTTGCGATGCAAATGTTACAATGTTAACATGACGGTCACTGGTCTAGAACGCGAAGGCGCTGATGAGAAGAGTCACAAACTTCGAAACGACCGTCCGCCAATGTGAATTCAAATCCTAGTGCCAACTGTTTACATTTTTGCTAATTGCAGAAAATGAACCCCTGATCTATGTAGCTCGTAACAAGTGGAAAAATATTCTTCTAGGACAAAAAATGTGGCTTTGTTTGTTGAAAACTGCTGAAGGCAAAAACGTGAGAGACAACAAAGAATCAAAAAGGCAACAGATCTTCAATTCATGGAAACAATGCTAGCAAACATATACATGGTTCCTGCAATATGTTGCTGGGACCGTTTTTTGTTCAGCGTGATTTTATGCCCATTTTGTAAGGTCCTTGACAACTCTGGGTTGCTTGAGGCCATCTTAGAAAGTAAGTAAGTATCAAGGATGGAGTTAAGTTTTGTCGCCGTAAAGTTATAATTACTGTCACTTCACCAAACGCAAGTCTGGAACTTGGAACGGTTCTTTTGAACCATCATATCCAAATTTGGGGAGTTTACTAATTCCTGACTCTCTTTAAAACTGTTAGAATTCTTTAGTTTCCAGATCAAAAACAACACGTTTCTATTAAGCCAAATCTTGGTTAAACGCCTGTCCCCTTTTATTGCTGCTGCTTTGGTTTAATGTTGTGGTCACATTATCGCCAACACTAAGCTATCGGAAGACTTGACAGTTAAGTTCTATTAACCTCTGGCACCGGTCGTCGGTGGTGGGTGTGATATTTACTTCATTAGCCATGGGTTCAGGAAATTGAATTATGTACAGTTACGCGTATCCATCGAACAAATTGCACTTACATGTATGACGTCACTTATTAGTCGAAATTGTTTGTCGGCTTCCGACTTCCGGTGTGACTGCCATTGGGCCAGGAACTTCAATGAACACTGTCGCTCGTTTCCACTATGTCCCGGAACGATTTGTCGCACTAAGTCGATATTCCGGCCGTACTAGAAAAGGAATGAAAGTGGAGAAATAAGTGTTTACCGCTAGAGCGCTAATAAAGTACTAAAACTTGTAATAAAAAACACAACTCAAAAACGAACTGCTGGCTGGCTGTTGTTGGCTTAGCGGATGGATGTCCAAATGTACAAATATGTACACACGTATGTACATATGTATGTATGTATGTATGTTTGTTTGTATGTATGTATGTTTAAATGTACGTATGTACACATGCACATATTCACAATTGTAGTATGTGTAGTGTGTGTGTGTGTGCTCGAAGGATTCCCAAAGCAAAGTTCAACTGCTGCCGTCGTAGTATTGTTGGCGACATGGCACCGAACCATCAACAGCCAATGCTATTGGGCGGCTCTGCTAATGTATTGGTTCCTGTGAATGCATGTGTGCACATGTATGTATGTGTGGGTATGTTTGTGTCTGGTGTTTATCCAAAACGTACAATTTGGCGCTCGTTGTTGTTCCTTTGCAGGAAGGCAATATTATAAGTTAGTGGGTACTTCAACAACAACAACAACAACAACAAAAAAAGCGCACACATTTGCAAAGGGCGCCAAATTCAAACGCCTTGTACTTATCGACATACAGACACAGGAAAGCAAGGCAAGTGGCCAAAGTTTGAGCCTGAAACAGAATACATATTTACACATGTTCACACTCACACTTACGCATTCCCACATGTGCACACATGTGTGCGTGTGTAGCTACTTATGGCTATTAGGTTTCACGTAAACAAACTGGATAATATGTATATCCTTCGTTCAATAATTTTGTATCGTATCGTATTGTCGGGCAATTAAAGAATCGCTCATAATATTTATGAATTACAATCTTAACGAATACGATACCCTAAATGTCAAAAGCCAACAAAATCAAAATATGTAATTGCCAAGAGTTCTCATTCGAATGTTTAAGAACTTTTTATAAATACGTCGTAAAATCTGGAAACCATATGAAACAGCCAAGAGTTTGAATGCAATTTAAAATATTTGCAGTGAAGTGTCGTTGAAATCCCGATCGGCAACCTTTTCTTTGTGACTACAAAACAGAGTGGCGGTGAAACGTCGCATTACACAAAAGCACAAACAGTATACATAAAAATAAACTAGAAGTATACTTAAAAGTACAATATATGTACACAAAAGTACAAAAAGTGAACACAAAAGTACACAAAGTGTACACGAAAGTACAAAAAATTTAAAGAAAATCAAATATTTTCCAAAAAAGAACAAAAACTGTACTCAGAAGTACAACAAGAATAAAAAATTTATGCAAAAGTACAAAAATTGTAAAAATGGTGTACACTAAGGTACAAAATGTATCCACAAAAATACAAAAAGCGTACACGAAAGTATTCACATAACCCCAAAAAGTGTACACAAAAGTACAGCAAGTGTACACTAAACTAAAAAAGTGTATGTAAAAGTAACAACAATACAAGTACAGGGTACCGTGAAATAACTCCCAAATGAAATAAATCCCAAAAAAAAAGTGAAATAAGTCCCAACAAAAAATTAACAAAATTCCATATAAATTGGGAATAATATCATTATGAAATAAATCCCAATGCGTTAGGACTTATGTCATAATTTCTAATTGGGAGTTATTTCATAATGAAATAACTTCTAAGTCGTATAACTCCCAACAAAATTATGTTGGGATTTATTTCATTTTTTTTAACTAATTGGAATTTATTGCATTCCTGTTGGAATTTATTTCACTCCAAAGAAGCAAAACAACAATTCTAGACGAATTTTAATCGATGGCACTTTATCAATTGTACCGCTTGGATGCTTTAAGCAACTTCTTTTGATTCATATTGAATATTATGAAAAGGTATGTATGTCAACCAGGAGGGGGCGGAGGCGCGGCGCGGGTCCGGCGGCTAGATCGTAATTATTATTACGATTATGTATATGCTTTCATATAATTATGAAATAAAAAGCGTTCTGTAAAAGGAAACCAAAAAAAAATTGGGAGTTAATTCATTTTTGTTGGGCCTTATATCATTGGGAGTTAATTCATTTTTATTGGGTTTTATTTTTACATTTTGAAATAAGTCCCAGAAATTGGGACTTATTTCATTTTTGCCTTTGAGAGTTATTTCATTTTTTTCAGTTGGGCGTTATTTCATTCTTATTGGAATTTTTTTCATTGGGAGTTATTTCATTGGGAATTATTTCATTTGGGAGTTATTGCACGGTACCCAAGTACAGACGTAACTAAAAAATTACAAAAAAGTACAAAAAGTTTACACACAAACAACAATTTTAAACAAAAGTACAAAAACTGGACACATAAGTACTGAGAGAATAAAAAGTGTATTCAAACGTTTAAAAAGTGCAGAAAAGGTGTACAAAACGTATCAACAAAAATACAAAAAGCGTACACTAAAGTACAAAGAGTACGCACAGAAACCCAGAAACTGCACACAAAAGTACAGCAAGTATACACTAAACAAAAAAATTGTATACAAAACTCAATACAAGTACATTCGTAACTAAAAAATGTACAGAAAGTATACATGAAAATACAAAACTGTATAATGTAAATGCAAATTTTATTAGATCTGAATAAGGGACAAAATGTGGAGCTGGCCTCTGATTAGCTCAAATAAAACGTTAGGAATGGAATTAGTTTGAGTGTACAACTTTTTATTTCGATGGAATTGGATGTAGAAAATACACGTACACTAAAAGTTAAAGTTGGATTGACAAAAGCCTGGTTTCGTTGGATTGAAAACCCCGGTTATTCAACAATTGACATGCTTGAAAACCCAATTTTTGCAAATGAAATCCCGTTTGCCCGGTCTCCGTTTTGGTTGTGAACACTCTGGAGAGAGTGTCTCGTGCCGCAATCGATGTATAATGATTATATGATAAACCTTTGGTGAACACATAATTTCATGAACCTTGGAATAGACCTCCAAGATCGTGCGATTTAATACTGTTGGATTTCTTCCTGTTTCGACGCCGAATCGTTAGTCTAGACGATTGACGACTTGGAAGACAATATTCGCCGCATGTTTATAGGTATACCGTCCCACATGCTGCGAAATGTGATCGAAACTTGGGCTTCCCGATTGGAATACATGCCATCAAGACGCGGCAATATACAGAAATTATTTTCAAATAAAAATTACTATCAATTACCTTTGAAATGAAGTCGTTTTCATTCAAATTCATACAATTCGTCTATATATTATTTCATTCTAAATTTCTATGCCTCTAAACAAAACAGCCTTTGCAAGTTCTATGTACAGTGTACACGCTGAAAAAAAGGCCCCAGCAACGAATTGCAGGAAACAGATATATGTTTGCACTCATTGTTTTCATGAATTCTGGAAGATCTGCTGCTTTTTTGTTTCTTTGTTGCTTGTCACATTTTTGTTTTCAATAACTTTCAACAAACCAAGCCAAAAACATATATTGTAGTCGATTAATCATTGTGACGCCAACATTTAATATTGAATAGCAAACACAATGTGTTTGGACACAAGTGTACTATATTTGCGATAAGCTACCAACATGTTATATTTGCATTTAAACTACAAATAAATTACAGATTTTTTAGCGTGTATGTGCAGACATTTTATTGTATATAATTTATTGGTATATATGTATTTATATGAATGCATGAAACAACTACATACATACACATGCACATATCCATCATTGCAATTGTGTGGCTTCTTTAAATGCGGATCTTGGCAAAAGTGCATTGGCGGAAAGGAATGTCTTTTGCTGCCACCAACAGAAAACGCTTCAATGTCTGCCCTCCTTATCCCTAGGGAGAGCAACTAAATCGAAAATAAATCCTTCAAAGCTAAAAGTCTTTTGAGTTTAATTATATTTGACAATAGTTATGTGCTGTCTTTTTTAAGACAAGTGCAAGACTGAATGTGCCCTACATAAGTTATCGTAAATGTGACCTGGAATGAAACGAGGTACATAGTGTGCCAACAAATCAATTTTCAGGTCTTGGACGATTCTAACGTAGAAACGTGACTAGTCGGAGTCCCAATCCCGAAGCTTCAAAATTCAATACTGAGCTGTAAACTTTGAAGACTGATGTATCAAAAATTCTCAAGTCTTCATTATATTCGCTTTCAGCACATTTTTTTTACGACGTTGACGCAAGTACTCGTGTCTGGCTAGAATACATAGTAATATGAAATACCAACAATCGTTCCACTTTTTTCTGGTCAGTCGTTTGGAGTTTGCTTCAACGGGACTGCAGGTTTTGGAACCTCCGCGTCTGCTTTGCTTGTATTGCTACACAGGCTGAGTACTTTGCTATATACTCGTATAAGTGGATACCATTGCCGCTCCAAACACAATCCTTCGGCTTGTATTACATTCGTTAGATAATCCTAATTAAGCTCCCTTCAGTGTAACCACACCTCATCACGCTCCGAGTCAGCGAATGTCTTGCATTGCATTTTATCCACGTCAATTTTAAAGTGGTGGTTCTTCGAGATTCGGAGTACATGCTTCAAGAAGTGATTTAAGTGCTTATCTCAAGCATACACGCTGGAAAATCAATAATTTTTTTGTTGTTTGGATGCAAATATAATGTGTTTGTAACTGGTCGCAAGTGTAATATACTTGTGTCCAAACACATTGCTGCTTGCTATTCAATATTACAAAAAAAATAAATAAATGGTTTCCCATTACATCCCATGAAGGAATCGGGGAAAGCTTCTCACAACCAGTGAGCTGTGCGCTTTCTAGTTTTATACTCACTGATTGGGACCTACAGTTTTACACCGGTTCCGAACGGTATTTTTGAGAAGCATTATCATGGCTAAATACTCGATAGTGTCGCCGTCACTATGCGAGGTGACCGCCGTCGAAAGAAATTTTAAGGTGGTCAGAGCAGGGATCGAACCCAGGATCTCAAGTACAAGAGGCGCGCACACTACCCATTGCACCACCGACGGTTGGATACACAATGATTAATATACTAGTATATATTTTTGTGACCCAAATATATCGTTGTTTGTTCAAAACAAAAACGTAACAGACAACAAAGAAACAAAAGCGCATCAGGTATTCAATTTTGGAAAACAATGCTTGGATGTTCCAAACATATATATGATTCCTGCATAATATTACAAGAGCCACTTTTTCAGCATGTTGGTGATACTACCTGATTGCAGTACTTCAGGGCTTCATCATCTCTCTGTTGCCATTCTTCTATCCGCTGGTTGGCTGATCTGGAACGACTTTTTCCGTCATTTATAATAAGTGCTAACCAGAGTTCTCATATACATAAGTCAATGCATGAACCTTTCCAAGTACTACCAGCCAACCGTGAATATCTCAGCCAGTGCTCCATCACCACCTGGGACTCTGTTGTTGTTAAGCATCATGTTTAGGAGAGGGGCAATCGACACCATCGTCTTTTATTTAATCAACTTGTGAGGATGGAAGACGTAAACTTTTTTCCATCGACAGCACTTTGCATCATAATTATTAGTTATATATGGAGTTATTTTGTGTAGGAAATAAATCTCCCTTTTGTTAAATGCGCATTTTAATGCCTCTTCTGGTAAACTCACCACGATCAGCTGAAAGAAACAGCAGCCAACAGCTGAGCGAGCAGTATGGCCACTGAGCGGTAGTATCACAGAGCAATACTAAAGAGCCTCCATTACTCTCTTCGATGCCTCTTCATGACGACGAGGTAGTAGGCCATATCATCGAGTTCAAGTTGCTTTGGTTATTTACTCTTTGGTTGGCGTAATACGGACAGAAATAAAAGGGAATGCGTATTTTCGTTCGATGCAAACATAATTTAGCTGCCATTCGTATCAATCAAAAACTTTTAAACTTAGTTTGCTGCATGGTCTATAATCTGTATGTCTACTTTGACCTCTCATTCTACATCATTTACCTAGTGGCTTTTCGATCAGCTGTGCCATAGAAACCCCCTGGGTAGTATATATGTTGTTGGCATAACCCCACACACACATCACTGTACCATGTAAAATGCACGCACTGCTCAACTAAGTCAGTCGTTGGATAGCCGACGACCCTAACACATCGTAGCTAGTTGTGTTCATAGTTGCTTGTAGAATAGTATACTGGTAGTTTCCAACCAGTAGTTATCATATTTGAATACTCTTTCGGGAACACCCTGCCTGAGGCAATTCGAACTACGGCCTAGACAGCGAAAAGTCCAGGGTGTCGTCGATCGAACACACCCTGCCTGTGAAATTCGATTTGGTATCCTAACTTTGCCTTGTAGTTTTAGCCCTCGTTATCCTTATATTTAATACTGTAGTCATCCTATTTGTAAACTCGTTCGGGGACACCCTGCCTGTGGAAATCCGAACTAGTGCATAGACATCGACAAGTCCTGTGTACTCGATCGGGAACGCCCTGCCTGTGGGATTCTTCTCATAGGAATTCAGTGCTACTTATTCACGAAATTCCTTAAATTATTCCAGTTCATTCCGACAAGTTTGGTCATATCCGGTATTATACTGTCCGGGAGATACCTGGATATAGCTTGTGTGAAGGCTAGGCAGTGGTTTAGGAAATGCTCCATCGTCCTCCATGCATGCTCACTATTCGCAACTAGTTCAATACGTAATCGCGTAAAGACTTCTATCATCTTGTTTATTTCAGGTTTTCCCAGTTTCGGCAAACCTTCTGTCCTCAATCCGTCTGGGTCTCCTCGTAGGATCTTTGCCACCTTGCCTACTGTTTTCTGGTTACACTGGGCTATGTGTGCCGACTCCGCCCATTTACCCAATTTAGCCTTCGTCACCCCAAAAGGTTTCGCGTCCTCTAGGCTCACCGTTTGGAGTTTCCTGGCTTTCGTTGCCAGGAGGTTAGCACGTTCGTTGCCGACTATTCCACTGAGTCCCGGCACCCAGATGATCTTGAGTCTACCGTGCTCTAGATTTGACAAATCTCGATGATACTGCCCTGATTGCCATTTGGCTATCCGTGAAGATATTCGCATCGGCTGGGTTTGTATTATCGCCGAGCCGTTTGGTACACTCCGAAATCGCTCGAACTGCAGCCGTCGGTGGTGCAATGGTAGTGTGCGCGCCTCTTGTGCATGAGGTCGTGGGTTCAATCCCTACTCTGACCACCTTAAATTTCATTCGACGGCGGTCACCTCGCTTAGTGACGTAGAAACTATCGAGTATTTAGCCATGAAAAAGCTACTCAAAAATACCACACGGAACCGGTGTAAAACTGTAGGTCCCAATCAGTGAGTATAAAACTAGAACGCGCACAGTTCACTGGTTGTGAGAAGCTCTCCCTAATCCCTTCATGGAATGTAACGGGAAACTATTTATTTATTTATTTAATCGTCCGAACATCCGCTTGAAAGTTTGAATTATGATCCGGGAGGCGTAGATGGATTTTGGTTGCCGGATTTTGAATGCAAAATCCTAGACCCGTTCTTTTCCCTAGTTTTGAGCCATCCGTACAGCAGCCAGCCCCATTTGTTGTTTGTGCCAGAGTCCCAATATTCCAGGCATCTCTAGTTGGCGTTAAAGTTTAGCCTTAATCCTTAGCTCGGGTATGCGGTCGTATTCACTCGTATCTTGCATGTAACCGACCAAAGCCTCCATTATCCGTCGGTGTTCCTATTGATCCATTCCACCTATTGCCTGTAGGCGTGTTGCCGCAAGGGCGGCGTCGTATTTGACTCTAATCTCGATTGGCTGGATACATCAAATAGTCTCCATGACCTTTGTCGAGATTGTCCTTGTGGCACCGCTTATATCAATGCAGCACATTCGTTGAACCCTCTGCAGTATTTCGATGTTACATTTCCTTTCAACTGCCGACCACCATACTACAGAAGCGAAATTAGGCCCGTACTAACTTACGGTTCTGTAGTATGTTGCACGGCAGTTGGAAGGAAATGTAATATCGCAATACTGCAATACTGGCTTCTGTAGAGCCAGTGTGTTATTTCCGGGTTGAGGCCCTTTTTGGCCCCTTTTGGATCCTACATGTGTAGGCGTTGTTGGCCCTGTCCTCTATTTGGTGCTTCCAAATCAGTTTCCGATCTAAGATTACCCCTAAGTATTCAATCTTATCGGATATTTTAATCGTCTTTCCCAGGAATCGTGGCTCTGAGATTGATAAACAAATTGTAAAAAATGTATATATTGAATAACAAATAAATAAAACTTTAAGATATTAACAATCAACTTTACAAGAATTTACTATAAATTTTCAAACGTGTAGTAATACAATTTATTTGGTGGTACGTCATTTCCACTGTGAGCCACTGTAAAATACCCACGGTGGTATGGTGGATTTCTTAGACTGTACGCACGCATTTAAGTGTGAGCGAAGTACGCGACAGATTGGCTGTTTTGCGATGTAATGGAAGTGGGAGCAATGGAGACATCGATAGTTCTCGTATAGGGGCTAGACACGTATGATGAACAGCGTGAACGTAGGAAAAATAAACGACACTGACATGTAGATATACACCACTATAGATAATGCTTATAGTATTCTGTAATCATATACGCACGGCTTTACGCGAGTGTGCGAAAGTACATACTATGTACGTATTTATGTATATACACACGTACATATATACGTAATGGAGTGCATGAAGAAGCAATAACAAGAATATGTAAATTACTATCTACACGCGAAGGTCGGTAATGGAGAATAACACGGTAGATATGTGTGGACGTAAAGTAAGTTATCACACATGTAGGTAGGTGTATGAACTTTCATACATGGATGTGTTAGGGTGTTTTGAAAAAATTGATTTTTTGTGACGCGGTCTGGAACTATGCTATTGAAGAACGGATAACGGGAATGTCAATCGTTTTTCGAGGGTACCTTTGCGGGTAGAAGTTTTTTTGTGGGCAGTATGTTAATTTGCATCACTGTGTAGCTGCCGCAGCACATCTACTGACAACCCTCAAGAGAGAAAGTGTACATGTAGCTCTTGTCCAAGAGCCGTGGAGTATAGGTAGCAGAGTCAGGGGTTTGAAAGATGACAACTACAACCTACTATTAGTGGCGGACACGCTGGATAAGGTAAGAACGTGTATTGTAGCTGGAAAAGGGACTTAATATAAAGTTATTTTTTCTCTAAATTACAGTATGGACGATATGAAGAGGAGAAGCGCGCAGTACGAAGGATATGCTGTTCTCTGTATATATGCCGTATGAAGATGTGGACCCCCCAGCTGATGCCTTAAAACAGATCACAATGTATGCGGCGACAAAAAGATGCAACCATGTCCTTGGATGTAAAGCCAATCTTCACCATGTGCCGTTTGCCAGCAAAGACAGAAACTCGAGAGGTGTGTCAGTCTTGGATTTTGTTATTCAGTTTGGGTTTCAGATTTACAATGTGGGAACACCCCGACTTTTAGAAATATGAACAGTTATGATGTCACAGACATAACTGTGGACACCTCTTTTGTTAGGGATTGGAGTGTCTCTGGGGATCACTCCTTCTACTTTGCAATGGTTAGTGTGTGCGCCTCTTGTACATCAGATCCTGGGATCGATCCCTGCTCTGACCACCATACATTTCTTTTGGCGGCGGTCACCTCGTACAGTGACGGCTACAATATCGAGTATTTTGCCATGATAAAGCTTCTCAAAAATACAGTTCGGAATCGGTGTAAAAACGTTAGTACCCAATCAATGAATATAAAAAACAAGAAAGCGCACTGCTAACTTCTGCGGAGGGCTAATTGCGGAGGGTAAGCTCCTTGGGGGGAATCTGCAGTACAATCGATGAGGTAAACGGTAAAGTGGATACACTGACAAGAGCTCCTAACCTCTGCCTCTCATTTATCTGGGCAAGAGATCACAGGCGGTGTGGTGGAAGAAGCAGCTGGACACTATTCGCAAGGCCTCCAGAAGGATTTTCTACAAGGCAAAGAGGACGGTATTGGAGGAGGACTGGAAAGCTCACAGGATCAGTTTTAACAGTTATAAAGCGACATTTAAAAGTCAAAGGGATCGACGTGGATTAAATACTATGACTTCATACTCGGCGTCAACCATGCTGTCCGATTCAGAAGGGTTCTGTCTAAGGATCGAAAAGTGTTGGGTTTCATATGCAACTCAGATGGGTCTTGGACCGAGTCCAGCGCCGAAACACCAGAGTTCCTAATGGATACACACTTTCGGGGCTGCTTAGATACGGACAATTTGGTTGGTAATATGAGCCGACCCACGTCGTTGAACCTTGCGGACTTCGATTTGGTAGATAGAATGGTAGATGAGCAAAAGGTGAAGTGGGCTATTAGTATCTTTCAGCCCATCAAATCATTTGCTTCGAATGGTATAATACCAGTCATGCTGCAGACCTAAATGTATTATTTAACCCCGATTTGAAGGACATTTTCAAGGCCTGTGCCCGCGTATATTTTGTTCCCGAAAAATGCATGGAGTTTAGGGTTGATTTTATACCCAAGGTGGAAGTCCGTATATGCCTCCCCATAGGATTATAGATCAGTTAGACTCTCATCATTTCTGTTGAAAGTTTTCGAGAGGTTGGTGGACTTGTTTATATGGACATCTTTAAGCCATAACAATTTAAGCATAGGTTGAGAGCGCTCACCACGAGGTTGTGGGCTTTACGGAGCGCAATCTGTGATCAGGTGACTTCTCGTTAGCAGCCTTCCGCGATAAGGAACTCTCTAGGGAGCATTAATGTATCACGACCGCTAGTGTACTGAGTTGATTGCATGCTGAGAAATCGCGTCGTCAACTTGAAACTTGGTGGAAGATACGTGAGGAGGATGGCAACTGGGGGAGCACCATAGGGGGCTGGTCTGTCCCCACTCCCGTAGCTCCTGGTGATGAATGCAGTACTCAAGTTCTTCGATGAAGTTGGTTCGAAAATTGTGGTGTATGCGGATGACGTGTTATCATGATAGGTTGGAAAATCCTACCAACAATGTGCAAACCTTATGCAAGCTGTCCTTGGAAATTTGCTACGATGGGCGAGGACCTGTGGCTTGGGGGTGAATCCCCAGAAAGCGGAATTGGTTCACTTCACTCGTATACATAGGATTCAAGACTTTAGGCCACCGAGTCAAGATGGTGCGGAACTCAAGCTTTCAATGGATGCCAAGTACCAAGGTGATGTTCTCGGTCACAAGCTAAATTGGTCAAGGAACATCGAGGAAAGGCTGAAGAAAGGTGTCAACGCCCTATATGCCTGGCGGAACTCCATAGGTAAGAGCTGGGGACTCAGTCTGAAGGTGGCAAAGTGGTTGAATACTGCGATAGTGCGGCCGATAATTACTTATGGATGTCTGGTTTTGTTGAAGGGTCTTGACAAAAGTAATCTACTGAAGATGCTCGACAAGGTTCTGAGAATGGCTGCTACGGGGATTTCTGGCGCAAGCGGTCTAGGTCTTCCGACCCTGGACATATACGTCGAGGTTACTGCGGCACGAGGAGCAATCAGATTGAGGGAAGCTGGCGATTGGCTTCAGTCTGTTATCCAGTTTTTGGTTGGGAACGATTCTTGTCGTCTGCTGTCTCTTACTCATATCTTGGCGAAACGTGTGGATCTCCGTAAAGTGGACGTCACTATTCTGGAAAGATCGAAATGGAAATATGGCAGGATGCTCTATAGGGACGTCGGAGGCCTTCATGGGATGTGGAATCGATACTAGCAGATAATCATCTGTGCGGATAGCCAGGCTGCAATAAAGGCGACCAATTCTATATGGTGTAGATCGAAGTTGATGAGAAGTTGAACAGGCTTAGGCCTCTGGATATCAGCCTATGCTGTGTTCCAGGACACTGCAATATTCCTGGAAACGAATCGGCGGACTTACCGGATAGAGGAGGCTGTACTTTGACTGATAACGACTCTCTAGTGGATGTTCATCCGCCCTTCTGTAACCTTTTTGGCTTAGTGGAGGACAGGATGTGGAAAACAGATAGCAGACGTTGGGTCTCCAGAACCGACTATATATCTGCTGGTTCACTGTGGCCCAAACATTCCAGATCCCGATCAGGATATATGGTTGGCCTGTACAGGAGAGATTTGAGACTGGCCTGTGGAATTCTAACCGGCCACTGCAGTGTCAGATAACTGACGGGGAAATGGGATAGTTCTGTACCTACCTACTGTCGCTTATGTTAAGATGAGGTGGTGTTCGGGACTTTGGAAAATCTTCTTTGTAGGTGTTTCGCTTTGGCCGGTAGGAGGTTGAGCTGCTTGGGACAAGACTTTATAGGGGACGTGGAGTCTCTGTTCTCAACAGAAGTGAGCATACTAATGGGTGTCATGAGGTGCCTTCCATTGTTGACCGGGTCAAGATGATTTGACGGGATTTCACTGACGTACGTGCTTTATCCCACGATCATCTCTTCTTCATCTTGTATTTACTCTTTTCTTTCATTCCCACTTCTTTTACTGTGTATTACAGGAGATATTTCTTAAAGACGGTTTATTATTCAATACTTAAACTAATTAAACTAATATGGGCTGCCCGATCTTGCCCGCTTACATGCTAAACAAATACAAATACAGCAACCTCGCAATAAAGCCATATGACCTTGTTTCCTCTCACATTGAGAAATAATGCCATATGGGCTGGCGCGCACGACTTTCGCTGCATGGGAGCACTATATTGCATGTTGATCGCCGTTGTTTAATATATTGGAGCATTTTTTGTCTCTTTTCCATGATGAATTACAAGTTTGCCCTAGAACTGCACTTAGTTTATCGACTTATGAAAAGACAGAGTGAGAGAGAGAGAGAGTATCGAGACTGGGAACGCAGCAAGGCTCCTCTACTACAGGTTATAGCTAGAGAACAGCTGATCCAATTCTTTTTTCTTAAGTTCGGTCAAATACATGTCAACCATGCTACCTAATACAATTAAAAGAAAGGAATAAGGAAATCAAACAATGGGCCCAAATTGTCATGCTATTATCAAGTAATTAAATTTTTTTTTTTTTTTTTTTTTTTTATCAAACCAACACTCAGGGGATGCCCCCTATAAATGCAGTGCATTGTGTTGGCGAAGGAAAATTGAGGTAGTAGAGGGTGGAAAGAGGGAGTAGTGACTGTTGACATTTGCCTTGAATGTTTGTATGTCACAATTGGTGGGAAATACACTAGCCGGAAGTTTATTCCACATACGGACTGTACGGCTGAAGAACGAATTTTCTCTATAGTGTGTAGTGCGGTCAATCGGCCATTCGATAAAAAACGGATGAGAGTTCCTGGAAAGCCGCGTACTTCGGCTAAATATCCTCACGTCCGGCATAAGTTGACGGATGTCCGAGGAACACATACCGTGGAAATATCGATAGAAAAGTGACACGCAACCCACATTTCGACGATGCTCAAGGGAGGCAATAGAGTTGGATACCCTACTGTCCCCTATTAACACCGTCGCTCTCTTCTGGACACGGTCGAGAAGCTCCAAAGAAGTCCTAGGAGCACCTGCCCATATATGGGAGTTATACTCCATCTTTGGCCTGATGTAGGTGGTGTAGATATTGAGAAGATCAGAGGGAGTGAAGTATTTCTTGCACCGCTTTAAAAAGCCTAGACACTTGAATGCATCTTTCGACACTTCAAATACATGTTTTGCCCAACGGACATCACATTGTATTTTCATGCCCAGAACATCAAGAGCGTCTGATTCATCAATATCCACACCGTCCATAGACAATGACGACACACCTGGGTCAGCAATACGTTTATGCGACAACAAACAACACTGGGTCTTACCCGCATTAAAATCTACTCTATTCTTTCGACCCCATTCAACAATGGATACCAGATCGCGGTCGAGTGTTTCATTCATCGTCCGGCGTTTGACTTCAATCTCTTGAAGACTTGGCCTACGATCGAATGAATAAGAATGGCAGAGATTACTGTCATCGGCAAAAGAGTAGATTGGATTCACAGTCTGACCCAGGAGATCGTCAATGAAAATAAGAAAAAGAGAAGGAGAAAGAACAGAGCCCTGTGGTACACCTGCAGTCAATTTATGCTCGTCGGATGAAACCCCATCTACAACAACTCGTATAGTGCGATCTCTGAGAAAACTCGATATAAATCGAGTGAAGTTATCACCGACACCAAAAGCAGCGAGCTTTGACAAGAGTGCATCGTGCCATACTCTGTCAAAGGCCTTGGAAATATCAAGAGCCACTACCTTACTCTCACCAAGCCGGTGGATGGATCGACTCCACTGTTCCGAAAGGAACGCCATCAGGTCTCCAGTAGATCTCATTCTACGGAAACCATACTGCCGATCGTTAAGAAGGTCATTGGACTCAAGATACTTCACTAGATGGTGGTTAACCATGCTCTCCATAACCTTCGAGAGCGTAGAACAAATTGCAATTGGGCGGTAATTTGCAGGGTTACTTGCATCACCTTTTTTAGGGATTGGCTGGACATTAGCAACCTTCCAACGCGCAGGGAAGACTCCGGCACGGTATGCAAGGTTGAAAAGATTGCGCAGTGGACACGCCAGTGTCGAAGAGCACCTACTCAAGACCAGTGCAGATATGCCATCCGGGCCCGGGGATTTACCTACGACGAGATTCGCAAGAACCTTTTTAACTCCTCGCGTTCGAAAAAATATCTTGGGCATGGAACAAGATACGTGATTGATCACGGGGAGTGGTTGATTGCTATCCGGCAAGGAAGAGTTCCTTGCAAACATTTCAGCCAAGAGGTTAGCTTTATCAACCGGTTCAGTGAATGTTATGTCATCTTTAAGAAGAGTTGGGATAGAGGAAGAACTATCCTTTATTCTTCTTGCAAATGACCAAAAGTTCTTACTTCCTCTAGGGAAAGAAAGGACTTTAGCACGAATACGCTGTTCGTGAAGAAACTTTTCGCGTCGAAGTACTTTGGCACACTTGGATCTTGCCTGTTTGCGTAGCAGTTCAGTATCAACGTTTTTATTAGAACGCCAGTCTCTGAACGCGTCCTCTTTGGATCTGACAGCATTCTTGCATGTCTGGTTACACCAACTTTTTTCCGATGGTTTAACCGAAATAATTTTCGTCGGAATGAATGAATTCATACCAATCAAAATTATCTTCTCGATCATTTCAGCAGCAGCATCTATGTCATTGTCCAGAAAACAAAGCTTCCAGTTAAAATGCTGATAAAAGTTGTTGAGCTCTGCCCAACGTGCCTCTTCGTAGATAAAAATTTTTCGCTTCGGGACTGTGTTTGAAGCGAGACGAAGAGCTGAATACGAAAAGGACGCTGAAATGATACAGTGATCCGAATTACCCAGAGGTGCAAGCGTGTTAACTTCGTACTTTTCAGGGTGCGAAGTTAAGAAGAGGTCAAGTAAATTTTGGTTGTGCCCTTGAACACACGGAATGTGCGTCGGTTCATTCACCAATTGCGTTAAGTTGTTTTGAGCGGCGAAGAGCTCAGCGTATTGGCCCTCCGTAGTTGTATGGCTCGAATGCGTTAACCAGGAGGAATTATGGACATTGAAATCACCAGCAACAACGATTTCACTGTCTGGATAATTCCCCAATATCTCAGAAATGGAATCGGAAAGGGTGTCAAAGCCATTAAAGGATGTCTCCCTTCCCGCATTAGGACTTCTATAAAGAAATCCGAAATGTAGGACATGTGTTCCAATCTTGAATTTTAACCAAAGAGAGTTAAATTCTGGATCTTGTGAGTCGAAATGTCGCTGACTCTGAAACACTATGCCATTTTTTACATAAACCACAAGGCCTCTGTGGGAAATAAAAAGGGATAGAGTGTGGTACCCAGGAACGTGAAAATCCTGTGGATCAGAATCCTCGCGCACCTGGGTTTCACATAGAGCAAGAACATCAGGCCGATGAATATTAATATGAGAGTACACACCGAAAAAATTCGTTCTCAACCCTCGTATGTTACCATAATGTATAACAAAATTACACACCATTGCGACACACAAACACACAGAACAAATTCACAGCAGTAAACACAAACAGTGAGTCCCCCGCCTTCCCGCTGATATCCAATATATTGATATTCATCAATAAAAAAATTATAAACATTAAAAATTTTTTTTCCTCACCACTCTTCGCTCAGAAACGAATTGATGTTGTTCAATACTTTTCACGCGAACGATGTTAGTACTCGGCCATATACAAAAGCAACAAAAACGTTAGGCGTCTTCCTCTCTTAAGGTATTCCGTTGTTCGGAACAACCATTTAAAATAACACTGGGACCAATAGATGCCTTAAGGTTGATACCGACTTTGTTCGTACGAAAATTATTGCACGCTGAAAAAATGGCTTAACGACTATATTTTTCTCTGTTTCTAAGTTCTTTTTGACGCTTAAAATCTATTTTTTGAGAAATTGAATGAGAGTTGACAACATTGATAATATTTTCCTTCAATTTGATTGGTCGTTAAATTTTTCTTAGAAACATTAAAATGTTGCTCGAATTTTTTCGTAGATATTTCGCGGGCATTTTTTATGTGTATAAAGTTTTGTAAAATTTCGTATGAAATGTTGAACTTAGAATGGATCTCACGGTGAAATTTTAACTGAAATTATTTTAATGGGTTTATTATGGATTTTGGTTGCAACTATTATTTTTAGCCAAACGTCATACATAAATAGTTTTTGGCTGCACGACAACGGTGTTTTTGCAGTTACGGATTTTAGGGTGTCCACTATTTTACCACACAACATTTATATAGTGACTCTATAAACCTGTTTACTTACTAAAGGCTGGTACTGACTTCTGAATCCTTGTAGTGACTTCTAAAGGCTGATGCTGACTTCAAACTGCTGAAGGCTGGTACTGACTTCTGAAGCTGGTGCTGACTTCTGAAGGCTGGTACTGACTTCTAAAGACTGGTACTGACTCTGAAGCTGGTGCTGACTTCGAAAGGCTAATGCTGACTTCTAAAGGCTGGTACTGACTTATAATGGCTGATACTGACTTCTGAAGGCTGGTGCTGACTTCTAAAGGCTGGTAATGACTGCAAAAGGCTGGTGCTAACTTCTAAAGGCTGGTACTGACTTCTAATGGGTGGTACTTACTTCTAAAGGCTCGTGCTGTCTTCTAAATGATGACGTCGACTTCTAAAGGCTGGTACTAACTTCTAAAGGCTGATACTGACTTCTGGAGTCTGGTACTGACTTTTAAAGCTGGTACTGACTTCTGAAAGCTGGTACTGACTTTTAAAGGCTGATGTTGACTTCTAAATGATGACGCTGACTTTTAAAGACTGATACTGACTTATGAAGGCTGGCACTGACTTTTAAAGGCTGGTACTGACTTCTGAAGGCTGGTACTGACTTTTACAGGCTGGTGCTGCCTTCTAAATGATGGCGCTGATTTCTAAAGGCTGGGACTAACTTCTAAAGGCTGGTACTGACTTCTAATGGCTGGTACTAACTTCTAAAGTCTCGTGCTGACTTCTAAATGATGACGTCGACTTCTAAAGGCTGGTACTAACTTCTAAAGGCTGATACTGACTTCTGAAGGCTGGTACTGACTTTTAAAGGCTGGTGCTGCCTTCTAAAGGCTGATACTGACTCCAAAGACTAATGCTGACTTCTAAATACTGACGCTGACTTCGAAAGGCTGGTACTGACTTCTAAATGCTGGTGCTGACTTCTAAAGGCTGGGACTAACTTCTAAAGGCTGGTACTGACTTCTAATGGCTGGTACTAACTTCTAAAGTCTCGTGCTGACTTCTAAATGATGACGTCGACTTCTAAAGGCTGGTACTAACTTCTAAAGGCTGATACTGACTTCTGAAGGCTGGTACTGACTTTGAAAGGCTGGTGCTGCCTTCTAAAGCTGATACTGACTCCAAAGGCTAATGCTGACTTCTAAATACTGATACTGACTTCTAAAGGCTGATGCTGACTTCTAAATGATGGCGCTGATTTCTAAAGGCTGGTACTGACTTCTAAAGACTGGTACTGACTCTGAAGCTGGTGCTGACTTCTAAAGGCTAATGCTGACTTCTAAAGGCTGGTACTGACTTATAATGGCTGATACTGACTTCTGAAGGCTGGTGCTGACTTCTAAAGGCTGGTAATGACTGCAAAAGGCTGGTGCTAACTTCTAAAGGCTGGTACTGACTTCTAATGGGTGGTACTTACTTCTAAAGGCTGATGTTGACTTCTAAATGATGACGCTGACTTTAAAGACTGGTACTGACTTTTAAAGGCTGGTACTGACTTCTGAAGGCTGATACTGACTCCAAAGACTAATGCTGACTTCTAAATACTGACGCTGCCTTCTAAAGGCTGGTGCTGACTTCTAAATTATGACATCAACTTCTAAAGGCTTGTACTGACATCTAAAGGCTGCTGCTGACTTCTAAAGGCTGGTACTGACTTCTAAATGATGACGCTGACTTTAAAGACTGGTACTGACTTCTGAAGGCTGGTACTGACTTCTAAAGGCTGGTGCTGACTTCTAAATGATGACGTCGACTTCTAATGGCTCGTTCTGACTTCCAAAAGCTGGTGCTGACTTCTAAATTATGACATCAACTTCTAAAGGCTTGTACTGACTTCTAAAGGGTGGTACTGACGTCAAAAGGTTGGTAGTAACTTCTAAAGCTGGTACTGGCTTCTAAAGACTTGTCCACGAAACCCATTGAACAACACCAATTTGTTTCCTTGCGAAATTGTCCAGCATCATATCAGTGTTGACAACTATATTTTTCTGTTTTTAATAATTTTTTTAGGGAAAAAGTTTTTTGTTTTGAGAAATTTTATGAGGATTGACAACATTCATCAGTTCTTCATCAATTTAAATAGTTGCATCATTTTCCTTAGAAACATTAAAATGTTGCTCGATACATGTTGCTGACATTTCGTGTTATCAACTTAGTACTACAGTGGCGGAAAATTTCCGTGGATATTTCGCAAGCATTTTTTTGTATGGACTTTTATAAAATTGAACAAAAGAAAAATTTAATCACTCAAATAACAATAACCCTAAGCCGTCAAATTAATGTGTTTATTGTCATATATAAAATGTTATATACATACATATATTTCATAGCCATACAATTATTTAACCTCATTTCTTGTTGGTAAGACAATAAATATATTTTGTCATAGAACAGCACAACAGCAATAACAATTCGTATTTTATCCTTCGTCAGTTATAGGCTGCATTGGAGAGACTCCTGTGTATGTGCACCTAAATACATATGTACATTCATATATACATACATACATATATGTGTATAAATATAGATTTGTATTGTAAAACTTTGATTTTTTTTGTTGGAATTTTGCCACATGTTTAAAGGTTGTTATTTGCTCCGTTGAACTTGATTTTCTGCTGTTATTTTATCAGTGAAATTTGTTAAGTAACAACGGCTGCTACACTTATAGAAAAAAATCGTTACACTCAAACGAAATTGGCGATAAATTAACTTCGTTTGGGGAATGTACTTGCGGCAAACGAACATTTGTTGAAGCAAACAAATCATTTTCTTTGAGATAATTAAATTAAATCTTTTATGAGAACTGAAAAATGCTTACCACAAACAATATGTGGTAACTATAAATTCAAAAGACGATTTCGAGAAACGAAAATCGTTTGTGCTGACTAAGAATGACTTATGCGACATATTTCGATTGAAGTTACTCATGACCGAATAAACAACAACAGTGTTTTATTTTATTTAAAGCGAACAAGAAGAGGAGATGACAAGGCAAACTGTTGTAAAATAGAGAAGTGTATGAAGGCGACAGCACAGAATCCCATATTAATAAATCCCATAAATCTTTTTTTTTTTTAAAATCGCGGAATTTCGCATTTTCTTCGATCCAGAGGGCCCCATGGGTCCGATCGTTAAACAATTTTTTGGTTTCTGAAATTGTCATATTTTAATCGATTTTCGGTTTTTATTTTGAGGCGGGCCCGGCCTTTTTGTCCACAGCTCAATGGTAGTGAGAAGCTCTCTCCAATCAAGGGATGCAATGGATACCAGTTTTTGTATTAGAATGTTTACCAACACTTCAGTTGAAGTTAATACCAGCAGTTTTAGAATAACCAGGTTTTTGTACTAAATTTATAAATTTGTTTTGTACCTTGCAGAAGGGTCATGACCATAACGTCCATTTTTATTATCAAACTAAGTTTCCCAACAAATTTTGGACTGGTATGCTCTTGGTCCGATTAACCTGTATTTTACCCTTATATGAATTTAAAATTTGTGTAGTTCCAATTATTCCCCTGATGAGTTCTTTCATAAATTTTCCTTGACATTACTTGAATTGAAATACAACGGTCCTGCTTGGTACTTGCGTTTTCATACCCTTGCAGATATCTAGTAGCTACCCACTACTTTCCCCATACGCCGTGGGTAATGGGTAAATGCTCGTTACAAATTCCCCACGGCGATGTGTAGGGGTTACACATGGGTGGGTACATACGAACTATGGCTGTCATGCTGCCGGTTTTCTTTGACAACTACACTCTACCTCACATATGCACACAAAATTCAAATCTTTCGTGAATTATCGGACACTCCTTAATAAATAATCTTTAATTTCAAACAGTATTGGATTTAACTCCATCAATTTCCTCACATACGCAGAAAAAAAATAAAAATCAATTTCAATTAAAATATTTGTTTATTTGATTAATTTTTTTTATTGATTTTGGTGTAATCACGAAAATGATAATATTAATTAAAGGTATTTGTAAATTTGTCAAAAAAACTTCAATAAAAAAATTTGTAAAATTGATTAAAACATTTATTGATAAAATTTGTTTATTTGATTAATTTTTTTATTGATTTTGGTGTTATCACGAAAATGATAATATTAATTAAAGGTATTTGTAAATTTGTCAATAAAACAATTTGTACGTTTGATTAAAACATTTATTGATTTTTTTCAAAAATATTGATTACGTATGTAATCAGGTTAATTAAAAAAATTATTGATTTTTTTTCGCGATTTTTGATTAAATTTTGAATTGAATCAATTAAAACCGTTATTGCCCCACCTCCTACGTCGACGCTAAAAAAACTAAAATGTTCTATTTTGAAAGCGATTTTATTCAAGGTTTCGCAGATACACATGTACTTGTATCTATAAATAATTAAATGTTTTAGAATTTGGAGTCATAATCGGAACTAATGTCCAGTTTTCTGAAACTATTATTATATATTAAACATTTAATATTTAAACATCTGGTGGTTCTGGAGGAACATTAAATTTATCTGCTCCTTCCGCAGCATCAGTCACTCCATTGTCGCATTCCATCTCTTCTGCATATTCACAGCTTTGTTGGAGAAATGTATTGCTTTTATCCAATTTAGGGCACTCTTGTTTTACACGTTCAAAATGTCTAAGAAGGTGAGTCTTAAAGTTTATCTTTACGTGAAATTTTTGAAAACAATTTTCGTGTACACAATTGTAAATTGTAAATTGTGTCTTTTCAAGTGAATAAGAAATGTTTTGCAAACAAAACACTCAACGCAAGCACTCATTTCCAATAATATTTATTCAAAAACATTTGCCAATTAAACAGAATTAAAAAAACCCAGTTTTAATCACGAAACAAGACAATTTAACACTATTATTCTTTAAGTTCACAAATTAAAATCTTTCAATCAACAATACACGAATTACAAATAACAACAGTGTTGTATATCAAAGACCAGAGCCGTACTAAAAGTGACGACGACGGCTTGTGACTCAGCCGCCACACATATTGCCTCCCAACGGCGCTGTAAAATTAAAATTTCTGTAAAATACTTTAGCACAAGAATTTTTGTTTACAAAAATTGGTTATATTAAGGTTTGTTAAGAACATATCATGCATATTTATATTAATTTAGAAAGAGTCACAGCAATAATTCGATAATTCACTCAAAAATTAAATATATTTAGCGCCGCAGATTTGCGCCATGCCAACTCCAAGTTCTGTGGTAAACTAAAAAAAAATTGTAAATATGATTAAAAATTTAATTGATTCAATTAATTTTAAATGGAATTTTTTCAAAAAATTCAATTATATTTCTTATTTAAAATTACCAGACAATATTTTATTCTGTGTACCAGATTATGGCATAAAACTATTTTAGCAGCAAAATCAGATCTGCACTAAAATTTCACCAACGGTAAAAGCTTTTGCGCTGAGTTGAAAAATAAGTTTTATTTTTTGCGTTAGGTCCAACTTCTTGGGATATAGGCCTTTAAAACTTGAGTATATAAGCGGTCATATCTCAGGAATGTATCATCGGATCTGCTTGAAATATGTATCATTACAAAGCCCTTGTGAAACTCTATAACTCTGTAAATAAATATGTTCCATTTTATTAACCCATTGTGGGCTCATTTAAAAAAATGCTTTTTAACCTCACTTTTTTGGTTTAATCAACTTGTTGTTCTTGTCTTTTGGTGTGGTTGTCTTTTGTCGTTGTAGTTGTTGCCTTTATTTCTGTTGATCTTTGTTGTGAGTTTTTACACACAAAAATAAAAAAATTATTTCTAAAAACTCGCGCGATTTTTCTGATTTTGCACACATCGACTTAAGCTTCAGAGGGAATTTGATCAGGACGGCCGGGCGACTAGTTGGAATATAAATTTAACGGGTTATGAAATTTATTTCATTAGGATCGGATAATAAATGGCGGAGTTATGCGCGATTTTAACGGGTTTTTCAATAAGAGCGCTACAAAAGTTTTTTTAAATAAAACAAAAACGGTTTTAGATACCAATGAAATTTTTTATTCCTGTGAAAGTACGTTCGATGCCATTATGTATGGAACTCGATTTCTTTTGCATGGCCACCACGGGCACGCTTGCAGAAGTCCAGACGCTGAACCCAATTTTCGACGGTTTTCAAGCATAAATCGGCCGATACTGCTGCAATTTCACGTTCGATATTCGTACGAAGTTCATCAATCGTCGCTGGCTTGTTGGCATAGACTTGACGTCGCCCCACAGGAAATAATCTAACGGCGTCAAATCGCACGACCGAGGCGGCTAATCGACTGGGCCATTTCGTGAGATAACACGTTCACCAATTGTCTCTTTGACAGATTCCAGAGTCTGTGGCTTGTTCATATATACCCATGACTTCAGAAAACTCCAAAGAAAATAGTACACAGCGGAAAAATTGGGCGATCTTGTCGGCCATTGCAAATAGGCGAAACTAGATATTTGGACACCCTGAAACGCGTCCTTCTAAGTGTCCATTGGAACCAAGGTTCGTATTAGATCGCGAGCGAGCCTGTGAAAAAAAAGCCGTTTCCCATTACATCCCATGAAGGGATTTAGGAGAGCATCTCACAACTAGTGGGTTAAGCGCTTTCCAATTTTTCACTCACTGATTGGAACCTTCAGTTTTACACCGGTTCTAAACTGTATTTTGAGAAACTTTTTCATGTTGAGAAACTTTTTCAGTACTCAATAGTGTCGCCATCACTAAGCGAGGTGGTCGTCGTCGAATGAAATTTAAGGTGGTCAGAATTTCACGCTCGATATTCGTACGAAGTTCACCAATCGTCGCTGGCTTGTTGGCATAGACCATAGACTTGACGTCGCCCCACAGGAAATAATCTAACGGCGTTAAATTGCACGACCGAGGCGGCCAATCGACTGGGCCATTTCGTGAGATAACACGTTCACCAAACTTGGTTTCCAATAAATTGATTGTGGCATTCGCTGTGTGGCTTGTGGCGCCGTCCTGTTGGAACCACATGTCCTCCAAGTCCATATTATCCAATTGGGGCCAAAAATATTCGGTTATCATTGAACGGTAGCGATACGCATTCACAGTAATGTGCCGGTCTTGATCATCACGGAAGAAGTACGGCCCATTGACGCCGCCGGCCCATAAACCGCACCAAACCGTAATTTTTTCGGGATGCAATGATGACTCATGGATTGCGTGTGGATTGCTGTCTGACCAATAACGCATATTTTGCTTATTGACGAAGCCATTCAGCCAGAAATGAGCCTCATCGCTGATTGTTGAGGTCTCTTAAAGTTGAGGTCACTGACTCCAAATTTCGGTAGCAAATTTTAATAATTTCGACTCGTTGTTGGCTCGTATATCTTTCCATGATGAAATGGCAAACCTTACTGAAGAGAAATGTCAAAAGAGCGGGAAAAAAATATGGCGTCATTTGGTGTCCCTATCGATTTACTTTTGTAGCGTGTCTGTTGAAAAACCCTTTACATTCAATCTTTGGACACCTATATTTCGGAAAATATGGACTTCCACAAACGTTTTTCTTTTTGTTTTAAATCCACATTTAATGCTCTACCAGGCAAAAAAAAAACGGAAACATCCAATTTTGCTGCTAAAAGAAATTTGCTTCCAGATTATTCTTCCCATTTTGCGTGCATGAAGTACAATTCAAATTTAAAATTAACGGAATGTTTATTTGCTTCATTAACTGCAACGTGTTATCATTCCCTGCGTCATAATTTAAGGCAAAATGTAGTTGCCAGCTGTAAATACAACTACGACAGCTGGTTGTGTTTTAGTTTCATTCCATGCATTCCCTCTGAACAAATTATGAGCAATTCTTACTCGTTCAATTTCTCAGTCCAGCCCTTGTGTGAGACTTGTTTTGAGCGGAGCGTAATACCAATTCTCATTTCGTCTTCCTCCATTTGAAGTCGAGTCAGAATCCAAACGACAATAAAACGAAACAGACGCGTCGCGCATAACCATTTCGCTCGTCTATATACAGAGGAAAAAAATTTAACTAACAAAACAACATAGAACGACGACACTCAGTCGTGAGGAAATAAATAGTTGATGAAAACCAAATGATGCCGAGTGATCGAATTTAAATTAAATTATCCAAAAGGTTTGTCATTTGTTGGCTGTCAGTGTGTGTGTATGTGTTTGTGAATAAGTGTTTGTAGTGTCATTGGCATTCCTTTACTGATGGCTCCCCACTAAAAGGATACGCGGTTCCGTTTGTCTGAGTGCTTCTCTATTGCCAGAACAAAGTGCAGCAGTGAATGGACACCAATGAACAAAGTTTTGTTGTATACGTTGATTGTTGTATTTACCCAATAACTCCGAAATGACTTCGGGAATAAAGTGAAGAAAACAAGTACTCAGTGGGTCCTTTAATGTAACGTTATGTGGTAACTTGTACAGTGAATTGCAATAATCGTGCACAGTGTGGCTGGTGTACGTACATTCGGTGGCGATTCAAATCGCGTTAAATGTGTTTTCAAATCGATTGGGATTATAACGCAATCTTTGTCTTTGTCTTTTTCTTAAACAATTCTAGTTTATTGTCGCAAATCAAGTCCCATTTGATAGCCATTAGCTGAGATCATCGACAACCTCTAAAGTTCGACGTTTAAAATGTAAGTACATTCCAGTTTTGAAATAACGTATGTATGTATGTATGTAATTTATTTATATAGTAGTAGTAGTGTAGTCACCTACAACACATTTTATATTTAGGGAATTATAAACACTTTAAGGATGGTCTTGTCTTTGTTTTGTCCTCAATCCACCTTAAATTGATGGATTGTGAAATTGATTGTAGTCTACAACTGTTTAACATTTCGGTGTAATGATGCCAAAACGGTGACCTTTGACCGATAGTCGTCTTAGGAGCCTACTACGTTTCAATAACAATAAAGTATTTTCAGTTGTATCTTATTTATTAAGACTTATCTCTGATATCATCAATAATTCCCATTATATTTCCTTTGAAACCTATGACAACTTAGTTTGAACAATCGAAATAAATTTGGCTATCAACCGAGTTTGATGGTTAACATTTATCATATGATGTCTGCTTGCGGAAATCCTTGTCCAGCAGCGGACTTTTTAAGGCCTTTCATATACCGGGTGGCCCGAATACCCTCAATCAATTATTGTTTTGCTAAATCTATTTGAATTTGAATTTTGTTGACCGATTTTTGTTAGTTTTTGGTTAATGTATGACAAATTCATACTACAAACTTACAAGTCATGAACATTTCTCTAATTGAAAACTGCGTAGTTTTTGTTGGAAATAATATTGCTGCTGCAACAATACAAAATGCTATACCACGGAAAAATACAACTCTGTGATATAGATTAAAAACTCACCTCAAAGCACTGCAATAATGCGAGAACGCATGAGGAAAAAGAAGAACATGGTGGAAAAATTCTGTCTGTTCTTGTTGTTCGAATTATAGGCCTTTCAATGATGTTGATACTTAGGGATCTTCGATCGATACTAACTCGCACATGTGAATTGCAGAATTGAGTTTGTATATTTACGATTAATGATCAACCGATGGTATCAATTCAGGCACAGTAGTTAGGCATATGATGATGAAGTTCTCACGGAGTTCGAAACTAGTCATGCCAGTGAGTGTGTGTTGGACTGAATTGTTTATTTCCAACAAAAACTAACCATTTTTCAATTATAAAAATATTCGTTTTGCTAAATCTTTAAAATGAAATGATATAATTCAATAACTTGTTTTTAAAATATTTCCTTGGATCTTTACGTTTGGAAGATGATGGTGGTGGCCGCCATTGTTGATGACCCTTTGGAATCTTTATTCAGCATTTTCAATAGTTCTGGTTGATAACTTAGGGCGAAAAGTTCACACAGTCTTGTCGGATTGTCTTTTTCAGAGATTCCAGAGTCTGTGGCTTGTTCACATACACCCATGATTTCAGAAAACTCCAAAGAAAATAGTACACAGCGGAAAAATTGGGCGATCTTGTCGGCCATTGCAAATAGGCGAAACTAGATATTTGGACACCCTGAAACGCGTCCTTCTAAGTGTCCATTGGAACCAAGGTTCGTATTAGATCGAGCCTCTGAAAAATAACCGTTTCACATTACATCCCATGAAGGGATTTGGGAGAGCATCTCACAACTAGTGGGTTAAGCGCTATCTAATTTTTCACTCACTGATTGGAACCTACAGCTTTACACCGGTTCTAAACTGTATTTTGAGAAACTTTTTCATGTTGAGAAACTTTTTCAGTACTCGATAGTGTCGCCATCACTAAGCGAGGCGGTCGTCGTCGAAGGAAATTTAAGGTGGTCAGAACAGGGATCGGACCAACGTCCTCATGCACAGGTGCCATTGCACCACCGACGACGGCGAGCTTCCCCCTATCCAAAATCTTGAATGTGGCAGCTCTCGACTCGCGATATGGAAGCCAAAGTTGGGAGTCTGCTCGCCAGCCGCTGGTTTCAATATTGACATTAGCTATTTCAAAAAAAAAAGCCAAAGCATGTATTGGCACCTGCCTCTAATTAAGATCAAAAATTACTTTATTTTGGCGATTGCAGGCTCCGTTTCGGGTTTGTGACCATATTTGTATTTTTTTGACGTTTTTTTTTGAATAAATTATGTCACAATATTAAAGGCACCACTTTATCCAAACCTCTTAAAAAATCGTCAGCAAGTAGGTAGTTTTAGCAATCGAGCGTTCCCGAGCTAAAAACTGGCTCTTGGCTCTTGAGTACAAATTTAAACCGGCGGCTCGCGGACTGACTGCCAAAATTGCGAGCCAGCACTCGAGTTGGGAGCCAAAATTTATTCTGGTGACTCTCAGCTCATGAGCCTGGTCTCAACTTTGGCTCCGGGCTCGCGAGGTGGCTCGCAATTTTGGGTCTGCCAGCCGAGAGCCGCCAGTTTCAATGTTCTCAATGGTCGAGAGCCATTTTTTAGTTCGGGTTCCTTCGATTGCGAAAATTACGTTCGATTGCGAAAACTACATACTTTTTGAGGGTTCTGCAAGGGGTTTGGATAATGCGGTGCCTATAAAAATCTTGCTAAAAGTTTGCCCATAACTCGGGAAACACTGACAAAATTGCGTGCCAGCTCTCAAGCCGGGAGCCAAAATTAAAACTGGCGGCTATCCTCTCGAGAGCTCGAAGCCAAAGTTGGGACCCGACTCCCGAGCTGAGAACTGAATAGTTGAAATTTGGAAGTCAGAATGCGAGCTGGGAACCGACATGTTGAATGTTGGCTCCCGACATTTGTTACCTGTGTGGTTTCTTGCCTGTATATTCCAATTGACATGTGACCTCGATGTAAAATCAATTCTGCCTGTTTGTGTTAGGTTAGACTGTAAGTTATCTGAGGTTCTATAGTCCATGCTAGATTCGAATAAACTGAAAACAATTTCTTTGTTATATTTATGAAACATTCTTCATTAATCCTATGAAGTTTTTCGTAACTTCCATAGATATGATGAAAATCTTTTATAAAGAGTTTACGAATTTAAGAAACCTATTCAGCTAAATGTTTCCGAAAATATTCTTCAGTAATTGTGCGGAAATTTTTGAATTTTAAAATCTTGCGTTTGGCTGCCAGCATTATTTGGCAATCAATTGTATACTAAACAATTCTCATTGTATTTCCAGGTTTTGTTGCGTATAGCGTGATGAAATAATAGCGTCATTGACGACAATCGCTGATGAGGAATTGTGTGTTGATTTGAAATAACTATGTATATGGTTTGCCAGGAATCACAAAAATTCATACTAATTCAATGGCAAGTTTCATAGAATCTACGAAAATCTTTCATAGATATTATGAAAAAATTCATAGATTTATTTGTATAGAATTTATTTCCTAGAAAAACATTTCATAAAATATTCTTCAGTAATTAAAGGGAAATTTTTAATTTTCGGTGTCTTGCATTATATTTTTTGAGCAATTAGATACAAAATAATTCTCATCGAGTTCAGAGGTTTTGTTGCATATAGCGCGATGAAATAATATCGTCATTGACGACATTCGCTGATGAGGAATTGTGTGTTGATTGAAGATTACATATATGGTTTTGAACAGAATATGTCTATGTAGGATGTATCAAAAAATACTAAAAATACTTGAAAAGCTTTATTTTTATTTAGAGGTTTGTTTAGTTGATGTAAAAAAATCATTGAATTGCCCTTAAACGAATTTAGAGGTTATCACAACCACACTAGACGTTATCACATCCGAATTGTGGGTTGCCACAACAGCATTAGAGGTTGTCATAACCTATTAGAGGTTGCCTCAATCAATTTTCTCTTGTGGGGGCTAAATTCAGTCGTGACAATGTCAATTCGGTTGTGGAAACTGCTATTCGGTGGCACCAGCCGAATTTACGGTTGCTATAACTTCTTTTCAGCAATTAGTTCTATGAGTGTGGGGAAATCGTTTTCGTTCGAACTGATTTTGACCATTTTAGATTTGCCCAACAGCCTGCAATTGCACGATGAAAAAAGCGGCCCTACCAACATATAGCAAGAAACATGTATATGGTTGCATTCGTTGTTTTCATGAATTGCAAAACTGCTGCTTTTTTTCTGTTGGTTCGTTTTGGGATTCAGTAGTTTTCAACCAACAAAGACACATTTGGGTCACAAACACATATATTGTAACCGATTAATAATTGTGTCTCAACCATGTAATATTAAGTAGCAAACACAATGTGTTTGGACACAAGTATACTATATTTACGACGAGCTACAAACACGTTATATTTTTTGTATGTGTAACACATGCATATATCGGGGAAATTTCAACTATCTAGGACAATTCGTTTAGACGCTAGCGTTATTACAATAGACCGATGAATATGACTAGATCGCCTTCAAGCTTTATTGCAATCAAGAATTGATATACTTTATATGGTTCCCGGTATTTACTTCTAGGTGTTCCAAACGGAATGACCAAGTATATATATCCATGTCGGTAGAGGTATGAAAGAGTTACAATAAGATACATATTTGTATTATAAGGCTTTAGTGTTAGATTGACTAGAGGATATCTGGCTTGCCTAAAAGTATGCAGACATCTAAGCCATGTCCTTCGATTTCTAATGGAAGACACTCACTTGAATCACTTAATCACTCACTTAGACAATTTTACATTTTCGCTTCACTTGAAATGATTAGATTGTGGACACCAGAATAAATCTCTTTCGTCTAGACTACGAATGAAGACCTTCCTTCGACTTCAAGGAACCGGACCTAGTTCAATTTCGTTAGAAAAGTATTGCGCAAGTTCAGTTCAGAAATATTTAAAAATTGTAGTTCAGTTCAGAAATATTTAAAAATATACAAATATTTAAAAATATAGTCTCACAAGGCTCAACGGCAGAAGACATGACCTGGAAGGCCTGAAATCATGACCAAACAGGACTTCTTTAAAGTACGGAAGCCCTCCCCTACACATTAACTCCTCCTTTCTTTTTAACATTACGTGAGATTGGGAGGCAAGGCCTTCCTTGCCCATTGCCTGTAGAAGGCCTTGGAAGGCATGCAAAGAGGAAGGCCTTAGAAAGCATTGACTTTACTTTATTTTTGTTAAAGAAAAATAAAATAAATATAATTCTTTTCATAAAAAAATCATTATCCACTTATACATATTTATTTACTCTATTTTAGAAAGTTTTACCACGCCCAACTTCAAACTGAAAGTCGGTTTCTTCTAAAATTTTAAAAATATTAAATAAAAAATATAATTTTAAAATTTGTATGAAATTTTCCAGTTAAATAACGACTAAAAAGAATCGGAAAACGAATTTTAAAAATCTTCATCTAGGTTATATCTCGTAAAAAAAATGCATGCATTCCGCAGGCCTTGTTTTGGGAAGGCATTATAGAAGTAGCATTCCACATGCCCTATTTGTAGAAGGCATTCCGAATTCCGCCGCTGGGGGCCTTAGAACGCCTTGCTATGCCTCATAAGACAGGAAATTTTTAATGAAATTGAGAAGACCAGACGAAGGCCTTCGAGATTGTTTCAGGAAGGCGCGAACATGTTTTCCGCCGCTGGATGACATAACCCGCAAACGCAGACATTTATATCTTGTCGAACAAGCAAAAGAAATGGAAATTTATGACCCTAAAGGCTCCAAGCAGGAGCTGCCAACAAACAATAAAACGAATTATTAAATAAGAACCAACAATGGGGAGAAGGATAATAACGCAAACACAACACAATCAAACAACATTATAGGATGCACACACACATACATATGTATATAAATATTCGTATGTATATATGCATAGTATGTATGGAAGTAGTAAACATGTTTGGGAGAACCCGATTCAAGTGACTGAATGCGAATTTAACTGGTGACGTTTCCTTACACACAGGATGACTCATATTGGGTAAGGAAGAACAGGGACGTGCCAATGCGTATGAATATCTGAAGGTCTTCCTTTGGCGTTTGGCTTTATCCGAATTGTCCCAATTAGTATAAAAGTTCCGTTCTCTTATAGAGAAATCAATTTCCCATCACAGGCGCCACTGTATCACACGCACGCAGACAGAAATAGAGTTACACACACACACACATGGACTAAGTCGTCAAAAAGCTACAGGATAACGTAACCTTCATGTTGTTTATGACTGTGTAGTTGTTGAAAGTTTTATTTACTACAATTCCATAAATGTGGGTGGTTGTTGGTCTAACCAAACGCACACATACATATTTACATGCATACGTAGTATGTGAGTTTTTGTGTATGGGTTGTGTTTGTTATTATTGTTGCTGTAAGGATATTGTCTAAATAATACAGCTCATACAGTTGGCGCCTGTGAATTGACATTGACGAACTACCACCATTCGATGGTGTGTCCCAAAAATTCCTTAAGAATGCCATGGTTGAATGTTTTTGGAAACCGATAATTACTATTACCCATCTCACGGTGGGACCTGGGGGGAAGTGGAGATTGCTTTTTAAAAAGCCATCAATATTCAAAATCCGTTCCTCAGTCTTGTGGCTCTCCTATCCAGCGCAAGGAGTCCTTAACAACAACAGGCCAAACGGGCATTTCCAATTTAGTGCGGCACGTGTTTTATGATGTTTAAATAAACGGCAGCCACTGCTGGTTCCCCCAGGAATTGAACCCAGACACAATATGAGCTGAGAAAACCTAATCAAGCACAACAAATACTTGGCCCTGCACGCTTATGTTTATATAGATAAATGCATGTGTGTGAGTACCTTTCTATAAGTTTGTGTACGGCTTTACACTCTCTCACTCTCTCTCTCTCTCTCTGTCTCTATCTATCTCTCAACGAAGGACATTTTATTTGTAAAATAAACTAAACCGGAAATATTGCGTTGTAATTACGCGGCACAAACAAGACTTTTGTTCGACTTTGTCTTTGAACTCAATTTTCAATTGTCCTTAAGACTCATAAGGGGTGACAGGCAGAACGTGACAAATAAACGTGATTTTCGCTGAAGACATGACCGACATAAAAACGATATGCTAGTGTGCGGGCTGAAAAAGAGAAGTTCGGCAACAGTGATAAAGTTGATACAGTATAAGTCATATACATCAATTCTGTTATGACCAGAGGTCAAAATATTCCTACACGGCAATACTTCTCCTTGAATTAACAACAATAACTCAATTTAGAACTGTGATTGTACTTGGAGTATATTGGTCTGTCTTAATCCAAAGCTTTCGTTTTTGGTCGATGGCATCCATTAACCCATTTACGACCGCTATACGCGTTCGGTGAATTATCCAAAATTAAGGAAATAATTTTCCACTCTACACAGAAATTTCCCTATTACACAAAATTCACTTGTTTTGTGTGGAGCAGATGGTTTCTTCCATGAATCTTACGCGTAGATTACGAAAAACAAAAAAAAAATATGGTTTCCCGTTACACCCCATGAAGGGTTTAGGGAGAAATACTCTAGCCAGTGAGCTGTGCGCGTTCTAGTTTTACACTCACTGATTGGAACCTACAGTTTTATACTGGTTCAGAACGGTATTTTGAGAAGCTTTTTACACGATAGTGTCGCCGTCACAAAGCGACGTGACCGCCGTCGAAAGAAATGTAAGGTGGTCAGAGCAGGTATCGAACCCCCGTTTTCATGCACAACAACCGCGCACACTACCATTGCACCACAGACGGCCACACGTAGATTACGAATATGTACTTGAAATTTTTCCATCATATTACAATTTTGAGAAAATCCTGATTAAAAGCAAAAAAAAGGAAATGGTTCTTTGATCCTGACTCAGTAGTTTCAAGTGATAAAAATATAAACAGCCTCCTGATAAAGCCCTCAGCATGTCCTCCATATGTGGAAAGTTACCTCTAAGAAGGCAGCCAAAGTGAAGTTTCCAAAACCAATAACAGACTTGAGAGTTACAACTCATGACTTCTGCAGAAGCTGTGTCAATGAAGAGGAGGAAAACAGCATCGGCCATCTCATATGCTACTTAATTACTTACTTATCCGATCTTGGACAAGACCAGGGGGGGAGGGGGGGGGACAGGGACCTTACAAAACGAAGATAACATATTTCGCCAACCAGTTCGATCTTTTGTCTTATCTCTCAAGTTGGTAATACCAACTGTACGCTGGGAGTTGTCAACCTGATCTCTCCAGCGGAGTCTTGGTCTTCCTATTTTTCGTCTTCCTTCGAGTTCGGTTTCGAAAACACTTCGTGCTGGTTCGTCTTCATCCATTTTACTGACATGGTCTAGCCAGCGCAATCGCGTTATATTGATCCGCTTAACTATGCCAATGTCGGGATATACCTCAAACAGCGCATGGTTCATGCGCCACCGATACTCCCCGTTGTGCACTATAGGGCCATACATTTTTCCGAGTATTTTTCCCTCGAAGACTCCTAGAGATCTTTAGTCTGCTTGCGATAAGACCCAGGATTCTAAGCCATAAAGCAAGACAGGTTGTAAGAGAGTCTGGCATAGTTGGAATTTTGTTACTCGAGAGAGGGCTTTATCTCTAAAGTGCTTCTTTAGCCCAAAATAACATCTATTCGCAAGCACAATTCTCCGCTTGATCTCACGACTGACGTTGTCGTTTTTGTTGACGGCAGATCCGAGGTATATAAATTCGTCCACCACCTCCAAATTATAACGGTTATCAACGTTCATGCTTTGGTTTAATCGTTTGGAAGCCCTGCTCATTGAAACCATTAATTTTGTCTTGTTCTCATTTACTGTCAGATCCACTATTGCTGACTCCTTATCAATTCTCGAAAGCACTGCAGTAACTTCTCTCATTGTGCCACCAATTTTATCTATATCATCAGCATACGCGAGTAGCGTGCAACTTTTGCTGCTGATGGTTTTATTCCTGTTGACCGCAGCTTTCTTCATAATGATCTCCATGAAGATGTTAAAGAGATCGCACGATACGGTGCCGCTTTGCCAGAGGCCACGCTTAGTTTCAAAATCTGGCTAATGAGCTGATATCAGCTCTTTCTGTTTTATCGCCGACAACGTACAATACATCGTCGCTCATAATGTCGTCTTTATATAAAAATGAAAACAATTACTTAATGGCGTATTTGAAGACAATGTCACCACATGTCGCTGGGTAGTAACCCTCAAACATATTCGGTGGAGCTCTCCTAGTAGGTCCTGTCTTGAAGACATCATCAAAGAATCGTGGATGACAATGTATTGTCTTAATATATATACTGAGGACATTCCTAACAAATCATTAAAGACATTTTCATACATATGTCACAAAATTCGTTGACGACAAAGCAAACAAAAAACCGTTTCCTATTACAACCCACGAAGGGATTGGGGAGAGCTTCTCACAACCAGTGAGAAGTGCGCTTGCCAATTTTTTACTCACTGATTGGGACCAACAGTATTACACCGGTTCCGAACGGTATTTTGAGAAGCTTTTTCATGGCTACGTACTTGATAGTGTCGCCATCACTAAGCGGGGTGGCCGTCGTCCAAGAAAATATAAGGTAGTCAGAGCAGGAATCCAACCCACGTTCTCATGCACAATAGCCGCGCACACTAGCCATTGCACCACCGACGAAGTAAGCCACATTGTAAATAATCCTGTCGCTGACGACGAAGTAAGCGCCATTGTGAATGAATGTACGGTATTTACAATAGAAGTAGTCAAATAAGTTTCATCAACGACAACGTACAAGACATCGTCGGCTATAATGTCGTCTTTAAATACCAATGTAAACAATTTCTTAAAGGCGCCTTTGAAGGCAATGTCACCACAGACAATGTGGTCTGTTGGGTAGTGACTGGCAAACTAATACAACCTTAGTGCGGTCGTTGTGTGGTTGAGCTACTTCAGTAGGCCGTGTCCCGAAGTCATTATCAACGAATCGTGGACCACCAAGTTATATCTTAAAAGAAATACTGAGGACATTCCCAACAAATCTTCAAAGACATTTTCATACAAGTATCGCAAAAATCGTTGACGAAGAAATAAGACGACATTGTGAAAAATCTTGTCGTTGACGAAGAAGTAAATGGCTTTGTTAATGTATGTAACGTATTTACAAGAGGACAACTCAAACAAGTTTTATCGACGACAATGTACAAGACATCGTCGCCCATAATGTCGTCTTTATGTACTAATGCAAACAATCGTCTTTATATACAAATGCAAACAATTTCTTTCTTCTTTGAAGACAATGTCACCACAGACACTGTTTCCTGCTGGGTAGTGACCGGTAAACTAATAAAGCCTTAATACTGTCGTTGTGTGGTTTATCTGCACTGAGAGAAATAAACTTGATATTCGGGAATACAGGGAACGATTCGTCAAAATATAGTCCCGTTCGTCATCGAACGTTTCTTTCAGTGCAAATGAAGGGACAATCAATTTCGATTGCTCAAGGGAGATTGAATGATTTCGTTTTCCTTTGTTCAATACGAGTACGTACAAAAATGCACGGTGCATAGTCTTTGCTGGGAACTGGCTTACAGCTATGTAGTGCCCGAGGCAATTTTGTCTTATCGACTGAATTCACTATCACCCTGAAAGGTTAGAGGAGAGCTTCTCAAAATCACTGAACTGTGTGCTCTCTAATTTGTAGACTCACTGCTAAGGTCCTGCAACTAATCCGAATGGTTATGCATTGAGAATACAGCTGCCCGTCGCCGAAAAAATATGAAGATGGTCAGAGTGAGGAGTGATCGTAGGCTTTGCATGCACAAGAGTAACGCATTGAGAATCTACCTGACAAATCTACTTGACGAATGAAATAAAAGATGGTTCGAGCGAGAATTAAACTCAGGTTTGCGTGCACAAGAGTTGTAAACACTAATCCTTGCACAACCCACGGTTACTACGATATATCATAGCAAAAAAAATATAAAAATCAGGGTGTTTCTTAGTGAATCGCTTTTTCAGCAATGACGCATTATGTGGATATTAACCACTTCCATAGGAGCAGTTATATCGTTCAAATTCTTTTGAATCATGTTTTTGTATATAACTATACTTGGGTAAATTTAATTTAAATCCAGATAATTTTAACAAAGGAAACAGTTTTTGATCGAGACAAAACCTCTAATTAGTTAGATTTCTTTGGCCATTATCTTGGAAACCGAACCTGATGCTGAGCAATAAATGTGCAAGTTTCACTGCCGCTTCAGTCCTTCGCATACTATTTCTAGTTGGACACATAATACAGTGTTGCATTGCAGTTCCGCGCGATTTCAAATGTATATTTTGGCCATAATGGTGGAGTAAAGAGAAATTTGCAAAAGTAACAAAATCAAATCAAAACAATTACGATGGAAAACGAAGATGATGTGACTGACAATGCTACATAGAAATGGGATATAATGGGATATAATGGCATTTGTGCCACCCCTTGTTGTGGCAAAACGTGTGATGATGATGATGCTGGCAAATAAAATTCCAGGTTTCAGCTAAGAACAACAACAATGCGACGGCACATACAATGAAACCACCCTTAGCTGGCTGGAGAGCACCAACGACTACAAGAAAAAAAAAACAAATAGCAAAACAAGGGAATAAGGACGAAGCAACAACAACACAATAGTGCAGTTACGCAGCAGCCGTCGCAGCTGTTCCTAAGGCCAATAAATCCAATAGAATGGCAAATGGTGACTGCGACGGATTTAAACACGTGGCGTCTGCAAAAAAAGGAAAACAAAATAGAGATGATTCCTTTGGAAATGAGTGAATCCTGTCACACACACACACACACACAGCAACAATGGCAAAGAGCATAATCATGGGACAAAGGGCAAGAGCATAATCATTTGGAAGCAATTAAAGAACACCCTCTGCAATTTACTTTCACGAGGAACAACAACTGCTCCAAGATATGATGTATTGCAATTCTGGGTCCTATCACTTTTCACCTCCAATATCATGCGATGCCATCCAACCATGTCACATCATCATCACTGCAAATACGAGTATGAATATGATATCATCGTCAATTGAACGTGAAATGAAATGGGAGGCCGTGAATCTGTTGTGTCTTTGTGAATTTCTTCAAGAACTTTTCACATAATATTTCTTGTGTGTATGACTCATCTTCTGTGAATATTTCATTGGATGATGGAATTTATTCAGCAGTGCCACTTCATTCCATTGCTCTGCTCTCACTTTGGTTTTCCTTATTGAGATGACTTGAGGTGGTTTGCCTCCCCACCAGACGACCTGTCACTCTTGAACCCATTGTGGTTGGAGCGACAAAAATGACGCCGTGACGGAAATAAGCTTTTCAATAACTATAACGCATAACAAGAGGAACAGCGCTGGCTTCAGCTCCAGCTCCTTCTGTCTTGCCTCACGTCAACTTTTATGGCCGAATGGCAATCATTGGCACAAGTTTATGGTATAATATTTTATGTTATTTCGCTATTGATAGTGAGCGTTAATGAAATTTGTTGAAGCTTTTAAATTTATTAAAAATTTGACTCCAACAGACGCACACAGACACACACACAAACACTTACATACAAACACACAGTATTTATTCGAATGAGGGAAGAAAGCAGGAATGTGCTCATTTTCCTAGGAACCACTTGGAATTGAAACACGCAAGCATCCATGTCAAGGTTTTCACACTCAACTCTGGTCCTGCTCAAATTGCATTAGTTGAACAGGAGTATTGGAAATTTGCAAAATTCCAATCCCACATTGTGCACTGCACCATAGCGACACTAAATGCGGAGAAGACTGTGTCACTGTGTGGCACAAACTAAATAAAGTAAAATCGCTGTTGTATTCGGCTGATCCGAATCAAATGTACTCTTCACTATACAGCCAACTAAAAAAGTTGTTAGTAACACTTGTCTGCAAAAATAAAACAATTGTGGAGCCTTGACAACATTCCTAGATTTTGTTCTGTGAAATGACTTCCTCATTTCGAATATAAATCCAGTTTCCGCGAGCGCCCACCGTATTCGGTGGAGACACCGTCTTCGACCCCGTCCCAATTTGTATTAGTTTTCGACATGATTTTTTTCAAGTTCCAACTTTGTTATTATAAAAATTACAGAAATTTAAAAATATATACCGCAATTTTTTGTTTTATCAAATTTAGGGATTATTAGTACAACCAAAGGAAAAAATTTATTATATGCCATCACATCCTAACTAGAGGTTATCACAACCACAGTAGATGCCATCACATCGTCACAACCGCATTAGAGTTTGCCACAACCGCATTATAGGTTGTCACAACCACACTAGAGTTTGCCACAACCGTAATAGAGGTTGTCACAACCGCTTTAGAGGAAAATTTTGAAAAAATGCGTTTTTAATAAAAAGTGAGGTTAAATATTAATTAATTAACCCATTTTTGTGAATTAACAAATAATGGATTAATGAGAACTAAAATACTTTCGAATGACATTTCAATTGCATCGGAAAATAAACGCTTGAGATATGCACGAGTATACATTCAAGCTTTGGAGGCCCATATCTCAAGAAGTTGGACCGAAGGAAAAAACTTTTGAACACATCGTGAAAAGGTTTGTCAAGGGTACAAATGTGGCTAAAATTGAAGAGAAAATTACTTGGGAATACGGAGTAGTCCAAATTAATTCAATACCGCGAAAATATGCCTGACTCCGACTCCAAAACTTCAAATGCACAGCATTGAACAAAAAAACTCTCATGAAAGTACTATGCACTCATGAAAGTACTATGTATGTATGTCAAAGCCATGCCTCTTTTGGTATCTTTGATAATATAATGGTGGTAGTCACAATGTCCCAGTTGCATCCTGCTTCAAAAATTGGCAGCTGTTTGTTCCTGCGGGCGAGAATGTTGCAAAGTTCGTATTGGCTTCAGAGCGAACTGCTCCCGTGCCAAACTCAGTTGGCAACAATTCAAAATAGGCGATTTTCTAAAATAAAATTTTTTAGTGTGCTGTTGACAATTTCGATATTTTGGCGATTGTATATTTTGAGTTCCAAAAGTCTTAGATATATGTTGTGGCCGTCGGTGGTGGAATTGCCAGTGTGCGCGACTTGTGTGCATGAGAACATGGCTTCGATCCCCGCTCTGACCACCTTCAAACTTCTATCGACGTCGGTCACCTCGCATAGTCATGATGACACTATCGAGTACTTAGCCATGATAAAGCTTCTCAAAATACCGTTCGGAACCGGTACAAAACTGTAGGTCCCTATCAGTGAGAGTATAACTAGAATGCTGACAGTTCACTAATTGTGAGAAGCTCTCCCCAATCTTCATGGGATGTAATGGGAACAGGGTTGTTTTGTTGCTACGATGTTAGAGGCACCACTTGATCCAAACTCCTTAGAATCCATCAACAATTAGGTAGTTTATTTATTATTTTATTTTATTATTAGTTTTATTAATTATATATATTAAAAAAATGTGTTATACATTTTATTCATATTCAACTATTTCCAAAAATCTGTAAAAGATGTAAAAAACAGGGTTCAAATTTCATGGGTAATGCATTACCCTGGGTAACTCTTTATCATTGTCAAAATAATGGGTAGTTACCAACAGCGATTTGGAATTACCCGTCAAAACTACCAATTACCCACAGGGAATGGGGAATGGGTAATTCCCCATCATCGTGGGTAACTACCCATTATTTTCCCCAATACCCTGTGGGTAATGGGTAATCGTGATGGATAATTCTTCATTGTCGTGGGTAACTACCCGTTATTGTCCCCATACCCTGAGGGTAATAGGTAATCGTTATGGGTATTTCCCTATCGTTGTGGGTAACTACCCATTATTTTCCCAAATACCCTTGTGGGTAATGGTAATCGTGATGGATAATTCCTCATTGTCGTGGGTAACTACCCACTATTTTTCCAATACCCTGAGGGTAATGGGTAATCGTGATGAATACTTCCTCATTGTCGTGGGTAACTACCCATTATTTTCCCCAATACCCATGTTGGTAATGGGTAATCGTGATGAATACTTCCTCATTGTCGTGGGTAACTACCCATTATTTTCCCCAATACCCATGTGGGTAATGGGCAATCGTGATGAATAATTCTTTATTGTCGTAGGTATATACCAATTTTTTCCCCATACCCTGTGGGTAACAGGTAATCGTGATGGGTAATTCCCTATCGTGTAACTACCCATGATTTCCCCCAATGGGTAGTGAGAGATTGTGATGGATAATTCCTCATTGTCGTGTTTATGTACCCATTACTTTCTTCATACCCCGTGGGTATTGTGTAAACGATCATTACCCATTCCCCACGGCGATGTGTGCGGGTTACACATGGGGGTAAATAAGAACTCTGGCAAAAATGGCAAACTGAAAATATTAATTACTATTAATATCTTGTGATTATTAAATTTTGGAGCATGTACTTTTATTTTTAACCGTTTTTTGTGTTTATAATTTTTTAATCTTGTTAGTTTGAATTGGCTCCGAGTCTTATCAGTGGCAAAATCTGGCTCTTGGCTTGCGTGCGGGGAGCTAAAGTTTAATTTGTCTGCTCTCATAGAGTCATAGTTCAAATTATCGCCTCTCTTCCAAATTTGAGAGTCGACTCGCGAGCTGTAAGCCAATGTTTAACCTGTTCAAATTTGCCAGCCGGGAGTTAAAGTCCAAAATGTCGGCTTCCGGCTCGCAAATTTCAATAGGTTAAACGTTGGCTTTGAGCTCGCGAGTCGACTCTCAGATTTGGAACGGAGACGTCAGTTTGAACTATGGCTTCCAGACACTAGACAGATTTAACTTAGGCTCGCGAGCCAACGAGAACCCTGGTAAGTTTGGGATTAGAGATGAACATAGTAACCACAGTAACTTGTGATGCATCCCAGGCTAAAATGAACCACGTGATAATAAGATTGTATTTGTATTCCATAAACTCTCCCGATTTAAATCTAGACCACAAGACTGTGCACGAATATTTTGGTTGAGGGTATTTAATGATTTTCCTCTGCTGAATTTAATTAGTGTAGAGTTCGACATTAATTTCACCACAGAATTTATTGCTAATGTCAATGACTTCCGGTTGACATATCTTCAAATATTTCTTCGATTCCGCTATGTTCTATGATACAATTATGCTTATTTCAAGCTTTCCTTGGGCGCCACATCAAACGAAGTACATACTTGTTCTTGTCCTCATTCCACGAGTGAGCACATCACGCAGACAATATAAACCGTATTTATTCACGCTCTTGACTTTGCCCGTAATAAATGCGAGACATTGAATATTCGAGCATGAACTTCATGCAACAAATAACGACAACACAAAAACTACAACGTGATCAACTCGCTTAAAAACGTTAACAAACAACAAACATGTCTCCAGTTTGATGGTGTTTTCAAGTTGTTGTTTTTAACAAGATTTACGTGGATTGCAAATTTCAAACCAGCGGCTTGTGGGGATTAAGCTCAATTGTTTTTCGAATTACGACGTTAAAACTGTACTTAGGGGCCATGAAGCGAGTAAGGAATGCACGAATAAGTTCCTTTCAAATGTGGATGGATGGATGGGATGGCTGGATGTTTGTAGTACAGATTTCTAAAAGTGCTAGCGAGTCAAGTGTCATATTACTCACTGTTAACATACATATGTATTTGTAGATACAACCAGGGAAATAAATATACATAAGTGGTTGTAAAATATTGAAATTCGAGTTCTTCGTAAAATTTTGATATTTTAAATTCAAATTCTTCCGGCGACAACAACCGCAGATAATTATAATGGCATTTTCTGGTCATGGGCGATTAAGGTTTTCTGTGGAAGTAGTTCTGTTTCTGGTATAATGCTCATATCTATTTCATGGGGAGTATAATTGGAATTTGTGGTATGTGGTTGGAGAAAATGGCCTTCGAATGGGTTCTGTTAGAAAGACTGACACAATACATTTTCAATAAAATCTCGCAAAGTGATACAATATTAAATGAGGATGCACACCACTCTTTCATAAGCAAACAAAACTGATCTTTAAGCTTATAGGAAAAGTAAAAATCTACTGATAAAGAAAAACGTTTGAAATCTACTTATAAAGAAAAACGTGCTTTGGCGAAACGAAAATACGTTTGCCGCAAAAATGTTTCATTTGCTATACATACCCATCGTTGACCGGAAACGTTAAAATTGTTCCTCCAAATAAATAACATGCAACGAAGGAGTTGTTGCAGCCATTGTTGTAAATGAACTTTCGTTTACCCCAAAACTATTATAATCCACATTTACGGCAAATCCAAAATACATTTGAGAACATGTGTAAAGCGAACAAGCTCATCAGCAAAAACAGGTGGTTGGCATGCCTTCAGCAGGCCTGCAAACGTAGTCAGAACGCCCACCCTACACTGCATTTCAAATTAACACATGGCACCATAGGAAGATGAGGTCTGCCGACTAATTATATTAGAAACGATATCAATTTGATTATCATTTTGTCGGTAGTGACTTCTTATGTACACGTGTATTTTAAATGATTCCATGAGTCCGCATTATCGTCAGAACGATATCGTTTGCACGGTTATCTTTATACGTAATTACGCCCCTGCACATTTTCCTTCTCTTGCCAGGCCAGCTACCTGGCCCGCAGAGAAAAAGCCTCGTAGAATGTCTTACCTTTCAGGCCTTCTGGTATGCCTGCTACTGGAAGGCGTCATCAGAGGGCTGTAAAGAAAGGCATACCAGGAAGACCTGAAAAATACAATTTTTGGAACGGCTTGAGGAAAAATATAAAATATATTCGAATTATTTATGTTTCAAATATAGTTGTCTTAGATCCTCGTTATGTTTAAAGTTGTAATTTCCTTTAAGGCTATAAGAGATCATGTTTTCTCCAGTTAGTGAAAAAAGCATCTGTATTTAGTCTCTTAAGGTTCAATTAGTCTTGACGGTTGACGGTAAGCGATCAGCTGTTTGAGTTGGGGTTGCATATTGCATGTGTTGGAGAGAGACAACTAAAATTGACGGTTTACGACGGTAGACTTCTGCAGGTTGCAGAGTCAACCGTCAACCGTCAGCCGTCAAGACCGATCAGCTGTTATTGTCATTGCTTTTACTTCGACATTTTGTGCGCGGCAATACACAATTACACGGCAACCAAAAGTTTCTTTTTATTTATAACTTTTTAAATTTGACACAATCACTTTTTAACACAAAACTAATGCATGCAAATTATATTTTGTACAAATGCTCTTCGATCAGTTTTTTTTTTGTTTTGTCTTTCTACCGTCTAACCGTCATAACTAACCGCGCAATATTAAGTAGAACGTCAACCGTCAACCGTCACGACTAATTGAACCTTTAGCTAAATTAGTGATTCAATATTTCAAAATTACAACCATATTTTTAAAATCTGCTACCTCAGGGTCTCAGGTTCTCAGGTTCTCATTGCTTATAGTCTGACGTTTTATCGACTCGGCTAACGCAGGTTATGACTGTGCAATTGCCAATATTTCGAAAGACATCACTCTCCTATTACCTTAGCTAGCACGCCCACAAGCTGGCTTAAATAACGGAAGTCTACAAGTCTATAAGCATCCATTCAGCATTCAACTACTACGCCCGTCAACAAGACCTGCCATTCGGCTTTTCACCCTATGCAGGCTCCCAAACCTGCTGAAAGAAGGAAGTCTACATGGCTATAAGTCTCCATTCAGCCTTTCACTCATATGCCTACTCCCACTCCTGTTTAAAGAAGGGGCGTCTAAATGACTATAAGTATCCATTCTAACTTCCCTACTACCCCCGCCAACAGGCCTGATTAAAGAAGGGAAGTGTATATGGCTTTCAGCATTTATTCTGCCTTTCACTAGTAGGCCTGCCTATAGCTCTGCAACAAAGGGGCAGTGTTCGTACCCATGTAATATTTTTGATGGTACAGAGAGGGCCACCTGTAGGACTGCTTTCGGAAGGGAAACAAGCATGTCTATGAAATCCTTTGGAATCTATTCGTGAAGATTTGCCACAGTATACTGATCATAAATATATAAAAGTGAGGTCAGTATGACAGTTCGTTTGACATTTAACCCTTTCGTAAGTTCTATCTAAGCAAAACAAAAACATCGTTTATATGGTCTGAAGTTTGTTTTGGAGTCTATTCTAAAGAGGTGAAGCTACATCTTTCACGAAGGCTACCGGGCCATTGTAGCTTTTCCTAGCAGAAGTCATGACAGTCGGAGAAGTTGCGCTCTGGCTGGGATGATACGTCATCACTATCAGGGGTATCAATATATACTCTAACAGTCAGGCTTCAAATCTCTGCAATCTGTATTCCTTACTTCAAAAATTGCCTACAACTGCCACGCATCTCTATATGAGATGACCAAGCAGTTTGATATTCAACTTATATAGGTGCCAGGGGGCATTAACATTCCAGGTTACCATGGAGAAGATGAAGTTACGATATTAGGGTCTACCTCACCAGTTCCACTAGGTACAGAGCCCTTTCTACATACAAGCTCATGCTTAATACCAAAGCTCTCAGACATGCGAGTTATATATGGTCTTGTGTCACAAAAGACAGGATTACCAGACAAGTATGGCTCGCTTCCTAAACTAGATATCCATTTATAGACAAGATATCTCTATGCTAGAAGCTGCAATCACTGGATACTGTTTAATAGGCAGGCACACGTCTAGACGTGGAATCTCAACTCATGATTACTGCAGAAGCTGTGGGGATGAAGAGGAGGACGAGAGCCTGTAACATATTATATGCTACTGTCCGACCTACTGTCTAGAATCTTACTTCTTGGTGGATCTAACATATATTAAGGAAGTAAAGTTGAATTCTATTAGGACTTTTCTGCAGAGTATTAGTTGTTTCGCCAGTGATTAATGTACGGCTTTTCTCTTCAGCCACATCCTGGAATATCAGGATGAGGTATCATATGGCCTCAACGCCCCATAAGCATAGCAGGTAAATTTACAAATTCAACGATGGGGACGGAATATGACAACGGTCCTCATTGGACTAAGTGTGCCAGGCCAAAACTACCTAACCTACTTTGCCAGGGATCAATGTACGTCTTTTCTGATGCCACCCTGGAATATCGGGATGAGGTATCATGTGGCTTCAACGCCACATAACCATTCCTGACCAATTTACAAATTCACGGATGGAGTCGGAATATGACAACGGTTTTCATTGGACTAAGTGTGTCAAGCCACTTCTATCTAACCTAACCTAATACCTGTTTTCAAGAGCGTCAAACATCTTATATGCTACTGTCCGGCCTACTGTCTAGGATCTTACTTCTTGGTGGATCTACCATATATTAAGGAAGTTAAGCTGAATTATAATAGGACTTTTGTGCAGAGTATTATTTGTTTCGCCAGGGATCAATGTACGCCTTTTCTTCAGCCACATCCTGGAATATCAGGATGAGGTATCATATGGCCTCAACTCCCCGTAACCAAAGCAGGTCTATTTACAAATTCAACGATGGGGACGGAATATGACAACGGTCCTCATTGGACTAAGTGTGTCCAGCCACTTCTACCTAATCTAACCTAATTCCTGATTCCTTCTACTCTTGTCTCTTATTCCTAAGTCTGGTTTATATATGCATCGCATTCATTGGGGACATACCCGGTCAATACTAACAAATTTACGTCCAAAATAAAATTCAAAAACATTTAAAATTCAAACTAAATAAAAAATTTAATCATTGGTAAGTGAATGATGGGGCAAACGAAAACTTGTTTACAACAATAGAAAGGACTTTATGATATACGAACATAATAAAAAAAATGTTTGACTTGGACTCTACGCGGATTTGAACCTGTGACACACGGCAGCTCTCTTTCTTGTCTGTTGTACAACAGTTATGACACGATTTTCGATTCTCATTAAATGAGAAATATCGTTTGCTGCAAATAAATTCCTCAAACGATGTTTAGTTGTCTAAAATTTCGTTTGTGTCGAACTAATTTTTTCTTTGCTGTGAGGTGCTCATTTTTAAATTTAAACATTTCACAACTACAAGAAATAGTGAGAGTAGAATTGAATTTAGTGCTTACATTTGGTATGGATCTATTTAGAAATAATAAATCATACCTGTACAAATGTACATACTCGTGTACCTAAATGTACGAATACTCGTATATGTCCAATATACATTTTGAAAAGCAGACAAATGTTTTCATAAATATATACATATGAGTGTTCATATGTAAATTTAGATCTTTTGTATGCATCTAATTTAGTGTACATTGCATCATTCCCTTGTCAAGATGACGTTTGTATGATACTTCCGTAATTTGCTCCAGGCATTGCCAAAAACACTTTATGTACTCTGGCATTCATGTCGTGCTTCTGGCAGGACATTCGTGAGCTTAAGTGTGTGTTTGTGTCTTTAGTGCATTTAAAATATGTATTTTTCTAACTGTATTCCGCTAAACTTTAAGTGGAGTGTTGACTTTATATGAACTTCGTGTCAGGGTTTGTGACATTGTCATCTCTGCATTCATATCCAATGAAGCAGGTAAGAAGTTCCGCAACAAAATAATAAAAGCAACAAATAAACAAAACAAACTTTATACAACAATGACAGAGGTTCTAATTACGACGAGAGCAAACATTTGAATCGGGTGAACAAACCCGTGGAACTAATAATTTTTGATTAGTTTATTTTATCCGTTATGGCCCAGCGAAACACGAACTTTTTAAATGGCGGCTGGTAACACTTTTCAACGAAATTTGGATTTATCATATTTAAGTTCAAACAAGTTGTATAGTGTATGGCGGCGTAGAAAACGTGGCGACTAGACTGGAAGTGAACGGTTGGTTGTATTAAGTTGGTTGTATGTGCCAGGAAGAAAAGACGCGACGAGCTCTTGAACTCGAGGTGAAAACATTCCAAGCCAGTAGTAACCTTAAGACGTCTCATAGAGAAGGGGGACAGGGAGGCACTCCAATGATTGTGGGCGCGCGAAAAACGCACATCATCCTTCATAACGATGGCACTGATACCTATGAGAGAGGTCAATTACTAGGCTAATAGGATGTAACCTCGCCATTTTCGAAGGGACTATGTACCGACCTTCGTCAGTAACTCCAGACAAGATGTTTTCTATTAAGTTGAGTAGTTCATGAACTGTGTAGTTCACTTACGGTACCCAGATACTTATGAACCTCACGAACAGAATCTACACATCCAAAAAACTAATTGTTTGAGAAGAGGTTATGGCAACCATAAATTCAGCTATTACCAACGAATTGCGGTTGCCACAACCGAATTTTGGTTGTCACGACCAAATTTAGTCTTAACAACTGAAATTTGCTTGAAGCAACCTCGTTTCATAATTGTTTCTGTTGTGGCAACTGAGTCTTTAATTATATTCGTTCTGTTAACTAAGTTTTCTAAAATTTCGGTTAGAACAACCGAATTTGGAATTACTTCAGATACAACAATCGAAATTAGTACTAAATTTGGTTGGAGTAATCGAAAGTGGCATCAATCCAGGTGCAACAACCGAATTTGGCATCACATTGTATGTAACTATCGAATTTGTAATTAATTCAGTCGCAGTTACCGATTTTAGACTTAAGTCGGTTGCTGCGATCGAAGTTGGTGTCAATTCGGTTGCTGCAACCGAATTTCTCATGAATTATGTAGGTACAACTCCATATAAACTCGTTAGTGAATGTAGGGAAAAACTTGTCGAGCTAGGCCGTCTGGCCAACGTGCTTCTTACTTGGATACCAGGCCAAAAGTGTCTTCTAGGGAACGAAAAGGCAGCGAACTAGCCATGGCTGTATCCTCTTCCACCAAACTCCACACGGTGTCAGTCGCAACGCCAATAGGGTTGGTCTAAAGAGGTATTTTCCTGCATTACCTTGAACGAGCGAAGACCAGATGGGATAGGACGGAAACGTGCCGCATATCCAGAAACACTTGGCCAGAATATAACATTCACCGGACTAACTTCCTGATTAGCCATAATCGGGGAGACATAGCTAGGCTAACTGACGTGCTGACCAGGCACTGGCCAATCGGTAATCACGCAAGACGGTTGAAGCTGCCATATAATGACTACTGCCGTCCCTGCGATGACGCAGAAGAGGAGGAGACGGTGGAGCATCTCCTCTGCAGTTGTCCGGCTCTGATGAATAGACGCCTGAAGACTAAGGGCCGTCCCTTCGTGAATAAACTCACTGAGATACACGAGATAGATCTAAGGGATCTAATGAGGTATCTCTGATTAACAGCCTGGATATAGACACGGTACTTTGGACTGGAGTTATGTGGTATGCAAAACGGTGTCTCAAGACACTAATTGATGCTAAATAGTATCTTTAGCAACCACGAAAACCAACCAACCAGGTACAACCGAATTAATTTTCAGTTCGGTTACCACAACATAACCTGACGTTTAAAACCTGGCGTTTAAAATTCTAAACACAAACATTATATTGAAACAAGTTGAACAATGAAAATTGTAGCTGTCTCGATCAAGATTTCAAGATTTTTGGAATGAATTTGGATACAACAACTGAAATTAGTATCAAATTCGTTTGGAATAACTCAATGTGGCATAAATCTGGGTGCAATTCATCAATCCAAGGTGAATTTATGCCAAATTCGGTTGTAACTGTCGAATTTTGAATCAATTCAATCGCAATAACCAATTTTGCCTTAAGTCCAAATTTAGCCTTAAGTCCAGTTGCATCACTCGAAATTGGCGTCAAGTCGGTTGTCACAACCTCTAATAAGGTTGTCACAACCTCTAATAAGGTTGTCACAACCTCTAATTCGGTAGAGACAACCTTTAATTTGGTTGAGACAACCTCTAGTTCGGTTGTGACAACCTCTAATTCGGCTGTAAAAACGTCTAATTCGGTTGTGGTAATCTCTAATGCGGTTGTGTCAACCTCTAATACGGCTGTGACAGCTTCTAATTCGGTTGTGACAACCTCTAATTCGGTTGTGATAAACTCGAAAGTGGTTGTGGCAACCTCTGATTCAGTTGTGACAACCTCTAATTCGGTTGTGACAACCTCTAATTCGGTTGTGACAACTACTGATTCGGTTGTGACAACCTCTAATTCGGTTATAACAACCTCTAATTCGGTTGCTCTACTCAATTTTTCTGTGAATGTAAGAAGGCTTTAGGTTGTAAATGGGGACTGTGTCTGGGATTTTTTCTCTGGATCTATACAGCGGTGGTGCGACTGATAATGCTGATAATGAGTTATATATCCTGCCATGACGCTTCTATATGATGATACAGGAAAGATGGACGAGGGAGCCATACATATTGTGTAACTACAATAAAAATCTTACCAACATTGGATGGGAAGAGATTTATGAACTTTCTGACTCTATCTAAGCCCATGGTATCAATGCTTGTGCCGGTGTTAGCGAGCACTGTCTGATTGGTAGGCAATCGACAAGACTGAAGGTCAAAGTCACTAAGTTTTGTAGAAGCTGTGACGATGAGAGATATTTGGACTATACTGAACATCTTCTGAGCATGTGTACTAACGGACGCCACTTTTTAGGCGCCTGAGAGAATTGTCTTTTTCTAGGCGTTGGCCGGATTTTGAGTTTCCTGGAGCAAATCAAATAGTTCTCTTGTGTAACTGGGTCTTAATTCCGTTAGTCCGCGTTATTATTATAGGATTAAAGGTCTAAGTTCTAGGTTATAATCCATTGTCACCAACAGCTAAGTTCAAACATAATTTATTTGATCAAGTAGTTGTAGGGGATGAACTATATATTTACGAGCTGAAACAACGTTCTCTGTAACATATTCTCTCAAACACAGTCTGCAGGCATCATGTATACGTTTGTAACATACTCCAAATATTCATAAATTTGCAAGTCGTAGACTCACTTTTATGTAAATTCTATCATTAGCATGTTTACTTGTAACGATTCATACTATTACGTGGAACCATATGAATGTTTCATCCCAAACAACCATACACTTACGTCGGATAATTGGTGTGTTTCCTCCCAAATGAACGATTAACGAATGAATGCATGAAAATAAAATGCAAAGGGTCAGTCTACAGAACAAGCACCCAATTCATATACTCACGCATTCAGGAATATTTATGAATCACTGACTGAAAGAATAATAGAAAAATGCAGGTATAAACTAGGAATAGCATTAACTTGGGCTGAGAACAATCTCTCTTTGACTCTCTCTTAGTATGTTGCTCTCGCCAGAGCATAGTGGCAAAAAATGGGGTAAACACAGCTGTATTTGCATCACAAACAAGGCTGTATTTGGATCACAAACACATATACCATAACATATTAATCATTATGTCTCTAACATGTAATATTGTATAGCAACCACAATGTGTTTGGACACAAGCATACAATATTTGTGATAAGCTCCAAACATAGGTTATATTTTCATCCAAACAAGAAACGAGACAGGTTTTTGAGATATTTTGGCCCTCAAAACATTCATTCGTATTGTAGTCAAAAGAAATTTGAACTGGACTCCACAATCTTGTTATATCAAGTCGAATGAAAATGCAAAATTTTTCAATTTCGAATATGCTGTCGTTCGAACGACACCTTTTTGACGTAGAGGAATACAATTTCAGTCGAATTCGAGTGACTGACATTCGTTCGAGAGCGACGTACAGTGTATTGGTTCCAGACTACACTGCGATTGATTTGAAAAGCTCTGACAGTAGTTGGTTGTGGTGGTATTCCCTAGAACCCTAAAGAAATAAAGATTTTGTCAATATAGCTCATGAAGGGTCAGGGGAGAACTCCTCACAATCTGTAAACTGGGCGATTTTCTAGTATTATACTCTGGTGTTGGGATCTACAGTTGTACGCTGGTTCCGAACGGGGTTTAAGGATGCTTTTTCATAGATTATTACACGATAGTGGCCCCGTCACTCAACGAGGTGGCCGTCGCCAATTGAAATGAATTGGGGTGCAGAGCGGGGATCGATCTCAAGTGTTCATAGACACAAGTCACGTGCACTACACATTGTACCACCAAAGTTCCCTTTTTAGGATAATAGATATGTCTGTATCCCAAACGCCCTTGTGAATTTCGTTTACTTTCTCGAACAAAATAAAAATATTTATAAAATTTTTTTTGTCAGCGATTTAGATGTTTTGATGAAGCAATGTCCCTTCTCACATATGTATGTGTGATCTCAACACCGCAACAAATCAATTCCCTGTCCTTGACTATTCATTGTTGTTGCTACTATTTAGAGCTTCTATCTACCTATGACAACAATTATAACACTCCCGGGAGGAGGAGGGTTGCTGGCTTGCCAATAATTGTATCTGTATGTCCGTCTTTGTTTGTCCAAGCTGTACACATAAGTGAAACCCCTCAACCGGCTTCAGACTATACACACATACAAACACACACACATACAAACACACACACATTTGCCAATACGTCCCGCGTATCACCACCGTTAGTGGTGGTGTCAGTGCCTTTCTCATTTCGACCAGTAATTTCATGGTTTCAATGTTGATACAAATTCCAATTTAAACGTCGTCACTTCATCCCTCAGCCTTCAGTGAGAGGGGACACATGCGATACCATACCGCACCACAGCGTCACATGCTTGCTACCAGTGTATTCCAGGGAATTGCCATAACGCTAATGTTTGGATTGTCGACCAAATGTAACGATTTCTCGAGCGTTTTGAATACGAATAATATACCAAAGTTCTTGAAATTAATTTAATGTTTTGTTTACACTTTTGGTTCACAACAATTTGAGTCGTTGATGAGGGTGGCGACAACGACGACGACGCTGATGGCAATGAACGCTCGAACGATGGACCCACAATCGGCGACAATCAAAAAACGCTTTAATACCAAACGGTTTGTCGTTGCGGATGATGATGATGATATTGTTCTCTCTCGTCGTTCGTGTTGTTCTGCTTGAACTTATGTAAGATGTGAAGCAGCAGTCAGTCGTTACGTAGGAATCATTAAACAACTGTCATTTTGGCGGTTGTAGAGAATCCGCGCATATCTGTTGCCCGACTGAAGTGGATTTTCCAAAGAGTCTAAACATTCATGTATTTTCAACTTGAAATAGTGTGTTCTAATTCAGTGGCAGATTATGATTTACATTTTACCATTACCATTATCATCTGGGCAGGACTAAATGCTTTTCAGCACAATACGGAGGTGGGCGAAGCCACCATCTTTGCATCAACTATTTATTTGTAGAAAATATCACTGCCCAACAGTGGGTTTTTTTTGTATTAGCTATATTTCCCTTATACCCCTGACACACATGTAGTATAGACACAAACCATTGTATGAATACTATGGTTTAACATACTACAATATAGTGACACACATGCACATTGTGGTTTCAATTGACATTTGATCATATGGTCAATTGACATTTCATCATATGATAAGAAACATGAAAAAAGAAAACGCGTTGCGGTGGACTCCTCTTAATTTTTCGATGTTGTCCCTCCAGATATCAATAATAATATTAATATCTTTTGTCCCGAGGACATTTCTTTTCACCGGTTTCGACATTTTAAATAATAACAAATAAACGATTAACAGCTGATCAAATCACAGCTGATCAAATAACATTTTATTGAGCTGGGTGTAATTGTTTTTTGGCTAGTGTTAGAAAGCGTTTTATTTTGGAGCTATGTTTAGCTATATTTATTACAATACTACATATGTATATGCTACGTTCCGCAACGTTGTATGAGAACTATAATTAAACGCCCTATAAACCAGTTTGTTCAATGGTTTAATGGTTGTATATGTTGACACACATGTGGTATTGAATGCTAGTATGGTCTGTAGACCACATGTGTGTCAAAGGTATTAATATCGCCTTTAAATATTTCGAAAACTTCGTTTATAACGCACCACACTGATGATGCTGATATTCTGCTTTCTCATCTCTCTCATTCCGTCCAAGCCGGTGTAACACTGCAGGTCCCAATCAGTGAGTATAAAACTAGAAAGCGCATAACTCACTGATTGTGAGAAGCTCTCCCCAATCCCTTCATGGGATGTCGTGGGACACCATTTTTTTTAGGTTAGGAGATGTCGATTAACGACTCACTTAGGGCCATTTTCATAGTGTCCGGTTATCTTTTATCTTGCTGGTAAAGTCCCGGTTAACAGAATTTCATTTGCTCAATGTATAACAAAATAAATAAATGGTTGCCCATTACATACCATGAAGGAATTGGGGAGAGCATCTCACAACCAGTGGAGCTGTGCAATTTCTATTTTTTTTATACTCATTGATTGGGACCTACAATTTTATACCGGTTCCGAACGGTATTTTTGGGAAGGTTTTTCATGGCTACATGCTCGATAGTGTCGCCGTTACTATGCGAGGTGACCGCCGCCGAAAGAAATGTAAGGTGGTCAAAGCAGGGGTCGAATCCACGATCTTGTGTACAATAGACGCGCACACTTAAATTTTACCACCGACGGTCACTTTCTCAATGTATACTTGTACAATGCTATTAAGTCCGGGGCAACTGTCTTCCTGCATTCGAGAACTGCCCCCGACTGAGGCAGATCTCTTAATAAGATGGCTGAACTGATTAATATTCACCTTATTTGGGTTCCGGGACACAGAAACATACCTGGAAACTGCATAGCAGATAAACTTGACTGACTGGGGACTACCTTACATGCTCCAAGGGAACTGGATCATGTGGTTCTACCTCTTGCAACGTGCAAACTCTTCTTGAGAATTTGTGGCCTTACGGCAAGTATCGGCAGAAGGTGACTAGTAGGGAACTGTGTACATTCCAAGCTGATGTGGCCCCACGTAGACTTGAAACGCATTAACGGCCTATTGGTGTCATCAAGACCGGACGTTTCACTTATCGTATTGACTAGCAGACACAATGTGTTTGGACACAAGTATACTATATACGCGACAAGCTACCAACAAGTTATATTTGCATACCAACAACAAAAATTACCGATTTGTCAGCGTATGTAGCCCGCTCTTTCCAGAAGGCACAGGCTACGCTAAGCTCACATTTCTTTGTGGAGTTTGCAAATCTGGCTGATGATAGCATCCGCCTAGTCTTAAGCTTTTAGAAACAATCAAAATGGTGCAACGGGTGGGACTAGGAAAATGTCATATTTTTCCTTTTATCCCTATGGTATCACAATGGGCCGCAAGTTTTAAATGAGCCTGACAAACTGACCTAACCTCACATCTCACATCATCAACCTCTTAATTGGAACGGAAATAATGAAATATTTTGTTTATAAAGCGATATAATTGAAAATTCGGTTGCTACAACTGTATTCGGTTGTAGCAACGGTTTTTTATGTATTTTTAATTTAAAAATAATTAACTAAATTAACTGCAACACGGTGAAAAAAATGGCCCAGCAATATATTGCAGGTAACATGCATATGTTTGCGAACATTGATTTCATGAATTGAAGATCTGCTGCTTTGGCGTTTCTTTGTCATCTGCCACGTTTTTATTTTCGACAGTTTTCAACAAACAAATCCACGTTTGGGTCACAAAACCATATATTATACCATATTAATCATTGCGTCTCAAACACAATGTGTTTGGACACAAGTACACTATACTTGCGACAATCTACAAAGATGTAATATTTGCATCCAAACAACAACAAAAATACAGATTTTTCAGCGTGAATATATAAAGTGTTGTTACTTTCGGTGCGAACGAATTTTGCGACACCGTGATAATGCGATTTAACACCGTGCGATTTTTTTCTTTGGGGTTGTGTAAAATCAGGGGTTTCTGCGAATAACCTCGAAACAATTCCTGAGCTTAAATCCGATATTTAACGCTCGGTGAGATACATCGACATCTCTGTGAAAATGGCATGGAAACTTTGTTCGAAGGTTTCAGAATATGTGTGTAACGAGGGGTTAAAAGAGTAATGGCCTGTCATCAGAGCCGTGGAGGCTATTTGACGGATATTTTATTCCAGACTTAATCGGAACATGTCTTCTTTACAATCCAATAAAAAAATCACAACTATCTCAAAAAATATGAGTTTTTATTTTAAAATGAAATAGTGCTTTCTTACTGAGACACCCTTTATAAGAAAAATAAATTCCCACTTTTCAAAAGATTGCCTCAATTGTTTTAGTACATTTTTAGTTCACACAAGTACAATCTCGTACAATCAGTTGTTTAACCCTTTTTGTACAATAACAATATCTCTGTCTTGCCAATTTGGAAACACTAACAAATCCATGATCAAACGCAGGCAGCATCGCTATCAAACACAGGGCCACCCACTCTTTTGAAATTTCAAGTATCGTCCAATGTTATATTGAAAACTACAATCACTTGTCAATAGAACTGGAAGTGATTTATTAAAACTATTATTATTGTTCGTGGATTTTTTTATTATTATTATTATTATTTTATTCAGAAACACAAAAATACTCGTGTTTGATAGATAAGTAGCACCTACCGATGCGAACGCGGTATGACATCATTTGCCAGAACGCGACGGCGCGTCGCAAGGGCCGAAGAAATAAATCGCTTAAATTTCGAGATTATAATTGATTATAATTTCTAGAGCGACTTCAGCGAGGAGATGTCGTGTTTTTTACGTGTTCTTGGAATTTTTGTATAAAGTAAATTGAAAAATTGACTTTTTGGATAAAGGTCTCCTACAGCCATCATTGTTCTAAACAAATTCAATACAGTTCTGTACAGTCTGGCAGATAATCATTTTAGAACGACGCACATATGATGAATTTAAATTTGTCGTTCATGACTTCTCGTCTCAAAGGAGAGGAGACAATTTACAAAAATTTATGCATTTATTCCACAAAAACAAATACACAAAAAAAAAACAAAAAAATAAAAATGTAAAGAAACAAATAAATTCTGAAATAATGTAAATGTCGTGTACAGTTGTTGTCATGGGTGTGAGGACGAATGAATGGTTGGTCGGTCGGTTGGACGGTGGCTATGTTAGCTAGCTACTGCCGGACGGGTTTGTATTCAGAGCAGGCGGTACAAAACAATAAAACGCTGCACACGTCTCCACCAATCACATTTCGAAGACGTAACTCATCTTTTGTACTCACTCTCAGTGCACTCGTCAATAACCTTAAGTTACGTAAATAAATGCATGAACGTCCGTCCATACATGTGTGGATATGATTCATTCAAATCTGAACTAGTTCCGAAACTAGAGGTAAATGCCGCTACTACTGCAGTCCAAGCGTTACTTGGCCAAAAAACTTTACAGTTCAAGGTACTTGGCAAGCAAGCCATATCATCGATTGTCCCCATTCGTATCTAAGTAAATCCACCTCAATGAAAAGACTAATGAAAAAGTGACATTTGCATAAACAATTTCAATTGTAGTTTTCTTTTCATGTTGGCCTTTCAACTTGTCTAAATGCGGTGAGTAAACACGGCCGGGTCTAGAACAAATGCTTAGATAAACTACGTAAATATTTACACACGTATGCAAGTCAACAGTACCACGCCAAAGCCAACCATACAATAAGTACAGGTACATATGTGCAGGGTGATTCATTTACTGGTGTTTTTTTGAAAAATAAAATAAATTAAATTTTATCGGGTAATTTTTATTATACACGCAAAGAAAAAAAAATCGTTTATTGCTCAGTTGCCACAACAGTACTTTGATTGATTTGTATTAATTTATTAATCGCAACCGTTCATGTAGTTCTCCCAAATAAACTCATATATCGCAAATGTGTATCATGTTGTTGCAAACGACATCTCGTTTGCATTAAACACGTACAAAATTACATTTGCCACAAGTTAAAAACCGTTTGCGATAACTGAAATTAGCCATTTTTCTAATGAGAGCACATATTACGAAGAATGTAAATTTCGCTCATTCTCTCGACTGTATACACAGTCTTATCCACCCACTCGTTTGGCATACACACTCACGCATACACATTAAAGTGATCACACACTCTAATGTTTCTACCTTGCCGATATATGAGAAATTGAGGCGTTGTAGTTTGCTGCGCTTTTAGTTGTTATTTGAATGCAAAGCGAGACAGACATGTAGGTATACAGTGAAAAAATAGACAAAAATGCCAATTTTTTTTTAAAACAAACTTTATGGGTAAAACCAAAATCATAAAAGTTATAAATTTAAACAAAAAAGGGCTTTAATTACAACTCGGTTGCTGTAAACGAAAGAACAGTTGCTGGAACCGTTTTTCGTTTCTCACAAACGTTTTTCAGCTTTAATTTTTCATAACTCGTTTATTGCAAACGTTTTTCAGTTCTCGCAAACGATTTTTAGTTAGGATCAACTACAACTCGGTTGCTGCAACCGAGGGAACAGTTGGCGGAACCGGCTTTCGTTTCCCGCAAATCCTTTTTTTCAGCTTATGTTTTTTATAACTCGTTTGCTGCAAACATTTTTCAGTTCTCCCATACGAAATGACATGTATGGCTTAACAGAAGTTCGGTTCTCCCAACTACAGTCCCCAAACGAACTTCAGTTATCTGATGTCAAGGACCTCATTTCTCCAGTTGGTATTTCCAAGTGTACGCAGGGATTCGTCAACCTGATCTCTCCATTAGAGTCTTGGTCTTCCTATTTTTCGCCTTCCTTCGAGTTCGGTTTCGAAAACCCTTCGTGCTGGTTCGTGTTCATCCGTTCTATTGACATGGCCTAGCCAGCGCAATCGCTTTATTATGATTCGCTTAACTATGTCAATGTCGGGATTCAGCTCATGGTTGATGCGTTGCCGATACTCGCCGTTGTGCACTGTAGGACCATAAATTTTTTCGGGGTATTTTCCTCTTGAAGACACCTAAAGATGTTTCGTCTGCTTGCAATAAGACCCAGGATTCTGCGCCAAGACAGGTTGTATGAGAGTCACGTACAGCTGGACTTTTGTTACTCGAGAGAGGGCTTTATCTCTAAAGTGCTTGTTTAGCCCAAAATTACATTTATTCGCAAGCACAATTCTCCGCTTGATCTCAAGGCTGACGTTGTTGTTTTTGTTTACGGCAGATCCGAGGTATATAAATTCGTCCACCACCTCGATATTGTAACGGTTATCAACGTTCGTGCTTTGGTCTAATCGCGTGGAGGCCCTGCTCGTTGAAACCATTAATTTTGTCTTGTCCTCATTTACTGTCAGACCCAATTTTCCTGACACCTTCTCAATTCTTCAAAACACCGCAGTAACTTCTCTCATTGTGCGTCCAATGATATTTATATCATCAGCATACGCGAGCAGCATGTGACTTTTGCTGCTGACGGTTTTATTTATGTTGACAGCAGCTTTTCTCAGAATAATCCCAATTAAGATGTTAAAGAGATCGCACGATCAGGTGTCGTCTTGCCTGAGTCCTTGCTTAGTTTCGAAGGGTTTGGTAAGATCCTTACCAAGTTTCACTGCGGATTTGGTGTTTGGCGTATGAGTTTTGCAGGAACTCCAAGCTCAGATATTGCTTCGTAGAGTTTCTCCCGTATCCGGCTATCGAAGACCGCCTTATAATCGACGACAAATAGATGATAGGAGTCGATTTGTTTTTCGTGGGTCTTCTCCAAGAGTTGGCGTAGCGTGAAAATCTGGGCGGTTGTCGATTTGCCAGGGCTAAAGCCACGCTGTGTGACCGTCGGTGGTGCAATGGTTAGCATGCGCGGCTCTTGTACATGAGATCGTGGGTTCGAACCCTGCTCTGACCACCTAAATATTTCTTTCGGCGGCGGTCACCTCGCATAGTGACGGCGACACTATTGAGTATAAAGCCATGAAAAAGCTTCTCAAAATACCGTTCGGAATCGGTGTAAAACTGTAGGTCCCAATCAGTGAGTGAAAACTGGAAAGCACACAGTTCAGTGATTGTGAGAAGTTCTCCGCTGTTACTTCATGGGATGTAATGGCAAACCATTTATTTATTAAAGCCACACTGGTATGTAACACTCAGGTCAGCGATAGTTGGTTTTATTCTTTCGCACATTATATTTGAAAGAACATTATACGCTATGGATAGAAGACTTATTTCACGGTAGTTGGCACAGATACTCGGTTCACCTTTTTTAAATATGGGACATAGTACACTGAGACTCCAATCGCCGGGCATGCATTCATATAACCAAATTTTGCTAATGAGCTGATGCATGCACCTTATCAACTCATCGCCCCCAGCCTTAAACAGCTCCGCCGGTAATCCATCAGCTCCTGCGGCTTTGTTGTTCTTAAGCCGGGCAATAGCTGTTCTGACCTCGTTTTGGTTAGGAGGGGACCGTCGTCGTTCAAATTGTGATCGATTGACTCAACGTCATTGGATATCTCAGGTACCAATAGTGCGGAGAAATGATCTCTCTATATTCCCAACATGCTCTGCATATCTGCGATGAGATTTCCCTACTTGTCTTTACAGATGGGGGCCCTGAACCATGTCCATTAGTCCCGTTTTTTACTTTTTGGTATAATTTTCGGGCTTTATATTTCTTTCTGTATATCTTGTCTTCAATCTTCCCATTAAACAAGAAATTTGCCAACATATGTTAGTCTAGACACAAACCAAAGTATAAGTACCCAATATAATTGATATTACTGGGTTGTAGCATAATAGTGTTAAAAAAAAGTTGTTTAATTTTTTTTCATTTAGCCCCGCTACGTGCGATAAGGAACTTCGTTCCAAAAATTTTCAACGATCCTGCTCTGACCACTTCGCATAGTGACCGCGACAATATCGAGTATTTAGCCATGAAAACGCTTCTCAAAAATACCGTTCTGAACCGGTTTAAAACTGTAGGTCCCAATCAAAAAATAAAATAAATGGTTTTCCATTACATCCCCTGGAGGGACAGGGGAGAGCGTCTCACAATCAGTGAGCTGTGTGCTTTCCAGTTTTCACTCACTAATTGGGACCTACAATTTTACACCGATACCGAATGGTATTTTGAGAAGCTTTTTCATGGATATATACTCGATAGTGTCGGCGTCACTATGCGAGGTGGCCGCCGTCGAAAGAAATTTTTCTTTAAGGTGGTCAGAGCAGGGTTTGAACCCAGGATCTCATGTACAAGAGGCGCGCACCCAAAACATTGCACCACCGACGCCCCAATCCCAATCAGTGAGTGTAAAACTGGAACTCGCACAAGTCACTCGTTTTTGAGAAGTTCTCCCTAATCCCTTCATGGGATGTAACGGGAAACCATTTTTTTTCTACCGAAAATTCAATGGTAGTTAAAGTTGCTTAGTAACCTTAAAATGTTGCTAGATACATGTTGCTGATATTTTGTGCGAAAAACTTGGTTCTAGTACATGTGCGGATATATTTCGTCGGGGATTCGCAGGCATTTTTTTGTAAGGACTTTTGTAGAAATTCGCTCGAAATGTTGAACTTAATACTGGCCTTATACCAGTAATACACTTTTAATTGTAGATGTGTCTAGACAAATTCGAATACAAATCTAAATCTCCAGCGTAACCTTTAACCGAAAATTATTCGGTTTGATATGAAATTTTATCGTGTATAAATATGTATATCAAACGCTTGCGCAAACAGCACTTCATATACATGGGTAACAATTCAATTGGAAATACCTCATCCACAATAGAATCAATCCATAGAATTGAAGAAGTACTCGCGTGTGTGTATGTATACATTTTCCATGAACTTTACAAATACTCGTACCAGCAATCTAGTAATTTTACGCTTTCTTCAAATTACGCTCGCCGACAGTTGTTGTTGTTTTGCCAAAAGTACCAACTCATTTTTATGAACGTTATCTTCAAAGCAACTGCTGGCGTTCGTGGCAACACATTTTTCTAGCCCATCTGCTTGCTTCTCTAATGTTTATTTCTTTTTACGGGGGCAACCATCGATTCATCTGCTGTTGTTCCCGGTTTAAGTTTTCTCAATTTCTTGTTGAACTCCAATGAAAGGCTTTAACTTTGGGTATGAGTTCTTGGTTGATCGTTATGTTGTTGCCTTTCTTTTGCGAGATGAAAAGGTTTATGAACTATTGTCGTGCTGTGGTTGTTGCCGTGGTTGTATATTGTTTTTTTGTAAGCTTTAATTTCCGCGTTGTTGCGATACCCCGCTCACATTGGTTGCTGTTGTAAACTGATGTTTCTTCTCGCTTCATTTTGGGTTATGCTTGGCCGAAAAATGTATTACCCACAACTATAGCAACAATAACAACAACAACAACACTGGTTACTACTGCCATTTGCACTGGGGCCTTAATGGTTAAAATGTTGAAACCCAAAAACACAAATGCCGCTAAACAGGTTTTTTTTTGTTAAAAATAATCGGAGGTAATGAATACATTTCGATGAATTTTTAGCGGCAACATTAACATGAATATTCAATTAAAAAAGTGAATCTAGCAGCGAAATGTTGTAAAGAAAAAAGTATAGAACCGGATGCTGATCGTCATCACTTTAGCATCAGCATGCGTGATAGATTGTCCCCAAGCCTGAACGGCACCAAGCTGTTTAAAGGCCTAAGATCAACATGTCACGTGAAATTTACAAAACTCCATACAAAAAAAGCCCTCCAAATATCGACGAAATATTTTCGCACGTGTAGTAAATACTAAGTTGATGACGCGAAATGTCAGCAACATGTAACAAGCAACATTTTAATGATTCTAAGAAAAATGTAACGAGCAATCAAACTGTATTAAGAACTGATGTGTTACCAACTCTCATTCAATTTGTCAAAAAGAGGATTTTTAGTTAAAAAAAAAACTGGAAAACAGAGGAAAATATAAATGGCAACACTAATATGTAGCTGGCCCATTTCGTAGGGAACCAAATTGATGTTACTCCCTCGGACTGCGTAGTAAGATCAACATTTCACGTTCAATTTTACAACAAAAAGACTTCGAAATATCGACGAAATACGTCTAGTACTAATATACATACATATTCACGCGAAATATCAGCAACATGTATCGCGCAACATTTTAATGTTTCTAGGAAAAAAAACCCTAAAAAACTTTACCGTGTTGATCCGTTTCTCAAAAAGAGATTTTTATATAAAAAAAAGTTAAAAACAGAGGGATTAGTTGTCAACAGTGATATGATGCCGGACTATTTGCTCGCCAGGCCTACGTCTACAATTGGCATCTCACGTGAAATTTTACAAAACTCCATACAAACAAAAAAATGCCCTCGAAGTATCGACGAAATATTTTCGCACGTGTAGTTTACTCGAAATATCAGCAACATGTATCGAGCAACATTTTAATGATTCGGATAAAAATCTAATGGGCAATCAAACTATGGGAATAAATGGTGAATGTAGTCAACTGGGATTCAATTTCTCAAAAAATTTTAGTTGAACAAGAACTTAAATACATACAGAGAAACATTTAGTCGTCAACACTGATATGTTGCTGGTGTATTACGCAGCGAAACAAATTGATGGTGCTCACTAGGGCTGCGTACCAAGATCACTGAAATCTCATATGAAATTTTACTAAACTGCGTACAAAAAATGCCTGTGAAATATCGACGTAATATTTCCACACGTGCAGTACTAAGTTTTTCACATGATATAACAGCAACATGTATCCAGCAACATTATAATGTTTCTAAGAAAAATCTAAAATCCAATGAAACTGTGGGAACAAATGATCAATGTTTGTCAAGTTTCATTCGATTTATCGAAAAAAGAAATTTTTGGTCTAAAAAAATTAAAAACGGAGAGATTAGTCGCAAACACAGATATGTTGTTGTTTCATTACGCTGCGAAACAAATTGATGTTGCTCACTAGGGCTGCGTACCAAGGTCAGTGAAATCGCAAATGAAATTTCACTAAACTGGGTACAAAAAATGCCTGTGAAACATCGACGTAATATTTTCGTATGGGCAGTAGTACAAAGTTGTTTTACGTGAAATAGTAGCAACATGTATCGAGCAACATTTTAATGATCCTGAGAAAAATCTAATTATCAATCAAACTGTGGGACAAATGGTGAATGTTGTCAACTCTCATTCAATTTCTCAAAAGGTTTTAGTGTAAACATAAACTTGCTAGCTTATTTCACAGCGAAACAAATTTATGTTGCTTCCCAGGCCTGCGTACTACGATCAACATTTCACATGAAATGTTACTAAACCCCGTACAAAAACATGCCTGTAAAATATCGGCGTATCACATGTTATATCAGCAACATGTATGTATCAACTTTTTAAGGTCGCTAAGAAGAACAGTAGCAACAAATGAGCAATGTTGTCAACTCTCATTCAATTTAATTTTTTTTAGTGTAAACAAAATAAATAAATATCGCCGAAATATTTCAGCACGTTTTTCACGAACTATATCAGCAACATGTATCGATCGAACATGTATCGATCAATCTACATTTGTAGAGCAACATTTTAATGTTTCTATGGAAAATGTAATGACCAAGCAAATTGTAGGAAGAAATGACGAATGTTGTCAACTCTCATTAAATTAAAGAAGTGATTTTTAGTGTACAAAGCCCTAAAAATTGTGTTGAATATTGTCGTGAACACTGATATGTTGCGAAGCAAATTGATGTTGCTTAATATTTTTCACGCGAAGGATCTTACTACTCGACTTTAACTGGGTTCTTCTGACTTTGATATTTAATGTGGGTTTAAGTAAATTCAGAATGTAATTAGGCAAGACATAAACCATTTTTTTTTACAGAATTCTTTTGTTTTTCAACAGAGACGCTACAAAAGTAAATCGATAGGGACAGCAAACGACGCCATATTTTTCCCCGCTCTTTTGACATTTCTCTTCAGTAAGATTTGCCATTTCATCATGGAATGATATACGAGCCAACAACGAGTCGAAATTATTAAAATTTACTACCGAAATTTGGAGTCAGTGGCCTCAACTTTAAGAGCGCTACGTCCAATTTATGGTCGTCATAATCGTCCTACCAAATCAACAATTGGGCGTCTGGTGGAAAAATTTAAATCCACAGGCACAGTACAAAATGTACCCGTGCCAGTGAGACAAAGAAGTGCCCGTAGTGTCGAGAATATTGCTGCCGCTGAGGCTTCAGTTCAAGAAAGCCCAAATGTGTCTCTCACACGTCGTTCTCAAGCGTGGGGCATCTCTGTGACGTCGTTGCGGCGAATTTTGCGAAAAGATCTTGGCCTACATCCTTACAAGATCAAATTGACGCAAGAACTGAAGCCGCTTGACCACCATAAGCGTCGTCTGTTCGTGAATTGGGCTGAGCAACAACTTGAAAATGATTCGGATTTTCATCGGAAAATCATCTTCGGCGATGGGGCTCATTTCTGGCTGAATGGCTTCGTCAATAAGCAAAATATGCGTTATTGGTCAGACAGCAATCCACATGTAATCCACGAGTCATCATTACAAATTACGGTTTGGTGCGGTTTATGGGCCGGCGGCGTCATTTGATTTGGGCCGTACTTCTTCCGTGATGATCAAGACCGGCTCATTACTGTGAATGCGAATCGCTACCGTTCAATGATAACCGAATATTTTTGGCCCCAATTGGATAATATGGACTTGGAGGACATGTGGTTCCAAAAGGACGGCGCCACAAGCCACACAGCGAATGCCACAATCAATTTATTGGAAACCAAGTTTGGTGAACGTGTTATCTCACGAAATGGCCCAGTCGATTGGCCGCCTCGGTCGTGCGATTTGACGCCGTTAGATTATTTCCTGTGGGGCTACGTCCAGTCTATGGTCTATGCCAACAAGCCAGCGACGATTGATGAACTTCGTACGAATATCGAACGTGAAATTGCAGCAGTATCGGCCGATTTATGCTTGAAAACCGTCGAAAATTGGGTTCAGCGTCTGGACTTCTGCAAGCATGCCCGTGGTGGCCATGCAAAAGAAATCGAGTTCCATACATAATGGCATCGAACGTACTTTCACAGGAATAAAGAATTTCATTGGTATCTAAAACCGGTTTTGTTTTATTTAAAAAAACTTTTGTAGCGCTCATATTGAAAAACACATTATATGATTCGATCTGAAATTATTTCTAAGAAGAATATTTTTCCATTGCAATTAGAAAAATGTCAATAGTCGGCACCAGGATTTTAACTCACGTTGGCGGACGATCGTTTCGAATTTTGTGATTCTTCTTATCAGTGCCTTAGCGTTCTACGCTAGCGACCGTCTTGTTAGCATTGTAACTAATTACACTTGTCGTCGTAGGGGTTAATCTCCTCTTTATATGTCTCGTGGGAACGGCTTTATTCAATTCAATATCACAGGTAGCGTAGCTGTCGTCTTCAATAAATCCATTATTAGTCACTTGTTATACGGAGATGAATGAATTGTATAAATATCTTATAGAAAATATATTCCACCAATTACCTCTATACAACTTTTGCTAAATTTGACAATAGAAAGTGGTTTTTCGAGTGACAGCCTAAGTGGTTAAAAAGTGTATGGTATTTTATAAAGCGGTAGAAACAAACGCAGGCAGTTACTGAATGATTTATAAAATTATAAACGTAGTGAAGTGACTACTTGCGTTTTATAAAATGCCACGGTAACGTTGCCAATATCATGGTTTATAACATAAGGGTTGCATGCGATAGTTTATTGGGTGTTGCCTTGTCACACTGACAATCAATTTAGCAATATATAATGTAGGCTGTTCTGTTCCGCTGGCAATACTCAAGCGATGCATAAAAACTAGTGTTGCGGGAAAAATAAAGGGAAGCAAAATTAAACAACATCGGTTAAGGCTTGCGGTGTTCTTTTTTTGGTTAAAACTAAGAATTTTATTTTACGTGGATCTTTTTTCTAATACGATGCGGTGGTCCAAAGTTACTCTACGAGATTTGTCAACCCTGATATGTTGCTGGCTTATTTAACAGCGAAACAAATTGATGTTGCTCCCTAAGCCTGCGTACTAAGATTAGCATCTCACGAGAATTTTTACTAAACTCCGTACAACACAATGCCTGTGAAATATCGCCGTAATATTTCCGGACGTGTGGTACTAAGGTTATCACCCGATATATCAGCAACATGTATCGAGCAACACTTGAATGTTTCTAAGAAAAATCTAATGGCCAATCAAATAGTAGGAAAAAATTATCAATGTTGCCAACTCTCATTCAATTTATTTTCTTAGTGAAAACATAAATTTAAATACAGAGAAACATTTAGTCGTCAACACTTATATGTTGCTGGTTTGTTTCGCAGCGTAACAAATTGATGTTGCTCCCTAGGCCTAAGTACCTACATAGATCAATATTTGTTGCTGGTCCATTTCACAGAGAAACAAATTGATGCCTGGGTGCTAAGATTAGCACCTCACATGAAATTTTACTAAACAAAAGAATATCTGTGAAATTATACTTCAGCAACATATCAGCAACATGTATCGGGCGACATTTTAATGTTTCTAAGCAAATTTAACAACCATTCAAATTGTAGGAAGAAATAATGTCGTTCAGTATCTCAAAAAATTTGATATCTAGTTAAAAAAAAAATTAAAAACAGAGGAAAATTTAGTTGTCAACTCTGATATGTTGCTATCCCATTTCTCAGCGAAACAACTTGCTGTTGCTCCCTAGGCCTTCGTACCAAGATCAACATTTAACGAGAAATGTTACAAAACTCTGTACAAAAAAATTAATTCGCAATACCGCCGTAAGATTTTCGCACGTGTAGTACTAAGTAGTTCACTAGAAATAACAGCAACTTGTATCGAGCAACATTTTAATGTTCCTAAGAAAAAGCTAATGACAAACATAACAGTAGGAACAAATGATCAATTTTGTCAACTCTCAGTCATTTTCTAAAAAATTTTAAGTGTAAACATATATATAAATACAGAGAAACATTTAGTGGCCAACACGGATATATTGCTGGCTTATTTCACAACGAAACAAATTGATGTTGCTGCTCCCTAAGCGTGCGTACTAAAATTAGCATTTCACCAGAATTTTTACTATACTCGGTAAAAGAAAATGTCTACGAAATATCGACGTAATATTTCTGCTCATGCAGTACTAAGTTTTTCACGTGACATATAAGCAACATGTATAGAGCAACATTTTATGTTTCTAAAAATCAGTATGTTGATCAATGTTGTCAACTCTCATTCAATTTCTTTTTCTTTTTAGTGTACACATAAATTTAAATACTGAGAAAGTTTCCGTCGACAACCCTGATATATTGCTGATTTCAATATTTGTTTTCAAATTTTGTTTCAGTATTTTTTCATTAATAAACATCTCGTTACGCAATTTTAGAGACCCATACTGGAACCAACAACTGATGTTGTTTTCTAAAATTTCACTCAATTCGTCGACTACAATCCAAAAATTTTTTTCCTTTTATTTTTCCTGCAATAAACAGATTTTCACCCATCGTTTGATTGCCATTAGGAAAAAAATTTTAAATTCCCAATTTACGGGTCACACTAATATACATATGGACCCACATAATTATATGTAAAAGCTTGAAATATACAACGACCACGCTGCTGTTGATGATGACTCTGGCGATGACACTTTGGCATCCATAGCTGGCTGGTGAACATAATAGCCGGCGCACAGTGGTAGAAATTTCGAAAGCTTGCGTTTGAAATGATTTTTAGAAGTGTGAAATATATTCGCGAGTCTAAATTGAAAGTTCGAACAGAATGGTATTCCACTAAACTTTCCTTGCACCCCTCGTGGCCAGGGACAAAGTTGAGAAAAAAAGCTTGAAATTTTCTTAAACATACGAGGGGTTCCTACTTAAGTTGTGTTAAAAATAAATACGTAGAATATAAATACATACATATATATCATTCATAATTATATATACAGAGTGATTCAGGCAGTTCCGGGCAAATTTCTCCAGCGTATTCCTTGGCTCATTTCATGAAGAAAAGTCCACTAGGACCATGTCCGAAAATGCAAGGGTGCGAAATGGCAGCGGGTTCAAAATTTTCGGAGTTGCTGACTTCTGAGCCAGTGGTCGGATTTTTTTGTTTTTGGGCTTGCGGGAAAGGTCTTTAAGAGACCTTTCAGAGATCATACAGAGTGAGTTCAAAATCCCTCTCACGACTCAATATACATACATCTCGCGAGGTTTCGGTCAACAAACGCGCTCTTGAGTAATCGTAGACGCGAAAAACGAGCAGTAAAACTACTCGTGATTACTTTCATTTCTGTCAGACTCATACGCTCCCGACCGCGTGCGTTTGCGTTGAGACACAACTACTGTTCGCACGTACCTTAAAACCCTTATAGTGAAAAAAGTACAAACAAATAGTACAAAAAGAATTTAAAATTTGCCAAAGAGTACAAACAATGTACAACAATTCTAGCAAACAGTGTATAAAGTGTCCAAAGAATACAAAAAAATTTACCAACTTTCACAAAAAATGTACAAAAATATACCAAAAAGTACATAAAAGGTGACAATAAGCAAATAAGTTGTACCAAAAAGTTCATAGACTGTATCAAAGTGTATTAAAGTCTAAAGTCTACCAAAACGTAAATGGAAAGTACGTAAAGTGTACCAAAAATTTTGGTAATGTGTGCCAAAATGTTCACATAGTATACCAAAATATTCACCAAAGAGTACATATTGTACTACAAAAAGTACATAATATGTCCAAAGTCAGTACAAAAAGAGTACCGAAATGCGCATTGTGTAACAAAGGAAGTATATAAAATGCTAAAAAAAACCAAAAAGTACAGTGTTCTGAAAAAAGTACATGAAAGGTACCAACAACTACTTTTTGTACAATTGCTGGTACATTTTATGTACATTTTTGGTACGTCTATGAACATATTGTGCGTTTTTGGTACATTATATAGTCGTTGCTACGTTTGTGTACATTTTGACACTTTTTATGAACTTATTGGGTTCATTGTTAAATGGGCCAATATGTAGGTAATGTGTGCCAAAATGTTCAGATAGTATACCAAAATTTTCACCAGAAAGTACATATTGTACTACAAAAAGTACATAATATGTCCCAAAGAGAGTACACAAAGAGTACCGAAATGCGCATTGTGTAACAAAGGAAGTACATAAAACGCTAAAAAATATACCAAAAAGTACAGTGTACTGAAAAACGTACATGGAAGGTGCCAAAAAGTACTTTTTGCACAATTTGTAAAATTTTTTTGTAAATTTTTTGGTACGTTTATATTGTGTTACGTTATATTGTGTATTTTTTTGGCGACAATATATACTTCTAGATAAATTGTAAATTTTATGTACATTCTTTGATACATTTTGTGTACTGTGTTTGGTATATTATATACTCGTTGGTATGTTTGTGTACTTTTTGGCACTTTTTATGAACTTTTTGGGTTCATTGTTGAATGTGCCAATATGTAGGCAATGTGTTCCAAAATGTTTAGATGGCATACCAAAATATTCACCAAAAAGTACATAATGTACTACAAAAAGTAGATAATATGTCCAAAGAGAGTGCACAATGAGTACCGAAATGCCCTTTGTGTAACAAACGAAGTACATAAAATGTTAAAAAAATATATACCGCGTAACAAAAAGTACGTAAAAAGTACCAAAATATACTTTTGTACAATTGTTGATACATTTTATGTAAATTTTTGTGTACTTTTTGGCGACAATATATACTTCTAGGTAAATTATAAATTGTATGTAATTTCTTTGATACATTTTATGTACTGTTTTACTCGTTGGTACATTTCTGTACTTTTTGGTACTTTTTATATACTTATTGGGTTGATTGTTGAATGTGGTACATTTCTCGGTACTTTTATGTACCTATTTTGTAATAATATGTACTTTTTTGGTACATAATGCCCTTTTTTGTACACATTATGTATTTTTTGGTGTACTTTATGTACTTCATGGTATATTTTTTGTAATTTTTAGCAAATTTTATGTACTCCTCAGTAGACTTTATATACTTTTTGGTACATTGTATGTACTCTTTGTTACACTTTATGTAATTTATTGAACACTTTATGTACTTTTTGCTGTATGTGCGTAAGTTAGACACATTTTTGATGCACTGTATTTACCTTTACTGTAGCATGATATGTACTTTGTGTTAATTATTTGTACTTTCCGATACAAATTATGTTAATAAACGAGAACTCCACTCCATATTCGTTTAATCTCTCTCTATCTCCTCTCTATATAATAGCTCTTGCGACTCGCGTACGGTATGCGAGCTGCTCCCGAGCCCCTCTTTTTAGTCTTGACAAGACCTTTGTTTTTTTTTCAAGACATTTACTGTAGCGAAGTTGCGACAACCAAGTACCTCGGGATACTATTGACAAAGCATTCGTGAAGGTGTGTATGTAATTACGGTATGAAGTAAAAAGAGTACGAGTATTTGGTTTTGTGCTCTACAGCTTCAAAACATACACGAATGCCGTTTTTTCAGAACACTGAAGTATTTGACTGCAGCAACTTCGCTACAGTTCATGTCTTGAACAAAAGCAAATGTCTTGAATGACTATTCAAGACGTCTTGTGCAGAGATAATCTCGTTTTATTGTTCCTAAATTGTATGATATTAACGTGGGCGACATGAGGGATTTTCTCAAGACGGTGCCATATGTCACACATCTCGAGAAACAATTCAGTTACATTTAATTTTGAGTGAATTTTGGGACAGCCTTTATGTTAGCTTTCCCCTTATCAGCAGCAGTCTGTTCTGCTGTGTTTATTTAACAGTTTTTTTTTGAGTGTAACGAAGCGACGCTATAGTAAATTCACTTATACTTTTTGTTCCAAAAACTGATTTCGATTTCGGAATCGGAAACTTTTACTGTAAGCCAGTGACGATTGTTTTGTATTGACAACAAATTAAGTTTTTGCTTGTGCGTATTTTTAGAATTTCATACCACTGTGCGGGGTGAATGAATACAGTAGTTATACAGATGTAGTTCTACTTACAATATGCAATTATACCATGTGTATATGTACTTACACACGTTATATGCATTTGTATGTATGTATGGGTATCATGACCTATTATGTGGTACTTTATAATGGAAGACACCCACACCATGGCTGTCACTTGATTAATAAATTCGAGTATCTCGCATAATTATAGTCCAGGGAATTTAAGGATGTCGACCATTGAGAGACAGTATAAAAGCTGTAAATTATAATAATGTTACAAAATTTCACAAATCTGTATCGGGAACGGTGTAAAACATTGGGCCAAATCATATGGCTCTTTGAGTGGGAAAAACTCTTCCCAATCTGTTCAATGGTTGTAATAAGAAACTAAGTTTTATTTTTTTTGAATTATGAAAGATTTTGCCAAACAGAATGAGCCAATCTCCCAATAACCAATTTTGCATTTTAATCGTATCATACGACCCTGGAATTCATATAAAAATAAATTTATAAAAAAAATTCACTTTCAAAACATGCAAATGTCATCAGCTCGCGATGTCATGGAATGCGTTAAACGTGAGCAAATGCGAACGTTTTATCCTCCTCCGCCCCAGCGCAGCCATTTATCCATCCGGTCGAATGTGGTGACGCGTCCACGACTACAATGATGATGACATCCATTCATCCATCCATCCATCCATCTAACTATCCTCTGCTTATGTCGTTATTATTATTATTACTTATGCGATTTATCTGTTGTTATTATTGTTGCCCCATCTATCTAACTAGGTATGTGTCAATGTTATCAAAACGATGTCATCATCGGAGTCAGCAGCCGCGGCAGCATTAGTCGCGGCATAATAAGCCTCAGTTGCACTTGTTCTCGCCGCTGCAGATTTCATTTTCTTGAATGATATAGAAACCTACATTCCCATCACTTTAATTGCTTATTTAGGCACTTAGGTATCCGTCCTCTCCATCAGAATTCGTATGTCTTTTCTTGCAAACAACTACGTGGCTGGTCACGGAACGCATTATAATTAAACAAACTCAAGCGAGATTCTAGCGTAAAACGGTGACAGCTGTCACTCGCAATTTGATAATTGCTGATAAACACACACTACGAGAGACACTGGCACTGCATTCTGATGGTTGTTAGCTGATAGGACGCCGGTAGACCCCTTTCGAATATGTCAACAGCAATAGAAGCTGGAATTTAGTATTCTGTCTTTATACCTACACGCATCTAAGCCAGCATTTAGATTTAAATAAAGCCATTTCAGTATTGATTCGATTGTGGCAACCAAATTTACAATTATTTTCGTTGCATCAACAAAAGTTTTAATTATTTCGATTTCAATGCCTAAATTTGGAATTAATTCGGTTGCAACAATCGTATTTATGAAAATCATGGTTGCAGCAATCGATTTGAGGTTTCTGCAATCGATTTGAAGTTTCTGCAATCGAATTGAGGTTGCCACCACAGAATTTAGTTCTCTACTTCTGAATGCATAAGATTTCTTGCAGCATCTACGATATGTGGCTGCTCTAAAAACGCATTATAATTAAAAAAAACTCAAAACGATATTCCAGCGCAGAACTGTGACAGCTGTCACTTTCAATTAGATAAGTGTTTATAAACACACACTACGATAACTTGCAGTTAATTCTGATGACTGTTAGCTGATAGGACGCCGGTAGAACTCTTTCGAATATATCAGCAACAATAGAGGCTGGAATTTATTATTCTGCCTGTATTTCTGCCAGAGGGTTCATTAAATCGACATTTTCGTATAATCGGTTTTCGGTTTAGTCGAAAAATCACATTTTCGAAGAACTAAACTGAATTCTACTTATACTTTAGTATGTTACATTAGTTTGGATTGAATTGAATTGGATTGAAGTGAATGGGATTGCATTGAACTGAACTGAGCTGAACTGAACTGAATTGAATTGAATTGAATGGAATTGAATTGAATTGGATGGGATTGAATTGAATTGAACTGAATTGGCTTGAATTAAACTGAATTGAATTGGATTGAATTGGACTGAATTGAATAGAATTGAATTGAATTGAATTGAATTGACTTGAATTGACTTGAATTGAATTGAATGGAATGGATTGGAATTGAATTCAATTGAATTGAATTGTACTGAACAGAATTGACTTCAATTGACTTGAATTTAATTGGATTGCATTGAATTGAGTTCAATTGAATTTAGTAGAATGGTATGGAATTGAATTTAATGGAATTGAATTGATTTTATTTTACTGAAATGATTTGAGTTGAATTAAATTAAATTGCATTGAATTCAATTAAATTGAATTGAATTGAATTGAATTGAATTGAATTGAATTGAATTGAATTGAATTGAATTGAATTTAATTGAATTGAATTGAATAGAATTGAATTGACTTGAATTAAATTGAATTGAATTGAACAGAATTGATTTGAATTGACGTGAATTGACCTGAATTGTATTGGATTGCACTGAATTGAATTGAATTGAGTTCAATTGAATTTAATGGAATTGAATTGATTTTATTTTACTGAAATGATTTGAATTGAATTGAATTGAAATGAATTGAATTGAATTGAATTGAATTGACTTGAATTGAATTGAATTGAATGGAATTTAATTGAATTGAATTAAATTAAATTGCATTGAATTCAATTACATTGAATTGCATTGAATTGAATTGAATTGAATTTAATTGAATTTAATTGAACTGAATTGACTTGAATTAAATTGAATTGGACTGAATTGAATTGATTTGAATTGACGTGAATTGACTTGAATTGAATTGGATTGGTTGGATAGAATTCAATTGAATCGTATTGAATTGAATTGAATGGTATGGAATTGACTTGATTTTATTTTACGGAAATGATTTGAGTTGGAATGAATTGAATAGTATTGAAATGAATTGAATTGAATTTAATTGAACTGAATTGACTTGAATTAAATTGAATTGGACTGAATTGAATTGATTTGAATTGACGTGAATTGACTTGAATTGAATTGGATTGGTTGGATAGAATTCAATTGAATCGTATTGAATTGAATTGAATTGAATTGAATGGTATGGAATTGACTTAATTTTATTTTACGGAAATGATTTGAGTTGGAGTCAATTGAATAGTATGGAATTGAATTAAATTGAATCGAATTGAATTGAATTGAATTGAATTAAATTGAATTGAAGTTAAATGAATTGAAGTGAATTGAGTGAAATTTAATTGAATTGAATTATTTTGAATTGAAGTGAATTGAACTGAATTGGATTGAATTGATTTGAATTGAATTTAATTGAGTTAAATTGCATTGAATTGAATTAAACTAAATTGAACTGAATTGAATTGAATTTGAACTAAATTGAATTGAATTGCAAAGAATTGGAACTGAGTTAAATTGAATTGCATTGAATTGAACTGAATTGAATGGGATTGAATTGAATATAATTCAAATGAATTGAATTGAAGTGAATTGAATTGAATTGAACTAAATTGAATTTAATTGAATTAAATTGAATTGAATTAAACTAAATTGAACCGAATTGAATTTGAACTAAATTGAATTGCATTGAATTGAACTTAATAGAATTCAATTGAACTGAATTGACTTGAATTGATGTGAATCGAGTTCAATTGAATTGAATTGAATGGTATGAAATTAAATTGATTTTATTTTACTGAAACGTTTTGAGTTGGATTAAATTGAATAGAATTGAATTGAATTGAACTGTATTGAATTGCATTTAATTGAATTGAACTGAATAGAAATGGAGTGAATTGAATTGAATTGAATGGAATTGAATTGAACTGAGCTCAATTGAATTGAATGGAATTGAATTGAATTTATTTTACTGAAATGATTTGAGTTTGATTAAATTGAATTGAATTGAATTGAATTGAATTGAACTGAATTGAATGGAATTGAATTTAATTGAATTGCATTGAACTGAATTGAACTGAATTGAACTGAATTGAACTGAATTGAACTGAATTGAATTGGTTTGGATTGAATTGAATTGAATCGAGTTCAATTGAATTGAATTGAAGTGGATATGAGTGAATTGAATCGAGTTCAATTGAATTAAAAAAAAAATAAATGGTTTCCCATTACATCCCATGAAGGGACCGGGGAGAACTTCTCACAATCACTGGAGCTGTGCGCTTTCCAGTTTTCACTCTCTGATTGGGACCTACAGTTTTACACCGATTCCGAAAGGTATTTTGAGAAGCTTTTTCATGGCTATATACTCGATAGTGTCGCCGTCACTAAGCGAGGTGACCGTCGTCGAAAGAAATTTTAAGGTGGTTGGAGCAGGGATCGAACCCCGGATCTCCTGTACAAGAGGCGCGCACACTACCCATTGCACCACCGACGGTCATTGAATTGAATTGGATTAATTTGAATTGAATTGGATTGAATTGAACTGAATTGATTTTATTGAAATGATTTGAATTGAATTGAACTGAATTGGATTGAATTGAATTGGATTGAAGTGAATTTAATTGAATTGAAGTGAATTGACTTGACTTAAATTGAACTGGTTTTAGGTTTAGGTTTATTCGAAAATAACGTCTTTTAAAATACCGGCACGCGGTTAATTGCAAATAAAAACGGTTTCGCCGGATTTTCGGTTTCTGTTTTGAACACTGTAATTTCAATTTGAAATAAATCGTGCGAACATTCTAATTTCGGTTTACGCCATGATTTTTGGGAAATGAAGTAGAATGGATTAGGAGAAGAGGAAAAAAAGTGGAAAAAACACAGCAGATTTAAAATAAAATGGAATAGAAGCAAACGAAAATTGTTAATAAAAAGGAGTTGAAAAAACCACCAAAAGTAAATGTTTTTTTTTGTGTTTTGCTCGTTTCGTTCCAAATGCAACCCTGAACCCACAATTTTTCAGCGAAAATCAGATCTGTTCCTGCAAATCGTTGTCATCAAATTTACACTATTCCATTCTATCTCTGCAAATGAAAACTTTGACATATCCAACATTTTATTTGTCATAGTCTAACATGACTCTAACCGACAATAGAGTATTTCTTATAGTTGTGGACAGACGTAATAATTCTGGTAACATGAGTTTCTTTGCTATTTATATTGTGAAATCTATTCTGTCCATATGAAAGGCATTGGAGATCTTCGTAGTTGACTTTCATGCATTGCTTGAGCTGCAACTGATAGACGGACTATCCTTCAGAGTTGCTGCTGCAGTTGCTGGTGCTGGCGCTGCTGTCATTACCATTTAACACAGGGCTACTAAGTATTGGATTACCAACGAGTTGCGACAACAAAACACACTACATTGCAATTGAAGTGCAAAAACACTTGCAACAGTTGCAGTTAATTAGAACGGCAAGTATTAACCGCTTCAGCAATGGTACACTGAAAAGAATAGTTACGTCGCATGAATGAAAGTGAGCAAGACCAGAGACTCGTCGCTACAAACGGTTTTATAAATTTAAAAAGTTTCGTCACTATAATGAAAATGTTTCATCATTTCTCTGAGATGGGTAAAAAGAAAATTGCAGTGAAACAACACTTGCAATAGTTGCACTTAATTCGACTTTGGAATGAAGAATAGATGGAAATTTATGGGCGAGTACATATGTAATATTACTTTCGTACAGCAAGTCAGATCTACGGAGACAGTCCTACATGAATTAGTTGGTCTCATAGAGAAGTCATTGGCTGCCAAGCGGTATACGATGGTTACAGTTTACCAGAATTACCAGGTACGACATGGGATGTCTTGGAGGGAACTAGGGTTACCTCTTTCACATAGACTACCTGATCATTGTAGCGTCTATTAGGCGAAAATATTGGCGGTTAGAAAAGCGACCGATTGGGTAAGGAAAACCAATCCAGCAGTGTTTGCGCGTCAATGACAGTCAGGCGGCTATCGAGTTCCTGGAACCTTTGTTTGAAGGTGTTCCGAACATTCCCGATTCCAGGAATTTAAGGTTGTCTATCCCAAGTGATCAAACAGATTATGGGAGCGTTTATTCGGCGGACAATTTGGCAGAGTTGGAGCTAAATGTCTATTCTGACAGTCAGGTGGCTATCAAGTACCTGGAAGCAGTATTCCCGAACTCAACATCTGCCCAAGAGTGCGATGGATATCTCGCCGAGATGGCTTTGCCATATTCACCTTATATATGTGTCAGAATACAGGGACATTCGGGAGAACTATAGAACGCATATGATTGTGAGACTACCTCTCAGGTTCTACAGGAACTGGAACGTGTTGGCGTCTTGTAATCATATCAAGTTTGAATGCTCCTATGTGATAATGCAGGAGAGGTGGATGAAAGGTTAAGATTATGCACACATAAGGAAAGTATGACCGATATTAGATAGAAGGAGGTCTATGAACCTTTTGTCTATGGTTAGGCTAAAAAACTTAATGAGTAAGTCATACTTGACGGGACAGTGAGGATGAAGGTCATGGCAAACGGCTTTGTACTGAAGTTGTTACGATGAGGAAGCGTCTAATGAGAATCTTCTCTTCACGTGTCCAGCACTAGCAGGAGGATGTCTGCTTTGGGAGACTTATTATTCAGAGATCTAGGGGACTTGGCATATTTGAGAGTCGATGGGATTTTGAGCTTCTTAAAGCAAACTAAATTGTTCTGCAGTAGACCTAGCGCATAATTTCATTACCGTTTGGTATCCAAATGGACTGACCAATAAGTTCAATTGAGTCGTTTATCGACTGACACCAACACCTAACCTAACATTGTGAATGGTTGCAAAAAAGTACTCGGCGAATTTATTCGAGTTGAAACAGCACTGATTACGATAACGTCATTGCTTAATGTGATACAATTAAGTTTCTTCGCATAAGCGAATGTTTCGTTGAAGCTGTGCACTTGTTTCGTCTGATAAAATATCAAAATAAATTAATGAAATATTGAAAAAGGTATGAGGTAAAAGAAATAAATATTGTTTATAAATCGAAAACATAAAAATCTTTTTGTTTCATTCTTCTTTTTATTCTTCAAAACGCGCAATTAATGTGTTCGTTGCTGCAACGAACATGGAGTTGTTGCAGCAACGCAATGATCAACCTTGCAAGAATCTTTTAAATCATGTTTGATTGCAGCAATGACCAAATCATCGGTTGTATGAATATTTTCATTGTATAAAGAAGAAAAATACCAACCAACACGTTTCATTATAGGGGTTTTCTTTCAGTGTATCGGTTGCCTTAAACGAAATGTTACAATAAGTACAACACATTCTAAACGTAGACACTCAAGTTTCATGTCTTAGAAGTCGAAGGAAGCCTAATATTCTTACGTACCTTGGGGCGGTATTCTGCCCAAGGGGTTAATTGCAATTGCCTAAGACTTTTAAGAGGAACAACTTAGTATCGTCTTACATTGAAGCATAATTACAAAATCATTAGTTCTTTACTTGTAAAGACATATAATTTGCCCGCTATGATAATTGTTCCATTTGGATTTATTGTGAAATTTTTTGTTTGAAATGGTGTCCGATTACTAAGAAGAAGGGATGGAAACCCTTTCAAATGGCACAAAGAGCATAACTGGAAAAATACAGCAACACTTTAAAATAATTTATTTTTGTAGCATCACGAATTACGAACAGGTGTCAATGAAAAATAAAACAACCAAATGGAATTTAACCGCTCCAAAAATGGAATAATAATTGTTACAACTTTTGATAAAACTAAAGCAAATGTTACACTACCAGTTCAAACGAAACGATTTGCAGGGAAACAAATGGAATGAAACTGAAATGTTATATCTTAAAAAAACGACATAATTTAATTTTATTTTTTTAAATTTTTCGCTTCATTTTGAATTTGATGTCGGTAAGTGGTCGCCGCCATTGTTGGAGACCATTTGGATTCTTTTTACCACGGCTTGGTGAGAACTTCGAGCGATAAGTTGCACTCATTGAGTGAATTCAGATTCTGTGGTTTGTTCGTCTGGAACCGTGACTTCAAAAAATCGAAAAAAAGTCTGTAATACAGATGGACAAGCGACCAAATTTCGGCTCACTCTCTTGAAACCAAGACGGCCACTCATACATGCGGTTTTTCGCTACTCACGTTCATCCACGCTCACCTGCGAAAATTGTGACCTTCTCACATTCACGCATGACAAAATTTGATTCACTACGAGCAAGTGACTCGCGGCCACCTCCAGTCTACAAAACTCCAAAATGAGACAATTGGCGACCTGGAAACACATCCTTCAAATTGGCAACAGTCGGTGATTGCACAGGTATGCTTGCAGTTACTCCGCTCTGTTGGAACCACATGCCCTCCTGGCCCAAGTCAGCAATATAATATATTATAAACTTGTTGATCATGGTTCTGTATCCCCACTAGTGACAGTAACCGTGCTACCCAAGGCATCCTCCGACAATGCCTTTCGACGTAAATGGTGCACCATGCAGTGACTTTCCATGGATCTAATGGCTCTTCCTAAATTCTTCTGGGATTTGGAAATTTTGGTTGTTTAAGTCTACGTCCACTGCGTCCTTGAGGCCCTGAGGAGGGTCAGCGTAGTTTGGATGTGATGGAAGGTCTACAAGCAATAACTTGCACTGCTTCCACGTTTTAAGGGCTCATCTTCACCTCTTTCATCAAAATTCGCAGCAGAGACGAACGTGTAATCTCCAATAACATGGAACGTCATCTGGGCGGTGTGTTGACTGTGTATCCGCGACCTCTTCAGTCACAGCGGCGACCAATTACTACGAGGTCTTCCGGAACTGTTGCCTTAGTGTTTGACCAATTGCTCCAAAAGCAACGTGAATTGAGTTGATTTGAATTGAATTGAGTTGAATTGAATTGAATTGAATTGAATTGAATTGAATTGAATTGAATTGAATTAAATTAAATTCAATTGAATTGAAATGAACTGAACTAAATTGAATTGAATTGTAATGAATTGAATTGAACTGAATTGAATTGCATTGAATTGAATTGAATTGGATCGAATTGGATGGAATTGGATGGAATTGGATGGAATTGAACTGAAATGAATTGAGTTGAATTGAATTAAATAGAATTCCGCAGCATTGAATTGAATTAACATGATTTGATTACAATTGAGTTTTATTAAATTGAATTGAATTGAAATTAATTTATTTGAATTGAATTGATTTGAATTGAATTGAATTGAATTGAATTGAATTGAATTAAATTAAATTGAATTAAATTAAGTTGAATTGAAATTAAGTGAATTGAATAAAATTGAATTGAATTAAATTAAATTTAATTGAATTAGAAGGGATTGAACTGAACTGAAATGAAGTGAATTGATTTAAATTGAATTGAATTGAATTCCGCAGCATTGAATTGAATTGAAATGAATTAACTTGTATTGAATTGATTTGAATTGAATTCAATTGAATTCCGAAGCATTGAATTGAATTGAAATGAATTAACTTGTATTGAATTGATTTGAATTGAATTCAATTGAATTCCGCAGCATTGAATTGAATTGAAATGAATTAACTTGTATTGAATTGATTTGAATTGAATTCAATTGAATTCCGCAGCATTGAATTGAATTGAAATGAATTGATTTGAATTGAATTATATTAAATTAAATTGGGTTGAATTGAATTGAATTGAAATGAAATGAAATGAATTGAATTGAAATGAAATGAACTGAACTGAACTGAATTGAATTGAATTGAATTGAATTAAATTGAATTAAATTAATTTGAATTGAATTAAATTGAATTGAATTCGATGGAACTGAACTGAAATTAAGTGAATTGAATTGATTTAAAAATTGATATGAATTGAGTTGAATTGAATTAAATTGAATTCTGCAGCAGTGAATTGAATTGAATTGATATGAATTGATATGAATTGATTTTAATTATATTAAATTGAATTAAGTTGGAAGAATGGAATTTAAATTAATCAAATTAAATTAAATTGAATTGAATTGGATCGAATTGGATGGAATTGAACTGAAATGAATTGAATTGAAGTGAATTAAATTGCATTCCTCAGCATTGAATTGAATTGAGTGGAAATGAATTGAATTGAGGTGAATTGAATAAAATTGAATTCCGCGGCATTGAATTGAATTGAATTGAATTGAATTGAATTGAATTGAAATGAAATGAAATGAATTGACTTGAATTGAATTGATTTGAATTGAATTAAATTGAATTCCACAGCGTTGAATTGAATTGATATGAATTGATTTCAATTGAATTATATTAAATTGAATTGGGTTGAATGAAATTGAACTGAATTAAATCGAATTAAATTAAATTTAATTGAATTGAATTAAATTAAATTGAATTGAATTGGACCAAATTGGATGGAATGTAACTGAAATGAATTGAATTGTTTTAAATTGAATTGAATTGAACTGAACGGAACAGAATTGGATTGAAGTGAGCCGAACTGAATTGAATTGAATCAAATTAAATTCAAGTGAATTGAATTGCATTTAATTGAAGTGAATTAAATTGAATTCCGCAGCATTGAATTGAAAAGAATTGAATTGAATTAAATTGAATACCGCAGCATCGAATTGATATTAACTGAATTATATTAAATTGAATTGAGTTGAATTGAATTGAATTGAAATGAAATGAAATGAATTGACTTGAATTTAATTGAATTGACTTGAATTTAATTGAATTGAATTGATTTGAATTGAATTGAGTTGAAATGAACTAATTTGAATTGAGTTGAATTAAATTAAATTGAATTCCGCAGCATTGAATTGATATGAATTGATTTGAATTGACTTATATTAAATTGAATTGAATGGAAATGAAACGAAATGTTATGAAATGAACTGAAATGAATTGAATTGAATTGAATTAAATTAAATTGAATTGATTTGAATTGAATAGAATTGAATTGGAGCGAATTGGATGAAATTGAACTGAAATTAATTGAATTGATTTAAATTGAATTGAATTGAACTGAATTGAATTAATGTGAATTGAATTGCATTCAATTGATTTCAATTGAAGTGAATTGAATTGAATTCCGTAGCATTGAATTGAATTGAAATGAAATGAATTGGTTTGGATTAGATTAAAATGAATTAAAAACATTGAGAAATATTTAACGACAATAGAAGTTTGAATTTTAGACACGAACCGAGGTGAAAAACATGGGTTTTCGGTTATTCGAAATATAAGTAATTTATAAAACCGGCGTGTGGATATTACTGGTTTCGGTTCTGAACACCCTACTCTCGACTGCAATTGTGTGCCTACACAAAAAGTGTATTTTAGTTTGCAAAATTCTCATACTTAGTGACTGAAATATTCACCAGGTTTTTATGTAAAATTTTACTTTTGCCGCCAGACACTATAAAATCGCATCAATCGAAACAACCTGGCACCATAATAGGTGCCTCAAAGTAAAAATGCCGCCAAGCTCTAAAGAATTTAGCTTGAAACACAACAATTTGTTTAAGCCATCCAACACTGTACATTGAATTTCAATTATGGTTCATAGACATAAACGTTCGTTCCGTATCAACAGTTCGAATCGCGAATCGGAGATCTTGCACCACTCTGTGAGACAAATTCAAAAGTCGCACACAGAGTGCACCGATAATTAAGAAAGATTTGTTGTTTCAGTTTTCTGCTGTTGCTGTTCATAACTTGAATTGTTCAAATTGCTTTGTAATAACAGCAAACAATCCGAGCTATTACTATTAATACCCATATGGAGTAGATGACTGATAGGCAAGAAGGCTGCGTCTACTCACAGGAAATATGTTTGTCACAACAAAAATATGTTTGTAAAAGGCTACTGTTAAGGGAAAAGAAAGCAAACATGTTTGATATTTTACCAAATATATGTTTGATGTTTAAACAATCATTTTGTGCGCTATTTTAAAAAAATTGCAAACAGTTTGTTGTTATGCCGGTAGTTTTGCTGTAATAACAGAGAAATTGCCTGTTGATTAGCAGCAAACAATAGACGTGTTTTTTTTTTGTATCACCTGCTTATCCTTTTTTTCAACCACCTAGAATGGGGGGGGGACCGCTTGAAATCGCTTAGATCTTTATACACAGTAGATGAAAAATAAGTTCAGCAGGGGAAAGAAAACAGATGTAAACATTGAAGTTGTGAGTGGCTCTCCTGCATCACTTGATGGGTTGTAATGGGAAAACATTTTTTTAAGTTTGAAGTTAATAATAAAATTTGTTTTTTAATGTTACCATGTGTTGTAAATTCTAACCGAACACTATACACTCACCTCGTTAACTCTGCCTAGTGTATTAACACAATCTTTATGTCAGCCATCCTTCATCTTTATCCCCTGAGTAGGTACGACGAACACGTGACACACGTGTTCTCCTACTCACTGTACTCCTTCTCCTCCTGTGAACCTCTTATAATGTATACTATACCCTCATTGTGTGTGTTGGTAATCATTGATTGTTGTGCTGCTGCTGTTACTGGACACTCTATACGGAGGAGGGCACACGCTTCATACTGCATATGTGTTCAATTGATGTCGGCCTCACGAGTGAGTTATAATGCGTCTACGGCAAACATGACCATCAATTAGTTGCCACCTGAATGCGACAGGCAGTAGGGGCGAGCGAGTGTTTGTCGATGCCGGTGTTGGACGACATGCCTTGTTTTTGTTGCGTCAAAAGTAATTAAAATTGTGTTTGGGATACAAACGCTTTAAAGCTGAGCAGACAATTTTTATGGCTTGTTGGCACTCAGCTATGTGTGTTTTGTCACCTCGATATGTAGACGAACATAGATGGTAGTTACGACAAACAAAGTGTGTGTGCTATTGATGTTGCTACAATTTGTGGCAAATGCAGCAGTCGCCTTAATTTGAAAAGGGGTATAAGTTGATTGTCAGGTGGCGATTTTTTGTTCAATCATCATTGCAGTCATGCAACTAAATATTGGATGCTAATTCCATTGAAATTAAATATGACGTAGGGGACTAAGGTTGTCAAAAAAAATGAGATTTGTTAACTGTCTTTCTCCAAATTATAGAAATTTTGCACTGTAGTTTTTCAATCTCGAGAAATTTTGATAAAAACTTTGAACTTTGAAATGTTGATTGAAAACTTTGAATTTTGTTGTCTTGCAATTATTCCAATAAAATTTAAATGTATTTATGTGGATTCGTTATTTTTGACAAACTTAAGGATATTTTAGTTTTGGTTGTAACTCCCTTTTACTTTTTAAGGCAAAGTTACCCTCGACTTGGTGCAGTTCTCATTTAGAAATCATCTCTCCTTTATATCGATTAGGCGCACCCACATAAGAAATAACCGAATTAGCTTTAACCGAATTTAGAGGTTGTCAGAACCACATAAGATGTCATAACAACCGAATTAGAGGTTATCACAACACACATTAGATATCATCACATTCGAATTAGATGTTGCCACAATCACTCATAAGGTTGACACAACCTATTGGAAATTTCTCCAGTCGTCTTTCATTTGTGGAGATTAACTTCAGTTGTGACAATTTCAAGTCGTTTGTAGCAACTGTACTTCGGTGGCAACAGCTGAATTTACGCTTGCTACAAACACTTTTCAAACAATTAGTTCTGTAAGTGTGGCAGTCGTTGTATCTGCGCAATTATTGGGTTGGCAAGAAAGTAACTTTGGTTTTCTGATATAGATGGTGCTTTTGTTATTTTTGAAATGTTTTTGATCAGCTGACTAAATTCTTTGTTATAGAGTTCTCCCATAATCGACGTTATAATCGACACCTATCATCTATTTGTCGATTATAAGGCGGCCTTCGATAGCCCCATACGGGGGAAACTCTACGAAGCAATGTCTAAGCTTGGTATTCCTGCAAAACTCATACGCCTTTGCAGGATGACCCTGACGATCACCAAATCCGCAGTGAAAGTTGGTAAGGATCTTACCGAACCTTTCGAAACTAAGCGCGGCCTCAGACAAGGTGACACCCTAGCCTGCGATCTCTTTAACATCTTAATAGAGATTTTTCTGAGAAAAGCTGCTGTCAACATGAATGAAACCATCAGCAGCAAAAGTCACATGCTGCTCGCGTACGCTGATGATATCGATATCATTGGAGGCACAGTTAGAGAAGTTACTGCGGTGTTTTCGAGAATTGATAAGGATTCAGGAAAAGTGGGTGTGACGGTAAATGAGGACAAGACAAAATTGATGGTTTCAACGAGCAGGGCCTCCACGCGATTAGACCAAAGCGTGAACTTTGATAACCGTTATTATTTCGAGGAGGTAGACGAATTTATATACCTCGGATCTGCCGTCAACAAAAACAACAACGTCAACCTTGAAATCAAGCAGAGAATTGTGCTTGGGAATATATGTTATTTTGGGCTAAACAAGCACTTTAGAGATCAAGCCCTCTCTCGAGTAACAAAACTCCAACTATACCAGAGTCCCTTACAACCTGTCTTGCTTTATGGCGCAGAATCCTGGGTCTTTTCGCAAGCAGACGAAACATCTGTAGGAGTCTTCGAGAGGAAAATACTCCGACCTATAGTACACAACGGCGAGTATGAGCTACATATATCCCGACATTGACATAGTTAAGCGGATCAATAAAACGCGATTGCGCTGGCTAGGCAATGTCAGTAGAATTGATGAAGACGAAACAGCACGAAGGGTTTTCGAAACCGAACTCGAAGGAAAACGAAAAATAGGAAGACCGAGACTCCGCTGAAAGGATCAGGTTGACTAATCCCTGCGTACACTTGGTATTACCAACTGGAGTGATAAGGCAAACGATCGAACTGGTTGGCCAAATTTGTTAACTTCGTTTTGTAAGGTCCCTGGCCCCTCGGGGTTGTTCGTGACCGGATAAGTAAGTAAGTAAATTCTTTGTTATACAGTTACACAGCTGACATTTCAAGCTAAAATTTGAGATATGTCATATTATTTCCAGTGGTCAGTTACCGTTTAAATCGTGTTGTGAACAGGAATGATACAAATTAAAATTTTCGGCGTAATTCGATCTTTTATTTCTGAAAAGGCAAAAAACCGCGGAAGCACACCGGGATATATGTGACGTGTATGGTTTGGATTCTTTAACAGAACTCACATACCAAAGCTGGGTCAATAAATTCCGTTCCTCAATTTGACAATCAAAAATGGCCACAAGAGCGGAAAGGCCAAATGAGGTTGATGAGAAGATGAGTTCGAGAAGCAGACAATCTGAAGGTATCAGACACGACCATTGAAAATTATTTGAACTAACGTGGACTTGTCAAAATGCTTGATATCAGGGTTACGAATGAGCTATAGGAAAACCACTTAACCACTTAACTTGCGATTTATTGCTCAAACGCAACAAAAATTATCCATGTTTGAAACGCAGTGTCATTGGAGATGAAAACTAGATTCTTGACAACAATGAAAACCGAAAGCAATTCTGGTCCAAGCACGATGAACGCGCTCGAACTTCATCAAATACTGAAAGAAAATAAATGGTTTCCCATAACATCCCATGAAGTGAGTGGGGAGAGCTTCTCACAATCAGTGCACTGTACGCTTTCTAGATTTATACTCACAGTTTGGGACCTATAGTTTTACACCGGTTTCGAACTGTATTTTGGGAAGCTTTTTCATGGCTAAATACTCGATTGTGTCGCCGTTACTAACCGTAGTCGAAAGAAATGTAAAGTAGTCAGAACAGGGATCGAACCCACGTTGTCATGAACAAGAGTCGCGCACACTAACTATTGCGCCACCGATGGCCACAGCATGATTAGGCGAATATTTTAGAAGGCCTGCTTTAGGCAAGGCCTTGCCAGTTTCCCTGCTGGGAACTTGTACACTTGCAACACTCACGCAAACCGAGGAGTACTTAAATATGTACTGTATGTACATGAGGCATGTAACCCACTTTAAGTGAAGACAAGGAAGCCGGAGTGCGGACAATTCAAAGTCAACAAGTCAAATTTAATAATTTAACTTTTTCACATAATCACTCATTCGGACACACAGACATCTTTGTCCCTACACACAAATGAAGTGGAAGTCAATCATCACCCTGTGGCTGGATCTTTGCTGCTGACAATGTCTACATGTTATGATGACGACGACCACGACGACGACATGAACCCAATTCCAAATACAGTAACACAAAGCTATAGCCCTCATTTGCGATCGTAATCGGGCGTTTCAAGAGGAGCTGCTTGTAAGCGATGCGAAAGATTGTGGTCCGCAATTTCCTCAGATTCCAAAACCTATCGACATTGGACGGACAGATGAACAAGAGTGTCTTACTGCCGCGCGCTGATTATTTCTTTCCATTCCTATTGAATGCAAAAGTGCGACGATCAAGACAAATGAGGATGAAGTACATGGACAGATGAAAGTACAAACCACAATACGACTGCTACTTGTATGTGTGTAAATGTCAAGAAAGTTTTAATTACACATGTATTCATATGTGTAAATGTAAATGTCATAAGTACGCTCATGTACAATGCGACAGCAAACAACATTGATCATATTTCCTGCCATAATTCATTTACACATCTCCCATTCCTTACACGCAGCCACGCATTACATGCCACAGGGTCAAAGTTCAATGAATTGTACTTACGTAAATGCACATTCGTGGCCTTTGGCTGGCGATGTTGGCACCCCCTAAGACGGCCACAAAATATGTACATAATGGTAGTCCATACTGTCCTCTCCGCCCGCAGATCGCATCACAATTGTAACTAGTTAAAGTCAAAATCTTTTCATTGAATTTACAACTAAATACGAATTCTCCCATTTCTTACACTACATGAGCATTTGTGTTTTTTTTTCTTATTTAATGTCATTATGGCAGTCACATGTGTGTGTGTACGAGTCACATTTAATTAAATTTTATGAGAGTATTTTTGTTTAATTAATGCTGGAATTTTTATTCACACTCACACTCACGCCCCATTTTCGTAGCCACATTTATAAGACGATGCCAGCTATTTTTAGTTTCAAACTACGCTTCTTCTTCGTGTCATAGTTGGTAAAGAGGATTTCGCCCCTTCCCCGGCCATTTTATGTACTTGCAATTATTGGACACACAAACTCGTACAAACAAATGCAATCCGTTAATTTAAATGACATTAAGAATTGACGCACTGGGACCCACAGCGATAGAGAGAGAAAGATCTTTGAGTCTGCCTAAAGGAAATGAGCCGGTGGTAAATTGAACTGACACCGGCACAGACCTAAACCCCTATTCCACCATTTAGAAATGGTGCGACCAACTTCTCCCTCGCCCAACAATGACTTGACTATCATTAAATCGATGTTATTGTATTCTCATCCCCTAACGCTCGATGAATTGCTTGGGAACGTGATTTTTTTACGATTTTCTATATTCAAGGAATTGGTTTTTGTGTCAATAATTCTGCCGGCTGGTAATTCAAGTTGATTAAATAATTGACATAATTTTTTTGAAAAAGTAAAAAAAAACGAGAGGACGAGCGTACGAGATTGTCTTGATGGCCGGAAAACGATGAAAGTAAAGGGGAGAGAATTAGACAAGTACAGGAGACAAAAAATATAAGATTTGCGAAACATTTGCAAAAGGTACTACCGCTTTTGATACACTGAAAGAAAAGGCTTTGCCACATGGGTGAAATTGTTCATCACTTTAACGGACAGTTACATCGAAGGTGAGTTAGGTTATGTTAGTTAGTATTGACTCTCCATATTGACAATGTTTACTCTCACTAGTGGGGGCCTTTTCGATTGCTACTTACTTAGTTACACACTGAAAAATCTGTCTTTTTTGTTGTTGTTTGGATGCAAATATAATGTGCTCGTAGCTTGTCGCAAATATAGTATACTTGTGTGCAAACAAATTGTGTTTGCTATTCCACATTACATATTTGAGATACAATATAGGTTTTTGTGACCCAAATGTGGCTTTGTGTGTTGAAAACTGCTGAAACCAAAAACGTAACAGACAACATTGAAACCAACAAGTACCAGATCTTCAATTCATGAAAACAATGTTTTTTTTTTTTATCAAGCCAACACTAAGGGTATGCCCCCTATAAATGCAGTGCATTGTGTTGGCGAAGGAAAATTGAGGTAGTGGAGGATGGAAAGAGGGAGTAGTGTCTGTTGACATTTGCCTTGAATCTTTGTATAACACAATTGGTGGGAAATACACTAGCCGGAAGTTTATTCCACATACGGACTGTACGGCTGAAGAACGAATTTTCTCTATAGTGTGTAGTGCGGTCAACCGGCCACTCGATAAAAAATGGATGAGAGTTCCTGAAAAGCCGCGTACTTCGGCATAAGTTGACGGATGTCCGAGGAACACATACCGTGGAAATATCGATAGAACAGCGATACGCAACCCACATCTCGACGATGCTCAAGGGAGGCAATAGAGTTGGATACCCTACTTTGCCCTATCAACACCGTCGCTCTCCTCTGGACACGGTCGAGAAGTTCCAAAGATGTCATAGGAGTACCTGCGTTATATTCCATCTTTGGCCTAATATAGATGGTGTAGATATTGAGAAGATCAGATGGAGTGAAGTATTTCTTGCACCGCTTTAAAAAGCCCAGACACTTGAATGTATCTTTCGACACTTTAAATACATATTTTGCCCAACGGACATCACATTGTATTTTCATGCCCAGAACATCAAGAGCGTCTGATTCATCAATATTCACACCGTCCATAAACAATGACGACACACCTGGGTCAGGAATCCGCTTATGCGACAACAAACAACACTGGGTCTTACCCGCATTAAAATCTAGTCTATTCATTCGACCCCATTCAATAATGGACACCCGATCCCGGCCGATTGTTTCATTCATCGGCCGGCGTTTGACTTCAATCTCTTGAAGACTTTGGCCGACGGTCGTATGAATAAGAATGACAGAGATTACTGTCATCCGCTGGTCAGATGGTCAATGAAAATAAGAAAATGAGAAGGAGAAAGAACAGAGCCCTGTGAAACACCTGCAGTCAATTTATGCTCGTCGGATGAAACGCCATGTACAACAACTCGTATAGTGTGATCTCTGAGAAAACTCGATATAAATCGACTGAAGTTATTAATGACACCAAAAGCATCGAGCTTTGACAAGAGTGCATCGTACCACACTCTGTCAAAGGCCTTGAAAAATATCAAAAGGCACTACGTTACTCTCACCAAGCCGGTGGATGGATCGACTCCACTGTTCCGAAAGAAACGCTATCAGGTCTCCAGTAGATCTCATTCTACTGCCGATCATTAAGAAGGTCATTGGACTCAAGATATTTCACAAGATGGTGGTTAACCTTAGAGAGCGCACAACAAATTGCAATTGGGCGGTAATTTGCAGGGTTACTGGCATCACATTTTTTTAGGGATTGGCTGGACATTAGCAACCTTCCAACGGGCACGGTATGCAAGGTTGAAAAGGTTGCGCAGTGGACGTGCCAGCGTCGGAGAGCTCCTACTCAAGACCAGTGCTGATATGCGATCCGGGCCCGGGGATTTATTTACTACGAGATTCGCAAGAACCTTTTTAACTCCTCGCGTTCGAAAAAATATCTTGGGCATGGAACAATAGCAATCAACCACTCTCACGGGGAGTGGTTGATTGTTATCCGCCAAGGAATAGCAAGTATATGATTGCAAATATATACATGTTTCCTAAAACTAGTTGCTGGGGCCATTTTTATTTAGCATGTGGGTGGCCTCAAACAACTTAGACCGGCTCGATATGCAGCTTTCGTCCTCCAATTGGTAACACTAAGCTCTCGCATCCAATCTTCATCCTTCTTTCCAGCCACGTCTTTGTCGTCGAATTTTTCGGAGTCCTATCAGTACGTCTTCGAAAACCTTGGCACTGGTTCATTCTCATCCATTCACGTACCATGCGTCCCTTCCGCTTAACTACATCGATGATGAGATGCAGATTATACAGCTCTTGATATATCCGTCGTCGATACTCACAGTTCTCCATTATAGGACCATATATTTTTCGGAGCATTTTTTTCTCAAATACTCCCAGTGATGTTTCATCACCCAAGATTCTGCACTATAAAGCAAGACAGGTTGTATGAGAGACTGATACAGTTGTATCGTTGTTTCTCGAGAGAGACGGTCTTATCACTGAAGTGCTTTCTTAGCCCGAAATAACACCTGTATGCAAGTACAATTCATCCATATGCTCCATATCCAGTTGAACAACGAACCACCTCATCTGCCCTATTTTTCCCTGGAATGTTCCCATCAAACTGCTTGACAATCGCATTTAGAGACGCGCTGCAGTTATGGACAGTTTTTGAAGTCAAGAATACATTTTGCAGAGATTTTATAGCAGCCGGACTGGTAGAGTAGGTGTTGATAACACTGGCGGTGATAACGTTTCATCGCATCGCACGATAAACGAAGATTCTACTCTATCAGACTCTCATACAACCTGTCTGGCTTTATGGTCATATCGCACGCTGATGAAGCCTCACTGGGAGTCTTCGAGAGAAACTGCTCCGAAAAATATATGTCCCTATAATATAGAGAATGGCGAGTATCGACGACAGATGAACCACGAGCTGTATAATCTGTATCCCGACATAGACGTGGTTCTGCGTATCAAAATAGCGCGTTTACGCTGGCATTCCATTAGTATTGATCAGAATGAACCAGTGCCCAAGACTTCGCTGGGTGGCAGTCGTGCGTGGGTGCGTGGCTCTTGTGATTGAGAGCGTGGGTTCGATCCCTGCTCTGACCACCTTAAATTTCTTTCGACTTCGGTCACCTCGCTTAGTGACGGCGACACTATCGATTCAAAATACCGTTCGGAGCCGGTGTAAAACTGTAGGTCCCTATCAGTGAGAGTAAAACTAGAACGCGCACAGCTCACTGGTTGTGAGAAGCTCTACATAATCGCTACATGGGATGTAACCGGAAAATCATTTATCTATTTTTAAGACTTCGCTGGAAAGACCAGGTGGAATATTGCCTGCGAGATCTTAGTGTTACCAACTCGAGGAGAAAAGCTGAAGATCGAGTGGGTTGGAGAAACATGTTATTCTCATTTGAGGCCACCTAAGTAAGTAAGTAAATGTATCGAGCTGCCATCACTACAAATTTGTTTAGTCTCAACGAGGAGAGTAACAGCCTTATTCATAAAAAGTTATGGGAGGTTTTAGAGACGATTTATCATACAAGAATCGTCTCTAAAATCTCGTACAACTTTTTATGAAAAAGTCCGTAAGTATTCATGAGAAGGGATTTGAGTGAATTTAAATTCATTTCTAAATTTGTAATTTCCTTTAGGGCTAAAATATCACGTATTCTCGGGTTAGTGAAAACCCGTAAATGCAGCGGGTGGGATTCGAATTCACATTCACTGGACGATCGTTTCGATGTTTGTGAAACATCATCTTCAGCAGCGTATAGCCTGTGCATTTGTTTTATTTCTTTATTTGCAGAAAAATTAAATGGTGACAAAGTTTGTTTACAACAAAAGAATTTACTTTTACAATAAAATATTTTTATTTACGGTAAAGAAGAGAGAATCTGTTCATGAGAGTGAGACAACTTTTGGGTGTATGTAAACTGGGTTCTTTATTTGGCGCGAAGGTAAATGATGACAGTTTTACAAAGTTCGTTTACAATAAAAGGAACTACTTTTACGATAAAAGTTGTTTATATACGGTAAAGAAGAGAGAACGTATTCTTAATTGCCGCAAAGGTAAATGATGACAATTGTAAGCCAAAGTTCGTTTACAACAAAAGCGAGTATTGCTATAAAAGTTTTTTTTTTATTTACGGGGAAAATATCAACTTTTGCGGTCAACCATGAGACTAATTAGCAAACGAAACATTTTTGAGGCAAACCAAATATTTTTGCACCGAGCAAGCTCTAAAAGTTTTGTTTCCATTGCTTTCATCTCTTCAATAATTTAGCCAGCTGACATTTTAAGGTAACTTGAATAAAATTAAGCATCAACTGTTAAACATTTTGGAATCACGAAAGTAGGGGGACACCCTAATGCCCATGTACACAACTTGCGGTTTCATAACGCCACAACTAGTTACTGCTTTCAAAACCCATGTGTAGATGTAAACGCTGAAAATAAATCTTGATCGAGAAGAAATGTTTATGACTGCGGTCAAACGGTGCTTAATAAGCATAAACACTGGAAAATATGAACATCATTCACTCTGTGTCCAACTGTCGTGCCGAAGGAACAACATGGAAATGTCCGACAACAGCTCGATCCAGAACAGAGCCACAACATACTCGTATGAAACTCAAGTGAGTTTGAGGCAAATGACGATAATGAACTAGGCAAACGATGATGTTTATTTTTAAAATTCAAGTTTGTTTAACCATGACGTCATTTACCTCAAATTCCCATTGATTTGAATGTAAGACCGTACTGCTCCAATTTCGAATGGAGGCAAAACAAAAGCTAAACACTAACAAGAGACTTCCAAGTACCAAAAAAAAAAAACAGCGAAACTCGCATACATACAATCGAAATAGCAACAACAACAACAACATAAAATAATAACATTGCGCGCACGCGTGCGTTCTTTAAGCAGTCAGAAAGTCATTTAGATATTGTAAAGTTCTCTTTCTGATACAAACCGGTTAAAACCTTCTCTTTGGTTTGTAGCAGATGAAACACGTGCTCCATACTTGGTATGGGAGAACGAAGAGTGCACCATACTTCACTTGGCAGTCAGGGATGGGATATGTGGCGCAGTTGTACTATTTGGGGTACAATCTAAACCGGTTTGGTACGATGGCTAGAATCCACCTAGTTTTGCTATATTTCAAATTCCGGCACAATTCTAAAAACATGTTATTTTATATTTTACAACATGTTATTATATATTTAAAACCAGGGTTCGCATTAGCTCACTCTCGAACAACCCCTATCGGGTTGAATTTTGAATCGGTAAGCTAGGTCTCGAGGTGGGATCAAACTTTGGCTCCCGGTTCGTACTTTTTAGAGCTCAGTGTTCAATTGTTTTGATTGTTGTTTTGTATTTGAAAATTTTCAATCTTTTTCGTTTGTCAAGGGCTCGGAGCCGCCATGATTCGACAAGTTGGTCTGTGGCGCAAGACTTTTGGGACGCGAACGCTTTCTATCGAGCCATTGCGAACCCTGTTGTACTAGACTCACAGAAGTAATTGCTTGAAAACAGGTTGTAGCAACCGTAAATTCGGCAGTTGCCACTGAATTGCAGTTGCCGCAACCGAATTGAAGTTGCCGCAATCGAATTGAGGTTGTCACGACTGAATTTAGTCACCACAACTGAAATTCGGTTGGAGCAATCTCTAATAAGTTGTGACAACCACTAGTGTCTCAGACAATCGTTAGTTCGGATGTGATGACATCTAATGTAGTTGTGACAACCTTTAATTCGGATGTAATGATATCTAATGCGGTTGAGACAACCTCTAAATTCGGTTACGGGTAATTCGGTTATTTTTCCTGTAGGTGTACGGAGAATACAATACTTTTTTTTTTTTACCGAAAACACCGTGCGACAGTATTTTTCAATAACGGAATAATCGATATGCAATTGAAGCTTGGGAGCCCATAAAGTATAACTGCATGACCGTTTTTGATTTTGTGGTCGCTTTTTCATTTTAAAGGATCTTAAATTTTCGAAGGATACTCAGGATTTCTTAAACTTGTTGTAAAATTATTTACACTCGTTGTATGATATGAATCTCTGCCTTATTAAACAGATTTTAGATTTTTTTGGTTCACACAAAAGAAATTTATAAAATATCCCCTAGCAAATATTTGCACAAAGATAATTTTGATGTTATACACGCGGGAAAAAATACCGCCCATCAACATATTGCAGGAACCAAGTATATGCTTGCAATCATTGTTGTTGTGAATAGAAGATCTGGTGCTTTTGTTTCTTTATTAACAGTCACGTTTTTGTTGTCAACAATCAAAGACACATTTGGGTCACAAATACATATGTTATTACCTATTATATATTGTGTCCCAAACATTTTATATTGAATAGCTAACACTATGTATACAGACATAACAACGGTTCGGTGTACTTTATGAACTAGTGGAATTATCTGTCCATACGTTTTTAAAAATTAAGCCGTCCGGAACGCAACTGCGAAAGGCGCCCGATATCGAGCAATTGAAGCCCGTGATCTTGATGACATTTGATTCCAACATGACGGCGTTACTTGCCATACAGCCTGTGAATCAGTGAAATTATTGCGAGAACTATACGGTGAACAAATAATTTTACACTTCAGGCCGGTGAATTGATCGTCCAATTCATGTGAGAATACACCTCTAGACTACGTAAAATTTAAAGTCGACAGGGATAATCTGGCTATAATTGAGGAATTCGAAATCAACATGCTTCACGTCATTTGGAAAAATCCACTCGAAATGCTCGAACATGTCATCGAAAAGAATGGGTCATGTTAGCATTAGTTATGGTCAATATTTGCAGGAAGTAATCTTTAAAACGTAAAGAAATGTAAAGAATGATTGTTTTTTTTTTGGTAAAATTGCCCGGTAAAACTGCTTGCTTTATTAAAAAAAAACACAAATGAATCACCCTTTACATTGTCGTTAAAAATTAAACAATTTTGTTACGAGGGCGGATCAATAAGACCGTGACTTTTTGAATGAAACACAGTTTTTTTGGGAAAAAAAAGTTTTCGACATAATCTCCTTTTAGGTCAATACACTTAGTCCAACGTTTCTCCAATTTTTGTATCCCTTCCAAAAAAATAGGATTTTCGAGGTCCATAAAATAGGATTTTTTTTTGATCAATAATTTCATCTTTGCAGCTAAATCTCTTCCACGGAGCCATTTATTTAGGTTTGGAAATAGGAAATAGTCACTGGGGGCTAAATCAGGAGAATTTGGCGGATGAGGTACCAATTCGTAGCCCAATTCATGGAATTTTACCATTGAGACTACACACGTGTGCACCCGTACGTTTATGGTCAATTGAGAGCTAACGCGACACCCATCTTGTAGACAGCTTTCTTAAACCCGACTGATCATTTAAAATCAGTCGTGCCATATGAAATACCTATAGCATCAACAATCTCACACACTTTTACTTTACGGCCAACTCCAAATCATGGATTTTTTCGAAATTTTCGGGTGTATTGCCCTAATTGGCCGTCCAGAACGTTCAGCGTCATTTGTACTAGTGCGACCAAAACGAAAGTCAGTAAATCACTTTTTTACCATTGAAATCGATGGTACAGAGTCCCCATAGTATGTATCAAGCTTTTCCTTGGTTTGATTGGACTCGAAATTCAGTTTTTACCATTTTTAAAAAAATTTACGAGGTTGTATGTTTTGAACAGCTGTTAAACGCAAAGTATATGACGGAACTTGCTCAAAATTTGACAGTGCTCTATTAACAGATGGTACGATACTCGAGGGAAGTTCGAAAAGTTACCGACTTATTGATCCGCCTCGTACAGTCAGTCTGCTTACGTTTGGTACAATCTCTTAGTGATGTTGGTACAATTTACCAATACTCGTACTGTAATCCCATCACTGTTGTGAGAACGAAACGTGTTCCATGCCAAATCGTTTCTCTTTGTATACAAGATATTTTGCCCGCGCATTTGAACTGGCGTGATAGATCTCAAAATGTACTCGTAAATGACGCCACAGCGAGATCGTTAATCGTTTTTGTTTTTGAGTCTGCCGGCGTGACGCCTTTGTTACCATGATCGCAATCAATTAATTTTTATCAGTCTGTGCCGTTGTTAATTAGTAGGCCCTTCAATTTGTATCGGAGTGTTAAGCGAGTGTTTTATAGTTATTTAACAGCAGAATTAGCATTTTAAATCAGCTTTTGGTTTACGCTTAGAATTAATGAGAATTAATAATGAGGAAACAGGGTTCCTGCGGAATAAGGAGGTCTAATCAAAGACTTTGTGTGTGTTTAGATGTAACAAATCAATTGGGTTTGAAACAACGCCTACTGCCTACTAGTTTATAATTAATTATTAATATAAAATAAATTACCATATAAAATAGTATGAACTATATGTAGCAGGGCACGAACAGATAAATAATTTCCACTTCCGTGGTTTTCTATTTAAGCGAAACAAATTGATGTTGCTCAGTGGTTTATGTGTGGACAAACAGAGTGCAACAGAAACATATGTATGGCAGCAGGCACTCTATTTTACAACATGGGGTAGGTAGGTACCTACGGTAGGTGCCTACGATGGGTACCCTTGGTAGTTGCCTACAGTAGGTACTTATGGTAGTTAACTATCGTGGGTATCTATGGTAGGTACCGACGGCTGAGCTCAGGCTACCATGGGGGTCAGCAGGTTTTGACCGGTAGAGTCCGAGGATGTACTCGTACAACGAAAACGTACAAATGTCAGAAAAAGATTCTGCGACATGAAGAAACGATGACACTAGAGTAGATGATTGACTCATATCTGGGAACGACTATTGGTACTGTTCAGCTGTCCACACACCAGTACGCTTAAAAGTTGGTCAAATCTACCGAAACCGTTCTGCACGGTCTAGTGAGCTTTATGGCTAAATCTATTTATCTAAAGGACCACACTCTTGCGGATCTTGTCGATATTGAGAGTGCCTTTAACAAAGTCTTACCGGGATCGATAAAATCGGTTCTAACGGCACTTTGTGTTGGCCACGGCATCATTAATTTGATCTATGGATAATTTACGCGAATGCGCATAACTTCGGCCCTCGAAATATGAATAGAAGAGCACACCAAGGGTGTGTCTCAAATTTAACACACGATAGTATTTTGTTGGAGCTAGGGGAATCAGTCGACACAATCGTACCATATGCTGGCGACCAAGGAATTGCTAAACAGCGAATATACCTCTTCATATGCGAAGATGTGCTCCAGGACTTTGTTAGCAGGCTCTCTATATGGGTCACGAAGAATGGGCTGGGTTCCAAACGCATTTTTCTTTGTGTGCAGCAAAATCTTCGGAACCTCCCAGAAAAGTATTAGCTTTCCTTTACATTCCACGTGGGTTTACACAGACCATGTTACAATCTGTGAGCTAAGCGTTTTTTATATTTATTTCAGAAGTATTAACGACATATTAACGACCATGTTTCATCCCTGTGATGCAGCGTTTTTCTTTCAGTGTTTTTGTTTAAGAACTAACTACTAAAAATAAGTTTGTTATAAAACACAATTTCTTTTTTTGCCAACATTAATCTTATCACTTAATGCAGTTGGGTTTAACTGAACTTTTGTTTGTTACCAAACCGGCGACGACAGATTTTTATCAAAACCTAAAACAACAAGTAACCCATTATGTTAAACCTGCTCAGACATTCTGACCTGTTCCCTGACTTAACGTCATTTTCCTAAGTGAAAAACAAATTGAATTTGAGAACAACAACAACAATACAACTTAACCGCAGGGTCATTGGCAGCAACAAGGACACAGAGAAATACTCGAAAGGGACAGAAATTGTTGCAGAGGATATAACAAGTACATCCACCGTCATCATTACCCACATCATTCACAAGCTGAGGTGGCGATTTTGACGGAACTTAAACAACAGCTGGTGAATGTTTGGGACAATGGCTATCTAATGAACACACTCTCCTCTCCGTTCACCCACAATCACACTGATTTTCAGAGTACAATGTAACCGAAAACCATACACGAATGTGCACACATAGGTATGTGAGTTTGCATGTTGTACATGTTTGCCCATCGTTATCCTTGTAGGAGAAAGTTAATGTAAACTTACACTCACTCTGTATGTGTGAGACACCCATGTGTATGTGGATTTCCGGTATCAAACAAATTAAGTTATAACCAAAGATCCTTTTCGGCAACACAAATGAAGCCATGTCTGTGACAGGGACAACTGACTGAGGATTCATTAAGGCCCTACCCTACACTTCATCCTCTGCAGAAACTGCCAAATTGGACACGAATGACCCGGTGTGCTGTCATCGTTGCTGTGTTGTCATTACCAGGTTTGCGATGGAGTGCATATGTACACACCATTAGGTTCATCAAATATTTGCCTCTATTGCTGTTCCATCATACACATACATATGCACCCAGCGGCTGTTTCATCGATACTTGTTCATATTCACACACACACGAATACACAAACGTATGCACATATAAGTTTCCCTGTGACAATGTATGAGTATGTCCATGCGAATGTATGTATGTACTCTACATGTAGTTAACGGTATTGTTGTTTAACAGCTGCCAAAACAAAGGCTACAACTGAAAGCTTTTTAAAAGGATCTCGCTCTCTGTCTCTGCAATACAGTTCATGTACAGACTTAAGGCACTTGAGTGGTTTCTATATACAAATTGAAATCACACTCACACCATTGCATGTGAACAGGACTGTAGTTGTAGCAACACAAGTCCTTGTGTAGCACTTGTTGGCACTTAGTGTCGATGCTGCTGGTGTCGGTTATCGAGTGAACTTTGAGGCAACACAACAATTCACGTACACTTCACATCAATCCATTTATATCAATCTTAGACATCGTCAAGAATGGGTTAGGGAAAAGGTTCTAAATAAACATTTTGAAAAACAACAGTAATCACTAAAAAAATTCCTTCGTAAATATTATGAAATACTTCATAGATTCTATGAATATTTTCATTAATTTTAAACCTTTCTCAAGATCTAAAGGGAGTCCCAATGAAAGCGCACTATTTAATTTCCATATTTTTAACCGACTGCTGCTGATATTTTGATTGCATTATAAAGAAGACATGTCCCGATCACTTACTAACTTACTTAGGAGGCCACAAATAACCCAGAGGGGTCAAGGGCCTTACAAATTGAGGATAACATGTTTCTCCAACCGGCTCGATCTTCAGATTTTCTCCTCCAATTGGTAATACCAAACTCTCGCAGATAATATTTCATCTGGTCTTTTCAGCGAAGTCTTGGTCGTCCTACTTTTCGATGTCCGTCGAGTACATCTTCGAATACCTTTCGCACTACATCATTCTGATCCATTCTACTGACATGGCCTAGTCAATGTAAACGCGCTACTTTGATTCGCATATCTACGTCGATGAGGGGATACAGATTATACAGCTCGTGGTTCATTCGTCGGTGATACTCGTCGTTTTCTATCGTAGGATCACTTTTCTCCCGAAGACTCCTAGTAATGTTTCATCAGCATGCCACATGACCCAGGATTCTGCGCCATAAACCAAGACAGTAAGTGCCTGATATAGTTGGATCTTCGTTTCTCGAGAGAAGGTCTAATCCTTGAAGTGCTTACTTAGCCCGAAATAACATCTGACTGAATCCGTTTGATTTCCAGGCGGACGTTATTGCTTCTGTTCACTGCAAACCCGAGATAAATAAATTCATCCACCACGTGAATTATAACGGTTATCAACATTCACTCTTTCATCCAAATTGTTCGATGTTCTTCTTGAGTTTGTCTTGTCCTCCTTTACTGCTAAACCCACTTTTCCTGCTTCCTTCTCAATTCTCGACAATACTGCAGTAACTTCTAGCAGAATTTGCCCACACGCTGTAAAAAACGGCCTCTGTAACATATTCTCCCAAACATATACTGCAGGAACCATGTATATATTTGGAACACACTTAAAACATTTATATGTTTGCAAGTTCCAAACTCAGGTATATTTAAATGCAAACATTGGCATGTTTCCTGGCAAATATGTATGCTTTTATGTGGAACAATATGCGTGGAACCATAACACAAGCATTCGCGTGTTTTTCCCAAACGTCCATAGACTTACATGGAAACATATGCATATTGTCTGCCAAACATAACAATATTTAGAAACGAATTATCATTTCTTTCGTTATTGATTATAATTAATTTTATTAGTATATATCTACATTTATAAATAATTAATACAAAAAATTAAAATATTTAAAATGACCCTTTGTACATATACTTGCATTGAATGCATTGATGTTTTTTCTGAAATGATAATCTGGTGCTCTTTTGCTTCCCCTTTCCCAAAGCAACATCACAAACCATTTAACCGTCCGAGCGTTTGTTTATTCTTTTTTCACTGATCAAGTGCTTTTGATATCCTCTGTCCGATGAACCATTTACGATTGAATACATGAAACTAAAACGCAATACATCAGCCAAAATAAGAACCACTGACGTCATCTTCAAATTAACACGCACATTCAGGAATATTTAGGAATCACTCCCTGAGAGAATAATGGAAAAATACAGATACACACTTACAAGATATACACACTCGTTGCTCCTCTTATATTCTCTTGCTCTCGAGAGAACGTAAACAGAGCAACAAACACAGCTGTATTTGTATCGCAAACACAGGATATATTTGATTCGCAAACACATATGCTATAAAATATTAACCATTGCGTCTCAAACATGTAATATTGAATAGCAAACACAAAGCGTTTGGGCACAAGTATATTATATTTGCGACAAGCTCCAAACACAAGTTATATTTGCATTCAAACAACAAAAAACGACAGATTTGCCAGCATGCAATGATGTCTAAGCATGTGACCTTTGCTGCTGATCGTTTTATTCGTGTTGACTGCGGGTTTTCTCTTTATGATCTCAATTGTCTTGTTGAAGAAATCGCATGATAGGTTGTCGCCCTGCTTGAGGTCTTGCCTCATACTAAATAGTTTGGTGAGATCTTTCCCAATCTTTACAGAGTATTTCGTGTCGGTCAGTGTAATTCTACAAAGGCGAGTCAGCTTAGCAGGAATGCTACGCTCCGACATAGCTTGGCACAGTTTTCCCTGTATCGTGCTATCGAAGATAACCTTATAATCGATGAAGAGGTGTTCGGTGTCTATATGTTTTTCGTGGGTTTTTTCCCTCGATTTGTTGGAATGCGAACATCTGGTCGATAGTTTACATTGGAGTCCTAAAGCCACACTGTTTGGGTCCGATCGGGTCTGCAACAAATGGCTTTAGTTCTGAGCACATGACGCTCAAGAGGACCTTGGGTGCGATGGATAAAGGGATTATTCCACAATAGTTGGTACATATACTTGGGACTCTTTTTTTTTGGAGACAAGACACAGTATGCTAGGACTCCAATCTTCGGGCATGCATTCGTCTAGCCAGATTTTGCATTTAAGCTGAATCTTTCCAACTCATAGCCGCCAGCATTAATCAGCTCAGCCGGTAATCCATCAGCGCAAGCGGCTTTGTTATTATTAAGCAGCGGCTTTGTTGCACTAGCGGCTTTATTGTTATCAATACGGTAAATTGCAGTTCTTACTTCGCTTTTGCTAGAAAGGGGCCAGTCGACGCCATAGTCCAGTATTTGCTCAACACCCTCATCTTCATTGAAGTCTCCTGGGACAAGTAAGGCAGAGAAGTGAACTCTTCATATTCCCAGCATACTCTGCACATCTCTGGCTAGATTTTCATACCTTTCATCTTTAAAATGGTGTCCTGATCCATTTCCGTTGCTTTGACTTTGTACTTTTCGGTAGAATTTAATGGCCTCATTCTTCCTTCGTCATGCTTCAATATGCTCACTATTGCGCTTCCTCCACAACCTCTTTTGTACCTAAACAAACGGCTATCCTCTCTCCTCTTTACCGTATACCGCTCCGCTGCGGCTCGCGTTGCCACTGGCCGAAACATTGCCAAACGTGCAGCGTTCTTTTCATCACGTGCCATGCGATGCTATTCATCGTACCAGAGTTTGACTTTAAGAGGGTTTTCATTACCACCAACGGTCTCTGCAGCAATTTTCATAGAGTGTGAAATGTACTTGCACTGCGCTTCAGGTTCGGGGGTGCTTTCTTCAACAGTAACTGAGTGCATATACCGTGGCTATCTCTTGTAATTGCAGCTTTCCGATGTCCAGCTTTCTCTGTCTGGTTTCGTATGACTTTCGCTCGGCTTAACCTTGTGCGAAACTTTGCTGCAACTAGGTAGTGATCCGTATCGATATTAGCTCCTCGAATCACACATACGTCGTCCATAACATTAGTAGAGTGCCTTCCATCAATTGCCAGGTGATCAATTTGGTTCATCGTCTCTTGATAAAAAGATATCCAAGTAGCCTTATGGAGATATTTATGCTGGAATCTTGTGCTACTGCCCACCATGTTCTTCGTCGCGGCAAAATCTAACAGTCTCATTCCGTTGTCGTAAGTGATGGCGTGTAGACTGAATTTGCCGATGGTCGGTTCAAAGGTATTTCCTCTGCCAACTTTAGCACTAAAATCACCTAGGGCAGCGGTCGAATGTTTTTTCTACGCGCTACTAGCACATGTCCTTGGTATCATCGTCTTTTTCTTCCTTCGGGGCATGTACACAAATTAGCTACATGTTCCGATTAAGTATGGGATAAAATACCCGACAAATGTCCATTGTGGGACTAATCTGACAGTTCGATGACAGTCTGATAAAGATGTGTTGGACCTCTGTCGTGAGCTCAGGAATTGTTTGTGGTTTATTTGCCTTAACCAGAGATTTCACAAAACTCAAAAGAAAGAAATTGCACGATCTTAGAGGCCAGTTAACATCGGAATTTGGGGATGTGATGTGGTGTGGTGTGAAAACTTTTGTTGCAATAAATCGATTGTTTCAAGCGCGATGTGGTAGATTTTTTATATTTTTTATTGATTTTTTTGATGCATTTGCTTCTCAATAATGATTCGCGTATTTTTTGAACCCCAAATCGACAATTATTACGATTAACGAAGCCATCAATATGTAAATGAGCCTCGTCACTGATTATGATTTTTTCGAAAACTCTTCCTTATTTTTAAAATATTTTTCAACAATGAAAACGCGGTGTTCATTAATATAGAGTTCCATTTTTAATAACACTGAACTGTTAGTTGTTTTTTTTTCTTCGACAACAACACTTTACGCCACACATGACATGAAGTTCAAATCGAGCCTGAATTTTCGGACACCCTTTACAACAAGAAGTGGAATTAACTATTATGGTAGAAAGTTAGAAATATATTATGTAGGTATTACGATGCCCCGCAAGGCATCTCGTCAGCTTCTGTCTCCACAAGTATATAAGTATATTATCACACCTTATAGGCACAAAGAAATCTCAAATGAATGAGAATTGTTTGAACACTTACTAGTGCGAAAACATCCAAAACAATACTTTAGCGAAATCATCAATACTTACAACTTCTTGTGTGTGCAGGCTTCCGTTCGAACTCCTTTATGAATACGTTTCGAAAGTTTTTAAACTTTTTGTGAAAGTTTGTCGTAATAAATATGAAGTAAACGTTACATTAATGAAGAATTTTTAATGACAAACGTTTCGTCAATATTATGAAACATATTTTTTCAATGCGTGATTAATGAATCTTAAATATGTTTCGGCGGCATACTATGAAATATCTTGTAATATACCATAATATACTAATCATTAAGAACTGCATTGTGCTAGAAGAGAAGTTCTAAGATAATCAAATGCACCCAAGAGGAGCAAAACTTTCGTACATCCAAAGCTTCAGTTCGTACGAAGTGCAAAGCCCACGAGAAGCAAATCCTCCGAAAAATATTCGGTTCAGTTCTTAGAAGAACTATTGGAATTGGGCATGATTTCCTTAATTTGGCAATGCACTTCACTTCGGAGTGATAACCGAACTTCAGACAAGAGTCGACTACTTCTACAATAAATACTATAACCTAAATGAGAATTGTTAAGGTGACGTATAAAATGGTCCACATCGAAACTCGAATTTAGCCGCAAACCGGTTTGGTTGTTATCGTTTGCCATTGGGTAGAGATGGTTAGTGTTGTGGAATGTACTATTTGTGGGCAGGGTTGATAAGTTTTTGTACGAATGTACCGTAGATGGGTGTTGTAGGAATAGGTTATTTGTTTAACGGCGACATGTTAGAGACAGTGCTTATGCAAAATCTCTACCGGAGATCTAAGATTAGGGTATTTTGCAATTGGACGCTCTGGTTCTGAGTTGTTAACATATTTATATTATTCTGATTTTGAAATTTTTTTCTATCATATCACATGTTCAATTTTATCGAAAACATTTAGAAATGTGCAAAAATTAGGTTATTGTTTTGACTGGGGGTTGGAACAGGAGACACAGGAGAATAGCAAATATGTTGTTGAAATAGCTGAAATTGTCTGTTGAAACAGTAGGAAAAAATATTTATAAAAAAAACTAGGATCAACAACTTAAATTGAGCAAAATATTTCCAATTTTAGCAAATTTGTTTGCTTTCCCAGTTACAGCAGGCAAAGTCATTTGTTTCAGCAGCCAATGTTCCAATTTTAGCAAATTTGTTTGCTTTCCCAGTTACAGCAGGCAAAGTCATTTGTTTCAGCAGCCAATGTCTGCCCTTTCAGCAGCCAATGTCTGCCGTTTCAGCGCCCAATGTCTGCTGATTTAGCAACCTTTTCATCTGTTGTTTCTAACCTATTTTTTGACTGGCCGTAATAAGTTCTTTAACGATTAATTTTTCCGTTTTTTTTAAAGTTCAACTAAAATCTCTTAATCATAGTTTATCTTCTTCTATTTCAGCATATTACAAGGACATTTTGGATTACAAAACCATGGCTATTAACCGAAAACCACCGAGACTGCAGCGGTTTCTGCACATCAGCCTGATGTGTTCCACACTAGTACTGCTGTTGTGCTCGCATAGCACTGAAGCTGCTGTCCATTCTGTGCTAACGTACAAGAATGCCTCCACTCAACTGGGACAGCTGGTTACTTCAAGTACTTTGGTTTGGGAAACATATGATCCCAAGGACAGCAAACAACTGCAGTATGCCGTGGAAGGCGGCAAGTACATTAGCGAAGATGAACATTATCCCATATACGTGTGTCGCGTGACAATCGATGGCGTGCCCACCAGTGGGCATACAGAGAAGATACAACAGTCCCATGTTTGTGTGCCTGCTCATTATAATAAGCAAAAATATGACCACTTCGATGTGCTGATCAACAAGGGTCATTTGGGCAAGGTATCGTGGAAACACTGGCGTAAGTTTAACGTGGGTGTTCCGGTGGGTGCTATACGCATTGGCGAGGATGCCTATATTGCCAGGCACAAGGCACTCCAGCATAATGTTGAACAGGGGCCAGCCACCCCCGAGGAGCACATGCAAGGAGCTGATTTTAATTTGGGTCGTTTGGATCCCGTTGGTTTGGGTAAAATCAGAGTGGTTGAATCAGATCGCGAAAAGGATTACGACGAAGGCGAGGTGTTAGTAGAGACGGAACCTTTCCGTTATGAACTGCGTGACATACGTTTAGATCATATCCGAATGGACATGAGAGACAATCTAACAGAACTAGGTAACCATTAGATTAATGAGATACGTGTTCAGATAGATTTTTTAATGCTTATAATTTGGTATGTTGCAGCGTCTGGCATACTGGCCAACAAGGGCGACAAACATAGTTTGGTGGAAATGGTTTTGTCATACGGATTCGATCACGTGCAGTACTGGGGAGCCCACGAGGGGGTTGCCCGTGGTTTGCCAACAAAGGTGTTGGAGAAGAATTCATCAAACCCAGCTGAAATAAACTGGGGACTGAAGCGTAGTGAAAGACGTTTTGAGACCAAATCAGTGCACACAAATTTGTGGCCCGGCACAGCCATCAATGTCACTCTGAAGGGTAACTATGTTACCTTGGAGGCACCCTACACAGCCAAACTGTATGCTTTTTATGCGGGTAGCGAGGACAGCGTTTCGAGGAAAATAACTTCAGACGTGAGTATTAGAATGATATTTACTTTAACTGCAACAGATTTCATACTTACTAACATTGCAGGTGCGCAAATCATATTTGAAAGATGTCAAACTGGAGTTCAGCTCGGTGTACTGGATCGAAAATGGAACTGTCGTGCCTACCACCACCACCACATCGACCACTTCCACAACTACGCATGCCACAACTACGAGCACCGGTAATCCCGCACCCATTCACGAACCACCGGTGGTGCAAATGAAAGACATGGGCGTGACACACTCAGGACCCGACTCCTTGGAGAATTCCATGTTGGATTCACCTACCAGCAATGAAATACCACAGGACAAACCAGAAAATCTAGCCGAGAAACATCAAAAGCCTGCCATGGCGGGTATAGGTCTTCCCAGCAATTCCGCTTATGCGCCAACCCTGACGCAATGGCTCGCATGCTTGGCAACTCTGCTCACAACATTACCTTCGCTGATTATATAGAATAAAGCAGCTGTACGACATTATCATTCAAAATTAAAGAAATTCCTCAGTTTAATCAAAGCTTAATTAGACTCGATTTAAAAATTGTAAAAATAATCAGACATACCGATCTGTCCGCGAGCCCGCTATATGGATTTCCAGTTTCTAATCTCCCGCTCCACGCTCCACGCTCCCCGCTCCCCCACCCCACAACCTGTCACTCTCTATTACAATTAATTTAAATTAGGGTAGCATTTATTATTATTTTTCTTGTTGTTGTACCTGTTGTAGACCCGTCTGTATACAAATTACAAATTAAACAAATTCAGTGGTGGTTTGCGGAACCAGCAATCAAACAACTGATAAGGAGTTACTGCACCGCAACCGCAGAATGAATTGAAAGCGATGGGTATTAAGCAAGCAAATCGTTTATTTCAAATACCAAATTATGGAATGCGAATTAATTGTATAAAATACTGTAATTTTACTTTAGTTTGCCAAAAAAAAAGAAAAAAAAACAAAAAGAAATAAACATGCGAACAATTATGATTTAAGGTCTCAAACACTCTGGACACACTCCATGTGCAGAATGCAGTGTGCAGGCACATCTTCTCAAATATTTACATTGACCACTCCAAACCCAAACAGTCCAAATCGAATACATGTATGCCTAAAGTTACACGCAGCACGTGCAATAGTTTTAAATGTCATTTGTAAAATGTCCCAGTACTATTGTGAAAATGTACCTACCCCGCTATTACATTTTAAATATATCAATTTATCAGGTGTCTTCTTCATAAATTGAGCCGTTACAACTTCACATGTCACCGACTACAATTATTTCAGTCAGTCTACCTTACAAATATTTGCCCTTTAACCATTTAACACCCTGTGCTGCTCCATGCAATTTGTGCTTCTCTTTTAAATCACCCTGTGATGATCCTTGCAATTTGTGTTTCACTTTCTAACCACAGACTGCGTTGGTGATTTTGCAATTTATTGCATCAGGTCGAGTTTGGATTTGGATGACTTTTTATTTATAGGCGTATTATAGTTCAACTCAAAACATTTCCAAATATTTTTGTAATGTATAAAATATTTTTTATAGCATTTAAGCAATTTGTAATCTGTGTTTTGTTTATTTGTTTTTTTGCAAAAGAGTAAAGACGTAACAATCAAAATTATTGCTGTATAAAATTAATGAACCAACATACAATATATACATAATTATTCGTATATAATAAATTTTATATAATTATAATAATAATAATAGACTTGGTTAATTGTGTGTTTCAATCAAGATGAAATGAACAACAGGAGGGAACGCTGTATGCAATTTGAATGTAAATGGAATTTAAAGCGAATATATAAATAGTTTAGGGGAAGGGCGACTTACGACCTTCAAGTAATGGGTTAGTGATCTTATAACTTAACTAAACGGGTGGAACGTGGTTTTTACCGAGGGATGAGGTAAGCCCAGCCATGCCCAGAGTCTTTCGTTAGGATCCACCAAACCTTTGGAAATAAGAGCAGACTAGTTTAAACTTATCGGGGTTCGAATTCAGATTCTTTATTAATCTTTAACTAACAAAGCAATTTGATTTATAGAAATAGCATTTTCTGATTCACTCGTTGAGAACACTCTTCTTAGCTTGAGAGCCTCGTTTGGGTTTGATTCCACTCTCCGGGGGCACTTGTCTTGGCAACACTCTTTTGGGAGCACTTGTCTTGGCTCCCTTGTACTATTATGGGGGCACGCTGCGGACTGGTCAATTTGAAGATGACCGGGAACTTAGTATGTTGCCCACGCAATTATTCGGATTCGCTGCGTAGATCGGCATCGGATATGCGGGTTACTGACTCGGCATGCGCTTTACATGCCCGGTGAGGACGGCTCGGAATCGGTCATCATTGACTGGATTGTGTAGGAACATAGAGCAATAGATAAGAGTTGATTTCCCTCTTTTTACGTTCTCTCGTTGACAACGACGTAGTAAGTCATTCTATTGAGTTCCAGTTGCTGTTGTATGTTACTCTTTGGTTGATATAAAACTGACATAAATACAATGAATGTGTATTTCCTTTCGATCTAATCAACATAAATCATTAGTACCAATCAAACAAAATTTAAACTTTGTTTGCTGCATGCTTTGCTTCTGGGTGGTTGTCCCTATTTCGCCTAACTACGGTATGGTCTATCAATTTTCAACTTCGTAGACGATTTGCTGTGTCATGGATTCCCCGTGGTAGGAACAGTACAGGGCAATAGTCATTAAGAATCCCTCTATGGGGAATAGTCAGCCGAAGCCGCTATAATCGAATACTCACCCAAGGCCTTTATAATCGAATAGTCAGCCGGAGTCGCTATAGTCCAATAGCCAGCTGAAGCCGAGTCCAATAGTCAGCCGAAGCCGCTACAAGCAAATACTCACCCAAAGCCTTTATAATCGAATAGTCAGCCGGAGCCGCTATAGTCCAATAGTCAGAAGAAGCCGCTATAATCGAATAGTCAGTCGAAGTCGCTATAATCGCAAAAACAAGTCAAAGTCGCTATAATCGAATAGTCAGCCGGAGTCGCTATAGTAAAATAGTCAGCCGAAGCCGCTATTGTCGAATAGTCAGCCGGAGCCGTTATAATCGAGTAGTCAGTCGAAGCCTCTATAATCGAATAGTCCGCCGAAGCCGCTATAACCGAGTAGTCAGCCGAAGTCGCTATAATCGAATAGTCAGCCGAAGTCGATATAATCCAATAGTCAGCCGGAGGCGCTATAGTCCAATAGTCTGTCGCAGTCGTTATAATCGAGTAGTCAGTCGGAGCCGCTATAGTCCAATAGTCAGCCGAAGCAGCTACCATAGACTAATCAGCCGAAGCACCTACAATAGAATAGCCAGTCGAAGCCTCTATAATCCAATAGTCAGCCGATGCTGTTATAATCGAATAGTCAGCCGAAGTCGCTATAATCGAGTAGTTAGCCGAAGTCGCTACAATCGAATAGTCAGCCGAAGTCGATATATCAAATAGTCAGCCGGAGCCGCTGTTGTCGAATAGTCAGCCGAAGTCGCTATAATCGAATAGTCAGCCGGAGTCGCTATAGTATAATAGTCAGCAAAGACGCTATAATCGAATAGTTAGTCGAAGTCGCTATAATCGAATGGTCAGCCGGAGCCGCTACAGTTCAATAGTCAGCCGAAGTCGCTATAATCGAATAGACAGTCGGAGTCGCTATAGTAAAATAGTCAGCCAAAGACGCTATAATCGAATAGTTAGTCGAAGTCGCTATAATAGAATAGACAGCCGGAGTCGCTATAGTTCAATAGTCAGCAGAAGCCGCTATAATCAGCCGATAGTCAGCCGACATAATTTTAGAGCGTTTATAAGGGGTTTTTATAAGGTGGTCCAATTCGCATGGAATATTTTTTTTACAAAAATCACCAAAATACGAAAGTGATAAAAAAAACACTAAACCGAAAAGTTTGCAAACAGAAAATCGCTAAAACGCCCATAGTAAGTGTTATCGATTTTGTTCAAAAGCGATGGCATATTCAAAACATCCATTGCTTAAAATAATTGTAAAGACCAATTGATTTATGCGATTGGACGCGCCCTTTCCGAGTTATAGCAATTGTTTTGATTTTAGCAATTTTCTTATTTTGGCGATTTTTTGGAAAAATATCTTCCATATGAATTGGGCAACTTTATGGAAAACCCTTAGATACCCGTAAAAATTAGTTATGTTTTCTTTGGGACGCTCCGTTTCCGAGATATAGAAAGTTTTTCTAATTTTTTTCATATATTCGATTAAAAATGGAGCTGGGTTAACCTGGGTAACCAATTACCCAAAGCCGTGGGTAATGGGTAAAAGCCGCTTACCCATTATCCATGTGTAATTGTGATGGGCAATTTCCCATCGTCGTGGGTAACTACCCATTATTTTCCCCCTGTGGGTAATGGGTAATCTTGATGGGTAATACCCCATTGTCGTGGCTAGCTGCCCATAATTTTACCCATCCCTATGGGTAATGGGTAAATGATCGCTACCCATTCCCCATGGAAATAATTACACATGAAATACGAACCCTGCGTCAAACAATTCCCCATGGAAATAATTACACATGAAATACGAAACCTGCGTCAAACAATTCTTTAATATATTAATTTATATGAGACGTTAAAGACTTACTGCCTCATACATAAAAAGTTATGAGAGGCTTGAGAGACGATTTATAATACAAAAAACGGATCTCAAACCTCTCACAACTTTTTATGAATAAGGCAATTAATTTAGAGAACAATGGAAACAAAATCAACGCAGTTTCAAATAAAACGTTACAAACAATCATCAAAATGATGTAACAAAGTTTTCAATTCAATGATGACGGAAAATGTGAACAAACATGTTTATTAATTTATGGAACATTTTCATTGCATGCGGAAAATTTTACATCAGTTTAATGTAAAACTATTGGTGAAACTTTTTCATTATGCTGATGTTCAATAATGTTTTCAGTGTGTAATTTTTTAATAATTCTGCTTTCATTTTCTACTACCACTGCCCATTGCTTCAGCTGAAAATGTATACGATTAATCCAAAGTGAACCATGTAGGCCAACGATTCAACAGGTAAGATTATCTATCAAATATAGTTGACATATTACATTAAGGGTTGCCAATGTCCCCTGCATATTTTGAATGTATTCCAATTATTCAATACAATGTCAACACAATGTTAATTCACATATTAACCACTTTCTGTATCACACAAAATTGATTTATGAATGGAAGCAGCACATTTTAATTATATGGTCAATGTGGTGGGACCCATCATTGTATTCTTCTTGTCCATGTCTTTCAGTCGTACTATAATGCAACACTATTATTTTACGATTGTAAACACACAAAGAAAAGGGTATTTATTTATAGACATTTGTTATCTGACAATAGAGTAGAGTTAAAATCAGTTATAAAGTCGGGTAGGTGTTGGATGTCGGCGTTACGCGGGTGACTATGACGCGGCACATATGAATGGAGGGAGAGCTGTGGTTTGGCCACAATGTCTGACCAAACCAAGTTAATTATAATGCAGAACATGTTAATTTCGTTAAACACATACGGTTCTGGGCTGCTGGTGTTGAAAAATGAATAACAATACCAAACAAAAACATGCCAACAAAAACGTTAACAAAACTCAATACCGCAACAATAAATATTCTATATAATGCTAATTCTGAATTAATATATAAGCATATATATGTACATATGTATAAGCATATGTAAGATATAGACAGATTTTGATACGGTTGGTATTTTTATTTGCAAGCCGGCTTATTATAATAACAATGAATTAAAACTGAAAACGTCAACTCATGCCATAATCAGCGAGTATGGATGTCACAAAAACAAAATAGATTATTTGGGATAATTTTAAAGTCTATATGAGATACATAGCAATTTGTAGGAATGAATGTAATAAATGGCACGAACTGAAATGAGATCGAACAAAGTCGGGACAGCGGAAAAGAAGAAACAACAAATGAAACCGCCAACACGCCATTGTTGGTCACTGAACACTTGTCAGAGGGACTGTGGCCAAGCGAAGTCAACTGTAACCGAAACCTTAGCACGTTCCCAAAGTCAAAGGCATTTTACTGTGGGTATGACAGATAGAAAAGCGAATAGAGTCATGGTTTTTGAAATAAGTTATTCTCAGACTAATGTAACCTTTAGTAACTAGATGATTTAAAGAACATTTCATGAAATTAAACTGTCAATAATATAAAAAATATATAACTAGTTTCCCATTGTTTAATTTAATAATCGCGCAGTAGATCCTTTTAAACAAGGAGGTGAAAAAGTAATGTCATTGCTCTTTGACATATATGTTCTAGACCAGTGGTTCCCAACAGTGAAGCCATACCAGTGGGGTCCGCAAGATATCATTAGATTAGACATTACAAAAAACTGGCTGGCAACAAAACACGACTTCAAGCTCGTATCAAAGCAGTAGGCCCTGAGGTGAAAGGGACACACTGTTGTATTCATCGTGAAGCCTTAGTTGCAAAAAGATTGCCTGATCATTTGAAGAAGATACTTAACGAAGTAGTTCAAATCATTAAATACAGTAAAACTCGGCCTCTGCAATCCAGATTATTTTCTTTGTTGTGCAAAGAGATTGACAGTGAGCATGAACAGCTTCTAATTCATACAGAAGTAAGATGGCTCTCTCTACCCTACTTTAAAACAATTCCTGAAGGCTTCAGAGGAGAGTTTGCCTGAACAGATAAAGAGCAACGTAGCCGAGCATCTACACCAGTGATGGAAAAGTATGGCACAATGCGCCATTTTTGGCCCTATTCAACCTTTTGTGGCCCCGTGGCACAATCAATACTATTTTGGCACTATTTAACAATAGTTAAACTCTTTGCACATTAGGGCCTAACTTAATAGCCAATAAAGCGAATTATCGAAAAGAACTGAATTCAAAAAGTCAATGAAATGCGGTGTCCAATATTATAAACAGTTTAAATTAACCATTATTCAAAACTATGTATTATATTGTAGTACAAGTCCTTTCTATTTCACACTCTTCTGGAAGTTATGAGCGATGTTTTCCCTCTAAAATATAATCATATTTAAAATAAGGGACATACTACGAAATATTACACCGAATTTTTATAGGAACAAACCAAAAGATAATCTTAAGTCGTTGAAATGAAAATTAGGATATAGTTTTGATTTAACTGAACACAAAAAAACATTAAAAATTCAGAGTTTGAATTCTGATTGAATATATTCGATTAAGTTTTCAATGTAAACAAACACAAAATTTTAATGTTACATATGAAAGAATCTATATCTGAATTTATGAACTCAAAAAAGTACTTTAATATACGAATTGAATTTTAGTGAAAGTTTGCCTAGTATTTACATTTCTTTTTCTTACAAATTTAATATATATTAATAAAATTTGTATTTAAATAAGTAATATAATAGTATTTTTTGGTTAAAAATTACTTTGGCCCTACCGAAGTCGTTTTGGCCGTTTTTGGAGCTCTCTTTAGCCCTAAATTGAAAAATGGAATTACCAACACTGATCTACACAGCCTAGCCACCACTTTTTGGGAGTATTTCCCTGAACCTGACCCTGGCGATAGTTGGATTCGAAATCCCTTTAGCTGTCAAGTAATAGAAAAAATCCATGGCCTCACAGTAGAAGCACAAGATCAAATCAAGAAAATTTTTAATGGTGAGAAAATTGCAGACTTCTGGGCTACAGCATGCAAGGATTACAAAGAACTTGGAGATAAGGCAATGAAAAATATCCTTCCGTTTGCAACTACCTATCAGTGTGAACAAGCATTCTCCTCCATGTGCTTCATGAAACACAAGTACAGCAATCGGGTTGACATGCGGTCGGATTTAAGTGTGAATGTGTCAAATTTTGAACCAAACATTTCAGATATATTGGACACAAAGGTAAGATACAACTCCTCAACCGAAAATGAAAACGAACTGTGTACGTACATTTATAAAATCCAGATAAAAAAACTTGTGTAATGATCGAAAATAGAATAATAACAATAAAGATCTAGAACAATTTTAGCTTTAGGTTTAGGAATTAGTGGGGGTCCTTGCCATTATAGCGAATCTGTGAGGGGTTATTGGACAACTGTTGTTGGGAATCCCTGTTCTAAACAGATATAGAGTTATTTAACAACAATCAATAATGGAGCAATACACACCTGTGGAACAATTGTTACTGATTATTTGACCGCGAACAATTAAGCGTTTGGCTGAGCTCCTCGTGCGGACACGGTCCACTGGAGAAGTTGCAAGAACTGGACGACCTCATATTGCACGTTCGACCCAGAACATCGCTGCTGTGACCGAGGACGTCAGAGAAAATCCATCAACATCAACGAGACGACAATGCACACAATTAGGCATCAGCAGATGTTCGTTGCAAAGAATTTTAGTGACGGACTTGAAGATGTTCCCGTACAAAGTGCAAACCGTTCTTAAATTGCTGCCTGCTGACCGTCAAATGAGATTAACTTCCTTGAATTTTTCGTAATGACTTTATTTCCGTTAGATTTGAATTTTAATGTACTAGAAGTTTTCAAGGTCTGATACATTTTTCTATGTGAAAAATGCTAGGAATAATAGATAATTCATGATTTCGTGTCCAAAATCATAATGAGAGACAAAGCCCATTTCCACTTAAGTGGTTATGTTAACAAACAAAATATTGGTGTTCCTGGAGCAGAGAACCCACATGAAATGCAAGAAGAAACATTGCATTCCCTCAAAGTGAGTGTTTGTTGTGGCTTTTGCAGTGAAAAAGTGATTGGCCCTTATTTTTTTGAGGACGCCGATGAAACCACCGTAACCGTAACTGGTGAACGTTACAGGCAGATGTTAAACGAGTTTTTCCCCAGCAAGTTGCTGAATTGGGTATCGAGAATTGTTGGCTACGGCAGGACGAAACAACCGCTCATACAACTCGAGCAACGATGGGGATTTTGAGACACTAATTTCCGGCTCGAGTGATCTCCCGTTTTGGAGATTTAAACTGGCCGTCCAGATTGGCCAGATTTAATGGCGCCAGACTTCTTCCTTTGGTGCTTTTTAAGATCTCGCGTTTACCATAACAAACCACAAACCTTGTCAGAAATGAAAGCAAACATTGAAGAAGATACCGCACATCGAGGACAAATGTACATCAACTAGGGAGGTGGTTTTGAGACACCAATTTCCGGGCCAAGTGATCTCCCGTTTTGGAGTTTTAAACTGACCGTCCAGATCGACCAGATTTAATGGCGCCAGACTTCTTCCTTTGGTGCTTTTTAGATCTCGCGTTTACCACAACAAACCACAAACCTTGTCAGAAATGAAAGCAAACATTGAAGAAGATACCGCACATCTAGGGAGGTGGTCATTTGACAGATATAATTTTTTCAACTTAATGTAATAAATTTTACTTCTTCAAATAAACTTTTCGTGAAAACAGAACTCATTTTTTACAGTTCTAACAAAATGGTAGGCAATTCACATTATATCATTACTTTTGCGTCACCTTGTATAATAATCTATTTTATTGACAAAATTCTTTTCGAAAATTACCCAACCACTGAATACGGCGCTTTACCGAAAAATCGTTCCACAGATGTATACCAAAACTTTTGTCCCGTCTAATTAGAATAACTATGATATTGCTCCTTGCAAACAATTTCCAATCGAAAATATCTCTGGTATTTAATGGTAGTTACAAAAACTCTGCAGCAGTGAAACATGTAACCATCTCGCATCCCCACAGGAGGGGAACATCTCTTGCGTAACAATAGCTAGAACGGGCACTACGATCAACACCCCTCAGGCAGGGAATCGCCGACTTGAATGAGGGGAAAGGTTGGTGACAAAGGCAAGACCCCACAGGCAGGAAATATCTGGTGTGCGTCGTGGAAAAAGTAAGCACCAAAGTCATGGCCCAACAGGCAGGGAATCTCTGACCTAACCCAGGGGAAAGGTAGGTGACAAGGTCAAGATTCACAGGCAGGCAATCTGTGAGTTAAACCTAGGCAAAGAGAGTTGTTAGTGGAAGGGAGACTAACTATGGATTTCTATACTGTATATGTGTTGAACTAGATCTCACAGGCAGGGTGTCTATTTCACTACTTAGATTGTGCTGTCTCATCAACGTCTGCAGCCTGAATTGCTGCAAGTACTAAGGGACTCTACCCTTTATACTCTCAGCCCTGGTAACTGATATCATCCGCCTCGGATAAGTTTATGTTGCTGCTCTTATCCTCCAGATGGTGTTAGTGCAATATCGGTGACGGTGGATTCAACAGATGGCATTCCCATTTATGTATTGTTATTACTTCGAAGAATGTATAGGTGTGATGGACGTATAGAAGACGCCTCCGCCTTCACAACGCTGAGGCTCCAACCATCAGGCATGCATTTGTCTCCCATACAATTTAAAATACTGAATCCAAAATATTTAATTTTCACAAATTTACGCCATTTTTGGAACGAAGTTCCTTATCGCACGTTAAGGAATGGGGGCTAAATGAAAAAAAATATTAAACAAGTTTTGTTTTAACACTATTATGCTACAACCCACTATTATCAACTATCTTGTTTACTTTTGCTTTGGTTTGTGTCTAGACTAACTAGATGTCTCACATGTGTTGGGAAATTTCTGGTTTGATGGGAAGTTTTGTAGGTGGAGCCTGTAACCAATATTGGAATACTTTATATTGTAGTTTTGAACCCAATAAAAAGTAAATTTAGAAAAGCCAAATTGAAAGAAGTTTAAAAAATAAAATTTTCTTAAATAAGTGAATTTTCTTAAAAAAAGTAAATTTTCTCAAAAAAAAAAACTATTAATATTCTTAAACAAAGTACCTTTTCTTAAAAAAAAATGCCTTATCTTAAAGAAGTATGTACCTTTGCTTAAAAAAGTAAATTTTCTTACAAAAAGTACCATTTCTTAAAAAAATTAATTTTTTTAATAAGTACCTTTTCTTCAAAAAGTAAATTTTCTAACAAAATCTCCTTTTCTAAAAAGTGTTTTTTTAAAAATCAAATAATACTTTGTCTTTTCTTTTCTTGAGATAACTAGCCTTTCTGAAAATAAGTAAATTTTCTTAAAAAAAACTTTTCCTAAAAAGAGTACCGCTTCTTTAAAAACTACCTGTTATTCAAAAAAGTACTTTGTAAAAAAAATTCATATTCTCATGGCTTTTTTTTACAGAAAGTACTTTTTCCTAAAAATAGTACATTTTCTTAAAAAAAACATTAGCTTTTAATAAAAGTAGTACCTCTCTTTAAAAAATTACCTTTTCGTGAAAATATATTACATATTCTTACAAAAAGGGTTTTTTTAATACAGTTTTTTTTTAATAAAATAAAAAAATTTTCTTAAAAAAAGTTTATAATTTAAAAAAAGTAACTTTTCTTAAAGATCTATTTAAATTATCGTATTTTTCAACGGCGAAAGGAAATTCGTTCCAACCGGGTGTCCCCTGACACCTCATGTGTTTTTTACTTGATCCAGTATTTTCACAGATTTGTTCTTTAGCACCACTGTGCAAAGTTCACCGATGCGTTTACTATTGCACGTTTTGGGACTGCCTTTCCATTGTGATCGTAGTAAGTAAGAAGAAGAATAGACGTCAATTAGACAGACGAACGAGCGAGCATCTTTTATTAGATACTATTAAACATTTGCACAGGCATTCGAGGCAAAGGGTTACTAACGCGGTGAGACTTTCAACTTAGAAATATCCCTTTGTGACCACAGACAACAAGTACTACAAGTTGCTGTCAGTGTTAAGTCCACTGCAACAGGTGCAGTGATGCATTTATGAGTAGTTGACTAGCAGTTGTTATGCTCAGTGAATGCAGTTGTTTTAGTTATAATAATGTACTAGACAGTTGTACGAAAATAAAGGGGGCTTGTACAATGTGTTTAAGACACGCATGCGTGGCAATCAATATCTGAATTTTGAATCTTCTAGGCTTTAAAATAAAATCTAAATTAAAACAGCTAGATAACTGGACAACCCACTGCTGATAGGTTGTACATTTTGCATCGCCTAAGCTTTTCGTTATTTGTTTAGGGTTTCAAAATTCGTCAGTAGGATATTCAAACAACCGTTGTGAGTGATTACTTATAAAGAACTGATAAACTTTAAAGTAACATATTTTCCCATTAGGTCTTAACCAAAATACTGGGGAGTTATGTTCTGACTAAAGTCGGAATTAATATTGTCTCTGATAGTCAAGCTATAGGCGGCCATCGCACAGTGGCGCCGGTAGAGCAAACGAGGTTGGAAAAATCAAAATTTTCATGTGCGCCTACGAAATTTGGAATAAACCCATTTTAACAGTATCATATTTTTAGTTACAACCGTTCAAAGTTAACCGATTTTTTTATTTTTAATTTTTTAGTTAATAAATTTTTAATGTTTTAATTTTTTTTTCATATTCATGTATTGTCATCCAAATCTGACAAGTGTGCAAAATTTTAGTTCCATTGGTCAACTGCAACTGTGTTAAAAATGAGTTACTAGATTTGAACAATACAGACTGATTTGAACAATACAGACTGACAGACAACAAAGCAAGTTAAATAAAACACTGTAAAAACTATAAATTTTTTCGCTATTTTTCAACTTTGACGGAAAATAAAAAAATCCGTATCTTTCTTTATTTGCCATATTTTTAGAATATGTTCTTTGATTATTCCGTTACAGAATTCAAAAGGATATCATTTGACTATTCTTAAATTTCAATTGATATCTTATCAATCAATTGACGTGTTTTAAATGTCAAATGATATCTTTTAAATACCAATTGCCTCTAGGCGCCACTTTGGCTTCTAGAAGTTAAAAAAGGTAAAAAGTCATGGCTCCAGAAATTGTATGGCGTGCATCCCTTGCATATTCAATACGTATGTCCGTGGAAACCTATTGCTACGTTATTGTTTCTTTAATGTATATGATTTATATTTTTCATTCTGTGCTGAAAAAATGGCATTGAACAATTTAAAATTAGTTGACCTGTTTAGAATGTCAACCACGCCAATGTTTTTCGCGGAAGCTGCTATAGAAGAACTCTATAGCTGATACGGAAATATTGAGAGAAGCGAAAGTATAACACAGTGCAACAAGAAAAAATATAACCATATACGGACACCACTACCTTGATAAAAGACAAAAAAAAAGACACGGGTCTTTTTTGCCCAAAGTCATGAATTTTTTATATGGGGCCCCAAAGATTTGGGGCCTCAGTGTCATTCTTGCAAAAAAGTGCTCATTTTGTCAGGCTCATATCTTGCAAATCGTTCGGAATTTTGATTTACAATCTGAGGGAAGGTTGTAGCTCTTGCTTACGTAAACGCTACCTAAGCACTATCTAAACGGTGTTAAGACTCATTCCTAGGAAGTTCATATGTTCTAGAAAGTTGTTTATTGAGATCTTAGGTACATTTGATTGTTTCCTTGAATTTTGAGCGGTTTGCTACCTATGGACCTGAGCAGGGGAAAAAGGTAAAAAAAATCGAATTGTTTAAAGTTTTTTTGCGATTTTGACATTGAAGATGAAGTTGTTTTGATTTTATATGTTCACAATTTTTGTTGTTTATGACAAGAGCTAGAACTTTTGCTCAGAGAGCAAATCAAAATTCCCAACGGTTTGCAAGATATGAGCCTGACAAAATGATGACTTTTTTGCTAAAATGACACCGAGGCCCCAAACCTTAGGGGCCCATAAAAAAGTGCATGACTTTGGAGAAAACTGGGAGGCACAGGTCTTTTTTTTTGTCTTTTATCGCGTAGTGGTGTCCGTATCTGATATATGGAGATATTAAGGCAAAATTACTAAAATCCAATCCAACCATTGTGAAATTCAACTCCAAATACGAGGACTGGCTTAATGACGACACTATTCTGGATACATTGGCTGAAAATAATCCCACTACATCAACCGGAGGAACAAAAGGAAGGCCAACAAAAAGTATGGAGGAGTGTTAAATTTTCACAAGTAAATGGAAACTTGGCGACGCCACCAATGACTTGACCACGAAGCATTTATCGGAAGCGCTGTCTATTAAATATACAAAGGATAATGAGAAAGTTGGGTCGCATATTACAAAATCTGGACGCATTCCCACGCCCTCATACGCACACATTAAAAGTATGGTTCCGAAGAAGCCTTGGTCTTTATTAGAAGCACTGTCTATTAAATATACAAATGATAATGGAAAAGTTCCGAAGAAGCCTTGGCCTTGTTTATGGACTTAGAATTTTCCAAAGACAAATACGATATCCTACGGGCATCTTTAATGCGACACGTGTCTGACATTTTACCCGGATACAAGCATATTTCGCAAGCCAAAATAAATTCACGACCACTGCATACGGAGTTTACGGAAGGAAGTCTCTGTGAAAGCCAATCTACAAAAAGGCTGTTGGAGATTCTTCCTGAAAATGAGGTGGAAATTCTTCCCAAGATACTGACATTGATTAGTAAATGGGGCTCCGGACAAAGCATTTATAAGCAAAGGATATCTACCGATGTCGCTACAAATAATTTTATGGCATCTATTGTTCCTTTGCGGTCAAAATCTAATATTTCCCTACACTGGAAATATTTCCCTACAAGAGAATCGGCAGAACTCATAAGGACGACGTTGAAGGACATTGAAGAACAAATATGCAAGATTAAGCCCACAAAGCTGTAAATTGGAGAAGGAAAATATATTGAATGTAGTTACGACTTCCACCTGACCATGGTTGATGGAAAAGCCGTAAATAAACCGAGAGGAACAATCTCGACATTGTCATACACGATTTGCAAAAAGAGTCAGAAAAACTTCGGTAATTTGAACGATTCTACAAAAGAATTTGGAATACGAATATAGAATGTCGCCATTGCACGCAAGGATAAGGTGTATGGAGTTCTTGCTATGGAGGAGGAAAACTTCGATGAAAAACATCAATTAAGGATAAGTTAAAGATCAAATAGAAGCAAATACAGGTTGTTGTTTTTTAAACAAGTTGGACTAAAAGTAGATTGTCCCAAGTAAGGATACGGCAGCTCAAACGATGGAAACACTTCGGGGAGATTTTTTGAAATGATGATGCAGTGTCTGAAATCACTGGAATTGACAATCGAACGATCTTGAATGTTTTAAACTGCAAAGAAAATGACAATTCTACAAAATATGGAGAATATGTATCGAAAACTGCATCACTTTTAGATTAAATGTATCCACAAACATATAATTGAATACCAGTCTTTGTCAGTTGGAGAGCTTTCTGAAGAAGCAATTTCAAGAAATCAATCAACTACAAGAATGTACCTAAGATCTCAGTAAACAACTTTCTAGAACATCTGAACTTGCTAGGAAGTGATCTTATATTGTGTACTGCGTCCCTTGTTGCGGGTGCTGAGCTTACGGCTTTCCCTGTGCTGCTGCGGTCGGTGAGATAGAATAGTATCTAAATTCCTAGGAAGTTCAGATGTTCCAGAAAGATGTTTACTGAGATCTTAGTTACATTTTTGTAGTTGACTGTTTCCTTTAATTTGGAACGGTTTGCTACCTATGGACCTGAACAGGGGGAAAAAAGGTAAAAAACTCAAATTTTTAAAATTTTTTTTTTGCGATTTTGACCTTTAAGACGAGGTTTTTGATCTAATATGTTCACAATTTTTGTTCTTTATGAGAAGAGCTACAACTTTCCCTCAGAGCGAGTTCAGATGTTCTAGAAAGCTGTTTACTGAGATCTTAGGAACTTTTTTGTAGTTGATTGTATCCTTTAATTTTTGAATGGTGTGCTACCTATGGACCTGAACAGGGGAAAAAAGGTAAAAATCCAATTTCTTTATGAGAAGAGCTATAACTTTCCCACAGAGAGTAATTCAAAATTGCGAACGATTTGCAAGATATGCGCCTGACAAAATGAGCACTTTTTTGCAAAAATGACACCGAGGCCCCAAATCTTTGGGGGCCCATAAAAAAAAGTGCCTGACTTTGGGCAAAACTGGGAGAAAGTGGTCTTTTTTTTGTCTTTTATCACGTAGTGGTGTCCGTATATAGTTATATTTTATCGAGTTGCACTGTGTTATACTTCTGGGCCATCTTGTTTAGAGTTCTGCGTCAGTTTTGGGCAGATCTAGAGGTTAGAAACACTAATTCTATGGTCTGGATTGCTGCCTGGCTATCAGAAAAGACATTATCGCCAACGAGTGATGGACTATTGCCCCTCAGCCAGCCGATCACTTCCAATTACCGCATTTAAATTCATTATCCGCGTTTTAATTCGTAATTAAGTTCATGACAGCTGCACTAGATGTCGTAGTTTTTCTTCCATATACAACCATGTCCTGTATAGCGCATTGGCTGGATAGCAGTAATGTCAACCTTTTAATTATGGAGTAGTATACTGGCACTATACATGTATAGGGTTCTTACAATCCAGGTGCATATTCTGAAATCAGTAGTCAACAAATAGGAGGGTTGTATCTTTTATTTTCCGTCGGTGGTGCAATGGTTAGTGTGCGCAGCTTTTGTATATAAGAACGTGGATTTGACCTTACAACGGGCACCTCGCTTATTGATGGCGACACTATCGAGTACTTAACCATGAAATACCGTTCGGAATCGGTGTAAAACTCAAAGTACCGTTCGGAACCGGTGTTAAACTGTATGTCCCAATCAGAGAGTGTAAAACTAGAAAGCGCATATCTCAGTGATATGTGAGAAGTTCTCCCCAATCCCATCATGGGATGTTATGGGACACCATATTTATTTATTGATCCACAGATTTGGATATGTATTGCGACAACGCTTCAGGACTATGGGAATGGGTAAGTACCCTGCGCCACAGAGCTTATCTAACCAGGCTGTTGGTATATTTGGTAAATTCAGCTTTGTGCTGGCCAGTTTTAGCTGTAGTATTTGGTTTCGTTCTTTTCTCCGCTCTGCTCCATCCTATAATCACCTCGTTGGAAGCAATTTGACTTAAACAACTCTAACGAAACTGAAGGTAAAAAAGTCAGCATTGTCCTCTCGCACAGTGTATGTGTAGTGTTAATGGTATTGAATTTTCTGGTGATACACAATTCTAAGGGTCCTACAGTGTTTGCAACACTTTTTCATTCATTCCCTGGAGACCTTCAAAGCTACGCACACATGAAGCTTTTACGTATGTACTTCTCTATATACATATATACATACACTACAACAGTGCTGGTATGTATATGTGTATGTATATTCATTACAACATTGCATCGGTATTTCACAGATGCTGCACAAGGATATCAGGTTGGTATTTGTGAGTGTGTGTGTGTCAGTTGTAAAAAAAACCAGAACTTCCCTAAGAATTCCTGTGTAAGAAACGATGTTTCAACGGCAGTGAAAGTATCGTATTTAAAGTCCTTTGTGGGTTCGTTCTTGTATTGCACAAAGCGCATGTCCTGCCAATGTGTGCCTGTCCAAGTATTTGTTGTGTATGTATGTTCGTGAATGGCGTGGGGTGGGCTGCTCTTAAGGGATTTTGGAAGAGAACCAGCCAGCATGTACAAGAGTAATGTGATACTCTTTAATTTGAGTGCACACAACTTTTTAACAATAAATGTTGTGTATTTTGGGCCAAGTTGTTGTTTTCAATATCTAATTTATGTTGCTCCTAGGGATTGATGAGTTATCTTATGGTTGTATGTGTATTTGAAGGATTACGGTAACTGAAGTTTGAATTAAACCCGATTGGAAGTGGATGGATTTTAAAAAAATATTAATTGAGTTGCTTCGCTAATTAGAAATGTTTGGCAGTTTTATTGTAGTGCAAATCTTATAAACTGCTTTGCTGTCCATCTAATACAGTGGCAGGACACTGTGGCACTGCTGGTAATAAGGATATCCGTTACACTTTATACTGTAAACCATGTCGCTTGTGACGTCATAACTATAGCAACACACATGACAAAGCAAAGGCGGTGTCGGCATTACAGCAACAGTTCACATTACCAGCTCGTTATTATCCATTTGTAAACAAAAATTGTACCCGAACGGAGGACGGCATAAAAGCTCCAATTTTCTCTCAAGAGAGGAGTCGTCTCGTATTGCCGTGTATGGGGCTGCGGCATATGGAGCGACAGCAGCTGTGCCATTTCTTCGCGTGTAGCCCGAAAGAGAGCAAGGACTATAAAAGCAACGTTATCCTGAAATGAACGTTTAGTATTTACAACGACTTTGCTGCCAAAACAGTAGAGAAAAGGAATCGAGGACTTGTTGAAAGCCATTCAACACTGTGCTCAAAAGCAAACCGTTAGTGAGTGTGTTCGTTGTTGCTCCTGCCCAGATTTATTCTGTGGGATTGTGTTAAAGTAAATATTTCCATTTAATTAAGTGATAAAAAGCTTTGCATTGTGCTAAAAGACCGTTTAGTTTCTTTCATCGAAAGCAATAGTCCCTTTTTGTTGGTGAACAAACACGCCTCGTGTTAACTCCAAATACATACGGGTGATTATTCCCATCATCGACCGCAGCAGCAGCAGCAGCATCATCATCATTCACAGCAGCAGCAGCAGCAGCAACAGCCGTATCATCGCCCACAACCGGATAGCGTATGCAATGCAGCCGCTAAAGAAGCAAATGGAGCATATCCAACAACGTCCTTTGACCGTTATCAAATTGTGGCTGTTGTTTGGTTTGCTTTTGAATGTAGTAAGTTCCCAAAAAAACAAACATAATACTTTTGAAAAACTTCTTTCCAGCAAACACCAACTAACTTTGTTCACCACACAATAGTTTCCCCATTAAATTGTGTGTCCAACGGATTTGGCCAAAATATTAATTTCCGTTTCCATAGAGATGAATACACATAAATTCGTGCACAGTGCACCGCTTAACAAAAGGATTAAGATTAGTGGCCACACAGGATTGAGCTAACTACATATCTGGAACGCAAGTGAAGAGCGCCACGCCAAATTAATATTTCTAAAGTTCTAGTACTTCATAGTATATTTGATATTGAAATTTTGCCTGGAGCATTTACGGATATTAATCTTTGAGTGGGCAGATGAATGCCCTATATTTTCCAATTAAATAACGTTTTCCCATGGTGGTGCATGTTGCTTAAGTGGACACCAGGGTGTATTTTTTCATAGTAACATTAAGTTGTTGTATAACCGTTAAAATTTGGGAAGTTTTTAAAAATGTCCTGTGGATGTTAAGGCGGTGGAAGTTAAAAGTATTTGATTATTGACACAAAATGGATTAGAAGACATTTCATAACAACTGATTCGGCATTAATACGCTCTTTGGTTTAAAAACCTTAATTATATAAATAAAATAATAAATAATTTTCCATTGCATCCCATGATGGGACTAGGGAGAGTTTCCTACAATTATTCAATTATATTCCTAAAATATATAGTTGGAAATTATTCGTTATTGGTTTAAACACGGCCCTTGTAAACGAATAAATGCCAAATTCAGTTGTCGGTACGGAAATAGTGAGAGGTGTTGTTGACGTAACGTAACTATTTGAAAGTTCATTTGTCGCAACCGTTTTAATTACAAAACTCGGTGGCTCCAACCAAATTTCAATTCTCGGCTCAGTTTTGCCAAGTCCATTAATGTTAATTTCAGTTGTTGGAGCTGGAATTATGAAAAAAAATTAAAATTCGGTTGCTGCAAACGAATTAATTGTAAAACACAGTTGCTCCAACCAAATATCAGATGTCAGTTCAATTTTGGCAAACGAATCCGCGGCAAATTCGGTATTTGGAACTGAAATAATGAGAAACATTGCTGATGCAAAGTAAATTGAATATTGACTATTTCAGAATTCGGTTACTGCAACCGAATTAATTGTAAAACACAGTTGCTCCAACAAAATTTCAGATGCCAGTTCAGTTTCGGCAAACGAATCCGTATCAAATTCGGTGGTTGGAATCGAAATAATGAAAAATACCATTAGTAATACAAAATACATAAATTGAACAGTTGCAAATTCAGTTGCTGCAACAATTTCAATGAAATATTGAAAAAAATGTATAATTCTGTTACTGAAACCGAATTAAATATAAAACACAGTTGTTCAAGCCAAATTTTGGTTTTCAGTTCAGTTTTGGCAATCGAATTAGTGTAAAATTCGATTGTTTTTCCCACAATAATGAAAGGCATTGTTGATGAAAATCAAATAAGCCGAATATTTGAGAATTCAGTTGCTGCAACTGAATTAATCATAAAACAGTGTTATTTCAACCAAATTTTAAATTGCAGTTCAATTCTGCCAAACGAAGTCCTGTAAAATTTTGTTGTTATAATCGGAAAATTGAAACACATTGTTGATGAAAAGCAAACAAATTGAATATTTGAGAATTCGGTTGCTGCAACCGAATTAATTATGAAAGAATATTTGCGAATTCGGTTGCTCCAACCAAATCTCAGGTTACAGTTAAGTTTTGGCAACAAAATCTATGTTAATTTCGATTGCTAGATCAGAAATAATGAAACCTATTGTCGATACAACATAAATAAATGAAATAATTGAAAATTTGTTTGCTGCAAGCGAATTAATTGTAAAACACAGTTATTTGAATCAATTTTTTAATATCAGTTAAGTTTTGTCACCCAAATGAATGCCAATATCGATTCTCTGAACAGAAAATAATTAATAACGTTGTTTGTGCACAATAAATAAATTGAATATTTGCGAATTCGGTTGCTGCAAACGAATTAATTGTAAAACACATTTGCTTCACCTAAATTTCAGATGTATCAAAATCCGTATCATATTCAGTTGTTGGAACCGAAATAATGAAACACATTGTTGATGAAAAGCAAATACTTTATATTGAATATTTGAGAATTCGGTTGCTGCAACCGAATTAATTATAAAACACGGTTGCTCCAACCAAATTTTAGTTTTCAGTTCAGTTTTGGTGACTGAACCAATGTAAAACAATAATGTAGAATGTCGTTGATGCAACGTTAATCTCGGGTGTCAGTTCAGTTTTAGCAATTTCGATTGTCAGATCAGAAATAATGAAACTTGTTGTCGATACAATGTTGAATGGAATAGTTGAAATTTCAGTTGCTGCAATCGAATTAATTGTAAGACACGGTTATTTCAATCAAATTTCAAATGTCAGTTCAGTTTTGTTAGCCGAATTAATGCCAATATCGGTTGTTGGAACAGAAATAATGAAAAATGTGGTTGATAAAAAATAAATAAATAAATTGAACATTTGCAAATTCGGTTGCTGCAAACGAATTAATTATAAAACACTGTTGCTGCAAGTAAATTTCAAATGTTAGTTTAATTTTATCAACTGAAATCGATGTCAGTTGAAGTTGACACAAAGGAAACAAATTGAATATTTGAGAATTCCGAACGGTACTTTGAGAAGCCTTTTCAGGGCTAAATACTCGAGAGCCGCGCAGACAAACCATTGCACCACCGACGGCTAGTGTGAGTGTAAAACTAGAAGGCACACATCTCACTGATTATGAGAAGCTCTCTTCAATCACTTCATGGGATGGTATGAGACACCATTTTTGTTTTTTTTTTGACAACGACTCAATGCCAATTGGTTGTTGGAACCGAAATAATGAAAAATGGTTTTTGGAAATCAGAGGAAAAATATTATTAAACCCGACGAAAGACAGAAACGCTGAAAGCTTCGGTAACACTGTTGTAGTTTTTGGCATGACATTTTTGAATCAACCTTCTAGTAAATTTTACCGATTAGAGACAAGCCTACTGAGTTGAATGGTACCCATGAAATGTCTGTATCTAGTTAGATTTTTGAAAAAAATATCAATTTTTACCAATTCTTAGATTTTTCTATAGTTTGACACCGATTTCGAATGCTTGTTTAAGAAGCCTTTTCGTTGCTAAATCTTGATTGTGTCACCGTCAATGGGTGAGATGGCGGTCGTCGAAAGAAATGTAAAGCGGTCAGATCAGGAGTCTTATGTACAAGAAATGCATCTGCATCGCAGATGGCCACCCAGAACGCTTCATTAAACAAAAATGTATGCTTCTATAGAATTCGCACCGGCATCGATTTTCTTGATTTTGCTACTTTTTCTGACTTTAAGGAGAAATCAAGAAAATTTGCTTGATATCCCATACGTATTGATAAACTACAAATCGGGATTTTTTTTATTTGTCTAATAACGCATTTACACCGCCGTTTATCTTGGCCAGGTTAGCGATAACCTTGTTCGCTAAACTTTGCTGTTTACAAAATCCAATTTGAGATTAAATCGACATTGCAGGTGGCAACTCCGTACTTAGACAAACTCCGTGCCAAGACAACTATCCAATACTGCGGCACAACAGGAAAATAAAGTTGGCGGCTATTGATTTTGGGAATTTTTAATTATCTGAACCTTTAAAATTCGAACAGTGAGCCAAATCGAGCCAGTCGCTAAAATCGACTCAGAGATCAAACCAAGAAGAACCATTTATATCGGCGGCGGCGTATGCTTCAAAAAACTTTTGGTGGCGGCGACGCGTTGGAAAATTTTCGATCGTATTCCGACTGTCAAAGAGTTGATATTTGTTGTATGTTTTTATTATGGTTAAATTTTTTTAGTAACTAACAGTGTTGCATCAAAATGTACACCAGTTTAAAATGAGTTTAAAACTTAAAACTTCAGTTTCTACAGACTAAAATTGTATGAGTAAGCTTCTGGGTTAGCGCGGGTTAACGGAGTTAAACTTCGAAATGCGTTAATCTTGGCCCGTGTAAATACCGTATAAGATTCAAGAAAAAATGCTTGATTTGCTTTATGCAGCGCTGTTTTATCTCACACTACGCATGAATAGTACGTTTGTTTACAACCATTTCTAACACAGCGCATTGTTGTGGTGATACCACTAGAATGGCCGACTTATTTTTATTTTTCTCAATTCTTAGATATTTCTTGTTTTTCAATCATATATTTTTAATATATTTTTGTTTGCAATTGTGCTGAATTTCATTGTGTAAAAACAGATACCTATTGTTGTAGGCTTGGAGTGATTGTTGTCGTAGTAACACTACCTCGTCAGTGCGCCTTGACTTTCAATCAACTCCGGAAATAAACCAATGCGAACACTTCAGATTTCGTTAGGACATTTGAAACGAAATCAAGAAAAAATGTTCCAGTGTGAATGTAGGCATTGAATCTACGCCAATGAAGAAATACTGCAAAAGACGCAACATTTTATCGAACATGCGTTACAAGTATCAGGCATGAGTTTCAAAAATTACAACATTTGAATCAAGAGGCAGTAGCCAGTCATTTTAATACGCCCACTTGCGTGTTAACATTTCTTAAGATGTTCGATTATTTCTAAGGCTGCCAAAGACTTATGAAAAAGGGTTAAAATGAGTTTAGATGTTTGATTATTTTTAATGGTGACACTTGCACACAAAATAGGGTCTAGCTGAGATTGTAGGCGTTATTTTGGAAACAGCATTTACATTTAATTCAGCTCTTGTTGCGTGTGTTGAGTATGTTTCGAGATTTGTATATCTCAACTAAAAGTTTCTCCCACTCGCTCATCTTCCTGCCACTCGGACATCTTGATTTTAACATTTGTGACCTCTTCCCGATACATGGTAGAAGGTCGCAATAATTTGCCAATTATTGACATGATGAAATTAATAATTCGTTTTAATTTATAAACGTTTGTTCTATTTAGAGTTAAAATTCAAAATGTAACTAAAGGATATTCCAATGACTATAAAAATCCGGAATTTTGCTGAGGCAACTGAATTAAAATTGTGCTACCGTGACCGTCGATGCGACAACGTGGGTTCGATCCCTGCACTGACTACCTTACATTTCTTTACTAATCGGAACTTAAATGCATCGGAGCTATATTGTGTCTATTAAGGTTTGTAGATTTCTCATACTTCGGTTAATTTAACAGGATGTTAGATATTTTACTCTGGCAACTCTAGTGAAATGCATGACTATAGTTGTCAGTACTGTAAGATATCAGCTGTTCACTTTATAATTGTTTTTGTACGAAGTGTAATTTATTCAATTTATGGCGGAAAACAATCGAAAATTACACCGTGTGATGAACTTCTCAGTTAACGAGGAATATTTACTTGTTGACCTGGTGGAAGAGCACAAGTCAATTTTGAAAAACCAAACCCTTAAATAGTAAACTTAAAGAAAATAAAACAGCTAAATATCAGCTGTTCGTTGTGAAAAACTACTGAGCGGTTTTAGACATCCTGTTAACAATACAATACATCGGGACAATGAGATTCTGATAATCGCCACTTTATCGTTATGATAAAAGATAACCGAATATTGAGAAAGCGACCCTTAATGGGCTTAGTACATTGTTGCCATGAATTATTTTTCATATTTTTGTGTAAACATTCTGTGATTTGTATACGTTATTGTACATTTGTGTACACTTTATTTACTTCATTGGACACTATTTGTACTTTAAACTTTTGTGTACAGTTTTTTGACACTTGCGTGTACACTTTTTGCACATTTATATACACTTTTTTATACTTTTGGTACGTTTGTGTACTTTTGTGTTCACTTTTTGTACTTTTGGGTACACTTTTTGTACTTTGCTGTACACTTTTGTACTAGGTGTAAACTTTAATGCACACTTTTTATCCTTTTGTGCCCACTTTTTTATATATCTGTACACTTTTTTTCTTTTTTAAGCAGTTTTTGTACTTTTGGGTACATTTTTTGGACAATTGCTATACTTTTGTGTATCTTACACCTTTGTGTAAAGTTACTGTACTTTTTGTACTTTTTGTGTCAAATGTTTTTACTTTTGTGTCCTCGTTTTGTACTTTAGCGTACAGTTTTTATACTTTTTCGGACACTTTTCTACTTTTGTGTACACTTTTTTTCTACTTTTGTGTATACTTTTGATACTTTTGTTACTTTTGTTACTTTTGTTACTTTTGTACTTTTCTGAACACTTTTTGGTTTTCTTTGCCCACATCTGGTAAATTTCTGTGCACTTTTTATTCTTTTCTGTACGATTTTTGTGCTATTGCGTAAATTTTTTGTACTCTCGTGTACAAATGTTGTACTGTTGGGTGCTCTTCTTACTCCTTTGTGTGAAGTTATTGTACTTTTCTGGAAAATTTTGTACATTTGTGCCCACTTTTTGTACTTTTGCATACACTTTGTGCTGTTGTTTGCTTTTTGTACTGTCGTGTACAATTGTTGTACTTTTCTGAACTTGTCTTGCCGCTTTGTGTGAAGTTATTGTACTTTTCTGTAAAATTTTTGTACGTTTGTGCCTACTTTTTCTACTTGTGCGTACTATTCTTATACTTTTGCGTACACTTTTTATACTTTTGTGTACACTTCTACTATTGTGTACACATTTGCTACTTTTATTACTTTTATTTTGTTGTGTACGCTTTTTGTATTTTGGTGAATACTTTTTGTACTTTGATGTACACTTTGTGTACTTTTATGCACTTTTAGTGCACTTCTGTGCGCTTTTTGTTATTTTTTGTACAGTTTTTAGTATTTTTGCGTATATTTTTTGTACTCTTGTTTACAAGTGTTGTACTTTTGTGTACTCTTCTTACTCCTTTGCGTAAATTTATTGTACTTTTCTGTACAATTGTTGTAATTTGTGTCACATTTTTGTACTTTGCGTACACTTATATTGTACACTCTTTGTACTTTTTTCTATACTTTTGTGTATTGTACTATATATTGTACTGTATGTACTGTAAACTGTTGTACTTTTCTGCACACTTTTGTGTAATTTTATTGTACTTTTCTGTACAATTTTTGTACTTTTATGTTCTATTTCTGTACTTTTGCGTACACTTTTTGTAATTTTGTGTTCATTATTTTTAATGTTGCATACCCTTTTTGTGCATTTGTGGACACATTTTATAGTTTTGTGTAATGTAACGGGTTACTCCTAAAGTACACTATTTCCGCCACAGAAATGTTTACCTCTCATAAAAAGTTTAATTCCAAAACTGCAGAAAGTTGGTTTCAATTTTGTAGCACCTGTAACTTCATTTTGATTACTAGGATTGAAATTGAATTAATACTGGATTTATCTTCCAAGTTTTTTTTGATTTGTTCTAATTCAGAATTCATGAAAGTGCCAGGCTTTATGTGCCATTTTGAGATTTTTGGTATTGCATTTGTTTTTATTGCCGCCAGAAAACTATTAGCTGTTCTCCCTAAGTCGTTTAGCAACTGAACTAGGTTTCAATGCCTTCAACAAATTTTGATTTTAAAAAAACTCATATAATTGTTGACACTATCTCCGGCAATGTAATAAAATAGATGAATTTAGAGCAAGTAGCTCAAAAACTGTTTAAAGAACAGGCTTTACATGTATGTGGGGGAAATGTCCACACCCTAAAAATTATGTGCAGCTTTGAACTTTCACCTGCCGCCGTTTTGTTCTCTCCATTAAAAATCGTTTAAACGCTTAAATGGAATAAATGAAAAAAACGATTAAGAAACATTCATGATATGTTTGTAATTTTCTGCACAACAATGAAAATTCACCAACACAAGGAAACGAATAAATTTGTATATCCTTTTTATTTTGAGATAAGGATTTTACACCCTCATGAACAAGTCGTTTGCATTAACTTGAATCATTAAAGGAGATTTAGGATTTTAAAATCTATTTCGATTTCATGAAAGATATCAACCTTATTCCATCCCCCTTGAACAGTGGGATATAAGTCCTAGATAAAATTTAAAATTTGTGAGAATGTATCAGTAATTGTGTAATTGAATATATTGATGAACTCATAAATTTCACTAGATTATTATTACATTCCGCAAATGTTTAAATGCCTCCAGACGAGTACAAAACGTATCAAATTCAATTAACTTGAAAATGCCCGCAAATGAAACTGTACGAAACTGTTAAGAGCAATGTTGTTGGTAATACTACATTGAAATGCAGATGTGGGTGCTTTAAAATTTAACAGTCAGAAACAATCAGCCCACCCACACACTTTTTGTAATCGGAGAACAATTTTCCTGGAATAAACCCTTTTAATTTTCTAATTAACCATTTCATTTAAAGTATTCAGTTTAATTTTCAAAAGCAAATACTTTATTTGAAATAAAACAATTTCCAGCAACTGATTGACTTAATGCACATCTGTTTAATTCTCGCACTTTGTATTGGCCTTGCGAATGATATGGCCAAAAGAAATTACACAATTTGCTTTTGAATAAATAACTGTCCTGGCTACACAGCATGGGCGTTATCGTTATCGTTATATTGGATGATGGTTGAGTACAATATTGCTTGCAAGGATTCATGTTCCTTCCATTTACATTGCAAGTGAAAATAATCGCACGAAATGCTTTGTGAAAATTCTACAAATAGTATATGAATGTGTTTGCTTTGTTACAGTCGAAATCACAAAAATATCCGACAGATTTTAAGAATAGTAAACAAGACTACTATTTGAAACAAGATTGTGAGAAGCTCTCCCCAATTCATTCATGGGATGTAATGGGAAACCATGTATGTATCATGCTACCCACGTATTCTGGGTAAATTCACGTTAAGGTCATTTTGCTCGCAACATGAAATTATATTTAACGAAAGTAAAAAACCGATCAACTGTGCATATGATTACTATTAATATATTTTTGCAATCAGTATTACTCATACGTATCAAAAGGGAGTTTCAGAAATGCATTCAATTTTAAACAGTTTCATAAATTCAGGCATTCAAATTCCTCGTCCTATACATAGCTGTCTATATATTTGTCGAAGAAGGCAGTGCATTTCAGTTCTATTATACTGTGTAACCGTTCTATTATACAGTTGTAAACCGAAACCCACGAAAACAAAAACCTGTGAAAATTCATCAAAAGGTATGTGCCTGTGTTTGCTGTAAAACTCAAAAAATAGCCTACAGAATTTAAAATTCCCAAAAGCGATAACCATTTAACCCATGAATTCTGGATAAATTCGCGTTAAACTTTTTTTTCACGTGCAATATAAAATTATATTTAACGAAATTTAAAAGCGATTAATAAATGGTTTCCCATTACATCCCATGAAGGGACATTGGGGAGCGCGCGCTTCTCACAATCACTGAGCTGTGCGCTTTCCAGTTTTCACTCACTGATTGGGACCTACAGTTTTACTCCGATTCCGAACGGTATTTTGAGAAGCTTTTTCATGGCTATATACTCGATAGTGTCGCCATCTCATATGATTACTAATAATATATTTTTGTAGTCATTATTGCGTATACGTACAAGAAGGCAGTTTCTGAATTTAGTAAAATTTTAAATGGTTACATAAACACAGGCAGAAGTATTGGTCGTCGTATACTTTGCTGTCTATATATTGGTCTAAGAAAATACGGTGCATTGCAATCCTTTTATACTCTATGAAAAATCTAAATATAATCTCTATCAAAAATCTATGAAAAATGCCTTCAAATGGTATGTGAATGTGTTGGCTCTGTAACAGACGCATTTCCAAAAATATCTGACAGAGTTTAAAAATAGTAAACACGACCATGCTACTTACGTATTGAGGATTAATTCGCGTTAAATTCTGTTACGCGCAATATAAAATTATATTTAACGAAATCGATCAATGGTACCTATGATTACTATTAATATATTTTGTAATCAGTATTACTCATACGTAACACAAGCGATTTTCAGAATTGCGTAAAATTCTAAACTATTACATAAATTCAGGCATCCGAATTCCTCGTCGTATACTCGCTGCCTATATATTGGTCTAAAAAAATACTTCGCATTTCAGTCCTATTATACTGTGAAATTCTTTGAAAAACGTCTTCAAATGGCAGTTGAATGTGTTTGCCCTGTAACAGTCGAAGTCCCAAAAATATTCGACAGATATTCGCATTCTGTATAAATTCGTATTAAACTCTTTTTACGCGCAAAATTATATTTAACGAAAGTTAGAAGCCATCAACAGTACCTATGATTACTATTCATATATTTTGTAATCAGTATTATTCATACGTAGCATAAGCGATTTTGAGAATTGCGTTAAATTTTAAACGGTTACATAAATTCAGGCATTCTAACTTCCCGTCAAACTCTTCGCATCCTCTATATTGCTCTAAAATATACGGTGCACTTCAGTCCTATTATACTGTGTATGATTTAGTTGTAAACCGAGCTCCATAATCAAAACTCTTTGAAGGATCTCTTCAAATGATATGTGAATATGTTGGCTCTGTAACAGTCGAATTCACAAAAATATCCGACAGATTTTAAAAATAGTAGACACGACCTGCCTGCGTATTCAAGAGTACGCGCAACATAAAATTATATTTAACGAAAGTTAATAGCGATCAATGCTACCAATGATTACTATTAATATATTTTGTAATCAGTATTACTCATACGTACCATAAGCGATTTGCAGAATTGCGTAAACTTCTGAACTGTTACATAAATTCAGGTACTCGGATTCTTCGTCGTATGCTTTGCTGCCTATATATTTGTTGGCTAAAATACAGCGCATTTCAGTCCTATTATACTGTGCAATTCTTTGAAAAACGTCTTCAAATGGCATTTGTATGTGTTTGCCCTGTAACAGTCGAAGTCACAACACAAAAATTTCCATCAGATTTTAAAGGTGAATTTTTTTAGGTGGTCAGAGTAGGGATTGAACCCACGTCCTCATGCACAAGAGCCGCGCACACTACCATTGCACCACCGACGGCCATTAAGCTGTAAGCTTTTTTTATCGCTCAACATAAGCTTTCATTTAACGAAATTTGAAGCGATCGATGGTGCGTATGATTACTATAAATATATTTTGTAATCAATAGACTTTTCGGAATTTATTTTTAAACGGTTTTAAACGGTTACATAAATTCAGGCACTCGTATTTGTAGCCGTATACTTTGCTTTCCATATATTCCTTTGAAGACACTCCAACTCAGTCATATTATATTTACTATAGATGATTTAGTTGTAAACCGAGCCCCACACACAAAATGATTTGAAAAATTTCTTCCCATATGATATGTTTACTGGGAAATGTTAATACTAGTTTCGTTAAAACTTTATTGATCGCATTGGCTTTTATTAATTGTAATTAAAAAATGTTCTGTTTCTTCGTTCATTCAAATATTTGCTTCCAATAAAATAAAACATATTATAATAAAACAATAGTAACCGAGAGTATTTTAAAAATGGTAATCACGACCATGCTACTTACGTATTAGGGATAAATTCGTGTTAAGATATTTTGAAGCGCAACAGAAAATTACATTTAACAAAATTTAAACGCGTTTTACGGTACGTAGGAATACTACCAATATATTTTGTAATCAATATTACTCATACGCACCATAGAGGAGTTCTGAAAACCGTAAAATTTTAAATCGAGGCATTCGAATTCCTCGCCTTACGCTTCGCTTCCTAGACATTGGCCTGAAGGAAATTACAATCCAACTCACTGCTATTGTACGAGTACTATGAATGATTTAGTTAAAAATCGAGATCCACCAAAAAGGAACTTTTTATACACTCAGAAAAAATAAGGAAAACTAAGTTAAAGTCTGAGTTTAAAACTAAGTGTTGCATCTAATCAACTCAGAAATCCAGACTCTCATTCATCTCATTAACTTTGACAATAGGAAACTTGTAAATGACTAATAAAAACAATTCATTTGACAGTGGAACATTCTATTATAATATTATACAAATAGGCAGGTGTAACCAATCTATATCACTAAGTTTAAATCTAAATAAAGTAATTGAAGTGAAAGAAGAAAAACTAAGTTGAAATCCAAATAAACTCGGTGAATATAAGCGAACTCTTTGGAACTTGGAAATACTTCATTGAATAAAGTGTAAATGTCCTTAAACTTAATACAAATGTTCCGTGTAACGAAAACTTATTTCCTTATGGAGCATTTAGAACTGACAATCACAGAGTGTTTTCATAAACCAAGTTGTTTTCATGAACGAAGGAAGGATCGTTGAATAGCACGTAAATAATACTAAAAAATTTATCAAACGAGCTGTTTGTTTATGGTATTGAATCTTCGCTTGATTGACTCATAAATTTCGAAATGACCCAAGATAACTTAATTTTTTACACTGTAGTTTTAGCCGATTCGATCGTTTAAATTCGATTTATGAAAACAAGCTATAAGTTTCACTAACAATTAAAATATTTCCTCAATTAAAATTCATTTTTTACCCCAAATGTATTTCTGAGGATAATTTTAATTGGATAAGGTACTAATTGCAAATCAGACAACAGTATTGCCAATATATCGCCCATCATACCATGTATTCTGGATAAATTCGCATTAAGCTCTTTTTACGTGCAACATAAAATTACATTTAACGAAATTTAAAAGCGATCAACGGTACGTATGATTACTATCAATATATTTTGTAATCAATATTACTCATACGCACCATAGGGAAGTTCTGAAATGCGTACAATTTTAAACGGTTATATAAATCAAGGCATTCGAATTCCTCTCCGTACGCATCGCTTCCTAGACATTGGACTGAAAGAAGAATCAATCAAAAATAGTTAAAAATCGAGATCCACCAAAAAGGAATTTTTATACACTCAGAAAAAAAAGAAGGAAAACTAAGTTTAAGTCTAAGTTTAAAATTAAATATTGTATCTAATCAACTTTACCTTTGACAATAGGAATAGGAAACGAGCTGTTTATTTATGGTATTGAATCTTCGCTTAATTGACTCATAAATTTCGAAATTAATCATGATATCTTAGTTTTTTACAATGTAGTTCTAGCCGATTCGTTTTTTCAAATTCGATTTATGAAAACAAACCATAAGTTTCGCTAACAAGTAACAAGTATTTCCTCAAATACAATTCATTTGTTACCCCAAATGTGTACACATTTATGTCTGAGGATAATTTTCATTGGATAAGGTACTAATTGCCTTTTACATACAAATCAGACAAACCAATATTGCCAATATATCGCCTATCATACCACGTATTCTGGATAAATTCGCGTTAAGCTCTTTCTACGTGCAACATAAATTTACATTTAATGAAATCTAAAAGCGATCAACGGTGCGTATGAATACTATTAATAAATTTTTGCAATCAGTATTACTCATACGTACCATAGTTAAGTTTCAGAATTGGGTATGGCTTGTCATACGCTTCGATTCCTAGGCATTGGTACAAAGAAAAAAAAACAGTCTAGCTTTCGGCTATTATAGATAGTATGGATGATTTAGTTGAAAATCGGGTTCCACCAAATAGGACGTTCTTTACACAAAAAAAAAGAAAATAAGTTTAGTCGAAATGGGCCAAGTGTATCAAATGGGATAATTATACTTCATAATCCTTTTTCATCATTTGATTTAGGAATCTATAAGTATACACACCTCTTCTGGAATTCTGTAACTTTTTAACGATAAAAACCAGTAGTTAATTACCAAATTTCGAAAATTTTGTATTACAATTTTATGAATTTGGACAATTTAACTACCGATTTTTATCGTTAAAAAATTACAGAATTCCGGTGCTGAAAGTAGAAATATTTCATTGAGCAAAGTAGGTTCTTATTAGTGAGTATAAAACAAGGAAGCACATAGGTCACTGGTTATGAGAAGGTCTCTCCAATCCCTTCGTGCGATGTAAAGACAGATCATTTTAATTTTAAATTTTAGCTGTCTTAGATCCGAGTTATTTTTATACTTGTAGCTGGAATTTCAATTACATCCGGTTAGTGAAAAACTTGTAAATGGTGCGGGTGGGATTCGAACTCACATTCTCTGGCGATTGTTCCGATGTGTGTGAAGCATCAGCGTCATCAGCAGCATCTAGCCCACTAAGCCACCGCAGTGTATATTCACACTTTTTTTTTGAGTGTATATTCCATTATGAATGTGAAACACTGGTACATTTTAATAAACATTTCTATTCTCACCAGTTGTGCTTCTTTGCCGTCATTTTGTTGTTGTATTGTCATTTTTGCTGGTGTGGTTGTTTTCCTCTTCTTTTTTGTTGTTGTTGTCTGCGGTTCCATTTTCTCTCATCGCCTTCTGGATGGCGAAGATATAATGTGCGGCATTATTATTTATTGGCACCTCCAGTGATATGAGTAGCAATTCTTTTTCATTCCACTGCTTCCATGGCATCTCCTCCTACCCTGCTCTGGGACATGAATGGCAAAATTCGCTCTATTCATATTATTTGAGTTGAATGTGTAAGGAGGTAGTGGTTGGCAGGACATGGATTGAAGTTTGATGGTGGGGACGGTGACAATGCCAATGTGGAACGTTATGTTTTTTGTTTTGAATAAATCGACATCTGCAAGAATGTTGGGTGTTGAGTGAATGAGTGCGACATTTGGTCCTTTGTATTTTGCAATACATGAATGTGATGATGGTGATGACGAAGCGCAACAGTTTCGATTCGAGTAGTGATGCTGACTAGGAGATTTGCGTGCTTATTTCAATTTATTCATTTCAGGATCTTTAGGTATGTCCTTGTTGCATGCGGACATGGACAGACATAACAATAGAATCGTATTATACAGGGTATCATAGAACTAAATAAGTATCATAGAACTAATAATAAGTTAGTTTTCATGTTTAATGTCTTAATGCTACTTTCGTGCTATGACGCAGAATATTGTGTTACCAACGACCACTTATAAATTTGCTCGGGTAATAAATTTAAGGTTTGCTATTGAAACACCCACTTATCATTATGGGTTTCCCAGAAGCTTGATTGAGCTGCCACTCAATTACATTCAAAAATATTTCATGTATTTTGTTTTAATTTATAATCTGTGTAAAGTATAATCTGGTATTTATTTATTATTTTTAAATACAAAGGAAATTTTAAAAACTTCTGACTTTGATTATTCCATTTCCAATTTGTGGTTGAAAGTTGCTGTTGTATCATCATGATCGGCAGTTACATTTACTGCACCCTGTATACAGCAATTGTATTATGTAAATGGACATACATATACAACGTTAAATCACTGAAGCTTCTACCATATCGAATCTCAAAACCTATCAATCTATTGCATTCATTCGCCAAACTCTCGTCTGTGTTGGGAAGGGAAATGCTGCTAAAAATATATTCTGCGTCTTCAGAAAATATAATGACATGTCAATCAAAATCATTCATGTGCATCAAACATGACGATGTATTTTCTGTGTTTGCTTTCACACAAATTCATTACAATATTTTATTTAAAGCAGCGAACTAGAGCAAGAAAATAGGTTTGTTTCTTAAATTTTATGTATTTATCGAGTAAAACCGACACAGGCATAAAGACTCTGAACCAAAAAAACATCTTAATATGCATCCAGGGAACAGGCAAAACTATTAACTTTAATTTGACTAATCAACGAATTCAGCTTTCAAGTTGTTTTGTGAATTTTAAGAGATATAGTCCCCCAACAAACGAAAACAATTTGACTTAATATTAATCATACGCTCCACATGGTTTTGATAGGATATTATTAATATGTAGTATATACGATACCTTAGACGTGTGTGTTAATATGGCTTTGAAGCTTCGACATTCTCATATGCATCCAACATGACGAAGTAATTTCTGTGTTCGCTTCCTCACAAATTTCTTGGAATATTTTATTTAAAGCAACAAATTAAAGCAAGAACATTTATTTGATTCTTCAATTCTCTAAATTTGAACCTACGCAGGGATAAAACTGTTAGCCAAAATTTCCTAATATTTCTCCAGGGAACAGGCATAATTATTAATTTTAAGTGGACCAACTAAAAAATTCTGCATTAATTTTTTTTAGAAATGTGAGAGGTATAGTACCATAACAGCCATAAAAAAATCGAATCAATATTAATCATACGCTCAGAATGGGTTTTATAGGATATTATTAATATGTATGTAATTTAGATATGCGTGTTAATATGTCTTTGTAACTGTACGAATCTCATGTGCATCCAACATGACGATGTAATTTCTGTATTCGATTTCTCACAAATTTATTGGAATATTTTATTTAAAGCAAGAAAATTTATTTGGTTCTTCAATTCTTTAAATTGTTTGATTTGAACCTACACCGGGTTAAAAATTGTTAGCCAAAATTTCCTAATATTTTTCCAGGGAACAGGCAAAACTATTAACTTTAATTGGACCAACTAAAAAATTCAGCATTCAGCATTAAACAGCGAATTAGAGCAAGAAAATAGGTGTGTTTCTTAAATCCTATATATTCCTTGATTAGAACCTACACAGTGATAAAGACTCTTAACTAAAACATGTTAGTATTCATCCAGGGAACAGGCAGAATTATTAACTTTAATTGAACCAATCAAAACGATTCAGTTACAAGTTATTATAGAAATGCAAAAGATGTAGTACTACCCACCTAAACGGAAAAAATGAGAATCAATATTAATCATACGCTCCATATGGTTCTGATAGAATATTATTAATATATAAGCATATTCAGATGTGTGTGTGTTAATATGCCTTTGTAATTGTAATATTCTCGTTTATGCCCTTGACATTTTGCAAGTTGATGGTAGGTTTCTAATAAACACAGAGAGGGAAAAAACAGTTTGTTTTCTGCGTCTCCTTTGTACTAAATTTCAAAGTCTTTAAATGTTTTGCCCTGAATTTACGCCTTCCCGCAAAAAACAAACAGCACTTATGTTCATACATTCCGTTCATTCACATTTTCACTTGATTTGATTTCTGCAACATTGAATGCCACTGCGCCAAACAAAGATGTAGAATTATGTGTCCATGTTTTGTGTGACACATACTTGTGGTATCAAACATTTCCACTTGCGTGAAATTTTTATGCTGAAATGACATAATATGGGGAAAAGCTTTCGCTTACAGGCTTTAAAGGACTTTTAGATGGAAATCCTTTAAAGTAATTTGAAGAGCTCTCTGCACTTGGGAATACATTCAAATTCAAAATAATTAAATTTTGGGTTTGCATCGCATATTGCGTATACGTACGCACGGAAGTACCAATATTATAATTTGTGCCTTTACAGAAAATTTTTAATATTTATATGTTGGTGTACATTCGTTAGAACTGGAATTTCGTGTCTATGATTGAATTTCTCATAGATTAACATCTACGAGATGTTCCAACTCTTCCAAAACTGCCAGCGATTAAAATTATTAATAAGTAAAATTTGGAGACTGGCGCCACTTGTAATCTTTATCAAGATGCTGATATTATAAATGTTTGCCCCATGATATTATGAAGTGCCTGCTTCATGTGGAAAAAAACACTACAACTGAAGTAACAGATACAGATATTTAAATTTCGTCTACATTGTAAACAATTTACAAAATGATAAAAACAATTAAAAATAATTTTAACAAAAAAAAAACATTTTAAAGAAATTTGTATTTAACAGATATTTAACAGAATACGAGCTACTCAGATGTTAATTGATCTAATTCCACATTTTCATAATTTTGAGATTTTAATGCTATGAGAACTAAAACATCTTAGTCTGGTCTGATATCAAACCTGCTTATTTATTACCAGTGATAATTTATCATCACAATGAAGTAGAGGTCCTTTCACGTTGAAGGAGTGAGCATTTAAAGTCCTCACATTAATTTTACGTAACAATACACACAAGTCGCAAACATCTTTGCCTCTTTTCGCCTCTCTTTGTTTTGTGGACTTAAGCCAATTGGTCTGTCCCTGAGTAGCTCATATATGAAGCTTCAGACTGATGCAAAAAGCAACGAACAGTTTTCTTTCTGTTTAGGTCTTTGCACATTGACTTTCCCCAAATGTGCCCCGGGTAGTATGTTTGTTTTATGGTTTTATATCAATCATACGTCCTGTGGTACACGAATTTTGCTACAATATGTACGAGTGTGTGTGATGTGCAAACATGTCTATCATGGGTACAAGTACGAGTATACACAAGGACAACTCAATTATACTCGTATTTAAGTAATAAAGTCATCTAGTCATTTGCTGGATGTTAAGAGCTGCCTATAAAAATTCAATTAAATGTCCAAATGAGAAAACTTTTCTAATCATAAAGCAAATAAATTGATGCGAAGCAACACAATGCAAACAAATCCCCCATCCCACAAAAAATAGGAACATAATAATAATATTCAACGAGACTGTTTCTCCTTTTCACGGACAGAATCCTAGTGATGACCCAAACCAACACTTGACTTTAAGCACCATCAATTATTTTTATTTTTAGAACGGAACCAACTTTTCCTCTCCGGCTGTTAAATGGAAAGAATTTCCAAACTGTTGGCAAATATTGTTTTGAGTTGGCTACACATTCTGACACACACACGCGCACAGGCACACACGCACATTTATACATACTGTGCCTGACACCGGCATTTGGGTCCTGATAACGGCTTCTCCAATACAACACACAGATTTCCAAATAATGATAATTTATATCTGTTAGACGCCACCAACAACGTTTGTGACTATTCCCCATCTTCGTTGAATGCCGCTGTGCGTATCACGCATCCTGCGCTGCATAAGAGCCAAGCAACAGGGATCTATTTGTGGGGCTGTGTGCGTCATGTGTATAAATACCTGTAAATGTATATGTTTTTGTGTATATGTAAATGTTTACACAAAAAAGGCAACAGTGTTTCATTATTATTATTATTATTATTTGTTTGCGTATGGAACAATCCATAACAACAACCGACAAGCACTCGAAAGCTCTTACTAAGTGTGCCATCCCCCACACACCACCCGGGGAAAAGAACCCAGCCAGTGTATAACAGATTCGCCCAAAATAGAAGCTAAAAAAGCAATGATTCCTTTGTCGAGGGAAAATTAAGCGTTGAACTGCTGTATGAAACCCTAATACATATAAATCTTCTGGCATTAACATAGAAATTGCGATGAAAAGGCATAAGAGCCTGGTTTTCTAATGCTGGCTAATGTATAAGTATAATTGACGGTTTTTAGGAGGCGCCAATAGAGGCACATGCGCTCTTTTTATGCAAGTAATAGGCCAAGCTCATGTAGTACATAGACGCCGAGAACCAATTTAATGAATTTTGATTTTAATAATTTCTTAGGATAGGTTAGCGTAGAGTGACAGCCTGTTTGTCAGGCTCACTTAAAACGTGTAGTGCATTCTGACTCAAGGAAATTGATTGGATTTTCATAGACCCTCGCGTTGAGCGTGTTTGACTGCTTCAAAAACCCCAAGAGCTGGCGGATGCTAACATCGGCCAGAGTTGCTAACTCCTTAACGTAAATGTGATCCTACAGCCTTCTTAAATTACCAGGGCACAGACACGTAAGGTGTTCTATTGACTCGATCTCCTCTGCGTCACCACAACTTCTGCAGAAGTCAATTCTCAAGACGTTCAGACATTCAGATTCAGATTAGACACTGACCCTTCATTCTAGATACGATTTGCTGGACATATGGTCTAAATAACGACATCAGAGCGTTTGGGCATTTCAAGTTTAGGCGGGACCACATCAGCTTGGAATTTCCTACTACTGAACATCTGTCGTTAGATGTCATACATACGTACATACACATTTTCCCATTACATGCCATGAAGGGATAGGGGAGAGCTTCTCGCAATCACTGATCTTTCGGCTTTCCAGTTTTCCCTTACTGATGGGGACCTACAGTTTTACACCAGTTCGAACTGCGTTTTGAGAAACTATAAAAAAACCGTTTCCATTATCATCCCATGAAGGAATTGAGGAATAGCTTCTCACAACCAGTGAGCTGTGCGCTTTTCTAATATTTTCTCTCACTGATTGGAACCTACAGTTTTACACCGGTTCCGAAGGGTATTTTGAGAAACTTGTGATGGCTGAGTACTCGATAGTGTCGTCATCACTACGAAACTATTCCTTTTTCTAAAAACTCGATAGTGTCGTCGGCACTAGCGAGATGACCGCCATCGGAAGAAAGTAACAGTAATCGAACACAAGCTCTCACGCACAACAGCCGCGTACACTAACCGTGGCACCACCTGTGGCCATAAGGACGTAATATCTCAAGAAGAGCGTGCAAGCTGGTCGATGCTTGCCCCCATGTGTTCTAGTTCCTCTGGAGCATATTAGGTAGTCTTAACGAGATAGATCACCTAATGTGGGTGCCTGGGCACAGGGACACGTCGAGGAACAGCAGAGCAGACGAACTGACCAGACTAAGGACTACCTTATATACACCATATGAATCGGACCGTGTAGGCATGCCCCTGTTGACGTGTAAGCATATCCTGCAAGAACGCTCCTATTCGATGATGAGGTAGACATGGATGTGGGGCATAGGCTGGGTAGGTGGCCTCAAACAATCCGGAGGGGTCAAGGGCCCTACAAAATGAGGATAATATATTCCTCTAAATGGTTCGATCCTCAGCTTTTCTCCTCCAATTGGTAACACCAATCTCTCGCAGGCAATCTTCAACCTGGTTTTTTCAGCGAATTCTTGATCGTTCCATTTTGTATTGCTCTTCGAGGTGGTCGTCGACATCCTTTCGCCCTGGTTCATTCTGATCCATTCTTCTCACTTGGCCTAGTCAACATGAACGCGCAATTTCACTCATAGCTACGTTGCTGTCGGGATTCAGATTATACAGCTCGTGGTTCAAAGAGATGTAAGGTAGTCTGAGCAGGGATCGAACACACGTTCTTATGTACAAGAGCCGCGCACACTACCCATTGCACCACCTACGGCCACATATCAGCCAAATAACCGTTTATAAAGATCATACACAGCGGTTTCGGTAGACTTACCTTTGCTGTTGATTAGATAGTAGCATGTGATCAATGTTGGTTCTAAGATTGGTTGGTTCTAAAATTGGTATCCAGTAATCTCTTCAAGGTTTACAAGAGCAATGACGGTAGACAAATCGTTTGAAAATCCTTAGGTCCCGTATGGTTTGGTTTTCGCGCTTTAGGAATGACGACAGCCTTAGTTCCTTCCATTTCAAATGTATGTCAGCCTGTGTGATATAGCCGGTATAGAGCTCTTTGAGCCTACAAGTCTATAAGTCACAACCTGTAGTTCCGCCGACGAGACATTTTCTTGTCCTGGCGGCATTTGACATTTTTTATAGCCCAAAAGAATTCTAGATTCGGTTACAATTTCAATGGTAACAACCGATGGTTGTACTTTAAGCGAATCTCCAACTGAAGTATCCTCAGAAATGCCAGGGAAATGTGTCGCCTGCAGCATCCCAGTGATTTCTCACTAGGTATTGTCCAACAGCCACCACTTTTTCTAATGTACCCAAAGAAACGGCAAAAATTTCGAAGCTTCGGGTGAGCTTTCCCAAAAAATTATAGATTCGGTTACAATTCCACTGGCATCATCCGAAGGCTGTACTTTAACGGAATCTCTAACTGAAGTTTCTAGCTCGTCCTCAGAATTGTCAGAGAAATTTATATCCTGCAGATACTTCACTAGACGTCGTCATCACTTTTTGACCTTTTCTAACGTACCCAAAGAAACGGCCAACATTTTGCCTTAGCATGGATGTCAACCTGAGGTATCTACTTCATCCTCAAAATTGTCAGAGAAATTTGTATCCTGCAGCACCCCAGTGATTCATGACTAGACGTCGTCATCACTTTTCTATCGTACCCAAAGAAACGGCAAAATTTTCGAAGCTTCGGATGAGCTTTCCCAAAGAATACCAGATTCGGTTACAATTCCACTGCCAACGTCCAATGGCTGTACTTTAAGGGAATCTCCAATTGAAGTTTCTAGTTCATCCCCAGAAATGTCAGGGAAATGTGTATCCTGCAGCATCTTTAGTGATTCCTCACTAGACGTCATCCAAGAACCGTCACTTTTCTAGCGTACCCAAAGACACGGCCAACATTTTCCTTAGCCGTGATGGAGGCTTCAGATGAGCTACCAACATTGCTGCAAAAATTCATTCAGAATTTATTTTTAGCTTTCCCCAACTCTCGTTTGTACTGGTTTCGTTCGACCGATAAAAAACAATAGCAAGGAATTTCCAACTGTCATTACGAATTAATGAAAAGGTTACAACTGCCCAATAAAAAGAGGATGATGGCAAGCGAATGTTAACACCAAACATCTGCTCGCTGCCCCCAATAGTCCATCGAGTGCTTAAACAATTCGAAGTTAAAATTCCGTGATGTATTGATTTTCGTCCTTATTGTATCGCTAATGAACGGAACAATAACAATTAAATCCAGAGTGCCCATAATGTATTATTTGTATGAGAAGGCAATGCGTGGGTGTATTAATTCCAATGTTGGAATAGCCAGCTTTGAGTCTCAACGTTGAGCGTATGTCGCCCCGCCCCCTCACTCTCTGGGAAACGAATGAAATATTCAACAGCAAGATGATATTTATCGGCATTTTGCCCAGACTATCCCAAACTGAAAGCGTAAAATTCCACTCACGTGTGACACGGGGTTTTAGTTTGCACAATAATGGCATGACTTTGTGACTAGGCAGATTTATAAAGCACTGAAGTAGTGCATGACGGGAAAGGTTAAGAAACACGACTTTTGGTAGATTTTATGGGCTGCTGTGGAAATGCTGCACAGGTACATTGGGGTCTGGCAATGACTCATAGGAAACATACAAAGTGTAATATATGTATACATATTTATATATACAGGGTGCTCCAAATGCAGGAATATATTTAAAAATGAACTAAACTCGATTACAGTTAATGTATGAGAAGTTTATACTACAAGCTTACAAGGTCAGGAATATTTTTCTAATTGAAAAATGCTTGAAAATTGAAAATTTTCTTTTGGTGTGTTATAGCTTGATTAGAAATAACAAATCCATAGTCGCTTGGATGCAGAACGACGCTTTTACTTTCAAATGGACCTAAAATATCAAATTAGACAAAAATGGGCATAGGTCACTTCTGCATCCATCCTCGAAATATTCCCACTATATATATGGAACACGATTTCATTCATGTGGCTGCCGAGGCTGACTTCGCAGTAGCTCAAGTTATCAATCCAATTTTCCAAGCCCCTGTTGATGGTTTTTGGTTCTATCCCATAATCATGACTCTGTAGCACTCGCCGTTGACTGAAGCGGCTATACAAGCAGAATTTTGGAAAAAATGAGCCAGTGATGCCACCACTCTAAAATTAACACTAAACCAAAAACGATGTACTGAAGTCAAAAACGATTTACAAGTAGACAGTAAAAATTTCTCTTCACTCAAATGCCAACAAACAAAACGAGTGAAACCCTAGCCATTCTCTGTTCTCTCTTGATTATTTCACACTTTTTGCACAGTTTGTGTAATTTTACTTCAACATGTTTGGAATTTGTATAGTTATTAACAATAACACTATCAAAAAGCTGCTCGTGTATTGAAATATTCAATGAAGAGAGTAAGAGAGCGGAGAATGATTAACGCTTCATTGTTTGTTGGCATTCGAGTGAAGATAAATTTTGATTGTCTACTTGTACATCGTTTTTGGTAGACAGTCAACACTTCTCTTCACTCGAATGCCCACAAACAAAACGAGTGAAGCGTTACTCCTTCTCTGCTCTCTCTCTCTCTTACTCTCTTCTTTGAATATTTCAATACACGAGCAGCTTTCCATGTTGTTCCAATCAGGTTGAAATAAAATTACATAAACTACGCAAAAAGTACGAAATAATCACGATATGACAAGAGAGAGTGCGATGCATTTGAGTGAATTGTGACTACTTTTTGGTTCTATTTTACGAGGGTTGCCGAGTTGCGCACATCTTCTGATCGTCTACTTCTTGATCGTCTTTGACTAAACTGTCACTAAAAAGGATGTACAAGTAGAGAAATAAAAACCGACGAAATTTGGCAACTCTAGTAGAAGAGAACAAAAAAAGTCGACGCGATTCACTCTAACGCATTTGTTTCCCACGTCATAACTTGATCATTTCATACTTTTTACATACTTTATGTAATTTTAGTTAAATATGGTTGGAATTTCTATAATAAGATACAATAACATGATCAGAAAACTGCTCATGTATTGAAATATTCAATGAAGAGAATAAGAGAGAGAGCAGAGAAACGACGCGCTTCACTCGTTTTCTTTGTTGGCATTCCACTCCATGAGTAAATTTTCTTCTCTATACCATAGTTGCTTTATGCTGTCACTCTCTGTGGTTTTATTGGCTTCTCGACAATGATATGCGGGTTTTCTGATCCCAGAAGGGGAAATTGCGTTTAATGACATAACCACCGAGATGAGAATGAAATTCGTCAGAATAGACGATTTATCGGCCAAATTCGAAGTTCGATTGGAGCTTCTGTAAGGCCCAAACTGAGAAGTCTTAATGAAGTGGATGGTCGTTAGGCTTCAATTGCTGAGTCGGTTGGACCTTGTATGGTGGTCCGACCATGTTGGTGTTTGATATGCCGATTATTGAGATCAATGGCGAGTCAATATTCTTGTATTGAGTTGCACAGTTTCGGCCACAGCATCCACAATATCGCCGGTACGCAACATACAACGACGGGAACCGTGAGTCTTGACTAAGTGCAAGCTTGTCTAATGAACTAGGGTTCTGTGGGTTCTGGGCCTGGATTCAGGGCATGGGCTCTTGGGAGGTGGGTTCTGTATTTTGGGTCAAAACTTATTGTCATCTAGCGGACAATTTGGGCAACACAGCACTGACTTTGAAAATAAGTTGGCAATATTTTCCAACGTTTCTCCAGCAGAAAGAGACTCATTTTGTTCTACGGATGTATAATACTGACTGATAGTCAATATTGCGAACAAATCTATCAGTGTCGAAATAACATATGATTCAAAAACATACCCGGATTTGGACCACCCGTTATATATAAATATGTATGTTTGCATGTATTGATATATAAATGTTACATACGTATTTATATATAAATGTTATATATTTATATTTATATATATTTTTATTGATTAATTTAACTTTTATTGCTTAATTGCAACTGAAATTAGTCGTATTTTGGTTTGAAGTACAGAAATTTCCGCTATTTAAAATTCAAAGAAAATAAACGTTTAACGATGTCACATCTATCAAAAATATGGCAACATCAACATTAAAAAAACCAAGACACTTGACAGCATTTTTTTTAATGTACCAAAAAGCTATAATCAATGCGGCGCAATGTGTAAACAATTTGCTAGAGTATTAGCTGGAAAACAGGAAATATTCCAAAGACACTAATTACAAGGTTATAAATAATAGATTCGACGGGGCGAATTCGAAGGTCCATATGAAATTAAAAATATTTCTTGAAGGATATCCGAAAGCATATCTTCAATTCATGAAAACAATGCTAGCAAACATATACATGGTTCCTGCAAGATGTTGCTGGTGCCGTTATTTTTCAGCGTGTAGCAGTGGAAGAATGTGTTTTGCGAGAAAATCCAGATAAAACCCAGCTCGTACTATTTTCCAGGCACCAGAAGGCTCCATATCATTAGGTGGTATAGATATGTGCCTGCATACTTTGCCTAACGACCCGAGAAACATATTGCAGGAGCCATGTATATGTTTGAAAGCAGTGATTTCGTGAACTCAACTTTCAGCCTAACTCTAAGGATACTATCCATAAAGCCACAGTGGCTCGATATATGAATAAAAGGGCCATCGTAGGTCGATGAGGCCTATGTTACAAAGTAATTTATTAGATATGTGCAGCTGTTGTTCGCCCAATATTGCTTTACGGTAGGTTCGTTGGGAGGTCGGGATCCACTACCGGGAAAAAGCACTTGTGTAAGTCTGTTGACAAAGGTCCAGGGAATGGCAATGGTGTGTATAATGGGGGGATAGTTAATGCATGAGCAGTTCAAGCTACAAGCTTACAAGGTCAGAAATATTTTTCTAAGTGAATAATAGACAATTTGGAATAGTATATAATTCAGTAAAAACAATCACTGGACTAGTTTCGAACACCGAGACAAGTTCATCATCAGATGCCCAACTACTGTGACCAAATTTAACCATCAGTAGATCATTAAACGTTATCACACAAACTCTAATATGCAATTTACATACATGCTGAAAAAAACGGCCAAGAAACATATTGCAGGAAACATTAATATGTTTGCATGCATTATTTTCATGAATTGAAGATCTGGCGCTTTTTTCTTTCCATGGAAGTTGAAAGAAGTTTTTAACAAACGAAGGCGCATTTGGGTGGCAAAAACACCTATTATAACTTATAATTGTGTCTAAAACATGTAATATTCAATAGCAAACACAATTTGTTTGCACGCAGGTATACTATATTTGCCACAAGCTACAAACACATTATAGTTGCGTCCAAAGAACAACAAAAAAAACAGATTTTAAGCGTGTATGCGAACTCGAATCGATTGAAGATTCCTAAGTACCAACACGCACTGAAAAGTCGATAATTCCAGCACAAGAACAAACAGATTTTTTCCTCCATGTTCTTATTTTCCTCTGGCGCTCTCACAGTGGTGCAGTGATTTGTGGTGAGTTTTAATCCATATCACAGAGGTGCATTTTTCTGTGAGTACAGAATTTGGAATGACCTAGTGTCAGTTATGTGGTAGATTAAGTTTTGGAGTCTATACTGAAGAGGTGGGTATAAAGACCGTGTTCGAAGTATTGCAGAACATTATAAAGTCTTCCAGACTGAAGTTATGGCAATCGGAGAAGTTGGCACTTTGGCTCTAGCGTAACTTCATCACTCCTAGGGGTAACAATATCTACGCTGTCAGTCAGGCTGCTCTACAATTATTGAATCTGTATTCCTCACCCAAAATGAGATCACCGGGCAGCATGATATTCACCTTACATTGGTGTCTGGGCACAGGAGCATACCAGGGAACTATATTCTACACGCTGGAAAATTTTCTTTTTTATTGTTTGGATGCAAATATAACGTGTTTGTAGCTTGCTGCAAATATAGTATACTTGAGTCCAACCACATTATATTTGCTATTCAATATATCATGTCTGGGACACAATAATTAATAGGTTATATGTATATGTATTTGTGACCCAAATGTGGACTTGTCTGTTGAAAACTGATGAAAACTCTGATGTTAGTAACAATAAAGAAACAAAAAACAGCAGATATTCAATTCACAAAACCAATGCTTTCAAACATGTACATGGTCCCTACAATATGTTGCGGGGGCCGTTATTTTTCAGCGTGTATATAGTGTGAAACTATATAGTGTGGAATTATATAGTATGGGACTATATCGTGTGGCCGTCTGTTGGACAATGGTTAGTGTGCGCGGCTCTTGTACATAAGAACGTGGCTTCGATCTCTGCTCTGACCACTTTACATTTCTTTCGACAACGGTCGGTCGGTTGGTTGATTTTCGTGGTTGCTAAAGATACTATTTAGCATTAAGTAGTGTCTTGAGACACCGTTTTGCATACCACATCACTCCGGAAAGCCCAAAGTACCGTGTCTATATCCAGCCTGTTAATCGGGATAACTCATTATATCCCCTAGATCTATCTCGTGTATCTCAGTGAGTTTATACAGGAAGGGACGGCCCATAGTCTTCAGGCGTCTGTTCATCAGAGCCGGACAACTGCAGAGGAGATGCTTCATATTGTCCAGTTTCAGTAGTATTTTGCTGATCACGAATAACCAAAGTAGGGAAGAGATGACTCCACCCTGGGGAGTTCCCCTATTCACTCGCTTTCGTGACTCGCTGTTTCCCATAGAGGCGTTGATAATTCTGCTCTGTAGAATTGTCACTATCGAACTCTTGAGGAATGTTTCAACGTCTAGATGTTCAAGTGATTCTTCTTGAGCCGCTGAACTCACGTTATTGAATCCACCCTCTATATCCAAGAAGGCCGCGAAGGTAGATTATTTGTGTTCCAAGGACCTCTCAATAGTTCTGACGACTTCGTGCAGGGCTACGTCGGTGGATCGGACTTTTAGATCTGCATGTCGGCTGCGTGATATTTTGGGCATTCCATCCATCTTCGTGGGGTTGTATGCGTCGATTAGCCTTTCAAGCGTATTCAGAAGAAACGATGAGAGGCTGATCGGTCTGAAATCCTTTGCGCTCTCATGACTCTGTCTCCCCGCCTTGGGAATGAAAACCGCTCATACCTGGCTCCAACTATTTGATAAGAAGTTAATCAGGCAGGATCGGAATATAATATAGAGCCACGGCCTGATTATGACCTCCACGCATTGCAGTATCTTTGGCATAATACCATCTGGGTCCGGAGATTTATATGGCGAGAAGCTATTGATGAACCAGGATATCCTGTCTGAACTGATTATATCTTCTATACCATAAGTATCCGGGTATTGGGTTGATAATGTAATCTCGCTTAGTGTCTCGATTACTTAGCCACGAAAAAGCTTATCGTAACACCGTTCAGAACCGGTGTGAAAGTGTTGGTCCCAATCAGAGTGTATTAACAAATAGAAAGCGCACAGATCGCTGGTTGTGATAAGCTCTCCCCAATTCCTTTATGGGATGTTATGGGAAACCATTTTATTATATGGAAGATTTTCTGACAAGATTCGGGACTCAGCGTTATTTGTCTACTGGTCATGGAGGATGACAATATACCCCTTAATAGGAGTATGTTCCAACTCTGACCTGAATCGTTCTTGGTGTTCACTCTTAGACAGGATATCTCTACGATAGTAGTTATGATCACTGGGTAATATTTCGTCGAGGACAGGACGTCGAACATTTGATATGCTTCTGTTCCGCTTTCTGTGTCAGCAGCTAACAATAGTTAGAGTCTTACTTTGTTTTAGAACTAACGTACATTCAGGGAGTAAGGATTAATGGCCTTAAAATATTTTTGCCGAGTCAGGGATTAATATGCCTCTTTGTTCCAACCCCATCCGGAATCATCGGGATAGGGTATCATATGACTTCAATGATGTGAATGGAAAAAGACACGTCCTGTGTTATCACAATGGTCCCGATTGGACTAAGTGTGCCAATAGTGACAGCCACTTCTTCCTAAGCCAACCTAAATTTTCTTGGTGATAGACACCGTTTCTAGCTACCGATCAATTATTCTGATGTTATAGAGAAATAGTGAGCAAAACGAGGCTATTATATTTTATATGGTATGATTTTCTAGCGGTCTAGCGTCACTGAAATGTGAAAATCAATTAACAAATTCTCCAGCTCAATTAAATTCTTGTTGTATTTTCCACCAAGAAATAAATTGCTAGTATCTCTATGGGGATTGTTGCAACTCTTATGACATCACTCGAATGCCCCATTAATGTCAATTAATGACACATTCAATACTATCTGCAAATAACGACGGATTCCAATTTAAGCTTCGATTAAACATAAATTGAAATTCAGAAATAATTTTGTGGAAATTCATGGAAGTGTCATAATTCCAATTAAAATAATTTGTTACTCTTAAATTCGCATATTTAATGCACAGTCATGTTATAAACAGCTGCATGATACACATATGGATATTGAAACTCATTTCCTCCACTTGTTTCATTTCCTCTGTGGGTCGAGTGAAGGGCTCATAAAGGATTTCCTACCAACTCAATTTATTACATATGCCAGGCAATCACAATGTGCATTAAAATACATTTCAGTGCTGTGAAATTGTGCGGTTCCCTGGAAATTTATTCATCCAGAAGTGATGGCAAAAATGTAGTCATGACATTACGATACATATGCATATTAATCTATTTAAAGAACAAACCACCTAGAAATAAAATTTGAGTGATACAAATACACAAAACTATTTACTAATTTTACTAAATGGCCATTAATTTTTAATTGGTAGAAATTATAGTACCCACTTTTTTCTGCAAAAAGTCTTAGTATATGTATTTGTTGCCATGGGAATGTTCTAATGCCATAGTTAGGATCCTAGAATATTGACAGTAAAATATCCAGAATCCAGTTACCCGAAATTTGAAACGGTATTATATACTACATGTTTGCAACATCCATATACTTACGTGCAACGATTCTTTTCATGAATTAAAGATCTGCTGCTTTTTTGTTTATTTGTTGCCTGTCGCATTTTTGTTGTCAGCAGTTTTCAGCAAACAAATTTACATTTGGGTCACAGAAACATATGTTATAATCTATTAAGCATTGTGTCTCCAACATGTAATATTGAATAGCAAAAATAATGTGTTTGGACTCAAGTATACTATATTTGCGGCAAGTTACAAACACGTCATATTTGTATCCAAACAACAAAAAATACAGATTTTTCAGCGAGCGCTACCACTTATGATACGACCCATCTTTTAACATTATGGTTATGGGATGTGGAAGAGGGGTTACAAAACAATAGTCACACCCGAGGTAAAGATTCCCAGAACTTACATTGTGGTCAGTTACCATCTGAATATACTCCCATGCCTGAGACTGAACGTATACAATTTTTGGTTGGTGACATCATACATACCTCATGTAGTAAAAGCATCACGAACCCCTGTCCTGGAAGCAAGAAATAAAATGCTATCAAACCCTTTAAAATATCTCATAGAGGAGGCAGAAAGTGTAGGTGCTTTAGTGACTGTGGGCTCAGACGCAAATGCAAATCATCCATTATGGATTAGCACCGACACGAATGGAATAGATACAGTACCCACACACTGAAAAATAACGGCCCAGCAATATATTGCAGGATCCATGTACATGTTTGCAAGCATTGTTTTCGTGAATTGAAGATTTAATGCTTTTTGTTTCTTTATTGTGACAGACAGCAGATTTCAATAAAAAAAGCCACATTTCGGTGCCAAATACATATATTATAACTTATAAATCATTGTGTCCCATATATGTTATATTGAATAGCAAACACAATGTGTTTGGACACAAGTATACCATATTTGCGATAAGTTACCAACACGTTATATTTGCATCCAAACAACAAAAAAAAAAGAGAAATTTTTCAGCGTGTACTTGTAACTAGCCATACTATATGTAAGTATGTAATTATTGTTTTATATTTTTAAAGTTTAATTAACGCCGAAATATTTCAAAATATGGAAAATGATATCCCAAGGACTATGGCCACAAATTTTCATTGAAACTTATTGAATTCTGACGAATTTTATAATTTCCCATTGCGATTCTTCAGAATTCTGTTTAACATGGAATGTATTTACATGTTGATTCGTTGTAAAGTGTAATTTATTTACACCTCTTTGTTCCACCCTCGGTTTGTGGCAACGTTCATCTTTGTGTCACAAACAAAAAAAGAAAAATATCAATGTCAACAATACTGTTCCAAGTTAAACAGCGATTTTACTAGCACCACCACTGCACACTTCACTTCTTGGAAACCTCCTCCAATCAAAGCTTTTAATGAGAATAAACAACATATCTCACTCAAAAAGAAGACTCTGACATGCGGCTGGAATCAGCATGACCTGTGGTCATGTTGAGTTTGTGGCCGAACGTGATTTACTGAAATGATGCTAATGAAATTGGAATTACATTTCAAACAACTACATCCAAACCCTTAAAGTACATAAAGATTTTGGAAATATTCAAAGGAACAAGTAGAATATTTAGGATATTTGAAAGTACATTAGATCGATGCAAGGGGAATGCGAAGAAAAGGATTGAAGATGTTGCAAGATCATATCGCTAAAATGCGATAATCCAACGTGTATGAAAGACAAATGTCGTTCCGCACAAACAAAGTTTGTGACGGCTGTTTGTCAGCAGTAAATACACATTTGTTTATGAGAACCGAACAAAGTTTAAAATAGGCTGTTTGTCAGCAGTAAACACACATTTGTTTATGAGAACCGAACATAGTTTAAAATAGGTCATGGCGCAATGGCGGTAAGACATTCTAAAAGAAACAGGAGATGCCATGTGTTGCGCGGGTTCAATTCCCCATTTTATTATGAATCAAGTTTTTATACGGTTTGGCAAAAAAGGAGAATATTTAATGAAAACTGCACTGCATGGGGTTCATCTTGGGTGGCACTGTAAATTCAGGTTTTGTTTTGTACTTAAAATTTTCCTGAAAGGGAGCTGAATCCAGATACCATGATTACAAGTTCCCCGGGCTATAGCAGGTATTGTATGAAAACAAACAATGCTCTATTAAACCAATGCTAACCCTACACCCTCCAAACAAGTTCCAACATGGAACAAGTTCCTACACCCTCCAAACAAGTTCCTAAGTATGCCCCCGGGACATCACTACCATTACCTTTCGCCATTTCCCTATCCATTCGACAAAGTTCCGTCAGGATGCTCTGATATGTAGTTGCATAATATCTGACACTATTTTCCAAACGTGCTGCATTTAAACCAACATGTTTAATATCGTCCTTCTGACCAACACAGGCCGGGCACGTAGGTGAGCTATCATATCCGATTATGTGTAGATAGTGTATAAAGTAGACAATCTCGCCAGGTAGTAGTTACTACCTCTGAGTCTACACTGATATCAAGGGGATGATAGAAAATGTCCATCTGCCATTCACTGTTCTCTCACAACGGGCTTGCCACATTCTCATCGAATTCATGTGTACTCAACGTTTCCTTTCGTGGCATCGCCTCATCTTGTCAGCTCTAATATCGATTGACAAAATACCAGCAACCACTAGTGTTGTTTCTTCAAAGACAGGAAAGCTGTCCAAGTCCCATAAATAATATCCGAATTGTCCGTAATTGATTTTAGCGTTCGTCACAACTACACTAGATTTTAGCACAAATGAACTAGAGGTTGTTACAACCACTGTAGAGGTTGTAACAACCGAACTAACGGTTGCTTCAACCGAATTTCAATTGTGAGGACTAAATTCAGTCGTGACAACCTCGATTGGGTTGTGACAACAGCATATCGGTGGCAAGAACCGATTTTACGGTTTCAACAATCAATTTTTATAGATCTATAGTTAGTTCAGTGATTCTATTAACCTGAGTGCCCCAAAGTCAAATGGTGGGACCAACTGTTTCTACCGCGTCTTCACTGCGAGAGCGTTGTGCCAGCATACAGGATATCCGAAGTCACCGCTGTTGGTAACATCTCATTGAAAGCGTGGGGCCTCCAATGTTTGGCATTGTCTGTGCCAGAGAAGCCTCAATAAATAAATACAAATGATTAGTTTTCCATTACGAACCATGAAGGGACTTGGGACAGTTTCTCACAATCACTGAGCTATTAGCCGAGCTATTATTATTTTTACTGTCACTGATTTGGGCCCAAGATTTTACACCCATTCCTAACAGTTTTTTGTGTCGCCAGTGTCAGTAATCTTATGGTGGATTACTCGATAGTGTCGCATTCACTAAGTGACGAGACGATCGTCGATAGAAATATATGGTGGTCAGAGCGGGGATCGAACCCCCCATTTCTTGTACAAGAGACGGGCACACTAAACATTGGATCACCGCAAAATGAAATAAATGTTTTTATTTGGGAGTAACATTTTAATGTTTGCTGGTAAGGTTGAGTACACGTAGCAAAATAAATATGTTTGTGGCAAACGGTGGGGTTTGTTTGTTTTCTTTTCGTGTGGTAATCAGTTCCACATTATTTTTGAGAATTTATACGGTTAAAACACATTTTGTGTATTATTTTAAATCAGATATATGTAGAGTAATGGTTCATGGTTATGGTTCAGAAACTCATTTTTCCGTGAGCTGCTCTAATTCATTTTCACAAAAATGTCGACAGTATTCAAACGGTTTGCTTTTCTGCTTTTCCCCATTTTTGTGTAAAAAAAAACAATGAGTGTTCGAACTCACGGGCGATGTGTTAACAGCTTTTTATTACACGATACCTGTTCGATTTCTATGAACACATTAGTAAATGTTACATTGGAAAATAAAAATAGAAATGTTTTTGTGCTGAAGGTTCTTTTGTTATTGCACTTTCTTTTTGCTTACATCTGTTTTATCATTATATGTAATATTGTTTAAATAAATAGAACAATATTTATCTCACTGAAATAATTGTTTTTGTTTTGTCATAAACAGAGTGGCGACACAAAAAGTATTGCAATGGTTAGTGTGCGCGGCTCTTGTACATGAGATCGTGGGTTCGAACCCTGTTCTGACCACCTTAATATTTCTTTCGGCGACACTATCGAGTATATAGCCATGAAAAAGCTTCTCAAAATACCGTTCGGAATCGGTGTAAAACTGTAGATCCCAATCAGTGAGTGAAAACTGGAAAGCGCACAGCTCAGTGATTGTGAGAAGTTCTCCCCGGTCCCTTAATGGGATGTAATGGGAAACCATTTATTTTGATTTATTTTTTTAGTATAGAGAACTTATTGCACTCTTTTACCGCTCTCATGGATGGAGTCTGAGTAAAAGAGCATAAACGAGTTTTATTCTATTTATAGAATATTTCAATATAAATGCACCACTTCGAAAATGCTATTACACAAAACAATACAAAAAGCATAAATGTTTCAAAAGGCATCAATGTTTCACATCAAAATTATGAATGGACCAAGTTATGAGAAAAAGAGAGTAATACGATATGAATCATTCGCCAGATGTCGCCAGTGCTTTTGAGTTATACAATTGGTTCCATGAGCTCTCTATACTATTCAATACTCTTTGGCGATGAAGACCTGATTGTTCGTTCGCTGCCGCTACATCAATACCATCATACTTATTTGCAGGCAGAGATTATTGTTGTACAACAACCACGTATGTGATGCTAACGTTGTGTGTTGCTTGCATATGTTCACTTTGATAGATTACCCTACCCGTGCCCGTAGAATAAAATAAATGTTTGTATATAGTGATAACATTCTAACTTTTGCTGGTAAGGTTGGAGTACACGTAGCAAAAGAAATATGTTTGCGGCAAACCTTGGAGGCAGTTTGTTTTCTTTTCGTGTGGGAAGCAGTTTCACATTGGTTTTGAGTATTTATAAGGTTAAAGTTCGGTTTCTGTATTCTTTTAAATCATATTTGCCTGGCACAGCAACTCCTTTTTCTGTGAGCTGCTCTAATGCACTTACACAAAATGCCGACAGTATTAATCTAAAGTTAAATTGCGATTGTGGTCGCCCAGAAGATATGAAGTTGGCATTCAGCTGTGGTTAAGCATATGGACTTAGTTTAATTGAATGATTACAGTCATTTGACATCTTTATATGTCACCCAGATTCAACAACGGGTTGAGGCTTAAAACCACAAATAGCTTAGCAGCATGGTCCAACTTTTCCTACAACATTTGGTGGAACACAACAAAGTTGAAACCCAAAATATTGCAAAGGAATTAAAGATTTCCTTTGAACCCCCAAAATTGTGTGAACCAATAACTTATTCCATTTCAAATCATTTGAACTCTGTAAAGATTAACTTATTATTTGTGTTTTGGGGCCATTACGATGGGATTCGTGTTAGGAGAGGTGAATTCCATTTGTGTTTATGACATTTGATGTGGCAATTTCAAGGTTGTTGAAATGTTTTCCAACTTTGAACTTAGTTCGAATGGTATTTGGAATGGTGGGAGAAAATGTTTTGTTTCCAATGAAAGCAAACAAATGTAGGATGAGTACTCCAAGGGCATAATTAACTTGTTTTCAAAGAACAAATTTTGTACTTGGCAACAGGTGTATTTGAAATCCTTTGCAAGCTCGACCTTTTTCTTTGGCTCAATACCAGAGTGGTTGGTGATAAAGCTTAAGGATGAGGAAACAAGTAAGCCGTTTAACTGCCAACGAATTAACCTTTTGAAAGATACTCCCTCACACATTGAATATGCAAAATCATTAACTTCCAGATTATCTGAAGCACCCACCAGCTCAGCAACAGCTTTTCTGGGCGGTATTTGAAGAACTTTGTTGTTAATATAATAACATGTCATGTTGTTTGCCATACGATAAACGCAAACAAGAAAGCACACACACACACATACACACAAACACACACAAACTGCCTATACACGCTGGCACACATGTGTGCTTAACTAGTATGTATAACTATATCTTGTGTAGGAGTTTAACAAATCCTTTTTTTATGCCTAAAAGTATGCTGTAAATTCGTTGTAAGCCTTGTGAAGAGATGATTGTATACAGTGAGTTAATGCCAATATATACTACGTATGTACATATATCAATGGGATATTATACATGTATGCACGCACACACGTACTTGGCTGAACGTACGTGTCTGCTCAGCCAGAAATTCCTTTGGTTGCTTGTCAAAAAGGAATACCAAGTGAAATTTCAGTTTGTACTTATACATATTCCAACCACACCACACACTTGTGCTAACAAACCTTCGAGTGTGTATTTTATATTTGTTCCATGTTTTGATGTTCTTTTGGCGGTGGATGGGGGGGTGAATGGAAACAATAACATTCAGCATTCACTGAGTCGATACTTAGGCTAGAGAAACCCTTGAGAACAATACTTTGAATTGTGCTTTACTACCTCCAGGCTAGAAAGAAAAACGAGTTACATTCTTTCCAAAAGATGCCTTTCGCAAGATGCCGAAAGATGTTTTGTGTTCTAGGTTGGCTGCCATGACCTTCTCAAAGGTTTTGTCTGTACTCGCGGCGCTGTAGTCAGTTTCAACATAAAAGGAAAAATAGCACAGTCTGTACACTGAAAGAAAATGCTCCGGTGCACACGTGTCTCGGTTCGTTGGCGCCTCCTGGAGTATTTTCAAGTTTACTAACATATTCGTTCATGGAAGTGAGCGACAGATTCATACATGCAACGGAAATAGTGTCGTCACTTCAATTTACATGTTTCGAATCAGAGATGACTATATGTCATTGTTGTAACGAACACGATTCATTGTTGGATTGAAATGTGTCCCATATTTGATTTTCTTTATTAAACACGTAACAATATTTTCCTAAATTTTAGCGTTTTTTATGGACATTCCTATTTAGTCCGACGATTTACCAAAACACCCGCGTGTGGCAGACCTCATCGCATAGTCTAAGGCGAGATAGATATTAATTGCAGAAATCCTGACATGTTTGTAAGACTTGCTCATTTTTTTGTTGGTTGGTTGGTTGGTTGAAAAGGCTGCAAGACAGCACGATATCTAGCACACTTAGGCTAAAGAAGCCCATTGTGATACCTGCAGTTTCCTCTATAGCAACTATTGACTAGTCGTCTAGCCACTTTGTCCTTTCAATGAATTTGTCTATAAGACCTACAGGAATATACTGTAGGGCTACGGTGCTAACTAAATGTGTTCCGAATATCCTACTTCTCAGTCCTGCCAGAGCAGGGCAATTTCCTCGTCCTCTTCCATGCAGCATCTACAGAGAGTGGAGTTTATATGTCCCAATCTGAGGGCGTATTTTCCTGCAAGACAATGTCCCGTTAGTGTTCCTATCATTGTGAATAACCTGCCTCTCGGCAAGTTAAGTAGTTGCCTAGTCCTCTTCCTGCCCATCTGTGGCCAGAGGACCCTGGCTTGTTTGCAAGTTGAAGTAAGTCTCCTTCTTGTCCTTGAACATATTATCGGCCCACTGCCTGATCTGCAAACGGCAGGTAGAGATTGGCATACTAACACCTTCATTTGCCGGAAGAACCTGTGCCGTAGTACCCTGTCTAGCTAACGCATCCACTACGCAATTGCCTGGAATGTCGCTGTGTCCCGGTACCCAGATGAGCCTGATGTCAAAATACTCTGCCATCACCCTAAGTGATGAGTGGTATTCTATCACCGTCAGGCACGTAGCAAACATGGCTTCCATGGATTTTATGGCAGCCTGGCTGTCTGTGTTGATACATATTCTCCGGAGGGTTGTGACACTACTTTTCAGTAGTTCAGCAACCTCCAGTATGGTGGTAATTTCCGCCTGAAATACACTACAGTGATCAGGCAGCTTGAAGGAGATATTTACATTCAGGTCCGGTGAATGGACCCCATAGACTACGTGCTCGTCCAACTTTGATCCAGCCGTGAAATATCTGATATTACTGGTGTTCCCTTCCAGTGACTTTTCCCAGGTATTCCTGTTCGGAATAGAAGTCCTTAGATTTGTCGCTGGTAAAAGGTAGGGGATACAGTAGTCCGTTTTTACGGGAATAGAGTTGATCAGGTGTAGTAATTCAGCGTATCCGGAATCAAAACGCCACAATCTCTGATTCTCGCCAGGGATGTAGCTGCTGCCGATTCGGCAATGATATCAGGAGTACAGATGTTCAGGATAGCAGTAAGTGCAGTCCCTGACGTCGTGCCCATTGCCCCACTAACGCTAATCAGTGCTGATCTTTGAATTTTCATCAAGGAATTCAGAATATATTTCTTTTGAAGGGACCTCCACCAAACTACGGTATAAATCTACATGTTGGTCTTAGGAGACAGTCCCCAGCGCTTTCCTATCGCCCCTTTACAGCAGTAAAGAGCAACAGACGCATTTTTCAAAAAATTAATATATTGAGTACGATCAGGGTTGTATTTCAGTTTGCGTCTTTTATGCGTTCCGGTATGGCAGTGACAAACAGATTTTCGTAAGATTATCTTCAAGTAGAAGAGACTGCTGCCAGAATTTGCTTAACAAGATTCCAACGAATTTTAATCTTATGACTGATTTTGCCATTTTTTAGTTAAGGTATCAGAAGTTCATACTACGAGCTTACAATATCGAACAACAATAGTTTTATAGGATAGTTAGTCATAACCTTTAGCAGCACCAAGTATTTGAATTAAGATACTAAATGGAGAGGCTTAGTCACACTAGTCAAATTGTTCCGAATGGAATTTTGAGAAACTTTTCCTTGGCTAAGTACTCGATAGAATCGCCGTCACTAAGCGAGGTGACCGTCGTTGAAAGACATGTAGGCTGGTGAAAGCAGAGATAGAACCCACATTCTCATGTATAAGAGCGGCGAACACTAACCTTCACATTACTGTCCGTGAAACAAAATAGGAGTTTCTTTCATTCGTTCCAAATCTCTTACCACCGATCCATTTCTTCATGTCTGAAAATAGAAAGTGTGCACTGGTATCTGGTAGATTTTTGCTATGGCGACTACACATCTGTGCACAGGTGCGTTGTCACAATGTAGGAACACTGTTTTCTTTGACAAAAGCGATCGCGTCTGCTTCAAATCAATAGCAAATCCGTCTAACAGCTGTAAATAACATTCGCCGGTGATCGTTTTAGCCTTTTTATAGTAATTGATGTAAATGACACCGCATGCACCCCAAAAAAATTGTCGCCATTATTTTGTTGGCCAACAGATCCACCTTGCCCTTCCTTCATTGCTTTGACTGTTCCTTGGCATCTGCACCCTGAAAAATCTCTCTCTTTTTATTTCGTTTGGATGTAAATATATCGTGTTTGTTTCTTGTTGCAAATATAGTATACTTGTGTCCAAACACCATGTGTTTGCATATTGGGCCACAATGATATCGGAAAATAGAAATTCTAAAAAAATTACCCTATATAATTCCTTATGCAGGATTGTCTGTACTGACTATCAGCCCTTGAGAACAATACTACCAATACAATACTGATACCCATTGGAGCAGATGAGTTTCGGGCCGAAGCTGTATGATTGTCTTGTAGGGAAGCAGCAATGGTTTCCTGTGTCAGATTTGAGTGGCCTGTATAGTAAAACCTTCTTATGATTGTCGCACACATGGCAATATTGTTTACGAGAGCCATTATAGTCCATGTTCTTGCAGGAGTTTCACCAAACGTAAGCCTAAATTCTTTTTAAACGGAAATGACAGACTTCAATGCTGGAATATGGGATAGCGGTGCTTATTGTTTCATCATTCTAACGGTCCATTTATTTCAAACTTAAATACCAATCAATGGAATAAAATACGTTCCAGCTTACAGTTATACAGAAAAAAGCTATTAGGGTTTCGTGGCCAATTGCTTATGATAATGGGTGATTTTTTTTTTGCTATTTGGTTTTTGAAAAGTGATCAAAACACTGAAAAGTTTTACATCTGAATGACATATTTAGTTGGATCGATAAATCGATAGCAGCCATTTACTTTTTAAAGATTATTTCCTGCAAATGTGGTCCATTAATAAAGTCAAATTTTTGCACACTTTTTCCAACATTTCGGCCGGTATTTCAGCAATGATACGTGTAATGTTGTCTTCCAAAGCAGCAATCGTGACTGTCTTGTCTCTATAGACGAAAGATTTCACGTGCCCCCACAATAAATGGTCCAGTGGGAACAAATCCCACGAATGAAGCGGCGAATTTACAGCGCCACAACATGAGAGTAATTGCTCACCAAACACGTTTCAAAATTGGTTCATGGTATCGCGTGCAGTGTGGCATGGGACACTATCCTATTGAAAGCACATGCCAATTATTTCATTCTTTCATTCACAAAATAGGTCTGTGATCATCGAACGATTCTGTGCTCCATTGATCGTAACGTTGCGGCCATCATTGTAGTTGGAGAATTACGGTCCGATGACGCTGCCTGCCAATGAACCGCTCAAAACCGGGTAAATTGGCAGCTCTTGAACAGCTTCTAGCTGTTCTTTGATGCAAATTCGGCAATTCTGTTTATTTACGTACCCAGTGAACCATTAATGGGCCTCATCGCTGCATCCTTAAAAATCTGTATTCTCTTGTTGTTTGGATGGAAATATAAACTGTTTGTAGCTTGTCCCAAATATAGTATACTTGTGTCCAAACACATAGTGTTTCCTACTCAATATAACATGTTTGAGACAAAATGACTAATAGGTTTGAATATCTGTTTTTGTGACCCAAACGTGGCTTTGTATATTGAAAGCCGCTGAAAACAAAAACGTGATAGGGAACACAGAAACCACAAGGCAGCAGATGGTCAATTCATGACAAAGATGTTTGCAAATATGGATATCTGCTTTTGTGATCCAAATGTGGTTTTGTTTGTTGAAAACAGCTGAAAACAAAACCGTAATAGGCAACAAAGAAACCACAAGGCAGCAGATATTCAATTAGACAGACATCTTCAGCTCCTATTCAAGCCATATTTTGTATGGCTTTAGACCGAGGTCTTTACATAAAATCTTCCAGATGGTCGAAAAACACCAACACAATTGCTGCGATCGACGACGTATTGCGATCTTCATTAACACTGGCGGCTACAGCAGCAATATTCTCCTTGGTACGCACTCTACGGATACGGGTTGGTGGATTTGTTCCCATTAGAATGAAACTTTTGCGAAATTTTTTCACAGTGGCTTGAATAGCCTGCTCGGTGGATCGATTATGACGACTATGAAATTGACCAAACTTGCGAAACACATTTTTCACAGACTTACCCATTGAGGACCATAAACTGGACGTAATTTGTGAAACCCATTTTTCACAGCGCATGAATTTTGATAAGAAATCTCAATGATTTGCAAGCGTTGTTCGTTTGTAAGTCTATTCATGATGAATTGCCAAGGCAAACAGAACATTTTTGACTTTGACACATGTCACGAATTACGCGTGAACTGGCAAAAACTTAACACTGAAAAGCAAGAAAGAGAAACAATTACTGTGTTATGTGAAAGTTGAAGTCAAACTACAACAAGCACTATAACCACTTTCCTCTGCGCTTACTATTCTTAGTAGGTCCCTATTTCCTTAGACCAATACAAAGCACTGCTTTTATAGGGTTCGTTCCCTTGAATATTGAACAATATAAAATAAAAAAAAATACAGCAGACAGTTGTCCGAGGCCTTCGGCCACGGACTGTCCCTGCAGGCTGTGTCAGAGACACGGCCATTAAGTTTAACGTAGAATACGCCACCCGATAAGACAGGAAACATATATAACAATAAATGAAACATAAGCAAATGAATTTATTTATTTGATAGTTACTTTTGATAATATACATAAGTTTATGGTAGGAAAAATAGGATAAATATGTTCTTAAATTAAAAGAGTAAGGATAAATGATAAATAACAGACGCAAATCAATTTGATTATTTGGAAGTTACTTTTGATAATATGGGCTTATGATAGGAAAAATAGGATAAAAAAAGTTATCTCGCCGTTTCCTCATAATCAATGAAATAAAGATTACAACAATAACAATCTGACATGACTCCCTATACCGTAAGGTAAGACGTATTCTACGCCAAAATGTATGAGTTAATTTTTACATATATTTTTTATAATTATATATCCATGTTAAATTCAAATTCACATTTAACATTTTGTTTCACTTAAATACATAAGTAAATATACGAAAATTCAATATTTCATCAATCAAAACAACAGCCGAAGGTTTGTGTCCACACTGAAACAGCAGCATAGTTTGTGTTCACGCTACAAACTCAAACACTCGACCAAACACCACACATATGTTTGAGTGTATGTGTTTAAACAATTTTCATTTGAGAAATTTAAATATTAGGGAGATATCAACCAATATGAAATGTATATCAAACGAAAGATAACATCTTCATTTACCTACAAAAAAATTTTTAAAAAAAGTTATCTCGCCGTTTCCTCATAATTAATGAAATAAAGATTACAACAATAACAATCTGACATGACTCCCTATACCGTAAGGTAAGACGTATTCTACGCCAAAAAGTGGAAACACTCTAACGAACATGTTTCACGTGTTTGACACATACATTTTTTTCAGTGTACTTTTCGGTTGGGCGTAGCTTGGGGGGAAGTTTATTGCCGTGGAATCCGTCGTTCTTCAAGTTGGACAAAATTATCAATAATTTAAATATTTCCCTTGCATACCAACATAATTGTTAAAGCAATTTCATATTTGCCCTCCCTCATTCTCTCGACTCCATCCTCTACTCGTTAATAATCGTACAATAGTATCTTGTCAAAACATTTGCACAAAACTCATGAGTGCGCATAAAATAAAGCTGATTATGGGACTATAGGGGTAATACCGGCATCTATTTTTTATACACTGTGAAATGCAAATGAGCAATGGTCCTTCCGTTTCATCCCGTTCGTTGTCGTCTCAAATAGAAACATTACAGCCAACCGTAATGACATTCCGGCCACTTTATGCTTTGAAAATAACTGAGGCAGCCACATTATTGTCCGTAAATAGCAACAATAATAACAAACGAGGCATAAAGTAGTTATAACCGTATTCTTGTCCGTCACCGTAAAACTTTGTTCAGAAAAGGATACAATTATGTTTGGCAACAATTTAATATTCCACTCAGACATTCAATTTACTTCAGGCCAGTGTGGGCGTGTGTCCACTCTTAAATATTATTCCACACCGAATTCTGTGCAACAACACATTTTTGTATTAAATTAAAATTCCTGTCATTGTGAATTGTGGTGGTTGTAATATCTGAAATATTTAAAGTATTCAAATGAAATTATTTTAATATTTATGATTTTAATATAAAAAAATGTATTATAATATTTCCACAGTCACGATAATATAGTATTTTGTTAACAAAATATTGTCATGATTAGAAAAATAATTGTGGTTGTGTTGAACTTAAGTACCGTAGGTATTTACCTTAAGTCTTTACGTTAGGTCTCTTTCGATCCACAGCTATGGCGGCTGTGGCAATACCACAACACTTTATTAACCTTCTTCACTCTATCATTAGCAGCAACACTTTCTCCTAATTGAATTGCTAACTCAACTTGTTTCCGGCCTACCACTACAAGCAAGATAAAACGCCCATTCCAATCATATTTATGCTAGTATTACACATCTACGTGTTTGGGTAAATCTGTACAAATGTATTTAGAATTTCAAAATAGTTACATTATGAAAATTCTTGCGTACATATTAAATGTGTACATATTAGGCGTGGTTTTATATCCTGTGCTCGCTGAAAAAAAACAGCCTCACCAGCATATTTCTGGAACCTTTTATATGTTTGGAACATTGTTTTCTTGAATTGAAAACCTGCTGCCTGTTTCTTTCGTTGTTGTCTATCACGTTTTTGTTTTCAGTAAATGTCATATTTGGGTCGTCAACACAAATGTTATAACATCTTAATCCTTGTGTCTCAAAGAAAGCTATATTTGGGTCATCAACACAAATGTTATAACATATTAATCATTGTGTTTCAAAGAAAGCCATATTTGGGTCACCAACACATATGTTATAATCGTTGTGTCTCAAAGAAAGCTATATTTGGGTCACCAACGCATATGTTATAACATATTAATCGTTGTGTCTCAAAGAAAGCTATATTTGGGTCACCAACACAAATGTTTTAACGTATTAATCGTTGTGTCTCAAACAAAGCTATATTTGGGTCACCAACGCATATGTTATAACATATTAATCGTTGTGTCTCAAAGAAAGCTATATATGGGTCACCAGCACAAATGTTATAACGTATTAATCATTGTGTCTCAAACATGTAATAAATCAGATCACTTCAATTCTCATATGTTTACAATACAATTCTATGTTTGCTTATCATGAGCATATTATGTTTCCCGCGAACTATAATTACACTGGTAAATATAATATATGTGGCATACACGACTATGCCAGTATGGTTTGAAAAAAATTGCAACCCATTGAAGAAGCGAACATAATTAGGTGAAATACTGCTATCGACCCGTGGCCGTCGGTGGTGCAATTGTATTATGCGCGGTTTATGTACATGAGACCGTGGGTTCAATCCCTGCTCAGACCACCTTACATTTTCTTTCGACGGCGGTGATTTCTGATAGCGACACTATCGAGTATTTAACCGTCAAAAGGCTTCTCAAATATACCGTTCGGAACTCATGATAAACTGTAGGTCCCAATCAGTGAGGGTAAACCTAGAATGCGCGTAGCTCACTGGTTGTAAGAAGCTCTCCCCAATTCCTTCATGGGACGTAATGGAAAACCATTTTTTTTTATTTCTACCGACCCGTTGTTAGGAACCATCGAATTTTTACACTATTTGTTACTCAGTTCCTTGGGAACTGCTACCAAGCACCTTGATGTTAAACGTGCTTTTTGTTCTCCGCAGTAAATTAATGGCACCAATCGCAATCGTGAATGGTGCAATGATTGGTGTGCGTTACTCATGAACATGAGAACGTTGGTTCGTTGCCTGATCCGAACACCGAAAATCACGTTGCATAGTGACGGCTACACTAGTCTGCCATGAGAAAGCTTCGCAAAATACTATTTTGGGTTGGTATATCAGAGAGTGTAAAATTAGACAGTGACTGTGAAACGCCCCCCCATATCCCTTCATGGGATACAATGGGGTAATATTTATTTACTTCCCCAGCAAAAAAATGTATATTAATCACCAGAATTTCCACCAGAATTACCCGGTAAGAGGTAGTGCAAATGTGGGTGCTGCACCGTCGCTTTTTACATTGTGTTGGCCTTGGAGGGTAGTACTCCCTATTTGGATACTTTTAAGTGGAATAAATTCTGTTCCTTAGCGCTACGATTCAGCACAAAAATTTGCATTAGCAAAACGGCAGCTAGTGAAGGTCTATGAGCTCAAATCTCACCAAATCAAACTTTGTTTTTATTATTTTTTTTTTGTAGCAACTTTAAAAAAAATTGGCCAATGTGGCTAGTACAACGAACGAATATTTGTTGCCAACATTTTCGGAATCAAATTGTATTCGCCTGAAAGTATACCATACAAATTACGGGGTTGTGTAGCGAGGGTTTAAATTATTAAACCCCGTATTCAGTTCTTGCGAAATTTTCCTAAGATTTTTTGTCATTTATCTCCAAACGGAAAATTTTGTCACAGAGAGTTACCACATACCTGTGATTTACCTTGCAAATATTTTATTAATAATTCATCTTTCCACTTCATTTTATTTTTAACGCATGTGGTATTACTTTTGTTTACTAACATAATCCAAATGTCAAAATTTCGCTCCCAAACAATTATCAAACAATTGTTTTCGTACGAAATATATTTGGGGTAACAACCCTGTCATTGATTTTGCCTAAGAAATTTTCGCAAAGAGCTGAGTACCAAGCAAATGAAAAGTGGGCGAAAATTTGGTTATTTTTTATACACGTACCTTTTACCACAACAAAAATTTAATAAAAAACTGAATACCGGGCTTGAATTATTAATTTTTTGGTAACAATTTTACTCCGACCGGGATACGAACTTAAGCTTTTTAATTGAGCCACCATCACCATCGAGCCATCGAAGACACTGAACTTGGACGAACAATAAGAGCATTAGTGGCAGATAATCTTTTTCTTCTGACAAACACCATACAAGCTGTAATGCAATTTCGGATTCCTGTAGGCCTAAAATCCGCACATAGTACTTCGTTTGTCGTACTGAAAGTGGTAGAGCCGTTGGAACTACTCCATTATATTTTTGCAGGGTCTTTAATCGTACATCGAGAACATATTGAGAAAGATTCATTGACAGCCGAGATTTGTATGAGTCTGATAGAAATACACACACCTCGAGACTCTACACTTCATCCGCTGATATGACCGCTCCCGTACGGGCAACTGACCCATCCTTTAACATGGATTTCCCATATCCGCAACTTGAGGAGGCTTCGCGTAGCATCCAGCACGTCATTCCTAAGAGTAAAAGAAATAGACAGAAATGGCAGAGACCCATTCTCCCCACTCCACATCTACAAGCTTTCATATCCTCGGGCGGGAATACAATACATATGGTTACAAACATATAATTTAAACGTATTATGTTTATTATTATTATGTTCAAAGTAAAATGGCAAGCGTATTATTTTTGGGCGAAAAATTGATATAATACAAAATAACAAAATAAGCTCCGTATTCCTTCAAAAATACTATCTCTTCCTCATAAGAGAATACCATTCAAAACATGCCCAACCAATACACAACTTTCCGGGAACAAATAACTCTATTCCAAACATATATTTGGTAGTTTGTAAAGATACTATAATTATATTTAAATATGTATGTATATACAATAATTTTCCTTTTTAACACAGCGAAAAATTAGTATTTTATTGTTGTTTGGATGCAAATGCAATGTGTTTGTAGCTTGTCGACAATATAGTATACTTATATCCAAACACACTGTGGTTGCTATTCAATATTTCATATTGGAGACACAATAATTAATAGTTTAAATAGCCCAAATGTGACTTTGTTTGTTGAAAACTGCTGACAACAGTTTTGTTTGGATGCAAATACAACGTGTTTGTAGCTTGTCGACAATATAGTATACTTGTATCCAAACACACTGTGGTTGCTGTTCAATATTTCATATTGGAGACACAATGATTATTAGATTATAGTGTATGTGTTTGCGACCCAAATATGACGTTATTTGTTGACAGACGACAAAGGAATACAAAACCAGCTAGGCCTCAACTCATGAAAACAATGCTTGCAATCATATACATGGTTCCTACAGTATGTGGTTGGCCTTTGTTTAAGCATATATAATTATAATAATGTAATAATTATCATATACACTCTAAAAAATATAGGCCCAACATGTTGCAGGAAACATTTGCATATTTGCAGGCACTGTTTTCATGAACTGAAGATCTGCTGCTGTTTATTTCTTTGTTGTCTGTCACGTTTTTGTTTTTAGCAGTTTTCAACCAAGAAAGCCGCATTTGGGTCACAAAAACATATATTATTACCGATTAATCATTGTGTCCCAAATATGTTATATTGAATAGCAAACATTATGTCTTTGGACACAAGTATACTATATTTGCGATAAACTACAAACACGTTATATTTGTATCCAAACAACAAAAAAAGACAACATTTTCAAAGTGTACCAAACATATTTGTGGTAGTTTTGTAAACATATTATAATTGTATGTAAACATATTCAACGATTCTGTTTTTCTTTGTGCCCATGTTGGCATTTTCATGGGGTTTGTCCCCTCCCCAGCCAGGTGAGCTTTGCGCGGCCAAAGTGTCATGCCTAGATACCCTTTATGTCCTCTAAATGTTAAAGAGCACATTATATATTTTAGGAAACAACCACAGAGTTAAGACAAATGACAAACAATATTGTGTGCCATTAACTATAAGTACTTGGAACTTTAAACAAATTGTTTATGTTACAATGCCTATCATAGGTTTACATTCATCTTCGGTGATGATGATGCCGCCGCTACTGCATCGAAATAGAATTGTTCCTTTTGTTCGATCCGTTTTGAAGCTTCCTCCCTCTCAGATGTAGAGCTTCTTTATTTGTGGTACCTTAAATTATGCCTTGGGTGTTTTAAGAAATCTCTTAGTGCGCGGTTAGCACTATGTCATGCTTTGACTTGTTGCCAACTTTGGCATCGCCTGTTGTTATCGCTGTTTTTAATTAAATTTCTCGTTTGTAGTTCTCTGTCACAGTCACATTGAAACATTTTTCTCATTCATTTCGCAAATCCCTCTTGCCCTCTGCCCGCCTTGTTCGTGTCACATTTAAGTCTTGTAGTAAATTGTACATCTTGTCTGATGTCTTGCTCCCCCCCCCCCTATCACCCACCGTAACTCATAAAATCCTGTCAGATGTGAGTTTATTGTTTGGCCATTAAAGACGACCCTTCTTGGAAGTGGCGGTGGGTACAAGGGTATGAGGGAGGGAGTGAGGGATTGAGTATTTGCGTGTGGGTGGGTCTTAATGCGATTTTCTTTTTCATTTTATCTGACTTGTCTTGTGTTTGTTTTTGTATCTAACGTATTTGCTATATTTTCCTTTCCCTTTCGTTGCAGGCCCAACATCCTCGTGCTGTTAAAGCTATCGAAGATGTTGCCAACGTATCGCCGTGTGAACTGGAATCAATAATAAATCAATTGGTGAATCCTTCTCCTCAATATCAAATGCACGTAAGTAGTTCTCTGAAAAGGGGGTCCTCAATTTGAATGGACGAGATTGATTATTGAGGCCCAATAAAACCCTATTGTGATGAGAAGAATGACTTAAATGGGACTGTTGAGATGTTAAAGATAATATTATGTAACCGGTAACATTCTACTACAAAATGGTACCTTTTTTAAACTTGAACAAATTTCCTAGCGTGGGTTGTAGTAGGTGTCGTTGACGACGTCACATAAGAGATTTTAAAAGATCTTAAACATCTCTCGAAATTTTGAGTTATTTTTAACAACCATTTTTAAGTTAGTTTAAGTACTAAAACATGTGTAACTCGTAAAAAGGCTAACAAAGACGAAGAATAGAGCGTTCTAAACATATACACCTTTTGCTATGAACACAACAAATTAATGCAGATTTTTCTTAAGAATATCAGATTTTCTTTACATTTTTTCGACTTGCATATTTTTTTTTAAAATTTTATATATATTTTTAAATATAAAAATAATTTGCAATTCGATTTTTGTGTAAATACTTTCAATGATCTTTCAAAGTTTAAATATTTTATGATACACTAGCGATGAGATGATTAGAACTCCTCATTTTTCTGGTTTTAGTAGGCCATAACTTTTTAAAGGTTTTGTCCACAGCTAAAATCCTAGCGCCATCGACAAGGACATTTTCTTAAGATTACAAAAATATCAACAGCAACATCGGAGTTTAATCCAACAGTATTATAAAGGTCAATTTGCAAAAAATGCAAACAAAATAAATTTTTTTCCGTGCATTTTTAATTTTTTTTGCACAAAGTGGGACTTGATTTATACATACATCAAACAATTCGTAAATGAAAAATATAACTTTTATTGATTATATTACAATCTCATGAGGTCAGATGTCTTAGACATATTAATTAAACAAACAAATTAAACAAATTTCAACTTATTCCTTCAACTGGTTATATCCGTCGCCTTTTCTCGCCAGTTGATAACACCAAGAATGCGGAGGGATTTTTCGACCTGGTCTTTCCCTCGGAGTCTTGGTCGTCCTCTTTTCCTATTCCCGTCGGGTACGTCATCGAAAACATTTCGCGCTGGCTCATCTTCGTCCATTCTGATAACATGGCCTAGCCAACGCAATTGGCCTAATTCGATTCGCCTAGTTATGTCCTCGCCAGAGTACAAATGATATAGTCCTTGGTTCCAACGACATCGGCACTCGCCGTATTCCCTACCAGGACCTTATGTTCAACGGAGAATTTTTCCAGGAATACTCCCAGGTGTTTTTCATCCGCTTGCGATATGACCCAAGTTTCGGAGCCATGTGTCAGGACAGTTAAAATGAGAGTCTGGTATAGCTGGAGTTTTGCCCATCGAGAGAGAGCTTTGTACTCAAACTGCTTGCTGTACCCAAACTGGCATCTATTTGAAAGCGGGCGTTATTGTCCCTGTCACGGCGGATCCAAGATAGATGAATTCTCAAAATGGAATCGGCTGTCGACGTTCAAGTTCGGAACAAATCGAAAGGTTTGTTCAGTCGTTGACACCTTCAATTTTGGCCTGCGCTCATTAACAGCAAGACCAACTTCCGCTGATTCTTTTTCGATTCATGAAAATACTCTCTTGCTAATTTCGACCAATGATGTCTATGTCATCAGAATACACCAGCAATATTTGGCTTTTCGTGTTGATGGTCTTGTTCGTATTTACTGCAGATTTTCTCATTATTATCTCCATTAAGATGTTGAAGAGACTGCACGAAAGTGTAGCGCCTTGTCGCAGTCCTCGCTTGGTACAGAATGGTTCGGTCAGGTCTTTACCTCACCTAAACTGCTGATTTTGTGTTGGTCAGCGTCATTCTACAGAGGCGGATCAGTTTGTGCCGGAATCCCAAGTTCCGGCATTGATTCGTATGGGGCTATCGAAGCAGCTTTGTAATCGACAAAAATATGATATGTATCGATTTCGTGGGACTTTTCCAGGATTTGGTGTAGCGTGAATATTTGGTCAGTCGTGGACTTGCTCTGTCTAAAACCTCACTGATAAGATCCAATCAGGTTTTCAACAATTGGCTTTAGCCTTTCACATAATACGCTGGACAAAACCTTATACGCGATGGATAAAATACTGATACCGCATAAGTTGGAACCGACGCACGGATCACTCTTTTCGAATACAGCACACAATACACTGAGACTCTAATCGTCAAAAAGTTCAAAGGGTAGCCCATCTACGCTAGCGGCTTTATCATCCTCAAGTCGGGAGATTACCGTTCCAATATCGCCTTGGTTGGGTGGGCTACAATCTACACTGTCTTCCACAAGCATTACCTCCTGATATTCAGTGGATGAATCTGAGTGGAATAGTGCTGAAAAGTGGTCTCTCCAAATTTTACGCACACACTGCCTATCAATCTCTAGATTCCCATTCGCGTGCCTGCAGGAGGGCAACCCATTATCCGGCCGGGAGATTGCGGTTCCAATCTCGCCTTCATTGGGGGGTTATAATCTACACTGTCTTCCACAATCATTACCTCCTGATCTTCAGTGGATGAATCTGAGTCGAATAGTGCTGAAAAGTGGTCTCTCCACATTTTTCGCAGGAGGCAGCCCATTTCCCGAAAATTTCGGTCCTTTCACTCTCTCTCCGCTCCCACTGCCATTTCTCCTCTGGAATAATTGGTTCTCTTCCCTTCGCAGCATCTTGTACCGCTCATCCGCAGCACGTGTTGTAATTGACTGTTCCGTTACCATACCTGCAGCATCGACATTCTCCGTCGTACCGTGGCTTATCCTTCTGCGGTCTTTGACAGTCAAGTTCAGTAACTGCAGCGGTTTCCAAAGAATGGGAGATATGCCCCCACTGCGCTTCTGGGTCGTCAGAAGGAGGAGTTTTATGCCCTAGCAGGAAAGGGAGCTTTTGTTGATAGAAGTTTAATATCCCCGATATTCGCAGCCCATCAATATCCAGCTTCTCCGGCTTCGTACGCTTTTCGCCATGCTCCGTCTCGTGCGAACTTTCGCAGCCACCAGGTACTGATCCGAGTCGATATTGGCACCTCGAATCACGCGTACATCCATTACACTAAAAGATTGCCTGGCATCTATTACATCTAATAAACATTAGTGAAAAATTGGGCGAGAAAAGTATTTTGTACATAGCGGAAGAGCGAAAATCGTTGTTTAACATTCGCAAGGATATTCTACCCGGGTCATTATTGCGCAGGAAATTGGGCAAAGTCAAATAACTGTACTGAGATACTTAAAAGATGTTACAAACTATGAAAGAATTGCAAAGGTAGGATTCCAACCGCATTATCTCCAATCAACAAGAGAAAAATCTTGAGAATTGCGCCAAACTCTTCTCTTTGAGCACCAAAACTCAAGTATCAAGCAGGTATCCAGGCTAGTATCTCAACAGTAAAAAGGGCCATTGCAAGCTGTAAGCACCTGAAATTTAAAAAAAAAACTGGGGAAAAAGCCGCCACTGGATAATGTGCGCAAAGAAAATCGTTTACATTTTGATATAGAGCATATGACATGGGAATGCTTTTTATCTTTATATATATACTTCTACTGCACGTGTGTTTGTGACTGAACCCCTCCTAAACTTCTGGACCGATTGGAATAAATTTTTTTGTATGCGTTTGGGTGACGCTCTGGGTGGTTTTGATTTACTATTCGGTCCAATTGGACAAAGGGGCGTGGTACCTCCCATACAAACCACAAATTAAAAATCCATTATTTCTGCTCCTGCTAACGGTATTTGAACAAAATTTGCAGGACAACGTCTGCCGGGTCAGCTAGTACTTTATATTGTTTTGAAATTGTATTTTTCCAATTTGTTGGACTGCTGTTGACTCAGGTTTTAAAGTATTTTACTTTATTTGTTAAGGTTGGTTTTTTTTTGTATAACATCACCTGTTACAAATTCATCTAGGATGCCATAATTCGCTGAAGTTGTTGTGTTTTTTAATACATTTCCACTTATTGTCATTTCCTCTTAGGTATCTTCGCTTCGCAATCAATTGCGTAACATTTTACGAGAACGTCAAATGGCCGAGGGCGAAGAACAAAGTCTAAACAATGATATGGACTACCTAGAGGAGGATAAACGTTCGGTGGCAGCATTGGCCGCCCAAGGCTTATTGCATCACAATAATGCTGCTGCGGCCAAGCGAAGTTTAGCTACTTTAGCTAAAAATGGTCAATTGCCGACACCAGACCCCGAAATTACACAAGATGAAGAGCAGCGTTCAGAAGATAAGCGATATATTGGCTCATTGGCTCGCTCGGGTCAGATGTTGGGTTATGGCAAACGTAACATTGGTACATTGGCCAGAGATTATCAACTGCCCCAGAATGGCAAGCGTAATCTGCCAACTATGGCCCGTCTGGGTCTTTTGACACGCAACGAGCCGAAACGCAACGTGGCTGCAGTGGCGCGTTACAACTCACAGCGCATGTACAATAATGCGGCGGCCGAAAAGCGCAACATTGGCGCTTTAAAAGGTTCGCCTGTGCATGGTGTCCAGCAGAAGCGACGTGGTGAAGAGGATGTGTACATGCCGGCTGGTTTGGATTACGTCGATCCATTGGCTTACTACTGGAATTATGGTACTTATGCCGATATGGATTGGGGTGATTTTGGAAGGGCCCAGAAGAGATTCCTAGGTAAGTGCAATTAGAGAACAATAAATTGATGGGTTCCACTGTATATACAATGTATATTATACATACATACCATAAATAGCCATATCCTTGTATATACAAAATTTACATACACAATTATAATGTATAAACTAAGTTGAATTTTTTGTGGACTATAACAACTACCATTGTATATTGTGTAATTATATAAATCCCTTACAAAGACACCTCCAAGGATCCGGAATTATTCGGCATAGAAAATTCAAAATTTTTACAAAGTTTGGATGCGGATCAGCAACAGGACATGACAGTGGTGAATGGAAACGATGTGCATGATAACGACAGCGAAAGCTATAGCGATAACGATAACGATAATGATAGCCAGAGCGAAAATGAATCAGATGATGAAGTATTTGAAGCGCCCGCTAAACGCCATATAGGAGCTGTTTACCGATCTGGCTTTTTGCCTTCATACAGAGCTTTGCGCAGCCCCATGACGTCTGCCGGCGGTGGTGCTGTAGGTGGAGGCCGTTTTAGTCGTTCTGGACGAGCCAGGCAATTTGTATGAGTAAATGGCGGTGATTTGTGTGCTATCTTTTACTTCTCCCTCTTCTTCTTCTACTACTACTACTACTACTACTTGTTCTACTTCTTCTCGAGTTGTTACTACTTACATAGAACTCTTTCGAAAGCTTTTGTTCGGTAGTTGACAATCACACACAGTGTGGCAGAATCAAACGAACACTTACCTACCTACATTGTAGAGAATATCCAGCATCTAGATCAGTTGAGAGTGAGGATGAAAACTTGTTATCCCGCCTATTATCTTGATCGAGTTGAAAGGGATAATGATGCACGCACCACGAGATTTCTTTACGAATACGATGATGCGTTTTCATCGAAACCAGTTGTTCCTACGCAGCCAGAGAAGATGCTCGCTCCTTCCTTAAATATCGCATTCGATGACTCTGCCACACTGCAGCATGACGATACAAAAGTATACTTTTAGGCTGATCGGCGATTGCCTGAAGCAAAGCATCATATACTATAGTTTTAGGCTTTATTGTGATATTGTATTACACATGTATATGTATGTATGTGTTAGAAGCATGCTAGTGATACGTATGTATGTATATATGTATATTAAGGCTTCACCATTAAGTTGCCCGTGCACTTTCCCCTTTGAGTACAGAAATTCAATAACACTCCTCAGCTGAATACGAGTATATAAATGTGTCCTTTCGACGAAAAATCACCATCGATTTTTCAATATCAACATATTTGAGCAGACAAAAATTTATAAACGTAAGCGAACAATGGGAAGAGTGTTCGCCAAGTGTTAAATCTTAAAGAGAAAAATTTTTAACGCTTCAAGTGTATCCCAATAACCTTTCCTTTGTGTGGCGCGTATGGTGGCTGCGTATGAGTGTGTGAATGTGTTTGTGTGTGTGTGTGTGTGTGCGTGCGTGGTAGCATTTGTTAAACAGGATGTTCTGTAAATATTCCGAAAGCCCTGTACGTATGTAGTTGCTGCGGGTGTTTGCCTTTAATGCTGATGTACATATATATGTATGTGTGTGTGTGTATGGAACTGTGTATGTGTGAGTGTATATATCTGTAGTGCATGCATCGCATTACTTTTTTGTTGTTGACTCTAACACACATACATATACAAACTCAAACCACGGGTGGGTGTATGTGTGATTTCATAATAGCTTGTAAGATTCTGTGTGCGTGTGTGTGCCTCCGTGTGTGTGTGTGTGTTGTATATCAAAATGTCGTTACTTCCTGTCTGTTTGTAGTCGAGTCTTTGTCTAACAATCTGTGTATATTTAGATTTGCATCTCTTTGTATGTGTGCGAATATTTTTCAAAGTACTAAATGTTAACAATTGTTATTTCCGTTGTATAAATTATATTTTCTTGTGTGTCCTTTGTTCACTTTTATTTTGTGTTCCCTTCATTTTAAACGTGTGTGTATGGGTGTATATGTGTATGTGTGTGTGTGTGTGTGTGTGCCGTTGTACCTTACTTAAATGTCGTAATGACCTTATCTTCCACACCTTTCCCCAAATGATGTTTTACCTCCATTGACTCGTTTATATTCAATTTCCGTTGCCTTTTCTTACATTTCCCACACTGGACTATGTGATGGTTCAATGTTTGTATTGGCTGCTCTAACGTAGCCAACTCTTTCCATGGCGCAAATATTTTTGTAATCTCTTCGCATTGGAATGAATGTGTCTATTACGATGTATCAAGAGTTTAAAAACAGTCAGATATTAAATAAGTTATACTTTCGTTTTATACAGCAAACTGTACAACAACTATTCATTATGACTTCACATTTTCATTTGTTTTAAGTTGATAACTTTACCCAGCAAAATATTCGATTGCAAAAAAGCAAGTGTGAGATATATTATAGTACTGTGTAACAAACCGGGTCTACTCGTGCTTCTACCCTCGTTTATATTTGTTTGAGTTTGTTCTCAAGCCAACAGGTTCTTTTGCACAAATCTACAATATATTGGTTACAAAGAATTAACTAAGGACCATCTTATAGCGTCAATCAGTCTGTAATACTACTGCTGATGCCTTCATTTACATTCGTTCGAACTTGTTCTAGAACCAACTGGTTCTGTTTTACAAAACTATAACACCTTGTTACGCATTTCCTAATTATCCTTTTTACCGTGGTTTTATTTCCTGTTAATACAACAAACAAGTTTTTAAACTTTGTTACGTACAACAGCTCTGTATAGTTACACGAACTTAACATTCGCAATTACTCTACCTTTAGCAGCTTCCTATTACTTGACGTCGCTTACTTTTGAACATTTCAACATTGACCGACTAAAAGGCAGCTCAATCGCCTGTTTACATTCAGACCAACTCTCAACAGCCGTTCCAAGAACCATATCGTAGTAATGCCATCAAAGACGATCAAGTAGTTACCAAAGTAACCAATCTTTGTGCGCAAAAATCTCCTCGTAAAAGAGAACCAAAACATCGACACAATTTACTCAAGCGCATTTTTTTCTCGCTTCATATCTTGATTAGTTCATACTTTTAACATATTTTATGGTTGGAATTTATATAATTAAAAAGAATAACACAATCAAATAAACTGCTCGGGTATTGAAATATTCAATGAAGAGAGTAAGAGAGAGAGCAGAAACACGTATCGCTTCACTCGTTCAAAATACTGCTCGGGTATTGAAATATTCAATGAAGAGAGTAAGAGAGAGAGAGCCAGAAAAACGTAACGCTTCACTCGTTTTCTTTGTTTACATTCTAAACTGTAATACATATTTTTCTATGTCATCTGATATCGATTGGAGCATAGAATTCCACAGTGGCCAAAGATGATAGAAATACCATAGATAATGTATTCGATTATTCACCATTTTCACCAGATGGCAAATGCTGTTTCCGTGTGCTCATTTTTCACTCTGATACGAAATCTTTTTTTTCGATTCTATTGTTTGAATTTGAAAATAAGATATAGATAATAGAAAGGCATTTCGCTAAGCATGGTTAAATATATATGTATATAGTTTTTGCTTTCAGGGGAATTTACCCATTTCCACAATTTATGTGCCTTGCAGAAAAGTAGGTAGGTGCCGGCTCAACATCCATACCAATCAATAACCTTCTGCGGATGCACGTCTCCTGTTCTTTCCATATGGCACTGATCTTTCTCCTTCTCTTTTTCTTATTTTCATGGACGATCTCCTTGGTTAGACTGTGAATCCAATCTACACCTTTGGCGGATGACAATAATCTCTGTAATTCTTATTCATTCGACTGTAGGACAAGTCTTCAAGAGATTGAAGTCAAACGCCGGACGATGAATGAAACACTCGGCCGGGATCTGGTCTCGATTCTTGAATGGGGTCGAATGAATAGAGTAGATTTTAATGCGGGTAAGACCCAGTGTTGTTTGTTGTCGCATAAGCGGATTGCTGACCCAGGTGTGTCGTCACTGTCTATGGACGGTGAGGATATTGATGAATCAGACGCTCTTGATGTTCTGGGCATGAAAATACAATGTGATGTCCGTTGGGCAAAACATGTAATTGAAGTGTCGAAAGATGCATTCAAGTGTCGGGGCTTTTAAAGCGGTACAAGAAATATTTCACTCCATCTGATCTTCTGAATATATACACCACCTACATCAGGCCAAAGATGGAATATAACTCCCATATATGAGCAGGTGCTTCTAGGACGTATTTGGAGCTTCTCGGTTGTGTTCAGAGGAGAGCGACGGTATTGATATGGGACAGTAGGGTATCCAACTCTGTTATCTCCCTTGAGCATCGTCGAAATGTGGGTTGCGTGTCGCTGTTCTATCGACATTTCCACGGTATGTGTTCCTCGGACATCCGTCAACTTATGCCAGACGTGAGGATATTTAGCCGAAGCACGCGGCTTTCCAGGAACTCTCGTCCGTTTTTTATCGAGTGGAAATATAGAGAAAATTAGTTCTTCAGCCGTACAGTCCGTATGTGGAATAAACTTCCGGCTAGTTTATTTCCCACCAATTGTGTCATACAAAGATTCAAGGCAAATGTCAACAGACATTACTCCCTCTTTCCACCCTCCACTACCTCAATTTTCAACAAACACTACCACTACCTCAACAAACACAATGCACTGCATTTATAGGGGGCATCCCCTGAGTGTTGGTTTGATAAAAAAAATTACGACTTGGTAAACCTCGTTTGAATTGGTTCGTCCCAAATTCGGCAATTTTGCTTCTTGACATACCCGTCCATCCAAAAATGGTACTCGCCACTGACGATTCTTTTACTTTATCATTTAGACGTGTTATTTGACGCTGTCTCTTGCCACAGTGATTTGTGTATATTATCTGCAAATTTAAAAAAAACCGGGAAATTAACAAAAAGATTAGGCAACATAACCGCCCTGGAGTAAAACATACATTGTGTTACGTTGAAGAAACAGTTTTTACTTATGCCTAATGTCTAAATTAAGAGAATGTAAATAACATGGGCGATGTAGCGCCTGAAAGTATACCCTCCAGTTTGATGAATACGCTATAAATTCGTTAAGATTTCAAAGCGGCTATACCACCGATTCTGGAAACGGGTAGAAATCTCCGATACGACTATAGTGACAACGAAAGATCGCGGATATTTTCGGTACTACCAGAGTGATCGAGAAATCCTGGTGTCAGGTAGTGAGACTAATGTAAATACCAGCTGAGCAGCATTTATAAGTTAGTCTGTGATTAAACGCTCAAAAGTAAGCAGCGCCTAATAATAGCAAGAAGGTTGAATATACAAATTAAAATATAATCAAATATTATGTTATTTTCGCGTTATTATCTGGTTGGACATGTTGATCGTCGGTTTATTGACTCTCGGATCGCAAATTTTAATATGTCGGCTCGCGCATGTTGTCGACTACTAGATGTTTAATTTAGCGAGATAACTTTGGGTTTTTCTCGAGACAGTGTTGTGCAGAAACAATAGTAACACTTCTTTAATTGCCTTCGTCTTTGTCCCTAGATTCTCAAAGACAGTAAATTCGGCAAAAGATTTGATGTAAGCGACCAATTCGGCGAAGTTTCGGTGAATTTCGAAAAATGTGTTTTAATTTGAATATTTTGGTAAATGATATTGAATTCACACGAAACGGCACTGACGGCGGTTGCTTAAGAGTGTATTGTCTTTGTAATTGTCTGGATGCCTACGTTACACAAACAATTGTTGACTTCATCAACAACTAATACATATTCCCACTGTCTTGTCTCGTATAAATGCAGGTTAAGAGATAATATGTCGAAATATGCGACTCATCTCGAGTGCCGACATGTTGACATTTGACTCTCGGCTCGTGTGCGAACCAATGCGACCTCTGGTATAACGGCAGTGGTATTACATTTCTTCTGAAAAACCGCATATCAGCTGTTGTTTTTTTTTTCTGATACCAGTAATGGAATGAAAGTAAGTTCTTCTGCAATACATGATGTTGGCAAAAGGTTTTAAAGAATTTTGCTGGGTGGAGTCACAATTTTGTCACAAACTTTTGTTATTGCGTTCGGTCTTAGCGTGCAATTTCCTTTCGACTTTCTATAAGAGTAGTTTCATTTGCTTTCATGTGTGATACTCGTAGAACCAACAATTTCCATTTCAAACCAAAAGGAAGTCAAGAAAATCAGACTTTTTGTATTTGTTTGCTAGGCAACAAACAAGGAATAATGTAATCCTTAGTAGTTGAACTGTATTAACGATTTTTTACATAGAAATACATTTTTGCATCAATTATTAAAAATAAATGATGTCGAGAATAAGAAAAAAATCAGAACTTAGTGGTTCCAAATGGCATCGTTTATTACAAGGTTTTTTAAATAACGATGAGTTCAATAGATCTCTTTATTTATATAAATATTCGCAATTACTCTACATTCAATAACAACTATTACTCGATGGTGTACATTTTGACGTGTTTGAAATCAGACTGACCTATACTTCGCTCCAATCATACATGAGGCAAATTAATAATATGAAAATATAATTTGTGGTTTAATTTGAATTGCCTCTGCAAATGCAAGTTCCAAAAAAAAAACATTCGTAATGGTATTAATTTTCAAAGCATTTGCTTCATAGCTGGCAGTTTTGCTTTTCAAATATTTTATACTTATGTACAGGTTTATGAATTTGAAAGTACTAGAAGGCTAGACCAATCGAAGCCACAAACCTCTAAACATAAAATACTTTTAAAACAGAATTGCGAGCAGTAAAATAATTTCAAAATAATTAAAAGCATTCCACTATTTCATTACAGTTCGAATCCGATTCCACAACCTGCATTTGCATTGTCTGAGCAAATGGAAATTCAAAATTTTTTAATTGTAATTGCGAACAATGATAATTTTTTGCATTTGCATTAGATAAAGTAATGCAAAAAAAATCCAATGCAAATTAGCAAAAGCCATGTTTGAGTTGGGTGATGTGAACACAGAGAAAATGTTTGGTTTTATAATGACTAGTATGTGATAGTTTTTAAACGATTAGTAAAGAAGATGCAGTGTTTCAAATGCTAATATTTAGCATTTGTTTGACTGCTGGCAATTCAGTTTATGAATTATTTTATATGCAGAGGTTTTGGGCTTCGATAGATATTGCCTCGAAGTACTTTCAAGTTTGTTTTGAAAATAGCTATAATTACCAATGGAATCAATATTTTTATGAATTTGCATTTGTAGAGGTAATTTAAATTAAACTACAAATTATAATTGTCATATAGGTAATTGACCCCTGTTCCGCATATCATTGTCGCTGCTTTCTATGGAGGAAGTAAAACTTCCATCGTGGGGCTGGATTGCGGCAACATCTGATGCACATGTAAAAAAGAGCAGCTACATCAATTGAAGTACAGGGCGGAGCGCGGTATTTTGCTTATTTGGAAATGAAATAAAAAAATTATGAACATTAGAAAAATTTATTTCATATTTTAGTTATATTGAACAGTAAGGGAATTTTTAAATTACACGGTTTTAAATAGTGTATCTGGCATATGTCGACCTTCGCTATCCACACACTGCTGCATACGTTTTCTGAAGTTTTCATGAAACCAATTTCAGCCTCAATATTGTTAATTAGGTCTTCCAAGGTGTTGGGACGGTTGATATACACCTTAGACTTCAGGTAACCCCAAAGGAAAAATCGCATGGGCCTAAGCCGTCCAGGAAACATTTGCCTCAAACAATTCATGGAAACCCTCGCTGTGTGTGCACTGGCACCATTCTGTTGGAACCATGTATCCTCTAATTACATTGCCTCAAGAGCCGGCTGAAAACATCCTGTATCATAGTCAAGTATCGTTCGGAGTTCACAGTTACAGCAAGACGGTTATCCTGGAAAAAGTAAGGACCAATGATGCCTACTCGTGATATGGCGCACCACACAGTGACGCGGTCCAAATGCAGAGGTCTTTGGTGAAGTTCTCCGGGGTTTGTTTTACTCCAATACCGCATATTTTGTTAGTTTACACGCTGCACTGCAATGATCGAGTGCGCAGTTGAAAAATACGCTTCAACACAAAACTGACCTCTCCTCACGTGTCCAATGCATGATGGCAACTGAAATGCAGACGAATACAAATATTTTCCGCCATCCACTATAAGCCACGCACACTCTCCACTCTCATCGACCAACAGTGCCGCCACAGCCTGCAGTGCAAAAATGCAAATTTCTGCGCTCCACCCTGTACAATTTATAAACTTTTTTAAACGTTCTTACCATCTACTATAGAGTTGCGTTCTAATCGCGACAAATCATAACCCAATGCGGCAATAAATGAAATTTGTCTTTATTGACATTCTAATAACAACAAGTGGAGCTGCCAACATACGTTTGGAATTTCAGTAATGTTGTTACTAGTTTGTTTTGCACTTTCAATTTTTGTAATAATGCGTTTTTTCTTGTTCTCGTAGAACAAAAGTCACTAAACCCAAAAATGGCAAAATTGCCAATGGTGTTGTTACTGTGTACCTTGAAAAATTGCCTAGTCACAATTATAACGACTTAGTTCAACCAACAACCTTGTAAAACAAGAGCAGCTGCATCAACTGTAGGACATTTTATACACTTTTTTAAACGCTCTTACCGTCCATTACAGATTGGCGTTCCAAACGTGACAAATCAAAACCCACTGAGGCAATAAATGGAATTTATTTTTGTTGACATTCTAATAACAAAAAGTGGAGTTGCCAACATATGTTTGGAAATTCAGTAATGTTGTTACTAGTTTGTTTTACACTTTTAATTTTTGTAATAATGAGTTTTTTCTTGTTCTCATAGAACAAAAGTCACTAAACCCAAAATTGGCAAAATTGCCAATGGTTTTTTAGCTGTGTATCACGAAAAATGGCCTAGTCACAATGATAAGGAAAAGTTCAGCCAACAACCTTTGTATATTTTTCTAATTTTAATAAGACATATTCCGTATTGCATAAATTAGGGGATGACTATTCTACGTAATGTTCAGTTAGTTGAGCCAATCACCTTTGGTAAAATTGGAATAGATTTCTCATATTTTCCATTGCCTACTTTAGGGGATAATGTATCATTGGCAATATTGAATTAGTTTAGCCAACAACTTTATAGTACCAACTGGATTTAAAGATGACACTCTATACCAGTGATTGCTACTCCATAGCCACGCGTGGAAGTCAATAATCGTATTTTTCTCGTATTTTTCACACACACACGATCGGCAACTCACATGTACACAACAACTTTGATTGATTCGAAGCATCAGTCTATGGCTGTGGGTTTGCGACCGCACTCAAGCATATAATACGTTTGAGTGCGTGCATTCGGTTTACGGCTTACGGCCTTATTCATAAAAAGTTGTCATAGGTTTGTTAAAGGCGTAAGAACGTAAAGCCCAAAAATTGTATTCATAATCGAAAAATTCCTCTTTTAAGAGTTCCCTTCTTTAAGGCCATTTTATTCGAATTAATACTTAAATGAAACAATTTTTTTACATTTCACGCGTGCCGTACTTAAATATTTATGCGATATAAACACGTGGAATTATTCTGTGTATATTTGCAGCGTTTATAGTGTCACATTATCCTGCCAAGCAACCAAATAGTTTCGTTCCAATTTTTATCATTTTTAACCAAAATGAACTTTTGTTTACATAGTGATGTATATAAAATCAAAACATTGAAACTACAACCTATAATCCGGTTTTATATTCGACTACCCAAAACTGAAATCCAATTCAATATGATTTTTTGACACTTCTTGCAAATTTATGAATATAGCAAATATTAATTGATCTGTTTATTGAATAGTTCTTTCCATTAATGTTTAAAATTTTGCAAAAATGCATTGACGCATTTAAATAAAAAAAAAATTAATTCGGTCTATCGGTTATTGTTCGTCTTGTTTTTACATCACAAGCACTGTCAGAATACATAAAACAGGGTTGTCAGTCAATTATGTGTTCCCTAGTTAAAATACTCATTATGAATACGGTTCTAATAAAACCTTCGCCAAATTTAAAAAGCTTTCAATAACTGATGAATGCTTTAGAGGTAATTTAATGATTTTTTATGAATAAGGCCGTTAGTTTTTATACATTATCTATTAGAGTTATCAATAGGGGTACTCAAGTAAAAAACTATTTTAATTGAATGTAATAAAAGTGGGGAATTACGAAAAAATCAGCAAAAATTGCATGTTACAAAATTACAATTTAAATTTACTTTCCAATTACTAGACCACTTATATCTAGTAATAGGCGAATTGTAAAAAATTCCTCCAGACTCATGAATGAAGAACGTTGTCATATTGAATTGTTTGCGGAACACTACTGCAAATTATTGTAAAATCAACTGTAATTAATTAATAGTAAACAAGATGACTCAAAAAACCCGTTTTATAATTTTCCATAAAATTCGTAATATCTTCCGGACCTTAATAACAGAAACCGACAGAAATGGAGCAATAGCGAAGCTATTGTAAAATCAATAATTTTTCCCAAAAACATAACTTCAGTTGTTAATTACGGTGAAGACCACATAATCATCACAAGTTATTTTACACTCTTCCACCAGAAGGTCGCTCATGTCAATTTTCGCGTAGGCTTGTACTTTTTCTCTTATACAATTTTCCAATTCGCTGACCTGAGAACTCCAATCTTTGGTTTGCTTTCTCTACTTTTAACAACATTTTATTAATTGATTATTTTTTCAATGGCAAAATGACAGCAATTCCTTTCAAATTTGGGTAAATGGCAAACCAGTAAAAAACAGTACGTGCGGGAATAGACATAATATTGTACACGAACTACTACAAAATATCAGCATAATATTTAACAATAGTTCTAGTAAAAATAATTGTATCCTTTTAGAAAGACTTTACCAAAAAAAGGACAACATTGCTGCATAATATATAAGTCATTAAATCAAATAAGACTGTAATTATTTTGTTTTATATTAAAAGCGAAATAAAACATCAATTTTAATTCGACTCTTGAGAGAAGAGTCTTGGTATGTATGATTTTAGGAATCCTTTTGAATTTATCAAAGTGGAAAGAATTTCATTCATCCATTCATTTCTACAAATTACATGCATGCATGTGTGTGTGCGAATGTAAGTTTGTGTGTGGGGTAGTGTATTTGTTTGCATATATGAGTAATGTATATATCCATACATGCTCACACAAATACATATGTATAGAATATTGCATGCGCTACTACAATGTACGACCGACTTGTATTTTGGTACCGTTAAAGTTATAACAAAAAATACTGTACAAGACTTATGTTTAATGTTACAGCTCTAATCATAATACTCATACTCATTCCTATTAGTTTTTCTACAATATTTATAAATTTATTTAATTGACAAAATCTTAAAAACTGAATTCTGAAAATTTGAATTCAAAGCCTCAATTTACGGTAAAATCATTATCATCGGCTCATGTCCGAAAGTTTCCCGGAATATATGAAGTTGTGTAGTTACAAAAATATTAGGATTTTTTTCTTGACGTGAATATAATTCAGATTTCCTGCCATCCATCTATCAATTGTTGCAATACCTGCCTACATGTGCACTCTAAGTCTAGCAAAAACTACAAACCAAACGAGCGGGTATAAATATTGGCCAATCGGACCGCATCTTATAAGAAATTTGAAACTCTGCAAGCCTAAAATCCAATACACATGATTTGACATACAGAGTGATATAAGAAACTAGAATCGCTCTATCGCTCTATCCAAAATAAAATAACGGAACCATCTCGTTTAAACGTTTTAACGATTGGTGAAGATTTCTCCGAACCATTTAGGATGTGGCGAGGCTCCAGGCAGTCCGCACCGTATCATGCGATCTCTTCAACATATTAATTAAGACTATCGTGAGAAAAGTAGCAGCCAACACGAGTAAAACGATCAGCAGTAAAAGTCACATGCTGCTCGCGTATGGTGATGATTTAGACATCATTGGGCGAATTTGCGAGGAGTTACAGCAGTATTTGGGAGAATTGAGAAGAAATCAGCAAACCTGAGTAAACGATGAAAGAACAAAATTAATGGTTTCCAGAACATCCACCCGATTGAATGAAAGGGTGAACGTTGATAACCGTTATAATTGCGAGGTAGTGGACGAATGTTTTTACCTCGGATCTACCGTGAACAGAAGCAATAACGTCAGAATAGAAAGCAAAAGGAGAATTGTGCTTGCAAACAGGTGTTTTTTCTGGGTAAGCACTCACTTCAGAGATTACACCCTCTCTCGAGAAACAAAGATCCAACTCTGTCCGATTCTCATACAACCTGTGTTGCTTTATGGTGCAGACTCCTGAGTCATATCGCATGCTGATGACACATCACTGAGAGTCTTCGAGAGAAAAATGCTCTCAAAAATATATGGTCCTGTAATAGAAAACTGTAAGTATCGACGACAGATAAATCACGAGGTATATAATCTGAATCCCGACATCGATGTAGTTATGCGAATCAAAATAATGCTCTGCCATGTCAGTAGAATGGATCAGAATGAAACAGTGCGATAGGTATTCGAAGACGTACTCGAAGAACATCGAAAAATAGGACAACCAAGACTTCGCTGGAAAGACCAGGTGGAATATTGTCTGCGAGAGCTTGGTGTAACTAAGGGAAGGAGAAAAGCTGAAGATGAAGCCGGTTGGAGGAAGATGTTATCCTCATTCTGTAAGACTCTTGACCCCTCAGCGTTGTTGTGGCCAAATAAGATAATCCATTGATTTCAACCATAATTTTGCTCAAAGTCAATGCGAAAAAGTGTCATGTTTGAGTTGAAGACCAACCAAAAGAGAACCAAGAGTTACCATGAACATCCAAGCAAAACAACGGTTTGGTTTGATTTATCTTTGATCCTTTAAATAAATCTTTTGATCCTTTAAATAAATCACCCAATGCATAAAATGGTTAGTACAAAAAATATATTATGGCAAAAATATTCACATTGAGGCAAACAACGAACACACTTAAATAAAACCAGGCACACTTACAGTAACGCACGCCAACAAAGTAACTGCCTACATACGTACATATTAACTCACTGTACAAGACGAACGTTTTTTTGCAAGATGCACGGCAATGATTTCAGTACGATGTCAATGAAGAAAATGAGAGAGAGAGATAAAAATAAATGGTTTCCCGTTACATCCCATGAAGGGATTAGGGAGAGCTCCTCAAAAATCAGTGATCTGTGCGCGTTCTAGTTTTATACTCACTGATTGGGACCTACAGCTTTACACCGAGAGAGAGATACAAACAGAAAAACAAAGAACTGCATGTACGAGGACGTGAAATCGTACTTGCACACATATTAAATCATTCACACACACACTCATCTATATATTCGCACGAATATTCACAATCTTTTTTATTTTACACGTTTCCATTCTGTCGCATGTCGTCATGAAACACAGATTTTCTATACATCGCTCGAATTTTGGGTGGAGGCCAAAGAGACAAAGATGCCGTCGGTGGTTTTATCGTTGTACATGAGAATGTGAGTTCGATTCCATAGTCTTCTTTTAGCTCGATACATTTAGACCATCGTTTTTCCATTTTTTTGTTCGTTGCAAACAATAGCGTTTCTCGAGGTTCTTAAAATATACGTTTGCTTCAGTGATGGAATCTTCATTCGACCCAATTTTTTTTACCGCTCCGAGCAATTTCTTCAGGTTTGGAAAAGGAATATAATCACGTGCAGCTAAATCCATAGAATATGGTGGATGAGGTAGCAAGCCATTGAACGCGTTATTGATTTTTGCCATGTTGACTTCACACCTGTGCGCTGGTGCGTAGTTTTGATGGAAGAGCACCGTTTTATTGGTCTCTTCGCCAAATGCGGCTGTTTTTACTTCAAATCAATCTCGAAACTATTTAACAGTTGTGAATAATTATCACCGCTGATCGTGCGAATCGCTGAACCAAGTGAATGAAACCGCGTACATCCCAAAAACTGTTTCCATGACCTTGTTGGGCAACAGATTCATCTTGGCTTCTTTGGTCGTCGGTGGTGCAATGGCTAGTGTGCGCGGCTCTTGTACATGAGAACGTGGGTTCGATTCCTGCTCAGACCACCTTACATTTCTTTCCGCGATGGTCACCTCGCTTAGTGATGGCGACACTATCGAGTACTTAGCCATGAAAAAGCTTCTCAAAATACCGTTCGGATCCGGTGTAAAACTGTAGGTCCCAATCAGTGAGTGCAAAACTAGAAAGCGCATATCTCACTGATTGTGAGAAGCTCTCCCCAATCCCTTCATGGGATGTTAAGGAACACCATTTCCTTTTCTTTGGTACATATTCAGCTGAAGAAGTTCACTGCTTTGGCTACCCTGGTATGATAAGATGGATACATGTTTCGTTCACGGTAATGAAACGGCACAACAACTTCTTCGGAATGTGGTTAATCATACGGTTAGACACTCCTTTGTAGCCCTATGCCGGTTGCGCTTATGGTCGAGTGTGAATAATCGCGGCACCCATCGCACGGATTTCTATTTCATGTCCAATTTGTCATGTAAACTGTAATGTACCCACTCCGTTGAGATGCCAGCAACCTCAGCTATTTCACGCACTTTCATTCTCGAATCGTCCAATATTATACCATGGATTTTATCGACGATTCCCGGTGTAACGACTTCTTTGAACGACCTGAACCAGGCACGTACGCAGGGGTGGCCCGGGGGTCGGCCTCCGAAATTATTTCCTTAAGTGCTGATTTTTGAATGTAGTGCTATTTTCCAGCCTAAATTTCAAGTTGGGCCCTCTAGAAATAAAATCCTGCACACGGCACTGACCAGGACTTTGTGCTGGTACGCCCACAACGAAGTCAAATAGTTTTTAACCATTTGAAATTAATGGCGCTGAGTCCCTGTACTTTTCATCAAGCCTTTCCTTGGTTTCGGTGTTGGTGTTTTTGCGCAAAAAATAATCCTTGATGTGGACATTCACGATGCTCTGCTTGCAATGGATGTCAAATATAAATTAAATGACGCAGATTGATTAGACAGCAGTCTAATATCAGATGCTTGTATATGAGATCGTGGTTACGATCCCTGTTCTGCCTACCATACATTGTTTTCGACAACGGTCACCTCGCTTAGTGACGGCGACATTATCGACAAACCTAGCCATGAATAAGATTCTCAAAAAATCGTTCGAAATCGGTATGAAACTGTAGGTCCCAGTCAGAGAGTGGAAAACTAGAAAGTATACAGTTCTCTGATTTTGAGAAGCTCTCCCCAACATATATACAAGCCGATCGCTCACCAGGCGCCGGCTTGGCGCCGCCGTGTCTATTTCTGAGCCTATAGGCCGTGTTCATAGGCTTCTATCGTCTTGAGAAACGAGCTTGCTAAACATCAAAGCCGCCGAAAATCAGTTTCATGTTTGGAACAGAATCTGTCACAATTTCACCCAACTATGTGGAAATCAACAAATGATACTCGTAGTTACAATTTTTTTTTGGATACATCTGGAAGATAAGATGTGAGCTTCCCTTGCGGAATAAACTGTTGTTAAATTTTTCTTTGGTGACGAGATTTTTTTTTGAACATCAAAGTGTATGATAATAAAATTTTAATACTAAAGTTTTCGAAAAGAAATCATTACTTTGAAATCAAAAATAGTTTAGCCGCCGCCGCCGACGAAAAATTGAGAGCGACTTTGAACCCTGTTCCCCAGTCCCTTCATTGAACGTAATGGGAAACTATGTGTTGTATTAACAGATGGTAGTTAACAGGAGTAGTGTTGATTTTAATTAACTGCCAGGGAAGTGCAATTTTCTTTCAAACCGCCCTTAGGTTGTTCTTTTGCTGACATAAAAACAGAATTAGGGATGTCATTTATAAAATCGGTGGTGCAATGGCAAGTGTGCGCGGCTCTTGTGCATGAGAATGGGGGTTCGATCACTGCTCTGACCACCATACATGTCCTGCGACATCGGCCACCTCGCTTAGTGATGGCGACACTATCGAGTACTTAGCCATAAAAAGGATCTCAAAATAAAAACTGTAGGTCCAAATCAGTGAGTGAAAAATTCAAAGCGCACCGCTCACAGGTTGTGAGAAGCTGTCACCAATCCCTTAATGGGATGTTTCTAAAACTTAAATTTCTTAAAAATAGGGTTCTCTGTAATAAATATGTATTCCGTTTTAAAAAATCTTGTCGTAATAATGAAGCATGTTATAAACAATACCTTTAGTTTCCATTTTCTTTTTTGGTGTATCAAAAGCTTGGATCTCTTACTGGAGTCAAAAATTAAAGTTCCCCCATGCAACATCTTTAAATATTTATTGTGTTTTCCTTTTATTTTTTATGATTAGAGTTTGATTTTCTGAATTTAAGTCCTGTACAGTTTGAAATGACTCGCACGGTATGCCAAGTACACTCGTCTACATGTATGTTTTAAAGTATCAGTGTATTTATTGAATTGAGAAGAGGCGCTATATTCTGTTTATTGATTTAATTATAGGCGATTGAGTTAATTTGTATGTGATCGTGTTGAAATGTATTCTTTTTCTATATGTACTGTGACCTAAGATACAGTAACGAACTATTATTGCAACTAATTCATGTTTATTTTTATGTCGTTGTCACTCTATCTTTGATCCTACTACCATCACGTTGCGGTAAAGGTCGAATATTACCCCCCACCAGAGCGACTGCGTCAACCCATCGCAGCCGTTTGTAAACGCTGTTTCTTTCCCTATCGGCCCATGGTGAATTGGGGTGCCGCCGGCATGCGAGGTCGCTGGCCCATCTACGTCCAGACAATGGAACACCATCGAAGCATCTCCACCAATGATCTCCCCTCCGCCTACTATCCCCGCAATCTTAGACGCCAGGCAGCAGTGTCGGCGCCCTTTCACTCCTGGGGCACACCACCACGCATAACGGCCATGAATCGTCGAAGTTTTCGGCGCAATGATATTAATAATTATACTCGATATTAAACTGAATATGAACTTAATTACTCAATATAAAGACAAAATCCAAAAAAAATCAAACAAAAAAAAATAGCCAACTTGAGATTGAGATTAACCAAGAAAACTATTTATAATAATAATAATAATAATTCTAACAATAATGACAATATCAATATTTAACCATATCTTAATTAAATATTTAAACTGAAAACAAAATAATATAACTCTAAAATAACAACATATCTGGACAATAATATCATATTTATATACATACATATATATATATATATATACAATTAGTAGAAAGAAATTCAATTACATTACTCCCCCTCCCACAGCCATTTTTTTGGAAGCCATCAAGGAGGTTTTTTGGAGTAGAAATAAATAAATTCAAATTAAATTAACGATTCAGATGACATTGGAAACGAGAGGAAGGAGGCTGCATAAAAAGGCTCTCGCCGCGGGGACAGTAATTTGAACTCGCGTATAATTGAATTAGAAAAATTGACAATACAATTTTGAACAAGACAATAAATTTTTGCTCACCTTACTTGTATGTAAATTCCAAAATTATTATACATTAGCATATACATATATAACCACGTATTGTGTGTGTGTATTGTAAATGAACTAAAAAAAAAACCCGAAACTGAAATCGAAACTGAAAACCGAAACTGAAACGACTCAATTGCAAATGTTTTATTTTTTAAACTACTGCTTAGAGAAAAGGACAATAATTGTAATTCTAGAAACTCGCAGTGTAATCAAAGCCAAACTACATGCAAGGACAATAATTATTTAAGGATATCCGTAACAAACAAAATAAAAAAAATATCAATCAAATGTTGTGTGCAATGTCTCTCAGAGAGGACAATAAACATGTGTACATGTTTACTTTATAATAGTTACTACCTACTAACAGAGTTTATTTTATAGTTATCCTTACGACTTGCGCTGTCAGATTCTCACAAGTACCACAATGTTATTAGCAGTTGTTTTACCTTTTCAGTTCTCTTCTTTGTTATATGCTCGAACTTACAACACTCTTGTGGGAGGTAATGGGGAAAAATGTATTTCTACTTACTCACTATATAGTTAGTCGAAATATTCTTATTCACATGTTTGCTGAAGCATCTGCACAATCATAATATGATACAAGTTGATTTGTGCAACTCCCAGTGTTATCATAACCATAATTTGCCAAATATTATTGGATAATTTATCAACGGTATTAGAGTCAATATCAACTCAGAAAGGACAATAATTATTATACAAACATATTACATTTCTTATAATATTTACAAACAAAATAAAAGTATATAAAACTATGTTAGACATCACTCAGTTGTTATTAGTCTCTTGATTGAGTACATATATATATATATATTTTTTTTATTAAAATTCAAAATTTATTTTCTACCACTAGGTTATCACACAATTTACAGAGTTGTTATATTTTCATCTACAATCTATTTCCATGTAATTTATAAAATATATACAAATATATGGATAAGATTTGATTTGGATTCAGAGGAAAGTTATTGATAAGAACCTCTGCGATTTTCCATGTACAGGTTCTAATACAAATATGTGACGTAAGAGTACATGTTTTTGTGTTCGGTTTCCTACCACTGTCACTGTATTTACTTTCCTGTTCGATTTCTTTCGACTGTCACTGTATTAACTTTTGTGTGTTACGTTTGAGAATCTCTGTTATACTTTACTTAACTCTGTATATGTATTGTATTGTATGTGGGTAGGAATATATATACAACAACATATATATACAAATACATGTACACATATATACTTACATGCATACAAATATATACATATATGTATACCTTTATAAATATACAAATGAATTAAATATAAAACAATTTGAAAATTATTTACAATAATTGTAAGTCTGATGGTGTCAATACGAACATTATTTAACAAAAAAAAAAACAAAAAAACAAATAACAAAATTATAAACAATTACAAACCGAAAATTTAATGATAACGATAATAATGTACATTTATTTCAATAAACTCAATGTCAATGTTTCACTTACTTAAACTATCCAAAAAAGGAGCGTGTTTTAATTCACTACTAAGGATATAAGACTGCAGCAAATGTGGGTAACTTGGAATCCCTGGCAAACACTTCACATCCCTGGGAATCACTTCATGCCTTTTGTCTAGGGGTACATGCAAACGAGAAGAAATACCATTCCTTGTGGGGAATGGAAAACTAGCTAAGTGTTAATGTCATGTTGTAAACGTCCGCTCAAAATGGCAGGTACATAGTATGAATGAAAAAGTACATCTTCGTAATGAACATTTTCATGAAAAAGCAACCTAAGAATAAATTAATTAAAATTATGAATCATGTTTCATAAAACTTCACTTCTATGAAAATTATTCATTAGACAGGAAAACAAATTAACTACGAAACTTTCATAAATCCTTAAGAATCTCTAATAATGAACAAGTTCTTTGGTTGCATTTACATGGAAACGTACGTAGTATTAATGAAACTGTTCATAATTTTATTGAACTGATTCGTAGGTTTTTGTTTTATGAATACTTTGAGAAAATTTACGAAGTATTCACTAATAGAATTAACTTTTTCTAAAGATAATATTTCGTGAAATGGTTTAGGTTCTAGACACAAATCGTCATCAGCGGTTGATCGGAATGACGCTATTGAAACAAACAGCTTGATGATATGCAAAGAAAACTCTAAATGAAATGAGAATTCTTTAGTAGGGGGATAATTAAGAAAATATCACAAAAAGGAAACATCTGGAAAAAGAATTTTGGGCATAAAACTATTTTAGCAGCAAAATCAGATCTGCACTAAAATTTCACCAACGGTAAAAGCCTTTGCGCTGAGTTGAAAAATAAGTTTTGTTTTTTGCGCTAGGTCCAACTTCTTGAGATATTGGCCTTTAAAGCTTGACTATATAATCGGTCATATCTCAGGTATTTATCATCGGATCTGCTTAAAATATGTATCATTACAAAGCACTAGTGAAACTCTATAACTCAGTGTATAAATATATTTTCTTTTATAAATCCATTGAGGGCTCAATTAAAAAAATGTTTTTTAACCTCACTTTTTTGGTTTAACCAAGTTGTTGTTCTTGTCTTTTGGTGTTGTTGTCTTTTGTCGTTGTTGTAGTTGTCTTTTATTTCTGTTGCCCTTTTTTGTAGTATTTACACACCAAAATAAAAAAATCAGGGAATTTGAACCCCCTGCCTGAGCCCGGCCGGACGGCCTAGTGACTAATTGGAATATAAATTTAACGATTTATAAAATTTATTTCATGAGGATCGGATAATAAATGGCAGAGTTATGCGCGATTATACATTCAATGGTCGGTGGTGCAATGGTAGTGTGCGCTGCTCTTCTGCATTATCACGTGGGTTCCATCCCTACTCTGACCACATTAAATATCTTTCGACGGCGGTCACCTGGCTTAGTGACGGCGACACTATCGAGTATTTAGACATGGTAAAGCTTCTTAAAATACCGTTCGGAACCGGTGTAAAACTGTAGGTCCCAATCAGTGAGTGTAAAACTGGAACGATGTGAACGTTGTGGTTGTGAGAAGCTCTACATAATCCACTCGTGGGATGTAACGGGAAACCATTTATTTTTATTTTATACATTCAAGCTTTGGAGACCTATATTTCGGAAAATATGGACTTCCGCAAACGTTTTTCTTTTTTTTTAAATGCGAAAAAAATCCAATTTTGCTGCTAAAAGAAATTTGCTCCGAATTTTGAATTTGTGTTAATAAAATTTATGAAAAAATTAACGGATCTATGAACTTTTTAAATGAACTGGTCATTACATTGTTATGAACATATTCATTATATTTACAGAACTTTTCATAACTTTATGGAATTTGTTCATAAATTTAATGAACCAAAGTTTATGAAGTGATAATTTGAACTTTTATGAATTTAATTTTTGATGTGTTAACATCTATAGGCAATCTATCAAAGTGAACACATGCAAACAACACACAGCGTTAGCATTACATACGTGGCAACAATAGTCTCTGCCTGAAAATAAGTATGATGGTATTCATGTAGCCGCAACGAACACAAAAGCAAGTCGTCGTCGTCGCCAAAGAGTATTGAATAGTATAGTATACAATAGAAACATTGATGCCTTTTGATACATTTATGCTTTTTGTATTGTTTTATGTAATAACATTGTCGAAATGGTGCATTTATATTGAAATACTCTATAAAGAGAATAAAACTCGTTTATGCTCTTTTACTCAGACTCTCTAAAAGAGAGCGAAAAAAGAGTGCAATAAGTTCTCTATACTATTCAATACTTTTTGCGTCGCTGTTTATGACAAAACACAAACAATTATTTCAGTGAGCTAAATATTGCTTTATGTATTTTGACAATAGAAGAAGAAAAGAAACTGCAATAGCCAAAGAGCCTTCAGCACAAAAAACTATTCTTTTTTTTTATTCTCCAATGTAACAATTACTAATGTGTTCATAGAAATCGAACAGGCACCGTGTAACAAAAAGGTGACGTAAGTATAAAATAGGAAACGTAAGTATAAAATATCAATGAGTGTAAAACTAGAACGCGCACAGCTCACTGGTTGTGAGAAACTTTCCAAAATCCCTTCATGGGATGTAATATACTAATTATATATACTAATTCATCAGGGATGATTTTCACTAAGTATATTTTGTACACGTATCGGATCGGTCCCAACGATATTATCAAAGGTTGCGGCTGAACCAATTGATGGTCAGCGTCGGCGGAGCACCGGCTAAAATCGGCTCGAAGTTTTTATGTTTGCGGCTATATTGGGGAGAGTACGATATCCAGGGGCTCTCCATAGAAAGTAAGATAGAATAATTAAATAATATTTCCCGACAACTCGCTTAGTTTTCGAGATATTGGGCGATACAATTTAGAAAAATCTATATTTTATATAAAGTAATGTTGGAGACCTGATCAATTCAAGAAACTATGCCGAAACCAGTTTTAGATACAGCCCAGAAGAAAATAGCCTTATACCCAAAAAAATGGCGAAGCCCGAGGCCGGCTCTGTTAAGCGAACTGCATAACTGACATTCATGAACATGATCTTGGTCGATAACTTTTTATCTGGCTGATAAATTTGAAAATATATTACCAAAATACTTCTTATTCTTTAAACGAGCTTAAGATCAATTATATGTGATGCTTATTTATTTCCAATATTTCGTCTCCATTTTCGTCTCCTCAAAGAAGTTATTGAATATTTAATTTGCAACCCCAGATATTTCGATAACTAAGGGAATTATCGATGAAGAGTTTTTCATGGCAAGTGATGACAAAAACGCTGCAGGTATGGCAATGCTCCAGTCAGTTGCATCTCGAGCAGCGGCACAGCGGTATAAAAGGAAGATGAGATAGGAATCCCGTCTGTATAAGAAGAATAAACGATTGTGGATAAAGCGCGGGGGTAACAAAAATTTTATATACCCAAAAGTACACAGCCAAACCAACGGAAATGGATCAGGGCCCCTTTTGTAGAGACAAGGACTGGAATCTTGGCACACATTTTCAGAGTATGTTGGGAATATGGATCACTTCTCTGCTTTATTTGTCCCAGGAGACTTCAATATAGATGAGGGTATTGAGCACATACGGGACGATGGCGTCGACTGTAGTCCTACTAGCCAAGGCAAAGTTAGAACTGCAATGACCCGGCTTAAGAACAACCAAGTAGGTTGTGCTGATGGACTACCGGCTGAGCTGTTTAAGGTTGGCGGCTATGAGTTAGAAAGGTGCATGCATCAGCTCATATGCAAAATCTGATTAAATGAATGCATGCCCGACGTTTGGAATATTAGCTTACTGTGTCCTGTTTTCAATAAAAAGCCGACCAGAGTAGAAGTACCAAGTGTCGTAGAACAAGCCCTTTATACATCGCACTGAAGGCCCTGGTACAGAGAAAACTGTACCAAACTATGTCGGAGCTTGGTATTCCTGCTAAACTGATACGCCTTTGTAGAATGACACTGACCGATATGAAATCCTCAGTAAAGATTGGTAGAGAATTCATAGAACCATTTTGTAAACAAGCACTTCAAAGATAAGCCCTCTCTCGAGAAGCGAAGATTCAACTATATCAGACTCTCATACAACCTGTCTTGCTTCATGGTGTAGAATCTTGGCTCATACCACATGCTTATGAAACATCACTGGGAATCTTCGAGAGAAAGTTGCTCCGAAAAATATATGGTCTATAATAGAAAACGGCGATCATCGACGACGTATAAACCACGACCTAAAAAATCTGTATCCCGACATCGACGTAGTTAAGCGTATCAAAATAGCGCATTTACGCTGGCTAGGCTATATCAGTAGAATGGATCGGAATGAAGCAGTCCGAAAGGAATTCGAAAACATACTCAAAGTAGATCGAAAAATGGGACGGACAAGACTTCGCTGGAAATTCCAAGTGGAATAGTACCTACGAGTCCTTGATGTAAACAACTGGGGGAGAAAAGCCGAAGTTCGAGCCGGTTGGAGAAACATGTGATCCTCATTTATTAAGGTCGTTGGCCCTCTGGGTTGTTTGAGGCCACCTGAGTAAGTAAGGGAGTTATCCATAACTTTTATTAGCAATTGTCTGCTAATTTTGTGGTGTTCTCCAAAACTTAAAGCAGTGATGTGGGCGACGGCAGCAAAAGTTTCCACGTAGCTTTCATGTCTGTGGTGCAATAGTTAGTGTGCGCGGCACTTTTATATAAGAACGTGGATTCGATCACTGCTTTGACCACCTTACATTTCTTTCGACTGCGGTCAGCTCGCTTAGTGATGGCGACACTATGGAGAACCTAGCCATGACAAAGCTTCTTAAAAAACTGTTCGGTATCGGTGTAAAACTGTAGGTCATAATCAGTGAGTGTAAAACTAGAAAGCGCACAGATCATTGGTTGTGGTGATCTCTCCCCAATCCCTTCATGGAATTTAATGGGAACCCGTTTCTTTATTAATAGCAAACAATTTTTGTTACTCATTAGACGACAACTTGTCTGCTATTATAACAACAAACTGTAACATTATGCATGAACCATGTATATGTTTGCAGCATCCATATACTTACGTTTTAGCAGTGTTTTCATGAACCAAAGATCAGCTGCTTTTTCGTTTTTTGTTGTCTGTCACGTTTTTGCTATCAGCAGTTTCATCAAAGAAAGCCATATAAAGAAAGCCGAAATATAAATTATAACATATTAATTATTGTACCTCCAACATGTACTATTCAATATCCAACTTAATGTGTTTGAACACAAGTATACTATATTTGTGACAAGCTACAAACACATTATATTTGCATCCAAACAACTACAAAGATACCGGTTTTCAGCGTATGTATTTAAAAGACACATAATAGTCATTTTTAACTACGAATGTAGTATTGTTTTATTAAAGTTTTGCTTTGCTTTTCTTCATTAATTAAATTACTAAATACTAGTAACTTACTACTGAAAAATTAAAATAAAGTCTAGTTTAAAGTGGAGATTGCAAAGATTACACTAGTGATCGGTAAATGACCAGTTTCATTGTAATGCGAAAAATGGAAAATACTAGTTACTAGAGTTAACTAATACATACTATAATTATGACAACTAATACAACTTAACTAGGAAATTTACAATAAATAATGCCTCCTTAGTTGAATAAAGATCAATGTGAAGTCGCACCGCCAGAGCAACGATAGGTGCGCTAAAGTTCATGGCCGATTCTCTTACACTCACGACCAATATTTGGCTTCTCCCTGCGAGGGCAGTGGGTGTTGATATGCAGTAGCCGCGGCTACGGCAGCAGCCGAATTTAGTTGGTTGTTATGAGACAGAGCGGTGCCTGCTGCTGCGGCGGCATAGTCGTTGAGAGAGTGTTGCGATGCGGCGGCATGGGCATGGTGGGCTGCGGCCGCATTGTAGTTGGCGGCCGCTGCTGCCGTTTGATACGCCGCAGCTTGTGACCAGTTTGAGGGGTTCTCGAGTTTGGTGTAGTTGTCCGACAGATGCAGGGAAGGCGAAATTTTCGACACGCTTTCGGCGGTAAGCTTTGAAAAGTCGTCAATGGATAGTTTTGAGTAGTCTATAAGAGAAAAGGGAAGGTTAACTTAACTGATTTGGATAATACGAATAAGGTGATTACCTTGGTGGTAGTAATTCTGCCCTGCAAAATGTGTATTATGAAAGCCACTGGAAAATCCTTGATGGGCTGACTGGGCTGCCATCAAGTCGTAACCTCCCATTTGAGAGTGGTGGTGATGATGATGGTGATGGGCCGGATGATGAGCCGCAGCAGCAGCTGCCGCGGCCGCTGCATGTACACTATGTTGATCATTCATGCCCGTACTCGATGCTGTTGTGCCCGCTGACGGACTGTATCCCATGGAGCTCATTGCCAAGGAACCAAAGCCTAATGGGCCGGAGCCCGGCACACCAGTAGCAGCTGTCGCTGATGCTGAAACGCCTGAAGTGTTGGGTCCACTGTTCATGTTACCCCCACCTGAGTGTTTACGTAACCGTGCCCTTCGATTGCTGAACCAAACTTGAATGCGAGCCTCCGTCAGTTGAGTGTTCTGAGCTAACTCCTCCCTTGTGTACACATCGGGGTATTGAGTGCGGGCAAACGCTCTCTCCAGCGCTTCGAGTTGATCCGCCGAAAAGGTGGTGCGGGAACGTCGCTGCTTTCGTTTCAGTGGAATACCTGGTTCTGATTCCGTATCGCTTACGTCGGAGTCACGACCTTAAATAAAAAGGAAAGTATTTTAATCAATAATATCAATTTCATTACTTTACTAAAAATTTGTAGATACATTAATCATTACTAATATCCCTTTTAATCCATTTAAGAATTAATGACATTTACACTTGTTAAACTCCCGTAATTGTGGCCGTGGCATTAAGAAACTGTCGTCAGTTACGTTTGGCAAGAAGCCGGAAGGATAATTATTTTTATTTAACATGTAACCTTTTTCCGTTTGTGTGTTGAATTGTTAACAGTGGAAGGAAACACACAAAACTGTTGGCCTTAATTGTTAATGGAAACATAACCTCAAACAAGTTCACAAAAAAAAAACAAATAAATCAAAATATGTACCGGCAGAGAAACATAAAAGGAACTAAATTTTCGACAATATCGATTTCCGGTTGAATTAAACAATGGTTGGTTTGAACCTGTATTAAAGGAATTGTCTCGAAGTCAATGATGTGATAATGTGAACAATTTAATAGAGCAATGTGGAGCAGAAAGATTTAGAAGCAAAAGATGAAAGGGCAGAAATTAATCAGGCATTACCGAGCATTCGACATTCTTTGAAGCTCCTGTTAAATTGTATGTACACGCAAAGAAACATCGGAGCATTAGACATTCTTTGAAGCTTTCGTTAAATTCTGTGTACACGCAAAGAAAAAGTCTTCGAGGTAATTTGTCGCAAAAAAACTATTTGTACCATAAAACTATTTCTTTTCTCACATATGCCTAACGTTTACAGCAGCAGTTGAACGTTTACAGCAGCAGTTGAAACTAATATATAATAATAATAATATAACATATAATATAATAACATAATTATAATAATTCCTTTATGCACATACTCATAGTGATCTCTCTTCTGAATTACTTGTCTCTTTCAACAAAAATAAACAAGCAAATAAAGTGTTGTCCGTGTTCAGGAAATGTGCTAAATGTTTGATTCTACACGCAATACAAAATCTCGGTCGTCCCAAACGAAATCCCAGATAACTGAAGTTCGTTTGGGGACACTAGTTGGGAGAAACGAACTTCTGTTAATCCAGACATGTCATTTCGTTTGGAAGAACCGAAAAACGTTTGAAGTGAACGAGTTATGAGAGCTGAAAACCCCTTTAAGACAAACGAAAAACGGTTCCGCCAAATGTTCCTTCGGTTACAGCAACCGAGTTTGCAGTAAACGATTTATGAAAAATTAGAGCCGAATAAACCTTTGCGAGAAACGAGAAACGGTTCCACCAACTGTTCTTTTAGTTATGACTTCTATAAGCTCTTTTTTGTTTAAATTTCGAACTTTTATGATTTTGGTTTTACTCATAAAGTTTGTTTTAAAAACAGGTGGAATTTTTGTCTGTTTTTTTCACTGTCTACTTACACGTTTCTCTCGCCCTGCATTCAAATAACAACTAAAAGCGCAGCAAACTACAACGCGTCAATTCTCAATTCAAGATATATATTATTGACAAGGTAGAAGCATTAGAGTGTGTGATCCCTTTTATGTGTAGTATGCCAAGCGAGTGGATAAGACTGATACAATCGACAGAATGAGAGAAATTTACGTTCTTCATAATCTGTGCTCTCATTAGAAAAATGGCTAATTCCAGTTATGGCAAACGTTTTTTAAATTTGTGGCAAAAGTAATTTTGTACGCGTTTGATGCAAACGAGAAGTTGTTTGCAACTACGTGATACACATTTGCGATAGACGAGTTTATTTGGGAGAACTATATGAACGGTTGCGATTAATAAATTAATACAAATCAATCAAAGTATTGTTGCGGCAACCGAGCAAGAAACGTTTTCTTTTTCGAGTACAATAAAGTCTTCAGAAGAAGTTTGGCTGCCTAAAATTTCGTTTGGAGGAAAATACAATTTTCTTTGCGAGCACGTACCACTACTAACTACTAAATATTGTTTGGGATCAATAATCTCAACAATTCAATTATTATTTTTTAAATTTGTACACATTACGAGTTTACATACTTTACTTTACTTAGGTGGCCTCAAAAAACCCAGAGGGTTCAAGGATAACAACCTCCAACCGGTTCGATCTTTAGCTTTTCTCTTCCAGTTGGTAACACTAAGCTTTCGCAGGCAATATTCCACCTGGTCTTTCAAGCGAGGTCTTACTTACTTTGGTTGAATATTTTACAACCTCATGAGGTCAGACGTCTTACACACATATTAAATAATCAAACAAATTAAACAAATTTCAATATATTCCTCCAACTGGCTCTACCCTTCGCCTTTTCTCGCCAGTTTCTAACACCAAGGATACGGATGGATTCTTCTGTCTAGCCTTTCCAGCGGAGTCTTGGTCGTCCTCTTTTCCTGCCTCCATCGGGTACGGTATCGAAAATTTTTCGTGCTGGTGCATCTTCATCCATTCTGATAACATGGCCTAGCCTACGCAATTGGCCTAATTTTATCCGTCCAGCTATGTCCACGTCAGAATATAAATTATATAGCTCGTGGTTCATGTTTCATCCGCTTGCGATATGACCCAAGTTTCGGAGCCATATGTCAAGACAGGTAAAATGAGAGTCTGATATAGCTGGACTTTTGTTCGTCGAGAGAGGGCTTTGTTCCTAAACTGCTTGCTAAGCCCAAAATAGCATCTATGAGCAAGCACCATTCTCCTATTTATCTCCAGGCTCGCGTTGTTGTCCTTGTTTACGGCGGATCCAAGGTAGACAAATTCATCTACCACTTCAAAATTAAATCACTTGTCAACATTCAAGTGCGGACCAAGTCGAGAGCTTTCTCTAGACAACAAGACCCACCTTTGCTGATTCTTTTTCGATTCTTGAAAATACCAGTAAATCTCTTCAACGTCTTAATGGAGATAATAATGAGATATGCTGCAGTAAATACGAACAAAACCATTAACATGAAAAGCCTTATGTTGCTGGCGAATGCTAACCACATAGACACTGGTTACTGGTAACCTCTCGCAAATTTCGCCCAATGATGTCTATGTCGTCAGCATACGCCAGCAACATAAGGCTTTTTGTGTTAATGGTCTTGTTCGTATTTACTGCAGCCTTTCTCATTATTATCCCCATTAAGATGTTGAAGAGATTGGACGAAAGTGTGTCGCCTTGTCTCAGTCCTCGCTTGGTACAGAATGGTTCGGTGAGGTCTTTCCCTCACCTGAACTGCTGATTTGGTGTTGATCAGCGTCATTCTACAGAGGCGGATCAGTTTTGCAGGAATCCAAAGTTCGGGCATTGCTTCGTATGGGGCTATCGAAAGCAGCTTTGTAATCGACAAAAATATGATATGTATCGATTTTGTGGGTCTTTATCTTGATTTGGGGTAGCGTGAATATTTGGGCAGTCGTGGACTTGCCCGGTCTAAACCCACACTGATTAGGTCCCCTCAGGTTGTCAATAATTGGCTTTAGCCTTTCACATAATACGCTCGACAAGACCTTATATGTGATGGATAAAAGACTGATACCGCGATAGTTGGAACAGATACACGGATCACCCTTTTCTAATACAGGACATAATACACTGAGACTCCAATTGTCGGGCATAGATTCCTCCAACCATATACCGCATATAAGTCGATGCATGTGAGCTAGAAGTATTTCTCCACCTGCCTTAAAAAGTTCAGCGGGTAGCCCATCCGCACGATCGGCTTTATTATTCTTAAGCCGGGAGATCGCCCTTCTAATCACGCCTTGGTTGTGGAGGGGGGGGGGCACCAACTTCTACAGTATCTTCCACTATCATTACCTACTGTGGTCACTATCATTACCTAAAGTGGCCTCTCCACAGTTTGAGCACACACTGGTTATCAGTCACCAGATTCCCATTCTCGTCCTTGCAGGAGGGCAGCCCATTATTAGCCCTTGGTCGTTGTATTTATCGATGTCCTTTGAGTACGCCTTCGAATACCTTTCGCAATGGTTCATTCTGATCCATTCAACTTATATGGTCTAGTGAGCGTAAACGCATTATAAAGTATTGATGAAGAAGATGTATACAAACTTGGTACGAAACTTTCCATTGCAGTAATGTAAACATAATAAGGAATATGTTTCAGCCTTGAAACGAAGCGTTTTTCCTTCAGTGTAGTAAGTTCATGGAAACAAACAATTGCTTAAATAGTCCATATCCCAAAATGTGGCAACTCTTTTGGAAAGTGCTGCCTTCAAACGAATCACATTCATGTGTGCCACTTTACCATGACAAATTTGTCAAAAGATTGCCGCCAAAAATGTAAATTAAGTGTCATAAAACATAATATGGCTTAACAAATTTCCCCACTGCCCACAAAATAGGAGTTGATACATTTATGCCGAGCTCAGACTCGTTGTTATTTTTAAAGGAAATCCCTTCGTTAACATCACAAATAATCTAATTTGACAAGTTGCGCCATACGCCTGCTGGCCCTCTATTTGCTTGGATAGGCAGTTGACAGTCGGGATTATATTACAAACATGTTAATGTCAATATGAGTACAACACTCCACACGGACAGACTGCAAGGACCACACACAAGAAAACCCAGCGTCTTACATGGTTGTGGTTGCGCAATTGAGAAGATGTGGTCTGTCAATGAAATACAACTCTGTGCCAGAAGGTGTTGTATTTGACCAAAGAAAATAAACCGCTAAAGGAAACGAAATTTGTGGGCGTTTGTGGCAATTTGGTTATGGTTTCCTCCGTTGTATGGTTGATTGGTATTCGATGAATTCCCAAAACTATTAATGAAATTGACATGATCGGAAATTCATCTGAGGTCGCTGAATTTGTTACGCGGTGATATTTTCCCACAATAATGTAGACTGCTTGTGTTTTTGGTTACGGTATGTGGCGGAAATGTGATTTACAATCGAAGGTCCTTATCAGACGTTTAGCATTTTGCTGTCTATGGCATATAATCGCTGGGAAATATTATATAAAATTATACATTTAAGGGATACAGGAGAAATAAAGTAATCAAATTTCACATTACTTTCCCGGCCCATTTTACGATTGCAGTTGTCTTCTCCAGTGAATTTTTGACAAAGAATATTTCGTTTATTTAAATCTAGATTTCAAAAGTTCCGCAATGGAACGTTTATTACGGGAAAAAATATTTAAACAAAACACGCAGAACAATTTTAGTCCACCACATTCATTTGAAAAAAACTAATCAAATACATTTTTTTATAAAATTATAATTGGTTTATAATAATTGGTTAATTTTTTAGCAACTTTCTTTTTGTCAACACTGTTTTTGGCAGCTGAGCTGTTTTCGTATAACATGTTACTGTTAAACATGTTCACTTTGGTCTATAATTTAACCATGAATTGACTTACGAACGAACAACCCTGGCAGAATATTGAATTTTATTATCAAAATTCGTGCTCGGCTAAGAAAGTGCATCCCGCGCTTTTTCGATTTTATGGTCAGTTTAGATTATTGTTTGTGGGGCTATGTTAAGCTTCATGTCTATAGAGACAATCCCGCAGCGGTTGACGTACTGGAAGCCAATATTGAAGAATATATTTGTGAGATACCGGCTATGTTGGAGAGAGTATGCCAAAATTGGACCCAGCGTAAGAACCATTTGAGGCGCAGCCGCGGTCAACATTCACATGTAATTATCTTTAAACATTGAATTATATAGACCATTCTATCCATTCAAATAAAGATTTAATACATTTCTCTACATTTAATGTATTTTCGTTAAATCAATTCCTAAAGCTCTTAAAAAATCATCCGTCAGAATCTCCGCAGTTTGTGTTCCTGACGTCAAAAACTGCCGCATATTTCTATATATGATAACCAATCATATCCACCTTATAGTGGCATTGGGGCATTTCAGGGAATATCTTACCTGTTCCACTGGATATGGAGAATGAGATAATGTCCCTTTCTGCATTCAAGTTCGTGCTTAAAACCGAAACGCTCAGACAAACTGATGATAGAAGATATGCAGGCACAAAATTGAGGATCACCAGACAGGCATGGCCAAGTGATCACCCGAATCGTATGCTAACCTTGATATCCAGTCCTACACAAGATATCTCTTCGCTAGTATGTGTGATCAGTGGGCACTGTTTAATAGGCAGACACGGGCCTATTCAGAGAATACCAGTTCATGATTACTGCAGAAGCGGTGGGGATGAAGAGCAGGACGAGATCGTCGAACATCTCCTATGCTACTGCCTGGATTTGTGAGACCATGAGACAATGTATGGGATTCTACTTCGTGTTGGATCTAACAGGCCGTCAGGAAGTTAAGCTGAATGATCTTATGATGTTTTTGCGGACCACTAATTGGTTTTCCAGCCACATATTCGAATATCGAGATCGAGAATCATACGTATGATCCACGAGCTCTACGATTTAAACTTCATCCCGACATCGAAGTAGTTAGCGAATCAAAATAATGCGAATACGCTAGCTAGAAGACTGCCAGAAGAATGGTTCAGAGTGACTCACCGGGAAAGGCATTCGGAGATGTACTCGTGGAGCATCAACAAATAAAACGACCAAGACTTGGCTGGGAAACCCAGGTGGAAAAGAGCCTGAGTGAGTTTAGTGTTACCAATAGGAAGATACAAGTTAGAGATGGAGCAAGTTGACGAAATATTTTATTTTTGTTTTGTAAGGCCATTAACCTCTTTAGGTTGTTTGAGATCACCTGAGTAAGTAAGTAACTTTCGATGCCCTTTCGCGAAAAACACATCGAAAGTATGTGTTGAAAATACACTATGGCCTCCTCCTTCACTCAAAAATTATATTTTCAATTTAATTTTTTGTTTTTTTAATTCTTGTTTATATTAATTTTATTTTTTTAAGTAATCACTAGCCGTTTTATTCGTCACGAGAACTCAGTCGATAGATGCACGCTCTGTCCAACGAGTGAATAACTAAAATATTTTTGTGACGAATTTAGTTTCCTATCTACTGTCTAACTCTAAATCAAACATGTCTGTTTTATCCAAATGCAACCCTGATAGTCATGATTGTTGTAAATAAAATTACGGCTATTCACCAAAAGTTAACATGTATTCACACGCTTCGTAGCCACCGGTTGGGCATAGTTCAGTCGAAGTGTTAAGTACCGTTTTTAGCTCTTGCGAAATTTACGAAACCACTTTTGTAATTTTGTTCACATGGAAATTTTTGCTTCAGAGAGTTGCCAATTATCGCTGATTTGATAATACTTCTACGTTTTTTATTTTTGTTTTTACACATGAAGCCCGGAATCAATTTTTATGAAATTGTCGTCGCCAAAAGAAGTACAAGTAGTATATAAAACATAACGAAAATTTCATGAGCCGAAAATTTCTTTCACTTTCATTTGCTGGTACTCAGCTTTTACGAAAATTTCGTAGACAAAATCAATTACAGGGTTGTTACGCCAAAGTTATTACGTACGAAAACAATTGTTTGGGACCGGAATTTTGACATTTCAATAATTTTAACAACCAAAAGAAACACCACATGCGTTACAAATAAAATGGAGTGCATAGAGGAATTATAAATTAAATATTAGCAAGGTAAATCAAAGGTAGGTGCACGTAAAAAACAAAACGTTTATTGCTCGGTTGCCGCAAAAATACTTTGATTGATTTGTATTAATTTATTAATCGTAACCGTTCATATAATTCTCTCAAATAAACTCGTATATCGCAAATGTGTATCGTGTAGTTGCAAACGAGTTCTCGTTTGCATCAAACATGTACAAAATTACATTTGCCGCTAATTTAAAAAACGTTTGCGATAACTGAAATTAGCCATTTTTCTAATGAGAGCACAGATTACGAAGTACGTAAATTTCTCTCATTCTGTCGACTGTATACACAATCTTATCCACTCGTTTGGCGTACACACTCACGCATACACAGAAAAGTGATCACTAACTCTACTGCTTCTACCTTGTCAATATATCTTGGACGGACACTTGACGCGTTGTAGTTTGCGGCGCTTTTAGTTGTTATTTGAATGCAAGGCGAGACAGACGTGTAAGTATATAGTGAAAAAATAGACAAAAATTACAACAAAAACCACAGTTGGCAGAACCGTTTTTCGTTCCTCGTAAACGTTTTTCAGCTTATATTTTTCATAACTCGTTTGCTGCAAACTTTTTTCGGTTCTCCAAACGAAATGACATGTGTGGCTTAACAGAACTACAGTCCCCAAACGAACTTCAGTTATCTGAGATTTCTTTTGGGAGGAACGAGTTTTTTCTTTGCGTGTGGTAACTCTCCGCAAACAAAATTTTCCGTTCCGAAATCACAAAATTTGAGACGAAAATTTCACAAGAACTGGATACAGAACTTGAGATGTTACTTTTGTTTGCGGAAATAATCGAAATGTCAAAATTTCGGTGCTAAATAATTATCAAACCATTGGTTTCGTAAGAAATAAGTGTTGCATAACAACCCTGCAATTGATGTTGCTCATGCAATTTTCGCAATGTGCAGTATAGCCACCAAATTAAAAATGAACGAAATTTTCGCTTCATGAAAGTTTCGTTAATTTTTTTACACCTACTTCTTATGGGAACGAAAATTTCTTAAGAATTAGAAATCGTTAGTCAGTTGATAGCCGGTGGCTAGCTATTTGTTATGAATATGGGGGCAGCATTTTAGGCGACGTTTTAGCATTATTCCTTAATTGGGGTTTTTTTTTCGACAGAACATCCCAATGTGGCTTAATAAATAATTTATTGACTCGTTTATAATATTATTTACCTAATAAACGTTTGGACGACCTGTGTGAGTATCAGTTTTACAATGGTGTTAATAATTTAAATGGTCTTCGGTTGGGCATAGAATGTTTTTACCTAAGATGTGATAAAACATTAATAAAATATTTTGTAACTAGTTGGAGATGGAGTCAAACAAACATAAAACCCAAACCAAGAAGATCATCACCCATTAACCGCGATCCAGTGATCAACGGCAGCCCAATGAAATGAGAAAACATCACCACATAGTACAAAGGGATGAAACCCGGCCGCACAAGACTCCCCACTGTGCATTAAAGATGCCGCAATGTGGCGGCATATTTGTACGTAGCCGACAATGCCTTTGTTCGGTTGACACTTTATATCGAGTCGAGGGCCAGGGTACGAACAAAACGAGTCTAAACGAATAAATGTTGTCATTGTACAACGAATAACGAAGGGCGGAGGCGTATGCTCTCAGTTCAACACATTTGTTGGTATCAAGAGAAGACTCTTCCTTACTTAAGAAAGACTCATGAGACATAATAAGGAAAGGTAATTAATTGTTCATATAGCAGTCATGTACAAGGATTGCACCACATTTTGTTGCACAATCCTTTGAGTCTTTTTGGAGAGAGCATCTTTCAAAAATCCATTTGTCTTGTCAGTTACTTCTTTTAGTCCTGGAGAATAAGAGAGAGAGGAAGAGATCGCATTTGATGCAAAGTGTAAATCATTTAACGCCTTTGAATCAGGACGAACATCAAACGGTTACCGTCGTCCTGTGCCGAATTACCCGTGCACAAAGAACTTGAAAGGAGGCGTCTGTGTGTCTCATCGAAGGCCTACAATATCTTTGTACTGACAATGCGAATGATGTTTGCTAAAATCTGATTTGGGCGATTTTTTAACCTGTTTTTGAGTAACAATGAGCAGCCAATGTGCCTCACAAAATATTACGACATTTGTAACCTTTATGGCAGTGATGATTTTCAACAGGGGAGAGGGTGTGTTCCTTTGGTTATATTTCTTCTTCTTTTGGTGCAACAATAGGTTCCGTTTTGTCTGACAGACACAAAGGAACTGTTTTGGTGTAAATAGTTGAAATATCCTTTTTTCTATGGTCTTCGATCTTCTGTTCTCTTATTGCCTTTGATCTTGACTTTTATAAAAATTATTAATTAGCTCAAGTGATTTGCTGTTTTTTTTTTTTGATTCTTGTCGGCGTCGGAGTCGGCATTTTCAGATCTTTTGTTTGCACGGCTAATGTTTTCACAGGTGAAGTGGGTTTGACTTTTTACAGCCGGAAAATACATAAGTACAAATGCAACCAATAACCGCAATATTCAACATCATTTAGACACCTTGTCTATTGTTGTCAAAATCCAAATCTTTAGTACAATACAAGCTCTCTTCCAGATTATTGAACTCTTTAAAACTCTAAATGGATGTCAAATTCAAAGTTTCACTTTAGCTAACAACTAGGGCAGATCTGAAGTCTATTAAATTGATAATATCCTCAATGGAGCTGAGCCACACTTTTGTAGTCATTCGAAAGAGGGCCAGAGCAAATACGAAAATTTAAAGACTCATGGGCACCGCGATATTTAAAATCAAAATTTAATTTCTTAACATCTGATATCTCGGTAAATATTAGAGATATGAAAAAATTCTACAAATCGAAGACAACGTATTTTTCCAACCGGCTCGATCTTGTATCCTTTTCTCTCCAGTTGGTAACACCGCAATTCACAATAGAGGTGGATTACATAACAATCACTTCTATCTTGTGGATGAAATTATCACCACATATACCGAACAGGTAGGACCTGATGGTACGTATACCAGGTAATATAAAATATTTAGGCTTCTACACTGATGGATCTAAACTAACTGGCAAAGTAGGTTCTGGAGTCTATTCTGAAGTGGTGGGACTATACCTTGTGCAAACGCTACCAGTCCATTGTAGTGTATTTCAGCCAGAAGTCATGGTAATCGGAGAAGTGGAACTTTGTCTGGGGCGAAGCCTAATCACCATCGAATCTAACGGTGAGGACAGAAGAAAATGGTTTCTGAGAACATCCCATGAAGCGATTGGGGAGAGCTTCTCACAATCAGTGAGATCTGCGCTTACTAATTTGTCACTCACTGATTGGGACCTACAGTTTAACACCGACTGCGAACGATAATTTGAGAATCTTTTTCATGGCTAACTACTCGATAGTGTCGCCATCACTAAGCGAGTTGAACGTCGTCGAAAGAAATGTAAGGTGGTCTGTGCAGGGATCGAACCCACGCAGTCATCTACAAGAGCAGCGCACACTAACCCTTGCACCAGGGACGGCCTCGGTCAGGTTAGGCTTCTGTCAAATCTATGCAATCTGTATTCCTAACTTCAAGAAATAACCGCGACTACCGCTCGTCTCTAAATGAGATGGCCAAGCAGATCGATATCCACCTTATATGAGTGTCGGGGCGCTGGATTATTCCAGGAAACCGTACAGCGGATAAGCTAGAGAGATTAGGCACTACCTTAGCTATTGCACTGGGAATGCATTATGTGAGTGAGCCCATGCTTACAACCGAAGCTCTCAGCGACCATGATACTTGGTCTGGAGTCTCACAATTCATGATCACCAGGCAAGTATGACCAAGATCATACGCTAAACTTCATAGCCAGTCGAAGACAAGATATCTCTATGCCAACAGCTGCACACAAAGAAAATACTCGCTCCTCCCAAACGAAATCTCAGATAACTGAGGTTCGTTTAGGGACTGTAGTTTGGAAAAAGGAACTTCTGTTAAGCCATAGATGTCATTTCGTTTGGGAGAACCGAAAAATGTTTGCAGCAAACGAGTTATGAAAAATATAAGCTGAAAAATTCTTTGCGAGAAACGAAAAACGGTTCCGATAACTGTTGTTTCGGTTACAGCAACCGAGTTGTAGTTGCTCCAAACTAAAAAAAAGTTCGCGAGAACTGAAAAATGTTTCAGTTCCAGCCCTTTTGCATGAATAATACACATTATCTGGCCGTCGGTGGTGCAATGGTTAGTGTGCATAAGATCCTGTGTTCGATGCCTACTCTGACCACCTTAAATCTCTTTCGGCGGCGGTTACCTGGCATAGTGACGGCGACATAATCGAGTATTAAGCCATGAAAAAGCTTCTCAAAATATCGTTCGGAACCGGTGTAAAACTGTAGGTCCCAATCAGTGAGTATAAAACCAGGAAGCCCACAGCTCACTGGTTGTGAGAAGCTCTCCCCAATCTCTTCGGGGGATGTAATGGGAAACCATTTTTTTAGTAGACAATATCTAGGGTCTAATTTCATATTGGATCTAACAAACATTGAGGGAGGTAAGCTAAATTATCTACTCGCTGAAAAATTTGTACTTTTTTACTTGTTTGGATGCAGATATAACGTGTTTGTAGCCTGCCCCAAATATAGTATACTTGTGTCCAAACATATTGTGTTTGCTATTCAATATTTCATGTTGGAGACACAATGATTAATATGTTATACTATATGTTTATTGTGGCCCAAATATGGGGTTGTTTATTGAAAACTGCTAAAAACAAAAACGTGACAGACAACAAAGAAACAAAAAAGCAATTCATGAAAACTATACTTGCAACCATATACATGATTCCTGCAATACGTTGGTGAGGCCGTTATTGAGCGTGTAAGAACGTATTCCGGAATACTAATTCAATCAGGATCTACTGTGCTTCGCTTCATCAGCCACCTCCAGGTATATCAGGATGAGGTATCATATGGCTTGAACTTCCCTTATACCAGGCTAATTTACGGGTGTAGTGGCCATAGTGGCAGCCACTGCTACCTGACCTAATGTAAGGCCCCTAACTTGAGGGGGCAATATATGACTCCAGAACCAAAGGTCTACGAGACAAAGTCAATGATTGGAAAACTAGAAAGTATGCAGCTCTGTGATTGTAAGAAGTTTTCCCTGTCCATATTTAAGTAATATATTTATTTATTATTTATTGTTTGTTTATTGAATCCAACCGTATATCCCAACTAAGGTTTAAGGCGAACTACGTGACTATGATGCCATCTAGGGACGCTTAGCAGGATGGGACCCGGGCACAAACGCCCATTCGAAACCGTTGTTATACCGAGGGCTCAAAGGTTAGGAAGTGAACAGATCTAGCATTTTTCATTGAAAATCCGCCTCCCGGATAGCACTACGAACATTCAAGCGGAAGCTCAGGCGATTGCGGAATGCATTAAATGGCTCGACAACACTACGAGTTTAACGGACGTGAATATCTTCACCGTTAGACACATGGCAATTGATGAAATGTCTCGGGAAACTGTCAAATCTTGAACGGACTTTGAGTGCAAAAAGCTTGTGACATTCCTCTGTGTTGCCACTTGCGGAAACGGCATGATGATGTTCTGCTGCTTAGGTCGCCGGATTGGGGTGGTTTTTCTTCCGCTTGAGGTCGCACATTTCATGCTTTATTGAAAACAAGATTTGTGGTGGTTCTGGAATGGGAGGTCGGGAAAGGAAAACGGAAGTGCAGGATAAGGGATGCAGGAAATGATAGTGTAGGTGACTTTCAACAACAACTTGACACCATGTTTCATTGTATGCTACAGGAACCATCTTCACAAAGGACCGGACGAAGTTGTCCTCTTAGGCTGCCCTCCCCAAACATACGGCTGACTTAACATCATCTGGGTGCCGGGGCACAGTCGAGTCCTGCACGCTGAAAAATGTGTATTTTGTTGGTGTTTGGATGCAAATATAACGTATTTGTAGCTTGTTACAAATATAGTATACTTGTATCCAAACACATTGTGTTTGCTATTCAATATAACATGTTTGGGACACAATGATTAATAGGTTACAATATATGTATTTGTGATCCAAACGTGGTTTTGTTTGTTGAAAACTGCCCGAAAACATTGCTGTCTGTCATCATAAAGAAAAATGTGCATGGTTCCTGCAATATATTGCTGGAGCCGTTATTTTTCAGCGTGTGGGTAATGAACATGCCAATCTTCTGGCAACAAAAGCCAGGAAACATCATATGGTGTGCCTGGAGAGCGCGAAACCTTTCAGGGCGACGTAGGCTGAGTTTAGCCAATAGGCAGAATCGGCCCATACACGCTGAAAAAAAAAACGGCCCCAGCAACATATTGCAGCAACCATGTATATATTTGCAGGCATTGTTTTCATGAATTGAAAATGTGCTGCTTTTTTGTTTCTATATTGTCTGCCAAGTTTTTGTTTTCAGCTGTTTCCAATAAACAAAGCCACCTTTGAGTCCCAAATACATATATTATTGCCCATTTTTCACTGTCTCCCCTACATGTAATATTGAATAGCAAACAGAATGTGTTTGGACACAAGTATACTATATTTGCGACAAACTTCAAACACGTTATATTTGCATCCCAACAACAAAAACGGACAGATTTTTCTTTTCTTTCTTTTTATTATTTTTATGTAGAGCCCTGTGGAATATGGAAACAGTCGGAGGGATGACAAGAATCTTATGTACCCCGATGGGTTGAAAACAAAAGACTCGCTGAAACTGAGAAAGTCTGAAATAAGCACGATGATGGGAGTCTTAACTTACTTACGGCTTACGAGCCCGCCTATACCGCATTGGACAAGTGGCAAATAGTGAGCGTAGAGCGTTTAGGAAGGACGATTAGACGATGGAACATTTCCTCTGTCAATGCCCGACTTTCACACAAGGCAGATCTAGGTGGCTCTCCGACAATTCAATACCGGACATATCCAATCTTCTGGGAAGAGGCTGGAACTTTTTGGAGAACTGCGTGCATAGTACCGAATTCCTATGAGAGTATAATGACTTAGTAGGGCAAATTGAAAGCGTACAATTAGTCGAATCACCGGCTTAAGTTTATGTCTACGGACATGGGATGGATCACAGGGTTATTTCGCGATCGTACACCTCTTTTTCCAACTAACTAACAATTGTTTCCAGTATCAAAGTGGCAGCACTGGTCAATCAAGTTAATAATATATAATTGAATTTTAATACTTGATGAATACAAATTTCATCTAATCTATTCAGTTGGGTAGCACATTGTGTATTTTGGTAGCAGTATTTAAATATGTGGTAGCAACGATTAAGTCATTAAGATCATTAAACAAACCACAGACAGCCAACAGTAGCGGCTACCAGAAAGTTATGCTAATCGCTGCCAAAAAGAGTCATAAAAATATAAGAAAAAAAAATCACAATATCACAGATTTTATGGCTTTTTAATTCACAAATGTAAATGAGGGCTTATTGATCTCCGCTTCCTCACACTGGCAAGGGGGCAGTATTTAAGCAAACGAGCTTTTCGAGCCTAAGAGTTATAAGGTGTCTGAAATGTGACTGTGATCTTAAATGTCAGAGAGATTTTTATGTCAAAATGCCGATTCCTACATGCAACAATTATTGCTTGTTTTGTGCGCTATCGATTGGCAAACATTCGTCTCAGTTGGGATGTGGCATTATGGCGAGTAACAACGAAATATCCATACGGCATTGTTCATTTAATTGGGTAGATTCTGCTAAAGAGGTGTTGAAAATGGGCGTCTAAGTTTTGATATTAATTTATTAATGCCATATTAAATATTAAGTTTCCTTTGCTTTTGCCGGTTTTACTAACTGATAAGCGGAAAAAATTCCAAAACTAAAATGAAATTAACATAATTTGAACATCGTTCATAACTTAAAGCCAACTACTGTTTGGAAAGCGAGAGCGTGTTAGTGTCTGTCCGCGTTTTGTTGCCACTGGGAATGCCGGAGAAAGAAGCCCATAAATTCCTAACATGAAAATGTGATAAATTGAAAAATGATGCTGCTGCTGTCTGGGGTTCAGCTCTTTGTGATTGGTATTTGATGTCAAATTAATATTGATTACAAATTTAAGATTTTGAACTTTTACTTGTTGCTATTATTACCATTATTAGTTGTTAGTGCTGACGCTGTTACAGTCGCTGTTGCTGTACTCCGAAATAGAAACATGTTATGACCTTTTTTCCAGGGCTTGTACATGTGTATTTATGGCGTGTGGTACGAGTATTCCCGTTGGAGAAATGCTGCTGCTTTAAACTTTAAACTGTCAAGTTTCATTATTAGCTGACCGGGCCACAACAACCACAGCATCGCATAGAAAAATGTGTACTCCACCAACACATGAGCACTTCAAGCATTACTCGCTGGACTGACAGCTTAACATGTCTTTTGTCAGTCGATAAGATCAATTGTTTGTAGGTAGCCCCTGCTCGCAGCTATTCAACTCTTGTCGAAAATGAATTTTTGAATACTACACTCGTTTAATTGTTGCGTTGTTTCCAAACGTTTGTCTCTATATATGGAAGCCAAAAGTATTGTCATCAATCAATGTAATCCGTTTTCTGTGCTGGTGGTTTTAACAAAAACCTTAACACTTGGCTGAATTTGAAACAAATAACGTTTATCGAATGTGGTTTATGTTCAGCTGATGTTGAATGGAAAAGTTTTCAAAAGCCATCGGAGGCAAATGTAATTCAATTGTTGCAATCGACTACTTGTGTTGAATTTTAAAACGTTGCAAGATTGTAATTCATCATGGTGGGGCTAATGTGTATACTCATGTTAATCTTTGATTATAGAGGTTTTAAATTTTAAAAAAAATTTTGAAAAGGCAAAACCATTGAAACGCTAATAAATACAAGTTCTTTGCTTTGGGAATGAAGGAACCCATCAGTAAACACTCAGTATACAAAAGTTCTGAACACACAGTTTTTAAACTGGCACAGTAGTTCAAGTACCGTAGTTAAGTATATATGTTACTTTAAGTACCATGGGCAAAAAGTTAGTAATATATTTTTTTTACGGACAAAAAATTTCACCGAACATTTTCTCCGAAAAATCTGTGTAATTGGAAAGTAAGACGACACATTTTTTTCAATTTCTTTTTTCACACTACTTGCATCTTAACGAGAAAAACAAATCATAGGTGAACAATATCAATCGATAAATATAGAAGTTATGACCCATTATATAGGGGGGCTCCAGGCGCTTGGTCTGAATATAAACATATCCGTTATCCTCAAAAAATGTGCAATCATGACAACAAAAATGTTCCCTTAGTTCACGCTATTATTATAATCTCCAATGAACAATTATCATCTTTCTATTGCTTTTATAATCAATGCAATATGCAATATATCTGTGAAATCATATTCTTTTCAAGGAAGATGTACAATTTTAAAGTTTTCAAAATTCTTAAAGCTTTTTACACCAAAATCACAAAAATGTGAGCTATTTAATATATACTATAAATATTGCGACCCTCTACACTCTATAAGAATAATTAAAAAAAATTATGAATAAGTTTTTTTGTAAATTTTTTATTTTTAAATTCTTTTAAATTTTATTAATCTCCTCTGCGGTTTCCCTATTTTTACTATATTCGGAGATAGCAACATCCGATCAAGCTCAGTCCGAGCACAATTGCAAGATAACTATGTGGGCGTTCGGTCGCCACAACCGAATTTGGTCTTAAGTCGGTTGCATCGACCGAATTTGGCGTTAAATCGGTTGTTGTAACCGAATTTCGCATGTATTCTGTTGGTAAAACTAAACTAATGTTCAAGTCGGCTACCGCAACATAATTATATGTACATATATACTTGAAAAGACCTTTATAGATCGAAAAACAAATACTCGTATGATATTGAAAAAGGTGAAGAATGTACAGTTGTTGATGCCGCGGTGATATCAAGATTTTTTGTGGTTATTAGCAAAGGTAAGTAAAAATAATGTATCCTAATGATAGTTTTTGAGTCATATTTTATAGAAAATTTGAAATGTCTGTCTGTTCATATATACAACAGTTGGTGCGGTGACCCATCATGAAGGGGGATTCGTACGGTCGCATGTGGCATTCAAAATGAATTAGTTTCCCTAAAGATTACTCCATATAAATTGCTATCAAATTATTTATGAGAATACAGCACAATAAATCATCACTAAATTAATAGAAAAAAGTTTCGAAACTCTGTAGCGACACCATATAAATTCGGTTGTGACACCCTCTAATTCGGCTGAGACAACCCCGAATTTGTTTGTGGCAACTTCTAATTCGGCAGCGACAACCTCTATCTCGGCTGTGACAACTTCTAGTTCGGTTGTGACAACCTCTAATTCGGTAGTGACAACCTCTTATTCAGTTGTAGCAACCTGTAAAAGTCCAGTGACAGCCTCTAATTCTTCGGATATAATCTCTAATTTGTATCAACCTCCAATTCGGCTGTGACAACCTCTAATTCGTTTGAGACAATCTTTAAGTCGGCTGTGATGACCTCGTGTGTGGTTGTGACAACCTCTAAATTCCGTTACGGTTATTTCGGCAGCTGTGAACCGAATTTTTCCGCGAGTATAGGTGAGTGTCTTTCTAGTGTGTCAAATATCTTCAAGAAAACTGTTCTAAATAGAACTGATAAAGTGTCAAGATGGTCTACAAATATATTCAAGTACATTGTGACACACACTTTACTAAGAATTTCCAAACACGAGAATCCTATATCTAAAATTGGTATATGTCCTTGCCATAGTCTTCAAGAACGCGGAATTCTCGTGACTATTTTGTTTTTATGGAATAATTCGTTAGTGAATTTGGGGCAACATTTAGTTGCTCGTCCCGAGACACTGAAATAACACGTGACAAAAGAGGTGCCAAAGGCATGTAGTGCTCGTTACGAGAATAATATCACCTTTTGGCTGAAGATGTCGCGAATGAGGTCTCGACGTCAACCAGACGACTGGTGAGCACATAGAGTAATACATATATATAGAGAAAATATTTCGCTCATCTGACGTTTCCTTTCAAACTCTTCGTGGTGAGTTCGGTGTGATAGGAGTTGGTCGGCGTACACCAGGTGGTGTTGCAAGAGCTGTTGTCATAAATTTGTCATGTCTGTCATATTGTCATGTTGTCATAAATTTGTCATTTGCCATGTTGAGAACCGTAAAATTTAAAAGTATTTTGGACTTTTTTGGTATCTTTTATTGTTAGTATACATTTGTGTGTATTTAACACAATAATTTTAACACCCCAAACGAAATGCCTTGGTTGTTTTCTTATTGGTTGGTTTGAACCATTGGGTCTATCTAGTATTATTAAAGCAATTCTATACAACGTCCAACGTTCATATCAAACTAGGCCAAAAATCATATATTTCCTGAGCGAAATGTTAACTCTATATATATGTCTTACTCTATGGGTAAGCAATACAGAACAATGTTCCACAAGTTTTGATAAATACGGACTAGAGGACATGTGGACATGCGTGCACACACAGCCCCAGGAAAATTTACACTTTGAAGAATCCTATTCCGAGTCGCCTAACGTCTCGTTTAGGCAATTTTCAGCAGGTCGACTTTATCTCTCCAGACTTCTTTCTCTTGGGTTTTTGAAGTCACGGGTATATGTGAACAAACCACAGACTCTGAAAGCTCTCAAAGAGAATATCCCACAAGAGTGTGAGAACTTATCGAACGAAGTTTTCGCCAGAACGATTGAATATGCAACAAAAAACCAACTGAACGCTAAAACAAAAGGCCCCAGCAATGTATCGCAGGAACGATGTTAATGTTTGTAAGCATTGTTTTCATGAATTGAAGGTCTGATGATTTTTTGTTCCTTTGCTGACGCTGTCTCTGTTTCTGATGTTGTACTCCGAAATAGAAACATGTTATTCTTTCTTTCTTTTTCTTGGGTTTTCCAGAAACATATTGCAGGATTCATGTACAGCTTTGCACGCATTGTTTTCATGAATTGAAGGTCTGCTGCTGTTTAATCATTGTGTCTCAAATATGTTATATTGAATACCAAATACAATATGTTTGGACACAAGTATACTATATTTTCCACAAGCTACAAACACATTATATTTGCATCCAAACAACAAAAAGAGACAGATTTTTTCAGCGTGATTTTCTCATTTCGTACTATTAAGGGATACGGGAGAGAGTTTTTTGGAGTCAGTTCGCGTTGAGCTTTATATGTTTTGAGACCTACTATTTTACACCGATTCAGAACGGTTCTGTGGCACGCCCTTTATGACTAATTACTCGATAGTGTCTCTGTCACGATGCGAGGTGAGTGAAGTCGAAGGAAATGAAAGGTGGGAAGAGCAGATTTCGAACCCGCGATATCATATACAAGACGATATCATATACTACCCTCGCACCACAGACGGTCAGTCCTTGATATGCATCCACTTTGATAAATCAGTAATAGTAGTTATAATTTGGATGGCAATAACACTCTTTCACTTCAATTAGCTGTACACTTTTACCTGTCTTTAGAGAATATCCTTTGCTGGTGTTTGTCACAGGATATCAATGTGAATATGCCGACAAGGTCAGCACTGCAGCCATTTAAAGTGTCAAAATATTGTCACCTTAATGTCATGAGCCCTTCTTTTATACGCACAGCAGCAAATCCAAACAATGGCAAACAACAACAAAGAGTTTGTTCATTGATCATGTTGCATGATGACCCTGAGAACAATTTTCCCACATCATTTCAAATGTCGGCCGGCGTAAGCTGCAGCAAACCAGAGTTGCCATAGGGATTGTTTAAAACGTCATTATTTGCAAAATATATTCACTTGTTTTGTGTAGTACTGAATTGCGGTTGGACCTGTTTGATGTTTGGCTGGGTACGGGACGACCGATGAAATCTCCCCCAGCTCTGGGTGGGGTTGACGTTATTAATGATGGCTGGGAGATGAACGTTCTGACTTTGATCTTGGGTCGTCGGGTAGTTGTACATATATTATTGGGGTTTTGTTATAATTTTAACACAATTTTCTACTCAATTTTGTTAACAATAACAAGAGTTTTTGGTCATTAACACTTTTACACGATCAGTTTTACGTGGCGTTGTTGCTGTGTGCGTCTATGTGTGTTCAGTTATCGCTTGGCCGTCTCTGTGGTTGTGGCCCTAAAACATTTTTATAGATCGTTTATCGCATGACTTTGCATATTTATAGAATTAGCCTATTTTTCGAGTTACCGAGGTAGGTTTCACGAAACTTGGCTTATTAGTTGGCTGAAAAGGTGGATGATGGAGGAAGAGAAAAACAAACGAATCATTATCATTTTCTAAGGTGTCATCATCGACACTTGCCTTTGACGATCGGCGATCGATACCAGTCGCATCATATCGCATCGCATCGCATCACATCTCATCGCACCGTAAATGTTATAGATTTTTATGGGTTTTGCTTGGTGGGTTTGTGTTATGAGAACCTAATGGAAAAACCTTTAGTCTGTGTGTTACGATTGCTAGTGTCTCCCGTCTGTCCATCGGACGACTAAAACCTGTGCGAAGACGTTGCTGTTGGTTGTGTTGTGTGTTTTGAGTCTGACAGCTTGGACAGCGGCAGTTTTGGGTTTTCCTTTAATTTTTGTTAAGACGTTCAAAGTAAAAATACCGCCGGCTGTTGATTAGTGCAACAAATGATTTGATGATGATTTTTAAATTATCAAATAAATGATCTATAATTTGATCGACAAAAGTGATTTCTGCCTCCTCTATCTTTCTATCTATCTATCGCCTCGTCCAACCGACTGTCCTCTGTCTGCTTATCTGCTATCCAAATATTTTAAGGGCTTAACAAGTGTGCGTTTTTGTCCCCATCGACTTTTCGGAGGTGTTTCAATTAATTAAGCCCAATTTCATGTTTTAGTGTTTACTGCTTTTGGACACTTACCGCCTAATATGCCATGTATACTGTAATCTTTGCGTCCGTCATCGCCGCTGCGATCATTGCCCCTCAACAAACGACTTATCGACGATGTTGAGGGCGGATCGGTGTAGCCTTCCTGTGAATAAATGTAAAAATTAACATAAACTGTTAATAATGATTTGAAACAAAATAGCGTAGAAGTCTACATAAATTCTAAATACATTTGTATGTAAATCCTTAACTACTCCAGCGGTGCCAGATGCAAGAGAAATCGAATGAAAGCATCAGGTACTTGCAAAGAATTTGAAGGAACGAACGGGATATGCAAGACCAATGACTTTGGCGGTCGCAAGTTTGTTCTCAAGTTTATCCTCACTGGCATAAGATACACACTAGTGTTTTCAAAAAACCGGTGTTCCAAAAATTTCGGGTTTCTGTTTCTTCGAATATTGCAATTTTGGTGAAAAGGGTTAACGGTTAATCAGAGGGGTAAACCCGGTAAATAACCGGTTTCGGGTTTTATGTGGAAATTGAAAACTATTCGTTTTTTACCATTCGTTTATTTGATATTCAGTATTTCTGATATTTGAAATCGATGTTATTATAAAAAACTATAAAATTTGTATAGGCAATAATATAATACACTAGTCCCTGGCGAGACAACTAGTACACTGCAAAAATCTCCTATCAACATTCAGCTCATCTCCCAGAATGTCAGTTAGATCCAACATGACGTAAGATCCTAGGTATAATATCATAAAAAAACCGTTTCCCATTACATCTCATGAAGGGATTGGGAGGGCTTCTCACAACCAGTGAGCTGTGCGCTTTCTAATTTTTCACTTTCTCATTGGGACCTACAGTTTTATATCGGTTCCGAACGGTATTTTGAGAAGATTTGCATTGCCTTGTACTCGATAGTGTCGCCATCACTAAGTGAGATGTCCGTCGCCGAAGGATATGTAAGGTGGTCAGAGCAGGGATCGAACCCACATTCTCATGCACAAAAGCCACCGACGGCCACAAGCTATTGTCTTCTACTCATAAAAAAGCCTGGGCAATAGAAAATGCGATGTTTGCCGCTGACGTCGTCATCTTCAGCCCCACAGCGTCGGCAGTAATCCTGTGCTGCTATTCCAAGTCTAGACGCGAGTCTGCCTAACCAGTGCCCAGTGATCACAGCTCCTAGAATAGAAATATTTTGTCTAGGAATGGATACCATGTTTAGCGCACGATTCAGGTCATATCGTGAAAATACTTGCCTGATGATCCTGCATTTTATGCCTCCAGACCATCTATCATTCGTATATCTGAGAGCATCGGTTTCAAGCATGAGCTTGCTTGCAAAGAGGGGCATACCCATACGCTCATATCAAGTGGAACAATTCAGATAGTCCCTAATCTTACCAGCTCAGCACTATGACCCGGCTTCCGTATATGGTGAATATATATATATCTGCTGTGCCATCTTATTTAGGGACGCGTGGCACTTCTTGGAGTCAGGAATACAGATTGTCAGAGTATATGTTGGTATTCTAGGAGGTATGGAAATTTCGTTACAGCCAAAGGGCAGCATCTACGATTGCCATGACTTCAGTTAGCAAGACACTACAATGGTCTGGTAGCCTTTGTGCAAGGTCTCTATACTATGACCGTCGGTGGTGCAATGGGTAGTGTACGCGCCTCTTGTACTTGAGATCCTGGGTTCGATACCTGCTCTGACCACCTTAAAATTTCTTTCGACGGCGGTCACCTCGCATAGTGACGGCGACACTAGTGAGCATTTAGCCTTGAAAATGCTTCTCAAAAATACCGTTCGGAACCGGTGTAAAAACTGTACGTCCCAATCAGTGAGTATAAAATTAGAAAGCGCAGAGCTCACTCGTTGTGAGAAGTTCTCCCCAATTCCTTCATGGCATGTAATGGGAAACCATTTGTCACACAGAAGAATTTGTTTTTCACAAAGTCGCAAAAATAAGAAAATCGCTAAAAAAAGTGGTTATAACACGGAAACTGTGCGTCCAATCGAAAAAATAATACAAATTTTACCTCCATAGGAGGCTTCACTTTGCGTCGAATCCCAAAAATTATAATTTTTTCACCTCTACCCGAGGCTTTAACGAATGGGTTTCATCTCAATACACATTCCCCACGACGGTGTGTGTGTGTTACACAGGGGGGAGGGGCGGGTAAATGCGAACTCTGGTCAAGATATTTCCCGCAACGTGCGAAATGGCGTGGTTGTTCGGAAAGTCCGAAATAATGCCTTCGATTATTTAAGTATAATTTTGTACACGTTCCAGTCTCATTCCGTCCTTGAGGACTTTTCTGCACGACTTTTCTCAGGATTTGTTGATCCATCTTCCGGTATGGAGGATTCTTTATGGGGGCATGTGGAATCAAGTGATTTGTCAAGAGCTAAGGTGAGAGCATCTGTAAGATCATCAACCTCAGCGGTAGTTACTGGTTGTCAGAGGGGAATGGTAATGATGTAGCGGCAGCGAACAAACAAGCAGGTCGTCGTCGCCAAAGAGTATTAAATAGTATAGAGAACTCATGCAACGAATTGTATGACTCAAAAGTTTTACTCTCTTTTTGTCATAACTTGGTCCATTCATAATTTTGATGTGAAACATTGATGCCTTTTAAAACATTTATGTTTTTTGTATTGTTTTATGTAATAACATTGTCGAAATGGTGCATTTTTTATATTGAAATATTCTATAAAGAGGATAATACTCGTTTATGCTCTTTTACTCAGACTCTGTATGTGAGAGCGGAAAAAGAGTGCAATAAGTTCTCTATACTATTCAATACTTTTTGTCGTCGCTCTGTTTATGACAAAACAATAACAATTTGTTCAGTGATTTATTTATTTTAACAATATTACATATAATGATAAAACATATATATATATATAACATTTACTAATGTGTTCATAGAAATCGAACAGGTACCGTGTAACAAAAAGGTGTTAACACATCGCCCGTGAGTTCGAACACTCATTGATTTTTTGTTTCAAATAAATAAATTGCTTCATTGCAATCACACACGTTTTTGTTGTTACATAGTTTTATTTAAGAATTTAAAATATAAATGTCCTAAAAGTTACGAAAAAGGATCGTAGTTAGGATGTGAAACATGTTTTTCTGAAAAGATATCAATCACGAATAGAACAAATGTTTTGATTAACATCGTGCAATATCAATCGCGTTCTATCGACCAAAAAGAAATATCAGAATTAAAACAGAATTCTATAAACTCCACCCGAAGGCACTTATTTTATATGTGTATTTGGCAAACGAGTCAATAGATCATTTTCTTAGTAAACAAATCGATTGGTTTAATATCGTTTTTTCGTTAGAATCGCCAGCAGTTTTCTGAAGCTGTAAAGTCCGAACAAAAATCAAAAACTATCAACCCATTAACCATCACTCACACGGTGCCAGGTGTCAATCCAACTGTCAACTAATTAATTAAATTTCAATTGAATTTGTTAAACATAACACATTATTTGTGTTACCTTTTAAGCCACAAAATGGAATTTTAAGACGCAATGAACACGAACAAGCCCAAACCTAGCTTGTCAGAAAACAAGATAAGCTGTCACTTGGACACAGACAAGGAGACCTCAAGCCACACAGCGACAAAGGCACACTAACAGGCAGCGAGTCACGACACAATGTGGTCAACAAATAACAAGTTGCAGCAACAACTACTGGTAATGCACAAGTCCAAATAGAGGAGATTACTATTAACTCCATTGCCCGGCTCGTTGTAGCGTTTGAAGTGCCTCTCATAAATCTCCGCTAGTGGAGGAAAATAAATCCAAATCAACCCAACAAACGTTTGTTTTCTTTTCTTATGCCTACAATGTGCCTTGTCGCTCTATCGCATCTAGTGCCTCAGTTCCCCTTACGTTGTGTTGCATTGCGTTATGACAACCTCAATGAAGTGAAAGAAAACAAATTGTAAATGGCCCACGAGTGTCTTTCATTTAGCTTTAGGCCAAATGAGAACAAGTATTCAGAACGAAATCGTTTTGCGTAGATTTTGCACGCCTGCAGCCAATGGGGGTTTACAGTGGCGGGCCATGATCTGTGAGGTGTCGTTGGAAATTGTTTGTTTGTTAACTGAAGGGCGTTTTAGTATTAACAAGATCCACAGATGTCTTGCACAAACATAAATACTTATACACACACATATGAATTTGAACAAAAATTTAAAAAAATCGTTATTATTATTTTATTACGACAATTTTTGCTATTTGAGCTACTCAGGTGGCAATTGAGCTAATTCCACATACCAACAATTTTGCGATTTCAATGCTATTTGAACTAAAACATCCTAATCTTATCATTATTACCAACAGAAAGTAGCAATCAGGAAACAGTTTTGAGCCTCGCAATTGTTTTACTCTAAGTCCGTGACTTTTTGGATAAAACACAGTTTTTTTTGCAAAAAAAAAATATTTTTCTTTCAACATAATCTCCTTTTAGCTCAATACACTTAGTTCAACGTTTCTCCAATCTTTGTATCCCTTCCAAACAATAGGATTTTTCGAGGTCCATAAAATAGGCATTTGTTTGATCAATAATATCATCGTTGGAGCTAAATCTCTTTCCACCGAGCCATTTCTTTAGGTTTGGAAATGGGAAATATTCACTGGGGGCTAAATTCGGAGAATATGGCAGTACCAATTCGTAGCCCAATTCATGGAACTCCAAACAATACTTTGAAGTTGTCACACGATTACGTTTATGGTCAATTGAGAGCAAACGCGGCACCCAACTTGCACGCAGCATTCTTAAACCCAACTGATGATTTAAAATCGAAACCACACTGCCATATGAAATGCCTATGGCATTAACAATCTCACGCACTTTTACTCTTCGATCGGCCAACTCCATATCGTGCATTTTTTCAACATTTTCGGGTGTATTGACCTCAATTGGCCGTCCAGAACGTTCAGCGTTATTTGTACTTGTGCGACCACAATGAAAGTCAATAAACCACTTTTTTTACCATTGAAATCGATGGTGTAGAGTCCCCACAGTATTTATCAAGCTTTTTCTTGGCTTGATTGACGGGTTTTTTCGCAAAAAATAATGTTTAATAAGCACTCGAAAATCACTTTTTTCCATTTTTTAAAAAATGCACGAGGTTGTACGTTTTGAACAGCTGTTAAACGCAAAGTATATGACGGAAATTAAACAAAATTTGACAGTAGTCTATTAACAGGTGGTACTTGATGGAAACAGTGTTGCATTTCATATAACTACGAGGGAAGTTCGAAAAGTCACGGACTTATTCAACCGCTTCTTACACCGAAGTTCCAAATTTCTGTTTCGAATTTCTTCAAATTTGTTTTGAGGAGGTAGATCAATTGGCGTCAGAGTTGCACATTTTCCACTTTGAAGGAAACAGTTTCTTAGATTCTATGAAATAAAATCTGAGAAGTTTATCTGTCTAAAATTTATATGAAAAATTTTCATACATTTTTTTTTAAATATTTTCATAGATGAACAGAAATCTATGGAACCTGTTCCAGTGTTTGAAATTGCTTCACTAATTCCAATTCATTTGTAATTGCTTAGCTACGACTAGGAATAATAAATCAGCAAGGGCAAACATTGAATACGAAAAATAGAAAGGAAATCAATATATTCATCTCACTGCGCATTTCGGTTTTGCTTAAGCAGTCAGGCGAAGCAATGGATTTTCAGAGAATTGCTTTTGCTGCAAGCAGTCAGTTGTTGTTTATACTTACTTTGCTGTTACCCATCTTCTTTCCTGTGTAGTTTCCGCAGTCGAATGTTGTATTGAAGCAAAGGTGGAAAAAGTGTGGATTGTTTGTTTGCGATTCTGCTCAGATGAAAATTATAAATTTCATAATAAATTTCGACTAAACGTCGTCCACAGCGTGGTTGAAGTTCAGAAGAGCGTGAGCGTAGTTACGTCGAAATTGACGGTCTGAAGGAATTGACTGAAGGACTGGCTGCACTTTGTATCAGAACATCTTTAAGTCATTCACCTAAATGTGCTGCAGAGATGAACGTGTTGTCTGATCGAGGTTGAAGACTCATCCGCGACCTCTTCAGCGATTTACACATCGGTACAAGCTTTACGAGTCCTGGCTGTTCATTTGCTGTCAAGTGTTGTTCCAATCTCTTCGATGCCTGTATTTTCATTATGCCCTCTGTATGTTCATTATGCAATTTCATCATGTAATAAAAACATTTATTTTATACATAATAACAACCTAGAGTAATGTTTGCTATTAACAAAGAAACAAAATTACTAACTGCGTTTTAACTGCAAAATTTAGAATACAGAATAATTCAGTTAGGACAATCTCAAAATTTGAAAAGAGAATAAAGCAGTTAGAACAATTTCAATGGTGAGAGAATTTTCTACGTAACCATCTCATTGACAAAATTCTCGGTTGTCACAACTGAATTCGTCAATTGCTACCACCTCATTAAAAAGTTATTCTATCATGACAATCAACAAAGGTAGTTGTCATAATCTCATTTCATTTTTGATTCGGTTGATACAACCGGATTTGGTTGGTTGAAAAGGCTGCAAGACAGCACGCTATCTAGCACACTTAGGCTAAAGAAGCCCATTGATACCTGCAGTTTCCTCTATAGATTTACAATTGACTTAACCGAACTTACGATTGCTGCAACCGAATTTATTTTTATTTTAACCCAATCACTTCGGATTTGATAGCATCTAAATGCGGATACGGCTACTGTGGATCAATCAAAGAATTTCTCTTTAAGTCTTCATATTCCTTAATTTTGTCGTTGTAATTTTAAACAGAATTAAGCAAGAAAATCCTATTAAAATTATGTTTTGAATACAAATTTGTATCTGCGCTTATATTGGTTGTCATACTAATATAAATCTCATGTTTTCAACCACTCCTCGATCATCTTCTGGGTTTCTAATCTTTTTAAAATTTTCAATTTTCCCATTCCGTTGTTTTTATCTACATATCTTGTCATTATAACCCCATATGAAGACACCACACACATTTAATACTATTTCTCATGTTTGCCTTTTACATTTTCTTCGACATGTTATTGCTGTTGCTGTTAATTCAGTCATAGGAAAGTCACAGACACTTTGGCTCCGGACACAAATACGTTGTAAGTAATCATAGTATCGCAATTGTGCGTACGCTGCGCCGTTAAGCCTCGTACGTAGATGAAATGGAATTTTTGCTTCCCATAAGAAATACGTGTTTAACAAAAAACCGAAAATATTGTGAACCAAGAATCGCATACATACATTTTTACAAATGATTTTGTTATGGAAATCTTTAAGAAATTTACGTTAAAGGGATTTTTGTAGATGTTGTGGAGACTTTAGGACAGATAATTATATCCCACCGAGATATTGAAAGATTATTTACTTTGATAATCACGTGTGGCCGTCGGTGGTGCAATATATTAGTGTGCGCGCCTCTTGTACATGAAATTCTGGGTTCGAACCCTGCTCTGACCACCTTACATTTCTTTCGGTGGTCACCTCGCATAGTGACGGCGACACTATCGAGTATTTAGCCATGAAAAAGCTTCCCAAAATATCGTTCGGAAACGGTGTAAAACTGTAGGTCTCAATCAGTGAGTATACAACTAGAAATCGCACAGTTCACTGATTGTGAGAAGGTCTCCCAAATTCCTTGATGTGATGTAAATTTCGATTCTGATGCCAATGAACGTCAGAGTTCTAACCGAATGAAGTGTGGAAGGTTGACAAGAATTGAAAACCAGTTTCAGTTGGGTTAGCCCATTTAAACAAACCCTCACCACCCTTAATCATCCATACGGTCCAAGGTTCATTAAAATAGGTTAATAATTTTTGAAGCCGACCAACCTTCAGTTACCCGAATGGGCATGGTAAATTCGTAAATATTCAATAGTAGATTGACGTTGCCCAAAATGTTATCTAACTCCCAAGTTAACGTAAAATTGCCGTGAAATTTATCGTGTCTACTAGCCAAATTTCCACCCAACATTTTCATGGGGGGTAAAAACTGGGCGTTGCAAAGAAGTAAATTTTTATTTCACAGTAGCTTTTGACAAAATATTGCCTAGTACCAAATTTCATTAAGATCAGTTTTGGTTTACATGAGATATCGCAGTTCATTGCTAAATATTCGATAGTGTTGCCGTCGCTATGCGAGGTGACCGCCGCCGAAAACAATTTAAGGTGGTCAGAGTAGGAATCGAACCCCGGATCTCATGTACAAGAGGCGGGCACACAACTATTCCACCACCGACGGCCACACGGATTTAAATTGGTAAGTCGATATAAAATACCTCCCTAATACATGGTGTATACCTGCCTAAAGGTTTTTGGCAGCCCTGGCACTAGGAACGGATGCGTTGGTCTAATGAATCACATGTCTTAAATTTCAATCATTATAGAAACTTCAATAAATTCAAGAGAAGAAATAAATACAGGGCATGTACGCGCTTTAAAATATCGGCCCAGCAACACATTGCAGGAATCATATACATGCTTGCAAACATTGTTTTCGTGAATAAAAGACATGTTGCCTTTTGTCCCATTATTGTCTGTCGCGTTTTTGTTTTCAGCAGTTTTCCACAAACAAAGTCACATTTGGGTCTCGAATACATAAATTATAACCTACTCATCATTGTGTCCCAAACATGTTATATTGAATAGCAAACAAAATGTGTTTGGTCACAAGTATACTATATTTGCTACAAGCTACAAAATATTTGCATCCAAACAACAGAAAAAATACGGATATTTCAGCGTGTAGGTATAGCAGGTTTCCCAAAAAGTAATGCAAACTTAATACCATCAAAACTTGCTCAATTAATCTCAATTTCTTTATGGTGATGGGGAGATTATGAGATGCCACTTCTCTACAAATAACACATGCACAGAAACCCAAAACGTTAAGAGCTAGTTTGGCGCAAAAATATTTATACAAATATGTACAAAATTTATACAAAATTATACAAATATAGCTGACCCGGCAGACTTCGTCCTGCCTTCAAAAGTATTTATAACATCAGATGGTAAACAATGATTAATATCTCGACGTGGGCGCCATCTATTTTATCACGGTGCAAAAACACAAAAAAACTAAATATTGCGCCATCTGTCGGACGAACTTCGTACTACACAGAAACACTACTCACGGCCCATAGAGCATGCATATAAAATTTGGTCAAAATCGTTCCAGTAGTTTTTGAGTTTAGCGATCACGAACATACACGTAATTTTTATATATGTAGAGATTTCCAATAAGTGATTATTTATCCGACCTTTCGTATTGTATTCAATAATTAAATTGATCGAGCGTTTGGTCGTATTTTTAATTAATTTTATTCTTCGATATTTCGATTCCCTTTGGGTAGCATCGTTAGGAAGATAAACACAATTATCTTCCTGACGATGCTACCCAAAGGGTAGCGAAGTATCGAAGAAAATAAACACAATTATCTTCCAGATGATGCTACCCAAAGGGTAGCGAAATATCGAAGAATAAAATTAATTAAAAATACGACCAAACCCTCGAACAATTTAATTTTTGAATACAAATATTTCGTTTGCTATTTAGTCTCACCATTGTCCACAAAAGTTAATTCATTTCCAGCAAAACAAACTTTTATTGTAAGATTATTTATTCTTTTGTTGTAAACGGATTTTCATCTACCCAAAATTTTCAGAATATACTTTTGCGTCAAATAAAGAAAACCGTTTATTTTAAATGAAGAAGTAGACACAAGCATGCACTCAAAGGTGTATGGAGAGAAAACAACCCAGCAGTAGAAACATGTGGTTTGCATGTCTGCTTAGGCAATCCAAGGGCCCACTCTACAAAGGCAATCGTCATTTCAAGTAAACATAGGGCGCCATAGGAGGGGGAACCTGCGAATTTCCTCTCACTTTTCAGGTCTGCTGGCTGGCCTGCAGAGAAAAGCCCTTCCATTCATTTCAGGCCTTCGACGTGACTGCTAATAGAAGGCTTTGTAGGGGAACTACACAGAAAAGCTGGCTAGGAGGTCTGCAAAAGAGCACTAAAGGACTAAACGAAAAATAAAAAAAGCTATGGCAATTTTCAATTATTATTATACTACATGGCCGTTGCCGACGGTGGTGCAATGGATTGTGGACGCGACTCCTGTATATGAGAACCATACATTTCTTTCGACGACGGTCACCACGCTTAGTACCGGCTACACTATCGAGTAATTAACCTTGAAAAAGCTTTTCAAAATACTGTTTGGAACCGGTTTAAAACTGTTGGTGCCAATCAGTGAGTATAAAACTAAAAAGCGCACAGCTCATTGGTTGTGAGAAGCTCTCCCCAATCACTTCATGGGATGTAACGGGAACCATTTGTTTATTATATTAAAGAAAAGATATATAAATGGTTTTGCGTTACATCCCATTAAGGGATTAGGGAGAGCTTCTCACAACCAGTTAGCTGTGCGCGTTCTAGTTTTACACTCACTTATTGGGATCTACAGTTTTACACCGGTTCCGAACAGTATTTTGAGAAGCTTTTTCTCAGTGTCGCCGATAGTGTTGCCTTCACTAAGCGATGTCACCACCGTCGAAAGAAATTTAAGGTGGTCAGAGTAGGGATCGAACCCACGTCTTCCTGCACACAAGAGCCTCGCACACTACCATTGCACCACCGACGGCATATTTAAAATGTTCCAACAAATCGGTTCAAAACTCTGTATCAAATTCTGCGTAACAATAGAGTGTCTCGAGATGCAATACCCTAAAAGCCCGGTTCCTCCTCCACACGTCTCTAGTACATCCATATCTTGCAATCGGCCCCACTGTGCGATGGTTCAATGAATAAACGTGCTGTCTTTCAGTGATGAACTAAACTCCATTCAGTGGAAGAATATGGGCTAAAATAATTTTTTAATTAAAATTCAATAAAATAATAAACTTCTTTTTAAGACAAATCCTATTCATTGAAATATAACTCGTTTGCGTCCAACGAAACATTTTTGGTTTCCCATAAAAGTTCGTTTGAGTTTAGAATTACTATTACTCGTTTGCGGCAAAAGAAAGAGCAGTTAATGAAAGCGTGTTTCTTACTCGAAAACTGTTTTAGAGTTTAGAGGTTCCACATTTCGTTTGTTGTAAACGTTTTTTTATTTTCGCAAACTTTATAACAAATGATATGATTTGATTGATTCAACAAATGTTCGTGTGACGTAATTACGTACCCAAAATCAATTTTGTTTATCTGGTATTTGGTTTGGTTGTAACGAAATGTTTCGCGCCTAGCGTGACACATAAGTATGGCTTTTCCATCCAATATAAATCCTATTCACTGAAACATAACTCGCTTGCGTCCAACGAAAAAGAAGATTATCGCAAACATTTTTCGTTTCCCATAAAAGTTCGTTTGAGTTGAGAGTTACTATTACTCGTTTGCGGCAACCGAAAGATCAGTTAATGAAAGCGTGTTTCTTTCTCGAAACTGTTTTAGAGTTTAGAGTTGCCATATTTCGTTTCGTTTTCGTAAACGTTTATTGGTTTTCGTACACGATTTATTTGACATAAAGGATATGCTTTGATTGATACAACAAATGTTCGCGTGACGCAATTGCGTGCCCAAATTCTACTTCTTTTATCTGGTATTTTGTTTGGTTGTAACGAAATTTTTCGTCCCTTGCGTGACAGATAAATATGGCTTTTCCATTCAATATAAATCCTATTCACTGAAATATAACTCATTTGCATCAAACGAAAAAGGAGATTATCGCAAACATCTTTTGTTTTTCATAAAAGTTCCTTTGAGTTTGGAGTTACTATTACTCGTTTAAGGTAAACAAAAGAACAGTTAATGAGAGCGTGTTTCTATCTCGAAAACTGGTTTAGAGTTTGGAGGTACTATATTTCGTTTGTTGTAAACGTTTTTCGGTTTTCGTAAACGATTTTTGTAACACAAATGATATGATTTGATTGATTCAACAAATGTTCGTGTGACGCAATTGCGTGCCCAATATCAACTTCTTTTATCTGGTATTTGGTTTGGTTGTGACGACATTTTTCGTTGCTTGCGTGACTGTCTAATGCCGTGTTAGACTGCTAGAGAAATCGTTGGATATGCCAACATTTTCATTTGGGGAGAGCGGATGGAATAGTGCAAACTTAGGAGAACGATTTGCAGCCAACATTTTGACAGATCTGTTAGATTTCTCTCAGTTTTTGATTTTGCAAACAAAAAAAGTGATGCGATCAGTGGTGCATTTTGAATAAAACGAACAAAAACAAAAAAAACGACAATAAAATAATTTATTTCGTAACTTTTTACAAATGATTAGTCTTGGTTCATATTTTGCCTTTTTCTATTCTATTTTTATTTTATATTTGTTGTATTTTGTTTGCCACTTTGAGGACAGATGTTTTTGCATTCTCCAAGAATAATAGTGTAAATCAAAAGCATAAAGATCATACGATTTATTTCAAATGGAAGAGAGTTTCATTCCATTTCTCTCTCCGCGAATCGTTCCACTTGCACTAATAGCCTAACACAGTAGTGCAGAAGATTTACCAACTGCTTTTTATTTAGTAAGTTTGGAAGTCATAAATCACACAAATCGTACGTACAAAATTATAATCCTTGCAAAAGAAACTGCCATGCAAATTTGTACAATGCATAGATTTATTATTTCAATCCTGGCATTAATAAATTAAGTATTACTTCACATTATCTCTACAGGGGGATGCAGCTAATCTCCACCCAGACACTGAGATAACAAAATAGTTAACATCGTCTCTAGAGTAGGGCGCTGCCAATCACCACCCTGACATCAAAATAACAAAATCAAAACATCCATCCATCATCAATCGTTCGTTGGCGAAATGTACAAATGAACTGAAATCTACCGAATTTGTTACATATCCTACGTACTGTGCGAATACATCAGATTCTAATTAAGCGTGAAGCGCACCTGGAGGCTGAGTTTAGCCCATTTCAGTGAAAGAGGACAGAAACAAAAATAAAAGATGTAATAGACGTACAGGGAGATAGATATACGATACATACATGTGTATGGATACGGTGCCACACGAGTAGTTTGTGTGTAAATGCATTCACTGACAATGTACTATGTATCGATGAATACAAACATCCATATGTACAACTTTATGTGTTTGTATGTAACTTTAGTAAACCGATGGCGCTGCTGATCGAACGACGGGCGCAGAGATTCGACAGCTCCCATCGAACAACGATCGCTCAATCAGTTCATCTATCGATTGAATGAGTTTGTGGACGAATAAGATGCCTGGGATGGATGGTTATATATCCAGCTTAAAGGCAACAAATGCCGAAGTTTACAAACATATGTATTTGGACGATCGTTTGAAGTTTGGCCAGTGGGGCAGTGAGTGTGAGTGTCGATGGTCCTCTACATCACTGTCGGCATATTAAGTGTTAATAATTGGGTCTTCGACTTTCCAACATCAAGCTAAGAACTCCATGATGCGGAAACTCAAAAGGGCACAATATTATCAGGGCGATGGTTGCGAACAATACGAGGGTAGTGGCTCAATGAGAAGTTGAGAATAAACTTGAATTTGACTCACTAAGGGCGAGTTGATCAATGGTTATTTAAGAGCTCAATAAAAATGCTTGCAAAAATGTTCATGCAATGCAAAAATGCAAAAATGTTCAAAATGCATTTAAATGTAGAACATCGGACACATTTAAATTAATTAAATTGGAGAATTTCATTTAAGTGCCAACTGTGAAACTGAGCCTAAGTTTTATTGAAAGTTATCAAAAGAGTGGAAAAGATAAATTTTAAACACCAGATTTCCTGTTGTAGTTTTACAGTTTGTTGGTCCGTTCAACCGATTTTGTTCCAATGATCGTTAATATTTTACAGTCGGCGGTATAATGGTTAAAATGCTCGGTTCTCGTATATAAGAACGGGGGTTCAATCACTGGTCACTTTTCCTTTCTTACAATAACGATCATCTCACTTAGTGTCAATCAATTAATCTGTCAATAAAAAGACGCTTAAAGAAATTCAGTTCAGAATCGGTATAAAATTGTACATCCCCATCACTATGTCAATGTCCGCTTATCTTCAATCGTAACTTTTAGTAGAAGTTCATTTTCTCACTGTATACTGAAAATTTATTCGTCCGATAACGTTAACACGAGGTCTAACGCCGGTTAGTAGTTTATCGGAACGATAAATGACAACAGATGACAACTGTAGACAACAGCTGTTTTGTTTACATGTTGTTACGATTTAAGGATTTGTTCTTCTAAAATTGATTTGCGATCTTTCACCAGATTAACAAGTAAATGTTCGACAACTGAGAAGTACCATTCACGGTGTCTTATTTGATAGTTTTCCGTCATAATTTGTATATATTACACTTCCCTCAAAACCACTAATAAAGTAAACAGCTGATATCTTACAGTGCTGACAGCTATATTAAAAAATTTCAACAGATTTGCCAGCGTAAAATTAACCGGAGTATGGAAAAATTAAAAACCTTAATTGACAGAATATCGTTCCGCTAAATTAAAATAGCGATTAGTAAGCAGAGACGTTAACTGGGCGGAGAGAAAATGTTCCTAAGTGTAGAAACACAAGCAAATGCGCGTGCGACCATAATTTGTATTTCTTATCGAGAAGAACAAAATTGTTGTCGATTTTAGTTGTCGATGTCTCGTCGCTGGTTTTGCGTTTGACAAATTTTCCTGGCCCTGCCGTCACAGATTCTTAGTTTTTATATTTTTAACAAATCTCATGTCTCTTTCCTACACTGAAAGAAAAGGGACTCAAAAAAATGGGACTCACGCACGCTGACGTACGTAAGTTTTTTCGCCACTCCTCGTATGCTCGTGATTCACGTTGTTCTCGCGAATCACGTGACTCGCACCCATCACTCGTATGCAAAATAAATAAAAAAATTATTTCCCATTACATCCCTTGAAGGAATCGGGGAAAGCTTCTCACAACCAGTGAGCTGTGCGCGTTCCAGTTTCTATACTCACTAATTGGGACCTATAGTTTTACACCGGTTCCGAACGGTATTTTGAGAAGCTTTTTCATGACTAAATACTCGATAGCGTCGCCGTCACTAAGCGAGGTGACCGCCGTCGAAAGAAATTTTAGGTGGTCAGAGTAGGGATCGAATCCAGATCCTCATGTACAAGAGCCGCGCACACTACCATTGTAGTATTTTTGTAATTTTGTGTACATATTATTTTTGTACATTTGTGTAATGGTTGTCCTTTTGTGTAAAGCTTTTTAAACTTTCGTGTATATTTTGTTCTTTCGCGTTCACTATTTGTACTTTTGTGTACCCTTTCTGTAAACTTTTTAAAGTGTTGTGTACACTTTCTGTGCCTTTTGGTACAGTTTTGGTACTTATTGTGTTTACTTTTCGTACGTTTGCTCTAGTCGTATGTGCTTACACCATTACATGTTATTTGTCGATCAGGGAAATACTAGGCTGTTTGCCGCAAATAAATTCCTCAAACGAAGTTTGGTTCTGTAATATTTCATTTAAGGCGAACGAAATGTTTCTTTTCGTGTCGGGTTAAAAAATCTACTGTACTACTTATAAAATATATGTATTTAGAAATACAATATTCTGTTCCAGATTCCTTGATATCTGAAAATATACAATTTTTATCTCAAAATATCCTTGAAAATGATCAACGAAGTTGGTCGAAATATTGGAAAATATTAATAAAATTGGAAAAAGAAATACTCGAAGTATTTTCTTTTTATTATTATGACCTGAAGCCGAAACAACTGAAAACCAATTTTGACAAACAGTTAAGTATCTTTGCCAAACTTGCGAAAGTGGAAAAGAGTATTCTGGAACTTTACGCTGCATTGAAATAGCTTTTGATGTAATCTTGCGTACACTTTCTTGACTTCTCTATACCTTTGTGTAACGCAATACAAAATTGTTTTTCAATAAATTTCACAATAAAATTAATATCAACCAAATCAAAGTAAAAATCTGTTACTAAAATTGACAACTTGTGTCGCTCGTCGTTGCTCTTTTTCAATTTTATTTCGTCACTGGCACTCGAATCGTTCTGTTGTGTTCTACTCCCACATATCATATCAAGTGACATAGAAGTCGCACACCTTAAGCCGAGTACTAAAATCGTTCGCGCAAAACCTCCTTCGCAACATCGCTTTGTTTAGCTGCAAAATGGGCCAGCAACATATCAGTGTTGACAACCAAGAAGTAATTAGCGATATATTTACGCTTTTTACGACAAATATTTTTTTCCTGATAACTTGAATGAGAGTTGGGAACATTTTTCCTACAATTTGATGAGTCGATACATTTTTCTTATAAACACTGAGCGCACTGCGATAATATCACCAATTTTAAGAAAAAACACTACTTTTATTTTCTTTAAATATTTATAAATAGCACTATGAATCATATTTATTTAGTTTATGTTTTTCCGATAATGTTTGTTATTTATGTTTTGGTTCACTTATTTAAATATTGCCGATAATGTTGCCTCATGAACTTTTCTCTTCGAAATGCGTATGAAAGTTAATGCAACTTCCCCTTACACTGATGGATAACTTGATATCAACTTCAAAAATTCAAGATCGCTTTGAATGTACATCAACTAGTTTGTACAAATCTCCAACTTCACCTTACACTATGGATAAGTTCAAGCCAACTTGAAGTCGCTGCAACTTATCCACAGGTCTAAGGGCCCCTTAATACATGTTGCTGATCAGTAAACGATACGTTTACGTTTTTTGCGACAAATATATTTTTTTTCGGATACATTATATGAGAGTTGACAACATTGATACATTTTTCTTAAAATTGTATTGGTCTATACATTTTTCTTCTAAAAATTTAAATGTTGTTTGAAATATGTTGCAGATATTTCGCTTGAAAATCTTAGTACTACACTGGCATAATTTTTTCGTCGATATTTCGCAGACATTTTTTGTAGTGTTTCATAAAATTTCACATGAAATCTTGATCTTACTACGGGGTCTTTAAACTCGAGTTACGAGCAATTGCTAAATTTCTTCTTCGATGTATTTAACAAAAACTCTCTTATGCAACAACTATGACACTAATGCACAATTAACACTCCTATAACAGTTGTAAAATTGTCATTTGACTTTGCATACTTCCCTCCACACTGAGCAAAGTATTCCCATTTCCAATGAGAAGGAATGAGAAACAAAGCGTCAGCGTGTCTGGCTGGGTATAACTAATTTATGTAGGTTTAGAAAACAAACCAACACAAACATCAATGCCAAAGTTACGCTTATTTAAGATAAACAAAACGAGGCGGCAACTCTGCTGCACGACAATTCACATTTGCCGAGTATTGACACATTACTACGTGGCAAGAGAGGAACAAGTCAATAGCGATACTAAGCCAATATGAAAGGATGTGCTGCATTTATGAATGGATCCAGTGCTGGCCATGGCTGGCAAAGGTTTACATCAAGGTGTCGGCGACAATAAAGATTTGCCATGCGATTCATGACGCAGTGCATTGGAACGAACACAAAGCCACACAAAGACTGCATAACAATGCATTAAATGTGCGTTCCAAGGCGGAAGTTCCGGGCAGAATTGCATGTAATATGGTATTCGTTTGCACCTTGCCGCCACTCTAAATCAATTTCTTAACGGTTTGGGTGGCAAGGAGTCTGTATTTTGTCATCGTCCAGCCTTCTTTGTTAGTTAAATGGCCTTTAGTATCAACTCATAAATGTCTGCCGTTTGACCTTAAGTTGTAAACACACTCAGTGGGGGCTCTTCACTAACAAAACACGGAAGTTGGTCATTTCCTGTCCAGACACGTGACTGTTGTCAAATCGGAAGTTATGAAAGATGTAAACCAAAGAGGTAAATGTTGAGGTTTTAGGCCACTGCAACAAACACCTTTTTCGTCCCGCCGCCACTTTGTTTGTATTGACAGACTTACCTTTAGTAATTTCTCTCGTATTTCCCAGCTGAATAAGCCAGGATTTGCTTTGCACATCTCCTTGATGCGCGTCTCTATTTCCGGCGACGTAACCTTGGGCTTGGAGCCACCTATTACACCCGGTCGTATGGATCCCGTTTCTTGGTAACGATTTAATATCTTTGATACACAACCATGTGAAACGCGTAGTTGGCGGGATATGACGCATGGCCGTATTCCACTTCCGGCCATTTCGACAATTTTTAAACGTATATGATTGGGCAAAGGTCGGCCGTTGATGAAGACCCCACCAAGTTGATTTACGCGGCCTTGACCTGTAAAGCAAACAATTTTATAAAATAATTAAAACAACTTAAATAATTTGCAGTCAACTGTAGTTGCATGTGTGCCTATCAATTAAATCTCTTCCATGAATACAATGTCTTTTCCACCTTGGATCGTTTTTGTTAATACAGCGACATACATTTTTAAAGCAACGGACAAAGGTCAGAGCTTTTGAAAGAGTCATTAGCTGAATCAGGTTAAATTTAATGTTCTGTTTCATCAAGTTATTTATCAATAGGTACACAGTATGAAACGGTCGTACCACGAGTATTGAAAACTAAATAGATACCAGTTCCTGAACTAGTACACATTTAACTTGTAAGAGTAACACCAGTTTGAGAGCTACTGAAAACGGTTTGGAACTGAGTGTCAACTATTACCAAGGTATCAGAAATATTTTTGCAATTGCATAAACCCTGTGAAAAATTGTCTAGCTTCTGGACCCGTTAAAATGTAACTATTTCCAGTAACACTACCCGCTGAAAAAAACGGTGCCAGCAATATATTGCAGGAACCTTGTATATGTTTGAAAACATTGTTTTCATGAATTGAAGATCTGCTTCTTTTCGGTTTTTTTATTGTCTGTCACGTTTTGTTTTCAGCAGATTTCAATAAACAAAACCACATTTGGGTCACAGAAATATATTAAAACCTATTAATCACTGTGTCTCCAAAATGTAAAATTGAATAGCAAACACAATGTGTTTGGACACAAGTATACCATTTTTGCGACAAGCTACACGCAAAGAAGAAAAAGCTTATTGCTCGGTTGCCGCAACAATACTTTGATTGATTTGTATCAATTTATTAATCGCAACCGTTCATATAATTCTCCCAAATAAACTCGTATATTGGAAATATGTATCGTGTTCTTGCAAACGTGTTTGCAAAAGCGTACAAAATTACATTTGCCGCAAATTTAAAAAACGTTTGCGATAACTGAAATTAGCCATATTTCTAATAAGAGCACAGATTACGAAGAACATAAATTTCTCTCATTCTGTCGACTGTATACACAGTATTATCCATTCGTGTAACATATACTCTCACGCGTACACATAAAAATTATCACACACTCTAATGCTTTTACCTTGTCAATATACCTTGGATGGACAATTGACGCGTTTGCTGCGCTTTTAGCAGTTAGTTGAATGCAAGGCGAGACAGACGTGTAAGTAGACAGTGGAAAAATAGACAAAAATTCCAACTTTTATTAAAACAAATTTTATGGGTAAAACCAAAATCATAAAAGTTGCAAATTTTAACAAAAAACGAGCCATAAATAAAAGTTAAATAATAAAAGTTGTAATGCCCAAGTAACTTTTTACTGGAACAGGTTTTCGTTTCTCGCAAACGTTTTTTTAGGCCCAATTTTTCATAACTCGTTTACTGCAAACGTTTTTCAGTTCTCGCAAACGTTTTTTTATTCTGGAGTAACTAGACCTCGGTTGCTGTATCCGAAACAAAAGTTGCCGGTACCGTTTTTCCTTTCTCGCAAACAATTGTTTACCTTATATTTTTCATAACTCGTTAGCTGCAAAAATTTTTGGGCTCTTAAAATCGAAATAACAATTATGGCTTACAGAAGTTCGTTTCTCCCAACTACAGTCCCCAAACGATTTTCAGATATCTGAGATTTCGTTTGGGAGGAACCAGTTTTTTCTTTGCGTGTACAAACACGTTATATTTCCATCGAAATAAACAACAAAGATAGATTTTTCAACGTGTGTTTATGACATCCTAAATTGTTACATTTGTAGCTGTTCAGTGAGAAATGGTCTATTATATTTTTCGACCATCTAAAGACATGTTATGTTTTCATCCAAACAGCAAAAAAGTACAGATTTGTCAGCGAGTATAATCTAGTGAATTTAAATTGTTGTGGTCCTTTTCACCAATTGTATTTATTTATCACAACGAAACTGATATGTTTGATTAAACAAATCTTCGTTTGCCACAATTACATTCCCCAAATAAACTTAATTTAACGGAGATTTCGTTTGGGTGTAACGAATTTAGTTTGCGCACGCACCCATCGTATTGTTCTTCGGATGATAGCCTGGAGCAAAAAGTCCCAGCACTTGTTTCAGTATCCATCTAATATCAATGAGTGAATCTGAATACTACATCTAATGAACGATGTATTCCATCGTCCCAATTAATTAAATCTGATAAGATTTGATCTTAATTTGAAAAGCCAAAGAATTGACACAGGCTTTCCCTGGTGCAGAAACCCTCTTATACCTTCTACATGAGAAAATAAATATTTCCATTACATTCCAAGAAGGGGCGGGGAAGAGTTTTTCGCAATCACTATTGTTACTGATATTTTGAGGCCGTCGGTGGTGCAACGGTTAGTGTGCTCGGCTGTTGAGCGAGAGAACGTGGGGTCAATCCGTGCTTTGACCACCTTACACTTCTTTCGATGACGGCCACCTCTCTTAGTGAGTAATAAGCCATGAAATAGCTTCTCAAAAAACCGTTCGGAACTGGTGTAAAACTGTAGGACCTGTAGATCCTGTACGACTGATTGTGAGAAGCTCTCCCCTATCATGGGATGTAATGGGAAAATATTTATTTATTTATTGTTATTGATTGGGAGATACAGTTTTACGCCGTTTCTGAACGGGCTTTTAATATGCTTTTTTATGGCTAATTACTCGATTCAGTCTCCGTTACTAAGCCACTTGACGTGCGTTGAAAGAACTGTAAGGCGGTCAGACCAGATATCGACCCCACGATCTCGAGCAAAAGGGTTGCGCACACTAGCCATTGCCTTCTACGTAGAAAGAAATTTCAAACCAAAATCTATGTCGAAACCGCGAAGACAGTATTGGACAAACGCCAGAGGATCAAATCCCAAGCAAAAGCTCTGTTAAATAAAAAACTATGTTCATTCCACGAGGCCGGAGTGAAACATTTAGTAGTCAGCCACGCTGGAAGCATGTTAAGGAAAACAAACTATACCCAAGGCGCAGTCCTTCACGCTGAAAAATCTGTCTTTTTGTTGTTGTTTTGATGCAAATATTACGTGTTTGTAGCTTGTCGCAAATATACTATACTTGTGCCCAAACACATTGTGTTTGCTGTTCAATATAACATTATTGAGACAAAATGATTAATAGGTTATAATATATGTTTTTGAGACCCAAATGTTGCTTTTTTCTTGAAAATCGGTAAAACCAAATACGAGACAGACAACGAACAAACAAAAAAACAGCATTCTTCAATTCATGAAAACTATGCTGGCAAACATGTACATGTTTCCTGCACTATGTTGCTGAGGCAATGGCTAGTGAGCAACATCCCCAAATTCCGCTGTAAGATATAAGCTAAGAAACCTGTTTATTTTTGTTGTTCGGACAGGCTATAAATATTTTGATATTTGCGACAGGCTATAAACATGTTTATAGCCTGTGGCAAATATAGTATACTTGTGTCCAAACACATTGTGTTTATTTACTACTCAATACTACAGACACAATGATTAATATGGAATAATATATTTGTTTGGGAACCAAATGTGGTTTTGTCTGTTGAAAACTGATGATAGCAAAAATGCGACAGACAACCTAGACACTCATATGCAGAAAATCTCCAATTCTTAAAAACAATGTTTGCAAACATATACATGGTTCCTGCAATATAATGCGGGGGCATTTTTTCCAGCGCGTATTAGTGTTATTATTATACATATATATATATATATATTAACAAAAAATTTGTATCGTCTATGGGTTAATCTGTCGAAATGCTATGTTAATTTTTAGAGAAACGGTGAATTATTTCACGAGAAGTTACAAACCGATATTTAATTGAAAGCAGTTATAGTATATTTTCAAAGCCTTCGACCCTTAATAAGTCGATTGCCCAAACCAGCAATGAATATATATTGCCGAAATATCGGCAGTAATATTGTCTTGAAGATAAATGTTATTAAGGCAATAATCGGTTTCGGATACCCACTTAAAAATCCTGAATTCTTCGTAACCGAATTTAGAGGTTGTCACAATGACTTTAGGTGTCATTACATCCGGATTAGAGGTTGTCATAACCGCATTATAGTTTGTATAGTTGTTTGTTTTGTATAGTTTGTCACAATATATTAGAGATTGCTTCAACCGAATTTCAGCTGTGGGTATTAAATCCAGTAGCGATAACCTCAATTCGTTTGAAGTAACCTCTAATAGGTTGTAACAAACTCTAATTCGGTTGTGACAACCTCTAATCAGGATGTAATAATATCTAACACCCAGAGAAAAAACCTGAATTATTTGTAACCGAATTTACAGCGTGTCAAAGCGACATTAGATGTCATTACTTCCGGTTCCGAGTTTGTCACAGCCGCATTATAGTTTGTCACAACCTATTAGAGATTGCTTCAACCGAATTTCAGTTGTGGGGATTACATTCAGTCGCGACAACCTCATTTATTTTGCAGCAATCTCTAATAGGTTGTGTTAGACTCGAAGGCGGTTGTGACAACTTCTAGTCCAGATGTGATGACATCTAATGAGGTAGTAATAGGCTCTAAACTTTTTTTAAACAATTAGTTGTGTGAATGTACAGCGGAATATAAACTTTGTGGGTGGAATTGTTTATCGCCAGCAAGGTTTCCAAGCAATACGCACGGCAGTAGCTCTAGAAGACAAACTCGGGATTTTTCAAAACGCCTTTTTATCGAATGCGCTGAAAAATCTGTATAACCTTTTTTTCACTAACCGGAGAAAACATGATCTGTTAGTCTAATGGAAATTAAAAAATAAAAAATAAATGGTTTCCCATTACATCCCATGAAGGGACCGGGGAGAACTTCTCACAATCACTGAGCTGTGCGCTTTCCAGTTTTCACTCACTGATTGGGACCTACAGTTTTACACCGATTCCGAACGGTATTTTGAGAAGCTTTTTCATGGCTATATACTCGATAGTGTCGCCGTCACTAAGCGAGGTGACCGTCGTCGAAAGAAATTTTAAGGTGGTTGGAGCAGGAATCGAACCCAGGATCTCCTGTACAAGAGGCGCGCACACTACCCATTGCACCACCGACGGTCACAATTGGTCACAATGGAAATTACAACTTTAAAAATAACGAGGATCTAAGACAACTAAATCTGTATATTTTGTTGTTTGGATACAAATATAACGTGTTGTAGCTTGTCCCAAATCTTGTATATTTGTGTCCAAACATATTGTGTTTACTATTCTTTATTACATGTTGGAGATACAATAATTAATAGTTTACAATATAAGTGTTTGTGTCCCAAAATTTGGATTTGTTCGTTCAAAACTGCTGAAAACCAAAATGTGATAGACAACAAAGAAACAAAAAAGCAGCAGATATTCAATTCATGAAAATAATGCTTGCAAACATATACATGTTGCCTGCAATATGTTGCAATATGCGTGTATATATGACAATTTGAAGATATCTCTAAATGTACTTCACAGTTATTACCTGGCAATGACGGGGATTTGCTCACAAGTTGGTAGCTAATTGAAAATATGCACGCTGAAAAATTTCGGCCCCAGCAACATATAACATGTATATATTTGCAAGCACTTTTTTCATGAATTGAAGATCTGCTGCTTTTTTGGTATCTTTGTTGTTTATCTCGTATTTGTTTTTAACGGTTTTCAACAAAATAAAGCGACATTTGGGTCTCAAAATCATGTATTATAGCTTATTAGTCATTGTGTCTCAAACATGTTATATTGAATAGCAAACACAACGTGTTTGGGTACAAGTATAGTATATTTGCGACAAGCTACGAACACGTTATATTTGCATACAAACATCTACAAACGACAGATTTTTCAGCGTGTGGAGATATCTTTAAATTGTCTGTATAGTGATTATCAGCTAATATCGCTCAGTTGTCTTATAGGAGAATTGCCTATTCTATTGCTTGGAAGCGTTGAAGCGTTGACAACGGCATAATCCACAATTTGAAATCGATTATTGCCGCAATAGTAGTTTACAGGTAATATGATTGGCGATACCTTGGCAATATTACGTTGTTCGCTGGGTTGGGTTATAGTGTAGTATTACGTTCTTTGCTGGTTTGGGATAGAGCGTAAATAGGAGGCGTGGTTTTTGATAATGTTATATAATTTTTTCACTTGTTAATTAATTGACTTTCCGTCAAAATTTTCACTGCTTTTTGGAAAATGACGATTGAGCCTAGAGGGTTAAATCGGCGAGGCAGTTTCTCTCCGTCTACACGATGAAAAATAACGATCCCAGTAACATATTGCAGGAACCATGTATATGTTTGCAAGCATTATTTTCGTGAATTGTAGATCTGCTACTTTTTGTTTCTATATTGTCTGCCTCGTTTTTGTTTTCAGCATTTTTTAACAAACAAAGCCACATTTGGGTCACAACTACATATATTATAACCTGATAATCATTGGGTTCCAAACATGTTATATTGAATAGCCAACAAAATGTGTTTGGACACAAGTTTACTATATTTGGGACAAACACGTTATATTTACATCCAAACAACCTAAAAAGACAAATTTTTCAGCGTGTATGCATATCACTTTAAGAAGGCATAAAAAACTGCAATATTTTCGCTTATCCAGTTACGACTGTTGTATATCCATTTCTAAGAGAGTCATGTCTAGACTTTGTTGAACAGATGTTCAGAGACGTGTATAGATATCCTCTTTGTCATACGCAACTCACCTTGAAAGGGATACCCAGCAAACAAGGGCCGCATGTTCAGTGAATTCGCTCCAGTCATATCCATTTCACTGGGAATTCCTTTTGTATTTTCTTTGATTACGAATTAAAATTTCCTTAAAATTAAGATTCTACAATTGCACTTTTTACATACAGAAGTGGGCGGACTTCTGTTTCAAATTGATTTATTTTTGTGATCATTCATACAATTGATGTGTCACATTATCACACTTTTTGCCCAGAATTCGGTTATTGGCTTTTTTTCCGACACGACAACCGACGGAAGTCACTACAATCGTTTCTCGTTGTTGTACGAGTTGGGATATCTCGTTTTTGTTCGTCGATAGAAACGCGTCAATCGAGTTCAATGGAAGCAGCACGACACTTGGCCAACAACTGAAGAGCGCGCGAGCATAAATTAATAAAGCCGCAGCAAGATCACAATAACCACTAAAACTGGTTAGACGCGTTCGATATGAAAGCCAAATCGCGAAGTGCTAAATGCGCGAGGCTGCCTGCCTGCCTGCTGTGAAATGGAGCGCTCTCTTGTGCTTCCATATAAAAGGGGCGTTGTTTGATATCAAACGAAAACCCGTTGCCGCTATCAACTCTCACAGTGGTGGCAAACAATGGCAGCGATCAAAGCTTGTCTTGCTCTCAGCCACCTCAGAAACAGAACAGTCGCGCTATACTAGCAAGCCAGACTCCAACCAGCAACCTCTCGTTTACTCTAGTATAAACTATAGCACCATATACTAGTATGAACTACAACTGCGCCAGGGTGAGTGCGGTTGTGTGCATCCTTTAGTCAGTCGTGTGTGCTGTGTTCGTTTGGATCATGTTGGTCGAATCTGATTGGTCGTGTGGAAAGGGTGTTTTATTTCCGTTTTATATTCAGTATTGACTCTATTCGCGGCTCAAAACTACCACCACCATCGCCACCACCAATGATTCCATCTTTATAGCGCATCCACTAACGATCTGCATCAACATAACACTGTTAGGTCTATCGAAGAAGCAGCTGCAAGGGACCACGTAGCCTTCGCTTGTTCTCTTCCATTGTGTATGTGCTGTAGTGAATAGTGGTTGCCATGATGCTGCTTCTGGTGCTGTAGTCGTTGTCCTATTGTGTGCATTTGACATTTGTGCAAATGTATGACATTTGTATCGTTTGCAGCCAATTAAAGCGTGAAGGCTGACTGCCGTTCCTCTGTTTACTTGATGGCTTTGTTGTGTGCCATGTCCTGCCATATCGGCGTTCATTGTTCGGCGGCTAAATGGATTGTGTGAGCCGTGCATGGTTGGAGTTCTACTCCTTATGTTCGTAGCACCCACGGCTGTTGCAGCTAATACGTTTCATTCATTAATGCTGATTTTTGATTGTTGTTCAGTCCACATACCACATGCATCCATATACATACGTGATCATATACCTCCAAGGTACATAACTGTACATGAATGTATCGAACTACAGTTGGGCTATTTGTCAACAAATATTTCCATACTACAACATTAACCTGGTTATGTTCCATACATTTGAATGTGGAAAATTTAGCTAACGAGAGGAAATTGTTTTTCCCACATTGCAATTATAAATAAATAAATGGTTTCCCATTACATCCCATAAGGGACAGGGGAGAATTTCGCACAATCACTGAGCTGTGCGCTTTCCTGTTTTCACTCACTGATTGGGACCTACAGGTTTACACCGATTCCGAACGGTATTTTTAGAAGCTTTTTCATGGCTATATACTCGATAGTGTCGCCGTCACTATGCGAGGTGACCGCCGCCGAAAGAAATTTTTAAGGTGGTCAGAGCAGGGTTCGAACCCAGGATCTCATGTACAAGAGCCGCGCACACTAACCATTGCACCACCGGGACCACATTGCAATTAACGGCTGTTATTTCATTGGCTAAGAATTCATATTTAAATAATTTTCCATTTTCCAAGATTTCGCAACAGTCATTTCCGAATAGTTCATAATACTACATAGTATCTTTCACATACACTGAAAATATGTTCTTCCTAAATGTTATGAAATTCTTCAAAGATTCTATGAATTCCTTCATTCATTTTCTACCAAACAAACATTTCATAGGATCCATGAAGCATTTTCGTAGATTCTATGCAACGTAATCTATGAAATTTTTTCATACCCATCTCTAAAATATTTTCATAGATTCTTTCAAATTTGTTCACAAACTCAATGAAGCCATTTCATAGATTCTAAGAAACTAAATCTATATTTTTTTTTTAAAACATGTATAAAACATTTTCATTGATGTCATGAAATCAGCCACAGATTTCTAATCTTAAATCTTTAATCTACAGACAATGTTGCCACAGCCAACATTCATAACTCCACGCTGGAAATTCGGCATTTTGTTGTTGTTTGGATGCAAATATAACGTGTTTTTAGCTGATCGCAAATATAGTATACTTGTGTCCAAACACATTGTGGTTGTTATTCAGTATTATATGTTGGAGACACAATGATTAATTGGTTAAAATATACAAGGTGGCGCAAAAGTAAACTTCCGATGTTTTTTGGCTGTAATTTAAAAAAAAATGAAAAACTTTGATTCTTCTTGTGGATTATTTTTATTTGGTCTTTTAGTTTTTTTTACATCAAGTCGAGAATATGATGTCATGTAAATGGCCGCCGCAACAGTTGATTGTCATTTGAGCCCTTTTTATGGCATTTTCATCACTTTGGCCAAAACTTCCAGCGATAGGTCCTCACATTCTTGACGGATATTGTCTTTAAGAGCTGCAAGAGTCTGAGGCTTGTTGACATAAACCCGCGACTTAAAAAAGCCCCACAAAAAGAAGTCTGGAGCGGTCAAATCAGGCGATCTTGCTGGCCCGTGCAAATCGCCAAAACGGGAGATTAGGCGCCCGGGAAATGCATCCTTCAGCATATCGGTTGTGGCACGTGCAGTGTGTGCCGTTGCACCGTCCTGTTGGAACCACATGTTTTCCAATCCCAATTCATCAAGTTGCGGCAAAAATAACTCGTTGATCATTGCTCTGTAGCGTGGCACGTCGTCTGGTCGATGTCGACGGCGCTTCCATGACATCCTCGGCTACAGCAGCAATAGTCTCTGCAGAACGGCTACTCCGGGGTCTGCCACGCCTGGCAGCATCTCGTGTTGTAGCAGTCTCTTCGAGGCGAGCGGCTAAACGTCGCAGTTTTCACCAGTAGGCGTTGAAAAATTCACGTTGAAATTCACGTTGTGCCAAAGTCACCGACCGATTATTGGTCAAATAAATAGTCAGCAATATTCCGCGTTCTGGAGCAGTGTAGCGTAACATTGTTTATTAACGTGTATTTCGCATGAGTTTACTACACAAATGTCAAAACAGAACTGACATTAGGGGCCAATCGCAAAATTTATAGCATTTTCTGATAGGAGGATTATTTTGCGCCACCTTATACGTTTTTGTTACCCAGATGTGGCTTTGTTTGTTGAAAACTGCTGAAAACAAAAACGCTACAAGCATCAAAGACACTAAAATGCACAGATCTTCAATTCATGAAAACAATGCTTGCAAACATATACATACATGGTTCCCGCAATATGTTGGTGGGACCGTTTTTTTTCAGCGTGTCTAGTCTACAAAAATAAAAACCATTCCAAAAATACCAAACCAAATTAACCATTCCTGCTGATTGTATCGACCGGGAGATCATTAGTTTGATCCACAGATTCCTTACCCGAAGACTCACAACCTTGTCTCTGGGTCACACGACTTTAAATCGAAATGTGAATAGAGGAACATCCCTAGGGGGATCCTTATCACCACTTCTCTGGAATTTAGTACTGAACAGTGTTTTGCGGGAACTGGACAGATCGGGCATACGCTGACCACCTGGAAATTGCAGTGCAAGGAAAATACGCATCCACATACAGCGATGTGCTCCAATGTTTAATCAGGAGACTCTCTGCGTCGGCGAGCGAGAATGGTCTGCGTGGAAGTCTAGAGAAAGTCGAGCTTGTACTTATTACCAGGAAATAGAAGGTTTCAAATACCTACTTACTTGGGAGGCCTCAAACCATCCAATGGGGTAAAAGGCCGTACAAAATGAGGATAACATGCTTCTCCAACCGGCTGGATCTTCATCTTTTTTCGTCGAGTTAGTAACACCAAGCTCTCGCATGGAATATTCCACCTGGTCTTTCCAACGTAGTCTTGGTCGTCCTATTTTTCCTTCGAGTGCGTCTCCGAATACCTTTCGCACTGGTTCATTCTGATGATATGGCTTAGCTAGCGTAAACGCGCATAACTGCGTCAATGTCGGGATACAGATTATACAGCTCGTGGTTCATCCGTCGTCTATACTCGCCGTTTTCTATTATACGACCATATATTTTTCGGAACAAGGATGTTTCATCAACATGCGATATGACCCAGTATTCTGCGCCATAAACCAAAACAGGTTGTATCGTATGCGAGTCTGGTATAATTGGATCTTCATTTCTCGAGAGAGGGTATTATCTAGACTTGTGTCGAACTCGTTCACTAGTTCTCGAACTCGTTCATTTAAGGTGCCCGGTCGTAACAATAACGAACATACTCGCCGTATCGAACATGTGCATTATGTTCATGAGGGTGATGTCTGGTCACCCTAAATGGACTAGGTAGTTCATGAACTACCCAACTCTAGTATTATCTCTGAAGTGCTTACTTTGCCTGAAATAGCACCTGATTGCAAGCACAATTCTCCGTTTGAACCCCAGCCTGACGTTATTGACTCTGATCACGGCAGATACGAGGTAAATAAATTCGTCCAGTACCTCATAATTATAGCGGTTATCAACGTTCACCCTTTCATAAAAATGGGTGGATGTTCTGGTTGTCGAACCACTAACTTTAGATTTATTTACAGTTAAGTAAGTTTTTTATTATTAAATTCACTTGTTTAAATTTTGTAATTTAAAGTTTTAAATCTGTACCGTATAATTAATTCATATGACAGCAGTGATACTACAAATGTAAATGACGGTCAATTCTAAATGGCCAGTTTTTAAGTGGGTGGATTGCTTAATCCGATTTAAAAGTTAATTAGAGGTTAACTATGCATTTTGTTTTTCTGTGGTGAGTTAATGAAGACCGTCATATTGTAAAGCAATATGGCAACACTTGTATTCTTCTTGGGAAAAATGTCTGTTTTGGGCTAAATATCAAAGCACAAACAAAATGGAATTATATAAAATAAAAAATAAATGGGTAATTCCATTTTAAATCAAGGAAAAAAATTCAATTTTTACCCTCTTAGAATTGTACAAAAAATATCATGAATGTTCTACAGTACTAAACTAATATAAATTCAAATATTTTAGATATCTAGCGTTTGTGATTCCGGAAATATGGCGCTTCGAAAACTAGAGAATTCATTAAGAACACACATAAGTGTTTTGCCAAGGTTGCTCAAAAGTTGTTAACGTATATAGTCGAAATTGGTCTCATTTAATAGGTAGATATTGCAAATAGCTTTAAAACTACATTCAGAAATTTTTTGCGAAAGCTCAAAGGTCAAAGGTTGCGAAAGGTCAAAAAATAAATAAAAGGTCCAAAAAAAATTACGAAATTATGTTGTTTCACTTTAAAGATATGGTAAACCCACTTCGGGTGGGTATTTTGGGCCACCCAATACTACGTAGTTAAGGCCAAAACAGGAACCATCGAATTGAAGGGAGAGTCGTAGTGCTGTTTGGGGACATTACGGTATCAGAATCAATTGCTGTCCTTAAATCTGGTCGGTGTATTACTATTATCTAAATATTTTTCACGCTCATTGCTATCGATCGGAGATTCCTAATTACCAACACACACTGAAAAGTCGCTAATTCCAACACATGAAGAGAAAACTTTTTTCCTCCATGTTCTTCTTTGCTTCTTGCATACTCACATTGTTACAGTGGTTTGAGGTCAGCTGTGTTTTTCTTTGGTATAGCTGTTTTGATGACCGTACTAGTGTCAGCTTTGTTTTTTTTTTTTTGAATTTGAATTTTATGGCCGATTTTGTTAGATTTAGTTTTCGTTTATCTGAACCTCATTTAATTTTTGGTGCAATTGCATCAACCGAATTGACTGTTGCTATAGGCGAATCATTTTGTTTGTGACAATTTCTAAATTCGGTGATGGCTAATTCGGGGACATTTACAATTAGTCAATTTAAATCCGATCATTCATTAATAGTCATGTCGTTTGGTATCAGATATTTTTCAAAACAGGATTTATGCGGTCTCCAAAAATTGTTCATCCCGCACAAGGTCAAACAGACAGGAATATGGAAAAAATATTTCGTTTGTGGCAACCGAATTACTTGGTTACCACAACCTCGCTTATATCCAATTCGGTAGTGACAACCAAGAAATCTAGTTCCATCAACCGCATCATAAAAGCTCGGTTATGATAACCTAATTCTTTGGATTCCATAACCTCGTCCCATTATTGATTCAGTTTTGGATGCTATAACCATAACCTCATTCCATTATTGATTCAGTTGGAACAAACGAATTTACAGTGGTTAGAAGTCCAATTTTTCGTATGCGAGAATTCGGTTTCATCTGAGTGCTGTAGCCTCAAGCGAATGCTTCTGTGAGTATACACCAAGAGAAATTCTTTTAGAAATAATGTATTTAAATCCGATAATTCATTAATTGTCATGGCATTTTGTATCAGTAAGCTTATCAAAAAAGCTTCTCAAAAATACCGTTCGGAATCGGTGTAAAACTGTAGGTCTCAATCAGTGAGTGAAAACCGGAAAGCGCACAGCTCAGTCATTGTGAGAAGCTCTCCCCTGTCCCTTCATGGGATGTAATGGGAAACAATTTATTTAATTTTTCAGACCAAAATTTGTGTAGTCTCCAAAAAGTGTTAATGCCACACTTCTGACGACCATACATATATACCCCACAAATTGTAACAGACAGGAAAATGGAAAAAAATGTCGGTTGTGGCAACCAAATTAGTTGGTTACATCAACCTCGCCTACAAACAATTCGATCGTGACAACCAACATATGTAGTTGCAACAACAGAATCATAAAAATTTATGTTTGTGACAGTTTAATTTTTCGGTTGCCATAACCTCATTCCATTATTGATTCAATTGAAACAAACGAATGGTTAGAAGTGGTTAAAGAGTGGTTAGAAGTGAAGATTTTAGGTGCGACAATCTCTAAATTCTGTTGCATCTAAGTTCTGTTGTTTCAACCGACATACTTTTACAATTAATCAATTGGAATCTGATTATTTATTGATTGTCATAATTTCTCACCATAATTTTCAAAACAAGATTTTTGCGGTTTCCAAATACTGTTAACATCCCACACAAACTCAAACAAACAGGAAAATTTAAAAACATATTTCGGTTGTGGCAACCGAAGTAGTCGGTTACCTTAACCTCGCTTATACACAATTCGGTGGTGACAATCAACAACTGTAGATGCAATAACCGAATAATAAAAGCTCGGATGAGACAACTTAGTTTTTCAGATGCCATAACGTCATTCCATTGTTGATTCAGTTGGAACGAACGAATTTACTGTTGTTAGAAGTGAAGATTATGGGTGCGACAATCTGTATATGTGGGTACAGATAATACGATTGCCTCAAATGAATTTTCCTTTACAACTATTATTAGATGTAATCCATTTAAATCTGATCACTCACTTATTGTCATAAGGTTTCTTCAGATTATTTTTTGAAACAAGATTTACGAGATCTCCAAAAGGTGTCAATATCCCACTTATAATGACCATATATCCGTCAATTAATCGAGATTCTGACATTTTACAGCAGTTGCTGTGTGATCCAAATATTTTATAGGCTTAAAGACCAATTGTGCGGTGGTCAATAAAAGTTGTCAGATGACAGTATCTCAAACACAAAGGCAAACAACAATTTGCTATTTGTGGAAACACGAATTATATGATGTGATGAAGATAGCAATCAACACAATAGTTCGATTATCATCACATATTTTCGAAATTCCAACACAAAATTCCAGTTAAAAGAATAATTTAGTTGACAAAGCCTCTTATTAGCGTTAATAAACCGAAGACGAGCGTGTAAATGAAAACTCGCACTTGTTCAATAAAATCCATGCCGCCATAAACAAAGGATGATCTTGTAATAATGCTCAATAATAAGAGCAGTTGCATTTCTGGATCTCTGAAGATGAAGTGTTAAGCAACTCCACTTTCTATAGGATGCACAACATCACACATTTGACACTACACCCAAGGAGCTATCAAGGACGATATGTGTCACTAGTTAAAATGTTTGCCGACAAGGGACATATGATCCATGATTTACTTCGGCGATAAATCACCATAAAACGCACGCTGGGTTATTTGAGACGAGAAACTTCTGGAGACTGGGACAGTCATAAAATCGATGACGAACTGCTACATTTCATTTTGACACACTCTTCATGAACGTCATAAAGATATAAAAGTGTTAAACACTTGGACTAGAATTTCTACGAAGCCTTTTGCGATATGACAAACTGTGAAATTCCACTTACTGATTTTTGGAAATCAAGCTATTGTGTACAAGGACAAAGGCTGAGATGGTGCTGCTTGTTTATCACTACTGAATGGTCAATCAAAAGAGTAGCTAATAGTCCTTGTATACACCCACGCGCGCACACACACACGTACACACTTTAGTACAGTAGACGCAATATAAATGTTTGCTTTCAAGTCGACAGCCTCGAATGTCCTTAGCACCCCCGCCGACAATTGCATTGTCAATTACCAGCCATTCAACAAAGCGAAGGTCCTCGGAGAGTTTCAATGTTTCATTTAAATATTTTACCATGAAGGAGTGAAAATATTTTCCCTTGCATTCATGTTAATTCAAATCTACCGAGACCCATCATCATCCATCAGTCATGTGGTTAATATGAAATTGTTCAATTTCGCTCTGTCTTCACTCCTTCCTTGGCGACTTTTTGGCTGGTGGTTATTTAAGACGAAATGTGCTCAAATACAAGTGATTCCAATAATTATGCACATCTGATTGTTCGATTGCCCTTTGTATCGAAACTGTTAATTCTGGCTACTAGTTTTCATTCAGTACGTTGCTGGAATTGTTTTCGATTTTAGGGGAATAGAATTACCAGAATTTGTTTACTTGTTGACACTGTTGGTTTTAACGGGTTTGGTCAGCAAAATAACAAGGAACTAAGAGATTCCTTCTAATCGAATGTCACAACTGTGAATCCTTTCTTATCTTTATATATATACTGTGTATGACGTTCATACCATGCAAGAGAGTTTTCAATTTGCATTAGTTGCTCTAAACGAATGGCAAATATGCTAACCTAATTGCAAACAATAGTAAGTAGTAAGCGTTTGTGCAGGATATGGTTACAAGTTGTTAAAAGCTTTTGAGTGCTAACACGTTTCAATTCATGTGGAACCTCTAAGTTAGTCCTAGTCGTGACAGTTCATCCGCTATGCAGTTCACCGGGATGCCCCTTTGCTTTAACACCCATATAAGGTGCTTGTCTTACACCTGAATGCCCCACACACCGTCATACACAGGAATGCCCCTTTGCTTTAACACCCATATAAGGTGCTTGTCTTACACCTGAGCTATCCGATTGAGAAATGTTGTTCGAGATCGATGAGATCGATTCCAAGGACTTGATATCCGCTTTACTGTCAGATAATTATTTTATCGCGTATAACATTGCAAAACTATTATTTCTGAGTCTAATCACCAAGGTTTCTGTCTGATAAATGTTACAACGATCAGTTAAGCGGAGAACGAGACATCCCTAGTTCGCTACAGTAAACCCTATACCTGACACCCTTGCCGATCGTCACACAGCCGGCTGAGGCGAGCCGTCAAATATTTGTCAACTTTATCGGCTTAATATATTTAATTTATTAAAATTTTGGAACAATTATCCATTTTTAATTTTAAGGAATTATATTTGAAGAAGAAGCTTAAGAAACATTTTGAAGTCAAGTCTATATTACCTGTGGAACGAGTCTCAAAAGTTCGGATATATATATTGATATATTTCTATTCTTTGACATCGAATCGATTCGCCGGCCATTGAAAACAGCAACCCGCAGTTAGGCGACCCGCAGTTACAAACGTGTCATGGTTAATTGCATGGAACATCCTCTGGTCAACGTTGACGGTTCATCCGCAACGTCTTCAGCCACAGCGGAGATATTCTCGTCTGAACGAGCCCTAAGAGCCCTTCCGGCTCCTCTTCTTTCACGTGTTATTTCAATCTCTTCCACGATAGCAGCCTTCGTGATTGACCAGTTGGCGTAGAGCAGCCGGAAAATCTGCGCTAAATCACTGACGAATTATTCTGCAAAACAAATTGTTACGAGAATTCCGCGTTCTTAGGGAGTATAGCGGTCCATGACATGTCGAGACTATCAAGTACTTAGACAGCTTCTCAAAATACGGGGGCGGATCAATAAATCCGTGACTTTACGAACTTTTCTCGCATTTATATTAAATCCAACACCGCTCCCATTAAGTACCACCTGTTAATAGACTACTGTCAAATTTTGATCAAGTTCCGTCATTTACTTTGCGTTTAACAGCTGTTCAAAACATACAACCACGTGCATTTTTTAAAAATGGAAAAAAGTGAATTTCGAGTGCTCATTAAACATTATTTTTTGCGAACAAAAAACTTCAATCAAACGTCCAATATACTATGGGGACTCTGAACCATCGATTTCGTTGGAAAAAAAAAGTGGTTTACTGACTTTCGATATGGCCACACAAGTATAAATGACTCTGAACGTTCTGGACGGCCAATTGAGGTCAATACACCCGAAAATGTCGATAAAATCCACGAGATGGTGTTGGCCGATCGAAAAGTAAAAGTGCGTGAGATTGTTGATGCCATAGGCATTTCATAGGGCAGTGTGGCATCGATTTTAAATGATCAGTTGGGTTTAGGAAAGCTGTCTGCAAGATGGGTGCCGCGTTTGCTTTCAATCGACCATAAACGCAATCGTGTGACAACTTCAAAGGATTGTTTGGAGTTATTTAATTGGGCAACGAATTGGTACTTCATCCGCCATATTCTCCGGATTTAGCCCCCAGTGACTATTTCCTATTTCCAAACATAAAGCAATGGCTCGGTGGAAAGAGATTTAGCTCCAACGATGAAATTATTTATCAAACAAATGCCTATATTATGGACCTCGAAAAATCCTATTTTTGGAAGGGATATAAAAATTGGAGAAACGTTGGAATAAGTGTATTGAGCTAAAAGGAGATTATGTTGAAAAATAAATTTTTCTGAAAAAAAAATCTGTGTTTCATTCAAAAATTCACGGACTTATTGATCCGCCCTCATACCGTTCGGAACCGGTGTAAAACTGTTTTAATCAGTGTATGTAAAACTAGAATGCGTACATCGCACTAGTTATTAGAAGTTCTCCCTAGTCCCTTCATTGGAGCATATGTTCTTATAGCCAAGTCTTCTAGCTTTCATTTGATACACTGCTTGACCCAATAATCTTTTGAGCACCGAAGGAGTTAAAGGTTAAATTTTTGCATTCGTTTTATTAATGTGTCTGTGTACATATGAGCTATATGGGATGATCAGGGAATGGAATATCCTTGAAGACAATTCATTCTAAGATGAACATGACCCAATCTCAAGTAGTTCGTCGCATTGTAAGGTCGACGAACTATCCGTCTATGGGAAGACTTATTGAATTCAGTGGGATCAGAGTCATCTTTATGAGAATTAGATGGTATAGATAATATAGCTGTCAGGATCATGACAATCAGCTATCAATCTCTTGCTGAGTGACGAAGACAAGGGTGAAGAAGAGGCCTACCCGATGGAATAGAGAACTTGCGGATATAAAGAAGTCATGGCAATGACTGTTTAACAAAGCCCAGTCCTTGAGGGACAAGGAGGAATGAGATAATTACAAAGGCGATAGAGGAATGCGCACACACGAGCCAAAAGAAACTCGTGGTTGCTATTATGAAAAGTACTGGCATCAGACAACACGACAATATGTTACTTGAGGGACTCTTCTGAGACCTTATGGACACCCATTTGATTAGAAACTCGCTGAACGAGGAGACCGCTGTAAGTGACCTTATTGGTCATAAATACGAACTGTTACAAATCCAGGATTAAATAGGCTATCTCTAACTTCAAACCTTTGAGTACCCCAGATCTAAAATGGTATCACCAGTGGAACTTCAGGCTGTGGCTGATCTATTGATTCCCCGCCTCATAAAGTTATACATCGCCTGTATAAACTTCAGATACATATCTAGAGGTTGGAGGGATACAAGAGTGTTGTTTTTTCCAAAGCAGGAAAGGGCTCTCACACAGTTCCTAAAGACTTGAAATCTACAAGCCTGTCATCGTTCCTGCTGGAGACTTTGGAACATCTGGTAGATGAACAAATGCGAACGAGTACACGCAAAGAAAAACACGTTCCTCCCAAACGAAATCTCAGATAACTGAAGTTCGTTTGAGGACTGTAGTTAGGAGAACCGAACTTCTGTTAAGCCATACATGTCATTTCGTTTGGGAGAAACGAAAAATGTTTGCAGCAGACAAGTTATGGAAAATATAAACTGAAAAAAAACGTTTGCGAGAAACGAAACACGGTTCCGCCAACTGTTCCTTCGGTTACAGTAACCTTGTTGTAGATGAAAGATTATTATCTGTTGCTCAGCATGCGTACTGAAAGGGATATCCACAGATACAGTCCTAGAACTAGTAGGATACATAGACAAATCGTTGGCTGGTAAGGAGAATACGTTGGTAGGCTGTCTTGATATTGAGGTAGCGTTCAACAATATGGCGCTATCTACCCTTAAGGTGCCCCTGAAGCTATACTCACCAAGAGACGTGTAAAAGCCGAGTTGGACTTCTCGATCGCTGTCAGGTATGTTAACAGAGGCACATCTTAAAGAGGGGTCTTGTTTCCACTTCTATGGAATGTGGGCTGATGTGCATGTAACAACGGATTGGTGTAAATACGGCCAAGGCCGAACTGGTTACTTTTACTCGAAGGTATACAATTCCTATTCTGAAATGTCCCATGTTGAATGGTTCTGCAATTAGTGCTGAAATTAGAGTGTGTCAAATACCTGGATGCTAATTAGCTTCAGACCCAAAAAAGTGGAAGGGATGACAAAGGTGACGATAACCTTATGCAGCTGTAAGTGGGCTATAGGTTATACAAAGGTACTTTCTCCGAGAATTGTTCACTGGATCTATACAGCGGTGGCGAGAAAGATAATGTTTTATGTGTTTAGGTATGGTGGCAACTGTCTAAGAATCCAACCTACTGTGTACTACTAACTAGGGTTGCGAGATTTGCGACGATGTCTACCACGGGTGCTCTGCGCATCAGTACCACCTGATGTACCGAATCTAATGTTATATTGGTTACCGGTGGCCGTTATAGGCAGTCAGATTCCTTCCTCGTCTGCCATCAGGTTAAGGCAATGATAGTAATGGAACATGGTTGGAGTTGGTCATGGAACAGTGCTGGAATATTTCAATTTATCGACTTCTTCAAAGTGGACCGATTATTCGATAGGAAACACCATACTTTCATACCTGGTGTTATTCGAATGGAAACACCACACTTTCATACCTGAAATGGATTGCTGGGACAAACGAGTGTCTGGAATAGAGACATATGTGAATTGTTTACACGGATGGTTCGATAATGAATAATCAGGTAGGACATTGTGTGTACTCTAGGGAACTAGGGTTGTCTCTATCTGTTTGAACATCGTAGCGTGTATCAGGTAATAATTTTGGTGATTAGGAAAGTAACAGGCAGGCTGATGGTTAATAGTCCAGTAGCCATTGGGGTCAATGTCTTCTCTGGCTGTCAGGCGGTAATAGAGTCCTTGGAATCAGTTCTATTGAACTCAACGATGGAACTCTAAGATGGTCCAGCAGTACGATATTCCCTTCATATGGATGCCAGGGTACAGGGATATTCGGTAGACCTGCGAGCAGTAGAGCTGGCAATGAACTTCTTTAGAGGTACCACACGTATACATGCTGAAAGAAACGGCGTCAGCAACATATTGCGGGAACCATGTATATGTTTGCTAGCGTTGTTTCCATGAATTGAAGGTCGCCTTTGCTTCTCTGTAGTCTGTCGCGTTTTTGTTTTCAGCAATTTGCAACAAACAAAGCCACATTTGGGCCACAAAACATATATCTTAAACTTTTAATCATTGTGTCGCCAACATGTAATATTGAATAGCAAACACAATGTGTTTGGACACAAGTATACTATATTTGAGACACGCTATAAACACGTTATATTAGCATCCAAACAACAACAAAAACACGGATCTTTCAGCGCGTAGGAACGTGTTGACATGCTCCTAACGCATATCCTGAAATAATGCTCCTATTTGATGATACGATTGAGTACACATATGAAAAATCTGGCCGATAGTGGTTTGCAAGAGATTGATTAACCTTCCGTCTCTACTCAGGCCCTAGATATCAATACTTGTTGCAGTTTTGGCGGGACACTGTCTTATTGGTAAAAATGCAACGACACTAAAGATCAGAGCAATTGGAATATTTAGAAGCTGTAACGATGAGGAAACGGAAAATTCACTGAACATCTTCTCTGCACGTGTTCAGCACCAGCTGACAGGCGATTGGCTGCTATGAGATCAGGAACCTGTGAGAATATTGACTGATAGGCGTAGACAAGATCTTAAGTTTCTTGGAGCAACCTAAATGGTCCAAAGCTTAATCTCGTTAGCGCGTGGTATCATCATAGTCTAATAAGTTTAAATGAGTCGTTTATCGACCGCCACCTCACCTAACGTCGGCCGTTTAAATTCTTCTCGAATGTGGGAGTTTTCAGACAAAATGGATTTGCCTGAGATCGTCATTGCATTCATTACAGAGGGGTCTGCTATCTTCCCCAAGGATCTGGCACTCTGATATTATTTTCATAAAATATGTGGAAATGTTTCATCCATGTTATCAACAAACTTTAACGATATCGTCTGAAAGGACATTTTCATACTTATATATTCTATGGAACAAAATTCATAAAATAACTTCAATCTTGCGCTCATTGTCGTAATGTTCCTGTAACTGAATATTATTGAAGAAATTCATAAAATATCTTAATAATTTCATAATATTTGCGAAGACAATATTTTCAGTGTAGGATTTGAGGCAGTATTTTGGTTGCTCTTCTGAAAAATTGGGTAGGTTTATAGAGGTTCTCATCTGACGTTTCACTTCACACTCCCCGTTGTGAGGTCGGTGCGATAGAGAGATGTTCGACGTAAATTGATTTACACCATCTGGGGTTACAACAATTGCTGCCTTAAATTTGTCTTGTCCTTTTGGGGGAGAACTGTGAAATTTAAGTGTATTTTTCACTTTTTTGTTATCATTTATTGTTAGTAAACATTTGTGTGGTATTTGATACAAAAATGTTAACTCACAACCCCGAAATATCGTTCTTGTTTTCTTGTTCGTTCTTCTGAACTAATGCCTCTATCTGCTGTTATTAAAGCAACATTTATAAACATGCAAAGTTCATCTGTTACCAATCCTAATGCCGTAATTGTACTGGGAAAAGTTGTTACTCTAGGTATATTTACTCTGTCAATATAAGCTGTTGATATGGAAATTGAGTTTGAACTTTGATTTTGAACTTGGACTTAAATTGCCAGCTAATTCGGATGTGAAGGGTTTACAAAAATTGCATACAGAATTTTTATATATTTCGTCAAGTTTTAATATCAAAATCTATATTTTAAAGTTGTTAGTAAATACGGATTAAAATTTGGTTTAGTTCAGATAATTCAAATTAAATTACAAATTGAATTACTTATCTAATTAATTAACCCCAAGTATGAACTTCACACAACTGCTTATTTTGGATTCTCGGCTCATGTTCTGTAGAGCCACCAAATGCTACAAAGAAATAAAAGTGAATCGAATGAGTTATTTTAGCATACGACATGGTTATCTAGGAACAGAGCTCTCTCACATATTTCGAAATTGAGGTTTGAAGGATCTAAGCCCGTACAGGATAGTATGGCTGCATTTTCCCTCAACCACCTGCCCTTAGAGACAACAAAAGCTGTATGTGTTAAATACAATTTCCCCTTGAAAACTTTCATCCCAACGCCGTTTTATTGGTCGTAAAAATCAATACACAAACTTTGATGGCACCGCCCCGTTTAAGTTAAACTCACAATATTGACTGGAATGCCGACATTTCGGCGGGGTTTTTATTTGGTAACGCAAGTAATGATTGTTTCGCTTAAATTAAGTACCCAAGTCTCAATAGTATTTGCAATTTAATTGTTAGATTTTGTGTCCAACTCAATTCCCCATTTTACCTTTTTGCAATGGACGACCGCCGCCGGAGACTGATCTGATGATGATGTGTTGATGCTGTGTCGTTTTGCGCATGAGATGATAGAAGACGACCGACCCAAAGATGTGTCGTTGTTGCTGATTGCTGTGGGACCAACATGCAAAACAGCTAGCAAATCTTATACTCGTAACCCATAAGATCAGCAATGGATCTTAACATTTCTTCTTTTGCAATGGAGCGGCATTTGACGTTTGATCTTTGCTTTGTTGTTGTTTGGCTTTATGCTTTGACCAAGTCCAAACTTATTGCTCTTCGTTGTCGTTTCCCTTAGTTGTGTTTTGTTAGTTTCGTATTTTCTCTTCACTGCATATGGATCTCCTCGGTTGGGTTTGAGATGAAGGCACATGTACACATACGTACACAATATGTATGTCATTGCAGCATTAAAGTTGTGATCTTTCGGCTTTAATTGCCCTTTTTGATGAACTCAAACGTCATTGTTCTTTTGGCAAAGACGTTTTTACGAGCAAAAGCTCGACGGAACGTGTGTAAATACATGTGGTTATGTAGTGTAGAACTCTTTGTTTAAAAATAGGTTGCATCAATCCAAAATTCGACTGACGCCAATGAAATGCATTTGTCACAACCAAATTGAGGTTGCCACAAACGATATTTAGTTGACACAACTGAAATTTGGTCGATTTAACTGACATTTGGTCGTTACAACAGAAATTTGGTCATTACAAATGAAACTTGGTTAGACCAACCCCTTCCCAAATTTTATTAGGTCGCAAAAACCAAAAATTTTAGTACTTAGGTTACAACTAACGAATTTTTCAACATTTTGATACCACACATAGGTTACAGCAAATACATTTCTCGTAGATGGAGTTACATCAATCAAATATGACGTAACGTATAAACGGAGTCGGATTTCTTCTCTCACCCAGGGCTAGAAATGCTCTAATATCATTCAATGCTATATCTGATCGCATTGAAATTCCTCAGGATTTCGTTAGTACTGGCGTACGCACCTACTGAGCCTGATGAGAACAGTTATAAGGACCGATTCTGTAGTCAAAAGGATTTTACTGTAAGCTCCTTGTCAATTGGTAACATTTAAATATTTCTGAGAGAAAACTCGACTAATGTTGTTTATCACGGGTAACCTTCGGACAACCCCTACTGCGGGCTTGGGTGCTATCCGTCATCTGTTGGCACTAGACTTGCTGGGAAGGCAAATGTCTGCAACATCAGCAATCCACCCGACACATTTCTCGCGATTAATCACCAGCCCACATTTAAGGGATCTACGGGAATCCACAATTGAAGTGGATAATAAATTAATCCCACCATATTCCGGACAGGCAGTATTAGAAGAATGTTAAAGAAGGTCCACTTTAAGGAGTGTTTTTGTAGTGTTTTTGAGGCGGAAGTCATGGCAATCAGACAGGTTGCCTTTTGGCTGCGATTAAACGTCATTATACCCTAGGATGACAATTACTATACTATAAAATTTCAGCAATTTGTTGTCCTAACTTCAACTACTGCCGCGCAGCTCCAAGTGGTACGGCAATGATGTTCCTTTGCTGGGCACAGAAACATTCCAGGGCACCGTAGAGGAGATAAGCTGACGAGATTGGGGACTTCCTTACCTATTTAAGTGAAAATGTATCATGATATTATGCGCTTTTCCACAAGCAAGCCCGATGCCCAAAATCTAGGATCACCAGGCAATTGTGGCCAAGTTATGACCTGAATCGTACACTAAACTTGGTATCCAGTCCTAGACAAGACATCTCTACGCTAGAAGCTGTGATCACTGGACAATTTGTATAGGCAGAAACTCGTCTAATCTTTGTATCTTAGCTCGTGATCAGGAAACATATATGTTTGTAAACATGGCTTTCATAAATTGATGAACTGCTGATTTTTTGTTTCTTTATTGTCTGTACGTTTTCGTTTTTAGCAGCTTTCAACAAAGGCATATTTGGGTCACAACAACAAATACTAGTCATTGTATCTCCAAATATGTAATATTGAATAGCAGACACAATGTGTTTGGACACAAGTATACTATATTTGCGACAAGCTGAAAACACGTTATACAGGGTGTGTTTTGTGTTCCAATGTCTTTTGACGGCCATTTCTGTTTGGTTGGCATTGTCAGTTTGTATTTGACACTTGTGCAGAGCAGTCGATAACAATTTATTATGGAGCATCTAACGCACCAACAACATGTTGATGTCACTAAAACATTTTATCTAAATAATCGTTCAAATGTAAGCACGCGAAGAATTTTGCGGGATTTTCTTTGGTTTAAATAATGTGCCAAGCAAGCCAACTATTCGGCGTATTGTAAAGAATTTTTAAACATTGTCTGCACTGCAAGATAAAGTAAAGTCTGCCAGAACTGGATGCTAAAGAACACCTTTATTGAGGCAATTGGAGTAGTAACACCCGTAATATGCCAAAATGTTATTCTAAAAATGGTTAACTGAGCACACATTTGCGCAGCGACCAGAGGCGTCCATTAAGTTGATATTATATTTCATACATAATTGTTATAAAACCAAACTTTCATGCAATAAAATATTATTAAAATCTATTGTACCGTTTCAGATTTATTCAAAACAAATATTGATCTGGAACATAAAACACACCCTGTATTTGCATCCAAACAACAAAGCTAAACAGATTTTTCAGCGTGTCTTTTGCGTGAGTAGGATCAAATATTTAGAATCCTCCAACATGTTGAATCTAACAGATATTCAGGGAGCTAAACTGAATGATCATCGGAACTTTTTGACGAATACTAATTGGTTCGCCAGGATCAAATGAATTTCGTTTCTGCATTCACTTCCTGGAACATCGGGGTAAGGTACGCCCCATAACCATACCAGGTCTGTTAACATGTTCAATGATGGGAATGGAATATGATGTCTCGTGGTATAACAACAGTCCTCATGGAGCTAAGTGTGTCGAAGTGATTGCCACCTTTACCTAACAATATCTATATATTGTTATCAAGATCTCGGGATTATGGGTTACCTAACCTCGGGATTCGGGATTTACTTTTCGTTCGTGGTACCCGAAACCATTCGTGGGATTTCGGTATCGTCATCCCTTGTTTTGAAGTCTATTGGTTTATGGCAACCTCTAAATTCGGTTGTGACAAACTCTAAATTCGGTTGCGACAACCTATAAATTCGTTTACGGGTTATTAGGTTGTCTCAACCGAGTTCTTCTGTGAGTCTACTTGTATGAAGATATAATTAACTTTAGGCCAAGTTATGGCAAATGATCCATTTTGAGATGATCTGCAATTTTGGCGAAAAGTCTGGAATTATTAAGAAAAAAAGTTCTCGTCTTACTGAGTTACCACCCATAAGTATACCTGGTTAATTAACAAATTCAATCACGGGGATGGAATATGACATCCCGTGGTATGACAACGATCCTCATTGAACTAAATGTGTCAGCAGTGATTGCCACTTTTACCGAACTTAAACTAATTTATATATTGTTATCAAAATCAGGGGATTATGGGTAAATTAATCTGGCTGTCGGTGCTGCAATGCTAGTGTGCGCGGCTCTTGTACATGAGAACGTCTATTCGATCCCTGGTCAGACCACCTTACATATCTTACGACGACGGCCACCTCGCTTAGTGACTGCGGCACTATCAAGTAATTAGCCATGAAAAAGCTTCTCAAAATACCGTTTGCAACCGGCGTAAAACTTTAGGTCCCAATCAGTGAGTGTAAAACTAGAAAGCGCTCAGTTCACTGGTTGTGAGAAGCTCCTCCCAATCCCTTCATGGGATGTAAAGGGAAACCAGTATTTTTTTTATCTCGGGATTCGGGATTTAGTTTTCGTTAAGAGTACCGTTCGTCCGTTCGTGGAATCTGTATCGTCATCCTCAGTTTTGAGCATTATTGGGTTATGAAAACCTCTAAATTCGGTTGTGGCAGCCTCTAAATTCGTTTACAACTAATTCGGTTGTCACAACCGAAGATTTCTGGGAGTGTCCTCGTTTGAAGATAGAATTTGGATGAACTTTATTCTAGGCCAAGTTCTGGCAAATATGCCATTTCATGATGATCGGCAATTTTGACGCGAAGTCTGAAATTATTAAAAACAAAAGTTCGCTGTCCTCCATGTTGTGTATTTAGGAACTTCTACATTCTTTGGTGTGGACATCGACGACCGAGTACTACGTAGGACTTTCTCTACTTCATATGTTAATTACGGAAGCTTATGTTTTGATTGCTTCCTCCACGACGACGAATTATTGTACACACTTTCCTTGCCTACACCAAACTTCACCAAAATCAAGTGATATTTCCGCAACCACATTTCGAGCACATCAACAATTTGGCAGCGCTCTTAAAACTCTTCAGCACAGTGAATTACATATATGAACTCGCATGCCCCTCAATCCCTGCACTTTGTTACCACACCAACATACGTCATTCTCCAACCGGGTTCGCCCTTAAGCAAGTGTGTCAGACAGCATGTCTCCACTGCACCAATTTGCAAACATGCGTCCCAGTCTCTGGCTTATTGTGATGAACGTTTTTTTTTGTTTTTGTTCTCGCCTTAGTCATTCATTGTGGCATCCACATGCTTTCGTGTTGACTGACTGTGTTGAGTAATTTGAACGCTGTGTTTCCAATGATTCGATTGGAGGCCGACGCTGTCGCGAATGCCAACTAGGCATTCCGTCTCCACGAGGATCATGTCATGACGCAGTGTGGCAGATTTATGTTGCAGCGAAAACCAAAGCGATCAGAAGTGGCGGCGGCATTTCTCTGTTTTGCATGATTTAATATGTTTTCGCACAATAACAATAATCATAAAATTTTAAATGTATTTTTAAAGAGTGCGATTAAAATGAAATATTGGAAGTGTGAGAAACTCCGAGTCTGCTGACATGTTGGTTGAAGTCCGTACAAGAATGGTGACTACGAAGTTACGAACTGGATTGCCTTTAAGTATTGAAACCAAAAAAAAAGGAGGCTCGACAAGTTTCTGTCTACATAAATGAAATAAATAAATCACAATACTTTATTGAAATAGCATATTTGTATCGAGTAATGTAGCCCAGAGGCAAGAAAGGAAATTGTGTAACTTTGAAACGATAAAAATAGTTAATGAATTATAGTACTACATACTAACCGAATTGGGTAACTTTAACTAACAATTTTCATTACCAAAATATTACCCACTTTCATCGTCTAAACTTTACAGAATTGCGTTACAGATTTGAAGAAAGTTCGATATTTTCGCCACAGATTTTCGCCACTTCTTTTCGTTCCGTTTCTCACCTTTCATTAATCACTTAATGAAAACTTGAGAATAATTTTTCAACATTCTCTAAACGAACATTTTAAATGTCAACGATATATTATTTATGTACATTATTGAGCGCATTCGTTATACTACCCTCTCTTTGCTCTATCCATATGGGAAGTCTGCACCTGGTGCGAACCGAAGAATCCTATTTTCAAATATTGAAAAAATTCCATTTGTTCAAAATGTTTTTGAAAATAATAACACAACAGCAAATGCCAGCCAACACGATCGTCATAATGCAGCGAATTATGCGTGAAGTTTACGCATATTAACAAACAGCAAATGCCATAGAAAAATACTGTGAGCGCCTAGACTTTAGATGTGCAAAGGACGAGTAGGTACACGTCATTAAGCCAAGTCAAAAACTGGAACTCACCACTTTCGCCACTCACCTCAACAACTGTTCTCGTCCTGTGAGCCATTGATTGGCTGCAACTATTAACTAAAGAATATCGATCTTCCATCCGAAAGAGAATATAAATTAATAACTGTGGTTTTATATTTCAGCAAGACTATTTTATCCCTCACAATCATCAACCATCCTCATTGCATATGCCAATGAAGCATCAAGAAAGCCAACGACCACTGTATCAGATGCGTATTACTGGGGTGAAACCAAGTCCAATAATATCCCTGTCACAATTAATATGCTTATTAACAACTAAACAGGATATCCTTTTGGAGTGCCAGAACTAACATTGTTTCACATTTCATTCATTTTTTAGGACATTTGTTTTAACATTTCCCTAAATTCATTCATGCTTATTTGGAAATAGTTATCCTATATTTAGTTTTTGTAGGAAATCATTAACATATCGTATGTTGTTGGACAACTAACGAGGCGTTTAATTTGAAGTTCTTAAGCGATAAAGTGATAATAGAAGTCTAAACTTCAATGCATTATTTCTCTTTATTTGGTTGCCAGCATATTAACCCTAGACATCTAAGCTTTGTCAAATCGAGGAACATCGATTTCTTGTTTCGATTATCAAAAAATGCAGGTAATTTATAATTAATATTAATAAACTATAACTTACAATTTAAATCGAAACTATGTAACGGGCGTTTTTTGATGTGTTAACATCTATAATCACGGTTAGGGCAATCTATCAAAGTGAATACATGCAAACAACACACGGCGTTAGCATCACGTACGTGGTTGTTGTACAACAATAGTCGCTGCCTGAAAATAAGAAGGATGGTATTGATGTGGCGGCAGCGAAAAAACAAGCAGGTCATCGTTGCCAAAGAGTATTGAATAGTATAGACAACTCATGGAACGAGTTGTGTGATTCACAACCACTGGCGACATCTGGCGAATGATTCAAATCGTACTACTCTCTTTGTGTCATAACTTGGTCCATTCATAATTTTGATATGAAACATTGATGCCTTTTGAAACATTTATGATTTTTGTATTGTTTCATGTAATAAAATTGTCGAAATGGTGCATTTATATTGAAATATTGTATAAAGGGAATAAGACTCGTCTATGCTGGTTTACTACATGAGAGCGGAAAAAGAGTGCAATAAGTTCTCTATACTATTCAATATCTTTTGTCGTCGCTCTATTTACGACAAAACAAAAACAATTATTTCAGTGAACTAAATATTGACTTTTCTTCAGTTATCGTCCGCTCTGTTCATAGCATTGTTTCAGTGAGCTAAATATTGTTTTATTTATTTTAACAATAAGCTTGTTTTTTAAATTCCTGCTAAACTAATTTTTCGACGACTTTGTATGGGGTTCCGTTTAAATTGCTTAATATCGCTTAGCTCCCCATACAAAGTGGTCGAAAAATTAGTTTAGCAGGGAATAAAAAAACAGGCTCAATATTACATCTAATGTTAAAGCAAATGTAAGAAAAGAGAAAGTACAATAGCAAAAGAGCCTTCAGCTCAAAAACTATTCTTTTTTTATTTTCCAACGTAACATTTACTGAAGTGTTCATAGAAATTTTTTTATCTGCATGAGAACTATCGATATCGATAACTATTGTTTCACAGCTGTGAATATCAAACTGTATTGACATTTCTGTTCAGTAAGGTTTAGCAAGTAATCATGAATCGTTTAACGCTTCCAAATTAGAGTTGGGAAGTTCATGAACTATATAGGTCATTTAGGGTGACCAGACGTCACCCTCCCAAACATATGTTCGATACGGCGAGTACGTTCGTTTTTGTTATGCCCGGGCACCTGAAATGAACGAGTTCGAGAACTAGTGAACGAGTTCGACACAAGTCTATTCCAAAGTGTGGAAATTTAGTTTGAAAAAATAAATTGGTTCGTGAAGTTCATAGAGCACTTCATCCATTTTACGGTCAACATAATCTTACTTACAATTTAAATCGAAACTGTGTAACGGGAGTTTTTTTTAGCTGCATGAGACTTATCAATATCGATAACTATGGTTTCACAGCTGTGAATGTCAAACTGTGTTGACATTTCTGTTCAGTAAGGTTCGGCAAGACATCATGAATCTTTTAACGCTGTAATAACGCTTTCAAATTGTGGAAATTTACTTCGAACAAAAATAAACAAAAATAATTATGTAGCTGAAGTTCATAGAGCACTTCGTCCATTTTACGGTCAACATAATCGGACTAGTGAGTAAGCATTTCGTGCAGTTTTATGGAGCTATGTTAATACGTTGGTTTATGCGGACAAACCAGCAACTCTTGAAGTATTGGAAGTCAATATTCAAGCCTCAATTGACGCCATTCGGCCAGATTTATTAGAAAAGTTCTGATCGAATGGACCATGTTACTCGTAGCCCCAGGCGGTCATATGACGGAAATCATATTTATAAAATAAATGTCATGAAATTATGTACCAGATTATAAGAAAAACTATTTCATTCCAACGATATTTCTCTCTTGTATTATCATTTTCTCATGCATCTATAAAAACAATCCGTTACTTACTTCGATTTCTCAAGGATCAAAGTAGCCAGTAATAATAATATGACAGCAATACAAGATTTTATAAGGAAAAAATGGTTTCCCATTACATCCCATGACGGAATTGGGGAGAGCTACTCGCAACCACTGAGCTGTGCGCCTTATACACTGAAAGAAAATGTTTCATCAAATTTATGAATTCCTTTATCAAGTTGATGAAGCATTTCCTCATTTTCCAACCTACGACACATTTCATTGAATTGATGAAGACCATTATATCAATCTTTCATCCATATTTCATCAATACTTTGCGTTGATTCAATTTACAACCAGTGAGCTGAGCGCTTTTTACACTGAAAGAAAATAAAACATTTCCTGATTTTCCAACCTACGACACATTTCATTGAATTGATGAAGACCATTGATTCAACGACAATGTTCAATCAAGTTGATGTATATTTTTTTCATCAGTTTGATGTAAGTTTGTCATCAAGTTGAAGTACATTTTTATCCATTCTGATGAAAATTGCTCAATAATTTGCTGTACATATTTCGTCAATTAGATGTAAAGCTGTCATGAATGTGATGTTTTTTTTTGTCAGTTTTTTGGTCATCATTTGATTCTAATTGTTAGTTATGAATAGCCTAACTCTTTGAACTATTTTTAATTGTAAAAAAATACAGAAGAACAGGGTATAAGACCACATAAAAAATGCTCGTGGCGTGGATAATGGTTTCTGTCCATTTCACTATTTTCTATTATGTTTTTTTTTTCAATATTCTACTACATTTTTCCTTTTTCTCTTTATTTTTCAATACTACGTCAAAATGAATCGATCCCACTAATTATTTCTCAATTCCAATGATGAAGAACGATGAAAGAAAGTTCATCAATTCAGTGAAGTTAAAAAAGTTGAAGAAACGCACAATCTTCATATTAAAGAAATTTTTCATTGAATAGATGGAAATTGTCACCAATTCAATGAAGAACAATTGATGAACATTAATCATCGACTTGATGTAAAGATTTTCTTTCAGTGTAGTTTTTTTTACTCACTGATTGGGACCTACAATTTTTACTCCCGATTCCGAACGGTACTTTGAGAGCTTTTTCATTGCTAAATACTCGATAGTGTCGCTGTCTGTATGCGAGGTGACCGCCGCCGAAAGAAATTTAATGTGGTCAAAGCAGGGATCGAACCCAGGATCTCATGTACAAGAGGCGCGCATACTAACTATTACACCACCGATGGCCATGATCTTCTCCCCTAATAACCTGTGTCTGAACATAGGCGTCGTCGAATCGAAGAACATTAGCTTAAAGGAATGTAAACTATGGCTAGGTTTCCAGGGTTGAAGAGACTGCAGATTAGGAGTTCGTTTGACACAAAAATATTTATGTTTCATTAAAAAGTAAACTAATAAAATCGTTCATAAAATATATATATCGTTTGTTATTTATTGTTATGATTGACCGAAAAGTTAGTACTTTTCCAGCAAATAAAAAAAGCTGTTATCGTAAATGTAGTAAAAATGTTCATAAATTACTTGTGCGGCAAATAGAGAAACCCGTTTAGTAATTCGTGGATTTTTAATTAAGTTCATCATAAACGAAAACACATGATCTTGGAAGTGTGAGAATGGCAATGGTCATCAACTGTTTATCGGCGGAATAAAATTCCCACACAGCAATATTTACAAGAATAGTAGATGGGAATCGCCTGATGGTCAATCCTTCAATCAAATTGAAATTGGACAAATTGATTGAAATCAACAAATGCAGGAATTTTTGGAGTACTTTACAGTACTGGTCCATGACTGACTTCAACCATGCCCCATTGTAGGGTTAATTTAACATGATGGCAGACGTGGAAGCAAACTGTCTGTATATAATGTCCACCGGTAAAAATATAATAAGTCTATGCATTAGTGGTGTACAAAGCATCCGTGTACTTTTGTATATGCCTTTTGTGTACGTTTCTTGTGTTTTTGTGTACACTTGCTGTACAATTTGTATAAACTTTTTGTACCTTCAAGTAAATTCTTTTCCCACTTTCGTGTACACTTTTTTTCAGTGTTGTTTACACTTTTTGTACTAAATGGAAAATAAACTAAAATGAAAATAAAGTAAAGTTATTGGTCACTTTGAATACTTTTGTGAGATTTTGTGGACTATTGTGTATAGTACTTATTGTACTTCTGTGTACACTTTTTGTAATTTTGTATAAACTTTTGGTACATTTCTGTATGCATTTTGTTCTTTTTGAAGATTTATGTACACTCTTTTTACATTTGTGAACACTTTTCGAACGTTTGTGTACACTTTTTATATTTACCTGTAATGCGACATTTTATCCCCACTCTATTTCCGTCTCTAAAAACGTATTTGATCCTGATTTCAAAACCCTCCCATTAAAAATGTTGTGTACACTTTTTCGTACTTGTGTGTAAAGTTTTTCCTGTTTACACTTTGTACTATTGTGTACACTTTTTGTACTATTATGTATATTTTCTGTACCTGTTTTGTACTTTTGTGACTGATTGTACTTTTATTATTTTTTTTGTACTTCCGTGTACTCGTTTGGTACTTTTGTGTACTCTTTTTGTATCTTTGTGTACATTTGTGCACTTTCTGTATTACTGTTGTAGTGTGACGCGTTAACTGTATTTTCGTCAAAGTAAATATTTTCGATACGGATTTTAATACTCTCCCATTAAAAAATTGTATGTACATTTTTTGGTACTTTTGGGTACACTTCTTTCCCGGTAGTTTACACTATTTATATTATTATGTACACTTTTTGTCCTATTGTGTACACCTTTGGTACTGTGTTGTACACGTTTCTGTAGGCGTTTTGTACTTTTGTGACTACTTGTTCTTTTGTGTATACCTTTTGTACTTCTGTGTACACTTTTGTAATTCCGTGTAAACTTTTGGTACTTCTTATAAATGTTGTTGTTCTTTTGCTACTTGTATGTACACCCATTGTGCGTTTGTGTACCATTTTATGTACGCGTTTGGCACTTTTTTGTACTTCTGTGCACACTTTTGTAATTCCGAGTAAACTTTTGGTACTTTTTTGTAAATTTGTTTATTCTTTTTCTACTTGTATGTACACCCTTTGTGCTTTTGTGATTTACTTTTGTGATATTTGTTTATACTTTATGTACTTCTGTGTACACTTTTTGTAATTTTGGGTAAACTTTTGGTAAACTTTTGGTATAAACTTTTGTGTGATGACATACCTAAATACTTGTGGAGAAGGGAGCTGATGATATACCTTGGTTGGCATTGAAATAACTATATTCCCAACCATACACCATAATAATCAATTTAACATACATATTTCTTTTTAATATTTTCTATTAAAATGTACTTTTTCATAGAAATAGTACTTTTTAATACTGATTGATCTTGAACCGCACAATTATTGAAAAACATGACTTCCGTCATAGAGAAAAGTTTTGATAGGGATTTCAATATCCATCATTTAACAAAATGTCACTACAAAATTAATGCTCTTCATTGGAATCAATATGACCTAATTACAAGGAATTGACTGTCAATGATCTTGCGCAGTTTACGTAGTTTACGTTCCCTAGAGTCGGAATATTTTCGGAACCACAAGAAAATACATCAAGGCTTTTTATGCACGGGGTAACTTTGTAATGTTTTACTATGTATCTCCATACAAACTGAGTGCATACAATTGAGTTTTACATTTAGTTGTATTTGTAATCCTTAATCCGAGGCGTCCTTAACATGTTATTAATACTTTAACCTCCCTTAACCAACATGGAAATATTGCCAAATTAAAATTTCACCTTGAGTCCATAATAATGGTGGTAGCAAGTGTATGTATATACACGCTGAAAAATCTGTACTTTTTTGCTGTTTGGATGCAATTATAACGTTTTTGTAGCTTGTCGCAAAAGTAGTATACTTGTGTCCAAACACAATGTGTTTGCTATTCAATATTACATTTTGGAGACACAATGATTAATAGGTTGTAATATACGTTTCTGTGACCCAAATGTGGCCTTGTTTGTTGAAAACAAAAACATGACAGACAACAATGAAGCAGCAGATCTTCAATTCATGAAAGCACTGATTGCAGCCATATATATGGTTCCTGCAATATATTCCTTGGGTGGGTTTTTTCAGTGTGTAGGTATCATCATCAGGGCAGCATATATTATTCTCAAAATATTTATGTACTGACCCAAATAAATAATTATCCAAGAGTCCTTTAAGTAAATCTTGATAACAACCTTGTAACGAACAGGGTGGTATGAATTGCATTTCCATATAAAGTGACTGATAAGAAGGAAAGCAATATGTCTTTGTATTCTCCTGAATTACTTAATAATTGCCAGCAGTTTATCTTTGTTGCGTTGAGCCAAAATAGCTCTGAAAATTAAATATTCCCATCATAAGTAATCGCGTAAATTCCGGTAGCTCCGCAGAGAATAAAAGAAAGGCGTTAAAATGCTTTTGTTGCAAAAACCTGTGTTGTCTTTGTTGTTAACATGATAGATTGATTTTTGCTACTTGGCATTCTAAAGGTTTCCAACAGAACTCACAAAATTATCGCAGCCATAGAAATCACTTGCTGTCCCACAAGCAAAATCATATAAATACGAACAAGTACGAAACTCACTCGCAACCAGGCAACCGATCGTTGCCCAGCTACGCATTTGTCCAGATTTGTCCGGATGGATACTTTATTTCTAGCTAGCACACACATACGGTACTTGTGTGGCTATTGTTGTCGAAGGCCATGTTCAAGAGAGTACATAGAGATTGGTTGGAATATTTTGGTAGCTCAAGTAAAAGCCGCTGGATATGTCATAATTTTTGAGTGATTACCCTGTCGTCTTCTGGGCTTTGGTCCCCGTCTATGGTCTTTGCTATGCAGAGAACACCCACAGCGCATTTGAACTGATTTGTTTCTTTCCCACTCTCCCGTAAGTAACATTGTTGCTGGGTGGCTGTTGTTAGGAACGCATGACAATCGCTGTCTCCCACATGAAGTAGAGCCATTCAGTGCCCCCGCCTCCGAACAATGGTCGTTATTAACATAACAATACCGCTTTGGAGCGTTTTTGTTATTTTTGTTTGATTTACATGATTCTTTTGGCGTAACAGACAGACAAAAGCTTTTGAAGTTCCACCGCCTTTTGGCAGAAAAATGTCTGGTCATGATTATCGATTTGATTTTATTGGTATGAACGATTATATTCAAAAGACAATAGATGCGGTCATTTATTTCATCTCTGCCGAAGCGAAGAGGTAATTAGGGAGAGCACCTTAAGAGAATGTGAGAAGAGGTATCACTAGGACACCAATGAAAGACGGACGTGGTGCAGATTTAATTTGACTTAAAGCTTCAAAGTTAGCAGGATATTAGATGTCATACTATCTGGTCCACGGCAAACACAAATGGGAATAGGTGACTATAAAATCAGGGAACTACAAATATTTAATCATTCCCCATCAGTGAACTTATAAATTAAACTGGTGGGCTTAAGAGGTGTTGAATTCAGATGTTACTCTATCCCAGCGTTCCAGAAGATGATTTAGAACTTAGTTATATTCGTTCCAGACAAACTAATTTGTGAGCTGCACAAGCTAGTGTGATCATTCATCTGAACTGCCTGAATGTAGGTTAGGTTATATTAGGTACAAGTTGCTGCCCCTATTGACACACTGAGTCCCATGAGAACTGTTGTGAAACCACGGGACGTCACGCGCCGTTCTCATCTTTGAACCCTTAAATTGCCCTGGTGCGGCCGAGTGCGGCAACCATATGACACTCCAACCCGCTGTTCCAAGATGGGGAGTATATTTCAATTTATGCTCTGCAAAAAGCACTAAAGATCATACAGCATAACTGCCTGAATGTCTGTTAGATCCAAAAAAAATAAGACCTTACATACTCACCCAACATGCGGGGCTGAAGCATAGAGATGTTCGACGCTCTTGTCCTCCACTTCATCCACACAGCTGCTACAGTAATCATGAGCTGAAATTCCTAGTCGAGACGCATATTTGCCTGTCAAATATTGTCCGCTGTTCACAGCTACTAGCATAACAATAGCCTGACTAGGAGTGGATATCAAGATATTTGAACAATTCAGGATATAATTTGCACAGTTCTGCCTAGTGCTCCTGCCATTTGTGCTCCATCCCATCAGGGATTTGATTATCGGAGAACTTCGGTGTTAAGTATCAGCTTGAATGTAGAAAGGATGGAACAGGTAAGGTAGTCCATAGTCTCGCCAGCTCATTCGGCCTTTCATTGCCTTGAATGTTCTTCTGCCTTGTGCTACCATATACTATAGATTTCAAACTGCGCTGCAGTTTTTGAAGACAGGAATTCAAATTGCTGAGCATCCGGGCATTCAGTGTATATATTCACGAGGCGATGACGTTTCGTCCCTACCTCAGTGAATATTCATTAATTGTCATGATTTACGGCCTAGGAAGCTACAATAGAATAATAGCCATTTTTACTAGGTCTAGAGTACTCTAGAATATCCTCTAAAACCTACTTTTCCTTCTTATTTGGAGCCATCACTGTTGAACCCTAAATACCTTATATTTCTGGGTATGCGCCCCTTCTAGTTGACCCCTTCTGGTATATAAATGAATAGCCTTCTCTCAAACGAATCATAGATGTCTCACGCAGATATACGGAGATCTTTTAACATGGTTCCGTGACCACAGGAAATGGTGATCCAAAGCTAAGAATGTCTTAGGCGGATTGCTGATGTTGCCACCATTTGCCAAATTGATGCCAGGCGTTGTTGGATAAACCTCAAGGCCTCGGTTGTGCGGAAGATATTTGTGATAGTCGTCATTGGAATTCTCTGGACCTTTGTCAATAGAATCAAGTAAGATAATTTTCCACGTATCATCCACCAAATGACAATAGAACAACATTGGCCGGAAAACAGGTGAATAGAGCCGGAGAATTATCTTTGCAGATATGCCAATCGTATTCGGGTGACATTTTCAATAAACATAGGGCTCCTCTTTATTGATGCTATCCATATTGTTATGTTTGACACTGATCTACGTCTGTAGAAGGTATATTACATTGTTCTTCAGTCAAATTTCTCTACCCAGAGACAATGGTCCAATAAAAGGAAGCTGATGGTTCCTGATAAACATAAAGAGCTCAGCTTTCTCCGGATTAGGTTATGTTGACATTGATAGCTCTTATACATGAGAACATGTTTTCGATACCTGCTCTGCCACCTAGCATACCTTTCGACGATGGCAACCTGGCCTTGTGACGGAAAAGCTTCTCAAACCCCCGTTCGGAACCGGTGTATAACTGTGGGTTCCAATCAGTGGGTATAAAATTAGAAAATGCACAGCTCGTTGATTGTAAGAATATCTTCTCTATCTCTTCATGGAATGCAACGGGGAGGAAGTATTTGTTTTTCTTTTGTTACCTGGTATGCATCCCTTCTGGTCCGTCATATCTGGGATATGGCAGTATAAGTTTATCTCAAAGGTAGACGTGAGTGTCTTGTAACCCACTTCTCAGGTGGATTGCATCAGATCCCTTTAAATCGCACCGCGACAATAGGAGCTGCTCAGCCAGCACTAAGAATGTCTTAGGTGGATTGCTGATGCTTTCGACATTTGCCGGCACAGTAAATATAGTTTTAATAGGTAGGAGGATAACCCCAAGGCCCTCGCTGCCGGTTACACATCAATGCCAATATCTGGGCCTTTGTGAACAGACTAACGTAAATGAATTTTTCGAAACCTGCGGACAAACCCTAGAGCAATATCGGGCGGAAAACTGCTTTGTATATCACATTACCTACACGCTGAAAAATCTGTATATTTTTGCTTTTTTGATGAAAATTTCACGCATTTGTAGCTCGCTGCAAATATATTATACGTGTGTCCTAACACATTGTGTTCGATATTCAATATACATAACATGTTTGAGACGCAACGTTTAATAGGTTATAACATATGTTGTTGTGATTAAAATGTGGCTTTGATTGTTGAAAGCTGCTTAAAACAAGAGCATGAGAGACAACAAATAAACAAGAAGCTGCAGTTCTTCAATTCTTGAAAACAATGCTTGCAAGCATATACATGGTTCCCGCAATATGTTGCTGAGGTCGATTTTTGTTAGCGTGCGTAGATCAAATCATTTATATGTTTGTCATTGATGATCACGAAATATCGACCTTCATGCGATTAGTCGTACCGTTTCGGAGTTATAGGCATGCTTATGTTTTTCGTTGGGGATCATGTAATACCATACTTAAGGCGATAAAACACACCGTTTAGGAGTTATATCCATTTTTTGTTTGTCATTTGTGGCCGTGCAATGGTAGTGTGCGCGAATTTTGTACAAGAGAACAAGGATTTGGTCCCTGCTCTGAACACCTTAAATTTCTTTCGGTGGCGGTCACCTCGCTTAGTGACGGCAAATCTTACTTAGCCATGAAAACGCTTCTCAAGATACCATTCACAATCGGTGTAAAACTGTAGGTCCCAATCAGTGAGTGTAAAACTACATCGCGCACTGCTCACTGGTTGTATGAAGCTCTCCCCAATCCCTTCATGGGATGTAATGGGAAACCATGTTATGTTCATTGGTGATCACGAACTACCGCCCTTTTTGCCATTAGACGCGCTGTTTAGGAGTTATGGCGTTATTATTTTTGTCGTTGGTGATCAGGAAATACCGCCATTTTGAGTTTGTAAGTGGGAATCACGAAATTCCGTCCTATTGCGATTAAATGCACCGTTTGGGAGTTATAGCCGTTTAGAAGTTATGGGAATCGCGGAATTCCGTCCTTTTGCGTTTAAACGTACCGCTTAGGAGTTATAGCCATTTGAAATTTGTAGGTGGGGATCACGAACTATCGTCCTTTCTGCGATTTGATGTACCGTTTAGGAGTTATGAGCTTTTTTGGTTGGCGTTGGCAATCCTCCGACAAGAGTTTAACTGAGATACATAGATTTCTCTAGTGTGTAGAACAGTTTTCGTTGTACCCAGAAGACGGTGATGTCACTGTCAGTTGGAAAAGGTTTCGGAAAATATTGATCCTTGGTAGTGTTTTCCGATAGAGACGGGTAGATTAAGAAAATTCATGGTGGTTATGTTCGTTTATCTTATGTTAATTTTCCTGTATTTTACTTTTCAGATAATAAATACAAATCGACATAAAAGGACCAAATGATCGTAGACCGTATGTATGTTCGCTGGAGCAGTTGAAAACGTATCTCCATTTCTGCACAAAAAAAATCGTCTTCAGCGACGAGCCCCCTTTTTTGATGAACAGGGTCCACTGTCTGTCGGATTTATGACGACAAAGATCCACATAAGGGCACCTAAAGTCACTGTTTGGTGTGGATTGAGGGCCGGTGGCATCATCGGCTGTACTTCCTCCAAAACGATGATGACATTGTCACCACAGTAATTACAGACCCCTACCGATCGAAGATAATCAATTTATTTTCGCTAATATTTTATGATATGAATATCAACGTCCATTAGGATGACGTAACATACCACACAGCTGATACCACAGTGGGCATTCTGCACGAGCGATTTGAGGGCGTGGTTATCACATGCAGATGCGGCTTCAACTGGCCACAAGATCATGTGATTTGACCACGTTGGACTTTTTCGCGTGGGGTTTCCTTACGTCACAGGCATAAACCAATAAGCCATAAACGACTGGTGCCCTTAAAGCCACATCAACCAAACTCAGCCTGATCTATGTGCCAGAATCATCGATGTGACTTCGCGCCATCCAGTGAAGGCTCGGTGGCCATTTGAACGATGTCATATGCCGCGTATGATGTCTTTAGTAGATCTTTTAAACAAAAGCAATCACTGATGGGTCACACGTTTAAAATTGTTATATTAAATTTTAACATCTTCATACCTATTGGAAAGCCCTATAACGTTTCTGGAGTGTTCATAATTTGGGGTTTCCGAGATTATTTGTCTCATTCGCAGTTCCATTGAAAGATTAGGTGGCCCAGAACTTTTTGGTTTTATTGTCTTTTTTACGACCAATTTATAATATTGCTGGCCTCTGAGACCTCTGATTTTGAATGACATTTTCATATAACTTGTATCCAAGTCACAGCTACTACAATCTGAACAAGTATTATCTCCATAAAATTGTGGACGAGCCTTTGACAAAAATAAATTACCAGAAATATTCCTCCTCAACACTTGCAAGCACACAAAGAGTACCTGTTGTTAACTTCATTCCAAACATCTGCACAAAGGAAAAACAAAATTAAGATGTCCACCACGTTGCGGTCACTATGACTTAGCTTTTTCATTCTTCGCAAAAACCACTGCGGTTTCGATCCCACGCCGGGTTTTGGGATGTTCAGATGGAATTTTTAAAAGGTACTAAACTGCTAAATACCAATATTGAACAGAAAATTACCACAAATATATGGCAGATTGAACCCAAACCACAGCTATAATTGCGGTCTTCAAGCATAGCCGAGTCAAATATGCTGTGGCATCTTTGTCCACGCAACTAAGGAGCGATAGAGAGCAAAGCTCCTGCTGGCCTGAAGGGAGAGAGCAAAACGAACATCGAAACCACAGCGACCAGAAAATTACTTGTTCTAATCCTCGATCGTTTACTTGCTAATAATGTGGCCGTAAAATTGTATATTATTTCCGCCTGTAACAAGGATGTTCATAGATGAGAGAATAAACCAAACATTTTTGTAACGCTACAGGAGTGGATACAGAGAGTTTTTTTGTTAAGGAGTAAGAAGTTCAGCTAAGAGTTACAAACAATTAACACCAGAACCGCAAATCTCAACAGGACATTGGCTGTAATTGTTAAGGACTTTAACAAGACATACCTGTGTATTTGTGACGGTGACAATTTACTTTAAGATTGGGATCTACCTCTCTCTCATTCTCTCTCTATCTCTCTCTTACGCTCTTCATGTATTTCCTTTTATTTTCATGAAAATGTAGTAGTTGTATAGTAAGTTATTTTAGCTTCATCCCAGTGTGTGGTCAACAGAAATACGGAAGTATATGCTCGTAGTCAACTACGATAGCACATGCTACGAGGGCAGTATGGAAATATTATACTACTGGCAAAATTCAAATTAACTAAAACAGATGTGACATTTGGTATGTGGGTCAATATATTCAGCAGAACAACTAAAAACTGTATTTGGGTAACAGAAACCATATACCGTGATTAGAAAAGAAATTCAACAATTATTAATATAATTTCGAAAATAATTAATTGAATTTTCATGATCTATTCCAAAATTCAATTTGAAATCCAAAATATGGCTATTGAAGTTTAACAGACAATTGCTATTTAGAAGACATCAATTTATTTTCAAAGACATCAATTGAAATTTCAATCAAAGACATCAATTAAAATTTAAGTCACGTCAATGGATATTTAAAACACATCAATTGAAATTCGAAAGACATCATTAAAATTTAAAGTTCGTCTGTTGAAACTTAATCGATTTCATATATTAGGTTTTTAAATTTCAAATGATGTCTCTCAAATTTCTATTGATAGATACAGTAGATACATTCTAGGAATTTTGAATGGTCTTTCCTCATATAACAATGCTGTCAAAAACACTTGAGAATTATGTTTTTCCTAATAATACACCCACAAAAACCCCGAATTAGCCTTAACCGAATTTATTGGTTGTCACAACCACATTAGATGTCAACATATTCGAATGAGAGGCTGTCACAACCGCATTCCGGGTTGTTACAACCGCATTCGAGGTTGTCACCACCCCATTCGTGGTTATCACAACCGCATTCGAGGTTGTCACAACCGATTAGATTTTGCGTCAACCGAATTTCTGTTGTGGGGACTAAATTCAGTCATGACAGCCTCAATTCGGTTGTGGCAACTTCAATTCGATGGCAGCAACCGAATTTACGGTTGCTACAACTTCTTTTCAAACAAATAGTTCTATGAGTGTATATAAGTATATTCTTCCCAATGGCATTTTGTTGTTACGGTTATCCCAGTTATTATACTACTATCCCAGATATTTTATAGTTATCGTTCAAAAAACGTAAGAAAGGAGGTAGAAAATACATTTCCAAGTTAAAAATGGTTGGTTCTTTTGGAATAATAGATAATTTAGGAAAGCACAGATGTTTGAAATAAAACTGTGTATAGAAGTGTAATTAAATCCGGATCGACACCCTTAGAGTGGGGATATCACGTCGCGTTACTCAAAATTACAATAAGTGTACACTAAAGTTGTACGAGTATACCGAGTTAGATTAGCTGTTTGTGGCAGTCAATAAACGGCACACATAGACTTTTTAATCCATTGTGATACCACGGGCTAACCCGATTAAGCGCTAGCCTCACTGGAGAATCATTTAGTTTGTTCCAAGAAGCTCAAGCTCCTGTCTCTGTCTCTTTGAGTTAATTTTCCCAGGTCCTTAAATAAGTAGGATACTATGCTACCATCCTCTTGCCGGCTAGTAGTGGACACGTTCACACAAGATTTTCAATAGATTGCTAGCATTCCTTATCGTTACAGCTTCCACAGAAACAATTTGCCCTAACTTTTAGTCTCACCGCATTTCTACCAATTATTTGCTGTCCCGTCGAAATTAAAAAAAGCATTAATATCTTAGGCCTAGCTGGAGACAGAAGGTCCATGGACCGTCTATATTCTATGAATTATATAGTGTCCCGTCAAAACTGAAACAAGCATTAATGAGAAAGTCCCTAGACCTTTGGCCAGATTTATCTTACGCCTATATAATCCGTGCAATGTGAAAAAAGCTTCCTGTAACATTATACGGGAGCCATATATATGTTTGGAGCATCCATATACTTACGAGCAAGCACAGTTTTCATGACTTGAACATCTATTGTTTTTTGTTTCTCTGTTTTCTGTCACGTTATTGCTTTTGTCAGTTTTCAACAAACAAATTTGTTACCCATATTAGGGCCACAAATTTTAATATAACTAGTTGTGGCCCAAATGTGGCTTTGTTTGTTGAAAACTGCTGAAAACTCAAACGTGTCAGACAACAAAGAAACAAAAAAATCAATGAGTGTTTGAATTCACGGGCGATGTGCTAACACCTTTTTGTTACACGGTACCTGTTCGATTTCTATGAACCCATTAGTAAATGTTACACTGGAAAATAAAATAAGAATAGTTTTGTGCCGGAGGCCCTTTGGCAATTGCACTTTCTTTTTTATTGCGTCTGCTTTAACATTAGATGGAATATTGTTAAAATAAATAAAGCAATATTTAGCTCATTGAAATAATTGTTGCTGTTTTGTCATAAACAGAGTGACGACAAAAAGTATTGAATAGTATAGACAACTTATTGCACTCTTTTTCCGCTCTCTATGTAAAGAGTCTGAGTAAAAGATTATAACGAGTCTTATACTCTTTATAGAACATGTCAATATAAATGCACCATTACGACAATGCTGTTACATAAAACACTACAAAAATCATAAATATTTCAAAAGGCATCAATGTTTCATATCAAAATTATGAATGGAACAAGTTATGAGAAATAGAGACTAATACGATATGAATCATTCGCCAGATGTCGCCAGTGCTTTTGAGTCATACAATTCATTCCATGGGTTCTCTATACTATTCAATACTCTTTGGCGACGACAACCTGCTTGTTTGTTCGCTGCCGCTACATCAATACCATCATACTTATTTTCAGGCAGTGACTATTGTTGTACAACAACCAAGTATGTGATGCTAACGCTGTGGGTTGTTTGCATGTGATCACTTTGATAGATTGCCCTACCCGTGCCTATAGATGTTAACACATCAAAAAGCACCAGTCCATCAATTCATGAAAACAATTTTGGGACACATTCCTGCAATATGTTGCTGGAGTCTGTTTTTAAAGTGTAGTTATGGCGACACTATTGAGTTGTCTGTCATTAAAACCTTCTCAAAAAATAGTTAGAAATAGGTATAAAACTGTGGGCCCCAATCACTGCGTGCAAATCTGGAAAGCGCAAAGTTCACTGACTGTGTAAAACTCTCCACATTCCCTTCACGGAATGTAATGGAAAACTATTTAAATGACAGAATAATCAAAAACCCGGGAATTTGAGAAAAACCAGCTATCGGTTGTTAGGATAAAGTGGCATTTATGAAAACTCGGTTGTTGAAATTTGATTTAAGCTTTGAATAGTAGGACTTTAAACATCTACACGCTGAAATATTTGCCTTTTTTGTTGTGTGGATGCAAATATAACGTGTTTGCAGCTTGGCGCAAATATAGTATACTTGTGTCTAAACACATAGTGTTTGCTATTCAATATAACATGATTGGGACACAATGATTAATAGCTTATAATATATGAATTTGTTTGTTGAAAACTGCTGACAACAAAAATGTGGTAAACAACAAAGCATCAACTAGCAGCAAATCTTCAATTTACGATAACAATGCTTGCAAACATGTACATGGTTCCTGAAATATATTCCTGGGGCCTTTATTTTTCAGCGTGTATGTCTTTTCTACTTTTCCTTTTGAAATAAAATATATTTTTCCTATAGGAAAAAATTGTAAAATTAAAATATTTTTTTATTTTACTTAGACAATTTTCGATCTAATTTAAATTCTCACGGAAAAGATTCAAATAATTTTTTTCTTTTGAAAAATATAAATTTTGGTCAAAAGATCCTGTGGATCCGGCAAGAAAAAGTCGATTGTTCGTTGAAACCCGGCGGTTAGTTGATGTGCAAATAACCGGTACACCAATTTCCGGTTTAGGTATTTGATTACACCAAACATAATAGAATTTGTTGATGATTTCCCTAGCTGTATTGATTTCACAGCTTTTGCCACAATTAATGCGCCACCCTCGTTTTTGACGCCAGATCGCAGCGTTGCTAATTGAGCTGTTACGCACATATTTACTCACTTTCGATGCGATTGTTTATTGTCACTATCGAAAGAAGGCGACACTATTGATGGAATTTCTTGTTCGTCATCTACAGCATTGAATATACTTTTTGTAATCTTGGCCCACCTAATGGGCGAGTTGTTTGTCACTTCAACTTGGTCATTGTACGCTCGTCTCTGTGTGGTGCTGTTTGCTCCTCAAGAGTTGACTTCAAATCAATGAAGTCATCAAACCAGTGCCATGATCGATTTTCAACGCACATTTTCCGAAAAATCTGCTTGCATTGCTGTTTCTGCTGCAATATCCTGCCAAGGCGTTGCCAATGCGTTTAGCAGCGCTCGCATCCAAATAAACCTATTTTCGCCACAGTTTCCAAATTACGAACTTCCTCAGCAAGTCAATGTTTACCTTTTGGCCGTGATGGAATTAACAAAATACGAAATACAGACAGACATCTCTCAACAGGAAAACAAGGAGCTTCCATTTCACATGTTTGCCGTTTGGATTGGCCTTTGCGATGGCATACAATCTTCATCCTATGCAATTAAATGTGGCCGGCCAGGCCATTCGCTTTGCGTCAACATGAGGTGGAACCGTCTCAGACATCATCATATCTCCAAAAAAAAAATTTAAAAGAAGATGTTTTCTCTATTGGTTTCACATATCGAAATCGTTAATGTGGCGTAGCAATTCATTAGAGATAGTTAAGTTTTATTCGGCTGATGATTTTAGCGAACAGGCGTTTGCGTGAACATTTAGGGGCAATTGAGTGCCTTAAGTGGACGCTAACTGGATAATAATTATGTGTTGAATGAATGAATAAGTTATCAACCATACCATGGGAAACAAACTGAATACAGAGAAGACATAGTAGATTTGTAATGAATTATGAAGCCATTTCAATTGCCTGCCAATAAACGTTAAATAAATAAAATTAGCAACAATTTCATACACTTGTGATGTGTATCTCTTTAGAAGTACTTATATAACTGTTGCGTGTAATATAATTTTGTAATAATTTCCGGAGAGTTTTTATGTTACAAGACAAGAGACTGTTTGGAATAACATGGGTTTGCAACACATTGTGTTTGTAAATAAGAATACTATATTTGCGACAACCTACAAACACGTTCTATTCGCATCCAAACAAAAAAAAAGAGAAATTATTTAGCCTAGGGACAGCGGCAGAGAAGGTCTCAACTTCCTTTTCATCTGCTCAAAAGGGAAAGTCATCAATGCTCTCATTACTCGATTTGCGGGCACGGTCCCTAACATCACAATGCCCCGTGATAACACCAATACGGAGGCAGGCATTATTCTTGCTCAATTAAAGTAGCGACTAGGTCCGGTTCTAGTCCGTTATTGGACCATACTGCTTTGAAAACGAAGCTGGTCAAGCACTGACTGTTACATGTGGTCGATACAGCTCGTGAAACATATCCATTTCTGCATGAGACTCTCAAGTTTAGGGCATCCGAATTGCTCCCCTAGATCATGTGATTTAGTACCATTGAATCTCTTTCGATGGACTTAGTTGAAGACAAAAATTTAGGCCAATGAGCCCATATACAATCGTGTATTGAAAAAGGAGATTCAAAATTCCATCACCGAAATTCAGCCACGCTAATGACAAAGGCCCTGGAAATTTTCGGAAAAAAGTGCGTATATGCCGGCAAAGCAGTGTAGATCATTTGCTGGATGTGACATTCGATACTCTGTCGTTTATGTTTCAATAAAACAAAATATAGTGGAATAAACTGCATTTTCTATGAAATGAAAATTTTGGGATAACCTTAAGAAATAAAAGAGATAGAACTTAAGTATGTGAGGGATCACCAATGAGTGAGTTCTTCGTTTTCTTTATTTGCTGCAAAGTAAATCATTATCATTTTGGGATAAATTAAAGTTCGTTTACACCCAAAGATTTCTTCTGGGCCAGGTAAAACAGTGAAATATCGCGTCCATAACCTTAGCATTCTCTGTACATATGCCCCTAAGTTTTCGTTGGTATATTTTCAGGAGGGGATCACTGAGCCGTAACTATTGCTTCGGCAACAATTGAATTCTGAATTTTCGAGCAAAATCGTCCTAAGCGATGAAGCTTATTTTTACCTTGATGGCTTTGTTACTTGATGGCAAAATTACAAAATTTTTGGTTTAGATAACCCTCATGTGATTGTCGCTTAACAAATGCATCTACAACGTGTCGGTGTGGATTTTGTGCTGAAGACATCATTGGGACATACTCCCTTGAAAACGAAGCAGATCAAACAGCGACTATTACTGGTGCTCGAAACCGCGACATGGTACCGGAGTTATTTATGCCTATATTGAAAATTGATGTGGACGACATGTGGTCTCAATATAGCGGTATGAGATCCCATAAAGCTCTTGAAACATGCACACTGAAAAATCGGTCCATTCTGTTGTTTGGGTGCAACTATAACATGTATGTAGCTTGTCGCAAATATAGTATACTTTTGTCCAAACACCTTGTATTTGCTATTCAATATTACATGTTGGAGACACAATGATTAATAGGTTATAATGCATGTTTTCGTTACCCAAATGTGGGTATGTTTAAAACTGCTAAAAACAAAAGCGTGACAGACAACAAAGAAACAAAACAACAGCAGATATTCAATTCGTGAAAACAATGCTTGCAAACATATACATGGTTCGTGGCATATGTTGGTGGGACCGTTTTTTCCACCGTATATAGTACATATATTTTTTGAAGGAGACTCTCTTGTTTCGGAGAATGGGCTCTGGAATTGGCTCCATAGGTCATGTATTATATATACACCATTGCATTTCTTTTTATGGGCCTAGTTGAAGGCAAAGATTTATGTCAATAAACCTACATTCACCAGTGTATTGAAGGAGGACATTCAACGTTACATCACCGAAATTCTGTCACACTAATGACAAAGGTCCATGCATACCTCTATCCTAAGTACCTTATCTGTAAATACAAAATACACTTGAAATACAACTGTGTTTTCTATTTAAATCAAATTTTGTATAAATTTTGGGACAGCATTTAAAAATGTGTTGCCTCCCAAAAAAGAGAGAGACAACGTGCCAGTGAGACAACGGGTTGGTCGAAGTGACGAAAATATCGCTGCCCTTCAGTCGTCCTTAGCAAACGATCCAAATCAGTCGATATCGCGGCGTTCTCAAGAACTGGGCATCGCTAAGACCACTTTATGACGAATTTTGCGTAAAGATCTTGGTTTACACGCATACAAGATCAAGCTAACTCAAGAATTGAAGCCGATGGACCATTTTACGCCACGTACGTTCTCCGATTGGGCTCTGGAGAAGATGCGCCAAGATGATGAATTTCATCGCAAAATCATCTTCAGTGGCGAAGCTCAGTTTTGGCCCAATGGGTTCGTCAATAAGCAAAATATGCGATATTGGTTTGGTGAAAATCCATATGTGCTTCATGAATATGAATCACCACTTCATCCACAAAAAATAACCGTTTGGTGCGGTTTGCATGCCGGCGGCGTCATTGGGTCAAATTTTTTCGTCGACAGTAACGATCTTCAAGTTACTGTGAATGGCGATCTTTATCGCGCCATAATTACCGATTATTTTAGCCCCGAATGAAAAACATGGACTTGGACGACATGTGGTTTCAACAGGACGGTGTCAAAAGCCACACAGCACACGTTACAATCGATTTATTGAAGAGTAAGTTTGGTGGGCGTGTTATCTCAAGAAATGAACCAGTCAATTGGCCGCCTCGTTCGTGCGATTTAACGCCTCTAGACTTTTTTGCTTTGGGTTACATCTATTAATTGGTCTATGCCAACAAGCCGACGACGTTGGAAGAACTCAGAGCCAACATTGAACGCGAAATAGCGGCCGTTACGGCCGAAATGTGTGACCGGGTCATCGAAAATTAGATCCAACGAATCGACCGCTGCGGACGTGCCCGCGGTGGCCATATGAACGAAGTCGAGTTCCATTCATAAATGTTTTGATTGTATTTCAAGTCGATCATAAAGTATCTCAAATGGTTTGCGTTTTATTTTAAAAAAAAGTTGTCAGTCCTTGTTGAAAACCCCTTTATAAATATTGGCTTTAGGCATCAAACAAGCTTGAACATACCTTTTTCGTTGCGTGTATTAGTTATTGGTTAAATTTGTTTCTCTATTTATTTTGATACTGTCAGAAGGACTAAGAAAGTGACAGCAATAGTCCAGAGTTTTCAATATATGTGAAAAACATACATTTTCTTACACCCAGTTGGTCATTCTCCAAAGATGTGTGAGCTTTTAAATGACGTTTATGAAACTCTCCCATATTTTCATTAAAATTTAGAACTTTTGAATTGTATTCCTATTGTTTTACTCATATGCACATATACTGTTGAATATTGTGATACATCAAAAGTGTTTATCAATAATTTACATATGATTTATACATTTCCCTCACATATTCATTTCCCACAATACCCCATATCAGACATACTCGAGCACCAGGAATAATTTCCATAATTTGACATTGAATAATGGTCCGACATCAAAGTCACTAGTAGTAGTAGCACCAATGAATGGCACATCTCGATATTTGGAGTATAATCGTGCGCGTAAGCGTTCTTGCATTCACAGGGAGCGTTTTGAGCGCGGTGGTTGATGGGTTTGGTGCTTTCCATGTGATTTATTTACCAAATCAAATGCAGTTTCGTAATGCATTTTAGCTATGCTCACATACCGATAGATATCGCTAGATTGGTTGTTGTTCTTATAAAAATATCTAAGCAATTATCGAATGACGTTCGGTCTGCCGGAATGGGTTAAACATGAAATTAATGATGCGATTAGATGAAGACGAAGAAGTGCAGCAGTAGCGGTGCATGGGCGGCATGAGATGTTTCTCTCTGCGACAGTAGTGAGTCGTTTGAAAGTTCCTAATCGATTTACCACAAGTTTTTTATTTTCTTGGCTTTTTCAGCTGCATGTAGCAGGAAACGAAAACATAATTGGAGATGGATGCAATAACTGGTGTAACAATGGCAATGACGTGACAATGACAGTGTCATTTTGGGACTGTGGCAGCTACCACGTGCCATCGGAAGTTAAGCTCTTTTGCTTGGGTACAAAGAAAACGAAGAAAACGACAGCATTTAAACGGAAAATCAAATTGGAATTTCCGTTTCCTTACGATGATAACTAACACGATACCGTTACAGCGAATTTTTCGTCTTCCATCTTTATCTAGCTTCCGTTGTCTTATTATTTCGGACACATTTGATCTGGTTGTAATCGATTTTAATTAAATTACCCCGGACATTTTTCGCCTTTATTATCCCGTATATCGATACTCGTTCATCGAAATATTTCTCTCGAAGCAGGCGAAGGGGCGTTAAGGTGTCTTTGAATGCAAAGTAAACGAGAGAATAGAATAGGGAGGTGTCTTTGAATGCAAAGTAAGTGCATCGCGGTCAGAGGGTACAGACATGTGCCTATTGGCGCTTTGACACCTAAACGCGTGAGTTATCAGCGTAAACATCACACCACAAAAGGTGCGCTAATCCATGACAGTCAATCATCGAGACGAAACATAACATGCCACATTCAACCCTAATCAACTTATCTATCGGCGTGCAACAATAGGCCCTCCTCTGCATCATTACAGGTGTAACACCATAAAGATGTTAATTTTACGTGCATTCCTTCGTACAAACACATATGAAATGTACATCTGTATACAGGTATAAACTAACAAACATATCCATTGTAGTACCTTGAAATTGTACGGCGAATGCTTGAGAGATTAAATCAACATAAGCGAAAGGATATCAAATTAACAGGGAAGTGTTAAAGAGGCGCTGTGCTTTCAATAGAAATAATCGATATTTTATGTGGAACAATAAATTCGTTAGGGTTAATCACAGAGAGTTCTTTGGTGGAAGAAAATGTATCGGTCACAAAAAGATCACACGTCATATATGTTGTACCACTAATCTTTCCGCTGCGTATGTCTATCATGATTTTTCAAAATGTCAGCCACGAAGTAAATCCTATATCGGGGTATGAAAACAACAAGAGAAAACAAGGATATTTGTTATCAAAAATACCTTAAAGATAATAACAGGCGAGTTGCCTAATTAGTTTGAAACTAAAGGCTGGTACTAAAACGAAAAATATTAAGCAACCTCGAAATTTGCCAAAAAGATAACCGTGCTGACGACTATAATTTTTTTATTTTTTACAATACAAATCTCTTTCTTTAAGTTGACAAAGTTGGCAACAACATTGATCGTTTCTTCCCACATTTTGATTGGTCTTTAAATATTTGCTAGAAATATTAAATTGTTGCTAGATACATGTTGCTGGTATTTCGTGCGATCAACTTAATGTTATTTAAGTAGGTGGCCTCAAACAACCCAGAGGCGACAAGTGTCTTACAAAATGAGGATAACATATTTCTCCATCCGGCTCAATATTCAGCTTTCCTACACGCTCAAAAAATAAGGCCCCAGCAATATGCAACCAACCAAAAGGGTGCAAGACAGTACGCTGTCTAGCACACTTAGGCTAAAGAAGCCGATTGTGATACCTGCAGTTTTCTCCATAGCAACTATTGACTAGTCGTCCAGCCAATTTGCCCTTTCAACAAATTTGTGTATAAGTCCTACAGGAATATCCTGTAGGGCTACGGTGCTAACTAGATGTGTTCCGAATATCCTACTTCTCAGTCCTGCCAGAGCAGGGCAACGCAAGAGAAGGTGTTTCGTCGTTTCCTCGTCCTCTTCGATGCAGCATCTACAGAGAGTGGAGTTTTTATGTCCCAATCTTAGGGCGTGTTTTCCTACAAGACAATGTCCCGTAAGTCTTCCTATCATTGTGGATAACCTGCCTCTCGGCAAGTTAAGTAGTTGCCTAGTCCTCGTCCTGTGCACCTGTCGCCAGCGGACCCTGGCTTGTTTGCAAGTTGAAGTAAGTCTCCACCTGTCCTTGAACATATTATCGGCCCACTGACTGATCTGCAAACGGCAGGTAGAGATTGGCATACTAACACCTTCTTTTGCCGGAAGAACCTGTGCCGTAGTGCCCTGTCTAGCTAACGCATCCGCTACGCAATTGCCTAGAATGTCGCTGTGTCCCGGTACCCAGATGAGCCTGATGTCAAAATACTCTGTTATCACCCTAAGTGATGAGTGGCATTCTTACACCGTCAGGGATGTAGCCCCAACAACATACTGCAGGAAACATGTATATGTTTGTCAGCATTGTTTTCATGAATTGAAGATCTGGTGCTTGTTTGTTTCAATGGTGTCTGTTGCGTTTTTGTTTCAGCAGTATTCAACTAACAAAGCCCCATTTGGATCACAAAAGGACTTATTATAACTTGTTAGTCATTGTGGCTCAAACATGTAATATTGAATAGCAAACACAATTTGCTTGCACACATGTATTCTATATTTCCCACGAGCTGCAAACACGTTATTTTTGCATCCAAACAACCGAAAAACACACATTTTTCAGCGTGTCCTCCAGTTCGTAGCACCAAGCTCTCGCAGGCAATATTCAACCTGGTCTTTCCAGCAATATTCCACCCGGTGTTTCGTGCCTGGCGTGCCGGGTCTTTCCTGGTCTGACCGTCGGTGGTGCAATGGTTAGTGTGTGCGACTCTTGTACATGAGAACGTGGGTTCAATCCTGCTCAGACCACCTTACATTTCTTTCGACGTCGGTCACCTCGCTTAGTGATGGCGACACTATCGAGTACTTAGCCAAGCCATGAAGCTACCCCAACTACCGTTCGGAACCGGTGTAAAACTCTAGGTCCAATCAGTGAGTATGAACCCTAGAAATCGCATATCTCATTGATTTCCAGCGAAGTCTTGGCCGTCCTATTAATCGACGTCCTTCGAGTACGTGTTTGAATAGCTTTCGCAGTGCTACATTCTGATCCATTCTACTGACATAATTACGACGATTTCGAGATACATATTGTACAGCTCGTGGCTCAAAAGTCGTCGATGCTCGCCGTTTCCTTTTGTAGGACTATACATAGCATTTTCTCTCGAAGACTCCCAGTGATGTTTCATCAGCGTGCGGTCCAGGATTCTGCATTATAAACCAAGACAGGTTGTATGTGACTATGGTATAGTTTGATCCTCGTTTCTCGAGAGAGGGTTTTACACGCTGAAAAATCTGTCTTTTTTTGTTGTTTGGATGCAAATATAACGTGCGTTGGAGCTTGTCTCAAATATATTGTGCTTGTGTGTAAACATATTGTGTTTGCTATTCAATATTACATGTTTCAGACTCAATGATTAATATGTTATAATATATGTATTTGCGACCCAAATATATATGTGTTTGTGATACAAATATAGTTGTGTTTGTTGCACTGTTTATACTCTCTCAAGAGCAAGAGAATAAAAGAGGGACAATGAGAGAGTCTGTCTTGTTATTGTGTTTCTGTATGTTTTGCATTATTCTGTCAGTCAGTGATTCATAAATATTCCTGAATGTGCGTGTAAATTGCAGATAAAGTCAGTGTTTCTTATTTTGGCTGATGTATTGCGTTTTAATTTCACGTATTCAGTCGTCAATGGTTCATTGGACAGAGGATATCAAAAGCGCTTGATCAGTGAAAATATGCAATGCTAGTAAATGTAAAAATTACCGTTTTAAATCTTTTAATTTTTTGTATTAATTATTTATAAATGTGGATTTATATTAATAAAATTAATTATAATAAATAACACGTATATATATTTCAAAGAATACTTCGTTTCTAAATATTATTATGTTTGGAAGGAAATTCGCATATGCTTCCACGTAAAAGCATGCATGTTTGTCAGTAAATATGCTACTGTTTGCGTTTAAATACAAGTGAGTTTGGGACTTGCAAACATATGAATGTTTGAAGTGTGTTCCAAACATGTACATGGTTCCTGCAGAATATGTTTGGGAGAATATGTAACAGATGCAGGGAGAATATGTTACTCTGAAAAGCTTGCTTAGCCCGAAATAACACCTGTTTTCAAGCACAATTCTTCGTTTGATTTCTAGGCTGATATTTTTGCGTCTGTTCACGGCAGATTTGATGGAAATAAATTCGTCAACTACCTCGAAATTATAACGGCTATCAACATTCACCCTTTCATCCAATCGGGTGGATGTTCTGCTTGTCGAAACCATTAATTTTGTCCTGTCCTCGTTTACTACCAAACCCAGGTTTGTTGATTCCTTCTCAATCCTCAAGAATACTGCAGTTGCTTCTCGTAGATTTCGCCCAAATGATGTCTAAAGCATCAGCATACGATAACAGCATGTGACATTTGCTGCTTATCGTTATTTTGTTGTACGTGTTGACTGCAGCATTTCTCACAATGATCTCAATTAATATGTTGAAGAGGGGTATCGCCCCTCTTGGGTTGGTTGAAAACTAACGGCCCTAGCAAGATATTGCAAGAAATATGTTTATGTTTGCAAGGATTGTTTTCGTGAATAGAAGATTTACTGCTTTCTGTTTCTTTATTGTCTGTAAGGTTTTTGTTAACGGCAGTTATCGACAAACAAAGCAATATTTGGGTCACAAATACATATATTATAACTTATCAATCATTGTGTGCCAAAAATGTTATATTCAATAGAAAACACAATGTGTTTGACACAAGTATACAATATTTGCGACCAGCTATAAGCACATTATACGTATTTGCATCCGAACAATAAAAAAAACACAAATGTTTCAGCGTGTACCATTCAAATTTTGTGGGGTTCTTATTTTGCGATATTTTGGAAATCATTTAAAACCGATTATTCTCTCTCTCTCTCTCTCTCTCTCTCTCTCTCTCTCTCTCTGTCACTTGTGTGCCAAAAGTGTTTTCAGCTGTATTGAGTTCTTTATTTAATTAATTCCCACAATACTTAATTATCAGTAGTAGGGAATCGCGGTAGAAAATAGATGGAAATATTCTTCACTAAACGCCTGTCCAGATTGACTATTGTTAGGAAAGATAATAGACTGCCTGTAATAAATTGATTGTAGCGCTTTGATCGCGGACGCCTATCGGCAGCCACTGCTCGGACATTTCCCTCAGAGTGTTCCGCTATTAATACGCTCAAATTAAGATTAAAATGTTTAAATTAATAACCAGACTTAAATACACCGCTAGAACACGAAATTTACATACCAAAAATACCAACAACTTAAGCCTCTCGTAAGCGACTACCGAATTGAAAACGTTTCTTCTTCATCATTTCTCCCCTGCATACAAAACACATAAGCAGCAGATAACGCCAAAGTGTCAAATTAGTTGTTTATCTTAGAAAACCTTACCTCTGTATGTATCTTTCCCGCTGGGTGGGGGGAATGAGGTACCGCATTAAATTTGTTTAAGAAGGCAAGAAAATAATCCCATAAAGATAGTGATTTTATATAAAATGATTAATTTAAATAGAAAGAGAAAAATACACATATCGTAGGTAGATCACAGTTACCAGATGTGATTAAATGACTTCCCATCATGGTTATAACTGCTGTAATGAATCTGCATTTTAATGTCAATTCATTAAAACTGAAACCTAATCGACCGATGATTACAATGATTAAATTGGTAATATTATTGCTGCCTGATGGCTCTGGAGTTATGTGTAACTCTGATAACGCCCAAATTCACACAATCCCTGGAAAGGAACACACTCGATGTGCGTCAGTTGGTCTAATACTCATTTGGCGCTTGTCCTATCTGTTACGGAAAATAAGGTCCTCCTGCTATCATCCTTGGTTGGGAATGATGAGTGCACCGCGTCTAATTGTATGTGTGGATCGGTGAAAATCCTGTGATCTTTTAACTCCCATTTGTGATTGTTACACTTTTGTCGGTGTGGTGGATTCTCGTACTTTCTGTGTACCAGGGCACGCGCATTAACGTTTAACACCATAAAACAATCACGCAAAAGCCACCAAAAAGGATCTTCACACCGTTTTGGAAGAACTACATAGAGCAGTGGTGGAAGAGCGAGAGGCAGCCATATACATATTTTGATCGTGTATAGTGATCTTCGTTGGTGGCTTAGTGGTGTTGGTGGCGGCGGCGGCGGCGTTAAACAAGAATTTTCCTTTTGTGCGCAGGCGTTATGTTTCCTTATTTTGTTGGTGTTCTTATTAACGCGTATTGTGTATGTGTACTTAGTTGATTATGTCCATCTTGCAACAATCACATGTGTCATGTACACTGGGTATCGGTTTGTGGTCCGTTCGGTGCAAATGCGGCAGACTTTATGGTGGCATTTGTTTGGTTGCTGGCGTTGAGTACATGGATGCGTTGCGTCGCTTCATCTTCAAAGGTATTCAACGCCTTTTAATAAATATGCGGTGGCATTGTTTGTGATTGTGGTCGTACGCAATAGGGAATACGTATCAAGAAGGATTTAATCGAACGGGTCCTGCGAACGGACCACGGACCACACACATTAATCCCGAATTCATAGCAAAAATATAGTTTGTGTACGGCAAGTGTTTAACTACACCATTTCCAATTGGAATTTGAAAAATATCAATTTAATTTTGAAAAATATCAATTGAAATTTGAAAATTATATTTGAAATTTTAAATACATCAATTGAAATTTAAAAATTATATTTGAAATGTGAAATATGTACATCAATTGAAATTTAAAAAAGCATCAACTGAAATTTGAAAGACATCAATTGAAATTTGAAAGAAATCAAATGAAATTTAAAACACATCAATTGAAATTTAAAACACATCGCTTGAAATTTAAAACACATCAATTGAAATTTGAAACACATCAATTGAAATTTGAAAGACATCAATTGAAATTAGAAAGAAATCAATTGAAATTTAAAATTCGTCACTTGAAATTTAAAAATTATTAACCGATTTTATGTATTAGATTTTTAAATTTCAATTGGTGTATTTTAAATTTCAATTGATGTGTCTTAAATTTCAATTGATGTCTTTTAAATTTCAATTAATGTGTTTCAAATTTCAATTGATGTATGTCAAATTTCAATTGATGTATTCCAAATTTCAATTGATGTGTTTTAAATTTCAAATGATGTGTTCTAATTTTCAATTGATGTGTTTCAAATTTCAATTGATGTTTGTTAAATTTCAATTGACGTTTTTCAAATTTCAATTGATGTATCAATTAGAAATGGTGTAGAATGTTTTTGAGGCATAGCCCCTCGTTAGTCAAGAGTAGCAGTGGCTTATACACTGTCTAAATCGAATGTAACCATGTCTGTTTTACCCAAATGAAACCGTGATAGTAATGATTGGCTTAGTGTATGATTGGTGAGCTGTGCGCTTTCGTGTTTTACACTCACTGGTGGGAACCAACAGTTTTACACCGGTTCCTGACGGAATTTTGAGAAGCCATTTAATGGCTAAGTTCTCGATAGTGTGGTCATCACTAAGCGAGGTGACCATCGTCGAAAGGAAATGTCAGATGGTCAGAATAGAGATCGAACCACCGTTCTCATGTACAGCATTCCACCACTGGTGGTGACGATTTTTGTTAGTTAAACCACAGCTTTCATCCAAAAAGTTAGCATTTATTCCTTAGCTTCGTAGCCATTCATTGGATGCTGTTTGGTTGTATGGTTATGATTTAAGAATCATTAATCAGATGATACATTTGTTATGAATACGGGAGTAAATGTATAAAAAATATTCGAGTCTTCTGTTCCAAAATTAATTACACTGTGACACAAATGAAAGAAATTTGTTTCGGGCCTCAACCAAACCAAAAAATTTTGAAAGTACTTGGACGTGGTATCACAAAACCCTGCTCGGTTTTGCCCCTATACGTAACAATATTTTTTACAGGCCGAACAAAATTTTGGTGGTGGGTCAGGGACCTATTTCAGATTTTACTTCAATAAATCCTAAACAGCGTGAAATATTGCATTACAACAGGTGACAATATTGTAGCTATTGTCATATTTCACAATTCCCTCTAAATTATTTCTAAGTAAACGTACGCTGTTAATCGATTATTACATGAAATGCCATGAAAAATTGCACATATTTTAGATGTTTTGACATTTCTTGCCTAACGGTAAACAAATTGGCGTAGCTGTCTTCAAAAGAATTGTAGCTTATAAATTTCTTGATAACTTTCATAAATACACTAATCAACAAAAATTATATTTAGAGCTCCATAATTGGTGTAGAAATGCTGCGTTTAACCACGTTCTTTAAATATTCACCAATATGTATTCAATATTACACAAATTACAAATTGATATCATACTTAGTCCAATGGGGACCGTTGTGACACCACGGGACTTCCTGTTCCGTCCCCATCGTTGAATCCGTAAATTTACCTACTCTTGTTAAGGGGTATTCAAGTTATGCCATATCCCATCCCAGGATTCAAAGGTGTGGCTGCAAAAGAGATGTTTATTACCTCCTGACGAACCACTGTGTGTTCTGCAAAAATATTCTAAGGTCATTCCCTAAATGGACTTATACATTAGATCCCAACGGGAGTAAAACCGAAAATATAGTCTGCAACTCACACAAAAAGGTGGAGCATGGGCATAACAGTTGTTCGACGCTCCCGACCTCCTCTTCATCCCTGAAGTTTCTGCAGTCGTCATGAGCTGAATGGCGTAGAGATATCCAGCCTAGAGGTAGGATATCAAGTTCATTGAACGATTCAGGATGTAACTGGGCTATATCTGCCAAGTGATCCCGCAATTGGTGTCTGCAGACCACCTATCACTGGAATGTCTACACGCTGACAAATTTACCTTTTTTTGTTATTTGGATGCAAATATAACGTGTTTGCCGCAAATATAGTATACTTGTGTCCAAACACATTGTGCTTGCTTGCTTGCATGTTTGGGACACAATGACTAATATGTTATAATATATGTGTTTGTGACCCAACTGTGGCATTGTTTGAAAACTACTGAAAACAAAACGTGACCGAAAATAAAGAAACCAAAGCAGCAGATATTCAATTCAAGAAAACAATGCTGGCAAACATGTACATGGTACATGGAAAACGTCGACTATGGATGACGGATGCACCACGAGCTATATAATTAGTATCCTGACATTGACAAAGTTATGCGTATCAAAATAATGCATTTAAGCTCGCTAGGCCATGTCAGTAGAATGGATCAGAATGAAACAGTGGGAAGGGTATTCGGAGACATACTCGAAGTAAATAGACAAATAGGACGACCAAGACTTCGCTGGAAAGACCAGATGGAATATTGCCTGAGATTTGTAAAGCCCTTTACCCCTCTGGATTGTTTGTGGCCACCTAAGTAAGTAAGTAAGCCTTCATACTGAGCCCTTTATGCAAAATTCTGCGCAAAGAAGTGAAAGAAATGTTAAATTTCTGCGAACGGTGGCGAATTGATGTTGATGGTTGCTCGAGCCCACACTCACAGAAAAATTCGGTTGAGACAGTCGAATTAGAGGTTGACACAACCTCATTAGAGGTTGACACAACCTCATTAGAGGTTGACACAACCTCATTAGAGGTTGACACAACCTCTTTGGAGGTTGACACAACCTCTTTGGAGGTTGACACAACCTCTTTGGAGGTTGACACAACCCCATTAGAGGTTGACACAACCTCATTAGAAGTTGACACAACCTCATTAGAGGTTGACACAACCTCATTAGAGGTTGACACAACCTCATTAGAGATTGACATGACCTCATTGTAGGTTGAGACAACCTCATTGTAGGTTGAGACAACCTCATTGGAGGTTGACACAACCTCATTAGAAGTTGTCACAACCTCATTAGAGGTTGTCACTGCAGAATTAGAGGTTGTTACAACCGAAATAGAGGTTGTTACAACCGAATAGTGTCACAAATAAATTACGTATTAAAGGTTTTTTATTATTAAATGATGATTTATTTTCCTGTACTTTTATAAACGACTTAACTAGCGAGAAAATAAAGTCATATATATGGGGTAAACTAAAGAGTAATACATTTATTTTACATGCCTCTTCCGACCTTTATTGAAGTCTCGGCCATCATGTGATACCGCACTAATTCTGACATATTGCAGCGCTTGATCTACGTCCTAAGGCGTTTTGTATACAGACGATTGCAGCATATTTTCAAAACCTTCAAAACTGTTGCTATCTGCTTAAAAATATCTGCAAACTAAGATGTTTTAATACAAAACACATTTTACTTACCACAAACAAAATCTTGACATTCTTTAATTCTTTTTAAAATAATATTTGATTATAGAATTTTAAACGTCAGATTTTAACTACATAGCATTATGTTGTGGCAACCGAATTGAAAATCAATTCGGTTATACCTACAGAATTCATGAGAAATTCGGTTACAGCACCCGAATTGACGCCAAAGTCGGTCGTTGCAACCGAATTAAGTCTAGATTCGATTATTGTGACCGAATTGCTACCAAATTCAACAGTTTCAACCGAATTGGTGTCAAATTCTGTTACTACAACCGAATTGAAGCCAAATTCGGTGACTCCAACCGAATTTGGTACCAATTTCTGTTGTTGCATCCGAATTAATTTCAAATTCCGTTGTTCGAACCGAAATTTTAGAAAATTTGGTTGGCTGAACGAATATGATTGAAGATTCAGTTGTCACAACCGAATCTATTATGAAACGAGGTTGCTACAACCGAATTTCGGTTGTGGGGACTAAATTCGGTCGTAATAACCTCAATTCGGTTGTGACAACCTCAATTCGGTGGTAACAGCAGACTTTACGGTTGCTACAACCTCTTTTCAAACAATTAGTTCTCTGAGTGGCATTGCCAGCTGCAGCGGCAATATTTTCCACAGGAATTATGGGACCTGCACGTACGCGAGTTTATTTTATTCAATAAGGACCCGGATTGACAAACGCGCTTTACAAATTGTATTTTATTTCCATCGAATTTCATTCGTAGATTTCTTACAGTTTGAGTTAAAGACTCAGGGCTTTGGAAGACAGTTTTTAATATTATTGAATTTAATACAAGCGTATAATACCATTTCATAAATTTCTAGCCTTTAACTAATAATCTGTCACTTCATAAATATTACATTGAAATAACGGGGGTTTCAAATTCCAAATTTTACATGGCTTACCCTTCAGTAGTTGTTTCAACCGATTCAATCAATTTTGAAGTCGGTTGCCGCAACCGAATTTACTGTTGTTTCCATTGCATCCTTTCGGTTGCTTGTTGCAACCTCTGAGTTCGGTTACGGTCATTTCGATTGTCTCAACTTATCTTGTCTGTCAGTTTTGTTGGTTTAATTTTTCTTTGGAATGTAACTATGTCGGTGGTGCAGTGCTAGTGTTGTGCATGACAACGTGGGTTCAATCCCTGCTCTAACCACCTTAAATTTTTTTCGACGGCGGTCACTTCGCTTAGTGACGTATAGAGTATTTAGCTATGGAAAAGCTTTTTAAAATACCGTTCGGAACCAGTGTAAAACTGTAGGACCCAATCAGTGTGTGCAAAACTAGAACGCGCACTGCTCACTGGTTGCGAGAAGTTCTCCCTTATCCCTGCATGGGAGTAACGGGCCACCATTTATTTATTTATTTATGTAACTACATATTTATTCAACTACACAACTGAGGACATATATTGAGGTGAGGGATTCCAATGTAAAAATGAAATAAACAAAATATTAAATAAAGTAAATATTTCTAAATCTAGATTGAATGGGCTTTATTATTAAAACGAAAAGTTGGGAACTATTGAATGGGAGCATTTTATAAATGATTCTTAGGCATCTGCTCCCATTCGTCCAGTTTAGCTCAGCCATTTATGATCCTTCTTCACAGACGTAATGATTTCGCTTACTGTCAGATTTTCGCTTACGTCGGTGGTGCAATGGTTAGTGTGCGCGGCTCTTGTACATGAGATCCTGGGTCCGAACCCGGCTCTGACCACCTTCAAATTTTCTTTCGGCGGCGGTCACCTCGCATAGTGTTGGCGACACTATCGAGTATCTAGCCATGAAAAAGCTTCTCAAATTACCGTTCGGAATCGGTGTAAAACTGTAGGTCATAATCAGTGAGTGAAAACTGGAAAGCGCACAGCTCAGTGATTGTGAGAAGTTCTCCCCAGTCCCTTCATGGGATGTAATGGGAAACCATTTATTTTTATTTTTAATAAAAAAAATCTATATTCTTATAGCTAACGGCTGTGTGATAAAGCGCTACAAAAATCTATCACTCAAATGGTTTTCAGAAGGTTTCACATCCTGCATATTGGCATCAGCTCATTTATTCACATAAAATATGAATCTTTTACACATCGAAATGTTCCAAAGTACCCTCTTGTTCCCAGGGAATAAATTAAAATTCCCCCTTGTCACTTTCTCGAAAGTACTAGGCAAACAACTGTAGCCAGGAGTTACAGAAAATCAAAGTAGTAACTGTCGGCGTAGGTCAGAACTTCAAAAGAAAATGTTAAATAACTATGAAAAATCAATGAAACAGCCATTTTTGCAAACGAGATTCAATTCCACACCCCAGACCAGCATTCAAACATCCATGAACACAGTAACAAGGGGATGGACCGACCTGATACAATGCTAGCAACAACTCTTCGACATAATGAAAGAGGAAATGAAATAGTAATAGTTAGGGCAGCCATTGTTAGCAAAGTATCTAAGTTATGTGTCTCTTTTTTTCTCTCGTGTCGTTGAGTGAAAAAGAGAGTGCTGCTGGTAAAACAAGCAAAGATCGTCGACGTTTATATTGTTGTCTCTTTTTGGCTTGAGTTATTTCAAAAGACACTGATTAGAGAGTGTTGTTGTTTGAGCGTGGGTTTGTTTGTTGTTTTGTGACTTTCGTCGCAGTGGTCATTGTACGTGAGCAGCAAGAGAGAATCTCAGAAATTGGTTTTACGTCAAGCAGTGACCGTTTCAAAATCAGTATCAACAAGACAACCAAACTATTCACATCAACTTTGAGTTCCGCTCCCTTGTCGAAAGATAAACCGACTTAGTTTGTCTTTTAGTTCACGGAAAAGTAACCAAAAGAAAATCGATTTTCAGATTAAAATTTATTAATTTTGTGAATAAAAAAAGACGTGTGTGTGTGTGTGTGCTAGAGTTAACGTTGCTGACCACAATTTACAACATTTTTGGATTTACATACAACAACGGAAAACGCTTAATCTTATCATCAGCACCATCGCCATCATCCCATATGGCTGTTTCAGCTCTAAGTATGAGTCCTTATTTCGCTGGATATCCCTTTCAAGGTAAATATCTCAAAGATAAAATTCTTGTACAATCATAATATAGCGCTCAGTCATCGTCGTGTTTAAACAATTCCTCACCTACAAGATACAACAGTTATGGCTTCAAGCCAGCCCCAACGCGCTTGGGCTTTTGAGGTGAAGCATGTGCAGGAGAAGTTGAAAAAAAAGCATTTCTTGCTCTTTCATCATCAGATCACAAACAATTTCAATGAAATCACATTAAGCTGATCATGGGCAGAATATTGATCGTATTGATTTGTGTACGCACCAAGACTCAACACAAACGATCGCAGTTCTTGTGTTCCTACAGCAATGGCTTGAGCTTGGACGTCATCATCGTGAAGTGATCGTGCTTTACTCACTTGCTGCACACAACAAACACGGCCCTCACACACACAGCCTCACATACATGAATGACTCTTCTGGCTGTGCCAGACGTTTCGGCGCGTTTGACGCAAGCTTTGATCTTCAGTGGAGATCAGTAAACTTTCTTCGTCTGATGTTCTTTTGAACGTGCGTTACTTTTCTTGTGTGATTAACTGGCACAGCTGGATAGATGGTGTTCCAAACACTTCATACGTTTGCATTTCGTTGTTTTCTTATTATAATTCCCCTAAATCCCTTCCACACAATATTGCATGAATTTGCATGTCCCACCCCGGCTTATCCCAAAGATGTGTGGGCTTTGTTTTTCATTTCAAACAAACGTTAATTGTACCTAAACGTTGTCCAAATAGATCAGTGTTTTTGTGTGCTCGAGTGATTTTGAAAGGATCGCCCAATTGCATGTAATCGTACATCGCATTTGAATGATGTGCACTGAAGCATTGCCCAGCCAATTGTTGTGTCTTTTGTGTGTGTTTCCAAATAGAGCAATCATAGTTCGGCATATTTAATCCCTCTTAAGGAATATCACTCAATTGTTTCAATAATCCAGTAAATATTAATTGGTATATTATTTTAATCTCTTCCAGGACAAGGTCGTGTCAATCAATTGGGCGGTGTTTTCATCAATGGCCGTCCCTTGCCTAATCACATACGCCGCCAAATCGTCGAAATGGCTGCGGCCGGTGTGCGGCCATGCGTCATCTCTCGCCAACTTCGCGTCTCGCACGGATGCGTTTCCAAGATCCTCAATCGCTACCAGGAAACTGGATCCATACGCCCTGGTGTCATTGGCGGCAGCAAACCCCGCGTTGCCACACCCGATATTGAAACTAAAATTGAAGAAATGAAACAGGATAATCCTGGTATTTTCAGTTGGGAGATACGCGCAAAATTGATCGAATCCGGTATGTGCGACAAGAACACGGCTCCCTCGGTCAGTTCTATCAGCCGCCTTTTGCGTGGAGGTGTTAATGGTGAATCAGGACCCAATGGACACTCCATCGATGGCATCTTGGGACCCTTGTCCGGCCACTCTGGAGACGATAGTGAAGACGACACTGAACCTGGAGTTGAATTGAAACGCAAGCAACGTCGTTGCCGCACCACTTTTAACAATGAACAGGTCGATGCCTTGGAGCGTGTGTTTGCCCGCACCCAATATCCCGATGTCTACACCAGAGAAGAGTTGGCACAATCCACCGGTCTCACAGAAGCACGCGTTCAGGTCTGGTTCTCTAACAGACGTGCGCGTTTGCGCAAACAATTGAACACTCAACAGGTTGGAAGTTTCAGTGCGCCATCATCCTACGCAGCCACTGCCGCTCAACAATACCCCTCTAGCGCTCATCACATGTCCACCGCCTCGGCATTGTCTCAAACACATAATATGGGTCTTTACACACAACCGGCAGCATGGCCTTCATTGGGAGCAGTACAACATCCCAGCACTAGCTGCGAACAAAATCACACCTATGCCCACTCTACAGGCTCGACACCTTCGATGTCTCCAACTGGCAGCTCGGGCTATAGTTCAGCATCCCTGTCGCCCAACCACCAAACACAGACATCTCCCACAGTATCGAGTGCCAACACCAACGCCAACTACATGAACTCCGCCTCCTATGGTCATACGTCTATGGCTCAAAACTCTAGCACTTACCCAAGCTCTGCTGCTTATTCGATGCCCAGCTCTGCGGCTTTTGGTGCCTCTTCCGCTGAGCATTTGCGTTCCCAATTTGCTTCTGCCGCCGCCTCAGGTTCCCATGCACATCCGTCGTCATGGGATTCTTACAACTTTGCCGGTTCATTCTTCCCTGCAACAGCCGCCGGCAACCATCACATCAACTCCTACCATCAGACTATGGTTGACTCCAAACCTGCTGTAGGTGCCACCGCCTCTACGACCTATCCCTACTTTGGTTTCTAAACGCACCTGAACGCATGACGCAGCAGCGCCTTATCATTTGAAGCGGACTGATTTACATATCCATCCCATTTATTAGCTGCTAATAACGATTTCTTTGCCTTTATCTCTACTAATTTATGTTATGCGTCTTTCTCTCTTTCTGTGCCTCATAATTTTTCTTTTGTGATCTGATTTCTTTCGGAAGAAACACGACTTTGTAATCAAGGCGATTTTGTATCAAGTTTTGTGTAATTTCCATCTTTAGTGGAACCCAATGAGTTTTGAGACTGTTTTAGATATTAAGTTTGTAGATTGTAGGACCTAGTGTTGTATTTATTCGATTGCGTTTTGTTTGAAATTTTATTAAAGAAAAATTATAACTAATACAAATTTAAAAAGTGTTGTTGTTTAAATTGCGCTCTCAGTAGTGATTCGATTGCTAGAAGATCAAAGGATAAAGATCAAAGAAGCCCTTAATAATTCATAAATGAAGCGAAGAAAATGCTAATGACATTCTGCTACCCAATTATCCACAGAGAGTCATGAGTGGAAGGTCTCCCAAGTACACAGCGGGTATGTAGCCGCAGAAAAAAAAACTGAATCAGCCGTAACCGAATTTAGAGGATGTCACCATCATATATGATTTTATCACATCCGTATTAGAGGTTGTCACAACCGCATTAGAGTTGGGCACAACCGAATTTGAGGTTGCTTCAACCGAGTTTCAGTTGTGGGGACTAAACTGAGTCAATTCCGTTGTGGCAACTGTAGTCGGTGAAAACTGTAGTTTTAGGTCGCTGCAATCTCTTATCTAACAATTAGTTCTGTCAGTGATATAATGGCGGATCCAATATAGTAGGTAGAAGGGGAATATTGCTTTTCATCGACGATCTTTCGGCTTCCTGATCACAACAATGCCTAAACAATGAATATGCACCTATAAATTTAAAGATTGTCACTGCTAGTCAAACGGAGATCAATGCGATGCCGTCAACTAGTTTGGGATCCCTTCCGTTACTCGAGCTCCAACAACATATTGCAGGAACCATATACATATTTGCAGTATTGTTTTCAAGAATTGAAGAACTGTTGCTTTGTTTTTTTTGTTTCTTTCTTTGCTTTTTAGCTTTTTAGTATATTATAACCTCTAATCATTGTGTCTGCAACATATAATATTGAATAGCAAACACAATGTATTTGGACGTAAGTATACTATATTTGTGACCAACTACAAATTCACTATATTTGCATCCAAACAGCAACAAAATACAGATTTTTCAGCACGTACAAATGCACATACTTCAAATGATTCCATGAGCCAGAATTACCGACTAGACTAATGACTCGATGTCGTGTTGTTGCATATTTAGCCCCAGGATTTGTTGGATTCTGGAACACAGAAAAATAAATTATTATATTGTACGAAAGCCTTGAGCTTCAAAATCGGCATTAAACATGAAACTATGCTTGAATTGAACTCGCATCACAAGCATCATATAAGAAAACAGAAACTGAGGTTGCTGAAATTACACTTGCATGTTATACAGAGTTGAGATTTTTGAATATTTCCTAGGATCCCAATGTCTACAAAGAAGCACAAAATGGGTCTAGCTGAGATTATGGGTTTATAATAGGAAGGCACCGTTGAAATATTGCACGCAAAGGCAAAAACGTTTATTGCTCGGTTACCACAACAATACTTTGATTGTTTTGTATTAATTTATTAATCGCTATCGTTCATGTAGTTCTCCCAAATAAACTCATATATCGCAAATGTGTATCATGTTGTTGAAAACGAGTTATCGTTTGCATCAAACGCGTACAAAATTGCATTTGCCGCATTTTTAAAAAATGTTTGCGATAAATGAAATTTTACATTTTCCTAATGAGAGCACAGATTACGAAGAACGAAAGTTTCTCTCATTTTGTCGACTGTATACACAGTCTTATCCACTCGTTTGGAAATCACACATGCGTGAGGAAATCACACAACACTCTAATGCTTCTACCTTGTCAATATATTTTGGATTTGCTGCGCTTTTAGTTGTCATTATAATGGGAGGCGAGACAGACGTGTAAGTAGACAGTAAACAAATTGAAAAAAATTCCAACTTTTTTTAAAACCAACTTTATGGCTAAATCCAAAATCATAAAAGTTGGAAATTTAAACAATAAAGAGCTTATGGAAGCCATAAATAAAAGTTTTAATTACAACTCGGTTGCTGTAGCCAAAGGAACAGTTGGCGGAACCGTTTTTCGTTTCTCGCAAACGTTTTTTCAGCTTATATTTATCATAACTCGTTTGCTGCAAACATTTTTCGGTTCTCCAAAACGAAATTACATGTATGGATTAGCAGAAGTTCGTTTCTCCCAACTACAGTCCCCAAACGAACTTCAGTTGTATGAGATTTCGTTTGGGAGGAACGAGTTTGTTTTGCGTGTGGGGACATTGATTTTCATTTGTGTACTCCTCTTACCTCTGACAATGTGTTTGTGTCCGATTGTTTTATTGCAAGGAGCGATACTCCCTACTCAGGCATCTTTTTTAATTCTGTGGGTCGTTCTGAGAGTACCCTATATTTACATAACTTTTCTCATGTCGCAAACGATTTTCTCATGTCACAAATGCAGTTTTACATTACGAAATTAATAATACCTGATAAGTGTTTTTTAATATTTCATTATGTTTTGGCTTCAAATTGAAAATTTCATTTTAAAATGAAAAATAGTTTCGAAAATTAAAAGGAAAATAGACATAAATATCATGACATACAATTTAGTTGTGGCAACTGAATCGGTTGTTGTAAGTGAATCAAATACAATTTCGGTTACCATAACTTAATTCCTAAAACATTAGGTTGCTGCAACCGAATAATTTCCAAATTCGATAGTTGCAACTACAATAATATTAGATTCAGTTACAGCAACCGAATTAATGGCAAATTCTATTGTTGCAATTGAAATAATAAAAAATCGCCTGATCAACCGAAGCAATGATAAATATTATTACGATTTTGAACAGGGGCTCCCTTCCCCACAAAGATCCTTTCGCTTAGCAGTTGTTATTTTTATCCATAACAGAAAACAAAATGATTGCGCTCCCATTACAGATAATTCTTGTAATGGCCGTATCTTTACCAGACAACTTTCAAGATCTTCTACCTTCAAATATAATTCTTCTAATGCAATTTTCTTTACTAGACCACATTCTAGATGTTTTCGTTCCAGACTCAGTTATGTTTCAAGTCTTTAGGAATTATTTGCATTGACTTCCGTCGCTCCACAACAAACGATGAAAGGAAAGTGTCACCTAATGCACTCATAAATCACTTCCTCTCCTTGAGCGGCGTCGACGGCAATAACATTTCAACAAGTTTGTTGTTAATGGCCATATGATGATGATAAAGTACTCGTATCTCTTGACAAAAAGGCCCACACAAATTTTCTTCTTGCTGATCAGCAGCATCAGAGTCGCTTCTTGGGTGGCCCACACACGACGTTCCTCAATAAGCTGTGCGATAGATATGACAATGTCAGTGTCCACAGTTATTGCTACTGTGCGACAATTGAACAATTAATTGACCCAGTGTCCGACAAACAATGTCCATGCTATGAAAAAGAAAATCCCGGCGGAATGAAGGATGACTAACCCATACAGTGACACACATACACCAGCACTTCCAGCTCCTTGAAGACGTGTCGAACAATAAAGTCATAGACGACGATCAATTACGGATATTGTGATCGTATCGTTGTCTTTCCTTTTTGGCGATAAGAGAAGGGAGGGTTGTTATATATTAACACTCTTGTAGTCAGGATGTGGCGTAGCGGCACACACACACACATATCCCGAATTAATGATGTTATTTAAGAACGGCAAGGACATTGGGTATGGGTGAATGTGTGCGAGTGTGAATGCATATGGCCGTAGGTGGCAACAGCGACACCCGCTGGGCAACATAATTGAAATGCTCTGCTCTTCTTCGCGATTGTCCTTTCAAATCGTTCGATCCTTTGTAGGTGTTTGACTCTGCACTTGCACGTATCTAGGTGCGTTGAATGATGCACACAACACACACTCAGTTACCTCCTCCCATCCTCTGTCCTTCTCCCTCTTTCTGACTTTTCCTCTATCTGGCTGAAGAGAAACATTCTTATTTGTCAATGGAGTGACACTTTTGCAATGACATTTCAAGTCCTCACAAACAACCTCCGGCCCCGTTTGTCCACACAAGTCGGTATTTCGTCTTTGATGCGGTGTGTTGGTGGTCTCCGAGCACTTCGTCTTGTGAGGATCCCTCAATAAGTGCATTAGGGGATATTATATTCGAATTATTGAGTGTTAGAGAGAGTGACATTGTCATCCATATGTGTTCCCACTTTTCTATGGCCACATTTCGGGCGTATTGTTCCAATGGAGGGACAAAACGTGTCGCAAACAATAGCCAATTGTCTGTAATTGTCTTTAATTATGAAATTGATGGCTTATTAATACAAATCCATACAGTTTGGGAGACAATTTCAATGGGAGAGCGAGTGACTACGACCACACAGGTTGTCGTGTGATTCCTTTCACTTTAGTTGTAAGGTGGTGCCAACAAAAACAAAAACTGCCTTACAAATACGCACTTGCTAGGTACAGGCTTGCAGAACCTGTTGCATCAAAGGCTTGGAGCGCGCTATTGGGAAATTTATTTCCAGGCGATAAAAGTCAACGACTTGATCGGGAATTTTAAAAGAAAAGTTTTTCGTGAACCAGAAGAATCTAGAGACATTCCAGAGACATTATGCACATTATGATTTAAAAAAATCACATCAAAATTATTTTTTTCCAAGTGAAACTGCGTTGGAAGCGTATTGGATTTCGGATTTTCTGAATTTCAGAACAGCAACATTTTCCGTGACAAAAATCGATTTGGGGGTAACACGTCGCACTCCACGTACCAGTCCCACTGATGCACTGAATGTAGTGTTATATTTGTTGCAGGTAGACTTTATAGGCAGGCTGAGTGATATACACCAGCCATCAGGTTAAGACAACTCTCACAGTGGGGCACTGTCGGAAGTAATCATCGATATCCCGAAATTCCTGCAATAGTCGACTATTCAAGTAGCAGCAGATTCAGTATTCAATCGGATATACAAGCACCTAACTCTCATACCGGAAAAGTATTCCTGGAACAAATAAGTTTCTGTTACACACGCTGATAAATCTGTTTTTTTTTTTGTTGTTGTTTGGATGCAAATATAAAGCTTTTGTAGCTTGTCACAAAAATAGAATACTTGTGTCCAAACACATTGTGTTTTTGCTCTTCAATATTACATGTTTCAGACACAATGATTAATAGGTTATAATACATGTTTTTGTGACCTAAATGTGGTTTTGTTTGTTGACAACTGCTGAAAACAAAACGTGACAGACAACAAAGAACCAAAAAAGCAGCAGATCTTCAATTCATGTAATAATGCCCTCAAACATATTTCTGGTTCCTGCAATATGTTCCTGGGGCCATTATTTTCAGTGTGTAGAGTGATATGTTAATTTCTCCACGGATGGGTCGCAAATTAAAGATAGTTTCGGGGTCCACTACAGGGCACAAAGGTTGCTCCTTACTCGTAGACTACCTGATCATTGTAGCGTGTATCAGACGGAAATTTTTGATATTAGGGAAGGACCGACTGGCTGAATGATAATAGACCAGCAGATATTGGGGTATATTTCTTCTATGCCAGTCAGGCGGTAAGCAAGTCCCTGGAATCAAAATTCCTGAAATCAATATTGGCCCAGGACTACCGCAGATCTCTTAGCGAGATGGTACAGTAGTACTATATTCTACTGTTATGGATACCTGACCGCAAGGACATACCGGGGAACTGCAGAGCAGATAAGCTGGCGAGTCTGCTAACTACTTGGCAGGTTCCACAGGAATTTGAACGTGTTGGCATAACCCTCGAAACTTGTATGTATATCCTGCAAGATCACTCCTGTACGATGATGCAGGAGTTCAGGACGAGGACCACGGATTGTGTACGCGCAAGGCAAATCTGGGCGATAGTGGATAGAAGGGGATCCATGAACCTTCTGTTTCTAGTCAGGCCCTGGGTACAAATGCGTGTTTCAGATTTAACGGTACATTATCTGATTGATAGATATTCGGCGAGACTACAGATAGAAATGAATTCTGTAGAGGCTGTAACGAAGAGGCGAGGAGGAAGAGGACAAATCCATTGAACATATTCTTTGCACCTATCCAGTCCTAGCCGTCACGAGGATGTCTAATATGGGATCCCAATATTTAGTGAGCTGCGAGAATTATCTCAGACGGGCGTAGACAATGTCTTGAGCATTTTGGAGCAAAAAAACTGGTTGTCCGGTGGGACTGGCACTTAGTATCGTATCACAATGCACTAATAAGTCTATATGAGTCGCCCATCGACTGCTTCCAACGCCGAACTATCCTAATACGCCGCGGTTTCAAAAAGTACAAACAGTGGGCACAAATGTTCGAAAATTGTAGACGGCAGTACAAAAGGTATATACATACATATGTAAGTACTAAAAGCGCACCGAAGTCCAAAATTTGGAAACTGTACACAAAAGTACGAACAGTGTAAACATAAGTACAACAAGTAAAGTATAAAATCTGGACATAAACGTATAAAACCTATACAAAACAACCTTTGACCCCTCTAGGCCACCTAAGTAAGTAAGTAAGTAGACAAATGTACAAAATGTACAACAGTTGTATAAAAAGGCACGAAACTTATAAGTGGGTACAGAAAAGTACAAACAATTTACACAAAAGTACAAAAGGTGTACACAAAAGTGCGAAAAGTGTACACAATGGTTCAAGAAATTACAAAAAAATACAAAATGTGTACTAAAGTTCATAGAGTACATATAAAAGAACAAAAAGTGAATATAAAAGTAAAAAAATGTTTACAAAAGTACAAAAAAGTATACAAAATATAATAAGTGGCCAGAATCGTGCAAAACCTGCGCACAAGAGTACAGACACATTACATAGTCACCCGAAAGCTTTACACATAAAAAAAGTGTACACAAACGTACAAAAAGTGTACACAGAAGTGCGAAAAGTGTACACAAAATACAAAACGTGTACTAAAGTTCATAGAGTATAAATAAAAGAACAAAAAGTGTATACAAGAGTAAAAAAGTGTACACAAAAGTGAGAAAAAGTACACAAAGTATAATAAGCAGGCATAAACGTACAAAACCTGTACACAAGAGTACAGACACGTTACACAAACATTCAAAAGTTGTACACACAGACGTACAATAAAGTACAAAAAGTGCACATAAACGTAAAGAACTGTACACAAGAGTACACAAATAAACAAAAAGTAGAAAAATGTTTACACAAAAGTGTGACAAGTATATAGACAGGGAAAAATTCAAAATGGAGATACAAAGTACTAAAAAGTGTACACAGTAGTACAAAAAGTGTGCCAGTACAAAGGTGGACAAAATTCAAAAAGTGTACAAAAAATTTCAAAAATTTTATACAAAAAGTGTACACAAAAGACCAAAGTGTTTACAGTACACAGTACAGTACACAGTAGTAGAACAAGTAAAAACGGAGGACGGCCACCGAAAAAAAACATAATTCCTCATCTACGACGGAGTACACACAGTTTTAAACATCCATACACGCATCTATGCGTATGATTCGTTGTTGGATAAAAAATCTGGACTCAAAAATAATTTGAACATGAAATTTCAATAAAATCAGAAAATCTTGGTCGCCGTATTTTTTCTGTACGCAAAGAGAAAACGATTAGAGCTCGTTTGCCGCAAACATATTAATTTTGCCGGAAAAATATTTAATTTGTCCCAATGAGACTGTTGGCCTTCATAGTTGGTACGTTTCACGCAAAGGAAAAAGAAGGCCAACAGTCTCATTGGGACAAATTAAATATTTTTCGGGCAAAATAAATATGTTTGCGTCAAACGAGCTCTAATCGGTTTCTCTTTGCGTATACAAAAAAACGCCGACCAAGTTTTTTCTGATTTTATTGAAACTTCATGTACAAATAATTTTTGAATTCAGATTTTTTATGTGATCACGACCATAATCAAAACAGTTTATTATAACAACTGTATACACACAAAGATGCACTGAAAGATTTACAACGCGTCTAAAATTGTTTCTGGCTTCTTTTAGCAAAAAGAAACAGGCAAGTCCTAATAATGTGGTTTTGTTTCACAGTGGTTCAGAATCGATTTCCATTGGCCAAAATTAAATATCTTTTGATCTAGTAGTTCTAGTAAGTTCTGCCAAACACCGATTGTAGGTAAGGAGTCAAAGATTATGGAGATAAATCAATATTGAAAATCGCACAGTGGGGTATATTTCAGAAAAATTTCCAAATTTGAGTACTTTTGGGGTTTTTCGATTTTCAAGAAAAGAAAAATTTTAGTATTTTTTTTTTTATATATATTTTGAAATAATTATTCATTATTTGCACAAAAACTTAACTTTTTTTGTATTACAGAAAATCGCTTTTTTCGATATTTGAAAATCGAAAATTTTTTATCTTTTTCAGAATTTCCGGAACTGTATCTCATTCAGTTTTAGAGATATTGTAGTCAATTTTTCTTTATTTAAAAGAGTGATTGGGTGGGTTTAATACAACAGCTATATTTTGTTTATACCAAATAAAGTTCGGTTGTACTAAATATTTCAAAAATATTGATTTTGAAACAAAATTTGGCTTCTTCTTTTTCAATGTTGATTGTATATCGCCATAATCATTGACTTCTACAATCGGGTTTTTACAGACCTTAAATATCAAAAGATCAAAAGATATTGAATTTTGGCTGATGGAAATCGATTCTGAACTACTGTGCGTGTGTGAGGCTCTGTGGATAGACGCTCGAAGTTGCAGTGATGGTGTCCAGGATCAACTCCATTTCAGGGAAAGCATAAATACTGAAATAAAATTGTATTAAAAATTCAATAAAATACTTCTCCTTGTGAGACTACAGTTCCATACTATATAGATACAATTAACTGGAATTTAACTAGTTTGCGTTAAAGGAGAAAACAGTATGTCGCAAACATTTTTTGTTTCTCATAAAAGTTTTTTTCAGTTTGCAGTTACTATTATTCGTTTCTGGTAAAAGAAACAACGGTTAATGGAAACGCTTTTAATTTCTTGTAGACGCTTTATTTAAGTTTAGGGTTTCCATATATCGTTTTTGAAAAGGAAATCATATATTTCATTCGCCAAATTTGCATTTGCCGCATTAAGATTATCCCTACGAAATTAATTTACCTGAGATTTCGTTTACGCGTAACAAAACTTTTATTTGCGTTCCTGGTTATACGCATTTGCATCACAATATTCAAAATTCCTATTTTTATAATAAAAAGCGGCAGTTGCCCTAATAATTCGACTCGTCCATTCATTAATTTGTGTACAAAATTAGGAAAATACTTATGCGATACATATGAGCTGACAAAATATATCCCCATATGCACAGTAAAGTTTACTGGATTCAATCAATTTTGTATTAAGGAGAATACGAGTTTCTTTTCAATCATCTGCTTGTCCTGACTGTCAGTATTTTCAGGATTCTAATGTTATCAAACACATCCATTTACTTTAAGGAAGCGAAGATAAATTCGCGTGTCAGCTCATAAGGCTGTTATGTGTTGACTGCGTGATTGCGTTTTAATTTTATCACATAAATGCGCGTTACGTTATGGAGTTTAAAGCGTTTCTTATCACATTTGATGTTGTTAATGTCATGTATATTAAACGTTTCAATAATATGAAAACACTAACCACTCAATGTGTTGTATGTGTTTGTTGATATATCCATGTGTATGTAACGCATTTATGTGATATGTACACACACACAGTCGCTCAAAATGTTTAGTTAAAAGGACGTATCAAAATAGCGTGGAGATTTCTGAAGATAGTGAGCCGAATTCAATTTCGGGATTCTGAAGAATAAAACGAGAATTTAGAATTTGAATCGAATCACGAAAAGTGGCGTAACCGACTTGGTTAAGTAGAGAGTCAAGTTATTTAAAGAGATTGTTAACAAAAGGTTAGGAATGTAGTAGTAATATAATGGACATATGTTCTTCAAATTGAAAGCACATAACATAGAATTGTTACGGTGGCGCCTTTGTTTTTTTTTTGATAATGGCAATCTTTGTTTGGCTATTATAATAAGAAAGGCTGCAGTAAATACGAACAAGACCATTAACGCGAAAAGCCATAGGTTGCTGGCGTATGCTGATGACATAGACATCATTGGGCGAAATTTTCGAGAGGTTACTGCAGTATTTTCAAGAATCGAAAAGGAATCAGCGAAGGTGGGTCTTGAAATGAATGAGGGCAAGACAAAATTGATGGTGTCAACGACTAGAAAAACTTGTCGACTTGGTCCCCACTTGAACGTTGACAACCGATTTAATTTTGAAGTGGTAGATGAATTTGTCTACATTGGATCCGCCGTGAACAAGGACAACAACGTTTAGGAGCAAAGCCCTCACTCGACGGACAAAAGTCCAGCTATATCAGACCCTCATTTTACCTGTCTTGACATATGGCTCCGAAACTTGGGTCATATCGTAAGCGGATGAAAAACACCTGGGAGTTTTCGAAAGAGAAATTCTCCGTAAAATATATGGTCCTGTTAGAGAAAACGGCGAGTACCGACGTCGCTGGAACGCAGAGCTATATAGTCTATATTCTGACGTGGGCATAGCTAGGGGAATCAAATTAGGTCAATTGCGTTGGCTAGGCCATGTTATCAGAATGAATAAGGATGAACCAGCGCGAAAGGTTTACGATAACGTACCCGATGGAAGCAGGGAAAGAGGACGACCAAGACTCCGCAGGAAAGACCAGGCAGAAGAATCCCTCCGTATCCTTGGTGTTACCAACTGGCGAGAAAAGGCGAAGGATAGAGCCAGTTGGAAGAATATGTTGAAATTTGTTCAATTTGTTTGTTTAATTAATATGTTTGTTTAATTAATAAAAGGAAAATCTTTGTTTACGTATCTGTTCAGATAGAAATGGGCCTTCGACCGAAAATTGTATACTGCGTTGTTGAGGTACAGGAGAGCTTGAGCGTAGTTGAGATGCGGCTGACAGTCTGTCGAAGGGTCACCTGCGACATCTTCAGCCACTGCAGTGATATTCTTGTCGTAATGAGCACTACAAGGACACCCGCCGCTTCTGCTGTCACGTGCTTTCCCAGTCTGTTCGAGGCGACGGGCAAAACGCTCTAGTGTTAGTTCAGTTGGGATAGGCCGGCCTGGAAATCTGTGCCGAAATACATGTTCCGCCATAATCACTGGCGAATTATAACCTAAGAAATAGTATTAAAACAGAATGCTTGTAGATTTTTAGATCATATATACAGGGTTGTCCAAATAAACGTATATTTTTAAAAATTATATAAAATAGACTACCTTAATTTCTTTTTATGTATTAGTATTATTGTTTGATTGATAATAACAAATATTTCTAGTATTTATGGAACACGATTTCATTCTCGTGTAGCGGCTGGCTTCGAATTAGTTTCTCTTGTCAGCCCAATTTTCCAAGGCTTTGTTGACGATTTCTGGTTATATCTTACGAGTAACATGGAGGATATTAGCCTTAAGGGTGTGGATCGGTTTTGGATTATTCGCATAGTATCGGTATTTAACCCTTTGGCGACCACAGACAAGTATGTTTGCCCTAGGGCCTTTGGCACATATAACTGAACACATAGATAAGGCAAATGTATCTATAGATGAGTTATGGAAGGCAACAATAGTGTAGTTGGCGTCAATGCTCTAACTGATCCAAATTGACCACTATGAGCCACCAAATTGTGTCTAAAAGTGGTCGTACTACACCCAGGGAGGTAATTGTTTGAGAAGAGGTTGTAGCAATCGTAAATTCATCGGTTGCCACAACCGAATTGAGGTTTACACACCGAATTTGGTCCCCACAACTGAAATTCAGCTGTTACAACGACCGAATTTTGTGTAAAATCTGTTGCTGTAACCGAGACGTGGCTGGAACGTAAAATGTTTTTTTATTGGCAGATAATGTCCAAGCAGATGTCAACAGTTTTAAAAAATTTCATGGCCGGTCGTTTGAAATATACTGCAATTGTCTGTCTATAAAACAGTATAGGACATAACTCAACAGAAACAACGCGTCAGAATTGGTACCCACGATGGCCAGGACTTCAAAAAAGGTCGGAAATGTCATGTAAAATAAGTTTATTATCCTAAAGTTTACCCTATAGAAATAATATTATTTTAAGTTTTAATTTTACAATTTTTAACACTGGAAAATAAATTATCAGTTAATAATAAAAAATAACTAAAAAACAACAACTCAACTATCTAAATTCGATTGTAATAACCTCAAATATGGTTGTGGGAAGACCCACGAAAAACAAATCTATTATACAAATCTATATCATATATTTGTTGATTATAAGGCGGCCGTCGATAGCCCGATACGGAAGAAACTCTACGAAACAATGTCTGAGCTTGGTATTCCTGCAAAACTCATATGCCTTTGCAGGATGACCTTGACGAATACCAACTCCGCAGTGAAGGTCGGTAAGGATCTTACTGAACCTTTCGAAACTAAGTAAGCGAGGCCTCAGATAAGGCGACACCCCATCGTGCGATCTCTTTAACATCTTAATAGAGATTATTATGAGAAAAGCTGCAGTCAACATGAATAAAACCATCAGCAGCTAAAGTCACATGCTGCTCGCGTATGCTAATGATATAGATATCATTGGCCGCACAGTTAGAGAAGTTACTGCGGAGTTTTCGAGAATTGAAAAAGAGTCAGCAAAAGTGGGTCTGGCGGTAAATGAGGACAAGAAAAAATTAATGGTTTCAACGAGCAGGGCCTCCGCGCGATTATACCAATTCGTGGACGATAATAACCTGGAGGGATCAGGGTTGCCAAGTGGAGAGATAAGGCAAAAGATCGAACTGGTTGGATCTATGTGTTCTAATCTAATATGTTATCTTCGTTTTGTAAGATCCCTGACCCTTCGGGGTTGTTCGAGACCGGATAAGTAAGTAAGTAAGGTTGTGCCAACCTCTAATCAAGCTGTGTCAACCTCTAATGAGTTTGTGACAACCTATAATTCGGTTACGGTTAATTCGGTTGCCTCAACCGAATTTTTCTGTGAATGTACGGAGGTATGCTACGGGTCGATAAAACGGGCGCAGCTGGGGGAAACATCAGGTATGTTTTGAGCTCATACCTTAAGTTTATAAAAATATAAGGTCGACTTTCAACGCGTTTACATGGACCGAAAATAAGTTTTGCACATATGTGTGTCTTTTAGCTAAAATGGAAACAATTGGTATCATTTTTTGCGGCGTAGCTATTAGTAGGTCATAGATCTCGAAAATAATAATAAGAATTAAATCGTGTTGGTCGAAAATTTATGGTCGTCAAAGGGTTAACTGCACTCCACAAGAAAAAGTCTAAAGGGGTCAAATCGCAGCTTCGAGGCGGCCAATTGACATGGCCACGACGGCTGATAACACTTTGATCGGACGTAGTGCGCCAAATACCAATTGTTTGATCAGCTCTGTGATATGGTGCGCCATCCTGCTGAAACAGTATATTCCATTTCAGCCCATAAAAAAGTCTATAATCATGGCTCTGTAACACTCGCCGTTGACTGCAATTGCGTTTCCAGCAGTTTTCTCACCATTAAAAAAACAACCACACCAAACTGCCACTCTCTGTGAATGCATTGTCTTTTCGATAATGACGTGCAGGTTTTCCGATCCCCAAATGCGGCAATTTTGGTTGTTGGCATAGCCACCGTGGTGAAAATGCGCCTCTTCAGAAAATATGATTTTTTTTCTTCAATTTCTGAGGCAATTCGACCTTGTAAACAAATAATCCGAAATCTTTGTTCAAAAATCTCATCATACTGGTGCGTGAAATGCCGAGTTTGATGAGGTCGATGGCGAGTCGATGTTCTTGGATTGAGTTGCACACTTTCGGCTACAGCAGCAACACTAAAAAAATATCACTGCTGTTCACTACACGCTGAAAAAACGGCCTCAGCAACATATTTTAGAAACCATATGTGTATATGTTGGCAAGCACTGTTTTCATGGATTGAAGATCTGCGCTGCTTTGTCGATTCTTTGTTGTCTGTCCCGGTTTAGCTTCAGTAGTTTTCAACAAACAAAGTCATATTTGGGTCACAATAACAGAATTATCTTGAATAGCAAACACAATGTGTTTGGACACACACTATATTTGGGGCAAGCTACAAACACGTTATATTTGCAAACAAGAAACAAAATAAGTGGTATTTCCTCCCGACTTGACCGAAATTATTGTATTCAAAATCATATTCTTTGTTGTATATATTTAGCCTTTAAATAAAGGGTTTTTCAACAGACACGCTACAAAAGTAAATCGATAGGGACAGCAAACGATCCCATATTTTTTCCCGCTCTTTTGACATTTCTCTTCAGTAAGGTTTGCCATTTCATCATGGAAAGATATACGAGCCAACAATGAGTCGAAATTATTAAAATTTACTACCGAAATTTTGAGTCAGTGGCCTCAACTTTAAGAGCCAATTTCATCGTCTTCAGCGATGAGGCTCATTTCTGGCTGAATGGCTTCGTCAATAAGGAAAATATGCGTTATTGGTCAGACAGCAATCCACACGTAATCCATGAGTCATCATAGCATCCCGAAAAAATTACGGTTTGGTGCGGTATATGGGCCGGCGGCGTCATTGGGCCGTACTTCTTCCGTGATGATCAAGACCGGCACATTACTGTGAACGCGAATCGCTACCGTTCAATGATAACCGAATATTTTTGCCCCCAATTGGATAATATGGACTTGGAGGACATGTGGTTCCAAAAGGACGTCGCCACAAGCCACACAGCGAATGCCACAATCAATTTATTGGAAACCAAGTTTGGTGAACGTGTTATCTCACGAAATGGGCCAGTCGATTGGCCGCCTCGGTCGTGCGATTTGACGCCGTTAGATTATTTCCTGTGGGGCTACGTCAAGTCTATGGTCTATGCCAACAAGCCAGCGACGATTGAAGAACTTCGTACGAATATCGAACGTGAAATTGCAGCAGTATCGGCCGATTTATGCTTGAAAACCGTCGAAAATTGGGTTCAGCGTCTGTACTTCTGCAAGCGTGCCCGTGGTGGCCATGCAAAAGAAATCGAGTTCCATACATAATGGCATCGAACGTACTTTCACAGGAATAAAGAATTTCATTGGTATATAAAACCGGGTTTCGTTTTATTTCAAAAAAAATTTTGTAGCGCTCTTATTGAAAAACCCGATACATGTATTTTTATTTAAACCCAAAAAATTAAGTTTTTTTACCCATTGTGTCCCGTTTTTTGGTCATAACCAGTTGGTCAGGTTACTCATGACCTAAGCCGGTAAATAGCCATGACATGTGCTTTTTATATGCCGCGGTGCTCCGCAGTCTGTATGAACATGTTTATTTCCCTCATGAACTCGATTAACGTAAGTGACCTAATAATATATCACTATCAGTGAAAATGTTCATATTTTTGTGTCACCATTGATTATCCAGCCTTTTTATACATATAGTGATCCTCTTAACCTCTGCCTAAAATATATTGTTGTGATCAGGAAGGCAGAAGTGACATTCAATATTTCTGTCATCGATTCACGCTGAAAAATCTGTATATTTTGTTGTTTGTAGTTTGTCGCAAATATAGTATACTTGTGTCCAATCACATTGTGTTTGTTTTTCAATACTACTACATGTTGGAGACACACTGATTAATAGATTATAATATAATTTTCTGTGACCCAACTGCGGCTTTGTTTATTGAAAAACTTCTGAAAACAAAAACCTGACAGACAACAAAGTAACAAAAAAACAGTAGATCTTCAATTCATGAAAACAATGCTTGCAAACATATACACGGTGCCTGGAATATGTTGCTGGGCGGTATTTTTTCAGCATGTAGCTTACAGCGTCCAAAGGACTGAAACAAGTTTTCATGCCCCTATCGACTTGTAAGCATATCTTAAGTGCACGCAGAAGTCGAATATGGGCGACTTCGGATAGGAGGAAATATAGGAACCTTCTATCTTTATCTATGTTCAGGGTCCCAATAGTTGTGTGAGTCTAGAGTCAACAGCAGCTGCCATAGTATACTTCTTCTTTGTGGACCTAGGAGAATTGGCCCATTTGAGAGGCGACATGATTTTGCGGATCTTGGAATTAAATTAGTATAGTTTGCCCGTGATATGACAAAAGAGTAAAACGTCTAAAGCCCAATTTTTGAGTGGTTATTTAAATTCGTAATCAGTTCATTTTGATTTATGTTTGATCTGACTTTAAATACGAACAGAGATTTTCAGAGATTTATCAAATAATCTTACTGTTTATACGACAATAGTTGCAAATGTCACGAAAAATAACCGGTATTCATATATTTGTCAGCTAATCGTTACAGTGCATCAAGCTCGCGTCATTTTCACAAGATAATTAAAGCCATAAAATAAAAAATATTTAATGAAATTGAAAAGTATTTGAGCTAAAATGAAGTTCAAACTGCACTGCGAGTTAATGATACGTTTTTATCGTAATTTCAAATAGGACGATTATTAAAAATTTTCTCATTAACAATTACAGAGGCTTTGTGCTTGTTCCTCTTGTTGTTTTCTGTCAAAATCATATGGTCACTTAATCATAGTTTAAATGCCCAAATGTGGCTGTTAACTAGCAATCAACTATTTTCCTAGAATATGAATTTAGAGTTTAAATTATGTTTGATCGTTGATCAAAGATAATTTTCGACTCAAAAATTAGACCTAAGTGAGATATTTATCGATTTCAGCAAAACCTAACCCCGCATACATTTCTTGGAAGTCATGTGTTATGAACCTATAGTTTAGCGCAATGTAAAGCATTAGCAATGACGTAAAGGACATACGATAAAGGGCTAAAATAAAAATATCAATATCTATTTTAAATTGTCAACAAAAAATGCCGAGGCGTTATGCTACAAAGAGCGACGATTAGTAATAACCAGGATTCGTATTCACTAGGTGCTCACGAGTCAAAATGTGGCGAGCCTCGAGCCAAAGTTGAATATGGTGGCTCTCTCTTGACCAAAGCTCCTGAAGTTTCGCATGTAGGTCCGGATGGAACAGAAAATTTTCCAACTATTAGACTTTGATTATAACAAAGTTATGGTAAAAATTTAACATTTAAAGAAACGAAATGAAATGGAATAAAATGAAAACACAACTGAAAATAACTCAAAAAATTACAATGTCAGCGAGATTAGTAATAAAACTAAAGAAAACAGTAATTGCTAAAGCGGCAAAACATCAAAGCCGCTGGAAGAGAAACAAATGGTGCAAATGCTGCCAAATGAACCAGCAATAACGACAACAACACCACCAATGTCGGACCAACCATGGGCCACCAGCATCAGTGCCAGAGTCCAAGTAATGCAAAGAGGAGAACAGCACCGCACCGACCGCTATTTGAATTTGTCAAGCTTACGACGTGCTCAAGTGCACACACAAATCGGGCAGAAAACATCACCAAACACCGAACAACAATAACAACAACAATTACAACAACAATATTACCATCTTTAGTTAGCTTTCTGCTGGCCATAACTCAGCAACCAAATGAGTCATCATCGACAGCTCCAAACACATTGTGGCAACATCTGGTACGGACAACTTCGAAGAAGGCGGAGTGGCCAGTATCTTCCAAGACCCACAGAATTAGCATCTCCTTTAAGAGATCCAATTGAAGTCGCAATGTTCACTGGGGCTATGAACGATGTGGTACAGGAACAATTCAACATGTCCAACTGAAATTGTTGTGCTGCCTTCGTATGGTATATTGGATGTTAGTGGCGTTGTTGTTTTTGTTGTTGTTTTTAAAATAGTTACTACTCGATCACATTTTCATACAAAATAATATTTCCTATTCTTGTAGCGATGGGGGGAACAAAGAAATCTTTAAACAACCGTAAAATGATCAAAGCCAATTCGCGCGCTATCTTCGTCGTATAGGACAAGGCAAAAAAAATTGCACGCTCCGCACAACAACAGCAATTGGAAAGAGCATTTCATAACGATCACACAGCCGACACGATGGCTGGGCAGAAATGCCTCAAAGTCTAGCAAAATCAGAGCTTCCCTCCACTCCCCCCCAATCCAGCAAACCACTCCGTTCTAACAAAATCAACAACAATTGATGCGACGAAGACGACGACGATCAGCGATCAGTGATCAATGATGATGATCATCCTCATCGCACCATTGAGCGATCAGTTGGATCGTGTATGATCCCCATTCGTATTACAACTTTATTAACTTGTTTCTTGGCAGTTGTTGTTGTAATTGTTGTTGTCGCTGGATTTTCACCGATCAATTGGTTTGTTACTGTTGGGATTGATCGATCGATTGATCATGAATAAGTATGGCTTATTTTATGCCTCATAATATCGTAAATATCGCAACAACAACAACAACAGTCCAATAGCAATAATCAGAAATCATTTGATTTCATTCGCAATCTACTTCTGCCTTGATGTGCCACAGTGGGGAAAATCAGAGAATTTGATAGATTTTTAAACAAAATAATATTAAATAGATATAAAGTTTGATAACTGGCAAATATTTATGATGTTGCTTTTCGTTGAGGTTTCATTCATTGCAAGTCAGAATATAGATGATATAGCTCTTGGTTCCAACGACGTTGGTATTCGCCTTTTTCTTTAACAGCTACATTTATATTTTACGGAGAATTTTTCTCTCGAATACTCCCAGGTGTTTTTCATCCACTTGCGATATGACCCAAGTTTCGGAGCCATACTTCAGAACAGGTAAAATAACAATCTGGCATAGCTGGACTTTTGTCTATCGAGAGAGAGCTTTGTTCCTAAACTGCTTGCTGAGCCAAAAATAGCATATATTTACCTAACCACTGATATGTCTCAGGATTATTAGGTGACCCTGTCACTGAAGCTCTTCGAAGTAGTGGACATATTCTTCTGTCCTTTGAAGGCGGATGAGCCAACACCCCTGGCCAACGCCGGATCACAATTGAGGATACCAAAATCTAGTTTCGACACACTGCATTCTGGTTAGCGTCTGATCCATAATGGGCGGCTGAAACATAATCATACTGGCAGTAGGTAAAATGGAAACCACGGTGGGCTGGATATGCCTCCCGCCACCATAATATACACGGTCGAAAATAACAGCCGCAGTAACATATTGCAGGCCGCATTTACATGTTTCCAAGCATTGTTTTCGTGTACTGAAGATCTGCTGCTTTTTGTTTCTTCATTCTGATAGACACCGGTGTTTTCAGCAGTTTTCAATATACAAATCCACATTTGGGTCACAAATACATATATTATAACCTATTAATCATTGTGTCCCAAACATGTAATATTGAATAGCAAACACAATGTGTTTGGACACAAGTATACTATATTTGCGGCAAGCACCAAACATGTTATATTTGCATCCAAACAGTAAAAAAAAGGTAAATTTACTAGCGTGTAGGCAATGAAAATACACGGAAAATATAATAAACGAAGTGGATAAGTACAAAGTTTAAAGAAAAGGTTCACGAAGAAAATAGGGCGTCAAGGTATTCTCTCCATTGATTTCTATCTCTGGCAAGTAATTTAACTTGGTTCCATTATAGTCGAGTTTGTTTATATTCCTTGATCAGGTACCGTTTCCATGTACTTTATGGTCTTCCTGGCATGCGATATCCCTGAGGGTTCAATTCAAGTAGCGCTCTAGCAATATCATATGTTTCACACCTAACCCAGATCCAAGTCCATATTCTTCTACGTATATTCAATTCAATATTTTGTGTACGTCACCAGATTTCTTCATTACAAATGGTGTTAGACCAGTAAATACGGAGTATTTGCTTCAGACAATGATTGATAAACTCTTGGACCTCCTGTATTGTCAACTTCATAAAAATCCAAGATCTACAATCGTAAAACAGTACAAACTTCACACTGCTGTTGAATATTCACAAATTCATCCTTTGTAATATCTTCTAATTACGCCAGATTTTTGACAGGTTTAGGAATACCTGAGTTATCCTGCCATTTATATCATTTGCGGAGGCACCATCCCTGATAATCATACAAAAACATGGTTTCCCATTACATCCCATGAAAGGATTAGGAAGAGCTTCTAACAATCATTGAGCTCTGTGCTTTTTAATCGTACACTCACTGATTGGGTCCTAAAGATTTACACCGATTCCGTACGCTATTTTGAGAAGCTTTTTCACGGCTATATACCTGATAGTATCGCCATAACTAAGCGAGGTGACCATCATCGAAAGAAATGTAAGCTGGTCACAGCAGAGATTAAAACAACGTTCTAAAGTACAATAGGTGCACAGACTAACCATTGCACCACCGACGGCCAATCTTGCATACCAAATAATTGTGGAGTTTGCTGCACCATCGGCGAGATGCACTGCAGTATAAAGTTGGTCATTACGTTGCCTATTGCATTGGAGAATATATTACATCTTCAGTTCTTGCACCACCATTTTTTGGAATAGTCTTAATCTTTCTCCTCCATAAACGCTGAAAAATATCGGCCCCAGCAACATACTCCAGGAACCATGTACATGTTTGCAAGCATTGTTTTCGTGAATTGAAGATGTGCTGATTTTTGTTTCATTATTGTCAGTCACGTTTTTTTCCAGTTTGTTTTTTCCGTTTTGTCTCCAGCCGTTTTCAACAAAGAAACCCACATTTGGGTCCAAAATGCATATATTATAACATATTAATTATTGTGTGCCAAACGTGTTATATTGTAAAGCAAACACAATGTATTTGTACACAAGTATACTATATTTGCGACAAACACGTTATATTTGCATCCAAACAACAAAAAGAGGAAAGTTTTACAGCGTGTAGGGATTTTGTTGTTTATCCATGCACTTTTGATGATCAGCGCAATGAGATTTGCTAACGTTGATGCACCATATTTAAATAGCTCCGCTGAAATGCTATGAGAAACAGACGATTTGCGATCCTTGATTTTCCACAGTGCCTCCTCTAAGTTCCCTACGCTGTTTTCCATCCATTTTGGAGCCATCGATTTACGACTTGAGTATGCTGCCGAAGAAGTACTCTGATTTGCATCATGAGGAAGTCTAGACTATGTCGCAAAGTATTCAAACCATCTCTGCACTTGCTGATTCGGTGATGTTTTCTTCGTGCCGTCATTAGCTTTTAATGGTGTAGTACTCCTAATATAGTTTCCGCTCAGTTTTTTTTTATTGAAGAATACAAAATACGGAGGTAAAGTGTATTTGAAGCTTTTTTCGTTTTCTCCGCTCTACTTACCCACTCCATGTGCCGACTTTTGAAAGACTGCTTCAAATTGTCTTTTGAATATTGGTGCTTTGGATTGTATATGCAAACGATAACTGACCAGGTTTTTTGACAGTTCTGTGCCAAACTAGCTTGTAGAGTTTGATCCTACATCATTGACATGGGTGAACCCGGCAGACGCTCTGTGTTGTATTTTTCAATTTTGACTCGAATACCGTTGACATCCACTGGAGGTGATGGTAGTTACCCATATCAGTACCGCGAGTACTTTCACCACTTAATACTCTGCAAAAAGGTCCCAAGACCATACAGCTTAACTGCTAGAATGTCTGTTAAATCCAACATGAAGAAATATCCTCAATATTGTATCCTACTCGTACAGAAGCCGGACAGCGGCATTCGAGATGCACAAGTGCTTAACTTCATCGCTACAGCTTCGTTAATAATCATAAGCTAAGATTATAGAAAATTTAATTGACAAAACGAATATAATTGAAGATACACTCAAAGAAAAAACTCGTTCCTCGCAAATGAAATCTCAGATAAATGTAGTTGGGAGAAACGAACTTCTGTTAATCCATACATGTCATTTCGTTTTGGAGAACCGAAATATATTTTCAGCAAACTAGTTATGAAAAATATAAGCTGAAAAAACGTTTGCGAGAAACGAAAAACGGTTCCACCAACTGTTTTTTTTTCGGTTACAGCAACCGAGTTGTAATTAAAACTTTTATTTATGGCCAACTTTCCAATTTTTATGATTTTGGGTTTACCCATAGTTTGTTTTAAAAAAAGTTGGAATTTTTGTGTATTTTTTCACACATCTGTCTCTCCTTGCATTCAAATAACAACAAAAAGCCCAGCAAACTACAATGCGTCAATAGTCCATCCAAGATATATTGACAAGGTAGAAGCATGAAAGTGTGTGATCACTTTTATGTGAATGCGTGAGTGTGTGTGAAAAACGAGTTGATAAGACTGAGTATACAGTGAGAGAATTTGAGAAATTTACATTCTTCGTAATCGTTGCTCTCATTAGGAAAATGGAAAAATTTAATTTTGTACGCTTTTCATGCAAACGAGAACTCGTTCGCAACAACATGATATACATTTGCGATATATGAGTTTATTTGGGAGAACTATAAAGTATTGTTGCGGCAGCCGAGCAATAAACGTTTTTTTTTTTTTTTGCGTGTACAAGTGTCGCAACCGAATCAATTGCGAAACGAAGTTGTTTCAACCGAATTTCAGTTTTGGGGACTAAATTCAGTCGCGACAACCTCAATTCTGTTGTGACAACCGTAGTTCGGTGGCATTTATGCTTGATACAAATTTTTTTAAAACTTAGCGAAAATGATTCGCGTCGCTAAGTTCCCGCTAAGTTTTCGCTAAGTGTTTCATACAAAACAAGCGATTATATAAGCAAGCGGTGTAACCAAAACACGCTTATTGTTTCTAGGGGTATCGACACATTGTCTAAAGGATAATGCAAAATATTTATGTGTGATACTCGACAGTAAATTTAGCTTCCGTCAAAAAAAAAATTCAGTACATCCTAATATGCAATAATTTGATCATCACCAACGTAAACCTCAGCTATCACATAGAATAATAAAATATTTTATTCAAAATCAAATATTTTAAAACGAAGAAACTATACAATCTTTTCCAATATGGCTTCCACCACCCCATTTTGGACACACTAACGCTCAATGTCATTGTCATAACGACAGGCATCGTTTTCCATGAACTACTCCCAGGCACATTCAATATAAATCCTTCTACAAATCCAAATCACAACCAAAGTCCATGGCCGACACACCAACCGTCTCTAAACAACTAAGCAAACATCCACCGAGCAGAGCAAAATAAGCGTAACATCGAAACCCAAAATGAACCACCATTAAATGTTCCAGAGTGAAAAACTCTGCCTGCCATCCATCTTCCGGTTAGGCAACATAAGCCACAAGGCAAGCTGCAACAGGAATCAAAGCTTGTGGCTGTGATATGCAGCTGCTCAGCTGCCAAAAAAAAAGTGTCGAAAGTATCGCTACATTTTAGATGAGAACAATAAAAATCGTTAGAAGAACCATCGACATAAATATCACTAGCTCACTAACATATAAAGTATATGTGTGTGATACTAACGCATACGGCTCAGAGTGATAACCGTACGGAGGAGAGTGTGTGCGAGAGCGAAAGACCCTTTTTTGTCAGCAGCAATTTTTGCACGCTTCACGCTAATTTATGCGCTTATCAAAGAACTGAATGAGGAAAACATTGTAGCTGTTGTTGCAGTCAGCGTTTCCACAATTGCCCTATCACTGATATGCGCTGGTCTAACTGAACCTGGAATCACTTTGCAACAAAATATATAGATCTCTGCCCTATGAATGCACACACATTCATAGATATTAATGTATATGTTATATGTTCTTGTGTGTATGTAGGTACTGATGGGTAGACATTTAATTTAATCTCATATACACTACGTAACAAAAGTCTGCAAGGGGTATCAACGTTAGCTGGAAAAGAATAAAGATTGTTATTTACAGATAAGAAATATTAAAAAATTGAAATTATTTTTAAAGATTCTTCGTGTCATTTGAAACAATTTCTGAAATTCCAAAAACATATTGAAATTTTTGGAAAAATTTAATTTTTTTTACTGTGAGAATTTCTGTATCATGAGGACTTTGAAATCCGGCCCTAAAAAACTTTAACGTGACGTCATTATCCGTCCGTGCATAATTTAAGTAAACGAATATTCAATACTCACACTCACTGGAAAACACACAAGCTCTGTCGGCATTGTGTACATAGTAGCAGTTAATTAGTTTCAGTGGCCACACAAGAATGAGTGCTTTGTTGCAATTCTCATTCTCGTCAATACAGCTTTGGTACTTAATGATAAGTTTGACTAGCCTCACGACTCCGTCACTCCCGAGCGCACAATCCATTAAGATCATTGCATTCTATCTGGGGCTTTAGTTCTGCAAAGAACAAGAGTGACTCTGTTGGGATCTGTTTTTATCAAGACAGTGTAAATACATTCTACATAAGGGCTTCGTCTTACTGTTCCTACACAAATGCTTCGGCTCGCTGTTTCTACGCAGAGGCTTCGGCTTACTGTTCGCACACAGAGGCTTCGGTTTACTGTTCCTACACAAAGGCTTCGGCTTACTGTTGCTACACAGAGGCTTCGGGTTACTGTTCCTACACAGAGGTTTCGGCTTACTGTTTCTACACAGAGGCTTCGGTTTACTGTTCCTACACAAATGCTTCGGCTTACTGTTTCTATACAGAGGTTTCGGCTTACTGTTGCTACATAGAGGCTTCGGGTTACTGTTCCAACACTGAGGCTTCGGTTTACTATTCCTACACAGAGGTTTCGGCTTACTCTTCCTACATAGCGACTTTGTCTTTCAATTTCAGTGTCGGGCAGTTCTCAAATTCCTATTCCCGTGGGAACAGCCAAAAATATACTGCTACTGCTACCAAATATAAGTTTATTCGTGTGATATACGATGATAAACGATCGGCTGTTGCTTTGTTGCATTTTGTTGCCATTTGTTAAAAGTCAATCAAATCATTTGCCGTTTAGCACTTGATGAAGCAAGACTACGCTGCGCAACTTTTTCAAATCCATTGAGAAAAACTTCGGGTTTTTGCGGTTACATAGAGGCTTCGGCTTACTATTCCTACACAGAGGCTTCGCCGTACTGTTCCCATGCAATCTATTCAATGATGGCTGTTCTCGAACCCTTCTCATATGTAAAGCACATTCCGAGTAAGTAACCCTCATATCCGATCCCGATATACATTGCGACACATTAAGTTCCTAATAATCTTAAAATCGAGCAGTCCGCAACGTGCCCTCAGAAGAGTATTTTTAAGTCAAGACAAGTATTCCCAAAAGAGTGTTGGCAAAACAAGTGCCCCAGGAAAAGGTGTTGACAAGCCAAAACGAGTGTTCTCAAGCTAAGAGGAGTGTACTCAACGAGTGAATCAGTTGATATTATCTCTGTAAATCAAATTACTTTGTAAATTAAAGATTACTAATCGAATCTGAACTCGAACCCCCGAAAAGGGTAAACTATTCTGTTGTGTAGGTTTCGAAAGGTTTTGTGGATCCTAACGAAAGACTCTGAATATGACTGAGCTTACCTCAGCCCTCGACAAAAGTCTTTGGTTGTGTAAATGTATCCTATTACCCAAAGTATGCAAAAGGAAATTTGTCGAGTTCTAATTCAATTCCTGTTGTGAATTTATATATCCATGTAATTTAATATTTCTGCACTGACTTTTGTGACCCAGTGTAAATGCGAAATTTCGTATGAACAGAGGGCAATGTTCACCATAAGCATTTTCATTGTGAGTTGTCACTATAGGACGGCAGTCAGCTTCACAACTATGAACACGGTGATGACTGTCAGAGCTGTCTGGGCCACTGCCACTGCATTCGTCGTGGAAAAATTTGACTCTTTGCATTCACAGCAATTGTGTGAACATTGTTTGCAATTGAAAAAGGGGAAATAGTTTCCATATTATTTTCAATCATTACAATTTTCTGGGGGTGTCATTGACTTTGGGAAACGGGAAACTGCTGGTGATGGTGGTGGTGGTGGTGGCGGCAAAATAAACCAAAAAAACTCCATTTTCATTGAGATTTCATCTAAACACACATCAACAAAAACATTGACAACCATTTCGAATTATTTTCAAAATTATTGATGACTTATTGCAAATGATGATAGTTTTCTACAAATTTTCAAATTGTCCCATCAATGCGAATGTCTGCGATTTAAGGTTTTACCCTTTGGTGGCATTTAGGAGGACAAATAGGGAGAGTCCTTTTCCCTGTAGCAGATACAATGTAACAAGTCAACAACTGCAATCGGGTTTAATTCGGTTGTTGCAAAAAAAAAACAATTTACTGTTAAAACCAAACATGTAAAATTTAATACGAATCGCTAATTTCGGTATTTGTTGTAATATTAAATAAAAGACAAATAAATACTTCCCATTACTACCCAATAAGGTACAGGGGAAACTTTTTTACAGTCAGTGATCTGTACATGCTGAAAAATCTGTATTTTTTGTTGTTGTTTGGATGCAAATATAAAGTGTGTTTGGAGCTTGTCGCAAATAGAATATACTTGTGTCCAAACATATACATGTTTGAGACACAATGACTAGTATGTTAAATTATATGTGTTTGCGACCCACATATATTTATGTTTACGATACAAATACAGCTGTGTTTGTTGCGGAGGTATGCTCTCTCGAGAGCAAGAGAGTAAAAGAGGGACAACGAGAAAGGCTATCTTGTAAATCCAGCTGTGTTTGTTGCACTGTCTATGCTCTCTCGAGAGCCAGAGAGTAAAAGAAGGACGACGAAAAAGGCTATCTTGGAATGTGTTTCTGTGGTTTTACATAATTTACTCAGTCAGTGAGTCATAAATATTCCTGAATGTGCGTGCAAATTGCAGATGAAGTCATTGCAGATCTGAATTTTTTTTTTTGTTGTTTGGATGCAAATATAAAGTGTGTTTGGAGCTTGTCGAAAATATAATATACCTGAGTTACTTTGGTTTACTTTGTGTTTCGTATATATGGAAGTGTGCTACTAAAGTGAGAAAGAATTTTGAGGAAAGAAACTGGCAGGGGCATGTTTGCCAGTAAACATGATGCTGTTTGCATTTAAACACAAGTAAGTTTGGGACTTCCAAACTATTTAGTGTTTGAAGTGTGTTCCAAACATATACATGATTCCTGTAGAATATGTGTCGGAAAATATATTAGAGAGGCCGTTATTTTTCAGCGTGTACGCTTTCTAGATTTATTCAGTGATTGGGGTCTACAGGTTCTCACCCATTCCGACCCATATTTCTTTTTGAGGAGCTTTATCATGGCTAATTACTCAATAGTGTCGCCGTCACACATTCTGAAGTACAACAGTCGCACACAATGACTATTGCATCACACGCTGAAAAAGGAATGGCCCCAACAACATCTTGTAGGAATCATGCATATGTTTGCAACCATTGTTTTCATGAATTGAGGACATGACATGTTCCTTTTTTGCTTCTGTATTGTCTGTCACATTTTTGTTTTCAGCAGTTTTCAACAAACAAAGCTATATTTGGGTCACAAAAACATTATTAAAACCTGGAAATCATTGTGTCTCATATATGTAATATTGATTTGCAAACGCAATGTGTTTAGATACAAGTATACTATATTTGCGACAAGCTACAAACAAGTTATATTTGATCCAAACAACAAAAAAAATAAAAAAATTTCAGCGTGCACAGACGGCGATTAAGGTAAGTGGAAATATGTTTTTGTCTAATAAATTTAAAAAAATACTTACTTGTGGAGAAGGGAGCTGATGAGAAGCCTTGGTGGGCATCGAAATAGTTATATTCCCAACCATCCACCGAAATAATCAATTTAAATTCTTCTTTTATAAACTTTCTCTATTAAAAATAATTTTTAATGGAGAAAATGATCTTGAACCGGATTATGATTCAAAAACATAAACTTTCAAAGATCGATAAAACAAAAAAAAACACCTGAAGGAATACGGAGACGGTAGATTGAAACGCCGATCTCAGGGCAATCGTTGTTTCGATTTTGAAACAACATTATCCTATGCATTGGCTTTCAATTTCTAGACAAGAAGTTGTGAATATTGATGATTTCGGTAGAGTATTGTTTTGGATGTTTTCGCACTAGTAGGTGTTGTTGAAACAATTCTCGTTAAACTTTCTCTATTATAAATTATTTTTAATGGAGAAAATGATCTTCAACCGGATTATGATTGAAAAACGTAATTTAAACAAATAAATAAATCGTTTCCCATTACATCCCGTGAAGGAACAGCCAGTGAATTGTGCGCTCTCTAGTTTTATACTCACTGATTGGGACCTACAGTATTTACAGTCCTGGACAGTTTAATCTAAATCATTGAAAATTTACAATAATCTGAAGAAATAATGTACAAAGTATATTAGAAAGCACATAAAGTAAGTCAATTGGTGTACAATTGTTAATTTTATTTAATTTCAAAAAATATACTTATATTTGGACTACCCTGTTTTTATAAAAATCACATTAATTTTACCCACGAATTGGCCACAAAATCGCGTAAACAGAACAACTTATTGGCAAGAGTTCCCTCACCAATCTACATCCCAGTCCAATCAGTATTATACGATTTTCAAGGGTATGACCACAATTTCCCTTTAGGTTTTACGTAAAAAACAGGCATTCAATGGACCGAAAATTTGACCCGTAGCATGACTGAATACTACGCCTATCTTACTTTGCGTTTATTCACATTTCATCTAAGATATCAGTCTCTGTATTACCAATAGTAATAAGTACACAAATGAATGAGCTACGACAATGTGACACCTTTCACCGACTATGAATGAATGCGTTGGCCATTCATGAAAACATTCATGTCAAGTAACATTGAAGAAATCTTACAACAATGAAGAAGCAAAGTCAGGCATAAGCGTATCATAAAGTTAGTCGTGGATTTAGTACAAGAAAGTGTTCCAAAACTAAATCCATCAAAATATTTTCTACAACTTTATAAGCCTTAGAGATGTCACCCAACACAAAATTAATAAAATTCACACAAACAGTCACGAAGACAAAGAGTCCAAGCGAAGAGTTATAGATTTCAGACATTTCAGACATTTCAGAAAAATCGGCTTACAGACACCTCGGACAAAAAGCAATGACACGGTGTTGGCAAACTGGAATGAAAAGCAACAAATCCAAATCTAAACTAATCTAGACCCAAAAATCTGAAGGCAATGCATGGTACAAGAGAGCTAGAGTGAGAGCGAGATCTACTGATCCGATAAATACGCCTCCAGCTCAAGATTGAGATCATCGAGATTAATAAAGTCATGCAGAATTGCAAAGTGTGGAAATCCAAAGGTTTCAAAAAATGCATTGTACACCGAAGGAAGGAGGCGTTAAAGGTTTATGAATTTACAATATATTTGCTTAAGGATCTTTTACTGCATTATTCTTTCTTTCTCAAGCAATAACAAGGCAGAGAGATAGAGATAGAAAGACAGAGTTCGTGACACTCGTACCTCTCGTCGTAGTTGTGGCACACGTAAGGATCGCCCAACAATCTTGCAACAAGTGGATTAAATAAATGCTTAATCTTGCACTTCACCACGTTGTGGCAATAAACTGCAACAACGAGCACTGGAAGACAACTGAAACACTTGCTACACATTTCGCCTAAGGTTACAATGTTTCAACTCCTCATACAGGTCACAATTCTTGTCATATTTTGTTTCTTGTTGTTAAACTGAAGGAGGCGACAGAAATAACAACATTTAACAGCGATCATCAGACACAACTAACGAGGATGGTAAATGAATTTGGTTAACGAGGAATGAATGGAAATACGAAGTAACATTTTTAAATAAAATCATTCAATAGTTGAATTTAGATTTTGTCACGAAAAATACGTTACACTTAGGATAAATTAATATTTGAATGTCAACAGACTTCAAATGGTTTGTACCATAGATAAAGAAAATGATAGATAAAGAGCGACCATTGTCAACTGTGTTCAATAGGTGCTGTCCTGTACTAGTGGCTAGAAGCTGAAGACCTTGTCTACATGTATCTGAGATAACTATCCCAGGTCCCGAAATGGATAGGATTCCATAGGAGACATCATCCCGTCGGCTCGTGCTGGATACGTGAGAAGAAGATCTTCAGTGGTTTGTTCCGATTCCTCTTCCCTACAGCAGTCATTTAACTCGACCTTTAGTCTTGTCGCTGGTCTACAAATCATATAAATTATTTGATTTGAAGGTTAAGGGAAATTTTCATAGAATAACACATACTATAGAAGAACTTATTCTCTCATCTGACGTTTCATTTCACACTCTCTCGGTAGGTCTGTGGAAATGTTTACATACACCAGGTGGAGTTACAAAATATGTTCACTTAACTATTTCCTGTCGTTTTGGTGTAGAACTGAAAAATTTAAATGTATTTTGCACTTTTTTGTTGACTTTTAACGTTGGTATTCATTTGTATTGTATTTAACACAACTAGTTTGCCACAAAAACACGAAATTCGGGTGTAGTTCCTTTGTGGATCGCTGTATACTATTGCCACCATCTGGTATTATTGAACCCATATTTTCCACCCTCCACTGTGTAATTTCCATCGTACCTATGACGTTTAATTTATTGAGCGAATAAAACCTTCTACGTATGTGTTATTCTATGGAAATTTTCTATATGGCGCAGAAATTCCCTGAAAGTAAAAACTATTGTATTGTCAAAAAGTATCAAAAGCGATTTGACTTTTTATTGTCTATATTTGATTTTCAAAACCAATCAACATAATCAAAAAATAAATGATGTTTGAGTAATTTTTCGTCGTTTCCGAGTGAAAAATTACCGCACGGAAACAGAATTTGCCATCTGGTGAAAATGGTGAATAATTGAATACACAATCTGTGGTAGTTCTATCATCTTTGGCGTACACAATCCGAGCCTATCGTCTATCGCTCCTGAATCATCAAAGACAAACGTTCTTGCAGGATATGCTTACACATTGCTAGGGTAGTGACAACATGCTTCAATTCCAGTGCAACCTGTAAAGTATACCCTGGTCTGGCCAGCTCATCCGGTAGGCAGTTTCCCGGAATGTCCTTGTACCTTGACAGTCCAGGGCATATGTTGAATATAGAAATACCTATTTCAGGAACTTAAGGACTGGCTGACTATCCGAGAAGAGATTGAGCCGAAATTGGACAGGATTATTATCCCTCAGCTAGTCGGTCACTTCTCTAATAGCCAAAATTTCAGCCCAATACAAGCAATACTGATCAGGTAATGTACGAGAAAGGGACAAACCTAGTTCCCTATATTAGATCCCGTAGCCTACCTGATCATTCATTTTCAAACCAACCATCCATTTAGAAATTCCATATCCCTCCTTACAAGAAACCGTTTTTCTTCTAGAAATCCCGTTCCAGTATGAGAGTATGGTATTTCCTATTGAATAGTGGTTCCGTTTTCGAGTAGGAGACAAATGCAGAAATGTTGGGAGTATTTTTCCGCACTAGTCCATGACCAACTCCGTCCATGATACATTATGAGTGCTGCCTTATCGTGATTACAGACATGGAAACAATCTGCTTGCCTATAATGTCTACCGGTAACAAGTAGACCATTATATTCAGTACATCAGTGGGAGAGGTACGCAGAGCAACCGTAATGCACATTGTCGCCATTCTCTGAACCCAAGTCAGTACTGCATAATAGGTGGTTTTCTCAAGCTCCTGACACCGCACGATAACCCCACAGAGCATTATCGGTGTCACCACCGTTTTACAACTTATTTGCAACCTATAGCTCTCTTACAGTTGAATAGGGCACTATAGGGAATTTCTCTATAGTCGTTCATTTGAAAATACAGTTGCGAGTTTTTGGAAAACCGAATAGTCCGGTTGAATACTCTGACCACTGGAATAGTGTCACGTAATCCAACAGGACACATCCCAATAAAGTGGTTATACACACTGAAAACTCTGTCTTTTTTTGTTGTTTGGATGCAAAGATATCTTGTTTGTAGCTTGTCCCAAATATAGCATACTTGTGTCCAAACACATTGTGTTTGCTATTCAGTATTACATGGTTGAGATACAATGTTTAAGAGGTTATTATATATGATATTGTGACCCAAATGTGGCTGTGTTTGTTGAAAACTCTTAAAAACAAAAATGTGACAGATAATAAAGAAACAATAAAGCAGCAAATATGCAATTCATGAAAACAATACTTGTAAACATATTCATGATTCCTGCAATATGTTGATGGGGTCGTTCTTTTCAACGTGTAGCTGTTGAACGTTGTCACTGAATATTAAATAATTGTGAAGCGTTAAAAATTATATCGGGTAAAACGTGAGTGCTGTTGTCATTAATTTAATTTATAAAAAAATTATTAAAGACTGAACCTGGAATCTCAGCTATTGATTACTTTTGTAGCTGTTGTGATGAAGAGGACAAGAGCCCCGAGCTTTTTTTACGCTCCTGTCCCTAATTTTGTGTGAGTAGAAGACAATACTTTATATACTTCTAGTATCTTACTTAATGTTGTATCTAACAGAGTTTCTGGGAGTTGGATTGACGTCCCGTGGTACGACAATGGTATTCATTGAACTAAGTATGTTAATAGTGACATTCACTTATCCCTAACCTACCCTGACTTAATGCTCCTGCCCAGCATTTTGTGAGCGTAGAAAACAATTTCTAGGATTTCATTTCATCTGTGATCTAACAGACATTCAGACAGTTAAGATGAATGATCTTAGATTTCTTTTGTGGAGCACAAAATTTGTTCGTCGGGAACTATTATGCCTCTCTTTGAAAGGCACATCTTGGAATACCAGGATGGAGGTATCAAATGGTTTGGACGTCCATTAACCACAACTCGACAATATTTATATTCAGCGACAGTAAATGACGTCCCGTGGAATTTCAATGGTCCACATTCGAATATGTGCGTAACCCCACTACTAAACCATTAACCACTATTAAATCACCGACATTTACTCTCATATGTTTTAATATCTCAGCACATAAAATTAAACTTTAACATAACCGACTCTTTACACCTCCCTCTTTTTTGGGATACATCTACTACTGGAAAGAAAATAAACTCATCAAATATCATGCAACTTGACACTGATCTCCTTGAGTTGATCTTTAAGGCATTCTCTCTCTCTCTCTCTGTTTCTCAGTGGCACTCGTTGCCACTACTTCCTAGTGGTGCTGCTGTCGTGTGACGTTTTTGATTTTGATCCGATTTAATTTGGATTACAAGCAAAATCCGGTGGTAAGACCAGTAAACGCCTACTATGTTATATAAAAAGAGAAGGAGAGGGAGAGAGAAGAACAACAAAGACGAGCGAACAAATAAGTATTGCAAAAGTCATGTTGTTCCAAGGATTAAAACAGCAAAATCCTTTTCTCGTTCCCTTACTCTCGTGATAATCGCTGACACAATTTTCTTATTTGTGTCTCGATGCCAGTGTTTGCGTGTTGCTGAGCGTACAGGCTACAATTGCATCGAGATTTGCCCGAGTTCCCCATGTAGTTGAGATCTTAACAAGCTTAGCTGTGGTCGAGTTTACTAACATTTATTAGAGTTACTGGATTATCGGCTTAACTTTGCTTGTAAAATTAACAAAAATTATGCAGGAAATTTTCACGTAACTTTATGTGAGCCAAATTTGAATCCTTTATGTTCTGTTTTTATCTTTGTATCGCTATTGCAACAGGAAGCCAAATCAATGGGAGACGGGAGTTGGTGTTCCATTGTTGTTCTAGTGGGAGTATCTCTACTGTACACGACGGTCATGCTATCTTAAGAATATTAGTAAAATTATCCAATTCGTTCAGTTATTATTTAACAACTTCAGGTAATATATTTATGATTTATATTCTATATTTTATATAATGTCCAGGACAAACATCTATAGACATATGTACCGATACTTGAAGTAGAGGTATGTTATCACAGACACTTCTTAGTTACGTTGTTGAAATCAGAAAGTTTCCTAAATATTGTTTGGAGTTGTCTGTTTAGCGCTGTTTTATCTAACGTTAATTAAATGAACTTATTTAAAAATTAAGATAACGTAAACAATAGTCTCTTTTTTACACGAAATATCACTTATATAATTATTTGATATTCAATAACAAGATTCAGCATTAATATTACCACAACTTTCTAGACAGTTCCAAGTCGCCCATCCGTTTCTTCCGTGGTGAATTCATTATTTCCGTTACAGCCAAAAAGTATGCAAGAATATTATTACTTATTGTTAAGGATATTAATGCTACTTACGAACTATCCGTGACATTAAAATCTTAATTTAGCCTAATTGTAACACAATCTCTTCTCAATCTTAAGCATTTGTATTCAATGTCGTTATCAGTTAAAATTGTTTTATTATGTGGGATGTATTATTTCCCATTGTGCCCAAAGTTCTTAGTTTAACCGAAGTGTAACACAATCTCTTCTCAAACTTGAGCATTTGTATCGACTGTCGTTACAATTTTCTATTAGTTTGTTTTGTTGGGGGGATGGCAAATTCTGATTGTGTCCAAAGTTTTTTGCAGCAATTCCTTTTCCAATAAGCTCACTACTTCTGACATTGTTTCAAGAATTAGATTGTAACCATTAGAGAAAAATCGACAAATTCAAGGATAGAGACATTTGGTTGTAGGCATCGGATTATGATTGGTACCTGGAATATGGGGACTCACTCTGGAAGATCGAGCAGGTGAAACGGGCTATGGAATGTTACATTGTGGTCCTCCTAGATCTGACAATGTGGTCCTCCTAGATCTGGCTTAATAGTGGCAAAACTCAATTTCCATTTGGTCCTACTTTCTACACTCCGACGATGATAAGCAACATATAAACAACGTCAGCTTTCTTTTTTAAACCTTAAACGAGGCCGTACGAGCTGACGAGACGAACATCGTAGTGGTCGACCAATTGAGGTGTCCACATCATACACGATTAATAAAATCCACAAACTGGTATTCGATGATCGCCGGCTGGAGGTGCGTGAGCTAGCTGAAATGCTAGGAATTTCGAAAAGTGCTATACATCGTGTATTGACCGTAGATTTGAAGATAAGAAAGCTGTACGCAAGATGGGTGCCGCGCTAGCTTTCAATAGAGTAAAAACAGCATCCTGAATATATTTCAGTAGAGTGTTTGTCGATGTTTCATCTAAGAAGGAACCTCCTTTGAGATAAAGATGATACAATTTTGTTACTGTATAAAAAAGCTTACTCACGTTCGCATCTCTAGTCCAAGAAAAACTGCTGTTGCACACTCTTGGTATATTACTCTATGATTTTGACCCATTTTTTCTTTTTGTTTGTCATCATTTGGAAAATATATTGAAATATTGAAATGTTCTACACTGACAGAAAAGCGCTTCATAGCATCAATGACTGGGTTACATTAATGGGTTTACATTGATGCAACGAAAAGTTTCTTTGATACTATGAAATGTTACATTACTTCAAGGAACTCCTTTATTGCTGCAATTTTTGAATTTGTGGACCATCATTAATGCTAAGAAACATTGATGAAACATGCTCATAGCATTAATGAAACATGTTCATAGCATCATCATAACATCAATGACTATATTTCATTGCATCAATGAAACGGTGTATAATATCAATGTAACATTTTTCTTTAATACAATGATAATGTTCCATTCCGGTTACAAAGTTTACATTAATTTCAGGTCTATGAAACTTTTTTCGTTTAATGTAACATTGTTCATAGCATTAATGAAGCCAGACATTGGCTCAAAATCAATGACACTTTTCATTGATGCAATGTAAGAATTCATTAATGTTATGAAGGTTTTTCTTTCAGTGTGCATAGATTTTCTACATGTAATAAATTCGGTAGAATTTTTAAATAAAATATATCCGACTGAAACTACTTGTGTTTTTAATAAATTTTGAAAGAGATGAGCGGAGTCTGCGGTTTTACCCTAATTAGAGTCCTAGAAGTCAATCTGTATCATTAGTTCTTAAACCTTAAATAAAGGTATCATATACAATTTTTATTTATTTATTTATTTTCTATTTCTCACTCTATTGAATTTATAAGACGTAAAATACTGTATACTAATGTTCATTGAACGGAGGTTGCCAGATCGTACCTTTGAATCCTACTCGTGGATTCAAAATTTCATGTTGTTCCTGCTCGTGCTAATTGCATCATAGTTCGTGTTTATACCTCGTGTTTATACCGTCATCAGCCTCTGTCTTTATCGTTCCTGTTTATTTGTCCTCTTCAATTTTCCATTGGATCCTGGTTTACGCGCAGTTATCATAGTTCCTACCCATCCCTATCACTTGTTCCTGTTTATTTGTCTTCACAGTTCCTGCTTATTTCTTCACATGTTTAATCTGTTCCTGTCTTCATCGTTCCTATTCATTCACCTTCTCAATCGGTTCGAGTATTCTCATTCTGTCATCAACGTTCCTACTCCTGTCCAGTACTTGATTTATCTGTTCTTCAATTTGTCATTGGCTCCTGTTATCATAGTTCATTCATCCCTATCACATGATCCTGTTTATTGCATTCCCAGTTCCTGCTTATTCCGGCACATGTTTAATCTGTTCCTGTATTCAACGTTCCTGTTCATTTATCGTCTTCTCCTCCTCAATCGGTTCGAGTCTTCTCATTATGTCGTCAAAGTTCCTGCTCCTGTCCAGCATTTGATTTATCTGTTGCGGTCTTCATTCATTTTGATTTTCACTTCAAATTTTCAATGGTTCATGTAATTCCATCCGTCGTCAATTTTACTGTCTTTATCCTGCCAACGTTTCATTTGTTCCTGTCTTCACGGTTGCTGTTCTTGATCCCTCCATTCTTTCCTTTTTTGTTGTAATTTTATTTATTTATGTTTTGTTTAATTTAATTTTAATTTTTATTTGTTTATACTTGTTTTAATTTAAATTTTAATTTTAATTGATTAAATTTAATTTTTTTTTGTCTCTTTTTTGTGAATAATCCATCTGTTTTTTAGCTGAGTAAATAAATGGTCGTCGGTGGTGCAACGGAGTGTGCGGGGCTCTTGTGCATGAGTACGTGCACTCAACCAAAAAACGTCTTAAAATCAAAAATAATTGCTATGACTCAAAAATAATCTGAATGATTTTCTGCCAAAGACGTTTCTACTAATATCAAAAAGATGCCTGTTAATCTTCTCGGTCGACTAAAAGAAAAAAAGTATTTACAGTTATGCAGAAGGCGACCGAGACGTTTAAAAGGAAACATTTTTAATTCAAAAATGGTTCTTTTTGAAAGGCTCTGGTGACAAAATAAAAAAAATTTACAGCTAATTTTGAACCGAGCCTTTCAAAAAGAACCATTTTTGAATTAAAAAAAGCGTTCTTAATTCAAAACTGTTCCATTTTAATTTTAAAACAATATTTTTATTTTAAGTACTATCTATACATTTTTGATTCGAAAATATTAATTTTTAATTCAATTTCATTATTTTCATACCAAAAATTTAATTTTAAATAAGCGAAAGTTGTTCCATTTTGATTTTAAAACAATATTTTTATTTTAAGTACTATACATTTTTGATTCGAAAATATAAATTTTTAATTCAATTTCATTATTTTCATACCAAAAATTTAATTTTAAATAAAAGAAAGTATGTATGAACATAGTTATAAAATGAAGTGAATACGTAAATATAAATAATTATTAATATTTTTTAATTCAAATTTAACACCAAATTATACATATTTTGTTTTTGCATATTTTACATTATTATTGGCATAATGAATATTAACAGGATAAGTATTGAATTCACATATTTTTTTTAATATATATTTCATTTGCAACAACACAGTTTACAATAAATGATTGAAAATGTTCGTCAAATTCATTTAGAAGAACTTCATAGCATAAAACAAATATATCAACGGTTTGTCTTAAAAAACTGTGAATCTTAAATAACTTGAAATTTGGACCACTTATAGATAAATAAAAATCGGATTTTAAAAGTGTGTTCTTATAAGTAATATTGTATGCAACTTCAACTTTTTCAAAATCAATAATTTCGTTACAATTTATTTTGGAGAAGAATTCTTCTTGGCGTAAGTTTGTTAAGTGTGAAGTATAGAAAGTTACCTCAGGATCTGTGAAATTTTGGTGTTCAAGAATAAAGAATGCAAATTTTAGAGCAGATTTCAAACACATAGTTTGTTCTATATTCTTTCTAGATTGAACGTTTTTTAAATAAGCCTTAGCCTCTTTATGCTTGGCTTCAAAACGCATACACCACAAAAACCTGGGGGGGGGTCACACCTTTCAATTGTTGTTGCATAATGCACCATAAAATGATGCTTGGTTTTCAGTGATTTATACAAACTTTTAACTTGTTAGTTGGTTAAACGATAATTCTCAATTTTTTTTTGTGCTAAAATTTTCATATCTACAAATTTATCGTACCTTCTGCGTCCTGTTCTTAAAAAATTGGTCGGATTCTTCAAGCCAGCTGCTGATTTTAGTGGAAGTAGCAATTGTTTCGTCATCAAATCCAAACTGCCGAATAAATTTTAGCGGCAATGTATAAACACATAAAAAAAACTTATTATAAATCGTACTTCTTCTTTTTTTCAAATTCACAGTTTCTCCCTAAAACGAATGCGCAATCCTAGAGGCGGAATCAATTCTTGCAGGTCCTCTTTGCGCACTAGTTTTAGATCGCTGTAAGTAATGCCAGCCGCTATAAGAGTTATCAAATAATTAAAAAAAATCACCAGATTCACATATTACACGATAATAAAAATTGTATTATTGCAGCTTCTTAATTTGAATTAAAAATTAGAAAAAAATTCTACGTACAAATGTACATAGAGTTGTGCTCATATAATTAAGTCACTCAGTTTTAAAACTTTCGTTTGGATTTTTCGCCAATATAATGTATAGTAACACCAACTTTTTACAATGCCTTATTGGCTGGTTTTCGGGCCAGAACCTTCTGTTTTATTATCCAATATATACTTTTTCATGGTTCAAGTCATTTGTACATTTATCTGTACAATTGGACCAACGCCATATATGAGCACAACTGTATGTATGTATAAAAGTCAACTAATTGTATGTATGTATAAAATGTATGTATAAAAAACACTAACGAATAAGCATTTATTACCTATCGAATTTAAATTTAAATTTATATTCACTTATGCACTGTAATATCGAGCTATTTAATAGCAATCACACTATTAACTTACCGTTTAAATAAGGATGCACTTCTGGCAATTGAAACGAATTTAGCAAATTTAATAATTCACACTCCATTTTTCCACTTTGACACTCACAGATTAAATGAACAAGCGCATTTTAATTTAGCTTGTGCTGCTAAAAATATTATGGCCAGATTAAGAAAATAACAAAAATCACTCAAAAAATTATTTTGCACATATTTTTTTATAAATCTGGTAAACCATTGCAATACCTATACAGTTCATTTGTCGCCATACACTTTTTTCTTACAAATAACAGTTCTTTTTTTCATAAAATGTTTAAAATGTTGTTGTCGAAATGAATTTTTGCGTCAAAAAGAATATTAACTGTCTGTCTGTCTGTTGTTATATTCGTGTCGGTACGTGTTCGATTTCGCAAAACAAAGACAATCGAAAAGAACCATTTTTGATACGGTCGCTTTCTGCATAACTGTTAATATTTTTTTTATTTTAGTCGACCGAGAAGATTAAGAGGCATCTTTTTGAAATAAAAATAATCATGTTGATATAAGTACATGTGTGCTTATTTTTAAAATAATTCCATCAAGTTAAAAACGAGCATTTTTAAATTTGCCTGTCTTCGAAAAATACAACAAAATTTTCACTGTTGGTTGAATTTATTGTGTTTGTTGTTCATTTCGACCGAGCAATTTAAAAAAAAACGTTTTTAATTCCAAAAAAATACCTTCAATTCTAAAATGTTCTGTTTACATCGACAAAATTATTTTTAATTTTTAAATTTGATTTCTGCTACAAAAACCACATGAAAACAACAATAAAAATGATAAATATTTTCATTTTAAAAATAAAATTCTTATTTTTAAAATGCGAAATTTCTCTGTGTGTGGGTTCGATCCCTGCTCAGGCCACCTTACATTTCTTTAGACGACGGTCACCACGTTTAGTGACGGCGACACTATCGAGTATTTAGCCATGAAAAGCTTCTTAAAAATACCGTTCGGAACCAGTGTAAAACTGTAGATCCCAATCAGTGAGTGTAAATCTAGAAAGCGCACATCTCACTGGTTTTGAGAAGCTCTGCCCAATCCCTACGTTCGATATAATGGGGAAACCATTTTTTTTTTATTTTTAACAAAGTTTCTTTCTTCCAAGATATAGTGCTGGAACAGTGTAAATTGGATTCAGTTCGTAAAGCAGATGTGATTGCTAATTAGGACATTAGGTTTGTAAGGAATGTATTAAATAAACTCGAGGCTTAGTATTTTTTTAATATGGGTAGTCAGCATTTATGGTTTAACTAATACGAGCTGCAATTTACAACAAAACTCATTATTTAATTGAACAAATAAAATATAAACATTGAATATTTTTAACCCTACTTCCGAGCTGTTGAAAAAACAGCACATTGACAATCTTCTTCCTGATTCTTTTTACTGTGTACCTGAAGAAGAGGGGAAACGTGGTTATATAACAAAAATATGTACAATATTTTTTTATTAAGATTAATATGCCTTAAACAACAGCAAAGATTAACGCCCGTAACTAAATTCGATTTCAACTGGAACCGCCTCCAATTTCAAAACTCCGAATCTCAAACACACCAACACAATTCCCGTACATCTCATCGGGAATATGCCCCTAAAGTTTATCCCATATGCTCTTCCATCTCACCAACTTCATTGTCCGCGCGCCGCACTCCTCCCCGCCGCGTGTTCAATATTAAGTAGTAGCGATTTGTGTGTTATGAAATCACTTCAAAGACAACGACAGACTATCGTATCAGTTTTGATTTGAAATATTCAACGGACGGGTTGGGAGGGGGAAAAGTAAAGCGTTGCTTTAAGCATAAGACGCTTTTAAGCTGAAAGCGGCCAACGCAACACCATGACAAACATGTGTATTTACGTACAGGACGATTGCTCAGCTAAACGTCACATTTCGGCTGTGCTGTTGAAATATGTTGTAGTGTGTTATGTTCTTTTAGGAGCATTGCCGAAATTGGGCGAATTCCATTAGGGATTAAAGAGTTTTGCTCACTTCTTGATGAATCGTTTGTGATATATTTGATGGGTACAGTACAGTGGGTTAATAGAGCACAAATGTGAATAGGAAAATCGAGAAAAACATATTCTGAAATAAAATTTTTGAACACAGAATACAGAACACGTTGAAAAAAAGGCCCCAGCAATATATTGCAGGAACCATGTATATTAGACACAATCCAGAGTCATATCGCATACTGATGAAACATCACTGTGGGTCTTCGAGAGAAAAATGTTCCGAAAACGCTCTAGATGGTCCTATAATAGAAACCGGTGAGTATCGACGACTGCTGAACCACGAGCTGTATTATCTGTATCCCGATATCGAAAACTGGATTAAAAGCGCCAGCAGTACTACGTAATGGCTTAGGCGTATGTCCAGTGATGCGTCATAATGTGAAGCACCAATGCTTTCACTCCTCTTTATCAACCTAACGTAACCTAAGGCCTTCCGTTGCTCCCAAACGCGGGTAAGGTGCGATCACAGGTATCGATAACGTCGCGATCACAGGATCAAACCCACGTTCTCATGTACTAACCCGCGCACGCTAACCATTGCACCACCGACAGCTACCGATTGTTAGTGGCTATTACCCCTTCGAACAGCATTCTAATTGTGGGCGAAATTGTAAATGTGTTTACATTTCTGATTTTGTTCAGTGCATTGGGTCTAGATTAATTCATTTATGAAACTTTTCGGTTGTGGCAACCGAATTTGTACGGTCAACCAACAAAAGTTGATAAACAAATAAAAGAAATCATAAACAAATGCATTTGTGACCACCGACTTTTTCGGTCGCCAGAACCACGAAATACGATTACATCGAATTTAGTTGCCACAAACGAATTTCATGTGAGGGTATATTTTGTCAAACGCCAGGCAACAACGTGCCGCTATTTTGTGACATCGCAAAGAAAATTTGTTTGGCCATCTCCGCAATGTTTAGTCAAACGCCATTTTGTAACTGAAAGTGGCGGAAAATTTTTAGCGGAAAATTTGATTTTAACGCCTGCCTTCCAACAACTTATAAAAGGTCAAGTCAAAACAGTTAAATCAAAAACTTCGATTTGAAATCACATCATTTGGAACAACATATTGACCACTGTCGGTTAAGAATCACTTCAGCTGTGGCGTTGCTGTTTTTGTTGTTCCTTTCTGACATTTAGCCGCGCACAAATCCTTGCGTTACAAGACAGTTCGACACCAAAATCGTACCAGCAACAGAAGATGCGGCAGCAACAACAAAACCCACACTATTCCCCCTCCGACACACAAATAGAGTAATACAACTTTTGGACGACGGTTGGTTGATGTTTGCCGCTTTGAATCTCATAAACTTTAAGCCAAAAATGTCTACAAGAACAACAGCCACATCTTTGGCTAAGATGATGGGACTGGACACCAACAGTAACAATAACACCAACAACAACAGTAACAGCCACAACGGCTGGTTGTGTTACCGATGCTGATGCTGCTGCAGCCGCTGGCAAAGTAATTGCAAGCACAACAGGAGGGGGCAAACTCAATAAAGTCAAGACAAGAGAAAGAAACGAAACGAAATCCAACAAAACTTTAAGCACACTTCAAACTCCCCGTCATCATTATTATGATGCTGATCATCGTCATCATTGTTTTCGCCAACTCTCCGGCCAATACACAGGCGCAAGCAATGACTTATTGACTGCAATGATGTTTATAAACTTAAAGGCTGTAATCACATTAGTATCAGATCCTTTAGTTATCACCTGTGATGCCGACCAAAAACTGTTCCGCAAGCTGATGCAGTAAATCCCAATCATAATTTTTCTATTGGGTCCAACGAAAGGTTTAAGCACTCTACGCTGTTTACGTTTTCGTTGGTACTAAGGTCGATCAGTGGAAACCGCACTTCATGAGGTAAGGTAACCCAAAACATAGAGACCCAAAACATAGAGGTGCGTTCAACAATGCCCCGACCGAAACACTCATCCAATCTATAGACCATTTTGCAGTGAACGGGACATTAAGAGACTGGATCAACCATATGCTAAGGAATACATGCATAAACTACGGCTCTCATGGTATATACATATATAAGTGACAAGGTGCAACGTGGAACACCACAAGGGGGTATTATATCACCACTGTTGTGGGTCGTCACAATTCACAGTCTCTTAAGGATTCTTACCGACAAACGACTTAGACCAGTCTGCTAAGAAGGTGATGTTGAAATCCTTCTTAGGGGAAAGGATCACAAGTCGAAACCCCAATGAATAATGGAGACTTTGGGGACGAATAGACGCGAATATCCGAACTAAGGATTAAGGCGAACTGCATGACTATGACGCCAAGTAGGAACGTTTGGCATAACGAGACATTGTCACAAACGCCAATTGTAACCTGCTGTTATACGGGTCGCTCAAAGGTAGGGAAAATAACAGGTCTAGGATTATTCATTGAAAATCCTGCGACCGAAACCTATATACGTCTCCCGCATCACAATACGAACTTCCAAGCGGAAGTTCGGACGATTACGGAATGGGCTCAACGCAAAGGACATGAATATCTTCACGGATAACCATATGACAATTAAGGCAATATCATGGGAAACTGTCACATCTCGAACGGTCTTTGACTACATAAACGTGATCAATAATTATTCCACGCATGGCAGACTTAACATCGTCTGAGTGCCGGGACACAGTGAAATATTCGTATCGAGCGTAAGATCATTCTGGCAACAAAATTCAGAAAACTTCATACGGCGAGCCTTCATACGGCGAAACCTTTCGGGGCGACGAAGGCTGATTTGAGCCTTTTCAGTGGGCAGGATGAAAAGTATCCTATGGGGAGACCCCGATTGATTGAAAACCAAAGACTTGTTGAAACTGGGAAAGTCTGAAATAATCAAGATGATGGGAGTCTTAATGGGATACTCGGGCTTACAAAGCCCGCCTATATCGTATTGTACAAGTGGCAAAAAAGTAAATGCATGGCGTGCAGGGAGAACGATGAGACAATGGAGCATTTCCTGTGTCATTGCCTGGCTTTCACACAAGCCAGAGCCAGGTATTTCTCGAACAGTACAATACCAGACATAACCAATCTTATGGAAATAAACTGGAACTTTCTACTTCCTGTAAAGCACCGAATTCCTATGGGGGTATAATTACTTAGTAGGGCAATTTGAGAGCGCACAATAGGTCGAATCAGTGGCTTAAGTGTATGTCTACGGACATGGGATGGATCAGGGAGTCATTTCCCTATCGTACCCATCTTTTTCAAAAAAAACTAACTAGGGCAGTTATAGGTTTATATTTGTTACAATTTTGTAGCGTCCGACCGCTAACATCATTCAGCTTAAGTCCCCGAATGTCCGTTAAAATCAAAAATTCGTAGGATGCAAACAATTGTCTCCTATTCAAAAGGCCAAACAAGATCATAGGAGATGCTGGACACTCTAGTCCTCCTCTTCAACCCCACAGCTTTTGCAGTAATCATGAACTGACATTCCAAGTTCAGACGCATGCCTGGCTTCGAAATAGTGTTCAGTGATCATGGACCATGGACCGCTATACTGCTCATGAACTCGGAATACTCGTGACTATGTTTTTTACAGAATAGTTCGTTCGTTAACTTGGCGCAACGTGAATTTCAGAGAAATTTTCCCGCACATACTACGCCAACTGTTCAATTACCAAAGGGTTTACCCGTTCGCCTGTAAGAGATTGGAACAACATGTAATACACGAGGAGTTTAAAGGCTTCATAGTGCTCGTTCCTACAAAATATCGCCGCTGTGGCTGAAGATGTAGTGGATGAGCCTTCAACGTTGTGTAAATACACACCACAGTGGCTTAACGGGCTAGACGCTGCTGAAGATGATGCTTCACAATCATCGAAACGATCGTCCAGCGAATGTGAGTTCGAATCCCACCCGCGGCATTTACATTTTTTTCACTAACCGGAGAAAACATGATCTCTTACAGCCATAAAGGAAATTACAACTTTAAACATAACGAGGATCTAAAACAACTAAAGTCGACCAGATGACGTTCCACGTTGTCGACCATTACATGTTCGACTCTGCTGCGTATTCTTCTAGCAGGCTTGAAGATGTTCCCTTACAATTTCAAGTAGTCCATCAGCTAGTGCCTGCAGACCGTTAATCGCGTGTAAACTACGCTCACGCTCTCCTGAACCGAAGCGCATTTTCATCTGAACGGATATGAAAACAGATGCACTAAGAATTCACGTATCATTCATCAAGATCCACTACATCCACTCAAAGTCATTGCATGGTGAGCTATTTACTCCGGAGGGACATCCGTCCTTATATTTTTAAGGGCATCGTCTGTAATACGGTTACTATGATTGGTGAGCGTTACATAACAACGACTGTCAAGTTTTTATTGTCGCAAATGGATGAATTGGGTTTGGAGAACATGTGGTCCCAACCGGACCCAACGGACAGCTGGCACAGCAAAGGGCATTTTAAAGAATTCGTTACAGTGTCGCTTAATGTCTGTTTATTTGTTTTGAAGATCCATATTTTGTTTTGAAGATCGCTTCTTTCTTTGAGATGTTTTGAAGACGCTGGCCCATTTGAATATATCACAGATTTTCAAAGCTCTCAAAGAGAATATCCGACAAAAGTGCGAGAACGTATCGTCAGTAGTTCTCGACAGAATGATGGAAAATGCGGTAAAAAGTGAACATTTGTCATCACCAATGGCGGCGCCGAATTGACCGGTTTCCTCTTCACAAAGTAATGGAATAATAATTTTATACTGGCTTCATGGCTCAATACTTGACAGTATCGTCGGCGAAAGCAATGTAAGGAGGTATGAGCGGTGATGGAAGCAAAACAAAACACGGCCCGTTAATATATTCTCCCAAACACATTCTGCAGGAACCATATATAAACCAAGAACACACTCCAAATATTCATATATTTGCAAGTCTTAAACTCAGTTATATTTAAATGCGAACATTATCACGTTTAGTGGAAAAGGTGTCTACTATTACGTGAAGCCATATGCGTGTTCAATCCTAAACAACCATATACTTACGTCGAAGCATTCGAATGTTTCCTCCAAACCGAACGATTGACTACTGAATGCATGAAACTAAAACGCAACAGCTCAGTCAACATACGACATATTGAAGTCTATTACACACTCATTCAGGAATAAATTAAATCACTGACTGGAAGAATAATACAAAAATTCAGTTATGCAGTTGCAATAATATTAACTTGGGCTGATATCACGTTGAAGTAAACAGTGCACCAAACACAGCTGTAGTTGTATCACAAACATTACTGTATTTAGATCACAAACATATAAATTATAACTTATTAAACATTATGTCTCAAACATGTAATATTGAATAGCAAACACAATGTATTTGGACACAAGTATACTATATTTGCGACAAGCTCCAAACAAATATTATATTTGCATCCAAACAAGAAAAACCATTGTTGTTTCAGAGAGTACCATTGCACCACCAATGTCCACAAAATTATGAAATTATGTCGTTTTATTTTAAAGATAGAGCAAAAAAAGATCAGGTGAGTGCAGAAATATTTCCTGCAAAAGTATCAATCTTTCCCTTTAACGCAGATACTAAGTAGCAAACAAAAGTTTTTTGGGGGAAAGCAAATGTGTGCTTTTAACGCTATTTTTTCGTTACGTACAGATATCACAATTTTATCTGACCAGTGTTTTCGGCATTCAAATTGAAATTAAGGTGTCTTTAAGTCAAACACAATCAATGCACATACCAACATCTGCATACATGGGTAACTACTTACTTTGCTACACTTCAAACACGCACCCTTGCTCTACAAACGATACGATGCCAACGATCGATTCCCAATTGATGTTGCACAGCCGGTGATTTGCAGATGGAGCGACCAAGAATTTAGCCAATTCATGGCTGGTGCTGCTGCAGTTGAGATTACCGCTTGTAGAGATGGCAGAATTTGGTAGCCTAATGGTATGTAGCTACAAATATCCCACGATCAAAGGAGCACGTACAATTTCAACTTTGAACATTTATTCCATTGCTGTCTTCCTTGCAGGTAGGAGTTCTACTTACCCGCAATTGGCCCGCTGATGGGGTGGCGAGGGTGTGCCTCGGCGGGGGGTATCACAATCCTTCTCATTCGAAAAATACAATATTGAATTGTATGATGGTGTCGAGATTGCCATAAAAAACAACAACAACAACAAAGTGCAAGGCTGCGCATTTCTGAAACGTGTTGATGTCTATTAAGGCGTATAAATATTATTTTGTGGCCACAAATTATGGTCTTGAACACAGAAATTATGTGCGCGAGCCACTTGAATAAAATTAATCATTCTCGATGAAAACCAAATTGATTTAATAGTTCACAAACAAAGGTGATTGCATTTGGGGGAAATGTGGTGGTGCATCTGAATGTTATGACAATTTCATGAACAATAAATTGTGGACAACTCGTCGGCAAAAGGGTAAAGACTAGATACGTTTGATGAATTGTTGGAATATGTAGCCTATTTTTGTTAATTTTCGTTAAACGACTTCCTTGATTTTTTAAAGATCTTAGTAGGGCTAGGAGCCGAACATTACGAATCGATTTTAGTCGAAGTATTTGCTTGAATCATTAAAATATATTTATACAAATCACAGATCACAACCAAATACGAGAAAACAATTATAAATCTTATGGTCATCTGATACAAATGCTGAAGGTTGCGTTATATTTCGGTTAACTTCAAATTTGATAGTTGGTGATATTAAGTAGTAATACCTTTGCATACCTTTTGGCTTTAACGAATTCACCACAGAAGGAAATTGGTTGATTACTTGGAACTTTCTAGAAAGCTGTGGCATGTCCTCCACCACCGATGAGTGGTGAAAAGTGGAGATATTTACGAAAAACTCTAGATGCCGATGGAGTAGTAAAAGTGTTATATCTTGTACATTTCCTTTATGTTTTCAAAATTTTTTGTGAAAAAGACTTAGCGAATTTAAAATGGAATACTACACTACCGAACAACGTACCTAAATCCTTGACTTTTGTTTTTCAAATAACGATCCTTTGTGTTGGCACAGTCTGCTAATCATCGATATTTTAATGTGCCGTTTGCACCCTCAGCGCCAGAAATAAACAAAACATTTGGTTGAAAATTTACGTCAAGTTGGTTATACATATACGTAACCTTTCTCGTACCGGAAGACAACCTACCGTGAACACGGCTCAAAATATTGACCGTTCATGGGAAAGCCTACATTATAGCCCAACAACATCGACAAGGAGATGTTCGACACACTAGGTGTATAACAAAGGTCGTCGTATAAAATTGAACTAGTGCAAGAATCGAAGCAGGCAATTATAAATATAAAGTCAACGGGGAACACTCTGTCTCTGGCAAGTGATTAATTGAATTTCCTGATACTTGTTTATATTCCTATTCCAGGCACCGCTTCCATGTATTTGATGATCTTCCTACTTACTTACTTACTTAATGATGAGGATAGCATGCTTCTCCAACCGGCTCGGTCTTCAGATTTTCTCTTGCACTAGGTAACACCAAGCTCTCGCAGCCAATATTCCACCTGGTCTTTCCAGCGAAGTCTTGGTCGTCCAATTTTTCGATATCCTTTGAATACGTCTTCGACTACCTTTCGCACTGGTTCATTCAGATCCATTCTACTCGTATGTCCAAGCCAGCGTAAACGCGCTATTGCCATACGCATAACTACGTCGATGTCGGGATACAGATTATGCAGCTCGTGGTTAATCCGTCATCGATACTCGCCGTTTTCTATTATAGGACCATATATTTTTCGAAGCATTTTTCTATCGAAGACTCCCAGTGGTTCTTCATCAGCATGCGATATGACCCAGGATTCTCCGTCATAAAGCAAGACAGGTTATATGAGAGTGGTCTTCCTGGCCTGCCATTTAAATGCCGCTCTGGCAATCTCTGATGTTGGGAGCGTAAGTATAAGCCCGACCCTAGTTCATCTTATTCTATGTATACTCATATTAATATAACTGTTACTTGTGCGTTGCCAGAGTTCTTCATTAGAAATTATATCAGGCCAGAAAGTAGAGAGTATTTGCCTCAGATACCGATTGATAAACGTGTAGGTGCCCATATACATTCTCTGAATGCTCACCGCAGCTACAGCACCGGTTGGCAACTTTACCTCGTCCATAGGCAGTAGAAATAACGTGGGGGATAGAACGCATCCCCGGCCAACTCCCGCAGATGTGGTGAAATGTAGGCCTTTCCCTCCATTAAAACGAATTTAAAATGTTGCATATCCATAGAGTTCCCGAATCTTCACGCCATTGATAAACATTCCCTATGCACACTCCGTGGGAATTCACCAACCCATCCATACACCTCTGATGAACGGACCAGTGATATTCGCTACCGTTGATGCATCATATTCCAATAGCTCCGTTGAAATTTCATCAGGATCAAAATTTTCTCGTTCCCTCAATTCCCCCAGTGCCGCCTCTATTTCCGCTCGTGATGGGAGTTCAACTGGAACATCTCCCCTCGGACTGCGATATGAGTATGCCGCTGAATAAGTACTCGGACCCCCATTATTCGGAAGTCCAGACGGTGATATAAAGTGCTCACACTATCTATCCACTCTATATACATGCCCGCCCAGATATTCTTATTGTTCCGAGACAAATTAGCTCGTAGAGTTCGACTGTACGTCATTGACATTGGCGAGTCCCGCAGATGGTCTGCAACATATTCCATGATTTTGCCACTAATATCGATGACAGCAGCTGGACGAAGACGGAATGTGCCCACTTAGAGTTGGTGGTCGCCGACAATAGAAGATTCTCATTCCGTTATTTTTCCCCAATGCCACTCCTATTTCCACTCCCGACAGGGGTTCAACTGGAACATTTCCCCTCCGAATGGGACATGATTATGCTGTTGAAGACGTGCTCCGACCTCATTGTTCGGAAGTCCAGACCGTGCTATAAAGTACTCACGCCATTTCTCAACTTATCCCCGTTCCATCATCAGCCCTTAAAGGCACTGTACCCCTGAAGTCGTTGCCGCCCACCCCCATCGAAGAAAACACTTCACGCATGTTTTCCACACTCACAGCTCCACTGGTTCAATTCATTATATCGTCCAGATAGCGCTCGCAATCGGAGACGTTTATATATCCGATAGTACGTGCTGATTGCCGACAGTGCGCTCCCAATTGTCCTCTTCACGTTGGGGCCCTAGATCGCATATGCATTAAGATGTTCACGATTCCAAATTTCGGTCCACAATTCTGTACTAGTGCAAGATCTACTCTTATATCTTCTCACACCAAGGACTCCCTTGGCAGTTTCCTCCAGTATTCGAACAATGCATGTACCTGACTGTTTCGCTACAAATTAGACCGTAAACTTCGACAGTACGTCATCAAACAGCAGACGTGTGCTGTTGACAGCAGCTGGAGAGAGGCGCAAATTGTCCATTAAGAGTTGGTGGTCGTCGACGTCCAGCAGGAAACCCGAAAAACTCTTTTTGACAAATATATGATTAACTTGATCGAATATGACCATCGGACGATTCTCATTTATAAACGCTGAAAATCGTGTCTGTTTTCTTGTTTGGATGAAAATATAAAGTGTGGGTGGAGCTTGTCGCAAATATAGTATACTTGTGTCCAAACTTGTTTGTGTGTGTTGTTATTCAATATTACATGTTAGAGACCAATGCTTAATATGTTATAATATATGTGATTGTGATCCAAATACAGCTTTGTTTGTGATATAAATACAGAAGTGTTTGGTGCACTCTTTACTTAATTTTACGCTCTGTCGGGAGCAAAATAATAAAAGAGGGACAGAAAGAGATTGTTCTCAGCCTAAGATAATGTTATTGCAAGTATATAACTGTATTCCTGAATGCGTGTGTTTGCGTTTTGGTTTCATGCATTCAGTCGTCTATCGTTCGTTTTTGAGGAAACACACGAATGCTTATGTACGGATATTTGTGATAAAACACACATATGGCTCCACGTAAAAGTATGCAACTAGGCTCGTAAAAATGGTAATGTTTGCATTTAAATATAAGTATGTTTACCACTTGCAAATATACGAATATTTGGAGTGCGTTCTAAACAAACACATGGTTTGAGAGAATATGTTACAGCGGCCGATTTTTCCAGCGTGTACGGAATTTTGATCCGCTGAAAAACAGAAATCTACGAGCATTGAATCATTGTCTTTCTCCATATTTTCACGCTCATGGTCTTCCACGACTTCCCGCATGCTGACATCGTTGTTCCTTAGAAATATTTCCATGCCACCAACTGAGAGTCTACTCAGATGGTGATTCGCCTGTACCACAGAAATCACGTGGAATTTCGAATTGAACCTCGCAATGACGATGTATGTATTATTTTAGAGAATTTCTAGCTTAAGCTCTGCTATCCAATATTTTACAGCCTTAAACGAAGGAGCAGAGTAGAATCTAGCTCGGATTTGATATTGCTTGGAGTGAGCGCTTTCAAATGGAAATATTGAATTACGTAACGATGATCAATTTTTTCTATATTTACAAGTTAACTGAGATCGTTTACTTTTGATGGGTCAAATAAAAATACTAAACAACGTGTCGCTTTAAAAATTAAAACATATGTTTTACAAGGTTGCCACTTTTCACCAAAGTATTTTTTTTTTCAAACTACTGGCACCATCTATACATCAGGTCGCCTAGTTTTGGGACCGCCCTCGTATTAGTCACGATAAGCTTTCCAAGACGCAGAAAAATCGATCTTTTGTTGTGGTTTGGATGCTAATATAACGTGTTTGTAGCATCTCGCAAATATAATACTCTTGTGTACAAACATATAGTGTTTGCTATACAATATTTCATGTTCGAAACACAATGATTAATATATTATAATATACGTGACCCAAATATGGCTTTGTTTGTTGAAAACTGCAGAAAACAAACGAGAGACAGACAACTAAGAAATAAAGAACCTTAGATTCTTCAATTCATGAAAACAATATTGGAAACATATACCTGGTTCCTGCGTTAAAATATCATTTAAAACCGGTGCAAAACTATAGGTCCCAATCAGTGAGTGTAATATTAGAAAATGTGGGAAGCTTTTCACGGTTCCATCATGGCATGTAAAGGGAAAATAGTTATTTTATTTATTATTTATTATTATTTATTATTATTTATTATTATTTATTATTATTTATTATTATTTATTATTATTTATTATTATTTATTATTATTTATTATTATTTATTATTATTTATTATTATTTATTATTATTTATTATTATTTATTATTATTTATTATTATTTATTATTATTTATTATTATTTATTATTTAATTATTATTTATTTATTATATATTGAGTGTGAATTTATAGATTACAAATTTGTATATTGATACTGTTAATTTCTTTATAGGTCGAAAATCAAACAACAATTTAATAGCTAATGCGAATTTGTTAATTGAAACTGATTTATATTTTATTTTGTGTAAGTAACAGTTCTGTAATTTCAGATATTTCGCTTAACACTGTACCGCTGTAGCAAAATTCGTGCTAATTAAAGATGTCACATTTAATTCCGACAGGATCGTAGCTTAAACATGGCTGGCCATTTTTAACAGTTTTCTATTGTGGCTAATAACGAAACCTGTGCATTTTCTGCGTCTTCTGAATGCAACTTCGTTTGTCTGCACATATTGGAAAATGCTAGTAAATTTCCCTACCACTGTATCTCGACCACATCACCACCATTGGTGTTGACAAAATTGTCTGTCATCACAGATTTTTCAAGAGCAGAAATAATAAAAAAAATAAATAAATATAAAAAGTAAACATAAATAATGAATGTCTGTGGGTTAACCGTCCGAACAGCAAATAGTTTCGGATTCATATGCTCCTTCGTGTGAAGAAAAGATGTAATGGGCTACAAAATAACAATAAAACTTTTATTTATGTTGTGGAACAAAATGGAAGATAATGACGAAATTCACCCAGAAACACATATCGCGGCAATTCGGTAAACGGGGGTTGTGCTAGTGGCTAGTGAAAGCGAGAGTTGCATCGAACAACGCACTTGCGAATGTGATACAGTATCATTGCATTTCCCATAATATTTTTTTTTTTTTGATGGGGTGTCATCGTAAACACATACTACATACAGTGATGTGCAAAATAATAGGCTATAACTCTGACAAATTTTTAATAAAGCAATTTTTCTTATAAAATATATAATTCTCACTTAAAACCTGTAGGTATATTGAAAAATTTACGACTCATGATTGGGAAGATCTGTTCAAAATAATAATCTTTTGGTCTGTAACTTCGGATAATTTTTTTTTGTAATTTAATTACCACGATAAACATTATACAATAAAACAAATGGTTTCCATTATATCCCATAAAGGGATTGGGAAGATAATTATACGATAACCCAAATATATTTTTGTTACCATTAAATATACATATGTTTGTCGAAACTGAACAAACATATTTATATTTGCAAATTGCGAATATACAAGGTGACGCTAAAGTAAAGTCATAATGTGAATGTGCTTTAATTTTTGCAAATGGCATCAAATATCATTGTGTTCTGACATCGTTGTAGACAGATGGAAAATTATTTAACAACAAGCAATGACCATCGGTGGTGCAGTGGGTAGTGTGCGCGCCTCTTGTACTTGAGATCCTGGTTTCGATCCCTGCTCTGACCACCTTAAAATTTCTTTCGATGGCGGTCACCTCGCATAGTGACGGCGACACTATCGAGAATTTAGCCATGAAAATGCTTCTCAAAAATACTGTTCGGAACCGGTGTAAAACTGTAGGTCCCAATCAGTGAGTATAAAACTAGAAAGCAAACAGCTCACTGGTTGTGAGAAGCTCTCCCCGATTTCTTCATGGGATGTAATGGGAAACCATTTATTTTTTTATTTAATGGTGCGTGGTGTTATTTAACCAATTTTTGCTCTGCTTTTAAAATTGTATGAGTAATCTTCTAGGTTAGCGCGGGTTAACGGAGTTAACCTTCGAAATGCGTAAATATTTTATATATATCGTCTGGTGATCACACGTTGAAAAAAAAACGACCTGTGTAACATATTCTCCCAAACATATTCTGCAGGAACCATGTATATATTTGGAACACACTTCAAACATTTATATGTTTGCAAGTCCCAAACTCAGGTGTATTTAAATGCAAATATTGGCGTGTTTACTGACAAATATGTATACTTTTACGTGGAAACATATGCGTACTTCATCCCAATCATCCATATACTTATGTCGATATTACACAATAATATTTAGAAACGAATTATTATTTCTTTCTTTATTTATTATAATTAATCTAATCAATATATATCCACATTTATTTATATAAATAATTAATACAAAAAATTAAAAGATTTAAATGATTTTTACATTTACTTGCATTGTATGCATTATTTGTTTTGTTTTGAATCTGCTGCTCTATTGTTTCTCCTTTCTTAGTTGTCTCTCACGTTTTTGTCTTCAGAAGGTTTCAACTATGCATTGGTTATCACTATGCGTTGGTACACGAACAATATACTTATACACAAATCTAGTTCATGCAAGAGAAGCGTGTATTAATTACTTGTGTTTTTTTTAATATATTTCACAAATGGTCCGCCATTCCGATTTTTTCAGATAAAAGATAAAAAGATTCACGTTGTTGCCCTTTCCAGTTTCTTTTCTCAAAATCGGTTCTCACTTTGGTTGCACTCATGTATACATACGAAACACATACACAAAACCCAAAGTAACATCACAAACCATTTAACCGTCCGAGCGTTTGTTTATTCTTCTTTCACTGATCAAGCGCTTTTGATATCCCCTGTTCGATGAACCATTGATGACTGTATACATGAAATTAAAACATAATTCATCAACCAAAATAAGAAACACACACAGGCAATTTACACGCATATTCAGGAATATACACAGAAAAAAATAATTTTTCAATTCAATTAAAAAATTCGAAAATTCAAACAAAATATTAATTGAAAATCCTGTTTAAAAAAATCACACATCAGCTACCATATTTGTAGATTGTTTATTGGAAAAATATTATTTTTCAATCGGTGCAAAATTTCACCCATCTACGAAAATATTTGTACATTATTTATCAAAAATATTTTCGTTTTACTCGATGAAGAATTTCACGTATTAACAAACTAAATTGTATCTCAGTTTACGATTTGTCTTCGATCCGACAAAGCTCCAAACACATGTTATATTTGCATCCAAACAAAAAAAACGACAGATTTTTCTACGTGCACGGGATATCCAAGTAACCTTATGGATTTCTTTATGTTGGAATCTCGTACTACTGAGACAAAACCGCGGCAAAATCTTAGAGTCTAATTCCATTATCGGAAGTGGTGGCATGTAGACTTAATTTATTGATGGTTGGTTCAAAGACATTTTCACTGCGAAATTTAGCATTAAAGTCACCTAGGACAATCCTAACGTCATGGCCAGTGCACCGGTCGCATGGTTCCTCTAGGCGCTCATAGAACGTGTACTTGGTGCTGTCGTACTTTCCGTCCGTCGAAGCATGTACACAAATTAGCGACATGTCAAAGTATTTCGCTTTTATGGGATGATGGTCATACGCTCTCTCACGGCCTTGAACCTTGAGACCAGATGTCGCAGTCTTTTGCCAAATACAATTCTTTTTCTCATGGCAGCTGTAAGTTCATATTTTTGGTACAGCCAAAATTTGTCCAGCGCATCTGCTGGATAGAAGCAATGTCAGCCTTATAATTCTCGAGGACATCTTCCAGTTTGATAGCAGCACCGGATCTGTATACCGTTCTAACATTCCAAGTGCATATCCGTAAATCGTTGTTCTTAAAAGGTTTGCGGGGATTTATGATTGGAAAATACAAATTTTAAATGATCAAAAAAAAATAGGAATTAAACTGATTTTTTTTTAAAAACATAAGTGAGAGTTAGAACTCACGGTCGATGTGTTAACACCTTTTTGTTACACGGTACCTGTACGATTTATATGAACTCAGTAGTAAATGTTACATTGGAAAATAAAAAAAGAATAGTTTTTGTGCTGAAGGCTCTTTTGCTATTGCACTTTCTTTTTTCTTACATCTGCTTTAACATTAGATGTAATATTGTTAAAATAATTAAAGCAATATTTGTCATAAACAAAGCGACGACGACCTGCTTGAATGCTGGCATACAACTGTATAAAAGGCAATGTTTATCTCACTGAAATAATTGTTTTTGTTTTGTTACAAATAGAGCGACGACAAAAAGTATTGAATAGTATAGGGAACTTATTGCACTCTTTTTCCACTCACATGTAGAGAGTCTGAGTAAAAGAGCATAAACGAATCTTATTCCCTTTATATAATACTTCTATATAAATGCACCATTTCGACAATGTTATTACATAAAACAATACAAAAAGCATAACTGTTTCAAAAGGCATCAACGCTTCACATCAGCATTATGGATGGACCAAGTTATGATAAAAAGAGAGTAATACGTTTCGAATCATTCGCCAGATGTCGCCCGATGGCGTCCGTGCTTTTGAGTCATACAATTCGTTCCATGAGCTTTTGGCGACGACGACAAGTTTGTTTGTTCGCTGCTGCTACAGACTATTGTTGTACAACAACCACGTATGTGATGCCAACGCTGTGTATTGCCTGCATGTGTTCACTTTGATAGATTGCCCTAACCGGTGTTTATAGATGTTAACACATCAAAAGTTTAGCCTTTCATTGTAAACCCAAACAAATTAATATAAATCTATTATTTTGTCCAGCACTGTACATCTAAACTGCATACCGGAACGAATTGTCCTTTATGATTACTTGGAGATGAATGTCCTGCAATATCCTATCCTTTTTATTTTTGTCATTATAAGAAAGACACAGCAAAATTGTAGAGCGAAAGGACACGATAATTTGAATTTGTCAAAAGGCTAAAAAAACTAATTAAATTTGTAATATCTGTTAAACCGGCTTTATTAACACTATTCACCACACAACAAAATTTTATGGCTTCACCCACATTTAACACATCAAAACCACTAGTGATCATCCTCATCATTTTCTGTGATCATCTGTGATCATGGGTACTAGTCCATCGCACACACACACATACGTTCAGGCACACAGACGTAAAGTGGCCATATGTGCCGGGAAAGGGAACGATTTAAACTTCACACTTTTAGTTTTGTTAATGAGATGAGTTCCTTTTTATTGTTTCTGCAATTAGTTACGTTCGTATTAAGAGAAGCGATGCCAAGGAATTTATATAATAACGATCAGGATGATCGTAGTCATATGTTGTTTAGGAAAAACGCTCTCTGTGTCTGCCCCGTCGATTGGCTGCTGCTCGCACTTTGGCACATGATCACAAGTAATGTTGTTGCAACGATGATCATTCATTTATTGTGCAACCATTTACAAGAGATTATCATCGGTTTGTCCAGCTGCTGCCGTGCCAGAAAATGCAGTTCGAGAACAAAACTTTCGACTCTCGCAAACCTCTCTTTCTCTTCGACCATCTACTATGTGTTTTCGAATTTGTTGCGGTATTAGGCGGCACGTCTCTTTGTGTATGCGCTCCATCTAGCTCTTCTCTATTGGATTTCGTCACGGAGTTTAAATATAATCAGTGTCATTCTGAAAGTTTGACATGTTTTACACACAGTTAAATACACCATGCTACATGTGTGTATGTATGTACACATTTCTTTGACATTCCATTGTCAAAGATCGATACACACCTAAGACATCTTTCAATGAAATGTCACGCTTCTGCACACTGACAAGACACGATCGGAAAAATAACCGAAAGAGAACAGCAACTCGCTAAGGATTGACATGTGCCTTTGTAGAATTGTCCATTTAGTTTGTGGGATACTCAATGATTTGCCCACTAAGCTCATCAAAATTTATCAAACGCGATCCCAAGCGGAGAGCATAACACTGTGCAACACGAAAAACTATAACCATATACGGACACCACTACGTGATAAAAGACCAAAAAAAAGTCCCGTGTCTCCCAGTTTTTCACAAAGTCATGCCTTTTTTATGGGCCCCCAAAGATTTGGGGTCTCGGTGTCATTCTCACAAAAAAAGTGATCATTTTGTCAGGCTCATATCTTGCAAATCGTTCGGAATTTTGGTTTACTCTCTGAGGGAAAGTTGTAGCTCTTGCCATAAAAAACAAAAATTGTGAACGCATATGATCAAAAAACTTCATCATCAAGGTCACAATCGCAAAAAACTTTAACAAATTCGATTTTTTTTAACTTTTTCCTCGTTTCAGGTCCATAGGTAGCAAACCGCTCAAAATTCAAGGAAACAATTCTTTATGACAAGAGCTAGAACTTTCCCTCAGAGAGTTAATCAAAATTCCAAACGATTTGCCAAGATATGAGCCTGACAAAATGATAACTGTTTTGCAAGAATGACACCGAGGCCCCAAATCTTTGGGGGCCAATAAAAAAAAGTCCATGACTTTGTGCAAAACTGGGAGACACAGGTCTTTTTTTGGTCCTTTATCACGTAGTGGTGTCCGTATATGGTTATATTTCCATGACTTACAAAATTACACACAGTGTAATACACAGATTCGATCAAATATGTGAATGAACGTGAAGAAGCAATTCAGTATATCACTTTAAAATGTATTTTGAGACAATTTGATTGCCCCCACTTGGGCAGCTAGAATTTACTGGCATCTACATATCGCTTATTTGCGACAAGACCGTCATAACTCAGAATTTATAATTTTTGAAGTAATAATACAAAATATTCTATCAGATAAATTAATTCGCATATCAAAATTGTTTTTAAGTTCGGCCTGAGAGTATTTTTTGAACTAGTCTTTCAAAGTCTTTTTTCTCGAAACTGTGTTTTTTGAGTTATGACGGTCTTGTCGCAAATTAGCGATATGTATGTAAATCAATCAAGATTTGAATTGTAGCCAATTAATGGATAACAAAACATTAAACCAATATATAGCTGTGTTTCGTTCCATTTACATACAGTTTTGTGATATCAACGAAACTATTCATTGCATTAATGAACACTATTTAACGTAGCCATAATTGACAGAAAAAAATTTATTTCAACCAATCTTGAATTGTAGCCAATTACCAGATAACAGCACTTTACAACAGTTTGTAGCATTGCTTTGTTCCATTTACGTAAGTTTTTCTTATATCAACCAAATTGTTCATTGTATTCACGAAAACTAATTAACGAAGCCAAAATTGACAGAGACAATATCTTTCGAAAGAAAAGTAAGGTGGTCTGAACAGGTATCGAACCCACATTCTCATGTACAAGAGCCGCACACATTCCCATTGCACCACCGACTTCCGACGGGTAACTTTGATGGCCACACTATCGAGTATTTAGCCATGAAAAAGCTGCTCAAACTACCGTTCGGAACCGGTGTAAAACTGTAGACCACACTGAACAACTGTAGATCAGTGTGTGTAAAAACTACAAAGCGCACATCTCACTGATTGTGAGAAGCTCACCCCAATTTCTTCATGGGATGTTATGGGACACCATTTGTTTAAGTTACGCTAAGAAATTTCCAACTATGTATTGTAGTCATTGAAGGCTTCTGATCCACAAAAGCTTATCTTGATCCAAAGTCAAAATGTAGATGAAGCAAGAACAAATGACACAGGAGCAGATAAAGCAGGAACAGATGGAGCAGGAATAGATAAAGCAGGAACTGATGAAACAGATGGAGCAGGAACACATGACGCAAGAACAGATGACACAGAAACAGATTAAGCAGGAACAGATGAAGAAGGAAAGATGAAGCAGGAACTGGTGACGCAGGAACAGATGAAAGAGGAATAGATAAAGTAGGAACAAATGAAGCAGGAACTGATGATGTTGGAGAAGCAGGAACAAGTGAAGCAAGAACAGATGACACAGGAACAGAGGAAGGAAGAACAGATGGAGCAGGAATAGATAAAGCAGGAACTGATGAAACAGGTGGAGCAGGAACACAAGAAGCAAGAACAGATGACACAGAAACAGATTAAGCAGGAACAGATGAAGCAGGAACAGATGAAGCAAGAATAGATGACACAGGAACAGATAAAGCGGGAACAGATGGAGCAGAAACAGATGTAGCAAGAACTGATGAAAGAGGAATAGAAAAAGTATGAATAAATGAAGCACGAACTGATGATATAGGAGAAGCAGGAACAAGTGAAGCAAGAACAGATGCCGCAGAAACAGATGAAGCGAGAACAGATGCAGCAGGAATAGATAATGGAGGAATAAATGAAGCAGGAATTGTAGAAACAGGTTAAGCAGCAACAGATAAAGCAAGAACAGGTGCCACAGGAATAGATGACGCAGGAACAGATGCAGCAGGAAGAGAATGAAGCAGCAGCAGAAGAAGCAGGAACTGATAAAGTAGGTGGAGCAGGAACAGGTGAAGCAAGAACAGATGACACAGGAACAGATGAAGCAGGAACATATGAAGCAGGAACAGATGTAGCAGGACTGGAAAGCAGGAATTGATGAAGCAAGAACAGATGACATAGAAAGGGATTAAGCAGGAACACATGAAGCAGGAAAGATGAAGCAGGAACTGGTGAAGCAGGATCAGATGAAAGAGGTATAGATAAAGTAGAAACAAATGAAGCAGGAACTGATGATATAGGAGAAACAGGAACAGGTGAAGCAAGAACAGATGCCACAGGAACAGATGAAGTAAGAACAGATGGAGCAGGAATAGATAAAGCAGGAATAAATGAAGCAGGAACTGTAGAAACAGATTAAGCAGGAAAAGATAAAGCAAGAACAGGTGTCACAGGAATAGATGAAGCAGGAACAGATGCAGCAAGAAGAGAATGAAGCAGGACCAGATGAAGCAGGAACTGATGAAGTAGGTGGATCAGGAACAGGTGAAGCAAGAACAGATGACGCAGGAACAGATAAAGCAGGAGCAGATGAAGCGAGAACAGATGGCACAGAAACAGATTAAGAAGGAACTGGTGAAACAGGAAAGATGGAGCAGTAACTGGTGAAGCAGTAACAGACGAAAGACGAATAGAGTAGGTAGGAGCAAATGAAGCAGGAACTGATGATTTAGGAGAAGCAGGATCAGGTGAAGCAAGAACAGAAGACACAGGAACAGATGAAGCAAGAACAGCTGGAGCAGGAACAGATAAAGCAGGAACATATGGAGCAGGAACATATGTATCAGGACTGATGAAGTAGGAACTGATGAAGCAGGAACAGATGAAGCGAGAACACATGATATAGAAACAGATTAGGAAGGAATAGATGAAGCAGGAACAGATAAACCACGAACAATTGTGACAAGAACAGTTGAAGCAGGAAGAAAATGAGGGAGGAACAGATGAAGCACGACATATGAAGCAGGAAATTTAGTTCAGTGAAAATTAATTATTGATATAATGCATTTCATTGAATTAAAACATTCGTGCATTAATTATGTTCAAACTTTTGTTCAATCCAACGTATCAATTACGTTAACTTAAAGTTCAGGGTGTCTCTGCACTCTTTTCATTTCAATACTGAAGACCATTGAGAACACTTCGATTTGAAAATTTGAGAACTGGTTTTTGTTCAGTCAGTGCCACCTGTTTATGTCGTAAATAAAAGTTGATAAATTTAATTTAATACTCACAATAAAACTGAACACAAAAGTACAAATACAAACTGCATTTGAATTTGAAAAGTTCGGACTACAACGACATGTATAAAAATTAATTCGCCTGTTCTAATGCTACTACTTGGCATAGATACATCTTGGAAGCAATAAACGACGCAACCGGAAAGGAAAGCCGATCACAATTCGAGATGTCTGCCGACGCCGACCCCGCCAACGGGTAATCTCTGTAGAACAACTTAGAATGTGCATTAAACAATTCGTTAATATAATTTAGACGATAGGACTTTGAATTAGAAATTATTGCTAAATTAGAAAAAAAACAGGTTTTTGTTCAAATCCGCCCACAACCACGCCTACCTCCCATATAACGTAAAATAAAAAAAAATCCAATGAGTGTTCGAACTCACGTGCGATGTGTTAACACCTTTTTGCTACACGGTACCTGTTCGATTTCTATGAACACATTCGTAAATGTTACATTGGAAAATAAAAAACAGCGTTCAATCATATGATGACGTTACAGTTAAATAATATTAATACTTAAAATTATTTAAAGACCCAGTGCAAGCACATGTGTCATTATATTCTTGCTCAATACTTTTTTTTTATTCCCACAAAAGTCAAAGAATGCAAAGCAACAGACACTTGTACATACATACATACATACATTGTTATATTCGTACGATATAACCGAAGATCAACATAAAATACTTTTTTAATATTACTCCAAATTAATACTCCAAATTAAAACACTTCAATCTCGGCCCGCCGATATCGGATCACCTTAATTTTTGGCCTAAACTCTTCGTCGAAACCCGCACTAGCTTTCTAATCCAAAAATTAATAAAATCGGCTATGAATTTCCGGAGAAAATCGCGTGGGAAAATTATATGAAAATCGCCCAATAATCACTTTCAATACCGACTGCCAAGCAACGAACAAACAAACGATGATAAGACAAAACCGAAGATCAACAAAACACTTTTTTAATATTACTCCAAATTAAAACACTTAAATCTCGGCTCGCCGATATCGGATCGCCTTAATTTTTGGCCTAAACTCTTCGTCGAAACCCGCACTAGCTTTTTAATCCAAAAATTAATAAAATCGGCTATGAATTTCCGGAGAAAATCGCGTCGCAATAATCACTTTCAATGCCGACTGCCAAGCAACGAACAAACAAACGATGATTTACTCTTACAAACCTAACACTTGCGTATGTATTAAATTTATAGTTTACTGCCCTAGAGGCGCGCGTATAGATGTTAACACATCAAAAATCGTTGTGTTTTCCTCATTTTCATATCTATGTCAATAAAAATTACTGCCAGTGCTTGCATTTGCGTCCTCAATTATATTAAAAATTTAAGTGCCACGCCCAACGCCCATATACAAATTTTCATTTTTCAAAATTTTCGAAAACACAGATATAATTCTTTGTAGTTTGTGATAGATGTAAATCAGCACTTACATCTATATAAATAACTAAAGCCTAATATGTTAGCTGAATATTTCCAAAAAAATTAGGGGGCCATAGTTTACCGTTTTTTTTTAATTAACCAATCATTCCAAATAAAAGTCAAATTTGTACTATAAAATTATCGAAATTTATTAATTTTTCAGCATTTCTCAGTGTATACTTTTAGGGATATGATATAGGGATATGATGTAAAAAAAACTTTAACTAACGTTTCTATTATCGACAGCAGTAAAACACATATGCATACAAGTACACACCATTTTATATGGTGTTTTAATCCATTTTTGTAATGAAATTTCGTGGCACTTTTTTTATAAAATTTATAACTTTGTTCAACAGTATAAAATATTATGGGAATTTTATTTATGAAATCAAAAGAATACACTCCCACCTTTCACATTTTAGCAACCAGACCACAACGATCGATAACGACCACCTTTTTTTACTCCAAGAAAAACTAAAAACACTTAGTTTTTTGAGGGTCATCATAAAAGCATGAATATATTTTAATCTGTTATTGTTATTCAATTATTTTTTCTTAAAGCTTAATGTAGAAATACCATATTTTTCAAATATACATATTCCAAATCGATACGACAAAAAGAAGTTATGTTTCCAGCCCATTGAAATGCATGAAAATCCGAGGCAGGTTACTGCAGAGTTTCATTTTGATGACTTTGCCGCCTTTTTTATGTACAAAAACAAAATTTGTTGAAAAAAACTAATGATTTAGTTCTCTTAATTAAACAATTCTCTACAAAACTGCATCATTACATTTTTGATATTTGACACTCGAAAAAGGGTATTTTTGCCGGCAAAATCCCTCTGCGCGCTGTAAAGAAATTGGGGCTAAATACGTAATTGTACAGCAAGAGTACTTATACAGAGATTCATCTAAATTATGTACAAAAAATTGTCAATTCAATGATGATGAAAAAACGGCTGACGTTCAGGACCAGGGGCAGGCAAAAAAATTTTTTTATAGAATATGATAAAATTGAAAACTAGCCGTCGCACGGACCTATGGGGCCGACAGGGTCCAAAAATTTTTCCGATTTTGCCACACATCGACTTAAGGTACAGAGGGAATTTTAACCCTCCTGCCTGAGCCCGGCTGGACGGCCGGGCGACTTAATGCAATATAAATTTAACGATTTTCCAAAAGTTCTACCACACGGTACAAGCAACATAGGTCCCTGCGAGGGCTACTTTTCCATTTTCTCACATTCTTTACTTTTTCTTTAATTTTGGTTTGTTTTTAAAAAAAATGTTTTTGCCTGCCCCATGTCCTGAATGGGACTGTCCGTGGAGGTGGAAAGTTTCTGATTGCCATTCACTTGGGAGTGGCCAGAAATGATTCCTTCATTGGGCAGTCCAAGCAGCTCACTACTTCCACGCAGAATGTCCTGGGCAATGGCTTTTCGGAAACCTCCGTTAGCTAGCTAGAGTGAGAAGGCGAAACAAATGAGCATCAAATCAGGTATAGTAGGTGACTGATGTCACTGAAGCTCATCAAACAATCGGGCATATTCTTTTGTCCTTAGAAGGCGGATGAGCCAAACATACGGGCCAACGGCGGATAGAAACTAAAAGAAGAAAATCCAGGTTCAACATATCGCATCCTGGTCAGCGTCTGATCCATAATGGGCGGCTGCAATCAAATATCCTGGCAGTAGGTAAAATGCAAAAACCCGGTGGGCTGGGTTTGCCTCCCGCCACCGTTCATAATGGCAGTGAAAATACAAAAACGAAACAGAAAACATAAACAACCCCTATTTGTTGACGACCCCCGCAAACGTTATAAGGACCACGATTTACGGATATGCACTTGGAATGTAAGAACTCTATATAGATCCGGTGCAAGTATCCAACTGGCAGATGTCCTCGAAAGTTATAAGGCTGACATTACCGCTATCCAGGAAATGCGATGGACAGGACATGGCTGCACAAGAAAAAGAAACTGCGATATATACTACAGTTGCCATGAAAAAAACATGAATTTGGTTGTGGATTTGTAGTTGGCAAAAGACTGCGACATCTAGTCTCTAGGTTCAATCCTGTGAGTGAACGAATAGCCACAATCCGCATAAAAGCGAAATATTTTTATATTTCCCTAATTTGTGTGCATGCCCCGACAGAAGAGAAAGATGGTGATGCCAAAGACATATTCTATGAGCTCCTAGAGGAAACGTATGACCGCTGCCCTGGCCATGACATTAAGATTGTACTAGGAGATTTTAATGCCAAAGTAGGAAGGGAGAATGTGTTTAATCCAACTATTGGCAATTTCAGTCTTCATGCTGACAGTTCCGACAACGGTATGAGACTGATTGACTTTGCCGCGGCAAAAAACATGGTCATCAGTGACACAAGATTCCAGCATAAAGACATCCACAAGGCTACTTGGGTATCCCCTGATCAAAGAACTAGGAACCAAATTGATCACGTGGTAATTGATGGAAGGCACTCATCCAGTGTAATGGACGTACGAGTGATCAGAGGAGCTAACATCGATTCTGATCACTACCTGGTAGCAGCAAAGGTTCGCACAAGATTAAGTAGAGCGAAAATCGTACGAAACCAGACGCAGAGGAAGCTGGACATCGGAAAGCTGCAATTACCAGAGGTAGCCACAGCCTACTCAAGGAAGCTCTCGCAACTTTTGGCACAGAACCCACCCCCTCCCGATGACGATCCTGATGCGCAGTGGAAACCCATTTCCGACTCTATAAAAACTGCCGCAACAACCGTACTTGGTTTCGAAAAACCGCTTCGCAACAAACCGTGGTACGATGAAGAGTGTCGCATAGCAAATGACGAAAAGAACGCTGCACGTATGGTAATGCTTCAGTCAATTGCAACGCGAGCTGCAACTGAGCGGTATAGGGAGAAGAGAAAGGAGGTAAACCGTCTCTTTAGGCGTAAGAAACGGCAGTGGAGAAAACGCGAGAGTGAGAAAATTGAGACATACAGAAGGAAGAACGAAGCCCGAAAATTCTACCAAAAAGTTAAAAACGGAACTAATGGACATGGTTCAGGGCCCCCCTTCTGTAAAGACAAAGACGGAAATCTCGTCGCAGATGTGCAGAGCATGTTGGGAATATGGAGAGAGCATTTCTCCGCGCTACTAGTACCTGAGATATCCGATGACGATGGGACAATCGATCACAATATGGACGACGACGTCGATTGCCCCCCTCCTAACCAAGACGAGGTCAGAACAGCTATTGCCCGGCTTAAGAACAACAAAGCCGCAGGAGCCGATGGATTACCGGCGGAGCTGTTTAAGACTGGCGGCGATGAGCTGATAAGGTGCATGCATCAGCTCATTAGCAAAATTTGGTTAGATGAATGCATGCCCGGCGATTGGAGTCTCAGTGTACTATGTCCCATATTTAAAAAAGGTGACCCGAGTATTTGTGCCAACTACCGTGGAATAAGCCTTTTATCCATAGCATATAAGGTTCTATCAAGTATAATGTGCGAAAGACTAAAACCAATTATCGCTGACCTGATTGGACCATACCAGTGTGGCTTTAGGCCTGGAAAATCGACAACTGACCAGATTTTCACGCTACGCCAAATCCTGGAGAAGACACACGAAAAACAAATCGACACCTATCATCTATTTATCGATTATAAAGCAGCCTTCGATAGTCCGATACGGGAGAAACTCTATGAAGCAATGTCTGAGCTTGGTATTCCTGCAAAACTCATACGCCTTTGCAGGATGACCTTGACGAACACCAAATCCGCAGTGAAAGTTGGTAAGGATCTTACCGAACCTTTCGAAACTAAGCGAGGCCTCAGGCAAGGCGACACCCTATCGTGCGATCTCTTTAACATCTTAATGGAGATCATTATGAGAAAAGCTGCAGTCAATATGAATAAAACCATCAGCAGCAAAAGTCACATGCTGCTCGCGTATGCTGATGATATAGATATCATTGGGCGCACAATTAGAGAAGTTACTGCGGTTTTTTCGAGAATTGAGAAGGAGTCAGCAAAAGTGGGTCTGACGGTGAATGAGGACAAGACAAAATTAATGGTTTCAACGAACAGGGCCTCCACGCGATTAGACCAAAGCGTGAACGTTGATAACCGTTATAACTTCGAGGTAGTGGACGAATTTATATACCTCGGATCTGCCGTGAACAAAAACAACAACGTCAGCCTTGAGATCAAACGGAGAATTGTGCTTGCGAATAGATGTTATTTTGGGCTAAGCAAGCACTTTAGAGATAAAGCCCTCTCTCGAGTAACAAAAGTCCAGCTGTACCAGACTCTCATTCAACCTGTCTTGCTTTATGGCGCAGAATCCTGGGTCCTATCGCAAGCAGACGAAACATCTGTAGGAGTCTTCGAGAGAAAAATACTCCGAAAAATTTATGGCCCTATAGTGCACAACGGCGAGTATCGGCGACGCATGAACCATGAGCTGTATGAGCTTTATCCTGACATTGACATAGTTAAGCGGATCAAGATAACGCGATTGCGCTGGCTAGGCCATGTCAGTAGAATGGATGAAGATGAACCAGCGCGAAGGCTTTTCGAAACCGAACTCGAAGGAAGACGAAAAATAGGAAGACCAAGACTCCGCTGGAGGGATCAGGTTGACGAATCCCTGCGTACACTTGGTATTGCCAACTGGAGAGATAAAGCAAAAGATCGAACTGGTTGGCGAAATATGTTATCTTCGTTTTGTAAGGTCCCTGACCCCCCGGGGTTGTCCGAGACCGGATAAGTAAGTAAGTATGTCCTGAATTTTTGCCGAAAAAACAATTGTTAATTCAATGAAAGTGTTCATTGTATCAATGAAATTTGGCATCATTTTAATGTAGAACGTATTTATTGATGAATCTTTTCATTGTGCCGATGGCCAATTATTTTTTCAGTGTAAAAACACGGCAATCTACGACAGATACTGCGGAAATCTATGACAGGCATTTGCATATATTTGCTCGAGTATTTTACAGCTATGGCTAACATCACTATAGTCCAACGACGACAAATCCACCTGGTAGTCAAATTTATAATTGTACGGGCCCTTAGATTCCTCAGTTTAAAAATATGCCATCATACATTCAGCCCACTTCCCTTTGCAAGTAGTCACCTTCATGTTATGGTCATTACATCAAATTTACAGTTCTCAGTCAAAAACAAAATTAAGCTTTCATTCCAGTTCCCTTGGTAACATCCCATGCATTGTACTGTAAAATAATAATAGTAATAAATTCCAATTCCGAAATTCGGTTACTTTTTCCTTTCAAATAAACAATTTAAACAATTTTCCTGACCAAATATCACAAGAGGACCAATAATACAGTTTATTTTTTAATTTAATATCAACAGTCATATCGTACGTTGGTTGGTGTTTCCAGTGCTCCTTTGTGGAGCAGTCAATGCCTACCTACCCGTGTCCCATATCATTTCTCCGATTCACGTGCAGTAGAATGATCACGTACAAATCGATGTTTCTGCTCTTTCCGTACAACCCACAAGGCTGATGTTGCCACACGAGGCGGCAGATGTAGTACCATGAAAATTGTTACTAGGGCTCCATGGACGTCAAACGGTGCATGTGGTACTACGATACGTGGATGGACATGGAAGTGTTTCGTTGTGGCTGTAGTGGATGCGAGTACATGGATTATTGCACACATTCGGCCGCTTATTGGGGACTGGAGCATCATATGTGTGTGTGTGTGTGTGTGAGTGTTTGCATGCCATTAAGTAAATGTGTGAGTGAGTGAGGGGTCCAAAGTGTTCGTATGGCTTGTATGGGTTTACGGGCCAGATTCATTGTTATTGTTTTATATTATTGGTGGTGGCATTTAGCCTTATTTTGTTTGGTGGAGCACTCCGTTTAAGAGATTACTATCTTCGGTTTATGTATCGCCATTAGTGGTCATGTATTGGGGCCATGGAAGCCGTTTAACATGCTTTCGCCCGCAGGACTCTTTAGTCATTAGAGGAAAGTATAAATGAAGTTATAGTAAATGCGCAATCTATAACGTTTTCATCATCTTAACTGTGTTACCATGGCATGTTCCTATACTAACCATGGCATTTCAAATGATTGACGTTGCGAGAGTGGTCAGTTCCCACTTGCAAATTGATTGAAAGCATAGTATGCAGCAGTGTACCCATACAAACATACATACATTGTTTGGAAGAGACATTGCATAATTTAGTTGTTGCATGCGGTCTGTCATTATGGGGGTGTAGCTAGACATCATTGGGGGGGGAGGGAAATTATATTATTTTGTATAAAATGTTTGAACGCTATGATGTTGAATATTACAGGATTTGGAGGCAATAATGCACAATGTTTCCATGTGCCACAATCTTGATGTTTTTGACTTTGATTGAATTTCATAAGGAACTAACCCAATAACAGTGTCTCTCCATCGATTTCTGATACTGCCAAGTGATTTAATTTGATTCCATCATATTCATATTCGTTTTTTATTCTACTAGCTGGCCCGATAAAATTTATTTTCCCCGGAAATATTTTCTCCAAAAAACACTTTTATCCTGCCCCCTCCATCAAATTTGCAGCGCCACCTACCGAGTCTACTTGTGTATCTAAATGATCCAGGGAAATTTTTTATGAAAATCGGTCCAGCCGTTTAAAAGGAGTCCAGTGACAAACACACGTAGAGAACAATTATGCACCATAAAAAACTTATCCTTTTTGTTATTTGGATGCAAATACAGTCAACGCTCGGTATAACGAATGATATATTGTCAGGCCCATTCGTTAAAGCGAAAAATTCGTTATATCGCGAAGTTTTTTTTAAGTTGCAATTTTATTTAAAAAAAACAAAAGCTAATTCACATTTCAATGCCTTTTTTGTTCCAGACGCATTTGCACATAAAAGAGCAGTTATCCTTTCCTTTGAAATTTTTCTGCCTGGAGCTGTTACCTCTCCAGCATGAACATATGTCTTATCGGGTAGCATCTTCCAATATAAACCTGTTTCATCAGCATTAAATACTGCGTCATGCGTCAAGCCCTCTTTATTATGATTTGGGTAAGCTTTCTCTTAAAGGGTTCTACCAAATCATCTCTCGGTGATAACTTTTCACCAGATTCTTTTAAGAGTCTTATGCCAAACCTTTTTTTAAATCTGGTCAACCAACCATCACTAGCATTAAATTCAACATCATTGATCTTTTTTTTTGGATTTCCATTGCTTTTGTTTTCAGCCCTATTCCATTCACAGGAACAAACAATTTTCTTTGCGTAAGGAACCATTCATATAACTTCTCTTCCATCTCAGGCTATTCTCCCTTTCTCAGAGATCGGCGGTTTTTTGAACCATTATTGGTGTTTTCCAGATTATTTAAAATTTTTCTTTTCATTGTTTTTAAAGTGCATATTGAAGACTTCGATATGCCATACTTTTTTGAAATTACTGATAGGGATAAACCACTTTTACAGTCTTCCAAAATTTTAACTTTTTCACTTAAACCAATTCGTTTTCTATTTCCCATGATATTTTTAAACCATCTAGCTTATGATCAAGAGAACAAGTGTGTACAATGTAAACACAAAAACCAAACGGTATTATAACCGTCAAAGTCAACACATACAAACAACACACAGCACACATAATATGTGGTTGTTGTACAATAATAGTCTATGCCTGAGAATAAGTATGATGATATTGATGTAGCGACAGCATTGCAACATGTTTACGTATTTTTTATAAGACAAACGCATTATTTTTTGTACCATTCGTTATACCCAGTATACAAATTTGGAAAACGTTCGTTATATGCGGTAGTCAGTGTAAAAAATTCAAAAATTTAGCTCATTCGTTATATCCCGAATTCGTTAAACTGAGTATTCGTTATACCGAGCGTTGACTGTATAACGTGTTTGTAGCTTGTTGCAAATACAGTGTACTTGTGTCCAAACACATTGTGTTTTCCATAAAAAAAAAATAAATGGTTTCCCAGTACATCCCATGAAGGGACCGGGGAGAACTTCTCACAATCACTGAGCTGTGCGCTTTCCAGTTTTCACCCACTGATTGGGACCTACAATTTTACACCGATTCCGAACGGTATTTTGAGAAGGTTTTTCATGGCTATATACTCGATAGTGTCGCCGTCACTATGCGAGGTGACAGCCGCCGAAAGAATTTTTTTTTCTTTTTAAGGTGGTCAGAGCAGGGTTCGAACCCAGGATCTCATGTACAAGAGCCGCGCACACTAACCATTGCACCACCGATATCTATGCAATATTATATGTGGGAGCCACAATGATTAATAGGTTCTCATATATGTTTTTGTGTCCCAAATATGGGTTTGCGTGTTGAAAACTGCTGAAAACAAAAATATGGCGAACAACCAGGAAACAAAACAGCAGCAGATCTCAAATTCGTGAAAACAATGCTTGCAAACATATACATGTTCCCTGCAATATATTGCTGGGGCCGTTTTTTTAAATTCTTTATATTAACGTCACCTGTGTGTATGCATGCATGCCGAAAAAACTTTGCATTGATTTTTAACCTTTTTCCCGTGGTCCAATCGAGCTGAAACTTCGCAGACAAACTAATGGCGACGACAAAAATTAACTACCAATATATGGGCAGGATTGGACAAAGGGGCGTGGTCATATATAAAGAATTTTACGTTTAGTTTTTTACGGCTTGGTTTTTTAGCTTCTATATATAAAGTTTTCCATGGCCGTCGGTCGTGCAATGGGTAGTGTGCGCGCATCTTGTACTTGAGATCCTGGGTTCGATCCCTGCTCTGACCACCTTAAAAATTTCCTTCGACGGCGGTCACCTCGCATAGTGACGGCGACACTATCGAGTATTTAGCCATGAAACTGCTTCTCAAAAATACCGTTCGGAACCGGTGTAAAACTGTAGGTCCCAATCAGTGAGTATAAAACTAGAAAGCGCATAGCTCACTGGTTGTGAGAAGCTCTCCCCGATTGCTTCATGGGATGTAATGGGAAACCTTTTTTTTTTTATATAAAGTTTTCCGGGTACCGCTTCCATATATTTGGTGCTGTTCCTAGGCTGAGCTTTCCGTGACTGGTTTACTCAAGTGCTGCTGTAGGAATAAAATATAAATGGTTTCCCATTACATCCCAAGAAGGTATTCTCACAACCTGTGAGTTGTGCGCTTTCTAGTTTTTTTTCACTGATTGGGATGTACAGTTTTACTTCGGTTCCGAACGGTATTTTGAGAAGCTTTTTCATGGCTAAATACTCGATAGTGTCGCCGTCACTATACGAAGTGCCCGCCGCCGATAGAAATTTAAGGTGGTCAGAGCAGGGATCGCAGGAATAGCCGATATCTCTAGGAATATCTGAATATCTGATATTTGACTCAATTCAATAGGGCTGTTATTTGTGTGTTCCCGGAAGTCTTCAGCGGTGGGCCTATGCACATTAGGACGTACGTTCAACACCTGCTCTGCTTAGATTAGGTTAGGTCACACTTTGTCCAAAGAGAACCGTTGTCACACCACGGGATATTCCGTCATATTCCACCCCCATCGTTGAACCTGTTGGCCTGGCATGTTTATAGGTGGTTTAAGCAATATAATACTTCATCCTAATATTCCAGAATATGTCGGAAAAAATACGTACATTATTCCCTGGCGAACCAATTAATACTCGGCAAAAATATCCTAAGAACATTCAACTTAACTTCCTGAATGTCTAATAAAAGTAAGATCCTATATATTGTCACCCTACGCATACAAAAGACCGGGCAGTAGCAACTGAGATATTCGACGCTCTCTTCCCCCTCTTCGTCCCAACAGCTTCGGCAGTAATCATGAGCGCAGATTCCAAGTCTACACGCTGAAAAATAACGGTCTCTCTAACATATTTTCCCAAATATTTTCTGCAGGAACCATGTATATGTTTGGAACACACTTCAAACATTCATATGTTTGCAAGTCACAAACTTACTTGTACTTAAATGCAAACAGTATCATGTTTACTGAGAAACATGTATGCTTTTATGTGGAAACATATGCGTTTTTCGTCCCAAACATCCGTATACTTCCGTGGAAGTATTCGCGTGTTTCCCCCAAACTTACATATACTTACGTGGAAACATATGCGAATTTCCTCCCAAATATTATAATATTTAGAAACGAATTATTCTTCGATTTCAATATATATGTATTATTTATTGTAATTAGTTTTAACAATTTTAATAATTTTAACAATATAAGGACACAAGTGTATTATATTTGCGACAAGCTCCAAACACACTTATAGTTGAATCCAAACAACAACAACAGACAGATTTTTCAGCGTGTAGACGCGTGTCTGCCTATAAACAGTGTGCAGTGATCAGCACTACTAGCATAAAGATATATTGTCTAGTAATGAATATCAAATTTAGCGTACGATTCAGGGCATAACTTGGCCATTCTTACCTGGCGACCCTGCATTTTGTGCCTCCAGATCATCTATCATTCGCTTGGCTTAGAGGTTCAGTTTTAGGTATAAGCTTGCATGCAAAAGGGGCATACCCATATGCTCCATATCCAGTAGAACGGGTAAGGTAGTCCCTAATCCCGCCAGCTCATCTGCCCTACAGTTCCCTGGAATGTTCTTGCGCCCCGTATTCGATGTGAGATGAATATCGAATTACTATATAATTCAAAGATACGGGGCGTTGTGGGCAGTTTCTGAAGTCAGGAATACAGGTTGCAGAGATTTAATACCAGCCCGATTGTCAGAGTAGGTGTTGATAATGCAGGCGATGCTGGCATTTCGTCCCGGCCAAAGGGCAACTTCTCTGATTGCCAAGACTTCTGCCTGAAAGACCCTACAATGGTCTGGTATCATGTGCGCAAGGTCTAGACCCCTGACTTTGAAGTTGGCGGGTAGAAACTGTTTCAACCTGCCATTGTCAAATTCAGCCTATATGCCCGCACTTCCGGGAAAAGAATGAGACTGATCGATTTCGCAAACATAAAAGCATCCACAAGCCTGCTTGGGTATATAATGATCTCAATTCCGATCATTATTAGGTCGCTGCAAAGTTTCGTATATGAAGTAGCACAGGACAAATCGAACAAAACCAGACACACAGAAAGTTGGACATTGGAAAGCTGCAATCACCAGACGTAGCCACAGACTACTTAAACTAACTCACTAAATTAATAGCGCAGATTGCACTCGTTTCCATTGACTCTGAAGCATAGTAAATCTCCTGCAAAGCTCATTTAAATTTTAAAATCATATTCAAATTTGAAAGATATTTTTATGTTCCAAAATCTTACTAATTTAAAAAATTAATTTGTATAATAAAATTGATTTTTAAATTGCAAAAAGTTTTTTAAAAAGCATATTTAATTTGTATTCAAATTATAAAATCAATGTGAGATTTGAAAACATTTGGTGGAAAATCCCATTTAGAACTTATTCAAATCATATTCGAAAATATCATACATTTTTAAATTTGCATTAGATTTTTTAAATTTGCATTAGATTTTAATTTGCATCACTTTATCTAATGCAAATGCAAAAGAATTACCATTGTTCGCAATGGCAATTAAAAAATTTTGAATTTGCATTTGCTCAGGCAATGAAAATGCAGGTTGTGGAATCAGATGCCAATCGTAATGAAATGCTTTTAATAATTTTGAATTTGTTTGACTGCTGGCAATTCTGTTTTTAAAGTATTTTATATGTAGAGGTTTGTGGTTTCGATGGGTATTGCCTCGTAGTACTTTCAAAGTCATAAATCTGTACTGTATAAAATATTTGAAAACCAAAATTGCCACTATGAAGGGAATGCTTTAAAAATAAGTACAATTGCCAATGGTATTGAAAGTTTTTTTGAAATTGCATTTGGACAGGAAAATCAAATTAAACAACAAATTATAATTGTCATATAATTCATTTGCCATATGTATGGAAAATAGGCATCGTTCTTAATTCGAAAACTGCATTTAAATTAGAAAATCATGACCTTTTTTTACTTAATTTTTAAACTTTTTTAAGGATATTTAACACAAGTTGAGTAAATATGGGGTTAACCAACGGCAAATAAACGGTTTTTGGTTTCTACAAAAATTAAGTTTTTAAAAAAAAAAAACCGGCTAACTGTTAATTTCAGAAAACTCGGCGAACCGTTTGGCCGATTTTTTGATTTTGGACGCTCTATTTGCAGTGGACCAATACATGTTTATGGTACCAAAAGTGGTACGACTGTAACACAATTTCCATCACTATGGTATTGTTAACACTTTTTTTGTCACTGAAAGTGTAGCATACCTTAGGGATAACATACGTATGTGTCTGCACTAAATGTCTGGATAGCAAATACACCAACCATTTGGGGTGTGTCAGCATAGACACCTACCCACATCTATTGTGAATAATAAATATTTAAAAATTTTGATGAATTTAAATATTTTTTTGAAATTCAGTTAATTCGGTTATAACAATATCGAAGGGACCGGTAATTTTTATCGCTATAACCGAATGTCGTTATAACCAAATATATATTAAAGAGATAAAAAACGAGCGTATTTATATTTCAAATTAAAATTTCGTATGTTTTTATTGTTTTGCAAAATCTCGGTCAACAGTGGATCGTTTTTCAGAGTTTAATTGGCGAAAATATTCTCCACCTCCTTTTCAATTTCTGAAATACTTTGATTAATTTTAGAAGAATGATTATTAAAAATAAAGAATTGTTTAACTCTTCATATGAGGAGTCGTAGAACAAAAGTGGCTTTTTGCATTTTTTACAAAATGTTTTTTTGATGTCTTTGCATGAATTTAGTTGAGTTCTATTGGAAAAAATTTTATTTGTACAATTTTTCTTCTCTTCTCATAGACTAGAGATTATAATTAGAGATGGGAAAATGTTGTAAGTTTATCGTATAATCGGATGAAAAAAATAATCTTGGATTTCCCAACATTTTGAAATATTCGAAAAGGCACGTATTTTTTCTGCGACCCCACATATAACATTAAATTCATCAGAAATGGAAGAAAGGCTCGAAAATAATCTCGTCATTGTCGTCATCATTTGAATTATCAACTAAAGCGTTATTATCGATTGTGTCGTCAACTATTTCCTGCAACGTTGGTTCATCCAATCAACCAGAGGTATGTATGTGTGTCATCATCGCCATCGAAGACATCTGTCGATAAATCTACTTCAGCCATATCGCTTGTTATCCCTGCATGTTTAAAGCAATTAGCTACCCATTATTCTCCCCATTACCCTGAGGGTACTGGATAATCGTGATGGGTAATTCCCCATCGTCGTGGGTAGCTACCCATTATTCTCCCCATTGCCCTGTGCGTAATGGATAATCGTGATGGGTAATTCCCCATCGAGGATCGTGGGGAACTATTACCCTGAGGGTAATGGGTAATTCCCCATTGTCGTGGGTAGCTACCAATTATTTTCCCCATACCCTGTGGGTAATGGGTAAACGATCGCTACCCATTCTCCATGGCAATAATTATGGATTACCCCACGAAATACGAACCCTGGTTTGTGCAAAAGTATGTATGCTCCACTGGGTCTAACGTACATTAAACTCGACTCGATTCGATCCACCCCACTCAGAAACGAACTGCATATCGTGGATAAGAGAATTGCATAGCATTTGTCTCATTCCTTGTATCTCGGAAAGACAAGGTGGACGATCAAGAGAATGCGTATTTTTTTTGTCTTCTGCAAAAGATTAGGGTTAGCAGTACGACCAAGATTTAATACAAATTAGTTTGGCAGGAATGTATAGAACTGCATTCCCATTAAGGGCCTGTTCGTAAATGCATCACTGTTATGCGTCTGATACAAAAATTTTGTTGATCTTTTTAAATTTGTTTCATTTTATTTATTATAGTTACCAAATTTTCCTGGATAACTTTATTTCTTGGGCGTGTCATCCAATTCATTAATTCAACACGAAATTTTCTATTTTAGCGTTCTTTATTGCAAACGAAATGCGCATTAAAAAAGCATCTGCATCGCGTGATTGCCATCAGTGATGTCAGATGCGCATCAGATGCAGAGCAATGATGCAATTACGAACAAGCCCGAAATTTTTAACCATTTCTGAGGCAGCATCAATATTGTCAGCGTGAAAACATAGTTTCCAATTGAACTGTTTATAGAATTGGTTGAGCCCGGCCCAACGGTCCTTTTCCTACAAAAATATGAAACGCTTTGCAACTAGTCTTGGAGCAATATAAAGGTCTGAATGCGAAAGGAGCCACAAATAGTACAGTGATCCGTATTACCAAGGGGTGCAAGAATGTTCATTTCGTACTTATCGGGGTTTGAAGTTAAAAAAGATCTAGAGGGATTGAAGTCTCCCAATGCCCTTCTCAACGCGGAATGGGTATTTTTCATTCAACTATCTTTGAGTTGATTTAAGCAGTCCTAAGGTATGCTGAGTTTTCGCGATTTCTTTTCCATAATCAGCTGATTTTTGTAAGGCAAAATATATGTTTCATGGTTTAAAATCTAGAAAACTACAAAATCGCGCTAATCGCAGCTTTAGGTTTAAATAAAATAGAACGGGAACATACCTAATATATACCTTTATTCCTGTACTTACTATTTTTTACCAGTGTTTTAAATTTTTTTTTTTTGGTTTCTATGATAACAATTTGTTTCAATACAAACAGGATGTACAGGTAGAGAAGAAAAAACTGCGCAATTTGGCAACCCTCGCAGAGGAAAACCAAAAACTCGACGCGATTCACTCAAACTCATTTCTCTCTCGCGTCCTAACTTGAAAATTTCATGCCTTTATCATACTTTATGTAATTTTATTTCAACATAGTTGGAATTTCTATAGTTAGATTCTGTAACATTATCAGAAAACTGCTCATGTATTGAAATATTCAACGAAGAGAGTAAGAGAGAGAGAGAGCAGAGAAACGAGACGTTTCTCTCGTTTTTTGTTCTCTTCTACGAGGATTGCCAAATTGCGCAGTTTTTTCCTTCTCTACCTCTTTGTCCAAAATTTTGGAAATAGTATACAGAGTTGATACCAAATTTCGACAACATCAAAGAAAAACACAATTTTCCTACACATTGACTTATGAAATTTTACCAATTTGGGATCCGAGACATGTAAAACCTAGATTTTTTTGCCCATTGAACTACAACAGCCCGGTTTAAAGTTCCGAAAAATACTGCCGACCACTGTATTGTACATAGCATATTATTATTATATAATTAATTATTAATTTATTAATTATTTTCTATATATAAGTATCTATGTATATATTCTACATAACTAAATACAATTATGTTTGTATGCAAGGCTAGATGCAGGAAATGCTGCTTAATAGGGACAAAGCCTATTTCTACATGTATCAGGAAGATTTTGGCGATTTGATTGTCTGCTAATCCACATCAACTATATCAATATCATCATCGTTGATTTTTATAGTTATATTTGGCAATTCTTTTGGACGTTTTTCACTCGGCACAGTGCCAGATGTCATCGCAGCTGAGTCTGGATTATCCAATGAATCACGGACACTGATGTTACTCCTACGAAGTGCTTTTGATTTGATTCGATTATTTAACATTTCGAACTTAAGTGTTTGCTGAGGTTGTGCCGCGACTTGAGTTGATGAACTACTGTTGCGACGACTGATATCATGACCACCACAGGCTCCTTCGATGTCCGCACATTGCTCATTTTCAGATTCTTGTGGTCGCATAAAATATCTACCATCAGCAGAATGAGATCGTCTGGTTTTAACCGATTCAGAACGGACCATTAGAAGACCCTACAAATAAATAAGAATTGCATGATGAGTGGTTATTGACTTTGGTTAGATTGACTCTTAGTACTCGTAGTTTGATTATTGACAAACCTCTTGCATTTCAGACTTTTGATTGGACTTTCGCGCACGCCTTAAACCATGCTGTTCCTCCAGCTTGTTAGCCACTGAAAACACCCAGTCTTTGGCCACGGGAATAGACATCGATGATTGTGATCTTTCTGGCAGACCTTCTAAAAACATTGAATCCCTCCGGCCCATGGTACTGCCCGTTTCTAATACAAATATTCGCGGAAAATCGATAACGAAATCGCGACTTCTGATCAAATCCGCCAAAGCTCCAGTTTGCCTAGTGTTAGTTGTGTTTGGGGCATTAGGATCGTTTGAGTTGGACGCAGTTGCCGGACGATCCGGTTCGTATTCCAAAATACTTTCTTCACTGCCCAGAAACTAGAGAGAATTGCGTTTACAAAAATTATACTACGAAATTTTCCTCAAAATTTGCCACGATTTGGATTTAAGCTCATGAAGAAGCCCAGTGTAGCATGAACTTGTCGACTACATCAAGCGTAAAGCATATTACAGAGTTGTCAGTCATGAGCACGAGCATGAGCTTGGTCAATCAGGTTTATATTTCGCTCATGAAATGTAATAACATTGCAGGCTAACAAAAAAATATTAAAAAAGTTATAACCTTGAGACTACACCATTTCCAATTGGAATTTAAAAAAATTCAATTGAAATTTAAAAAAAAGTCTATTGAAATTTAAAATTTCTGTCCAAAATTTAAAATACATCAATTAAAATTTAAAAATTGTATTTGAAATTTGAAATATGTACATCAATTGAAATTTAAAATACATACAATTTAGAAATCTAATACATAAAATAGGTAACAAAATTTTAAATTTCAACTAATGAATTTTAAATTTTAATTGATGTCTTTTACATTTCAATTGATGTTTTTTAAATTTAAATTTATGTCTTTTAAATTTCAATTCATATCTCTTAAATTTCAATTGATGTCTTTTCAATTTAAATTGATGTCTTTTAAATTTTAATTGATGTCTTAAATTTCAATTGATGTTTTAAATTTTAATTGATGTCTTTACATTTCAATTGATGTTTTTTAAATTTAAATTTATGTCTTTTAAATTTTAATTCGTATCTCTTAAATTTCAATTGATGTCTTTTCAATTTAAATTGATGTCTTTTCAATTTTAATTGATGTCTTAAATTTCAATTGATGTTTAAAATTTTAATTGATGTCTTTTAAAATTTAAAATTCCAATTGATGTATATTATATTTCAAATATAATTTTCAAATTTCAGTTCATATTTTTCAAAATTAAAGTGATATTTTTTAAATTTCAATTGGAAATGGTGTAATGTATAGTTTTCTAACTCTTTGAGGTAAGCTGGAGCTGAATCTGACTTCGGGATTTCTCCATCATAACAGTTTTTCCAGATATCTTAATCTAAAATTTCAAAAACTTTTCGATAATTTGGGAAGTTATAACATCGTGTATTTATATTTGTTCTGAAAATTTGTTATGCCATCCGAAAGTTTTGCTTGGTGCCTTCATTATTCTTGTTTAACCTTTCCAATGTCATATTCATTTCTTGAGAAATCGTCCGTGGACATTTTTTATAGCACTATATTTTACTTGTTTCGTATTTCAAAGATTAGAAAAAAATCTACATAATTCAAAAAGAATTTTTAAGGTTAGATGGAGGACTTTAAGATGCTAAAATATAGTAAATTAGTTCGCTATATTTTACGGCGAATTTCAACAATTTATACCTCAGCGAATATAAAAGCCATATACAAAATTTATATACACTTTTTAAGGCATAAAGTAGAATTCTCAGATTCTAATGAAATCGCCGTAAAATAAAAACGAAGTGCAGCGAAAAATTGGCTCATCCAAAACATGAAATTCTTCGCTATATATTCCATTTATTTTCCGGCAAATTCCAACTGTTTAAGGGGAAAAGAGGGGCTTTAAGATTCTAAGAAGATAGTAAATGTAGTGAGAAAATCGGCTGATACAAGACATGTGATTTTGCGTCAAATTTTGTGGCGAAATTCAACGAACGATGTATCAGAGATCAATAAAGATTTGTAAAAAACATTTTTAAGGAGAAATGTAGAACTTTAAGATTCCAATGAATTCACTGCATAATAAAGGCGAAATGTATCAAAAAATCGGCTCATCCAAATCATGCAGTGTTTCGCTACATTTTGCCTTTTAAGGCGAAATTCAACGGGCCATATCTCAGAGAATAAAAAATATATATAAAAACTTCAAACGGTATTTTTAAGGAGAAAAGTATGACTTTAAGATTGTCCACAATTCGCCGTTAAAGTAAGTCAAAATGTAGCGACGGTTTGACTTTAGTTTATGGCGAATTTCAACGCGTCATATCTCAGTGAATAAAAAATATATCCAAAAAATTCGAAAAGGCAATTTTCAGGGAAAAAGTATTACTTTAAGATTCTGAAGAATTCTTCGTAAAATATGCTTGAAATAAAACGAGAAATCGACTGATCCGAAACATGTGATTTCTCGCTACAATTTGCATTATTTTACGGCGAATTTCAAAGGATTCCAAAAAAATATTTTTTAGGGAAAAAGTAGGACTTTAGGCTTATAATTAATTCTCTGCATAATAAAGACGAAATTTATCCCTAAATCGACTCATCCATATCATGCGGTGTTTCGCTACATTTTGCATTTAGTTTACGGCGAATTTCAACGGGCCATATCTCAGAGAAAAAAAAATATATCTAAAAACGTCAAACGGTAGTTTTAAGAAGAAAAGTAGGACTTCAAGATTGTGAAGAATTCGCCGTAAAATAAGGTAAAAATAAAGCGAGAAATCGGCTGATCCGAAACATGTGATTTTTCGCTACATTTTGACATTATTTTACGGCGAATTTCAACGGACGATATCTTAGAAAATAAAGAAGGTATATAAAAAATTCGCATACATTTTTAAGGGAAAAAATAGGACTTTAGGCGTCTAATGAATTCGCTGCATAATATAGACGAAATTTATCCATAAATCGACTCATCCAAATCATGAGACGTTTCGCTACATTTTGCCTTTAGTTTAAGGAGAATTTCAACGGGCCATATCTCAGAGAATAAAAAATATATCTAAAAACTTCAAACGGTATTTTTAAGGAAAAAAGTAGAGCTTTAAGATTCTGAAGAATTCGCCGTAAAATAAAGTCAAAATGTAGTGACAATTTGGCTAATTCAAAACATGCGATATTATGCTACATTTTGCCTTTAATTTTATGGCGAATATAAACGATCGATATCTCAGAGAACAATAAAGATATACAAAAAACATGTGTAAGGAAAAAAGTGGAACCTTAAGATTCCAATAAAATTGCCTTAAAATAAAGGCACAATTTAGCGAAAACTGGTTCATCCAGAACATGAACTTCTTCGGTACATTTTGCCTCTATTTTTCGTCGAATTTCAACTGCCAATATCTCAGAGAATGAAAAAGATATCTAATAAATTCAAACACAATTTTTAAGAAAAAAAAGTAGGCTTTTAGAATTCTAATCAATTTGAGGTGAAATAAAGCAGAACTGTAGCGAAAAATCGGTGCTGCTGAACGTGCAAATTTTGGCTACATTTAGCCATTATTTTAATGCGAATTTTAACGGACGATAGCAGAGAGAATGGCAAAGGTATCTAAAAAAAATAAAAAAGGAATTTCTAAGGAAAAGTAGGACCTGAAGATTGGAATGAAATCGCGGAAAAATAAAGACAAGAGGCTCATTCAAAACATGTAATTATTCGCTTCATTATTCCTTAATTCTGAATAATCTGCCAATATCTCAGAAAATATATAAGATATCTAAAAACTCAAAAAACATTTTTAAGGGAAAAAGAAGATCTTTAAGATTCTAATGAATTCACTGGATAATAAAGCGAAATTTATAGAAAAAGGACTCATACAAAAACATGTAATTCTTCGCTACATTCTTCCTTTATTTTCCGGCGAATTCTAACTGCCAATAACTCGGAGAATAAAAAATATATCTACAAAAGTATAAAAGCATTTTTAAAGGGAGAAAGCAGGACTTTACGAAGCTAATGCATTCGCCGTAAAATAAAGGCGAAATGTGGCGAAAATCGGCTCATCCAAAACATGCGATTTTGGTTACAATTTGCCTTTATTTTATGTCGAATTTCAAGGGACGATATCTCAGAGAAAATATCTAAAAAATTTAAAATGAATTTTCAATGGGAAAGTAGGATTTTATGATTCGAATGAATTCGCCGTAAAATAATGTCAAAATATAGCGAAATATCGGCTCAACCAAAACATGCGGTGTTTCATTACATTTAGCCATTATTTTTGGCATTATTACGAAAAATACCTAACATTGAATTCCAAAGGACTGAAAGAAGGAATACGATATTGGAAAGATTTAACTTGAATATTGAAGACAACAGATGGGCTTTCAGACGACTACTCACTTTTGGAACAAAGCTTAATAGGCGATGTTATAACGACCTAAGTTTTGCGAAAATCCTTTTTTAATGTAAATTCGAAAAACCTTGAAAACTTGATGTGATGAAGAAATTCTGAGGCCAGCTTAAGATTCAGCGCAATTCAAGCTTTCGCCCTAGCCTCAGGGTTTAACAATTTGTTGGCCTGTGTATTTATTCCACAATGGTGATAGATGCATCGCACAAATATCAACAATAACCGATGCTCAGGCTCATATGTTTGACTAATGTGTGGTGGTCCGCTTAAATGTATCAAGCTGCGTTCTACAATCGATTTAAAGCAGAAATAAATATAGCGTTTCTAATTTTCTTTTTTTTTTAAACATGTATTTTTTCGACATTTATGTAATTGTGATACCGTTATAATTTATTGTAATACTTCATGTTATAGAAATGTTGTTAACCGATACTTTTTGTTTCGTATGTCCTCCGCCTCAGTATGTACAATTTGAAAGGGGGCGTGTCGTGTCGTCTCCATAACTTTTAAGTATCAATCGTTATATTGGGTATGCGCTTACACAATTGCACATATGACTAGTTTGTAGTCATTGTTTGTTTCACTGTTGAATAAGAAGTATGTAGGTCTACTAATGGTCTGCTTACGGAACTAGGGTTTGTCTCTTTAGCACTACAAAGGTTTCTCTTGACGGTGTACAAAATGTTACTTTAGCTAAAATTACATTAAACTAAAAACTTAATCGTAGTATTTCTTCAAGTCTTAGAACTCTTAAGTATTCATTTTTGGGATCAGTTTAAGCGTTTAAACTACAAAAAAGAATCGAAATTAAAATTAAACAAATATTTACAATAGAACAACTGTGGATCAATGAAATTGCTCGAAATGTACGGGCCCAGCAATACTGCTCATGTTACGCCTTGAACTGATTGACGCGCATGCGTTCACGGTGGCAGGTTAGACGTCAGTCACTTTGTGACTGGCCGTGCTCACTTGAAGGCACAAGTGAGAGTCCTCCCTGAGATTTCTGTGGTCAATTTCATCGATCTCTGGTATCGTGTTGGTGGTTTGCCGATGATAATATGGATCGCACTCATGGCTACTGTGGGGTTCTATGGATGATATTGTTTGGGTCTCTACGCTTGCTTGCGTGGCACTAAATCTACTGTTGGGAGCTGCTGTGACATGCTCACTGAGTCCAGTGGCCGGCGGTAGTAATGACGATGCAAGTGATGATGATGGTAGTGATGATGTGTGGGGAATTGGCGATGCTGTGGATGGTATGGTGGACGCCTGACGCGGCACTACACCTACAACTACCACAGGTACATCTGTGTCGTCTAGGGGCGCTGTATTATTAGCTGGTATATGTTGTGGCGATGGTGTTGTATGAATTTCATCACCCACCACATAACCGTAAAACTTCAAGACATCCAGTTTGCACATGGGGCATGTGCGATGCTCTATTAGCCAGGGATCTATGCAGCTTTTATGGAATTCATGTCTGAAATTGGGGAAAAAAAAGAATCCATGTAGGTGTGATTTTGCTTTTGAAAAGACAATACTTACTTGCAGGGTAATACTCGTATGAGGTCTGAGGCTTTGTAGGCTTCTATGCATATTGCACAACAATCAGATTCAGCATCTTTTTCGTCTGTACTCTTTCCAGTTTTTGTCGGAATTTTCATGATAGCCTTTTTCGTAACCGAGCAAAGATGGCGCTTGAATTATAAATTGAAACAGATGCAATTACTAACCATATGAACGAATTTTGTCAAATTTAAGAACTTGATTTCTTTATTTATTGAGATCCACCCAACACTGAGGTGAGAGTTCTCAACTCTATTAAAATTCCATCCAAGTTCGTTGCAAAGGTGATTTACACGTTACAATGGATAGATAAGGAAAATAAATACAAATCTACTAATTAACTCTTACCGACTGTTGATCCTTTGACTGCATGTATCGGAACTTTTGGATGTAATAGAATATCAGCCATACAAGGGATATCACCATCAGGATAATGAACGAAATAGCCACAAATAGTACTGATGTTCTGTGGAAGAAAGATGATTTGTTACAAAAATATTAAAAACGAAAAGGAATTTTGAGACCTAAATTCCACTGTTTGGTTTGTGGTAGATATTAGTTTTCTACCACAAATTCAAAAGTTTACTTTAACTCTCTTTATAACAGTTTTCTATCTACTGTCTAACTATAATAAGAACGTGTCTGTTTTAGCCAGATGCAACGCTGATATTTATGACTGTTGGTATTAAATTTGCAGCTGTTTGTCAAAAGTTAGTATGTAGTTGTTCGCTTCTTAGCTAGTTTATGTCTACAAACTCGTTAGTCCGCTGATAGTCGGTGCTTATCTTTTCATGGACTATTCTCTAGATTCGACCCGGTGAATGAACGTATTATCACTATTTGCATAAAAGTGAAAAACTTTAACATTTCGTTCATTTGTGTACATGCCCAGAATGACGATAAAGTCAATCCCCGCAGTCAAATCGTAAAGTTTGCCGCCGGCTGTCATCTGACTAATGAGGTTTATTCCTAACATTTCAATTGATCTATGTCCAATGCGTGGCGACGAAGCGAGCCCTTGGATGCTAACTTCTGACGCACAGCTGTTGTTTTACTATAACCACTCATGACTATCAGGGTTGCACTCGGTTAAAACAGACATGTTCATATTAACGTTAGACAGTAGATATAACACTGTTATGAATCAACTCGTGACTAACGAGTACACTAAGCCGTAAAAATATTCTAGCTGGACACTCGATGTTCGGAGCGTACATCCAGTGACTAACTTGTCGTTATGAATATAGGGAGATGAGAACAATGACTCCCAGAAGAAACCTATGCCCGCTAACTATGTTATGACATAAAGATTGCATCAGGTGATTTTTATTTTGAAACTGTCAGGAAAAGTGTTTTTCAACCAACCGGGGTTAAATTCTATCTTCTAGTCAACACTTCTGAGTACGGAATGGAAAAATCTAATTATTATGAATCCATGCTTCTAAACATTAAGACTTCAACGTCGCTACTTGGATATCTCCGGATTGGAAAACAAAGAACAAGATTGAACATTTGCTATTTGATGGAAGGCACCATTCCAGTATTATGTAGTACGTACGTTTGCTTCGAGTTACTAATATCGATTCGGATCATTTCCTGGTTGCAGCAAAGGTTCGCGCAACAATAAGCAGAACGGAAACCGTACGAAACCAGACATAGAAAGCTGGACAGTTACCAGAGGTAGTCACAGCCTACTAAAATAAACTTACTCAATCAGTAACAAAGAACACATCCCGCCCTATAACTCTAAAGTGCAGTGAAAACACATTTCCGACTCTATAAAAACTGCTGCAAAACTCATGCTTGGTTATCAAAAAAAAACCGCAACAAACCATGGGACGATTCGCTGCGAAAGATTGTTGAGAAACTGGGAGGAAAAAGTTAAAACATTCAGCTACTTAGAAAAATAAGTCATCTTCGTTTTGTAAGGCCCCTAACCCACTTGGGTACTCGAAGACATACTCGAAGGAAGCCGAAAAATAGGACGACCAAGTCCGCGTTGGAAAGATCAAGTGAACCAATCCCTACGATTAAATGGGGCTTATCAACTTGATGGCAAAGCTAAACTATCAAACTGGTTGGACCAAATTGCTATCTTCGTTTTGTATGGCCCGCAACTCCCAGGGGTTAATTTTTTAAATAGTATCGTGCACTAAAAGGAAACACTAAACTAACGAAAAGTTAGTCACTGAATGTACGCGCAGTACACCGGTTTCTAAATAGAATGTTTGTCTTAGCCACTCATCAGCCATAAAAGTTTCATATCTCCTGTCTAATTCTAATATGAACATGTCTGCTTTAGTCAAATGCAACGCTGAGAGAAACACGACAGTAGTCCGTCAACAGTTAGCATGTAACGGGTTTTTCAACAGAGACGCTACAAAAATAAATCGATAGGGACAGCAAACGACGCCATATTTTTCCCCGCTCTTTTGACATTTATCTTCAGTAAGGTTTGCCATTTCATCATGGAAAGATATACGAGCCAACAACGAGTCGAAATTATTAAAATTTACTACCGAAATTTAGAATCAGTGGCCTCAACTTTAAGAGCGCTACGATTCGGATTTTCATCGGAAAATCATATTCAGCGATGAGGCTCATTTCCGGCTGAATGGCTTCGTCAATAAGCAAAATATGCGTTATTGGACTGCTGCAAGCGTGCCCGTGGTGGCCATGCAAAAGAAATCGAGTTCCATACATAATGGCATCGAACGTACTTTCACAGCAATAAAGAATTTCATTGGTATCTAAAACCGGTTTTGTTTTATTTAAAAAAAACTTTTGTAGCGCTCTTATTCGTTACGTGTCCATACGTTGGACACTGTTTAGTTGAAGTGTTAAAAAGTAAAAAATCTATAGTCAGATGGTAGACGGTGGCCAACATTTCATTATGACCATGTTCTGGAATACATTAGTATAGAACCAGTTGGCAAAAATTGTTGCTGTATAAATTGTGTTAACACTCTGCTTAATGCATAAGCCTCGTTGTCATTTTTATGTTATCGCTTGCAATTTAATTACAAATTGGTTTAATCAAAAGCGTTCAGTGTGTGTTACTTTCCTACAACTGGCAGATTCGAAGGCAGAAATACAATCAAACAACTGCAAGTCTGCGGATGTCATTGTGCGATACTTCCATTCAGATATCAACACCAAGGAAAGCGGATTAAGAAATGATCGTACGCGGAAAGTTCATTCACCGACATCTTGAAATGCAAATCGGTTTGTTATTGAAACGAAAATTGTGTTTACACGTTATTGATTGTATTCAATTAAAATGTTTTAAATGGCAAACAAAATTCAAGGCATCATCGAATGGATACTACCACGCTGACGCAGTGTTCTCTCACCTATTCAAACTGTTTATGGGCCTCATGCCACTTCTGCCCTCGATAATATAAGCCGTCACATCTAATCCCAGATCGAGTCTCAGCGCCATATCTAGGCCGGTGTCCTGATACGTTATCACCGCCGTTATGTTACCTGAAATTTAAAATTTGAATTATTGCTATGTCTTTGATTAGATATTAGAAAGTTGGAACGTACGCGTCTTGCCCTTAATCTGCATTTTTTCCAGGTTCATTACAGGTTTGTCATTGTATATAATGACACCGGCAGCTCCTTTCATATAAACATTCTTAACCTTTTCCTCGAAGGTACAGCGGCCCCGACGCACCAAAGCAATCCAGGTTATGCCATAGGGTGGTGTCATCTGGCCATTAGTGCCCAGTATGTTGACTGAACAGGCAGTGTCATCCTTGATGTCCTCAGCGTCACTGATGTGCACTAGTTTGCCGTGCACACTGAGTATTTTTCCCTCTCCGTAGCGAGCCCTTTCCTCCTTAAAGTCCATGACGCATATCTGTTGATTCTCCACGTACGTGTAATTTAGGAAGGCATATGTGTACACATCCATGGCGATACGCTCCTCAGTGGCCAAACTTTGTGTAGTGTTTGCAGAGCGGAAATAACGTTCCAGGTCCTGGTTAGCTATGGACATAGCCGTCACTAAAGTAGTTGAGCTAAAACGCATACCGCTTAGGAGTGCCAGACACGCCAAAAATAGTAACAATTCGCGTGTGGCCATACTTGGTAACACTCTTTGCTCGACGAATTATTGTTTGTCGGCGCTGGCTATCTGTGGCGTGTGTCTCTTCTGTCGTCTGCTGTGCTGTTGCTGTCTCTTTCTTATTTCATGGACTCGCTGTGCATTTAGCTTAATCGCATTTGCCCGCAATAGATCATTGGTCGCTTAATGAGTTCCTTCCTCTGTGGGGTTCTTTGTTCTTCAATGATTTCTCAAGAATTGACAGAGAAATTCTCGTCACCTTTTCGCTTTCAATGTCGCTAGTATTCTGGAAATAAATAAATAATGGCGAATATCCGTATAATTGATTGCAGTAGACAGGTTTCTTATGTTATCATGATAAAGCGGACATTTCCCTAATACGAAACAATAAAATTTATGCCACACCATTTCCATTTGAAATTCAAAAAAATCAATTAAATTTAAAACAACAAAATATTAATTGAAATTTCGAAACTCCAGTTGAAATATAAAAGAAATTTAAATATGAAATTTAAAATTAAATTTAAATTTAAAATACATCAGTTGAAAATCAGAAGGTCCAATTGAAATTGGAAATAAATCAATTGATATTTTAAGAACATCAAATGGTATTGAAAATACATACATTTACAATTAAAAGGAATAAATTTAGTTTTGAAAGACATCAATAGATATTTAAACGACATGAATTGAAATTTAAGACATCAATGAAATTCAAAACATTAATTGAATTATTTTGGGGTAAGCAAACACTTTAGAGATAAAGCCCTCTCTCGAGTAACAAAAGTCCAATTATACCAGACTCTCATATAACCTGTCTTGCTTTTATGGCGCAGAATCTTGGGTATTATCGCAAGCAGACGAAACATCTGTAGGAGTCTTCGAGAGAAAAATACTCCGAAAAATTTATGGCGAGTATCGGCGACGCATGAACCATGAGCTGTATGAGCTATATCCCGACATTGACATAGTTAAGCGGATCAAAATAACACGATTGCGCTGGCTATGCCATGTTAGTAGAATGGATAAAAACGAACCAGCACGAAGAGTTTTCGAAACCGAACTCGAAGAAAGACGAAAAATAGGAAGACCAAGACTCCGCTGGAAGGATCAGGTTGATGAATCCCTGCGTACACTTGGTATTGCCAACTGGAGAGATAAGGCAAAAGATCGAACTGGTTGGCGAAATATGTTATCTTCGTTTTGTAAGGTCCCTGACCCCTCGGGGTTGTTCGTGACCGGATAAGTAAGTAGTAATTGAATTTTAAAACCGATCAATTGAAATATAAAAGATATAAATTGAAATTTAAAAGGCAGCAATTAAAGTGTAAACGACATCAGATGAAATTTATAATCTTAAATTTCATTTGATGCCTTTTAAATTTTAATTAATATTTTATAATAACTCTGAATCTCAATTTCAATTGACACAATTTTAAAAGACATCAATTGTAATTTCAGGAACATCAATTGAAATAAAAACGATATCAATTCAAATTTAAAAGACATCACTGAAATTTAAGAGACCAATCGAAATTTCAATTAATGGATTTTAAATTTCAATTGATGGATTTTAAATTCCAACTGATGTTTTTTAAAAGTTCTGAATCTGAACTTCAATTGATACAAATTTAAAAGATATCAATTATAATTTCAGAAGTATCAGTTGAAATTTAAAAGACGTAGGTTGAAATTTAAAAGACATCAATGAAATTTAGGTCAACAATCGAATGATGTTTTTTAAATTGCAATTGAATTTTTTGTAACAGTTCTGAATCTCAACTTTAACTGATACAATTTTAAAAGACATAAATTTTAATTGCAGGAGTATCAATTGCAATTTTCAAGACATCAACAAAAATTATAGACGATAAATTTTAGATTTCAATTGGTGTCTCATAAATTTCAATTGATATTTTGTAATGGCTCGAAATTTCGATTTTAATTGATACAATTCAGGAACATCAATTTAAATTAAAAGGAAAACAATTGAAATTTCAATTGAGGTCTCTTAAATTTCAATTAGCGTTAACAAGTAGATCGACATTTTCAATTTCAATTCGAAATTTAAAATTTCAAGTATCAATAGATGTCTTTTAAACATCAATTGCTGTCTTAAATTTTAAGTGAGATGTCGGTGGTGCAATGGGTAGTGTGCGCGCCTCTTGTACTTGAGATCCTGGGTTCGATCCCTGCTCTGTCCCCACCTTAAAATTAACTTCGACTGCGGTCACCTCGCATAGTGACGGCGACACTATCGAGTATTTAGCCATGAAAATGCTTCTCAAAAATACCGATCGGAACCGGTATAAAACTGTAGGTCCCAATCAGTGAGTATAAAACTAGAAAGCACACAACTCACTGGTTTGTGAAAAGCTCTCCCCGATTCCTTCATGGGATGTAATAATGGGAAACCATTTATTTTTATGTTTTGAAATTTAATCTGATGTTTTTGAATTACAATTGATAACTTTGAAAACTTCAATGTACGAGGGCGGTTTGAAAACTCCACAACTTTTTTAAAATTCACACGTATTTAATTTAAAATCAACACTGCTCTAGTCAATTACGATCTCTTAATAGACTACAGAACAATTTTAAGCAAGCTGCATCATTTCGTTTCTGTTTGACAGCCATTGAAAGCAGACAACCTCGCGAATACAGACGAAAGTGGAAACGAGTGAAATTTCCCATTACTTTCTGTGTAAAACCCACATCACCGAAACCAAGGAAAGGCATGTTAAATTCTATTCACCATCAATTCCTATGGTTATAAAGAGGTTTACTGCCTTCCGTTGTGGTCGTACTAGCACAAATGACGCCGAACCCTCAGGTCGCCTAAAGAGGTGGTCACGCCAGAAGTCATCGATAACATCCAAGGAATAATGTTGGACGAACGGAGAATGAAACACTGAGGCTGTAGACATCTCAACTGAGCACGTACATCATAGTTTTACATAAATGTTTGGACATGAAAAATAGATCTGCGCGATGGGTGCCGCGATTTCTCACAATCGACCATAAGCGCAACCGTTGAACCACTAATATGAAGAAGCCTTTGGCAATATTCAACGGCAATATATAGTAGTTTTTGTGCTGTTTCGTAACCGTGTACGAAATATGGCTGCATCTAAGCACACCAGAGGCCAAGGAATAATCAAAGCAGTGGACTTCTCCGGGTGAACGTTTAGAAGGCCAAGGTAGGTCTACCGGCCATCAAGATTATGTCGTCAGTTTTTTTTTGGGATGCATGCATTCAAAGTCGTTTTACGCAAAACATTCAAAGATGCATTCAAAGTCGTTTTACGCAAAACTATGTTTTTTGAGTTATGACGGTCTTGTCGCAAATTAGCGATATGTAATTATCGACCAGACTATCGCAGTATACAGCCACTTTTCCACCTTCGGGCTGAGTCGTCAGCTCTTATCTATAGAGTTCCGGCGCGCATATAGGTCATTGATATCCCTCTTTAGCCTTTTCTCAATGTTCCTTGGCCAATTCAGCTTGTGATCGAGAACAACACCTAGGTACTTGGCCTCCGTCGAGAGCTTAATTTCCACACCATTCAGCCTCGGTGGCCTGAAGTTCTTGATCTTATATCTGCGAGTGAAGATAACCAATTTCGATTTTTGGGGGTTCACCCCCAAGCCACAGGTCATGGCCCTGCGTAGTAGCTTTCCAAGGGCAGTTTACATAAGGTAACACATCGTTGGTAGGAATTTCCCACCTATGATTGATGATAACCACATCGTCCGTATATGGCAATGTCTTTCGTGACATACGTAACATTCGCAGAGTTTTTACAACATTCAAATTATTCTATCTCGTGAACTGTTGAACATAGAGCCATAATTTTTTTTTGGAAAAATTATTTAGCTTAAGCTTATTTAAAATCAGTGATTTAATTGAAAAATAATTACTGAATTTTGGCTGTAAAAATGGTGTAATTTGTCGTGACTGACGTAACGCATTTTTTCACCAATAATTCAGGTCACTTTTCCAAATGGCATTTCTCTAAAAGTTTCAATGTGAAGTTTATTTTTTTTGTCCGGATATCTTCTTCTATGTCTATAGTTTAGAATACAATCAGTATAAATGCGTCAAAAAATTATGCTCAAAAGATGTTAAGGTTTGAGCGAAATAAGTTCCGTGACTGACGTAACGTGACTGACGTAACATTTTTGGTATTGAACAATTCTAATACGTTAAGATACATTCTGAAGCCGGTGTACATGTAATTGTATATCATTGTGTTTGATTTTTTGTTAGTTGGTATGAGTTCCGTATTTTAGGGTATTTTTGGGCGGATGATCACCATCATCACCATCCATCATCTTCGTACGCTATTGTAAATTGTACGAAAATGAGGAATTATAAAAAGACATTGCCATATGTCACAAGTTTCGTATCATCTTCATCGAAGGAATTGAGTACTGCGTTTATCACAAGGAGCCACAGGAGCGGAGACAGAACTGAACTTGTGGTGTTCCCCAAGTAGCTATCCTCCTCACGCAACTTCCACAAAAGTTCTGAGTTGACGACGCGGTATCTCAGCATGCAATCCACTAGCTATCGTGATACATTAATGCTTTTTAGAGAGTTCCTTATCGTGCATGACGTCACGTTGTTAAAGGCCCCTTCTATATCCAGGAAGGCAGCTAAAGTGAAGTCACCTGATCTCAGTTTGCGTTACGTAAAGCCCACATCCTCATGAAGACCGCTCTCAACTGATCCCCCAGTGATGTACGAAGGGATGAGGGAGAGCTTCTCACAACCAGTGAAAATTCCAGTGAAAATTTCAATGTATGTCTCTTAATTTCCAAATGATGTCATTTAAATATCAATTGGTAGTTTTTGAAATTTCAATTGATTTCTTTTAAATATCATCTGAAGTCATTTAAATATTAATTGACGTCTTAAATTTTAAATAATGACTTTCATATGTCAATGTTAAGTATTTTAATTTTGAATTGTTGTCATTTAAATTCCAATTGATAGTCTTTGAATTTCAATTGTTGTAGTTTAAATTTGTATTATTTTATACCTTCCATCACCACTATGGTACAGGGTGTTTATGGATAGTACTCGGATCCAAATGTCATCCAGAAATATTAGAGATAGACCCACTAAAATGTATCGATCATTTCAGAGTCAATTTCTCAATCCGATTAAGCTTTGTAAGTCTGTCTCTCTGTCTGCTGTCTGTCCATGTAAAACTTTTAATAAAAGTGCAACGCGCAAACATGACCCGATTTGAAAAATATTTGGAAGTTTCTTTGGGCATGTGCCAAGTACGAAGCCCACGGAAAATGGTAACAATCGGTCCAAATTCTGATATAGCCCCCCCACAAAATACACTATTCAAATTTAGTTTTGTAGGTACCAGGCAGTAGAGAATGGAATAAAATTTTGTATTAACATCGGAAATATCGCAAAAAAGTTGGTAGCCGGAAAATGTGTCACCTGGGTCCACATTTTGATATAGCGTCCCATACAAACTGTCCACCAAGCTTGATGGTATCGGTAGCAGATTTTACCAATCTTAACCTATTTCAATAACATTTGGTAAGCAAAGTATCTCTTAGATCGGGGATACTATTTTTTAAAAATGGATCATAACGGCCCAAATCTGGACACAGACCCCATACAAAGCGTACTACTTTCGACTCCAAGCTTGGTACTTTTAGACTCCACAGATTACAAATGTTGATCAATCTCAACAAAATATGATACATAAGATTTTCTTAGATCAGGGAAGATAGTTTTTGAAAATTAACCATATCGGTTCAAATTGTGATATAGCCATAATATAAACTGTACTACCAAGCTTGGTAGCTTCAACTCCATAGTCCAGAAATCGTAACTGGTTTTAACAAATTTTGGTTCTTATCATTCCGTCAGATCAGTGATGATCGGATTTTAAATTATAGAATAAAAAATCTACGTCTTTATGTAACTGTCATACAACACAAGTTATTGTATCAGACTTGGCCGACTTTAACGTTGTTTAAATCCAAGTTTACTCCAGTTCACTTTTGGCCCTGTCCACTTTCGTACCTGTCCACTTATTTTTAAACATCAATTGGGGTTTTTATATATAAATTTCAAAAATTGATGTCTTTTAAATGTCAAATTGAATTTTTAAATTTACTGTAATATTTTTTAAAATAAATGTATTTTTTTTGCAGTTCCAATTGGAAATAGTGTAGTATTTGTTTTTCATTATAATTTTCGTTTACATCTAACTTTGAAATTTCTTTAAATTTTTCCATATTCATCGATTGTTAACTCTATTATCGAATGAATTAATAAACGTGGCGAATTGATAAAGACGCAATTTGTTAATGATTTCAATAGTTAACAACAATTTGTTTTTGCTTTTGACATTTCTGAAGGTACGAAACTTTTATGATTGGTTAATTCAAAGATAATCTATCAAAATTTGCAATCGATGATGTTATCGAATTTAAGGTCGCCCGATCATCGTTTTCGATTAGATTACAAATCTTTTAAGTTGCTTCTAAACGTTTGAAAATACTGGATTGATTATGGTGCGTAATGGCAATAAAGATTCGAGGTCGTTCGCAGCAAACAAATTACATTTGCCCCAAACAAATTATATTTTCCCCAAAATGAAATACATTTATCTGACAAGTAAAATCTATTGTTGTAAACGAATTTTCATTTATCCAAAAATTTTTATTATTTACGGCAAATACTGAAAACTTTGGTGAACATAAATAAAAGGAACAAGTTGTCTGAAGAAATAGCAAACATATTTTTGCGGTAATAACACATATATTTTTTTTAAATTTTTTAAATTATGTTTGTTGCTTTAGCGAACATGTTCTCCTTTTCCAAAAGCCTTTTTATGAGTATATACGAGGCGGATCAATAAGACCGTGACTTTTCGAACTTCCCTCGTAGTTATTTGAAATGCGACACTGCTCCCATCAAGTACCACCTGTTAATAGACTACTGTCAAATTTTGAGCAAGTTCCGTCATTTACCTTGCGTTCAACAGCTGTTCAAAACATACAAGCTCGTGCATTTTTTTTTTAAATGGAAAAAGTGCATTTCGAGTGTTCATTAAACATTATTTTTTGCGAAAAAAAAACCGTCAATCAAACCAAGAAAAATCTTGATAAATACTATGGGGCCTCTGCACCATCGATTTAAATGGTAAAAAAGTGGTTTACTGACTTTCGTTGTGGTCGCACAAGTACAAATGACGCTGAACGTTCTGGACGGCCAATTGAGGTCAATACACCCGAAAATGTCGAAAAAATCCACGATATGGTGTTGGCCGATCGAAGAGTAGAAGTGCATGAGATTGTTGATGCCATAGGCATTTCATATGGCAGTGTGGTTTCGATTTTAAATGATCAGTTGGGTTTAAGAAAGGTGTCTGCAAGATGGGTGCCGCGTTTACTCTCAATTGACCATAAACGTAATCGTGTGACAACTTCAAAGGATTGTTTGAAGCTCTTTAACAGCAATTATGTTTTGTAACTGTGGATGAAACATGGATCCATTACAACACTCCGGAGACCATGCAGCAGTCTAAACAATGCGTTTCTCCGGGTGAACCGGCTCCGAAGAATGCCATGGTAAGTTTGTCTGCCAATAAGGTGATGGCAACATTTTTTTTTCGGATGCACGCGGGATAATCCTCATCGATTACCTTCAAAAGGGAAAAACAATAAAAGGCGAATATTTACTTATTTGACCGATTTAACGGGGATTTAAAAAAAGCGCCCCATATGGCCAAGAAAAAGTTGTTTTTATCAAGATATTGCTCGAGTACACACGTGTGTAGTCTCAATGTCAAAATTCCATGAATTGGGCTACGAATTGGTACCTCATACGCCATATTCTCCGGACTTAGCCCCCAGTGACTATTACCTATTTCCAAACCTAAAGAAATGGCTCGGTGGAAAGATATTTAGCTCCAACGATGAAATTATTGATCAAACAAATGCCAATTTTATGGACCTCGAAAAATCCTATTTTTTGGAAGGGATACAAAAATTAGAGAAACTTTGGACTAAGTGTATTGAGCTAAAAGGAGATTGTGCTGAAAAATTATTTTTTTTTGCAAACAAAAAAAGTGTTTCATTCAAAAAGTCACGGACTTATTGATCCGCCCTCGTATCAAGCATTTATGTATCAGCCTCGGAATTCTGTAACTTTTTAACGATACAACTCGGTAGCTAAATTGTTAAAATTCATAAAATTTTAATTCAAAATTTCCGAATTTGGTCAGATTAACTACCGATTTGTAAACAAGATACAGAATTCCGGTGCAGAATATCAATAGAAGGTTTGTAGGCCGCAGCAAGAAGTTTGAACTTTCTTTTATAAAGAAAATCGCATGCATTACTTATACGTATGTACATATATGGGTCCTTGCACGCTAAATTAACTTAAATCCAAAAATAGTAGATGCAACGCAATGCCTTCTTTTATTATTCAGAGCAACACATTCCCACCTGACTCAATCAAAGTCATGCCGACACACGCCATTACCGAAATGTTGCTGATTTCGTTTGTAAACAATTTTAGAATATTTTCTCGATTAAAATTAACTTTTATTTAACCAAACACGAATTCACTGACACGCCTCCCGTCCCCGCCACCATGTCATTCCAACAACCACCTACAGCAGCAACATCATCAATATGTAGGATTTTAAAGAGCGCGGGCGAAGAGCCAAAAATGTCACCGCAGACGGCATTTGCATAGACAGAAAGAAGTGATTGAAATGAAATGCATTCGGGTGGATTGTTTACGTTCGATATTTGTGGTGGTTTTTTATTTGTTTTCTTTTCACATCTTGTTTACATTTTCGGTTAAGTCAATGATCTCCTGGTGGCAAAATTTTTAAGAAATATTTTATAAACGAATACAATATTGACTAAATAATATATGTATATCAGATAAGACCCCTTAACCCAAATGGTTTCACACATTTTTGCAAGAATTTTACAAATGTGAAATGTATCCGCTTTTTAAAGTGAATTAGAAAAGTGTTGAAAATTTTAAAAATTTCAATCTGACATTTAAATAGCCAAATGGTATTGGCAAGTATTGAAATAAATACATAAGTTCCGGTACACTGGTTTTTCGTAATAAAGTCAAAACAACAAAATATTTATTTTCGATGTTTGTGGAGTATCATTTTCAGGAGTGTCTAGTACGTTCACCAACCGCAGTTTGTGTTCACACTTAGCACCAACCGAAGTGCCAAATATCAATCTACACGAAAAAAAAGTTCGGTTAGTGATAAGCGTAAACACATGCTGCGGTGGCTGAACGTACTAGACGCTGCTGAAAATGATGCTTCGAAAACATCGAAACCATCGTCCAGCAAATGTAAGCTCGAATCCTAAAAAGAACTGATCTTTGAACATTTGACAACATAATCAAAAACAACAACCACTCAAAATGGCCGCCATTTGCCTATCACCAACAAAAAAGTCTAACCGGCTAATCGACTATCGTAGTATGCAGCACATTCATAGGAAAATTGCCCACCGCAAGTATAAGTGCGAGCTTAAGTGAATCCAAACTTGGGCTAAGAGTAGTACCAACCGTGCTCTCTCAAACGAAAACCAATTTAAAACCATCTATTGGAATAAACGTCATGTCTTTTAACCACGTCCACACTCTGAAAAATCGGTCTTTATTTATTGTTTGGATGCAAATATAACGTGTTTGTAGCTTGTCGCAAATATAGTATACTTGTATCCAAACACATTGTGTTTGCTGTTCAATATTAAATGTTCGAGACACAATAATTAATATACTTATATACATATATAACTAAGTATATAAAGTATTGGAAATAATATATGTTTTTGTGACCCAAATGTAGCTTTGTTTGTTGAAGACTGCAGAAAACAAAAACGGGAAAGACAACAAAGACACAAAAAAGCATCAGACCTTCAATTCATGAAAACAAATGCGTTTTTTCCAGCGTTCAGGTGGGGTTTGTCTTATAAACTTGGCAGAGTTCTGTTGAAAAGTTGACCGTTCGCTGTCGAACAATTTATTGTTTAGAGGATTTAGAACATTCTACAAAAAATTGGGATTGCAACGCCATTGACGAAGTCTTGACATCATTTTCGAAGAAATGGAGCTTGGTGTTCCTATTATAGACAATAGCCCCTGTCATCACCGAAGCCGTATGATCATTTCAAGATCATTTCTGATTCTTGTCGAGACGAACAAGCATACTTTCTACACGCAAAGAAAAAACAAATACAAATTCGTTTGCCACAAAAATATTTACTTTGCATAAAAATACAAGGCTGGGCAATTCGTATCACCCTAATGGAAAGTGCTGCCATTTTTGCAAATGACATCATATGTTAGCTTGGTTTTGAAATTAGTGAAATATAGTCAATATCAATGACTCGCTACACGCCTCAAGAACGCGCGATAATTGTGACAATGTTTGCACGCAGTAATTCATCAGTAGTGTTAACGAAACGTGAATTTCGGAGAAAATATCCCAGCGGAGCGCCCACAGCGCCAAAAATTTGATTTTACCTGATTTTAAGAATACGGAACAGAACGGGACAGCCGAAGCCCCGAAAGCCCCCTAACCGTCAGTTCGGCTGAATACATCGAAGCAGTGGGTGAAAATGTAGTAAAGGAGCCCGAAACATCCACAAGAAAATGTTTGTTCAATTGCACACTTCGCGGCGTTCACTGCGCCACATTTCGACACTGACCTGGAAAATGTTCCCATACAAAATCCATGTAGTTCAACACTAAATAGCAAACGATTGTGGCTCCTCCCGTTTAAAATACAACCGCTATAGCGAAAGAAAATGAGATTAATTACGTTTTTACACCCCCTGTATTTACTTTGTCGCAAAAATATTTATTCTGCTACAAAAATATTTATTTTATGCGTAAAAATATTTATATTGCCTCAAAAATATTTATTTTGCTGCAAAAATATTAACTTTGTTACAAAAATATTTCTTTAGCCCCAAATATATTAAATATAAATTGCCCATAATTGCGGGTGACATAATCCTCTCTGAGTGTTCAATATCCGGTGACGCGTTCGAACATTTCGAGTGGTATTTGGCAAATGACGAAAGTAATGTTTGCTTCCAAATGGTTAATAGTAGCCAGCTTATCCATTTAGACTTTGAACTTTATGTCGACCCAAAGGAAAAGGTCTACACGATTTCTAATTGAAATTTAAAAAAAATCAATTAATATTTAAAGAACATCAATTGAAATTTAAAAGACGTAAATTGATATTTCAAAGACATCAAGTGCATTTGCATCAAAGGCAAAATGTACGACTAAATCCACCAGGAATATTCTTCTCATTACATCTCATGGACGGATTCGGACCAGCTTCCAACAATCAGTACGCTGGCGCTTTCTAATTTCAGGTTCACTGAATGAGACGAACACTTTTACACCGGTTCCGAACAGTTTTTGAGAAGTTTTTATATTACTAATTACAGTACCGTACGTAGGGTTTTATTTCGGAAAGGGACCCAACTTTAGGTTGAAAAATAGCACTACATTCAAAAATCACATCCTAAAGAAATACATGCCTGCTAATTACTTGATAGTGTCGTCTCCACTCTGCGATGTGACCGTGGTCGAAATATGATAAAGGTGATCACAGCGGTGAACGAACCCATGCTATCATGTACAAAAGCCTGGTACTGGTTGAAAAGTTGTTCTTCGCAATTTTTTGTTTACAGCTATGTATATGTAGTCATACTTTTCACAAGCACTGTTGCACTGTTAAGTTAATACTAGGTACACATACCTTGGTGGTGCAATGGTTAGTGTGCGCGCCTCTTGTACATGAGATCCTGGGTCGATCCCTGCTCTGACCATCATAAATTTCTTTCGGCGCCGGTCACCCCGCACAGTGACGGCGACACTATCAAGTATTTAGTCCCAATCAATGAGTATAAAAATAGTCAGCTCACTGTTTGTGAGAAGCTCTCCCCAATTCTTTTATGGGATGTAATGGGAAACCATTTTTTTTACACATACCTTTGCATACTTTTTGGCTGCTACGAATATAATGAATTCACCACGGAATTGGAATAGTCTAGAAATGTCTGGTGCGTTATCCACGGATGAAAACACTAGATGGCGACATAAAAAATATTGTCCCATTGAATCACATGAAGGGACGGGGCAGAGCTTCTAATAATCAGTGAGCTGTGCACTTTCTAGTTGAACACTCACTGATTGCGATATACAGTTTTAAAATTGGTTCGTGCGGATCGTTGAGAAGCAAGGTTTGCGATTCATTCCAATTTTCAGCAACATATATAACTGAACAACTTTTTTTACGAGTCGCTCTAATGTTCTCATGTATTTCTGAACATATTCATTTGTATGCCATTCGAATGCTTTCAACTTTGGGTGCCATAAAGGTGGTTGCACCAGTTTTTCACCATTTTTCGTAGCTTGACATAGATTGCAGTGTTCCCAGAAACCCCCATGCGAAATGCAGAAGAAATTAAAAAATGCATATGAAAAAATTAGTCCTGTGAATTTAAACGGCTTCAATTCTAAAACATCTATGTAAAAGGAATATACATTTGAAATCCAAAAACACGAAAAAAGAAATAGAGATTTGAAAAGTAAGATCCTTAATTTCCCACCACACCTGCACCAGTACCGAGTTTAAGGGGCGGTTCAATATCACATTCCTCGTCGATTTAGCAATGTCCTTTCGGTAAACCTATATTCAATATTCGCACTATGTTTCCAACATAAAATGGAGTAGTGAAAATGGAAACTCCAAAAGTACTACTTTAAGATATCCAAAGGTCCCTTGCCAATGTTTATGTTATCTGCAATCTACTCCGTTCCAATTGGGTGCAACCTGTTACTCGCTTACTCGTATAAGCCAAAATTGCGTAGTGATTTCAGCTGCTGCATTGTTTGCGACGCATTAAACGAGAATATTCAACTCAAACTGCAATTTTATTTATGCGTGTGCGAACGAGATTTTGTTGAACAAATTGTTGTGTGGTGATTCGTTTATGCCACAACATCGCATCAACGATTTCAAAAATGTTTCAATGTCAATGCGATATCGCATTGTGGAGGCTTTTGACTACGAAATTTATAAGCGTTTTGCCTCAGAGATTCATTGTGAACAAAATTTACAAGTAAACAAATATGTAGAGAAAATGTTTTTGTTGCAAATGGGCGTTGATGACATTAAAATGAGATTTATTTATTTATTATTATTTTTCTTGTTTAAATTGCAATTGTGAAATAGGAGGGCAGTTTGACAAGTTGTCACGCGTTGAAAACTTTCCGTCAGTACATTGAATACAATTTATAACGACGAATACGATAATAGAATGGACCAGTCTATACGACATCCGCGAATAGTAAATTTGTACGAATACTTACCAACTCTGTCCACAAATGGTACACCCGCACGACATTTGTCATCTCTATTGAATGAAAGACAATGCCATAACGGTTTGTAGCCGTATACAAGTTCCGCTGTATATAATTTTTTAACGCCAACTTTATAATTCTCGTTGAGATTATATTACTCATTGTATAACATTGTGTGTAATTTTGTAAGTCATGGAAATATAACCATATACGGGCACCACTAAGTGATAAAAGACCAAAAAAAACGACCCGTGTCTCCCAGTTTTGGCCAAAAGTCATGCACTTTTTTTATGGGCCCCCAAAGATTTGGGCCTCGATGTAATTTTTGCAAAAAAAGTGATCATTTTGTCAGGCTTATATCTTGCAAACCGTTCGGAATTTTGATTTACTCCCGAGGGAAAGTTGTAGCTCTTGTGAACATATAAAATAAAAAACTTCATCTTTAAGGTCAAAATCATTCATAGGCAGCAAACCGTTCAAAATTCAAGGAAACAATCAACTACAAAAATGGAAACTTTGAAGTAATGGTCGGCTATCACTCTTAAACGAAGTTAATTGCTATATTGACGACAACACACCCTTTCCTAATAGTTCTCCTCAGAACTATACGAAAACTTTACCCCTCGTGAGTACTGCACCTTTGTTATTACGAAGGCTTTAGCCCTCATGGGTACTGCACCTTTGACACCACTATTTTACAGTAGTAACACCGACTCATTACCTCTGCTAATATTTTCTGTTAGAGTAGAACCAGCCTAAGTGTATGCACTGAATCGGAGCGATAACATAGGCGTTGAAAATTTGTACATTTATTCTTATGGAAGAAGAATAAGAGTAGGCGTTTGACGTCACTTCTGAAGTAGACGACAAAAATTAGTCTACGAGCACAATCGGAATGATAACATAGGCGTTGCAAATTTTTACATGTATTCTTATGGAAGAAGAACTCGAGCCGGCGTTTGACGTGGCTTCTGGCGTAGGCGAATTCTTTTTATTTCCCTGGCGTCAGGAAGGCAAATTACAGCTTAATACAAAAATTATTATGTGTTGAAGAACATTTTTAATTTTTCTGACAATTAAAATTAAATTATTTCAAATTTCTTAAAGAAATGTGAACACGAAAAATGTGAACAGGTTCAAAAAAGAACAGTCCGGCCAGTAGAAAATGATAATGTAAGAGTAATTGCTGAGATTGGTGTGTGTGTGTGTTAGTGATCAAAAATTAAAAAGTAAACAAGCGTGACAAATGTTGACGACAAGTGACAAATGTTGACGCCAAATAATGCCGATATACTATTAATCACCGACTCAATAACTACGGACGCAGTGTCCATGCCCGATTCTGATCAGTTAAGACCCGCACCAAATGCCGCATACCCATTTATCGGCCCGGAACCGGTAACCCGAATCCATCCACCACTGATAAAATACCCATATTTTAAGGCTATCCGAATCCCGACATTCATGCAGAAGCCGAGAATCCCGTGTCATTACTATCTACTATCACCGCATCTGTGACCCGAATCTATCCATCGTTACAGTGTAATTCCTGTTCGCCCTAGGCCTTCCACCGTTCGAGCACACACCGATACTGATTATCTACTCGTTGAAAAAAATCGGACCCAGCAACATATTGCACCGAAACTTGTATATATTTGCAAACATTATTTTCATGTCTTGAAGATCTGCTGCTTTTTTGTTCCTATGTTGTCTGTCGCGTTTTTGTTTTCAAAAGTTTTCAACAAACAAAGCTACAGTTGGGTCACAAAAACATATATTATAACCTATTAATCATTGTGTCTCAAACATATTATATTGAAAAGCAAACACAATATGTTTGAATGCAAGTATACTACATTTGCGGCAAACTACAAACACGTTATACTTGCATCCAACCAACAACAAAAGACAGATTTTTCAGCGTGTACCCATTGAAAAGATCTTGAATCGTTTTCGTCAAAATGTAAAAGATTACAGAGTAAACGGAGTGTCGAAACATACCAGTACCAGCAGTGAAGAGAACCAATATGTTCCGATAGTTTCACGATATCTCTCTGGAGTCGTTGAATATGTTTGAACACGATTATGTGCCGAAAACGATCGGCTTTTTACATCTACTACACAATGAAGGTGAATTTTATTAAGAATTTTTGAAGATCTTTTTGATCAAGATCTGTGATTTAGTTCTAGAAAAAAATATAAAAACCACTAAATGTAAATAGGGTATGTTGAAAATGGCTATAACTTTGTTGTTTATAAGTAGATTTACATAAACTATAGCTCAATTTCTTTAGAAATATCAGATCCAATCTTTAAGACGGGAAAATGATTTTTACGAATTATATTTATAAGTGGATTTTCATAAACTATAGCTCAATTTCTTTAGAACTAATAAATCCAAACATTAATATAGTAATATGATTTTTAAGAAATAAATTTACAAATTTCGTGAGGGTTAAAGTGAAAATAATAACATTTTTGACAAAAATATATTATCGAAAATTAAACCTTAATATCTTCTGAACCCGCGAACGGTTTTATAAAAAGCATTCTTTTGTAAAAAGTTAAGTTTATTTACACTTTTCAAACAAATTTTGACATAGATCTGTCTTTTATTTCTGAAGAAATATACGAAACACTAAATATGCATTTTTGAAACTGAAGTTAATATGCATTTTTGAAAATAAAAAAAAATCTTCGAAAAACTTATATAACACTGTGTGTAATTTTTTAAGTCATGGAAATATAACCATGTACGGATACCACTACGTGATAAAAGACAAAAAAACGTGTCTCCCAGTTTCGTCCAAAGTCACACACTTTTTTTTTATGGGCCCCCAAAGATTAGGGGCTTCGGTGTCATTTTTGCAAAAAAGTGATCATTTTGTCAGGCTCCTATCTTGCAATGCCTTCCAAATTTTGGTTTACTCTCTGAGGTAAAGTTGTAGCTCTTGTCACAAAGTATAAAAATTGTGAACATATAATATCAAAATAACTTCATCTTCAAGGTCAAAATCGCAAAAAAAAACTTTAAAAATTCGATGTTTTTACCTCTTCCCCCCTGTTCCGGTCCATAGGTAGCAAACCATTCAAAATTCAAGGAAACAATCAACTATAGAAATGTACTTAAGATCTTAAGATTTTGACCTTGAAGATGAAGTTTTTTGATTTTATATGTTGACAATTTTTGTTCTTTATTACAAGAGCTACAGCTTTCCCTCAGAGAGTAAATCAAAAGTTCAAACGGTTTGCAAGATATGAGCCTGACAAAATGATCGTTCAAAATTCAAGGAATCAATCAACTATAGAAATGTACTTAAGATCTTAAGTTTTTGACCTTGAAGATGAAGTTTTTTGATTTTATATGTTGATAATTTTTGTTCTTTATTACAAGAGCTACAACTTTCCCTCAGAGTGTAAATCAAAAGTCCAAACGGTTTGCAAGACAAAATCATCACTTTTTTGTAAAAATTACACCGAGGCCCCAAATATTTGGGGGCATATAAAAAAAAGTGCATAACTTTGGGCAAAACTGGGAGACACGGGTCTTTTTTTCTTTGGTCTTTAATCACGTAGTGGTGTCCGTATATGGTTATATTTTTTCGTGTTGCACTGTGTAATTAAAAAAAATGTTGTATTGGTTTTCGCGTTTTGGAGACCAAAAAGCATCAAATAAGCTTTAGAGGCTGTTCTGGACGAAACATCGTGTTGCCTATCAATATACATCATCAACTGTCATCGTTGACATTCCAATTTTAATTTTACCTAAATGTAACGCTTTTGTTTACATTTTTCGTAACAAGAGACTAAATAATTATACAGACGACTGTGTATGACTAAAATACTCTGTTGAAGAATATGAAATTTTCAAAACGAATTTAAAAAAGTAAAAGTCAAAAAACTGAAAGTATCACAATTTCTAAAGGCCATTACACGACCCAATTCAAGACTCCTTATATAAATTTGAGTAGACAAAGACTCTTTTTGTCACCTGCTGTAACATATTAATGCGCATTATTTTTATTTATATTTTGATGTAAAAAAAGCAAAAAAAAAAGAAATGAATATAAAGCTTAATGTATACAAAACAAATACATATAATAATAAAATATATATTGCGTATAACTTGTGACTTATTAAAATTTCAGGCATGACTTTATCGAGAGAAATATGTATAGAAATCATAGACATGTCCATAAAACATTCTCTGTTTTCAAAATAAAATAAATAAATAAAAAAAACCGTAAACAAAACCCGCTTGAAATAGACAAACTGTCGTTGAGGCGGTAGCCAAACTAAACAAATTAAAGGAATTTCAAAATATCATCAGCGTTTTGGGCTTCTACTCGCATATTCATATGCAGTCGTATGTTTTCAAAAGCGTCTTATTAATAAAGTTAATAAAAATAAACAACAAAACGAAATAAATATAAAAAAAGACATAAACAAAAACGTGATTATGAAAAACGTGCTAAACATTTTAAGCAGATGCATTTTAATCATAATTTTGTCTATTCGAAATAGAAGATCTACAACAAAATGAGGAAACGCACACGCGCCCTGTCATACTTCGTCTCTACACACAAATCAAATCAAATTTATGGGAATACAAACAAGTATAAGTATTAATGATTACACTAGGAAACAAATCTCGGTTGGTATTTTGATCTTACGGAACCAAAACAACGAAAACTATTATGACTGGGTACTAAAAAAAATCGAAATGGATACAATTTACGATGACGACTTTGAGCATTAAAATAACCAAAAGAAATAACAAAAGTTCAAGTGACAATGGATTTCCGGCAGTAATATGTTGACCATAAGAAGTTTACATAATTCAGCTGCACTTAAGAGATTTAGAGATCGTTTGACACAAAAACATTTCATTTGCCGTAAACAAATTGTGTTAGCTACTAGTCTCATGTTTGGTTGACTTCAAGAGTTGAAATTTTTCATGCAAATAAAAAACTTTATCAATAGATTGTTTTGTTGTAAACAAACTTTCATTTACCGCAAAATTTTCATAATTTACTTTTGCGGAAAGTAAAGAAGATCGTGTATTCTAAACGAAAAACAGTATACAAACTTGCATACACTCAAAGGTGATAACTCTCGTGAATTGCTTCTATCTGTTTTAAGAGAAAACAGCTCAGCAGGGAGATTGACAATCTAGAAGGCCTTTTAAAACTCCTCTTAACAAAGCAGCTAATACAAAACGGCATTCGAGAAGACCTTGGTTATCGTTCTCCTGAACATTTCCAATAATAAGTTTACATAATTCATCTGCACTCAAGAGATTTAGAGATCGTTTGACACAAAACCATTTCATTTGCCGTAAACACATTTTGTTAGCTACTTAGTCTCATGTTTGGTTGACTTCAAAAGTTGAAATTTTTCCCGCAAATAAACAACTGTACCATAATATTCTTTTGCTCTAAACGAACTTCATTTACCGCAAAGTTTACATAATTTACTTTTGCGGCAAATAAAGAAAATCGTTTATTCTAACCGAGAAAATATGTACAACCATGCATACACTCAAAGGTGATAAATCTCGTGAATTGCTTATATCTGCTTTAAGAGAACAGCTCAGCAGGGAGACTGCCAAGCTCTGAGTTATAGATGGCATTCTAGAAGGCCTTCTAATAAATCCTCCTAACCATGCTGCACGCCTTGTACAAACAAACGTTCCACAACTTCCGGAAGGTGTGTTAATGTTGATTAGCCGTTACCAGGCACGTACGCAGGGGCGGGCCCGACATTTCGGTGGGTACCATCTGGGGAGTCAACTAAACCGCACAGCCTTGTGCTGCTGTAGTAACTGTCTCTCTTAAGGTAGGAAACACTGCTTCCACACACTGAAAAAAGCGCCAAAGCAACATGTTGCAGAAACCATGTATATATTTGCAAGCATTGTTTTCATGAATTGAAGATCTGCTGTATTTTTGTCATATCCACCTTGCAGCTAAAGTATAATTTTATGCAGAATGGTTGATGAATTCGCTATCAATAGAGTATTCTGGAAAATACCGGATATTCGTGGGAGGAACTGGATGAAGCGTTATAACTGCTACGAATATGCCACTAATGTCATTTGTCGACCTGTTGTGGGCCAGTTTTGAAGGAATGGTTTGTAGTACTGCTCACTTAAATTTGAAACCTCTAAAGCCCGCACTTATGCGCACAGGGGACCATTTTCCCGAGGATGTGGTGCGTACTGCGATAAACGATTGAGAGCATAGATTTCGTTCTAGCTTGAAGGCAAATGACGTTGAAATTTAAATAATCTTTTCTATGTTGTGTGACCAAATTAGAGGTTTACGCCGATTGTTCCTGCTTCGGCGGCGGCGTAGTGAACTTGGCAAACCAGCGGCGGCGGCTTGGTCGGCTAACATGGATGCGGATAACGGCGGCGGCGGCAAGACCGGCGTTTCCAGTAAAGGCCGGCACCATGCAATACGTTAAGTATGCCAATGTCATGATCGAATACAGTTTTGTGTTTGACTTGAATCAAACATAACATTGCTGTAGCATGCCGTGCCGAACAAATATGTACAGCATTGCAAGGAAATTAAGCTGACTATTATTAGGAAATATTCTGATTGTGGTTGTGTGCAGTTTATAGTTTGTGTGTTGTAAATCAGGACAATGCCATTATTTGATCGATTATATGAAAGATTAAATAAAATGTTTTACGCCGCTGAACCACGCCGCCATCGCCGCCGCGCTGGTTACCAGGTAGTCAAGCGGCGGCGCAGCAAAAAATTCAAAAAACAGCGGCGGCGGCGGCGTAGCTTGGTGGCGTAAACCTCTAGACCAAATATTCAAAAAAATAAAAACGGAAAAAAATCTTTTACCATTTCCATTTTATCACGAAAGAGTCGAGTACCATAACTTATGAAAGAAGTCAAATAGCATATCCACCTTGTCGCCCAAGTAGAATGCTATGCTGAATGGTTGATGAATTCGCTAACTATAGGGTATTCTGGAAATTACGGGATGATTTTGGGAGGAACTGGATGAAGCGTTATAACTGCTATAAATATTCCCGAAATGCCTCTTTTCGAGTCAGTCAGTATTAAACTTGCGAATAGTAGAAATAATGGATCTGTAGTAAAAGTGTGGAATATTGAATAATTCTGACCTGAACCGGGTACATAAAGAGTGTAATTGTTACTGTCTTAATTTATAAATAACCTCGTTTAATTAACGATAAATTAAACTCCGCTAAAACCGAGAATTCATTAGTTCATAACAATACATTTATAGCACCCATGAACTTTATTCAGGGGTCTAAATTAACAAAACTGATTTGTTTTATAAATTTTGTCGAACTGGAAATAATGAGACACGTTGCCTATGTAAATTTGTACCTATAATTTTACAGCTGATGTATTGATTTTCTACCTTTTCACATATAGAACCACAAGAACTTCAAAATATCTGTCGTTGAGCACTTGAGGTGGCATCATACTTTATTCGTTAAATGCCGGTTATAATAATTTTATTGATTTCACATTCGATAATAAACCGGATTATTTTCTATTCGATTAACAGACCGTTATAACCGCAGAATTTACAATAACAAAACTTCCGTAGTAGAATAAATTATATGAAAAGAGACACATGAGTTGTGAGCTGTGATTTTAATAATGCTCGAACATTGTATTGATTGTATTTAGAATCAATGACTCATTAATTTTACGAATATTCTCATGGAACAACTTAGGAATTAATGTAGAATGCCCATTTCATTATTAACACACGAGTATTGTATTGATTCTTAAATAAAATTTGAAGTTTTTGATACCAGAAATAGTTTTGAAATTAAAGTTAATTCGAATATGAAGTTACAATACTCCGACTTGACTTGCAACGGGAAAAAGAGCTTCTTTTTAAATAAATCTCAAGATGTCTTAAAAATAATTTCAACATTGGGTTACGAAAATGTGCTACACTTTAGTTGGATTGGGATTTATACGTCAACGGACGAACTGCACTGAACTATCGAAGTGCTATCGAATACCATTGCACTGTACTATCGATGAAACAAATAAGTACACGATACATCACCAACGCCAATCAGAGCGAAATAAAAAAAATGATTTTGATATTTGCTTTGATTGATCAGCAATTTTTACTTGCTGATCTATCTTGTATCTATGGCTTGTATCTATGATCTATTCCTCCCATAAAAACTTATACGTACTGATAAAAAAAAACATGGTTTCCCGTTATATCCCATGAAGGGATTAGGGAGAGCTCCTCGTACTTTTTCTACGTACTGATAAAAACCGTAATTCCATTGCATACTTTTTGGCTGTACCGAAAACAACGAAGTCACCACGAAAAGGAACGTGCCCAACAGACCCGTATATTCCAACACGGATGATTGCTGAATTGTCGAAAAATCAAGATGGCACCCCTTGTCCTGAAAGTGGTATTTTTGTCTTCGATTGTGAAAAAGCCCAACCCTACTTAAAGCATTTGTGTTCTTTTCCGAGAACTTTACACTCAAAACCCGCAAAAATATTGAATTTTCTGTCCAGTCAAACAGTCACAATGTACAGGATGGCGCGCGAATCGAAACAAAACATGTCGTAATAACTTTTTGTCTGTGTAATTTTTTTTTTTATTTTGCAGGTTACTATTTATATTTATTAAAATGTATGCTTGGGCTACCGAAGAGAGGATTTGGATAGTGCAGAGGTACCATGCTTTTTGTCCAAAGGGAATATAGGCGTCGGAACTGCACCCAGAACAAGTCACTGTGTTGTGCGCAATTTCATCAAGGTGCCTTGAGAGGTCATACTTCTTTGAATAAAGCGGCGTAACAGTAACTGTCAATGGGGACCGTTATTTAAAGATGTCGAAAGAGTTTTTTTTTACCCAGAACTGCGCCGACGACGTATACGTTTCAACAGCATTTGGTTCCAGCAACAGCATTTCAAAATATAAAAACCTTACAGAAACCGCAAGATTTCGGAACAGAAACCGCAATCGCAATCGCTAACAGACCTCAATTTTAACGTCCGCGTAGGCTTTTATCAATACGGCGATTTAGTATAAACAGGTATCATCACAAACACCTTAGAAATTTGCAAACATGAGGGCCGGTTTCGCGATTATTCGATTTGATTGAATTAAATCTTGATATCTCATATGAACTTTTGAACTGAAATGATAAAATGAACTAGGGAACTAAATGAACGACAAGTTCATTCTGTTGAGCTGAACTAAAAATAGCGCTAACTAAAACTCCAAACCCTAAAGGCATCACAACTGTCCTCATTGGACTTAGTGTGTTAATAGTGATAGACACTTCTCCCGAACCTAACCTAAGATTGAAATATCAACGAACAGTTTGTGATGTGTTTTGCAATTTAGTTGCACAGTAGTTTCATCAAGCACATGTGTTAATGTATTTCCACCTATAAGTGATAATCACATATTTGTGGTGGGTTGCAAGTTTTGGTTGCGAATTCACCACCGAAGGTTGATGAACACGCTAACTATAGAACATACTAAAAAATAATGCAATATTCCAATACGAATGATTGGAGATAAGTTGAGACAGTTGTCGTTGAATTTAGATGGAGATATGCACAGTCGGCATAAAACTGAACTGAATTGAGTTGAATTGAATTGAAGTGAATTGAATTGAATTGAATTGAATTGAATTGAATTGAATTGAATTGAATTGAATTGAATTGAATTGAATTGAATTGAATTGAATTGAATTGAATTGAATTGAATTGAATTGAATTGAATTGAATTGAATTGAATTGAATTGAATTGAATTGAATTGAATTGAATTGAATTGAATTCAATTGAATTGAATTGAATTTAATTTAACTGAATTTAATTGAATTGAATTGAATTGAATTGAATTGAATTGAATTGAATTGAATTGAATTGAATTGAATTGAATTGAATTGAATTGAATTGAATTGAATTGAATTGAATTGAATTGAATTGAATTGAATTGAATTGAATTGAATTGAATTGAATTGAATTGAATTGAATTGAATTGAATTGAATTGAATTGAATTGAATTGAATTGAATTGAATTGAATTGAATTGAATTGAATTGAATTGAATTGAATTGAATTGAATTGAATTGAATTGAATTTAATTTAACTGAATTTAATTGAATTGAATTGAATTGAATTGAGTTGAATTGAATTGAATTGAATTGAATTGAATTGAATTGAATTGAATTGAATTGAATTGAATTGAATTGAATTGAATTGAATTGAATTGAATTGAATTGAATTGAATTGAATTGAATTGAATTGAATTGAATTGAATTGAATTGAATTGAATTGAATTGAATTGAATTGAATTGAATTGAATTGAATTGAATTGAATTGAATTGAATTGAATTGAATTGAATTGAATTGAATTGAATTGAATTGAATTTAATTTAACTGAATTTAATTGAATTGAATTGAATTGAATTGAATTGAATTGAATTGAACTTAATTGAATTGAATTGAATTGAATTGAATTGAATTGAATTGAATTGAATTGAATTGAATTGAATTGAATTGAATTGAATTGAATTGAATTGAATTGAATTGAATTGAATTGAATTGAATTGAATTGAATTGAATTGAATTGAATTGAATTGAATTGAATTGAATTGAATTGAATTGAATTGAATTGAATTGAATTGAATTGAATTGAATTGAATTGAATTGAATTGAATTGAATTTAATTGAATTTAATTGAATTGAATTGAATTGAATTGAATTGAATTGAATTGAGTTGAATTGAATTGAATTGAATTGAATTGAATTGAATTGCATTGAATTGAATTGAATTGAATTGAATTGAATTGAATTGAATTGAATTGAATTGAATTGAATTGAATTGAATTGAATTGAATTGAATTGAATTGAATTGAATTGAATTCAATTGAATTGAATTGAATTTAACTGAATTGAATTGAATTAAATTGAATTGAATTGAATTAATATTGAATGTAATGTAATGGAATGGAGTGGTATTGAATTGTAAAATTCAAAAGCGCAAAGCTGACTTGTTGTGAGATGGGATGTAATGGGAAACAATTATTTTGAAATCTTTGTTCTCTTTGCAAAAAAATCGCTGTGTGAGTATAGGAAAACAGATTGCTACAAATTTTATTCAAAAATCATCTGTTTGTTTAACTAAGCAACTAAAGAATGTTCTCCGTGTACTTGATGCACGGTGCGGATTTTCTAAAATCAATATTTTCAGTTTATTGATTTTTTTTGTTGAATAAAAACCTCTTAATGGAAGCACTTTAAGTGGAAGCCATTGCAAACAAAAGCAAAAGTTACTAATAGCACTCATGCATATTGTTCTGGCCATGTCGCTTTCTTCTTATCCAATAACAGCAGTGATGAGGATGATGCTGATGATGCCGGTGCCAATATCGACTATAACGCGTATTGCTGATAATGCTTGTTTGGCAAACACAGTAGATTCAATATCACGAAAATTCATATGAGTTTAAGTAGAAATTTTATATTTAACACCAATAGAAGCGGAGATAATAGCGAGTAGTAACCCAATTTCCAACGATAGATTAGTGAAGATAATCAACCCCTTTTGGGTTAAGGCCACTTTCCACCAGTAACGATATCATTCGACATTTCTATTTTTTTCTAGTTGCAAAATTTTTTTCTTCTTGTTTACACAAACATAAATGTTTCTTCACTTTCTTAGCCGCAAACGAAAAGACAAAACGTTTACAATTCTATTTAGAAATTATATCACGTCTTTCGTTCAGATGCGCATTCCTTTAATTGACCTCAAGTGCTCTTATTTTGAAGATATTTGTTTCCCACTTTGAGCTGTTATCGCCTGATTGTAGGTGTTTGTGTTGTTTCTTCAGCTATTCACTCTTGTATTACAACATTTTCAATTTATTTTGAATTCGAAATCTGAAAGTGTTTGCTCTAGTATAGCAACAAACGAGATTTTTAATTTTAAATTTCATCCGTGTGGTTGTTTGATATTGTGTTATTGCCAACAGATGTGTGGGATTGAAATTGTTTCATCGATGTAATGAAATTGTTTTTTTTTTTGTAATCTGCGAAGACAGACTGAAAAGTACGGAAAAGGGGTTGAATATAAAAGGAACATGCATACCCTATATTTCAAACGATTAATACAAAATATTTTCTGTGTCCTATGTATTTTCGGCCAATTTATATGGAAGCGGCTAATTATACAAATTAGTTCAAAAATTAGTTTAGCCTGGTATAAAAAAAATTTCCTTACTGTGGCTAGTATTCTTTTTGGGGATCCTTTATATATCGCCAAGAAAACTATATTTTGTATCGACTACGAGGCTGACAAGTGTTCTCTTTGTTTCCACGATATAAAACGTAATAATTCTAATACACCGTATCAACGTTCTACATTTATCATTCTACAGGGTGTACGCTACGCGCTTTCAATTCAAACTGAGTCGAATTAAGAAATCGGTTTTATACCGACTGCACATATCTCCATCTAAATTCAACGACAACTGTCTCAACTTATCTCCAATCATTCGTATTGGAATATTGCAGTATTTTTTGGTATGTTCTATAGTTAGCGTGTTCATCAACCTTCGGTGGTGAATTCATCCAATCTCACAACAACAAGTCAGCTTTGCGCTTTTGAATTTTAGAATTCCGTTCCATTACATTACATTCAATACAATTCAATTCAATTCAACTCAATTCAGTTCAGTTCAATTCAATTCAATTCACTTCAATTCATTTCATTTCAATTCAATTCGATTCAATTCAATACAAGTCAATTCAAATCAATTCAATTCAATACAGTTAAATTCAGGTCAATTCGACTCTAATCAATTCAATTCAATTCTATACAATTCAATTTAATTAAATTCAATGCAGTTCACATCAATTCAATTAAATTCAATCCAAAACAATTCGTTTCAATTCAATTCATTTCAATTCAATTCAGTTTAATTCAATTCAATTAATTTCATTTCAATTCATTTCATTTCAATTCAATACAGTTCAATTCAATTCAGTTCAATTCAATTCAATTCTATTCAATTCAATTTAATTCAATTCAATTCAATTCAATTCAATTCAATTCAATTCAATTCAATTCAATTCAATTCAATTCAATTCAATTCAATTCAATTCAATTCAATTCAATTGAATACAATTCAATTCAATTCAATGCAGTTCATATTAATTCAGTTCAATTCAATCCAATTCAACTCGTTTCAATTCAATTCATTTCAATTCATTTCATTACAATTCAATTCAATTCAGTTCAATTAAATTCAATTCCATTCCATTCCATTCCATTCCATTCCATTCATTTCAATTCAATTCAATACAATTCATTTCAATTCAATTCATTTCAATTCAATTCAATTTAATTCAATTATATTAAATTCAATTCAATTCAATGCCATTAAATTTAATTTAATTCAATTCAAGTAAATTCAAAGCCGAAAAACGGTTAACACTCTAATGCAACCAAAGTAGTGGCAAAACTATTATGGGTGAGGGTATGTCTTGCTTATGCATTCCACAGAATATTATACTACAAGAGTACAAATTGCTATTAATAGTTAAAATTTCTTTACATGTTATTGCCCCTCGTCCATGTGTTTAACATGGTAGTATGTATATGGCCACCACATTCGACAGGAGGGAAGAAAGCGGATAACAAACTTTAGCTTGTAAACAAATGTTACCATGGCCAAAATAAGACGTTTACAAACTCACTCATAATCACTTACTACGTATGGCGATATGTATGCGAGTATGTACGTCATATAGTGCTTATAATACATGTTATACGGATGGAAGAATGGCGGATATCACGTATACATGCCACCACACTACACCACACCAGAAGAACAAGAAACGTCAAACGCAAATTCAATATTGGCCATCTCAATTATGCGGTGTATTCAGCTGAATGAACAAACGAACACTAACGAGTATGAACCGGGTTCAATTGTGTTTCCGTTTCACTTTAGTTTTCACAGTGTATATAACTTTCACAGGTAACAAATGTCTCACAGTGCAGCTGGAGCGATTTTAATAAAATTTTCATGTTATTTCAATATTTAAGCGAATTCATAATGTAGGTGGTGCAAGAAAAATAATGAGACCAAGGAGAAATAAAACTGTAAGTATGTATTTTCTGCAAAATTGTGGTTCGCCATCATTTTGAAAACTTTCTAAAGTACCCGTATACTAAGTACCAAAAGTGGACGATAAGATGAAAAAACTTGAAGATGTGCAAAACACTCTATGTCAGTAGTTAAAATAACTTTTGTATTTTGGTCGATGACTGTCGATAAATTTGAGGTAAAAACATCCTTAAATTCATAAAATTTACTCCATTGTAATGCTTTTGTTATTAATATTAGGAAATTTTATGAAATTTTGCTTAATCAGAGTACACGTAAAAAGAGAATGAATTCAAAATAATATCATAAATTTCCCTAATTTAATTAATTAACGTAATTGCAGTTCAAAAATCTGTGGATCCAAACGAAGTTGAATTTTACTCAGTTTTAGTTCATTTGCAAATAAATTTAGTTCGTTTTGACATCTTCGTAGTTGACTCAATTAAGTCGCTGCCGTTCGTCTTGTACAGTGAGTGATTGCGTATGTGTGTAGGCAGAAACTATGTTGGTGTGTATTAGTGTACGTATGGTGGGTTTTATTTTATTTAACTTATGTACATAGATTTTGTACATACACGTAAATTTATTGTACTTTACATTGTGACCTCCGGTGGTGCAACAGTTATCTTGCGTAACTCTTGTGCATGATCAACTTGGGTTTGCTTAGTGGCGGCCACGCTATCAAGTAATTAACTATGTAAGAGATTCTCAGAAAAGCGGTTGGAACCGGTGTACAACTTTAGGCCACAATCAATGAGTATAAAACCCAAAAAGATGATGCTTCAAAAACATCAACCCGATCGTCCAGCCAATGTGAATTCGAATACCATACTTTTTGTACTTTGGCATAAAGCTTTTGTACTTGTGGGAGCACATTTTGTACTTTTGTACAAAATTCACTTTTCTAAACACGTTCTGTTCTTTTGTGTATAGTGTGTAAACTTTTCCACTTTTGCGTACACTTTTTGTACTTTTGTACTGTTGTATACAGATTTTTACATTTGTTGAACTTTTTGTACTTTTATACTGTCGTGTACAATTTTTTACTTTTGTGTAAACTTTTCCACTTTTGCGTACACTTTTTGTACTTTTGTACTGTTGTATACAGATTTTTACATTTGTTGAACTTTTTGTACTTTTATACTGTCGTGTACAATTTTTTACTTTTGTATACACCGTTTGTACTTTTATGTACAATTTTGTACTATTGTTTAAACTTTTTGTACGTCTGTATAATTTGTGTACAATTGTGTACACTTTTTTGTTAAATTTTGTTTTTTTCCTAACTCTTCATTTTCGTGTGAAATTTTTGTAATTCTGTGTACTCTTTTTTGCAACTGTACTTATGCGCATTATTGTACTTTGGTGTATACTTTTTTACTTTGGTGTACACTTTCTGAATGTCTTGTGCATATGTACACATTTCGTACTTTGTGTACACTATTTGTAGTTTTACTTTTGTGTCATCTTTTTGGTTTTGTGCGTTTTAGTTTTATGTGTACTTTAGTTTCTTTTGTGTACACTTTTTGAACTTTTCGAACTTTGGTGTACACTGTCTGTACTTTTTGTACGTATCTACAATTTTTACTTTAGTTTACACATTTTATACTTCTGTGTGTTTGAGTACTTTTTTTATCAGTGAGTGAAAACTGGAAAGCGCACAGCTCAGTGATTGTGAGAAGCTCTCCCCTGTCCCTTCATGGGATATAATGGGAAACTATTTATTTATTTTATACTTTTGTGTATAGTTGTTGTACTTTTGTATACTCTTTGAGTACTTTTTATGTACTTTTGTGTACACTTCTTGTACTTTTATATGCAATTTGTATAATTATTCATTTGTGTACACTTTCGTGGCTTTGTGTACACTTTTGGTACCTTTGTGTACACTTTTTTACTTTTGTTTACAGTTTTTCTAGTTCCGTGTATAGTTTTTTACTTTTACCTACACATTTTCTACTTTTGTGTACTCTTTTTTAACTTTTCCTCAAACTTTATGTACTTTTGTGTATGTTCCGTGCACTTTTAGTAATGTAGTGTACACTTTTTGTAATTTAGTGTACACTTTTTGTAATTTAGTGTACACTTTTTGTAATTTAGTATACACGTTTCGTAATTTAGTGTACACTTTTTGTAATTTAGTGTACACTGTTGGTAATTTAGTGTACACTTTTTGTAATTTAGTGTACACTTTTGGTAATTTAGTGTACACTTTTTGTAATTTAGTATACACGTTTCGTAATTTAGTGTACACCTTTTGTAATTTTGTGTACACTTTTTGTAACTTTATGTACACTTTTTGTAATTTAGTGTACTCTTTGTGTAATTTAGTGTACACTTTTTGTAATTCAGTGTACAGGTTTTGTTTTCATGTTTAAAGTGTTGTACTTTTATGTACACTTAATGTACTTTTTAAACTGTTGTGTACACTTGATCTTTTGCGTTAATTTTTTGTGTATTCTTTTTACTTTTTGCACTTTTGTGTTGACTTTTCATACTTTTGTATGTAGTATGCAGGATTTTCTTTCAGGGGGCCCAACTTTTTGTACTTTTGTGTAGACTTTTCGTACTTTTGTGTACACTTTTTGTCAGTATCGTACGCAGGATTTTCTTTCGGGTGGCCCTACTTGAAATTTAGGTTGAAAAATATCACTGCATTCAAAAATCACCACATACGGAAATAATTTCAGTGGGGCCCGGGACTCGGGGGGACCTGCGTATGTGCCTTCTTTTCGTACTGCACTCTATTTCAGTTAAGGAAAAGTTTGCCGATGTGAATGGGAATTAAAATGTTCGTGGGTTTCTTTTTCTCTTTAGTCTCAGTAGTAACTGGAACTAAAAACTGAAACTGAATCCGCATACAAATTGGAATAACCGCGAACATTTTATAAAAATCTCTTCAACAGCACCGTAGTCTCTTCTACCTGGACGCTTTCCCTAAGTGCCTGGTACGTACTAACGCACTCAAATTACAATTTCCAACTCAATTAGAATTCAAAAGTTCATCATTATTGTTGTAGTAGTAGAAAATTGCAGCCCAAACATCGTTTGTTTGGTTGGCCAACACTCGTCGTCACAAGTGCACACACACACGGGCAAGCAATCGCAAAGTGATGGAGAAACCAACGTACATATTTGGCTAAAAGCCAATATTCCGTAAAAATTACATTGTCAGTTGTTCCGTTCTTGTTCGGGCATTCATTTATAATGAGCATTGATTTTTCTTGAGTTATAAAACTGTCATATCTTGGTACGACAGACAACAAACAGTATTGGAACTGAGCCTGGTCGATATGAGGCGAAGCCCTACGATAGATATACACACACGGCGACCGTATGTGACAGTTCACATTGTCACATTGATCGTTATGAAATGTAAAACAACAAAAAATACCAGCAGAATGATGTGTCGGTGCCAGTGCCAGTGCCAGTGTTGTGTAGTGCTCAAAAGCCATAAAGAGCAACAATATTGACTTGACACTATCGTCATTTGCGTTTTCGCAATATGTTTATTGTAATTTGTTTTTAGTGCCCTGACATTTTGTAATGTTGCACTCTGTTGTTATAAATATTTACTCATCGCCCATTTATCGAAATCATAAATTTTCAGATACTCTAGTTGGACTTGAGCCAATTGTTGTGTTGCCGATGCCTCATAAATTAAACACTTGAGACAACAATGACAACATCATCATCATCATCATTAGATCAAGGGTTGCTCAACGGTTCTGGGCAGCAGCAGAGTCAGACCACAAACTCCAGCAGGGCACATGATGGCGAGGAATATCTTCGCCACAAGGATCTTAAGATGTATTATCAGTCTAAAGTAACTGACTGACTGGCTGGGCTCTGTGTTGAAATATCAATTAGTCGTCGTCGTCTTATCATTGTCACAAGTTGGATGTAAAAAAATAAATAAAAATCATAATTACAATTAATTGCTGTCATATGTTCGGTTTGTGTTACGACTCCCTGCTCGCTGTCTGTCCCTGTTGCCGCAACATAAACTCTTATATGGCGGAATGGTGATAACCACAATAGCAACACCACAAAAGGGTTCTGAGGCAAAACACAAACTTTTGATATCAACCGATGAGTGCCATGCCAGAAGCCAGAATCTGCGCCAGCACCAGCAGAAACTTCAAAACTGTCAGCGTCAGAGTAAGTACGAGTATATTCTGACTACAAGTGCGTGTACAAGTAATGTGATAGTCAAGAGGACAAAAGAATCGATAAGAAATTATACAGTAACTCCAAAATGTTCGACAAAGATGATAACTACATATGTAACTGGTGCTCCAAATACAAGTGTAATTTTAAACCACATGCTATTTTGACACTGATAGATTTAATCTGTTTGAAATATTGACCATCAGTAAGTATCATATCCCAGCGAACCAAAATGAGTCGCTTTCCGCTTGATCTACCTAGGGAAATATTGCAAATATTGTAAACTGCAATTGGACATCGAATTTTGCCGCACCTGGGGATAATAACTAGAGTTCGTACTTACCCACCCCATGTGGAAACCACAGGCAACAAAGAAACAAGAAAGCAGCAGATATTAAATTCAGAGTTCGTATTTACCCCCCCCATGAGTAACTCATACACATCGTCGTGGGGAATATGTAATGAACATTTACCCATTACCCTCAGGGCAATGGGGAAAATAATGGGTAATACCCACGAAATGGGAAATTACCCATCACGATTACCCATTACCCTTAGGGCAATAAATAATGGGTAGCTACCCACGACAATGGGGAATTACTCATCACGATTTCCCATTACCCTCAGGGAAATGGGGAAAATAACGGGTAGCTACCCACGACGATTGGCAATGGGTTACCCAGGGTAACTCATCCCCACTTTAGATCGATAATATGACAAAATTAGAAAAAATGTCTATATCTCGGAAACTGAGCGTCCAATTGAAAAAAATAACCAATTTTTGTGGGTTTCTAAGGGGTTTTCGTAAAGTGGTCCAATTCGTATCGTAAAAAAATCGCTAAAATAAAAGGTGCGTAATCGTAACTCGAAAACGGTGCGTCCAATCGACAAAATAATACAAATTTTACCTCCAACGGAAGCTTTAACCAATGGGTGTCTCCAATATTAGCCACGATTTATAGCCACCTTTTTATTTTTGGCGATTTTGCGAAAAAAAATTCTTCCATACGAATTGGACCAGTTTATGAAAACCCATTAGAAACTCACAAAAATTGGTTATTTTTACAATTGGACGCTCCGTTTCCGAGATATAGACATTTTTTCTAATTTTTTCATATTATCGATCAAAAATGGGGATGAGTTACCCTGGGTAACCCATTGCCCATCGTCGTGGGTAGCTACCCATTAATTTCCCCATTTCCCTGAGGGTAATGGGAAATCGTGATGAGTAATTCCCCATTGTCGTGGGTAGCTACCCATTATTTTCCCCATACCCTGCGGGTAATGGGTAAACGATCGCTACTCATTCCCCACGGCAATAACTATGGGTTACCCTGGGTAACCCAGGGTAACTCATTACCCACGAAATACGAACCCTGATTAAATTCATGAAAACAATAGTTGCAAACATATACATCGTTCCTGCAATATGTTGTTGGGACCGTTTTTTTCAGCGTGTGGGCATGCCACTCTGAGGGCACATCCAAATAAAATTATACGAGCCGATTTAAATCAATTTAGGCAGCTTTAGGAGGATATAGAAACCATGGGACAACGGAAGAGAGTGTTCCATGGTTTCTATATCCTCCTCACGCTCCCTAAATTGATTTAAATCAACTCACTTAGGCATAATTGCGGCTTCACATATTCAATTCATGAAAACCATGCTTGCAAACATATAAATGTTTCCTTCCATATGTTGCTGCGGCCGTTTTTTCCAGCGTGTAGGAACCAATCAGTCAATTGATGGATGTAGGTCAAATTTGGTTCGTATTATAACATATTAAACGTTCTGTCTCAAACTTCCAATCTTGAATAGCAAACACATTGTGTTTGAACACAAGTATAATATATTTGCGACAAGCTACAAGCACGTTGTATTTGCATCCAAACAAAAAAAAATTGACAGATTTTTCAGCGTGCAGAAATTTGTCCTAAGCCGAAGTTTCAATTCCTCGACTCCTCGAGCTCAACATAACCTAACCTAACCTAATAACTTTCATTTAATTTGATTTACAGTACCAGGATTTCCCGGTTTATGCTACAAAGACCGTGACAACGACCTCGAAAAACAACAACAACAACATATTTTAAAAATAAGTCTAGCATAGACACATTGACAATTACTCGAGCATTGACTAAGCGTTACTCACAATAGCTCAGAGTCAGGGTATATAAAACGCTGATAACACAATTTCTCCGCCCCAACTCAACCGGAAAGCAAGCGGTAGTGTGAACTCTACGTTTCACAACTAAAAATTCATATTTTTGTAATTTAATGCTAAAATTTGAACAACACAACTGAATCTTTCACTTTATAATAGTTTTAATTTATATTTTATGGAAATCATTATTGTGGTTATAGTCATTTGTTTTATGTCTATCGTACAGTAAAAAACATCAGCAATCATAGAAAGAAATTACAATTATATTCCATGTTGTAATCTCAATAAATTGGGTCATATCCGCCTATTCACATTACCAACAATACGAGATATGAGTACAGAAAAAAAGAGAGTTGCTACTCGAGAACTCATTAGTATTAGCTCCGTTTTAACTTGAAATTAACTTAGATATGATTTTTTATAAATGATAAAACAGAAAGATCCGAAAATATGCCGCACACGTCGATACCAGTTGTAGAATTCGGATTCGATTTCGAATTCGAATCGTGATTTAAATAGTGAAATGGTTAATTAGTGATCAATTATTTTATTTGGGGTGCATTTAGCGCATGTTGTAGTAGTATTCACTCGACGTCATCTGAAACCGCTAACCGGCTTAGTTGCGTGGTCATGTAGCTCAGGCTGCATTTGGAGGAATGACAGGCTTGGTGGGATTCGTAATGATATTGGTCAGTCTATTTATAGAACTGTTTTAACGCTTTCCTTTGTGTTGAATGATTAAAAACATGTTTTGGATACAAAAAAAAACTGCAAAAGAACAGCGTTCAAAACACGCTGCTTAATGCAATACGTGGGCGAAACATGAAACATTATGGTTGTATATAAATACATATGCGAAAGGATTAGTGACGTCTCCTATATGGTGGTGGCCATGATACGAAAATAACTTTACTGCACAGAAATGCGACAGGGAACGAATGACAAAGTGCAACAACTAGTTGACGCATCTTATTACATATCATTCATACACGCTGAAAAATATTGGCCTCAGCAACATATTGCAGGAAACATGTACATGTTTACAAGCACTGTTTTCATGAATTGAAGATCTTCTGCCTTTTTTTGTTGCTTTGTTGTCTGTCTCGTATTTGTTTTTACGGGTTTTCAACAAAAAAGCTACATTTGGGTCTCAAAAACATATATTAAAAACTATTAATCATTGTGTCTCAAACATGTTATATTGTATTGCAAACACAATATGTTTGGGCACAAGTATAGTATATTTGCGACAAGCTACAAACACGTTATATTTGCATCCAAACAACAACAACAGACAGATTTTTCAGCGTGTACAGATATGTACATTAGGGTGGAGTGAAAATCCACTTTTTTAATTTGAAAATTCCACACGGAAAGAGATGTTGTTTGGGATCATTAAAAAATTTAAAATTTTTTTAATTTGGAATTTTTTGATATTTTGGCGTTGATTTCAAAAAAATCCTAGAAATTAACGAATCAACTTATTCGAAATTTCAAAGTTTCAGCTTGTTCAGTACCCCAACAAAAGTACTTGAAGCAAATAAGAGGATGATCGACCAATAGTTGTATCTCTGATGTCGATTTCAATGTTATCTCAATTTTTTGAAGAGGGACGATTTGGCTTATTTTACTTTTGGAAAATTTTCTATCATCAATTTTTTTTTTTAATTTCTCAATTAGCGGGTCTTCTTGCTAGCAAAATTATGAACATTTATTGACCAGTTATTCCAAATTCACATTAAAACTTACCTCGCTTACAATGAACAACCGAAAATTCCTTCCCTTCTGCTTGCTCTATCTCTCACTCCTTCTTTGCGTTCCAGCACTTTGTAGGTGTAGATTTTATTTAAAAATCTACAAGGAAAGTAAAAGAAAAAACAAATATTATGATAGGTTTAAAACAAATTGACAATGGCAAACAAATATTCAAAATAGTGACACATTTGAACAGAGTTTCACAAAATTCTAAATGACCGTCGAGTAATTCCGGTAGTATTGTCGACTGTTTGCAATTTTCCACAGTTAATAAACTAACCTGTTAAATATATAAATATTTTCCAAATAGTTCCATACATTGTCATAAAGCGATTGTCTTTTGTCTGAGCAGAGATCGAAACCACATTCTCATGTGCAACAGTCGCACACACTAACCATTGCACCACCAACGGTGATAAATAAATCTGTTAGTTTATAGGAACTAAAATAAACCACATAAAGACAACTCTAGCTTTGACAAAAGAAATATAAGGTGCTCCGAGCATGGATCGAAACAACGTTCTCATGAGCAATACTCTTGAAAACTAACCATTGCACCACCAACGGTCACAAATTAATCTGTTAGTTTTTAGGAACTAAAAAAAATTCCAAAGACAACTCGTGTTTTGCTCTGACCATATCGAGGACCATAGAATTTCGTCCTCATATTCTCTATTTCGGCACGCAAAGAAAAAACACTACAGCTCGTTTGGCGCAAACACAGTTATTTTGTCCCAAAAGTTATTTGTTTGCCTGCTAGTCTCATGGTTCATTCTAAGTGATTCGTTTCACTAACAGTTAACCTAATTTAGTATCATGATTGGCCGAAAAAATTATACTTTTCTCGTAAATAAAATGATTTTATCATAAAACTCTTTTCTTGTTATAAACGAAGTTTCGTTGACCCCAAACATTTTCATAATTAATTTTGCGGCAACTAAAGAACCCTGTATATTGGTTCTCTCTACTTTGAGAGACAACTACATTTTAAAAACTCTACGCTGCCTCTGGAATTGATTACGTCTTCTTTCCACAGAAACAAACAAGCAACTATTAATTTTAGGGTTACTATAACCCTTTTGCGGCAAACGAAACAACAGTTAATGGAAACGTTTTTTTCTTTTTGAATTTTATTGTTGCTATGTTTTAGTTTACATGTTAATGTATGAGAAGTTTATACTATAAGCTTATAAGGCCAAAAACATTGTTCTGTGTAAAGTATGATTTTGGGTTCTTTTTTGGAATAAAAAACAATTCCGGAAAGTAAACTAACTAAAAAATTTCTATATCTCGGAAACGGAGCGTCCAATAGAAAAAATAACAAATTTTTGAGGATTTCTAAGAGGTTTACATAAAGTGGTCCAATTCGTATGGAAGAATTTTTTTCTCAAAAAATGGCCAAAATAAGAAAATCGCTATACTAAAAAAGTGGCTATAATTCGGAAACGTTGCGTCCAATCCAAAAAATAATAAATATTTAAACTCCACGGGTGATGTGTTAAAACCTTTTGGTTACACGATACTTGTTCGATTTCTATGAACACATTAATTAGTAAATGTTACATTGGAAAATAAAACAAGAATAGTTTTTGTGCTGAAGGCTCTTTTGCTATTGTCTTTTCTTATATCTTACATCATTTAATGTATTAGATGTAATATTAATAAAATAAATAAAGCAATATTTGGCTCACTGCAATAATTGTTTTTATTTTGTCATAAACAGAGCGACGACAAAAAGTGTTAAATAGTATAGAGAACTTATTGCACTCTGTATCCGTCTTATAGTCTTATTCTCTTTATAGAATATTTCAATATATATGCACCATTTCGACAATGTTATTACATAAAACAATACAAAAAGCATAAATATTTCAAAACGCATCAATGTTTCACATCAAAATTATGAATGGACCAAGTTATGACAAAAAGAGAGCGATACGTTTTGAATCATTCGCCAGTGCTTTTGAGTCATATAATTCGTTCCATGAGTTCTCTAATCGTCCAATCGAAAAACTAACCAATTTCTGTGGGGTTCTAAGGGCTATTCATAAACTGGTCCAATTCGCATGGAAGATTTTTTTTCCAAAAATTCGCCCAAATAAGAAAATCGCTAAAATAAAAAAGTGACTATATCTCGCAAACGGTAAGATATTCTTCCCTGGGTAAGATATTCCAATAAGTAGACATCTACGAGTGTACTTGGGTATCTTTAGATTAGGAAATAAAGCAGCAGATTGATCACTTGGTAATTGATGAGAGGCACTATTCCAGTGTAATGGGCGTACGTTTGATTCGAAGTAATGGCAGCAGCAAAGATTCGCACAAGACCAAAAAATGGTTTCCCGTTACATACCATGAAGGGATTAAGGAGAGCTTCTCACAACCAGTGAGCTGTGTGCGTTCTAGTGTTACACTAAATGATTGGGACCTACAGTTTTATACCGCTTCCGAACGGTATTTCAACGCTTTGTTCAATCAATACTGAACAAAAATACCAAAAATCTGCCGTTGGACATGCCATAAAATCCCTACTGGAAAAGGGGACTCTAAATGAATCACCCTTTAAAAACTCGCATTTGATATTTCCATAACCAAATGAATGATCACATGAATTTCGATCAATTTTTAGACAATTATAGGCAAGTATTCCGATTATTATACTCGTTTTTCATAAAGCTGTGTTTTAGTTTAGAGCTACTATATATCGGTTGTTGTAAACGATTTTCGGTTGTTGTAAACGATTTTATTTATTTAATATAAATGAAATGATATGCTTGATTCGTTTGCCGCATTTACAGTCTCCAACTGAAGTTCATTTATCTCATATTTCGTTTGGGAGTAACGAAATGTTTCATTGCGGCAGGGATTGTAAGTTTCACAATGGATTAAAAAAAAACAATACAATATGAGTAGTATCAGAATTTGTTAAAATGTTTTCATTTAATTAAACACATTATTGCAGTACATAAGTGTTTCCACAGGCAAATAAATTTTCAAAATATTTCGATTTAATAGTCCATACAATCAAAATTGTAGCACAATTGTGATAATTTTGATCATGAAGGATATGGCGCCTAAAATGAAGGAATACAAAATATCAATTTCGAAATTAAGCCTCAGTCTGGCCGTATTTTCGGAAGTTGGAGTATGTTTTATAGCTCGGCATTACAAAATAATAGATTAGGGGATTACGACAGATTCCACCATAGAGATTCCACCCAATTTTTCAATATTTCATGCTAACTGGCAACACTGTGACAACAGATCTTAGCGTTCACGAATCTCAAATATATTAATTTAAGTTGAGGTTAAGTGCGAATATATAAATGTGATTGACTTGTTTGCATTAGATAATTAAATTTATTTTTCTAATTTATAAACCGGAAATCTAATTTGTTACCATTGCTAACATAAGTAAATACAACTACACATTTATACATAATAAAATAATGTTCACTGTAAACGAAGGGGAGGCAGACAAAGCAACAATAGAGCTACCATGATTTACAGTAGGTGGCAGCGACATCCATCAAATTCACCAACGTGCTACTGCTGCTGCTGGTTTAGCCAGCGGTTGTTGAGTTGCTATGCTGAACGACATAACCTCAAGTCATTCGCCTAAATTACCGGTAATCCCACAGATACTCATTTGTGACCATAGTATAGTCTTTTTTTGTTATTGTTTACCATGGACATGTGTGTTTAGTCAGCAAAGCAAGCACACGCTAATGGCCATAGCGTTATTGTTGCCTCTGTCACTGACGTTTCTTAGCTACTCAGCAAAATTGGAAGTAAATGTGAATATTAATGACGAAAATGTCTCCAACACTATCAATTTTTAAGATTTAAAACAAAAACGTGATTAATTTGTAGCCGGTGATTTGTGATTTCTGGCAAATGAACTTGTTAATGGCAACATATCATAATTTAAATTTTCGAATCTCCCTCGACCCTACAAGTTAAAACGCCCAAGAAGGGAGTTGTCTCCATCGTACACTGTAAAAACAAACCAGCTTCGTCAATTTGACGATAAGTAGCATCGAAAATTAGCTAACGTACTCGTATAAAGGTAACGCCACAATGTAAATATTTTACGCAGTAATGACTAGTTCTGTGCAGCCAACATTTTTATTGCTGCTGCAATAACAACATTTTTATTATTGCTGCAATAAACATTTACGTTGTAGTGATAAATGCCTTTGCTGACTTTCGATGAAACTGTTCGTCAATGCTACGAAGTTTTTCTTTTCAGTGTAGTTGCTTCATTTACATGGGCTCTTTTTTAATGCTAACGACAACACGTAATAAGTGGTGATTTTCATTCAAAATGATTTTGCGGCGACATTGGCGATTTCGCAAGGTGCGTGTTTAGAAACGTGAATTGGAAATTAACATATTTTATTCAACTTGTTATTTATACAGACGTTGTTGTCGTTGTTGCCATTGCTGTCGCTAATGTGGGCTTGTTTGAGGTGATAATGCGGAAAATGTATTTGTTTTTTTTTGATTTTATAGAACTACAATTTCTCTGCAGTAAATACAACACCGTTTCCTAAATAAAGAGTAAGTTCGCCGTGAAATCGATGTCAAATTCAATATAGTCAAATTGTGAGGAGTTTGCAGTCATTCCATTTTTTTGTCACATTTGGATCTACTTAACATGTCATTGTCTTACTTGGCGTTTACACGAGACACTTTTGCGGAAACAATAGCAAAACATTTTAACTTTTTTACTATACACTGACACATTTTTGCAAACTGAGCGGTCTTTTTTTTGCGATTATGTTTTGCTTCTTTTTCGCAAATTACAACGAAACTTCAACGAATTGGCCGCTTACATCTCTCATTGCCTTCGTCACTGTCTCTGATTTTTCAAAGACAATAAATTCCGCAAATGATTTAATGTAAGCGGCCAATTCGGCGAAGTTTTGTTGTAATTTGTGAAAAAGAAGCAAAATATAATCGCAAAAGACCACAGAATTTGGAAAAATTTATTTTTATTTGTGGATTTTTGGTAAATGATATTGAGTTCACACGAAACGACACTAACGGCGGTAACTTAGCCGGGGTTTACACATGCAACTTTAAGTGGGCAACTTTGAAAAACTTTGCTGACATTCCTGAGTTCTTGGGAGAGAGAGGTAAGAAGAACGGAACGGGGGAAAAACTACCGAGTGCTCTGCAATGAAATTGGAGGTAGAATAATATGAGGTTTCTCTTTAATCGTTTGTATGTTTTAAATGGTTGAAACAACAACAATCGTAAAGAATTGCAGCAATGAAAATTGCACGTATAAACACATGTTGCAACTTCCAAAGAGAATTGTAAAGAGCTGCAGCAGAGTTTTTCAAAGTTGCAAACTTAAAGTTAAATGTGTTAACGCGGACTTAAGAGTGTACGTATTGTCTTTCGAATTGTTTGGCTATGTTACACAAAATTTTATTTTCTTCTTTGACAACTAATACATCTCACTGTCTCGTCTTGTGTAAACACAGGGGTAACTTCGGTCGAAACCTAACGGCAGGAAGTGCAAAGACACAGCCTTCGACGAAAACTGTCTTCGATCTGCTCAAATCAACTAAAATATAGGTCAGCAAATCAGCTTACCGAAGACTTGGGCAAACTGTTGGTTGAGACTTGCTATGTGGCAATACCAATAAGGACTACGTGTACCTAAGAGTAATGACGTATAGAGTAGCCAACTCTCTCAGTAAATTGATGACGTTTGGTGTGTTGGAAATGGGCGGTTGGATGTTAGAAAGTATTGCTTTAATAATACCAGATAGAGGCAATGGCTCAAACCAATCAACAATAAATCAGCAATGACATTTCGTTTTGTGCGTTAGAAGTTTTATCTAAATACACCACAAATATATACTAACAATAAAATATAACAAAAAAGTCCAAACTACGTTTAAAGTTGTCAATTTTTCATCAAAACGATATGAAAAATTTAAGTCCAAAATTTTTTTAATTCCACCAGGTGTAAGTCAATTTACGTCAAATAACTCTCTATCCCACCGACCGACCGCACCACGAATAATGTAAAAGGAATTGCTAGATGAGAAAAATGGCAGCTCTATAAGACATTACTCTATGGGCGTGTACACTCATAAAACTGAATGTTTAAAAAGAGGTTGTAGCAACTGTAATTGAGGTTTCTACGACTGAATTTAGTCCCCACAACTGATCTTCAGTTGAAACAACCTCGATTAATGATAGATTCAAATGTGACAACTAAATTTTCAATTATATTTGTTCTATCAGTTACATTTTCTATAATTTCGGTTGCAATAACCGAATTTTGCATCAATTTGACTGCAACCACCTCTAATTTGGTTGTGACAACCAATAATTCGGTTGTGACAACCAATAATTCGGTTGTGACAAAGTCTAATTCGGTTGTGATAACGTTTAATTCGGTTGTGATAACCTCTAAAATCGTTTACGGCTTATTCAGTTGCCTCAACCGAGTTTTACTGTGGGTGTAGAAGAGCTGTAAAACTCGGTGTAGAAGAGCTGCATGAGCTATATCCCGACATTGGCATAGTTAAGCGGATCAAAATAACGCGATTGCACTGGCTATGCCATGTCAGTAGAATGGATGAAAACGAACCAGCACGAAGAGTTTTCGAAACCGAACTCGAAGAAAGACGAAAAATAGGAAAACCAAGACTCCGCTGGAAGGATCAGGTTGATGAATCCCTGCGTACACTTGGTATTGCCAACTGGAGAGATAAGGCAAAAAATCGAACTGGTTGGCGAAATATGTTATCTTCGGTTTGTAAGGTACCTGACCCCTCGGGGTTGTTCGTGACCGGATAAGTAAGTAGAAGAGCTACCCTGGGGAAATACACATATACGCCCCGGGAAGATCCAATTTGAATAACCAGCAAGGTACAATACAAGGAGCTGCGTGTAAAGCTGAGGAAAGCCATAAAGAAGACCAAGTATGGTTGCTTTATTAAACCCCTGAGGAACAGCATACAGAGTAGTCCTAAAGAAGATGTAGGCCACCAAAGATAGAATACAATAAAATAACCATCACCAGAATATACTTCTACAATAATTTTCGATATCGAATATCTCGAAAACAGGAGTCAACCTAGAAAAACGGTTAGCACCACTGGTATCAGCGTACCCAAATTAGGTTTACCCACTGGTTCCCCCGCTTGTTACGTTTTTGAACTAGTACAGTGTAATCACTAAACTGTGCACTAAGAAGGAAGTTTAAGTTAAATCCTAAATGAACAGAGTTTCTCTTCGAGTGTATGGAGTTTTATTACACTCATATGTGGCGATAATCGCTTAACTTTTTCTATACGAAAAACAAATTCCATTAAACACATTTTCATGTGGTTTTATTGAATCCCTATATCAGTTGCACTTCACTTTATACCTACAATAATTAATTAAATTGACAAAAGCCTGAAATGGAAAACATTCTAAATCCATTGTTAAACAAACTAATCTCAAACAATAAATTTCACATTGTACGCATAATAAAAAAAGAAATTGATACTCACATCAAACACAAAAATACATACATATATATTTCAATTATAATACCCGAATATCATGACACTAATGAGAATTCTTGCATGCATGTGGTTGAAGAATACTATAAGCATTAACACTGAAAATCAATAGTAAAACTTATACGAGAGCGGTTTGAAAGCTACGTGACTATTTCGACTTCCCTCGAAGTTAATTAAAAATCAAACACTATTCCTGTCAATTACCATCTGTTAATAGGCTGATGTCGAATTATCAGCGAATAAAAAACAAAAAATGTTTCCCCATTACACCCCATGAAAGGATTGGGGAGAGTTTCTCACAACCAGTGAGCTGTGCAGTTTCTAGCTTAACACTCACTGATTGGGACCTACCTAATAGAACTTTTCCCGAATACTTCGGAAAGTATACAGATGTTGTGTATGAGAAAAAAAAGGCAACTCCACACATCTTCGCATACTTTGTATATAGAGTACACATGCAATTACGAAGATGACAAATTTTTGTTTGTCTATAATTCAACTTCATACATCTTCATATACTTTGTTTACTGAAAAAGTGTACATTGACGAAGCTTAACATTTTTCATTCGATTTTATGGGAATTTTGATTGGATATTATACCTGTTAGCATACATTGTTTTTTGAAAACATGAACAGTCATAATGTGTTTATTCTTAATAAACTAGTGTTTGTTACATTTAGTCTAAAAATATGTAAATAAAATATAAATATTTATATATTATAATATAAAAAATATATAATAAAATAAGATAAAAATAATATTTATTGTACAATGTAAACTATTAATGAGAAATCCGAAACTTCTATTGTGTTCATTGATTTGAGTGATCCTATACGCGTCGGAATACATGGTGTATACAGTGGTATGAGGGTTGTACACAGTTCTTTATATTTTCTCTTCAGCATTGTTGACTACGCTACAAACGTTTCTATACGAGAATAAAATTTAATTCGACTGTAGGTACTGATTGTATACCATTCTGCCATACATTTTCATCAGAATTGTATTGAAATTGTAAACATTACAATAAACAATGTAGGTAAAGGTTGTATATCAGATACGAAGACAAAACACGAAGATTATTTGTAAACATTTCCATATACTTTGTATGCTATATTGTTTGTACCCACACAAGCGGCCATTCTTTAACAAACGTATATTAGCGAGGTATAGTGACAGTACAGTACCCATGCCTAGTTTGTATACTATACGAATGCGAACACGTATATTATACTAGTCCTACTGGGTAGTTTTACACCGGTTCCAAACGGTGTTTTGAGCAGATTTTTCATGGCAAAGTTCTCGATAGCGTCGCCATCACCAGGCGAGGTGACCGCCCTTGAAATAAATTTAAGGTGGTCAGAGCAGGGATCGAACCCACGTTTTCATGTACAAGAGCTAGGCACACTAACCATTGCACCACCGACGGTCACAAATTATAAGCGAGCTGCGTCATTTATTTGGCGTTTGACACGCACTGAAAGCAGACAACCTCGTGAATTTCGAGGAAAATGGAAAGAAAATGAATTTCGTGTGGACATCAAGCAATATTTTTTGCGTATTAAATCCGTATCACCGAAACCAAGGAAAGGCTTGACAAATATTATGGGGACTCTGCACCAGAAACTTAATTGGTTAAAAAGTGGTTCAGTAAATTTCGTTGTGGCCCAGCATAAGTTACGCCGAACGTTCAGGTCGCCCAACATAGGTCGCCCATCCAGAAATCCTCAATAAAATTAATGGAATAATAATACACGAATGGAGAATGAAAGTGCGTGAGATGGCAGGGACTATAGATAGCTCAACTAAGCAGATACATCACATTTTACACGAATATTTGGACATGAAAAAGCTATTCGCGCGATGGGTGCCGCGTTTACTGAAAGTCGGCCATAAACTCAATCGTGTGACAACCTTTGCGTGTTTCCAATGAAGATTTGGCACCGCTTCGTAACCGTGGACGAAACATTGATCCATCACAAGACTTTTCCGGGTAAATATGAGCCAAAGAAGGCTCTGTCGGCAAAAAATGTCAAGGCGGCAGTTTTTTGTGGATGCATTCATATCGATTACCTTGAAAAGAGTAAAACGGTCAACGGCGAATATTATTCACAGCTTCTGCACAAATTCCCTATTGATTTGGAATAAAAACGATCGTATTTGGCGAAGAAAGTAGTGATCTTCCACAGTTGTGTTTGGCGATGTTCAACCGCAATCTGAAAGAGGTTTTGCGCCGTTTCGTAGCCGTGGACGAAACATCGATCCACCAGAACACACCAGAGACCAAGGATCAGTCCTTTTCAGACTTTACCGAGAACTGACTTTCCGAGTGAACGTGTGCCTGGGAAGGCCAATGTGGGTATGTCGGCCAACAAACTCATGGTGATGGCATTCACTCGACTATCTTCAGAAGGGTAAAACGATAACCGGCGAATATTATTTACAACTGTTGAACAGTGGTATCAAGCAATAGCGGTCTCGTGTGGCGAAGTTATTAGGCTACGAATTGGTACCTAATTCACCATGTTCTCCGAATTTAGCCCCAGAAATTGCATTCAATTTCCAAGTCCTGAAGAAATGGCTGGACGGCAAGAGATTTGGGTCGGATGTAAAGGTCATCACTGAAACCGTCTATTTTGGGGACCTTGAGAAGACCTACTATTTGTAGGGGAAAAATGGCAAACCAATGGAGTAAATATGTCGAGCTAAAAAAATTATTTTTTCCACAAAGTCACAGAGTTGTCAAACTGCCCCCGTATGTCTCATATCGAAACACACGGGTTTCAAACAATCATGATATTTATATTATACAAGATTCATACGTAATCAAGTATGTCTAATTAGTTTATATTAAAACTTTTTTAATTAAATCATAAATTGTTAATTATTAAATCATAAATTATATAAAAAAAAAATACTTGTTTAAATTATGAACTTTTGTTAGAAGTTAAATTTCTTGTCTTGTTTCTTGTTAGATCAGTTTCGTGTTAGTAAATGGCATTTAATTTTAATTTTATTTAGTAAAATCTGATTTGTTTATTAGAATGGTTGTTTTTTGTTTCAATAATACACAATTCAGGAAAACACAGTAACTGGCATGACAAGTTTTGATCTCCGTGACACGTTCATCATCCAACAAGATCACCTAACTACTGTGAGTGAATCCGTATATATCAGCATAAATCAAAATTGATTAAATTTTGAATTCTTCTTTTTTCCTAACGACGGTTAAATACAAACAAAAAAAATTTTAAAAATCTCAAAATTTAAATTTTTGATGGAATTGAGATAAACCTACATGTACAAAAATATAATATAAATGATTTTTATTTCTTTAATCGGCCTTTTTATTAGTACTTTTTTATTTTAATATTCAAGCTCCAGACCTACGAGGGTGGATCAATAAGTCCGTGACTTTTCGAACTTCGTTCGTAGTTATATGAAATGCAACACTGCTCCCAACTGTTAGTAGACTACTGTGAAATTTTGATCAAGTTCCGTCATTTACTTTGCGTTTAACAGCTGTTCAAAACATACAACCTCGTTAATTTTTTTTAAATGGAAAAAGTGAATTTCGAGTATTCATACACATTATTTTTGCAAAAAAAAAAAAACCTCAATCAAACCAATGAAAAGCTTGATTAATACCATGGGGACTCTGCACCATCGATTTCAATGGTAAAAAAGTGGTTTACTGACTTCCGTTGTGGTCGCACAAGTACAAATGACCCTGAAAGTTCTGGTCGGCCAACTGAGGCGAATACATCCGAATATGTCGAAAAAATCAACGATATGGTGTTGGCCGATCCAAGAGTAAAAGTGCGTGAGATTGTTGATGCCATAGACATTTCAAACGCAGTGTGGTTTCGATTTTAAATGATCAGTTGGATTTAAGAAAGCTGTCTGCAAGATGGGTGTCGCGTTTGCTCTCAATTGACCATAAACGTAATCGTGTGACAACTTCAAAGGATTGTTTGGAGTTCCATGAATTGGGCTACGAATTGGTACCCATATTCTCCGGATTTAGCCCCCAGTGACTATTTCCAAACCTAAAGAAATGGCTCGGTGGAAAGAGATTTAGCTCTAACGATGAAATTAGTGATCAAACAAATGCCAATTTTATGGACCTCGCAAAATCCCATATTTTGGACCGGACACAAAAATTGGAGAAAAGTTGCACTAAGTGTATTGAGCTAAACGGAGATTATGTTGAAAAATATTTTTTTTTTGCAAAAACAACTGTTTTTCATTCAAAAAGTCACGGACTTATTAATCCGCCCTCATATATTTCTATCAATAGAAATATAGTTTTTTAAAAGAAGTTTTGCACAATGCAGTCTTATGATTCCTGGCAAACAGTATAGCTATTTCAGATCTAGCCACAGATCTTCATCAGCGGTTGTTTGGAATAAAAAAATAAATAAATAAAATAAAAAAGTACCAATAAAAAGGCCGAATAAATAAATAAAAATCATCCCTGATGAACGTGCAGCAAGACGAAAGTTCGGGCAAATGTTATTGTCTGTAAGAATTGTGGTTTCTTTTTTGGCAACAACAAAAAAACATGTCAAATGTGAAACGATGGTTCTCTGGAGATGAAAAGAAGTTTCTGCTAATGCTTTCTTGTGTATTTTGGTGGTGAATTATCAATTCAAATGAGATTTTGTTTGCATTTAGTTTGATGAATTTTTCAAAAGCATCATTCCAAACAACCGCTCATGGTACAATAACATGTTCATGATAAAGTCGTTTGGACAGCTGATTTAAGTTTTTTCATGTGATATTTCGCTTCAGCTGTCAAACTCACATGTATTTTGTTTTTGTACTCTTAAGCATTCTTCTGTTGTTGGTATGCATTTGTGTAAAGTTTGACAACTGAAGCGAATAGAACCCAAACAAAATGCCTGTTGTTGTTGCCTACAACTATAACAACGCGCGCTGCTATTACCATGTAGATGTTATTGTACCATGCAACCGCTGATGAAGATATGTGGCTAGATCTGAAATAGCTATACGGTTTGCCAGGTATCATAAGACTGCATTGTGCAAAACTTCTTTTAAAAATCAATATTTCTATTAATAGAAATATAGAATGATCTAGAGCTGGAATATTATAATATAAATGTACAAAAAAAACAATATACATAATTATATTTGGATTCCAGTTGAAGGAAATTGTCTACTCAAGTACAGAAATTATTGGTCGGTAATGTAACATATTTCAATTAATGTTGTAATCAACTGGAGTAAAAAGTTAATCAATCTTCTATAATATTTTTATGTGTATTTGTGTTGAGTTCAAAGTTAATCAAGAATAAATATATTTTTCAATTAAATACGTAATCAACTAGAGTACGAAGTTGATTAGCATTTAATATTATATTTCAGTTACACATATAATCAACTTGAGAGCGAAATTAATCGAAATTTTTTATATACAAGTTGTATAAGTACCACCCTATTGGAAAGTGATGCTATTTTTGAAAATGGTATTTTATGTATTTTTGGATCTGTTATTTAAAATGGCATGTCATGTCATTTTGGTTTTGACATTCGTGAAGTAAACAGACACATGCGAAATTTATAGTGAATAACAATGAATCGCTACACTGAAAGAAAAACGCTTCGTTATATTAACGAAGCCTTTTCGTTAATATGTCATTTTAGTTTTGACATTCGTGAAGTAGGCACATGCGAAATTTATAATGAATAACAATGAATCGCTACATTGGAAGAAAAACGCTTCGTTATATTAATGAAACCGTTTCGTTGATTGGGGTTCGTTAATACGATGAAATAATTAATAATTAATAGCTGTATTTTGCAATTTACGAAATTTCGTAATATCATTGAAACGTGTTTCGTTAATACGACGAAGTTTCGGTTTTGCTTTTTGTATTAAGAAGAAAAAATACGACATTTTATTGTTCTATATTCTCCATTATTGAACTAATACTACACTTGGTGGATGTTTTTGTTTAGAATAACAGATTTTGTGTACTCCCTGAAAAAATAATGAAACCCTTTCATTAATGCAATGAAGGTTTCATTATTATGATGAATGAAATGTTGCGTTAATATAATTTTACGTGTATGCAACGAAACCAGTCATAAGCTGCATTTATTTAAGAAAACTTTAAAATGTTACTATCGTAAATTCTTCATTATTGTGCTAAATATATACGTTGTGGATTTTTGTTTTAATTTAATGAAACCTTTTCAATAGTACAATGAATGTGTCATTAATGCAATGACGGTTTTATTATATATACATATATGCGTCTCAAGAACGTGCGATAATTGTGCCAATGTTTGGGCGCAATAATTCGTCATTGGTGGTTAACGCAACGTGATTTTCGGCGAAAATATCCTAATCGTGCAGCGCCAACAGCGAAAATAATTCAACGTCTGGCGGGCGATCCGAGCTGCGCAACACGGGACAGTAGAAGACCCAGAAGGCCAGGAATATGCCGTTCAGCTGAAAACATCGACGCAGAGAGTGAAAATGTGGTAGGGGAGTCCGAAATATCCACAAGAAAACGTGCTGAACAATAGTACACTTCGCGGCGTTCACTGCGCCGTATTTTGATATTAGACTTGAAAGTGTTGCCATACAAACTGCAGGTGGTGCAACAGTTGTAACCAAACGTCCGTTTAGAATACAACCGTAAGATTTTGGAACTCATCGACGAAGTGAAAGATTTTCCATCAAAATTTATCATGAGTGACGATGCTCATTTTTGTCTCAGCGGCCACGTCAATAAGCAAAATTCTCGGATCAGCACGCTGAAACATCTGGCGTTTTCTGTTGTTTGGATGCAAATATAACGTGTGTTTGGAACGTGTCGCTAATATAATAAGCTTGTGTCCAAACATATTGGGTTTGCTATTCATTATTACATGTTTGAGACACAATAATTAATATGTTATAATATATGTGTTTGCGACCCAAATATATATATGTTTATGACACGAAGTCATCTGTGTTTATTGCACTGTTTATGCTCTCTCAAGAGCAAGAGAATAAAAGAGAGGCAATGAGAGTGTGTATATATTGTAAGTGAGTATCTGTATTTCAGCATTATTCTCTCAGTCAGTGATACATAAATATTCCTCAATGGGCGTGTAAATTGTGCGTCATTGTTTCTTACAGGGGGGTTCTATGCTACAGCTGATCAACCTTAGAGTTGGGGAAACATCCAGAATAAAGTAACAAAGAGAAATAGCGATAGATGACTGGAAGTATGTAGGGTTGCTCAATTCGTTTTTCTCACATTTGTCTTTGTGCATTGAACCAAAAGTACAAAGCTCATCAACTGGGAGTATTTTTGTGATAAAAGGGATAACAAGTGTAATAAAGCCAAAAGTGTTAGAGTAAAACTGTTTATAGAGATTGCAATTGAAACACAAATTTATTAAATAAGAATTTTTCTCATTCTGTGTGGGTTGCCAAGTTTGTATAACTCTGTGCTCCAACTTTTCCAGTGGCTTTTCTTGGTTTCCGGTCCAAGAAAAACAGCTGTTGCAAACTCTTAGTATATAACTCTATGGTTTCTTATTATGGCTGCTGTATTGCTGTTTAATTTAATGTATTTAGTCGTCAATGGTTCATCGGACAGATGATATCAAAAGCGCCTGATGTGTTTCGTATATATTTATGTGTGCTACCAAAGAAACTGGAAAGGGCAACAATGTGAAGCTCTTTGTCTGTCCGAGCCTTTTCTGAGAAAATCGGAACGGCGGACCATTTGTGAAATAAGTGTAATACAAAAACACAAGTAATTAATCCACGCTTAGCTTGCATGAACTAGATTTGTATATAAGTATATTGTTTGTGTACCAACGCATAGTGATAACCAACGCATAGTTGAAACCTTCTGAAAACAAAAACGTGAGCGACAACAGAGAACGGAGAAGCAAAAGAGAAGCATATTATCATCGTTTAAAATTTTTAATTTTTTGTATTAATTATTTATAAGAGTGGATTTATATTGATAAAATTAATCATAATAAATAATACATATATACTGAAATAAAAGAATAAATCAGTTCTAAATGTTATTATACTGTTGATAGTAAATACACATATGTTTCCACGTAAGTATATGGAGGTTTGGGGAAAACACGCGAATGCTTCCACGTAAGTAACGGGTTTTTCATCAGAGACGCTACAAAAGTAAATCGATAGGGACAGCAAACGACGCCATATTTTTTACCGCTCTTTTGACATTTCTCTTCAGTAAGGTTTGCCATTTCATCATGGAAAGATATACGAGCCAACATCGAGTCGAAATTATTAAACTTTACTACCGAAATTTGGAGTCAGTGGCCTCAACTTTAAGAGCGCTACGTTCAATTTATGGTCGTCATAATTGTCCTACCAGATCAACAATTGAGCGTCTAGTGGAAAAATTTGAATCCACAGGCACAGTACAAAATGTTCCCGTGCCAGTGAGACAAAGAAGTGCCGTAGTGTCGAGAATATTGCTGCCGCTGAGGCTTCAGTTCAAGAAAGCCCAAATGTGTCTCTCACACGTCGTTCTCAAGCGTTGGGCATCTCTGTGACGTCGTTGTGGCGAATTTTGCGAAAAGATCTTGGCCTACATCCTTACAAGATCAAATTGACGCAAGAACTGAAGCTGCTTGACCACCATAAGCGTCGTATGTTCGTGAATTGGGCTGAGCAACAACTTGAAAATGATTCGGATTTTCATCGGAAAATCATCTTCAGCGATGAGGCTCATTTCTGGCTGAATGACTTCGTCAATAAGCAAAATATGCGTTATTGGTCAGACAGCAATCCACACGTAATCCACGAGTCATCATTGCAGTTGCAGAGTCATCATTGCAGTGCGGTTTATGGGCCGGCGGGGTCATTGGGCGTACTTCTTCCGTGATGATCAAGACCGGCACATTACTGTGAATGCCAATCGCTACCGTTCAATGATAACCGAATATTTTTGGCCCCAATTGGATAAAATGCACTTGGAGGACATGTGGTTCCAACAGGACGGCGCCACAAGCCACACAGCGAATGCCACAATCAATTTATCCGAAACTAAGTTTGGTGAACGTGTTATCTCACGAAATGGCCCAGTCGATTGGCCGCCTCGGTCGTGCGATTTGACGCCGTTAGATTATTTCCTGTAGGGCTACATCCAGTCTATGGTCTATGCCAACAAGCCAGCGACGATTGGTGAACTTCGTACGAATATCGAACGTGAAATTGCAGCAGTATCGGCCGATTTATGCTTGAAACCCGTCGAAAATTGGGTTCAGCGTCTGGACTTCTGCAAGCGTGCCAGTGGTGGCCATGCAAAAGAAATTGAGTTCCATACATAATGGCATCGAACGTACTTTCACAGGAATAAAGAATTTCATTGGTATCTAAAACCGGTTTTGATTTATTTAAAAAAAAAAACTTTTGTAGCGCTCTTATTGAAAAACCCGTTAAAAGAATAATTCAGTTCTAAATATTATTATGATTGGGAGGAAATACACATATGTTTCCACGTAAGTATATAGAGGTTTGGGGGAAACACGCGAATGCTTCCACGTAAGTATATGTAAGTTTGGGATGAAGCACGCGTATAACATACATATTTGTCAGTAAACATCCTAATGTTTGTATTTAAATACAAGTGAGTTTGGGACTTGCAAACATATAAATGTTTGAAGTGTGTTCCAAACATAAACATGGTTCCTGCAGAGTATGTTTGCGAGAATATTATACAGAGGCATAATTCATGTGCAGTTACGTCGGAAATGGTGATTGCACCTTATTTTGTCGATATAGGCAATAACTGGATTTTGAAGTTATTTTTATTGAAAAAATTATTCGAAATTATATGTATATAAAAATAAATCGTATTTTTTTCAATAGAATCACTCATAGACATAAAGTTAAAATTAAATTTTGCAAGTACTTTACATTTTCCGTTGATACAAATACGAGTACATGTGATTTATCACAAGGCATCATTGTCCATCAAACACTTTATTCATCCAACCCACATAAATGACAATTGATGGCATTTTCGAGCATCAACACACTATTTGGGTCACAGCTTTATAACTTTAATGTTAGAAGTCATTTACGCTTTATTTATATAATAAACTATCAACAACAAACGACAGTATCAAGTGTGTTTTCTTTGAAAATCAGTGGAATGTTTTCACATTATTTTCACAGACAATAACGATGATGACAAGTGAGTAACATTTGCGGTTTCGACAAAAGTATCATAATAACAGGCACCACCCCCTCCAAAACACCCCGCTCAAGGCACAGTACCGACAACGCCACCACACCACAAATTGTAAATTATATGTACAATGTAAGGAAATGTATTGTAAAATCCGTTGAAATCTCAAGATAATTACTCACTTATCCACCGACTTTTAATTACACAATCCAAGTGAAAATGAAAGTGAACGGGAACGAGATAAATCGTACGTCAGTGGCCAAAAAAGAAAAACCTCCCACCTGCCGTAGACATTTTTCGCATATGGCGTGAAGCTTTGGGTGCATTCGTATCACTCGTAACATGTCACTTTTATCAATCACTTAAGCAATCAGTGTTAAGTAATTAAGTGCTAAACACTTGAAGAAATAGTTGACGCGGGAGGAGAGAGTGAGAGATGGAGACGTCGCTGCCTTTAGTTTGTTTTCAGTGTGAGTCAATATTTGTAGTACACTAAGTAAACAAAGCCCTGCACTTGAAACTCGAGTAGCATATCTTGTTATTAACGTTATTATTAAAAACAAATTTAAACAACAAATTAAATGAAAAAATAACAAACAAAAAAAATTGCATTGTTCACAACTTTGAGGGAGGGTTTGAAAGAAGGTATAATTTTTTCACCGTGTAACAAAAATTTAATTTTTTCACACAAAGAAAAATCCATGTGCTCGTGAAACTAGAGAGTCCATAATGTATAACTGTGTACTACGGTTTTCACTTCGTTAAAATGTTCCAAGGATATCCCGAGTTCAAAAACATTTTCAAAATATTTAAACTCGTTGTATGATGTCGAAGTAGATATCAAACTAAACAGGGGGGAAATTGCATTATTAAAAAAAAATCAGCTTTTTGTTGGCCAAAACAAAAAAAAATTAAAATTTTTAATATCCTTCAGGATTTGCAATATATCACCTTCAAGAAAACTATAGGTTGGTCCAATTGCAGCTATCTTTTTAAATCGTTTCAGATTCAGATCTTTTCTATTCGAAATATTGACTATCCGTGGACAAAAATCCTCCTCCGTGGACAAAAATGAATTGTTTTATGCTTGAACCACGTTTGGTAATAAATATGGGCCTTATACGGCATTTACACCGGCCAAGATTAACGCATTTCGAAAGTTAACACCTTTAACCCAGAAGATTACTCATACAATTTTAATCTGTAAAAACTGAAGTTTAATTTTTAAACTCATTTTAAACTGGTGTAAAATTTGATGCAACTCTGTTAAGTATCAAATACATGCAACCATAATAAAACCATACACAAAAAATCAACTGTTTGACAGACGGAAGCCGATAGAAATTTTTCCGACGCCTCGCCGTCACCAAAAATTTGATTGAATTTCACGCCGCCGCCGATATATTTGGTTCTCATTGGTTTAAAATGTGTACCGATTTGATTAACTGCCCCGTTTTGAACGACTGATCCAATTTTATACGTTCAATTATTTCAAAAACAACCCAAATTTGTACAAAACCAAGCGCCTTCATTTTATATTCTCAGTTGTGCCGCCGTCTTCTATAATTTGGTATCGCCACGGAGTTTCTCTAAATTGATTTAAGCACAAAGAGTTGCCACCTGAAATGTCGATTTAATTTCAATTTGGGTCCTGTAAACGGCAGAGAGTAGAGATCAAGGTTATTGCTAATCTGGCTGGGATAAACGGCGGGCGGTTTAAATGCGACAATACAGAAGCTCCAATCGGACATCGAATTTGGCCGAAAAATCATCTTTTCTGACAAGGCTCATTTTCGTCTCGCCGGCTGTGTCAAAATTGCCGCATCTGGGGATCGGAAACCCCGCATGTCATTGCCGAGCAGCCAATGCATCCACTGAGAGTGACAGTTTGGTGTTAATTTTGGAGTGGTGGTATCATTGACCCATTTGTTTCGAAAATTCAGCAGGAAGCGCCATTTTAGTTAACGACGAGCGCTATGGAGCCACGAATTAGAACCTTTTATGGGCTGAAAAGGAAGATATGAACTTGGACAGTCTTAAGCTTCTTAAGGATGGCGCACGGTGTAACACAGCTCATCAAACAATCGATCTTTTGCGTACTAAGTTCTTTATCAGCCGTGTTGGCGATTTCAATTGGCCGCCCCGGGTTCAATTTAATCCGTCTTCATGTGGGTTTCCGTTAAAGACCGATCCTGCGCGAATAATCCAGAAACGATCCATACCCTTAAGGCTAATATCGTCCGAGCCATTCGTGAGACAGAAGCAGAAACCGTCAACCAAGTCTTGGAAAATTGGGCTGGCAGGATGAGCTACTGCGAAGCCAGACGCGGCAGCCACATGAACGAAATCATGTTCCATAAAATATGGGAATATATAATGAAGCCATAATATATCAAAAGAAATTAAGGTTAGTTCAAGATGTCCGTCGATGATGGACGAAATATTATATAAATAAAAAAGACAAAATTTGTCAAACAACCTATGACCTAGACCTAAATTATAAAAGGAAATACAGGACATTACAATTAATCAGGTCGAATATTTCAAACAACTGATAATTAGTTCATTTTATTTAATTTTTAAAAATAAACTTGTATGGGGACCACCCTGTAGACTTGAGTATGTACACGCAGAAAAATAATGGCCCCAGCAACATATTGCAGGAAACATGTACATGTTTGCCAGCAATATGTTCATGAATTGAAGACCCAAATGTGGGTTTGTTTGTTGCAAACCGGTAAAAACAAAAACGAGACAAACAACAAATAAATAAAAAGATTTGTTGTCTGTCTCGTTTTTGTTTTTACCGGTTTGCAACAAACAAAACCACATTCGGGTCTGAAAAACATATATTATAGCCTATTAATCATTGTGTCTCAAATATGTTATATTGAATAGCAAACACCATATATTTGGGCACAAGTCTAGTGTATTTGCGGCAAATTACAAACACGTTATATTTGCATCCAAAAAACAACAACAACAAGACAGAGTTTTCAACGTGTATGGATGTTTCATGTGTGCAAATTCGTTTTGACGTCTTGCTATATAAAAAAGATAATTTTTTCGGGTTGTGACTGTCTCTCGTTTTTTTTTTTTGCTTTGACATCGTATTGACGGTGTTGTCATTAGTCTTGTACAGTGAGTGATAGTGCATGTATGAGGGGTGTTACTAAGTTGGAAGACAGTTTTATGTGTTGAATGGGGTTATTAAGTGGGTATCCATGACACAGTTTATCGACTATGAAGTAAGAAAACAGAGTAGATAGGCGAGAGAGCGAAAAGCTACCAGAAGCACAGAGCAATAGAAAAGAGCTTCTATGCCTCTCTTCGTGTTCTCTTAGTGACAATCATCGAGTTCGAGTTGCTTTGGTAATTTACAGCCAAAGTCACGATGTCGAACGTTAACGTTCGCTTTCGTTCTACAGCTGATTTGGGAGCCACTAACAAGCATATACAATTCAGTACAAAACGGACCGCACTTACACCCTCTCCTACAAAATCCAAGCGAACGAAGCCAGTCACTCACTTTCGTTTCAAAAAGCGAGTCACTATCTTTCGACTTGTCATTCGCATAGTTTTACGTGTGTTTGTGTGGTTGTTGTTGAAAGCAATAACATAAAGTTGACGTTCGCCATTTAATTTCGGAGCGAGAGAGAAGAGTACGAGGAACCAGTATCTGCAGTTGCCGCAAAGTTGGCGTTTTTCTGCTGAAATGGAAATATATTTTAATAACAAATTTATTATAATGACATTATTTTCTGTCCATTGTGATTCTTCAATTGAATTCTCTGTAAATTGTTTTTGTTTCAAGCTTTTATTTGATTTCCAGCTATGCGACAACCAAAAGGCAAGTGACTGGTTTTGACATTTTCGTTCGCATAGATGACAGCGAAAATAGTTAGTGACTTCCGATTTTGCAAACAAAAACCACACAATAACACTTAAAGCCTGGGATAAGAACGAAAGTGAATGACTGGCTTTCGTTCGCTTAGGTTTTCTTTTGAGATCGTGACTTTGGCTGTTACTCTTTGGTTGGCATAATACGGACAGAAACAGTATTTTCGTTCGATGCAAACAGCATAAAACATAATTTAGCTGTCATTAGTATCAGTCAAACACTTTTAATTAAACTTAGTTTGCTGCATGGTCTATAAAATGTATGTCTTCTTTGGTCTCTCATTCTACATAATTTCCCTAGTACCTTTTCGATCAGCTGTACCCAAGAAACCCCCTGCCAGAAGCAAACTAAGTTCCAAATGTTTTTGATTGATACTCGGGGATGACACACGGCAATTTTACATGCGCAAGTCTTGAGTTTATAGGAGAGAGAAGGGAACGGAAGCTATTTTCCTCTCTCCTATAAACTCCAGACTTGCGCAAGTAAAATTGCTGTGTGTGATCCGCGAGATACTAATGACAGCTATATTATGTTTTATGTCAGTTGCATCGAACGAAACTACGCATTCCCTTTTATTTCTGTCCGTTTTCTGTCGAACCAAAGAGTAAAATACAACAGCAACTCAAACTCACTGAAATGACCTACTACCTCGTCGTCATCGAGAGAACGTAAAAAGTGGATTGGCGACTCTTACCTATTGCTCTATGGGTTATGGTGGATATTTTGGTGTACTTTTTGTACTTTTGTGTACAGTGTTTTTACATTTGTGTACACTTTTTGTAGCTTTGTGTTGTCACTTTGAACTTCTCTGGACACTTTTTGTAGATTTGTGTCACACAAAAACACATTATTAAAAAAACATTTATTATAACCTATTAGTCATTGTGCCTCCAACGTGTAATATTGAATGGCAAACACAATGTATTTGGACACAAATATACTATATTTGTGAAAAGCTATAAACACGTTAAATTTGCACCGAAACAACAACAAAATACAGATTTTTCATGTTGCCATGAATCTGATCAATTCGAGTTCTCATTGGGTTTCTCCACACGATTGTGTCTCCAACATGCAATATTGAATGGCAAACACAATGTGCTTGGACACAAGTATACTATATTTGTGTAAAACTATTAACACGTTAAATTTGCATCGAAACAACAAAATACAGATTTTTCAGGGTGCCTCAATTCGAGTTCTCATCGGGTTCCTCCACACGACCTTTACCGTTCTACTTCCCTCTGATGCATTCCAGAATCTTCTGTGGGCTATACCTGTTCATTGTTGAAGCTCGACCTTTATTGACTGAAAAGTTTTCGCGTTTTCCACATTCTTAAGTCCGCAGTTTGGAGACCATACTAGCCATACTATACTGGCAAACGAGCCAGCTCATAGTCCCTTTCGTTTCTCAAGATTTCGCTGTGCCCCGGAGTCCATATTATTCTTAGACTAACAGTGGCGGAAAATTTGTTTATCTCTTTTACACATTCTTTGATCACCTTAACTTATTACTGCACAGTGCATTTTGCTGGATAAATTTTGATCATAAAATGGAATAATTTGTAAGCTTTTATGGCGATGATGAAAAGGCAATGGTAACTGGGCATGTTTGACTTTGGCACATGCCAAAAATCACAAGGGAACTGTCAAAAATTCTACACTAAAAACAACAATAAACTTACCCGTTTATATTTCGTTTGCGGTAAGCGTTAACTCATTACGATATTCGCTTCTTATTACGACATCTTCTTTTCGTTACGATATTTTCTGTTTGTAGGTTTAGGGTAACCATATAACGGTTGTTGTAAACGTTATTCGGTTCTCGTAAAGGAGTTTTATATATTTGTCACAAAGAAAATGATATGTTTGATTCAACATCTATTTGTTTGTGGGAATTGTATTCCCCAAACATAGTTCATTTTTCTGAGAATTCGTTTGGGGGTAACGAAGTTTTTATTGGCATGTATTAACACTTGATTCAATTTCCTAAGACTGTCGAACCATTCCATCAACTTTCTGATATTTTCCTCAAAAATGTGTTGAATATCAAGTAATTTGTTTGTAAAGCAGAAAATCGCCTTAGTATTCGAACAACCCTCGTATTAACGCAAACATTGTGGTAATTACATTTGAGTTATTAAATACAAGTATTTATCAACGCGTTGGTTGTATACAATCAATCTCAACATACATATATGTGCATACATATGTAAGCATGTAATGTCAACATATACACATGTATTTGGTTCATAACGTCCACATCTGTCATGTAAATAAAATGCTTGGCAGTAAATGAATCACTGGCAAACGATGATGCTTCTCTTTGCGTTTACATAAAATTAGGACAGACTTGGGGTACAATTCATGGATGGGGTATAATTTCGTGGATGCCTTTCCACATGCCGAGAACTTAATCAATATCTCACATGATTTGGCATCACGCACAGCAAAGTGGGCAAGAGGCGTCAAACGAGTCAAATGTGAGTGTGTCGCTTGCTGTGTGTGGGTCTGTCGGTTTATCCCTTAAATTGCCTACGCAATCGACTCCCAGTGTCTCCCATATTAATAAATCATTGTGTGACAACATTTAGTATCCAACATTTTCAATCAAACCTAATTAATCCAGATGATGCAAACTAATTTCCAAATCTCACGCAGCTAATAAATATTAAATTTGTTTTGCTACAATTTTATAACTTTGTTAATTAAACTGTGATTTTCAAAAGTTCAATTTGATTACGTCAAATAAGGATTTGATTTACATCTCTAATACCCAATTAAAAAGTTGTATATCAAATTCTTATTCAAAATTCTTAAACTCAATTTTTTCTTTTTTGATAACAACAATGTTTGTTTTATAGCAACACTAACTAAATTCTTATAAATTATTTATATGATTTAGAAAATAAGTTACGTGACGGAATGTATCCCTCCAGAATCGCTTCAATTATTCCGCAACTCAACATGACATGAATATTCACACATGAGCCATTCAGAAACCAAATGAGCCAAATACATTTGTGCTTTTCAATACTTTCATAAGTTCTGGCACACGATTAAACGCCTCATAAGTTCTGGCACACGATTAAACGTCCCCCACTGTTAGAAATCCACTGAACACACTCGTGACATCTTGTTAACATTTTGACAAGTGACATTAAGGCCTCAACCAGTATCCGCACTTGTCACCCACGCGGAATATTTTGATTATATGAAATTCTTACAAAGCTACCAAACTTCGCGGATTCATGCATTGGAAAAAGTTTTAAATTTCTAAACGGACAATGCGGAAGAGAGAAAGAGACATATGTATGTATATACTTCGACGTTTTTTCCCGCAAATGACACAAGTGCGAATTTCGGTTGAAGCTTAATGTTACATTTGCATGCTGACCATTTTTTAACGTCAGTTGTTTAGAATCGCGAAAAGAAAATATATTGAATCTCATATTAACGTAATCGAGCAATAATTGGCGTGCGCGAATCTTGTGTATAAGAGCGGGGATTTAATTCGCGCACCATTCATATATTTCCTCGAAAGTCACCACGCATAGTGATGGCGACACTATCGAATCATTTGTCATGAAAAGGCTTCTCAAAAGCACTCGGAATCGGTACAAAAGTGTAGGTTTCAATCAACATCACCGAAACCCACAACAGGCTTTATTAATACTACAGGACTAGTCAGCATCAATTTCAATGATTAAAAAGTCCTTTACTACATTCCGGTGTGATCGTACCAGCACAAGTGGCGCCGAACATTCGGGACGCTCAAAACAGTCCATCGCGGCAGAAATTTTCGATAAAATCCTTTCACGGATATTGGATAATCGGAGAATGAAATTGTATGGGAATCTGAGGCTGTAGGCATCTCAACTGAGCGAGAATATCTTACATGAATATTTGGGCACGAAAAAGCTATACGTACTATGGGTGCCCCAATTACTCACACTCGACCATAAGCACAACCGAGTGTACACATCCTAGGAGTGTTTGGCAGGATCAACGGAAATCCGAAGCAATTTTTGCGACGTTTCGTATCCCTGAACGAAAAATGGATACACCGCAACACACCAGAGATCAAGGAACAGTCAACGCAGTGGATGTCTCCCATTGAACCTGTACCAAAGAAGGCAAAGATAGGACTGAAGGCCAATACAAAAAAATTGTATTTCACCATGACAACTCTCCGGCGCACAGGTGTGTAGTCGCCATGAATTGGATTGAATTAAACTGAATTGAAATGAATTGAACTGATTTGCATTGAATTGAATGAAGTTGGATTGAATTGAATTGAATTGAATTGAATTGAATTGAAATGAAATGAAATGAAATGAAATGAAATGAAATGAAATGAAATGAAATGAAATGAAATGAAATGAAATGAAATGAAATGAAATGAAATGAAATGAAATGAAATGAAATGAAATGAAATGAAATGAAATGATTTTTTTATTTCTTTATTTTTGCTAATTTTGATTTACATTTCTTCTTATTGCTAGTCCCGCGAAGCCTTTTGGCTTGTCTGCAGGTTCTTCAGCTCAGCTGTATATTTACATTTAAACTAAATTAAACAAAAAATTGCAATTTCATAATTCACTATATAAGTATTTATAGTTACACTATATTACATGGTTTTCACAAGTTTGTTAAAAACTATATATTTTTATTAATTCATTTATTCAATTTTCATATATCTTTTCAATAATTCCTAATCCTTTTTATGTAATTTTATTCAATTTCGTTTAAAAAGTGATGTTTAATTAATTTTTTAATAGTCATCTTATTTGATAAATTTAAGAGGTGTGTTGGCAGTTGGTTAAGGGTTGATGGCAGTGTTACTGCTAAAGATCTCTTCCCATAGTCATTTCGGAAGCTCGGTACTGTGTATCTTCCTTGTTCTCGGCTTCTAGTATTTTGGTCGTAATTGAATTTTGGTTTGAATTGAATTGAATTGAATTGAATTGAATTGAATTGAATTGAATTGAATTGAATTGAATTGAATTGAATTGAATTGAATTGAATTGAATTGAATTGAATTGAATTGAATTGAATTGAAATGAATTGAATTGAATTGAATTGAATTGAATTGAATTGAATTGAATTGAATTGAATTGAATTGAATTGAATTGAATTGAATTGAATTGAATTGAATTGAATTGAATTGAATTGAATTGAATTGAATTGAATTGAATTGAATTGAATTGAATTGAATTGAATTGAATTGAATTGAATTGAATTGAATTGAATTGAATTGAATTGAATTGAATTGAATTGAATTGAATTGAATTGAATTGAATTGAATTGAATTGAATTGAATTGAATTGAATTGAATTGAATTATTGAATTGAATTGAATTGAATTGAATTGAATTGAACTGAATTGAATTGAATTGAATTGAATTGAATTGAATTGAATTGAATTGAATTAAATTGAATTGAATTGAATTGAATTGAATTGAATTGAATTTAATTGAAATGAATTGAATTGAATTGAATTGAATTGAATTGAATTGAATTGAATTGAATTGAATTGAATTGAATTGAATTGAATTGAATTGAATTGAATTGAATTGAATTGAATTGAATTGAATTGAATTGAATTGAATTGAATTGAATTGAATTGAATTGAATTGAATTGAATTGAATTGAATTGAATTGAATTGAATTGAATTGAATTGAATTGAATTGAATTGAATTGAATTGAATTGAATTGAATTGAATTGAATTGAATTGAATTGAATTGAATTGAATTGAATTGAATTGAATTGAATTGAATTGAATTGAATTGAATTGAATTGAATTGAATTGAATTGAATTGAATTGAATTGAATTGAATTGAATTGAATTGAATTGAATTGAATTGAATTGAATTGAATTGAATTGAATTGAATTGAATTGAATTGAATTGAATTGAATTGAATTGAATTGAATTGAATTGAATTGAATTGAATTGAATTGAATTGAATTGAATTGAATTGAATTGAATTGAATTGAATTGAATTGAATTGAATTGAATTGACTCGAATTGAATTGAATTGAATTGAACTGAATTGAATTGAATTGAATTGAATTGAATTGAATTGAATTGAATTGAATTGAATGAATTGAATTGAATTGAATTGAATTGAATTGATTGAATTGAATTGAATTGAATTGAATTGAATTGAATTGAATTGAATTGAATTGAATTGAATTGAATTGAATTGAATTGAATTGAATTGAATTGAATTGAATTGAATTGAATTGATTGAATTGAATTGAATTGAATTGAATTGAATTGAATTGAATTGAATTGAATTGAATTGAATTGAATTGAATGAATTGAATTGAATTGAATTGAATTGAATTGAATTGAATTGAATTGAATTGAATTGAATTGAATTGAATTGAATTGAATTGAATTGAATTGAATTGAATTGAATTGAATTGAATTGAATTGAATTGAATTGAATTGAATTGAATTGAATTGAATTGATTGAATTGAATTGAATTGAATTGAATTGAATTGAATTGAATTGAATTGAATTGAATTGAATTGAATTGAATTGAATTGAATTGATTGAATTGAATTGAATTGATGATTGAATTGAATGATTGAATTGAATTGAATTGAATTGAATTGAATTGAATTGAATTGAATTGAATTGAATTGAATTGAATTGAATTGAATTGAATTGAATTGAATTGAATTGAATTGAATGATTGAATTGAATTGAATTGAATTGAATTGAATTGAATTGAATTGAATTGAATTGAATTGAATTGAATTGAATTGAATTGAATTGAATTGAATTGAATTGAATTGAATTGAATTGAATTGAATTGAATTGAATTGAATTGAATTGAATTGAATTGAATTGAATTGAATTGAATTGAATTGAATTGAATTGAATTGAATTGAATTGAATTGAATTGAATTGAATTGAATTGAATTGAATTGAATTGAATTGAATTGAATTGAATTGAATTGAATTGAATTGAATTGAATTGAATTGAATTGAATTGAATTGAATTGAATTGAATTGAATTGAATTGAATTGAATTGAATTGAATTGAATTGAATTGAATTGAATTGAATTGAATTGAATTGAATTGAATTGAATTGAATTGAATTGAATTGAATTGAATTGAATTGAATTGAATTGAATTGAATTGAATGGAATTAAATTGAATTGAATTGAATTGAATTGAATTGAATTGAATTGAATTGAATTGAATTGAATTGAATTGAATTGAATTGAATTGAATTGAATTGAATTGAATTGAATTGAATTGAATTGAATTGAATTGATTTGAATTGAATTGAATTGAATTGAATTGAATCGAATCGAATTGAATTGAATTGAATTGAATTGAATTGAATTGAATTGAATTGAATTGAATTGAATTGAATTGAATTGAATTGAATTGAATTGAATTGAATTGAATTGAATTGAATTGAATTGAATTGAATTGAATTGAATTGAATTGAATTGAATTGAATTGAATTGAATTGAATTGAATTGAATTGAATTGAATTGAATTGAATTGAATTGAATTGAATTGAATTGAATTGAATTGAATTGAATTGAATTGAATTGAATTGAATTGAATTGAATTGAAATGAATTGAAATGAATTGAATTGAATTGAATTGAATTGAATTGAATTGAATTGAATTGAATTGAATTGAATTGAATTGAATTGAATTGAATTGAATTGAATTGAATTGAATTGAATTGAATTGAATTGAATTGAATTGAATTGAATTGAATTGAATTGAATTGAATTTAATTTAATTGAATTAAATTAAATTGAATTGAATTGAATTGAATTGTATTGAATTGAAATGAAATGAAATGAAATGAAATGAAATGAAATGAAATGAAATGAAATGAAATGAAATGAAATGAAATGAAATGAAATGAAATGAAATGAAATGAAATGAAATGAAATGAAATGAAATGAAATGAAATGAAATGAAATGAAATGAAATGAAATGAAATGAAATGAAATGAAATGAATTGAATTGAATTTTTTATCTTTATGGAACAAAAAATATTTTGTATTGAATTGAACTGAATTGTACTGAAGTGTATTGAATTGAATTGAAAAGAATTGGAACTGAATTGAATTGAGTTGAATTTTACTGAATTGTATTGAATTGAATTGAAAAGAATTGGAACTGAGTTGAATTGTACTGAACTGATTTGATTGAAGATGAGTTGATTACAGGTTGAATTTAATTGAATTGAAACGGATTTTAGGTTGTTCGCAGAATAAGTGTTTTTTAAAGCGACAAACGGTTAATGATGTTGAAACCGGTTAACACATACTTATAATTAAAAGCGATCTCCCTCTTTCATTGTTCTACGTTTAAATAAAACGAACAAGTTTAAAGAGGTCTGGCTTACGTGATGATACAGTGGGGAGGCGCCTATTTATGCGCAGAAGTTTAAACTTCAGAGGAAATAATTAGGGTAAACGTGTCAACTGTTGCCGTTACCATTGATTATACGTAGTAAAATGCTTATTTTTACGATAAACGACCCCCAAACATGTTTTTCTTTGCCAGTTGGTATATTTTTCTAAATCGGGGTTATATGTGCGATTCTAATCATGAACTAAATACATTTTATACGAATATTTGGAATACAATTTTAATTATTGTCGCCAAAATAGCAACCCAAATTGGTGTAAATCGTTGAAAGGGGATTACAATTTAATTCGTTTAATAGACAGCGGAAGTTCCCCAAATACATGTATACTCAATTTCTAATTCAAGTACTCGTATACTTGAATGAATAATAAGTGACAGTTTTGTTTTCAATTTCTTAACCCTGAGGTATTAATTGACTGACTTGTGTACTATAAATAATTTAAGAGCAACGTATTTATTTGTTTATATTTGTTTTATTTTCTTTTGTATTTGTATACAAATTTAGTCCAAATGTCAATAATCTCTCGCCTTATCAGTTCCTTATTTTTTGCCCAAAAACAAAAATAAATAAATAAAAAATAAAATGTGTCTGCATACACATGTATATTCCGTCTCATCTCAGCACTCTATAGATCGGTCGTTAATCAATTAAATGCGATTAATTGTGTATTAATTAAATACAGAAATGTGTTTTTATTGTGTTAATTGTTTATTAGCCCCCCCTGCCTCCCTGGAGCAGTAACGGCAGGGGCAACTTGAAATGCCCCCTCTTGTATATATAAAACTATCAAGTGCATTGAATTGTTGGCCAGAGGTTAAAGATTTCATTTAAAAAATTAAACTGACTAGTCAATACCAGTTTCAGGAAACTATTTCTATATGTATGAGCGAGATTCAATGTAGGGAATTGCAATGGACTCTAGAAATGAAATAGATTCAAGCTATAAATTCAATTATCTTTGTAATAAAATGGTGATTTAGACTTTAAACATTTAAATTTGTTATGATTTTTAAGCGAACTTGACGAACCACGTGTTATTATGTTATGATTTGGATACTACTTAAAGCTTTTGTTGCGGATGGTAGTAATCAAGTCCAGATGTGGAAGAAATCGTACGTCGTATGTCAATATTTTAATTAAAATACAATTCTTTCAATTTCATTTATACTGTACAATATTTCGTGCTGAAATTTCCACCCATATAAAATAAATTTTTGAATATGTTTACACATAACTATAATCTCTTTACAAACTACTATATACATGTTTGGAATATGGTACCCATTACTTTATTATTATTAAAATTATGCAACCGTTTTCTTGGAAATATTGTCATGCTGTAACATGTTTGATTGTGTTCCGCTCAAAAGTAATATATTTGCAATTTTAGTTTTCCTACTTATATAACTATAATTCGTGTCTCTAATTAACCATATGTTTGTGTATTAACAACCCCCTACGTCAACCCTGTTGTACCTTTCGAATTTATGTAAATTTATGTAATGTATATATTTATAGTCATTCACTAATCTACAAGTACGTACGCGGGCGGTTTGATAGTTCAGTGACTTTTTGAACTTCCCTCGTAGTTAATGCTACTGTTAAATACCATCTGCTAATAGAATACTGCACAATTTATGCAACATGCGTCATTTATTTTGTGTTTGACACCATTTAAATTAGACAACGTCTGAAATTCGACAAATTTAAAAAAAAGTAAATTTCGTCGATATTGAAGAAAAGTGAATTTCGACGAAATTGATAAAAGTGAATTTCAACGAAAGTGAAAAAACGTAAATTTCGACGAAATTGAAAAAAAGTGAATTCGTGTGTTCATCAAAAATAACTTTTTTGCGTACAACCCAACCACCACCGAAATTAAGGGAAGGCTTGATAAATTCAACTGGGACTCTGCACCATCAATTTCAAAGGTTCCCAAGTGGTTTACTGAATTCCGTTGTGGACGGAAAAGTTCAGGTCGGTCAAAAGAGGTCGTCACACCAGAAATCGTCGATAAAATGCAAGGAATTATTTTGGACGATCGGAAAACGAAATTCCATGAGATGGCTAAGGCTGTAGACATCTCAACTCATGATCCTGAAGCACAGTTGCTCACTCTATGAAAACTGCTGCAGATGAGAACTTCATGCACACTGAAAAATAATGGTGGCAGTACCATATTGCATCAACCATGTACATATATGTTTGCAAGCATTGCCTTCATGAATTGAAGATCTGGTAGTTGGTAGTTTATTTGTTGTCTGTCACGTTTTTGTTTTCAAAAGTTTTCAACAAACAAAGCTACAGTTGGGTCACAAAAACATATATTATAACCAATTTATCATTGTGTCTCCTACATTGCAAACACAATTAGGGTGTTCACAAGAGTGTCCTAATTGTTGTATGTGTCGTATGTGCTAAAGTTCTACAACAGTTGTACAACTGTAGTAGATTTTTTCCATACAAAAGTGTTGTACGATAGTACAACTTTTGCAAATATGTTTTTGCGGTGTACTAAGCGATCAGCTGATGCCATTTGTTTACCATTTGTAGCAAGGCGTAGTGAAGAAGGTGGTTGCACCAACACATCTGATCGAGTTTGTTTATATTCGCCTCGCAATTACAGTAATCAACAACTGAAAACCAGTCTACCAGTGGGGTAGAAGATATAATTTTAAGCTGAAAATGTAAGACACAACAGTTTGGTTAAAATTCTATATAAGGAGTTATTGGCCTCCGAAGTTCGGATATGCGGGGGGCTACTATGTATTAAAACCCGTCCAAAGGAATTTGTCTTGCAGCGTTTTTGGACAACATAAGAAAAAATAAACAAAACAAATTAAATGAAAATTTTCAATAACTCGCTTTGTTATCGAAATATCGGCCGTTTAAATTTTGAAAAATTATCGAAAATAGTTTTTACATTTTCCCAAAATCCAAAAAATCCAGAACTGCAAATTACGGACGACTCGAAGTACAAAATAATCGTCCGACAAAACCCCCTTTATCCGCATTTTGGAGGCCCATATCTTCTAAAATAGGGATTTCCTCCAACTTTTGTATTTAAGATTTTGTGCTGACAATCGTGTGTTCTACCCCTTCCCCATCACATTTTTGATACGACAACATTTATTATACATACATGCATTTATTATTACTATTAAATGCAATTATGTGTGCAATTTTGAAAAGAAAATAATAAAAAGAATCATGAATTAAAATAATTTATGTTTTTTCTATAAAATTTGTTTTTATTTTTTATATTACAAATAACCGTTGCCACAGGTGTTTTAAAAATTGCACTTTTCGAAACAACTGAAAACCCGGTTTCTGGGATAAGCAGGTTCCTGAATACTCTTCTCACAATCAGCTGATTTTGACATTAACATTAATTAACATCTAGTGCAAAGTGTATTTATATCAAGTGGAAGCATTAGCACAGCTGATTTCAATATTTTCATGACGTTGTACCCAGCAACTGTCAAATTCAACCTTAGTACACCTTGTGAATTCCCTAAATGTTTTTGGACATACGTATACTATATTTGTGACAAGCTACAATCACGTTATATTTGCTTCCCAACAAAAAAAGGACAGATCTTCCGGCGTGTGGTTATGAAAACCTGGTTAAAGACAAACCATGGTACGAGGAAGAGTGTCGCATGGCTAGTGATGAAAAGAACGCTGCAAGTATGGCAACGCCTCAGTTAGTTGCAACGTGCATCGCGACAGAGCGCTATTAGTAGAAGAGGAGAGAGAACCCTGTTTGTTTAACAAGATAACACGGTTGTGGAGAAAGCGCGAGAGTGTGCACATAGAATCTTACAGAAAGAAGAATGAGACCCGTAAATTCTACCATAAAGTACAAAGACAAACCAATGGAAATGGATAAAATAAAATTAAAATGGTTTCCCATTACATCCCATGAAGGAATTGTAGAGAGCTTCTCACAACCCTTGGTGAGAGCTTCATACAGATTATCTCGTTTTTTATACCCACTGATTACACCGATTCCGAACGGAATTTTGAGAAGCTTTCTATGGTTAAATAATCGATACTGTCGCCATCACTATGCGAGGTGACCGCCGCCGAAAAAAATTGCAAGGTGGTCAGAGCAGGAATCGAACTCAGGATTGTCATGTTCAATAGACTCACACACTAACCATTGAACCACCGACGATGTGGAGATAATATGGAGAGATTTCTTTCCAATACAGAAAAAATTATTTTTCAATTCAATTAAAAAATGCGAAAATTCAAACAAAATATTAATTGAAAATCCTGTGATAAAAAAAATCACACATTTGTAGGTTGTTTATTGGAAAAATATTATTTTTCAATCGATGCAAAATTTCACCCATCTACGAAAATATTTGTACGTTATTTATCAAAAATATTTTCGTTTTTAGTCGATGAAGAATTTGACATATTAAAAAGCTAAATTGTATCTCAATTTTCGGTTTGTCTTCGATCCGAGGTATATTTAGAAATTGTGTCTATTTAAAAAAAAAAAAAAAAAGAAACAGCCGCGGTAGGATTCGAACTCACATTCACTGGAAGATCGTTTCGATGTTTGTGACACAGCGCCGTTTCGGGCAGCGTCTAGCCCGTTACGCCACCCAATTTTTTTGTTAAAGTAAACCTCATCTTTTTGCTCAGCCAGATGGCAGGTAACTTATGTTTCTTTCTGTTGAAAGATAGCCATACCTCTTACTTTTCCAAAATGACCTAAACGAAGCCCAGAGGTCTTACCGTTCCAAAGTTATAACCATTTTACTGAAATTCAAAAAGGTTTGTTTTTGTTTTTGGAAGCGAAATAACAGCACACATTTATTTGTTTTTGTAAATTAACACGTTTAAGATTTTATTTTATTGAAATTTTTGGCTGAAGAATCAAACACATAAGGAACAAAAAACATTTGATGTTAAACGAAGTTTTCAATGTGGTTCCCATTGTCTACCAAACATCTTTCAACAGAAAAAAAAACATAAGTTACCTGCCATCTGGCTGAGCAAATTGAGGTTATGTGAATTTTTTTTTCCGAAAGATCTGAATTCTGAAAGGCCTTTTAAAGACCTTTCCAACAAGCCCAAAAACAAAAAAAATCCGACCACTGGCTCAGAGGTTAGCAACTTTACCCTACTACCCTCCGACCACCAAAGCGAAAATTGTGAACCCGCTGACATTTCGTACCCTTGCATTTTCGGACATGGTCCTAGTGGACTTTTCTTCATGAAATGAGCCAAGGAATACGCTGGAGAAATTTGTCTGGAACTTCCTGAATCACCCTGTATAGTCGCTGCAATGAATATTTTGTTGGTTGCGATGAATTTATATGCTAGCTGACTTTTAATGAAATGTTTTTTTTCAGTGTCCCTTAAAAATCGACAAAGTTTTCAAAACTCTTTACATTTTCATTCGATTCAACCATTTATATTACAGTGTCCGTTTGCAATATTTTTCTGTAGAAACAATAAACTTGGCTGTGTAAGTGTTTGTAATCCAACATATGAGAATTTTTGTTTGAAACCCAATTCCCATACTCCAATTTTGTGTGAAATAACTGACAGCCATATGAGAATGTGAGAGTCTAATGGAAATATTTTAATTATAAAGAAATGAAATGATTATGTACATTTCATCTCCAATTCTCATAACAAGATTGGTCTGTATCACGTAGCGCAGCAAACACACCAATATTCGTAAAATGAGGGGAAAATGTGTTAAATACTACGTTAATTAAATACGGATATAATGGATGGATGAATGCGGTAGGGTGCGTGGCTTTTGTACATTAAACACTAGTTGGATGCCACCTCAATAATTTCGAAGTGATGCAAAACTCTATATGAACTCATATGATCTCGCATAAGTTGATTTCAACAACGATATGGTGCAGTGTTTAATGTTGTCCCAATGACTGTTGATTCATTTTGAACTGACCATTTGATCAAATATTATCTTTTAATACTGTCATCCAGTTTAAATATTGAATGAGTATTTCCCAAAATACCAGCATGTAGTATGTACATCAGTATGGAGTGTGTCAGCCAGTGTGGTAGAGTCACTACCCATTTTTTTCTTTGTATCCACCAACGAACCTTAAACAAAAGGTTCAATCAACTTTTCGTTACAACAAAAAAGATACCACAATATACCAACATACAGATAAACCTCTTGTAACAGTAAAACCTCAGTGTTGTTAAGGAAAAGCAGCTAATTTTAATACAAATGTAGTACGAACTAAGAGCTTAATTTTTTTTACAGTGCAAAAACATTAGCACACAAATCTTAAAAATTGTATTAAAATTCTAAAATTTCGGACACTAGTTTCGTTGAAGAAAAGTTTACGAGATTTGGCTTAAGTTAAGATATTAGTTTAGTTTTTAGCATCGTGCTGTTAGCAGGTAACTATGAAGCAGGAGACGATCGCACTATTTAAAAATAGTAATGCTAGTTGATGATCTACCAAAATTTCAACTAGTTCCAGTGCCGCTAGTGTGTGAACTAGTCAAAATAAGACTAGTTGCAATGAAACTAGTCAATACACTACTCGCTGAAAATCCGTCGTTTTTTTTTTGTTGTTTCGATACAAATATAACGTGTTTGTAAAGACATTGTGGTTGCTATCCAATAGGGCATGTTGGAGACACAATGAGTCTTATTTTCTCTATAGAATATTTCAATATAAATGCACCATTTCGACAATGTTATTACATAAAACAATACAAAAATCATAAATGTTTCAAAAGGCATCAGTGTTTCACATCACAATTATGAATGGACCAAGTTATGACAAAAAGAGAGCAATACGTTTTAAATCATTCGCCAGATGTCACCAGTGCTTTTGAGTCATACAATTCGTTCCATGAGTTGTCTATACTAATCAATACTCTTTGGCGACCATGACCTGCTTGTTTGTTCGCTGCCGCCACATCAATACCATCATACTTATTTTCAGGCAGAGACTATTGTTGTACAACCACCACGTATGTGATGCTAACGCTGTGTGTTGTTTGCATGTGTTCACTTTGATAGAATGCGCTACCCGTGCCTATAGATGATACTTTCTTATCCGGTCTCGGTCAACCCCGAGGGGTCAGGGACCTTACAAAACGAAGATAACATATTCCGCCAACCAGTTCGATCTTTTGCCTTCTCTCTACAGTTGGCAATATCAAGTGTACGCAGGGATTCGTCAACCTTATTCCTCCAGCGGAGTGTTAGTCTTCCTATTTCTGGTCTGCCTTCGAGTTCGGTTTCGAAACACCTTCGTGTTGGTTCGTCTTCATCCGTTCTACAGACATGGCAATCGCGTTATCTTGATCCGCTTAACTATGTCAATGTCGGAATAAAGCTCATACAGCTATGGTTCATGCTAAGCTCATGGTTAAGTAAATGGTTCATGCGTCGCCGTTGTGCACTATAGAGCCATACATTTTTCGGAGTATTTTTCTCTCGAAGACTCCTATAGATGTTTCGTCTGCTTGCGATAAGACCCAGGATTCTGCGCCATAAGGCAAGACATGCTATATGAGAGTCTGGTATAGGTGGACTTTTGTTACTTGAAAGAGGGCTTTATCTCTAAAGTGCTTGCTTAGTCCAAAATAACATCTATTCGCAATCACAATTCTCCGCTTGATGTCAAGGCTGTCGTTGTTTTTGTTTACTGCAGATCCGAGGTATATACAATTATAACGGTTATCAACGTTCACGGTTTGGTCTAATCGCGTGGACGACCTGCTCGTTGAAACCATTAATTTTGTCTTGTCCTCATTTACCGTCAGACCCACTTTTCCTGACTCCTTCTCAGTTCTCGAAAACACCGCAGTAACTTCTCTAACTGTGCGTTCGATGATATCTATATCATCAGCATACGCGAGCAGCATGTGACTTTTGCTGCTGATTGTGTTATTCATGTTGACAGCAGATTTTCTCACAATGATCTCCATTAAGATGTTAAAGAGATCGCACGATAGGGTGTCACCTTGTCTGAGGCCTCGCTTAGTTTCGAAAGGTTGGGTAAGATCCTTACCAACATTCACTGCGGATTTGGTGTTCGTCAGGGTCATCCTGCAAAGGCGTAGGAGTTTTGCAGGAATACCAAGCTCAGACATTGCTTCGTAGAGTTTCTCCCGTATCGGACTATCGAAGGCCGCTTTATAATCGATAAATAGATGATAGGTGTCGATTTGTTTTTCGTTTGTCTTCTCCAGGATTTGGCGTAGCGTGAAAATCTGGTCGGCTCTTGATTTTACAGCCCAAAAGCCACACTGGTATGGTCCAATCAGGTCAGCGATAATCGGTTTTAGTCTTTCGCGCAGTATGCTTGATAGAACCTTATATGCTATGGATAAAAGGCTTATTCCGCGGTAGATTCGGTCAACTTTTTTAAACCTTGATGTTAACACATCAAAAAGTTTTGCAAATTGGTTTCTCATGATCAGATCTCAGCCTAACAACCGCTGATGAAAATCTGTGGCAAGATCTGAAATAGCTGTAGGCTTTGCCAGGAATCATGAGTAAGCATTTTGCAAAACTTCTTTTTTAAAATAACTATATCTTTATAAATAGAGATCTAGAATTGGTGAATAATAAAATAAAAAAGTTAAAATTTAATTTTTTGTGTTATTTATTATAATTTCAATATCTATCGGCCTCAAAACACACGCTTTACTTTTACGACCAGTTTCAATGGAGAGTTGCTTAAAATCGCATAGTTTCCTAGACAAACTGACCGAAAAAATTAAATTAGCAGGATAAATAAAATATCCCTTTTATTCATTTTAACAAAATCAATGACAGAAAGAAGAAGACAGCTGCTAGAAGGGGCTACATTTATACATTCTTTTGTCACCACAAACAAGGTAAAAACAAAGAGCAATAACATATAAAGAGTGTGCATGAGTGTTTCAATTTCACCAAATTCTGGTAAAAAGTCACTGAGCTAATGACAATTTTGATACAGTTTGTATTTGTGCCAAAATTTTGAAGTAATACAAATAGAAATAAAAGAATATTGATGTGTTCGTGCATATAAAAACTAGATTATAGCTTGCAACGCTGTTTTAAAAGACATAAATGCCAATAAAATCCAATTTAAGGTTGGTTTTTTTAATTCACCTGTCACTTATTCTCCGGCATATTCTATCCTGTATGAAACTTGCAGTTAGGAGGTCGAACAGCTGTTTCAGCGAAGCCCCCTGGATGAAACTATCAAGGGATGAGAATTTTATTTATATTTTTCAAAAATAAAACTTTCCCCACGTTTGTTTGTGCAACATCCTCTCAACGCATTTCACGAGGGCCACCTGTTAACGTGTTTATTTTATGTTTTATTTTTTGTCTGTTAAGTGCAGTAATAACAATGAATGTGTAATGAAGACCGTAGCAAAACAAAGGAAGAAAAAAATAGACAACAGTGAGTGCACAACTGAAAAAACTGACTCGCATATTGCATGAATAAGTGAAAATGTACTAGAGGTCTAAAGACTGTCTGTCTGTCTGGCTGCCTGCCTGTATGCCTTGGTGTAGCTTCGAATGCAACAATGCCATAGAAATGAGAAAACGATTCGTAATGTAGTAACCCAAATTTCGTGTAAATAAGGAAGTGTTTTCCTTAACGCTGTACATATTTTCTTAACTCTTTGAAAGAAAAAAAGCCAACAACTGAAACAACGAAATGCGGGCGAATAAAAAACCTTTCCACCAATTGCCTCTTGTGTCGTTAAACAATCATTATTTGTTGTTATAGTTTGTTGTTTTTTTTTTGTTATTGTTTATTTAATAAACTATTACAATTTTGTTGGCTTTGTTGTTGTGTGCAAGGGAAATGTGTTGCATGGTTGGGAAGCAGTCGGTTGGGTGCGCGCTGCACTGCGCTGTCCCGATATGCCCACCCTTTTTCTATCGACACCGTGGCTGGTGCAAATGTGGCAAAAAAAAAGATACATACTAACGGCACAGATTTGGTTGCCAAAAAATACTTTTAGTTGTAGTTTCACAAATCGCCTCAAAGTAACATAAATACTTACAGATCCACATGAATTCATGTACCCAGTCGAACCAACATATCGAATATGTTGTGGCCAAAGACCACAGGCCAGATAAACACAGAGAAGATGTGAAAAATGTTTATTTTTGTTTTGATTATGTTGCATGCAACGCATGCGTCAACCAACTTCTAATATTTGAACACAGCTGCTACTCTCGCTCTCTCTCTCTCTCTCAGCAGAGTTTCATCAGTTGCTATTACTTTTAAGGGCTATTTCTGTGGGGTTAGGAAGTGTGTGTCTCCATCGTGGCAGGAGGTAAATACTGTTCGCATTGTGAGTTGGTTAATATTTAATTAAAATGTCTCCGGGGAGTTAGATTCGCTCATTGTCCCAAATAGATACGTGATTTCAACTGTATAAACCGAATACGAATGTGAATAAGAATGTTTGTTTGTATGTACATATGTGTACATTAGTGCGGTTAAATTTGAAATTACTTTTGAATACTCTATATAACGGGTAAGACATTGTTCAATATTTAAACGTACATTCTGGCATAAAGGCCACTGCAATATCATACACATGTTAGGCAAATGGGATAGTTCTGTACCAGATTACTGTCGCTTGTGCGAGGACGAGGAGCCCGAGACGAAGGAACATCTTCTTTGTAGTTGTCCCGCTCTGGCGCGTAGGAGGCTGAACAACCAACCAGGGACAAGAATTTATAGGGGACCTAGACTATCTCTCCTCTTCCTATTGAGTTTCATTTGGTACCTGCCATGCGTGACGGGGCCAATATGAATGACCGAGGTTCAGTGCTTTGGGGGCTTCTCCCACGATCATCTCTTCTTTCAACTCTTTTTTTATCCTTCCATACCCACTTATTTATATTTTTTTTCTTTCCTTTACTCTCTTATTTTTCATCAGACAATCACAATGGATCAATAAATCTCCGAGTATCATACACATGACAGGCAAATGGGATAGTTCTGTACCCGATTACTGTCGCTTGTGCGAGAACGAGGAGGAGCCCGAAACGAAGAAACATCTCCTTTGTAGTTGTCCCGCTCTGGCGCGTAGGAGACTGAGCTACCTAGGGCAAGAATTTATAGGGGACCTAGAGTATCTCTCCTCTTTCTACTGAGTTTCATGCTGTACCTCCCATGTGCTTGATGTGGTCAATATGAATGGCCGAGGTTCACTGCTTTGAGAGCTTCATCCCACGATCATCTCTTCTTTCCACTCTTTTTGTATCCTTCCATACCCACTTATATATACATTTTTTCTTCTTTCCTTTACTCTCTTAGTTTACGTCAAACAATCGCAATGGATCAATAGATCTCCGAGTGTAGTGTGAGCTGACCTCACGTGTTCCAAACCTATCCTAACTATAAGCTAATTATCCGGTCAATATGTGTATGGGAGGTACAAAAATGGGAGTAGAAAAATTGTCCATTTGTGCTTGACAAAATATTGCACAGTACCAAATTTCATTAAGATCATTTTTTGCCGATAAAATGGAAAGCCGCCCATGTTATATGTGGGAGTTACCATAGAGGGATTGGCAAAATTACCCATTCTCCATAGCAGGTTGTTGATGTGTGATTAAATATTGTCTTATAACAAATATCATAACAGTAGCTTTTGACAAAACCTACCCCAGCACCAAATTTCATTAAGATCGGTTCAGGTTTACGGGAGATATCGTGTCGATCAACTGGAAACACACCCAAGTTTTGTATGGAAGGTACAAAAATGGGCGTAGTGAAGTTGTGAATTTTTAAGTACAAAGAAGTTTTTACAAAACCTTTTAAAGCACAAAATTTCATTAAAATCGGCTTTGGTTTACGGGAGATATCGTGTCGATCAACCGGACAGCCGCCCAAGTTTTGTATGGGAGGTAGCAGAATGAGAACCGCAAAATCAAACATTTGATTAAATATTAACAAATTTCATAAAGATTTGTAGTTAAACAGTAGTGTTGATAATCCATTCCCCAGCACCAAATTTCATTAAGATCGGTGTATGTTTGACGAAAACCACCCAAGTTTTGTATGGGAAGTACCAGAAGGGCAGTGGCAAAATCACTCATTTTCCATAGCACACTACTTATAGAGGTTGATTAAATACTGTATACTACCAAATTTCCTAAAAGATTGGTTACGTTGTACGGAAGTTATCCTGTCGACCAACTAGCTGACCAGCACAAGTTTTTGACGGGAGGTACCAAAATGGATGAGGCAAAATCACCTCTGTTTTATTGGGTGACTTGCGAACATAACACATAATTTAATTGAGATCAGAAGTGTTTCACGAGATATATCGTATCGACAAACCGAAAGGCTTCCCAGCTTTTGTATGGGAGGTACCAGAATAGGGGTGGAGGCAATCTCGCCAATTTTTGCCATATATGTAAACCATTCAGATTATTAACCAAGTTGAAGCTGATAACATATACCTATAAAAATTTGTAGAAAAAACTTGATTTTGTACTAAATGTGTAGATTTGTATAGGAGGTACTCGACAGGTTGTGGTCACAACGCCCATTTTCAATCCCAAACTCAGTAAATAAATTTCCAACCAGTAATTGATGGATTTGTTGCCTTCTCAAAGGCGGTGCTCGTGAGAATTTTTTAGAAGATGATACTGCTGTACTTGCCTCACGAAGTTGGACACTGAGGTTGAGCATCGCCAAACTCTCCTTTGAAATGGGCACACGATTGCATTTATGGTCGAGCATGAGTGTTCGCGGCACCCATCGTTCGGCACCCATCGTTTCTCATGTCCATACATTCATGTAAAATGTGAAGTACCCGCTTAGTTGAGATGCCTACTGCCTCTGCCATCTCAGGCATTTTCATTCTCCGACCTGGGTCTAAAACCATAAAAAATACAGAAGATGCAGGAGCTGAAGCCGCGCGACCTACCATAACATCGTCTTTTCGGTGAATGGGCCTTAGTGAAGCTGGCAGAAGATCACCTTTTTCATCGAAAAATTGTCTTCAGCGACTAGGCTCATTTTTGTCACAATGTGTTGACGTACAGAAACAGAATTGACGAATTTGGTTTAAAGAGCAGCCAGAGGCTGTTCAAGAACTGTCAATGCACAATGAGAAATGCACTGTTTGGTGCGGCTTATGGGCCGGAAGCATCATTGGACCGTACTTTTTCAAAGACGGTTAATGGAGCAAGGTACCGTTACGGTCAATGGAGCAAGCAGAATGGAAAGAAATGGAAGAATTGGATTTGGAATGTGGTTTCAACAGGACGCAGCCACATGCCACCCTGCACGCGATACCATATACCAATTGAGAAGCAAGTTTGGTGAGTACCTAAACTCACGTTGTGGTGCTGCCATTTTGCCGCCTGGTTCGTACGATTTGACCCACTCGACTATTTTTTGTGGGGTCATGTGAAGTCTCTTATCTATAGGGACAAGCCAACCATCACTGCTGCCTGGGGTCCAAGATGTTGGATTTCGCATTCGCCGATCAAATTCTGATGCGGTACATTCCATTCAAGTAGCCAAGAAGAAGTATCTTAGTGTTTTTAATTAATATAAACTGTCATATATTAGTTTAGTTTAATATTTCATATTATGTAAAGTATTTGTATTTTATATTTTTTGTTTTAATTTATCTCGTTTCGAGCTCTGATCCGATTTGATTTTGAGATCGGTACCATTTTAGTTTCGAGATCGGATCCGATGTAAATTCGAGCTCAAGAGAATCGAAAGAGGAATTAAGGCCGCTCGAGTATCCGATCTCGAATCGTTAACGGACCCAATCTCGAAATCAAATCGGTGAAGTGGGATCCGGCTCGGATCCAATGTGCTTCTCGGGTAGCCAGAGACCTGTTCGTTTTATAGCAGAGCCCTGTTCGTCGTATAACAGAGCCCTGTTCGTTTTATAACAGACCCCTGCTAAGTCAAATGGTTTGTGTCTCTGCTATTTTAAACACGAATTTGACTACGTCTTTCTTGTGTGGGTTTAAGAGTTAGAAAATTTATATTTTTTCACCCAAACAAATCTTTTCCTAAAATTTATAGCTCTATTTACGACGCAATTCCCGAGATATATCACATTTAATTTTAAAATTTTTTTAAAACAGTAAAGAAAGATAGAAAATCTTTTCCATGTTAATTTTCGTGACCAAACCACATAAAAAAAATTGTGTTGCCTAGTGTAATCTTTCTTTTTATTACGTTATCAAATATTCCATAACGAAAAGTACGAAAAAATTATTAAAAATGTTTATGTCGCCTTGATTTTATCACGAAAAACCCGTGTACCAGAACTTATGAAAGTACTAGGTATTTAGTGAAATGCTTTTTATCACAGTTCCAATGTGCGTTGGTTTGAAGATAAGAATTCATGTGTGTCGATTCAAATTAGTTCCCACTTCTATTGTCTGATTTTTCACATTTACGATTAAAGAAGGTGTTCTGTATTTCACGTTCTTCAAAGTAAATTTTGTTGGAATAAACGCAATTCAGAAAAGCACATCCCCATGGCACGACTTGTTGTAAACTCCGTGACAAGTTCATCACCAGATGCTCAACAACTGCACCTGAAGCGTTATATCATCACTTCCAACACATATAGACTCCGCATGAAATTTACATATGCGAAGTGTAGCGAGCGAAGATCCCTAAGGGTCAACACTGAAAGTCATTGTTCTAGCAACAATAGCAGAAAGATTTTTCTCCTCCATCTCATTCATATCGCTCTCTTGCGGTCAGCGAGGTAGTTGGAAATTCCAAAGAGTTCGAGTTGTAGTTGTAAGTTACTCCAAGGTTTGGCATTAAACGAACAGAAATAAAAAAGAATGCGTATTTTTGTTCGTAAACATTACTAAGATATCATTAGTAACAATCGAACACTATTTAAACTTAGTTTATTTTTTGGTCTGCTTCTAGTTGCTTATCGCTCATTCACCCACTCTGTTCTCTATCAAATTCTCTATCTGTTCTCTCACTTTTCGATCATATGTAGCCCTTGGTTGAAATGGTGCCAACGCCTTAGATGGTAGTTTTTATCTATAGCAATACATATAACATTTTCTGAGTATAGTTTTAGGCGTCGATTAGAGCTAAGTTAGCTGTTGCAACCATAGAGTAATAGATAAGAGCTACCATAAGCTGTTTTCCGTTCACTTACGGTTACCGAGCTAGTTGGAAATTTGATGGAGTTCGTGTTGCTGTTAGAAGTTGAACCCAAAACGAACAGAAAGAAAGGAGACTGCGTATTTTTCTTCGATGCAACTGCCAACAAACAGAATTTAGCTGCCATAAGTATGAATCAAACACTGTTTAAACGTTCATTCTGTCCTCTATCAATTATCCAACTTACATTACGATCACCTTCTTGCATGGGTACCCCCTTTGCAACCTCCTGAAATTTCTTTACCGGATTTTACGTACCATGGGTGTGGGCAACCACAACATCTTGCAGAAAATTATGAGAACATAAAGCACTGGAGCTCGTAGGAACAACAATGGTGACCAGCTCATAGATTTCTGTACTCGCAATTTCGTGTGTGAGGGCGGAATGTAATTTCGGCATAAAAATATCAAGGAAAGCCAAACATTCAATAAAATTCACCATCATATATTTGTGAGCATGATGTTTGCGATTTCCCCTACTGGGCGTTAAATCTAAAAGAAGTACTGATACTGCTAGCGACCACAAACTATTAATAGCCATCTTCCGCCTCCATCCAGCGCTTTTCTATGGTAAAACGTAAGGGGATTATCCGCGAAGACACGGTCTTTGGCATAGCCCCACAAAAAAAAACGCTAACGGCGTCAAGTCGCTCGATATCGGCGAGAGACTGATTATTATAAAGTATTTTGGACCAATATATGAAGAGTTTTCCGTTTTCGGAATGAATACTATCTTCGATTCTCTCCATCTAACGGTTTAGCTTCAGCAAGTATGTTTTCCAAGGGTTATTGGCCCCTGCAATTGTTCAGACAGTAGCAAAAATGTGTGAATAAGTGATTTATAGACGAGTGTTGGGGCAACAATAGTGTAGTATAGTGTAATTCTGTATCTAACGCGACTTGTCCCTTAGTTGTTCAAAAAGCGAATTACAACCTATAAGTTGGTCAGAGCAGGGATCGAACCCACGTCAAAACCGCGCACACTACCATTGCAACACCGATGTCCTATTATATTATTAGGTCATAGATCAGGAAAATCAACAAAAAAAATAAAACCATTTTAGCCGCAAATGTACGGTCATCAAGGGGTTAATGCAGCACGTATACATTTTTAGGAACCAGGGAGTCGAAATGTGTATTCCACTTTGTAACTCCACCGGTGTTATGTCGTTCGGCCCAGTTGAAAGAAGTGGAGTCGTGCATTTTCAAAATACAGGAGTCGAAGTCGTCCACATTTGGCCAACAAATTATCTATATATCGTACTTTGACGAAATGCTGGAGTCGAAAAGGAGTCATGCCATTTCAGAGTGCTGGACTTGGGGTCATGCAATTTTGCTCAGAAAACAAGTACCTGTAAATCGAATTTTTAGAAAATACTGGAGTCGGAGTGGGGCCGTGTCACTTTAGAGTGCTAGAGTCGGAGAGGAGTCGTACATTTACAAAATGCGAGTTAGAGTTGTCCAATTAGAGCCAGAAGCAAAATACTTACTAATCGTACGTTTTCGAATTTCTGGAGTCGGAGTGGAAGTGTTGACGTGTCATTTCAGAATGATGGAGTTGGAGTTCAGAATGATGGAGTCGTCCAATTTTGACCAGGAAAAAAGTATTTATAAATCGTACTTCTACGAAATTCTTGAGTCGAAGTGGAAGGGGAGACATGTCATTTCATTGTCCTGGAGTAGGAGGGGCGTCGTGCCTTTTTAAATTGCTGGAGTTGGGGTCATCGCATTTTGTTCAGGAAAAAATACCTGTACTTTTACAAAATGCTGGAATCTGAGTCGAAGTGGAATCTTGCCATTTCAAAAATGCTGAAGTTGGACCCGAATTCGAAGTGGAGTCGTGTCATTTTATAGTACTGGTTTCGGAGGAGAGTCATGCATTTTCAAAATGTTCGAGTTAGAGTTGTCCAATTTTGGCATATACATATAAATCGTACTTTTACGAAATCGAACAGTCGGAGTGGAAATGGAGACGTGATATTTCAGAATGCTGGAGTCGATCAAGAGTCGTGTATTTTCAATATGTAAGAATTGGAGTAGTCAAATTTTGGACAGAAAAATTTACCTACAAATCGTACGTTTACGAAATGCTTGAGTGGGATTGGAAGTGGAGTCGTGTCATTCCAGAGTACTGAAGTCGAAGTGGAGTGTTACCTTTTTAAAAATGCTGAAGTTGGAGTCATGCAATTTTGTTCAGGAAGTCGGCGAGGAGTCGTGCATTTTCAAAATGTGAGAGTTAGAGTTGTTTAATTTGGGCTAGAAAAAAACACCTATAGTGGAGACGTATCATTTTAGAATGCTAGGGTCGGAGAAGAGTCGTTCAATTTCAATATGTTGGAATTTGAGTCGTCCAGTGTTGACCAGGAAAGAAGGATTTATAAATCGTACTTCCACGAACGGCTTGAGTCGGAGTGAAAGTGGAGACATGTCATTTCATAGCCAGAAAAAAAAACATAAAAATTTTACTCTTAGAAAATGATGGTCTCGGAGTCGAAGTGGAGACGTGCCACTTCAGAATGCTGGAGTCGGAGGATAGTCGTGCATTTTCAAAATGTCAGAGCAAGAGTTGTCCAATTTGTACCACAAAAAAGTACCTATAAATTGTGCTTTTACGAAATTCTAGACTCGGATTCGAAGTGGGGTCGTGTCATTTTACAGTACTGGAGTCGGAGGAGTCATGCATTTTCAAAATGCAAGTAATAGTTGTCCAATTTTGGCAGGAAAAAAGTACCTATATATCGTACTTTTACGAAATCCAAGAGTCGAAGTGGAGACGTGTAATTTCAGAATGCTGTAGTCGGACAAGAGTCATGAATTTTCAAAATGCCCTAGTTAGAGTTAAATAAATCGTAATTTTACCAAATGTAAGAGTCGGAGTGGAAGTGGAGACGTGACATTTTAGAGTACTGGAGTCGGAGGACAGACGTACATTTTCAAAATGTTGGAATTGCAGTCGTCCGATTGTGGCCAGTCGAAGTCGAGTCGTGTCATTTCAGAGTCCTGGAGTCGGTGGATAGTGTTTTTTTAAATGCCAGAGTAAGAGTTGTCCAATTTTGACTAGAAAAAAGTACCTACATATAAATTGAACTTTTACGCAATTCTGGATTCGGGGTCGAAGTAGGGTCGTGTCATTTCAGAATGCTGGAGTCGGTGGGGAGTCGTGCATTTTCAAAATGCCGGAGTTGGAGTTGTCCAATTATGGCCAGAAAAAAGTACTTATAAATTGCACTTTTACGAAATACTGGAGTCGGAGTAGCAGTGAAGTCGTGCATTTTCAAAATAATTAAGTCGCAGTGGTTTTATTTTTCTTATGAAAAAAATCTATAACTGCAACACCCATTACCTTGTTGGGAATACATAAAGGATATATGTACATACTTTATATAGTAGTTTTGGTTTATTAGAATGACCCAGCCAGATGTAATTGAGATATAACTTTCATATTTACTATACATGTTAATGATTGTACTTGTGTCCAATCGATATATAAATATGTATGTATGTACATATATTTAGAAGATATGTATATGATAAATGAAATCACTTCATTACTGTCATAATATATATCATTAAGGAATAGATTGAATGGCAGAGTCGTTATTTTTTTGTCTCAAATGGATTTTTTTAAACTAAATTTTGAATAATTTGTTTAAAAACATTCATCAGTCACACAGACCATTAAAGCCCCAACCCCAACCTCTTCTATCTCTGTCGTCTTCCGTCTTTGACACCCTTATTCGTGTAGTCATCAGTATTTAGTCAACTCTCAGCAACTCTACTCGATTCGTATTTATTTGCTCTTTTGTATGCGAAAGGAAAAAAGAGTCCAAACATGTTTTTATGTACATACATACATACGAACATGTGAAGACAACAAAGAGGAGCGCGAGTTAAGAAACTCCCCACACCCCAAACAGCTGTTAAGTGTTTATGTTTCCTTCGGTGACCCCGCGATTTGTGGCAGCAGCGCTCTCGCCGTTGATTGTATCCCAACCAAACTGCGATGATGGGATTTTTGGGAGTATCTATGTTTATCACTCCATAGCTATACATATGGATGTACATATGTATGTATGTATGTAAGTAGTGTGTATCTCTAACGTATTGCAATGTTGTTGCTGCTGATTGTGTATCATGTTTGAAGATATTTTGTGTGAGAGAATTTTGTTTTCTTTTGTCGATTCGTTTTGTGTGGCAAAAACTTAACTTAGGCGTTGATGAACTAACTGCTCGCTAAAGATACTTAGATGTGTTGTATGGAATTGTATTGATTTTTCCCAAATGGTTTTCTTGTAGTTCCTAATGTAGCCTCAGAGCTTACAACTCGGATTATAACTATACACAATGCACGCACATATGTTTGTACATATGTATTTATCTCACTGAACAGTGAGGGCAAACTAAAGTCCATATAGAATTATTAATAACAAATAATTATAATAACAAGAAACCGGTCCACACCTTTTCTGATATCTGCTATTAACTTATGATAATGTTGCTGTTGCTGCTGCTGCTGATAAAATCGACTACATTCACCACCATCAGCACGGCTGAAAGGCAATTGAGCTGGGCTGCCAGTTTGTATTTGATTTGGATTTTGCACTACTTATCTTATCGTAGCAAGAAGACTTGTGTGTGTGTGTCTCTTTCTTGATTTTCTTCTTAAGATGTCCGATTTGACTTCTGTGCTACCACCAACTATATATTATATTTTATCACTTAGAATCACTCGGAGGACTTTGTTTTACACTGACCACATTCGTTTTGACATTTCCTCCCAGTTACACTGTAACAATCACTTGAGCACTTTTTGTTTGTCAACTTTTGGAACACTAGATACTACGTCAACCACTAACAACTAAACGTTGACATCGAAAAACTTGATTCCGTTATAGATTTGGTAAATTTTCACAAAATTCTAATGATTTCTTTTGTAAATTTACATATGTATGTACATACTTTATATGTATCAGACTTTTTAGTATTTCTTTAGAACGAAAAACAGTCAATGTTTTTTTGCATATGGATTTGTATCTCAGAAATGCTGATGTTATTATTATTATTTTTAATTTCTTATTTTTCTTCTGGTTTTTTTTTCACTGTTGTGAATATTGTCAAAGCGATCTGGGCGTACAACCCACTGCGGATACGTGCGAACGGCAACTGATTCGTAAACAGAACACTCTGCGAGCTCCATCCATTAGTATGCGCCTGCCATCATTTCGGTGCGACTGTGGTGCGACAGAAATACACAGCGAAGTAGAGAAATAATACTCTTCAATACATTACAATCTGTGTTGTTTGTTTTTGGTGTGTCTGAGAGTGCTGCCTCTGGTGTCGTGTATGATGTTGGACATGTACCGACGTCAAAAAGCTAAGAGAACCGTTTGCAATTGTCACACAGTGAATAGTGGAAAGGTATCAAATCACACATAGAGCTATTAAGAAAGCGTTCCAAAACGGAAATTTTTGAATTACCGGTTTTTAGATTCACAGAATGGAAAAAACTGATAACAAAAATTATAAATTATTGTCGAAAAATTAATTAAATTCAATACAATTCGACTCAATTCATTTGAACTGAATTGAATTGAATTGCATTGAATTGAATTGAATTGAATAGAATTGAATTGAATTGAATTGAATTGAATTGAATTGAATTGAATTGAATTGAATTGAATTGAATTGAATTGAATTGAAATGAAATGAATTGAATTGAATTGAATTGAATTGAATTGAATTGAATTGAATTGAATTGAATTGAATTGAATTGAATTGAATTGAATTGAATTGAATTGAATTGAATTGAATTGAATTGAATTGAATTGAATTGAATTGAATTGAATTGAATTGAATTGAATTGAATTGAATTGAATTGAATTGAATTGAATTGAATTGAATTGAATTGAATTGAATTGAATTGAATTGAATTGAATTGAATTGAATTGAATTGAATTGAATTGAATTGAATTGAATTGAATTGAATTGAATTGAATTGAATTGAATTGAATTGAATTGAATTGAATTGAATTGAATTGAATTGAATTGAATTGAATTGAATTGAATTGAATTGAATTGAATTGAATTGAATTGAATTGAATTGAAGTAAACCGAACTGAATTGAATTAAATGGAATCGTATTGAATTGAATTGAATTGAACTGAATTGAATTGCGACATACTGCAGGACACTGCAATTAACGCAAAATAGACTCCTTAAATTATTATATAAAAACCAACAACATAAAACAAACTACTACATAGACCAAAACATAAACATCCACACAACTAACAATACCGAAACGATCAACACAGCCAACCAAAATAATAACGCACACCAAAATCGCTACCAAACATCGCACAATGATACCAATTTATACAAGTATCTCCAAATTCTGAATATTGAGGGAATTTACAAAACCTCAATAATAAACGAATTTTACAACGATCCAAACTTGCTTGAATGCATTGATAACCAGCAGAACACAAAAAGAAGGGCACAAGGACGATATAAAGTACCCAGCTTCCGAAATGATTATGGAAAGAAGTCATTAGCCGTAACTCTACCAACAACTCTTAATAATATGCCAACAAACCTATTAAGAATACATAATACGATAAGTAGAAAGAAATTAATCAAAAAGCACTTCCTAAATTAAATTAAATCTTTCAAATTAAAATTAAGAAAACAGAAATTGAATTAATTAGATTTTATATTGAAATAATTTTTATGAAATACATATGTATACAGCTGAGCTGAAATAAGCATAATAGTATGAACATTGTTTTACACAACTATTTGTTATCCTGCAGACAAGCCGAAATGGCTTCGCGGGAATATGAATTAAGATGAAATGTAAGAAAATATTTTTTGATCAATAAAGCTCAATATCTTGAAAAAAAAACACCGAATTGAAGTTAACCGAACTGAATTGAATGGAATCGTATTGAATTAAATTGAATTGAATTGAATGGAATTGAATCGAAATGAATTGAATGTAAAGAACAACTGATTTGAATTGAATTAAAGTGAATTGAATAAATATGTTAATACATAATGGCAATGGAAATTTGAACTTAAAATATGAAACGAGTTAACCGACTCTGCATCATAAATTTCAAAGTTTAAAATATGGTTCACTGAATTTCGTTGTGGTTGTACCAGTACAAGTGATGCCGAGTGAACAGCTCGCTGAAAAGTGGTCATCACGCCAAAAATTGTCGATAAAAATCCATTGAATGATACTGGACGATCGTAGAATGAATGTGCATGAAGTGTTTGAGGCTGTAGACGTATAAAGCAGGTACATCACATTTTACCTGAACATTTGGGCATAGAAAGCTAACCTCGCGATGGGTGCAGCGATTACTCACACTCGACCATAAGCGAAACCGTGTAACCGCTTCATATGACTGGCGATGATCAACCACAATTCGAAAAAGGCTTTGCTCCATTTCGTAACCGAGTATAAAAAATTGAATCGATAGAGTACACCAGGGGCCAAGGAACAGTCAAAGCAGTGGACGTTTCCATTCTGAACGTGTACCAAAATTGGCCAAGGTGGGTCATTAGGCCAACATGGTCGTGACGACAGCTTTTTGGGATACATGCTGTGTCATTCACATCGATTACCTTGAAAGGGGTAAAACCATCACCGGCGATATTATTCACAGCCTTTTGGTGAGATTCGACATTGATATGAAGCAAAAAGGACTGTAAAGCCAAAAACCGATCTTCCACCATGACAGCGCCCGGGGTATGTTGCCGCCATGGCAAAAAAGCCATAAATTGGGCTACGAATTGCCACCGCCGTATTCTCCATACTTGGCGCCCAGTAACTACTTTTAATTTCCAAACCGGAAGAAATGACGTGGCGTTAACACATTTGGGTCGAATGAAGACATCATCACTGAATCGTTAAATTCACGGAGTTGTCAGACTGACCTCGAATGTCGATGAATCAATCTATGTGAAGGAAACTTGATATATTATCGACAACTTACCCATATGCTCATCGATCGATTTTGAAGGATCAACGGCTATCTACAACAAAAGTCAACGACATACCATCCACTTTCACCTTTGAGAAAAATTTCTCCACTCATATCCCGGACAGGCAGGACCGGAAGGGACGCATGCCAGGTTATAGAAGATATTTAGGCTTCTACACTGTAGTAGGGTTTGGAGTCTGTTATAAAGGGCTGGGTCTAGACTTTGCACAAAGGCTTCCAGCCCATTATAGAGTCCTTCAGACAGAAGTCATGCTATCGGAGAAGATGCCCTTTGGGTAGAATGTAACTTCAACACTGCCTGGGGTATCAAAATCTACTGTGACAGTCAAGCTGATATAAAATCTGTGCAATCTGTAGTACTGACGTGAAGAACTGCCACACCACTATCGCGCATATCTGTATGAAATAGCTAAGCAGTTCAATGCTCACCTTATATGCATACCGGAGCATAGGAACACTCCAGGGAACCATAGACCAGATGAGCCGGCAAGATTAGGAACTACGTACCTTACATGTTCCATGTGGGTATGCCTCTTTCTGTGAATGATAGATGGTCTGGCGGCATAAATTGCAGAATCACGAGGCAAGTATGGTCAATCTGTAGTACTGATGGTCTTGAGCTTGAATAAAAAATACAAAATATAAGGACCAATGGCTTATTTTTAAACGGTTTAAAGGATTTTGAATTGTTTGAAATTTTTCAATTTTGTTCTCAAAAAATGTAAAGAGTCGCGAAATTTGTAGTCATTAAATTCTTACATTGGGATTGTATGGAATTTTAATAAATTTTATTGACAGCAGTTTTAATTTTTTAAATTAAAAAAATCAACTTCGTACGACTAAATTGTAAAAAAACCGGTAGAAACCGGATTTTTCCTTCGAAATAACCATTAATTTTTCGAAACAACTGGAGATTCATTTTTGTGAATACTCTTTGTGAATACTATGTATATGCATATTATTTATTTACTTCAATCCGATTTCTTTCAGTGTGCAATATTTCGTAGAGAATCTCTTTAATTTTCTCCCAATTATACACTAATTCTCTTAACATTTTCGTACAGTTTCTCTTCCATTCCCCCACGGAAGAATCAGCGTTCGTTTATTTAAATCACACATGTATCTTCCGTTTAAATCTATTTGTACGGAAGGATAGACCAAAATGCATCATAACACACTGCATTGGATTTTGTGGGGTTTCAGTGTTTGGTGTTGATTTTTCTGTTAATTTTTCAGTTTCACACAAAATGTTTCCTTGCTGATGTTTTTCTTTTGGTTTTTCCATTACAACAAAAATGAGTCGCAGTGAGGTCTTACATAATGAAAGATGTATTGAAGCAGGCACACACACACACGTTACTGTGTAGTGCCCAAGTTGTCATATTCTTTGGGTAACCAAATATTGATGGGAGACCCGTTAATTCGCCCATCTTGGTGGGGTTCTAGCATTTGTTGCTGGTGGTGGTGCTATTTCTGTCATATTGTCACATGTACATAGTTATTTTGTCTCTAGTCGCGCTTTGCGTGGATGCAACACATGTTATGGCTTTAGGTTTTAGTTCAGTTTTCACATTTAGAATTAAAACTGCAATGACGATGATTCATTTTGCATTGATTTCTTAAGCTGTCGTTTGTGATGTCCTTTACCTTTAGTAAATAAATTTCTTGATGGCACATTAACTATTGGAATGTGTTTGCTTACGAAAATACATTCGAGCATATTTAGGCTTCCCATACACGTGTATATGCAGTGCCGTCTTACCAACAATGAAAATAAATTGTTGCTTTCTTTGAACATGTGCAACATTTCTGGTGCAGTCTTTCCACGCAGACCTTTATGTTTTAATGGGATAATCTTTTATATACGTAAATATGAATAGAGTACAAAAAAGTGTACACAAAATTCCAAAAAAAATTATGCAAATGTACTATGTACACAAATGTACACAAAAAAACAAAACATTTACAAAAGGGTCTACACCAAAGTACACCCCCATGCGTGTACAGCCAAGTACAAAACGAGTACACAAAAAGAAAAAGTGCACACAAAAGTACAAAGGTGTACAAAAAGTAAAACGAAAGTACACGAAGTAGAAAGGTTACGTACAAAGAATTGTATACAACAGTACAAAGAAGTGTACACAAAAAACGAACTGCGAACACAAAAGTACAATCAAGTGTACATAAAAGTACGAAAAAGTGTACACAAAAGTACAAAAACCTGTACACACAAGTACACAAAATTTACTCAAAAGTGTACACAAACGTACAAGTGTACCTAAAAACACAAAAAAGTATACGCAAAAGTACAAAAAGTATACACAAAAAACAGATTGTTCAGAAGAGCACAAAAGTAGTACATAAAAGAACGAAAAGTGTACGAAAAAAATAAAAAGAGTAGATACACCAAAATATAAAAGAAATCACACAAAAGTACAAAAAGCCAACACAACCCCACACAAAATACGAACACATACATAGGTACAACAAGTGTACACAAACGAACGAACAGTGTAAGCAAAACAGTGCACACAAAAGCACAAGTTTTCATAAAAATACAAAAAAACAATGTGCATACAAAAGAACAAAACTTGTACACAAACAGAGTACAAAAAAGCCGGAAAAGTGTACGAAAAAGAACAAAAAGAGAACACCACAATATAAAAAATTTACACAAAAGTACAATTAAACAAAAATGAAAAAAGGGTACACACACTTACAAATGTGCACACATTGGTACAATCCGTGTGCACAAAACACCGAACCGTGCACGCAAAAGTACAAAAAAGTGTACACGAAAACACAAATGTACATGAAAATATAAAAAGTGTACAATCACAAAAGAGTACAAAAAAGATCGAAAAGTGTACGAAAAATAACAAAAAGATTACATCGAAATATAAAAAGATTACATAAAACTACAAAAAGTGCACACATAGGTACAAAAAATGTAAAAAAGTACATTATTGAACACAAAAGAAAAAGCCGTGTACGCAAAAGTTGAAAAAGTGTACACACATTTACAAAACAGTGTACACAACTGCAACAAATATATACAAAGGGCCCAAAACAGTGTACACAAAAGTACGGAAAGTGTACACAAACATTAAAAAATCGTACAGAAGTACACAAAAGTATAAAAAAGTACAAAGTGTATACACAAATAAAAAAGGGTAGACAAAGTACAAAACCTGTAAAAGTAAACAAAGTGCACACAAAAGTACAAAAGTGTACACAATAGTAACAAAAAATGTACACAAACGTACAAAACAGTACGCAAAAGTACAAAAATATAAAAAATTAACTAAAAATATAAAAAATTTACCACATATGCACAAAGTGTACGTAAAAGTACCAAAAGTGTAGAAAAATAAATAAATGTTTCCCATTAGATACCATGAAGGGACAGTGGAGGAGAGCTTCGCACAATCTGTGAAGTGTACGCTTTCTATTTTTAGTCTCATTGATTGCGACCTACACTTTTATCCCGGTTCCGAGGGGGTTTTGATTTGTGGTTTGTATTTTTCTAACAAACAAAATTTAATTGCAGTACTGTTCACAGCACTGTAGAGTTATTGATTTTCGGGATATACAGATGTATGTATTTTCATTATTTCTTTTCTGTTGATATCTTACGTCGAAAGTTATGCAAAATAATCGGACGACAATGTTCATGATTTAATTCCCGTTTTCACTGACATAAATGTTTAGAGTCACTGAAAAAAGGCAATGCTTTTATAATGCTCAGGGCCCCAGCCAAAATACGAGGGTTACATTCAATCTTCTGTCGAATGTATGTGATATAGATATTGTGAAGGTCAGATGGAGTGAAGAATTTCCTACAAATAAAAATAAATAAATGGTTTCCCATTACATCCCATGAAGGGACTGGGGAGAACTTCTCACAATCACTGAGCTGTGCGCTTTCCAGTTTTCACTCACTGATTGGGACCTACAGTTTTACACCGATTCCGAACGGTAATTTGAGAAGCTTTTTCATGGCTAGATACTCGATAGTGTCGCCTTCACTATGCAAGGTGACCGCCGCCGAAAGAAAATTTTTTTTTTTTTTTTGAAGGTGGTCAGAGCCGGGTTCGAACCCCGGATCTCATGTACAAGAGCCGCGCACACTAACCATTGCACCACCGACGGCCACAAGAATTTCCTACACCGCTTTAAAACCCCAAACACTTGAATACTTCTTTCGACACATTAAAAACATGTTTATTCCAGAGGATTTCACACTGTAAAGGGTTTTCAACAGAGACGCTACAAAAGTAAATCGATAGGGACAGCCATAGTGTAATAATATAAGTGGAAGCATAAGCCCAGCTGATCAGGCATTTTGTTATTGGGTTGTTTCTTTTTATCATTCTTTGTTTACGTAGTACACTCGAAGTGTCAAACTTGTCTCATCATTTGTTTTGATTCTTATTGTTCGTTATTAAACGTTTGAAAAGTGTTGCGCAAATTAAATTGAAATATAAATATAATTGTAAATTATATAATTTCTGCCTGCTACCTTTTTTTAATACATGTAATTCTATGCATGTAATTATTTACTTTGGCGTTTTTCCTTTGCCTCTTCTTCCTATATAAAATGATTTTGACATATCGAGTGTATTGTCATAACAATAGTACAACAAAATTCTGTCAAAATCGTTTCATATTACAACAATACGCCACGCGTCGACTTATATTATTAGACTATGGGGACAGCAAACGACGCCATATTTTTCCCGCTCTTTTGACATTTCTCTTCAGTAAGGTTTGCCATTTCATCATGGAAAGGTATACGAGCCAACAACGAGTCGAAATTATTAAAATTTACTACCGAAATTGGAGTTGTTGAGCGTCTAGTGGAAAAATTTGTATCCACAGGCACAGTACAAAATGTTCCCGTGCCAGTGAGACAAAGAAGTGCCCCTAGTGTCGAGAATATCGCTGCCGCTCAGGCTTCAGTTCAAGAAAGCCCAAATGTGTCTCTCACACGTCGTTCTCAAGCGTTGGGCATCTCTGTGACGTCGTTGTGGCGAATTTTGCGAAAAGATATTGGCCTGCATGCTTACAAGATCAAATTGACGCAAGAACTGAAGCCGCTTGACCACCATAAGCGTCGTATGTTCGTGAATCGGTCTGAGCAACAACTTGAAAATGATTCGGATTTTCATCGGAAAATCATCTTCAGCGATGAGGCTCATTTCAGGCTGAATGGCTTCGTCAATAAGCAAAATATGCGTTATCATCAATCCACACGTAATCCATGAGTCATTGAATCCCGAAAAAAAATACGGTTTGGTGCGGTTTATGGGCCGGCGGCGTCATTGGGCCGTAATTCTTCCGTGATGATCAAGACCGGCACATTACTGTGAATGCGAATCGCTACCGTTCAATGATAACCGAATATTTTTGGCACCAATTGGATAATATGGACTTGGAGGACATGTGGTTCCAACAGGACGGCGCCACAAACCACACAGCGAATGCCACAATCAATTTATTGGAAACCAAGTTGAACGACTTATCTCACGAAATGGTCGATTGGCCGCCTCGGTCGTGCGATTTGACGCCGTTAGATTATTTCCTGTGGGGCTACGTCAAGTCTATGGTCTATGACTCAAAAGTTGAAGGGGTGGGTAAATAAAGTGATTTGGGTTATAGATGCTTTCATGAATTTGTAATGAGCTCTGCCTTTCTCTTGGGCACATACAGAAAACAATTAAAATGTTTTAATATTCAATTGATCATAATGACAACTATTGATTTATAAGATGACAGACAGTTCCCACACTTTGAGGATGATGTTGGAGCTTCGTATTGTTCCAATTACGTTGCATGCCTGGTGTCACCCCCTTTTTGATTTCAAAAATTTTAAGATGTACACACATCACTCTTGGGGATCTGACACTCTGTTACGATATTCCCTCTTCCCCTCCCTCCCACACTTTCACTTAATGTACACCATCATAGTACATCAAAATCACAGCATGTGTTCAATAAAAGAGGAAACAAAAATGACTTCATAATGCGAGTTGTACAGGCAGACGCGGGATGTTGAGTTTCGTTTGCAGTATTCCATGGGGTAAGTAAACTCTGTGAAATAAACAAAACACCCGGCCATGTCTTGACTCATCTTCGTCTTACACACCCGACCCATAGTGGTCGTGTATGGACTATAAACAAATTGCAGACATTAGGATTATAAATAGTACAACTTGCAATAAACCTTGAAATCAGAGTCAGCAAAACAAAAAACCAATACAGAAAAATTACATTTTCATTAGAATTGTCTAGTTTTATGGTGAATATGGTACGATTTGACCACAATCACTTTTTCAACTATTTTAAGAAATGAATTCATATATCTATTTTGTTGCAAAGCTGAGTAGTTTCAACATCTTACTTTGCTTTATTGAAAACCCTTTGTTAATGTTTTGTTGACACTTTTCTGATGGTGATTTATTCACCACAAACGAAATGGCGTCATTGTGGTTCAATTATCCCATGGTAGCTGATTTACTATTGTCTATAGAAAGTGATAATTCATCTATCCTAAAGCGGTATTCGACTCTTTACTTGATAGAGACCAAAATTCGTTCATAATTTCTACCATAGACGAATACATACATACATACATATATACATTTATTCTCTCAATAAATTAAACGTCATAGGTACGGTGGAAAGTAAACATTGGATGGTGGAAAACATATGTTCAATAATATCAGATAGAGGCAATAGTAAAACACGTCCAACAAAGGAACAACAATCGAATTTCGTGTTTTTGTGGCAAACTAGTTGTGTTAAATATAATACAAATGTATACCAACGATAAAAGTCAACTAGAAAGTGCAAAATACATTTAAATTTTTCAGTTCTACACCAAACCGATATGAACAAGTTAAGTGAACATATTTTGTAACTCCACCTGGTGTAAGTTAATTTTAAATTTAATTTCTCTAATTTCCACAAACCTACAACGAAGAGTGTGAAATGAAACGTCAGATGAGAGAATAAATGTATCTATGTATGTATTCGTCTATGATTTCCACAGTTAAGAAGGCATTTTTTCTCGAATTAGGATTATTATTCAGGCTTATATGAATCGATTAAGTTTCCAAATGATCTAATCCAAAGAAAGAAATTCATTCGGGTGAATCGACTTATTCATACACTCTCCCTAGACCTAAGGCTTTCTCAGCTACTAGGGAGTAGACAGATGGCGGTTAGCACACAAATATTCAAACTTTATCGGGTTTATATTCTGATGCCTCTGTTTACTCGACTTCCTATCGGTTTGCCGTGAATACGCAATAAGCGGCCCCCGACCAGAGCAGTTGCTAGAACCTCCGCAAGATAAACTGAGAAACTAAATTTATCTGGTTCTGAAACCATAGATATAGTAATACACGCTGAAAAATCTGTCTTATTTTTGTTTGAATGCAAATATAACGTGTTTGTAGCATGTCGCAAATATAATATATTTGTGGCCAAAAACATTGTGTTTGCTATTCAATATTACATGTTTCGGACACAGTGATTAATTTTTTTTTATTTTTTTTATTATAACTGGCTTCAAAACAAAACTAATAGGTTATAATATATGTTTTTGTGACCCAAATGTGGAGTTGTTTGTTGAAAACTGCTCAAAATTAAAACGTGACACACAACAAAGAAATAAAAATGCAACAGAGCTTCAATTCATAAAAAAATCCCTGCAAACATATACATATTTTCTGCAATATGTTGCTGGGGCCGTTGTTTTTTCAGAGTGTGGTTCTACTCAGAATAACTCCCTTTAATTACGGAGTGTTGCGTTACCCGTGCTCATCGGTTCGTACGCAGGGGTTACCGCAGACTGTGATTTAACGGCAGCATTTGGTGATACTTGGATGCCTCAGCAACGATTCTGTCCTTGTCATGGTTTAAGGGCTATGACGTGATCGACCTTCCTGGCCTCCACACTCGTGGAACCAACATGAACAAAAAAGAACAGAAACAAAAACTTACTGTACGGTACGGTACGGAGACTTAAACGAAAACGACGACAACGTTAATAGACACACAGGGATCGAAACTCGTGCCCGACAACATGCCAGGTTATCCAACTTCTTCCAATATCTTTTAGTACCTGGTACTTCGATTCCTGATGATAAACACTTCTCTGCTTCATAGACGAAGCATAACGATCGGCGCCGTTCACTCAGAGTCCTTCAGAGTTTTTGCAAAGCTGATCCGTCAACGTTGAACTACTTATAAGCTGAGGCAATCTTTAAAATGGGCACGGGCTATAGCTGAAAACAGGATATTACGTCCGCTTCCACTTCCAAGGTACTGCAGACTGGTTCCCAAAAAGGCCATAGTGATCAGTGGAAACGCTGGTCCAAGGTCCTTTACTGACGTCGCTAAGGTCAGCTTGGTGCTGGCGGACTGTGACGACGCAGGGTTGTATCAGGGGCGCATACAAATAAAGCCATGAGCGCTCTGTTGAGTGCTATCGGTGAGCTCTGAGGAAAATATGTGAAATAAGGCCGGATGTGGCACTAGATGTTGTCAGAATTCGGCAACACCATTCGATGCGGATTCAATCACAAAGCGACTACAAGACTGCTATCCCGGTCTTCTAACCAAATTTGGAAAGCCGGTCGAGTAGTTTATGTAGATGGAGATCGCATGAGTGCAGTTTTCAAAGTTCAGGCTACGCTATAACTCACTATACAACGAAACCCGTGTCTGACAACAAGGGTCAAAGTGATCAGTGGAAACGCTGGTCCAAGGCCATTTATTGACATCGCTAAGGTCAGGTTGTTGCTGGCGGTCATCAACAGGGGCAATGAAGACGGCAACAGCCCTGAGGATAAATGGAGTGCCGTGGATAACGGACTCTCGTTGATATACTCTGATTTCATAAGGGAGATGCCGGGTTCATCTCCCGAATTCCTTTCTCTGAAAGGGCCAAATACTTAGGTATTTTGCTCGACAGGAAATTAAACTTCAAACCCAACATTCTGGAAAGATTCAAAGGGGCTGTAATAGCGTTGTATACCTGCAAAAGGGCAATAAGAAAACGCTGGGGTCTTAACCCGCGAATAGTTGTACATAGCTGAAGACAGGCCATTAATGCTGTATGGCAATATCGTATGTTGGTACTCAGCGAAAATTTCTTAAGGAAGAAAATCAATTACTGGGTTGTTATGTCAAAGATATTTCGCTGTCAAAGCTAAAACATTTATTTGGGCTAAAACATTTATTTGGGGGCGGAATTTTGAAATTTTTCTGAATTTAACAAAAGTAACAACATAAGCGTTAAAAATAAAATGGGACTAGGAAGAGGAAATATTCATGCAATATTTGCAAGGTAAATCAGAGACAAAGAGGATGTACAGGTAGAGAAGAATCAAAAGTGCACAATTTGGCAATCCTCGTAGAAGAGAACCAAAAACTCGACGCTATTCACTCAAACACCTTTCTCTGTCGCCGTCATAACTTGATGATTACATACTTTATGTAATTTTATTTAAATATTGTTGGAATTTCTGTAGTTAGATACAATAACATCATCAAAAAATTGATCGTGTATTGAGAGAGAGAACGGCGCTTCACCCGTTTTCTTTGTTGGCATTCCACTCCATGACTTAATTTTCATCTCTATTTAAAATTCCATACTCTTTGGCGCTATAAAGATGTTGTCATATCATAAATCATTTCAACCGCATAGGTTATCGCATAGACTAATGCATACATAGATACTTTTATTCTCTCAATAAATTAAACGTCATAGGTACGGTGGAAAGTAAACATTGGATGGTGGAAAACATGGATTCAATAATACCAGATAGAGGCAATAGTAAACAACATTCAACAAAGGACCAACAACCGAGTTTCGTATTTTAGTGGCAAACTAGTTGTGTTAAATACAAGACAAATGTATACCAACGATAAAAGTCAACAAAAAAGTGCAAAATACATTTAAATTTTTCAGTTCTACACCAAAACTATATGAAAAAGTTAAGTGAACATATTTTGTAACTCCACCTGGTGTAAGGTAATTTTAAATTTAATTTCACTCATTTCCACAAACCTACGACGAAGAGTGTTAAATGAAACGTCAGATAAAAGAATAAAAGTATCTATGTTTGTATTAGTCTATGGTGTGAACAGGTAACGGAAATGGGAATGTAAAGGAAACGTACTTCACTGAACATGTACATTAATGACAACACATACAGCATGATTGATATAAGAGGTAGTGTTATAAGAACAGCAGGTTTTACTTTCTTTAGCATCTAAATAATTTCAACATTTTGAGAAATTCTAAATAAATTCCAAATAAAAATGTCGTTAACTACAATGTTGTTATCATGTCACAAATCATTTCAACAGCATAGCTCGTCGTAAAGTCGTTTGAACAGCTGGACCTCATTTCTGTAGTTCTCGAATCGAAAAAATGTTCACATGAAACATGTGAATTGAAACTAAAACGCTACGATTCGGTACACAAAATAGCTTCTCACATGTGACTGTTTCTACAACATTTGTTTTGCGAAAATTTTTTGTCACATACTGTTTATTGGAAAAAGGCGACAAAGTGTTTCTCAAAAATACTCACAAATTAAAACGGTGCGAGATTTTGATATTGTTTCTACAAAAATTCTTTTTAAGGAATTTGTTCATGTAATTTTTGTTCATGTAATTTTTCGCTTAGGTGGCAAACTCATATGTATTTTGTTTTTGTACTCTTTTGCATTCTTGTGTTATTGGTAGACATACATATGTATAGAGTTTGACAATTGAAGCGAATGAAACAAAAGCAAAATGCTTGTTGTTGCTGCCTACAACTACAACAATATATGGTGCTAATACCATGTAGATATTATTATACCATGGCACAGTTGTGTCATAGATTAAGGAATTAACTAGATATCGCACATGCCGTGGGAAATTTCTAGTTCAATGGGATATTTCCTATGGAGGAGCTGAATGCAATAATTACAACGTTTGATCCCAAATAAAATATACCTTGCGAGATGTATTTAGAACAGGTGATAGCAGTAGGTGTTGTAGGCATTTTGTTTTGTTTAGTGGCCGTAGGGATGCCAGATTTGAAATCAAGAAAAAAAGTACATCGAGCAAAACAAGGCAGTACAATTAAGAAAATAAAAGTACAATTTCAATTATTAACAAATCATAAAGTTCAGTACAAAAAATAACATTTTAAGTTAAGAAATTAAACAAAATCAGTACATAACAGTAACAATTTGTAAATTAAGGAACTAAGACACCACAAATAAAAACTAATCCGGTGTTTCACATTTTATTTTTAAAAGTAAAAAGAGTATAATCTATTCTATACATATTAAAAAAATTTAATACTGAATATAACCTTCTTGTTTTAAATATTTAATTACACTGGGACACAAATGAAAGGAATTTGTTTCAGGTATCAACCAAACCGAATAATTGTGAAAGTACTTGGACGTGGTGTGACCGTCGGTGGTGCAATGAGTAGTGTGCGCGCCTCTTGTACAGGAGATCCTGGGTTCGATCCCTGCTCCAACCACCTTAAAATTTCTTTCGACGACGGTCACCTCGCATAGTGACGGCGACACTATCGAGTATATAGCCATGAAAAAGCTTCTCAAAATACCGTTCGGAATCGGTGTAAAACTGTAGGTCCCAATCAGTGAGTGAAAACTGGAAAGAGCACAGCTCAGTGATTGTGAGAAGTTCTCCCCGGTCCCTTCATGGGATGTAATGGGAAACCATTTATTTTTTTTTTACTTGGACGTTGTATAACAAAACGTTTTTACGATGCTCAAGTAACAGTGTATAGGGTGACTCGATTGTTGTTTTGGTGACTTGAAAAAGTTATTAAAAATATGACAATTATGAACAAAAACGCTAAAACCAAGCATATTTTTGTATTATGCGACCATTTGAGATCATATACATATGACATTTTAGGACATTGATGTATTTGGCAATTTTGTCGAAAGCCTTAAGTTGTACAACTTTGGAGAACATTATTACATTCCTGTGTTAATAGTATAGAAATTATAAGCGAAAATTTTAAAAAATTTAATATTTTTGAATTGGTGCAATCATTTTGGAACCCATAATTTCATTTTTGTTCATTAGTGTGTTTGACAATATTGTTAAACACATTAAGCACTACAACTTTCTAGAAGATATAAATTTGTAATTTGTTTAATATTGAATACATGTAGGTGAATAGTTAATGAATATGGTTAAACGCAGCATTTCTACACCAATTATGGAGCACTAAATATAATTTTTGTTGATTAGTGTATTTAGAAGAGTTGTTAAGAAATTTATAAGATACAATTCTTTTTAATACAGCTACCGCAATTTATTTACCGTTAGGCAAGAAATGTCAAAACATAAAAAATATGTGCAAGTTTTCTTGGAGTTTCGTGAAATAATCGATTAATAGTGTATTTGTTCTTAGAAATATATTAGACGGAATTATGAAATAGGATAATAGCTACAATATTTTCAAAGGTTGTAATGCAATATTTCGAGCTGTTTAGGAGTTATTGAAGTAAAATCTAAAATAGGGCCCTGGCGCAACTCCGGAATATTCTTCGGCCTGTAAAAAAAATTGTTACGTAGAAGAGGAAACCCGAGCGGGATTTTGTGATACCACGTCCAAGTACTTTCACAATATTTTGGTTTGGTTGAGGAACGAGACCCAATGTTGCACAGTGTAGTCAAAGATAATATTTTACAACTTTTTGAACGAATTACAAAAATTTATAGTTTTTGTGGACTTGATTAACTATTCCGTTTTTACCATTTTGTTTTTAAACAATTTACAAACTCATTCCAAGTGTACGTAAAATTAGTTTTTTAATTCGTTTTCTAAATTTTGAATTAGAAGTTTATTTCGTTCGTTCGTAAACATCAAACTGAATATTCTTTCACATGCTGCCTAGAAAGAGGAATTGAAAATACAAATTTACAGATTTTTCCGAAATTTGGAAATGACCTACATCTCTTTCCATTTTTCTTCAACGGATTTTTGTTTTGGAATATTTTCAGAAAAAAGCATTTCAAAGAGTTGATCCAAGCCAGTTTATTTGATTGAATGTAATTCAATTATGCCATGCATGAAATGAAATGTTTGAATTAAGGTTAAAAATGGAAAGTATTCTATGTAAATACTTATATACGATTTTTGGTATGAATAAGAAGTAATAATTTCGTATTTATTGTTGCCATATCAAAAAAAATTTTATAAAAAGAAGTACAGACGCTAAAATGTAGTACTTTTGCGTACTTCTTTAGGTGCTATCCAGTAAGAAGTACAATTAGTAAACAAAAGTACGCGTTCTGCTGAAACCAGTACGTCTGGCAACCCTAAGTGGCCGACACAAACGAATACCAACAATAACAGTACACCAAAAAAGCTCGTAACCAAAATGAATTTGAATTAGAAAGTGGGGAACACAACGACATGAAAAAACTAAATTAGTTGTTTGAGTAGCACAACCTGGAAATTTATTCTATTTTTGTATTGAAAAAATGTCCCACACTGTTGAATAAACGTCAGTGAATGTTATGAGAAACGTCAATGAAAGTTACAAAACGACAACACAGCACCTAGTGGCAGTACTTAACAACGCCTGTGGGATATCTACTTATTTCCTTTATCTATGGTAGTGTTATCGAACTTTCAGTATGGGACTGTGTGAATATGAAATGGGGATGTAAAGGAAGCTTACTTCACTGAACATGCACATTAATGACCTTAATGACAACACATACAACATGATTGATATAAGAGGTAGTGTTATATGATCAGCAGATTTTACTTTCAATCTTTATTTTCTAAATATGTACTAACAAAATTGCAAGAAAGTCTAAACAAATTCATAACATAAAAATATATTTAATTGTATAAAAAGTTATTTCTACACATAAAGATATAGAAAAAATTACTGACTGACAGAATTGTATAATACTAAGCCTGTTTTTTTATGCCCTGCTAAACTAATATTTCGACGACTTTGTATGGGGAATTAAGCGGCACTCCATACGAAGTCGTCGAAAAATTAGTTTAGCAGGGAATAAAAAAGCTTACTAAAACATACAAATCCTCCTGCCATCACCATAGAGTAAATCTTACTGGAGAGAATATTTCACTCATCTGACGTTTCCTTTTAACACTCTTCGTGATGCGGCCGGTGATAGGAGAGATTGACAAACGACGAACAGTGACATACACCAGGTGGAATTACAATAACTTCTGACTTTAATATTTCATGTCGTATTGGTGAAAAACTGAGAAATTCAAATGTGTTTTAGGCTTTTTTATTGACTGTTATTGTTAGAATACATTTGTGTTGTATTTAACACAAAATTTTAACACACAAAACGAAATACCGTTGTTGTTATTTTGTTGGTTGTTTTGAAGCATTGCCTCTATCTGGTATTATTGAAGGAATTCTTTTCGACATCCTAAAGCGGCTATTACACACGCACTCATGTCTGTAGACATGTATGATGGCATACTTATCGTTTTGCTATCACACTGACAGATGCTGACGCCATACTCCAGTACGCAGAAATTTTTGAAGCGAAAGTCCCAATCCACACACGGAATCTTTTGTCGCCGGAGACACGAGTTCGGTGGAGAGAGAGGGACGACGTAAGTACCCTCTTCTTATTTCTCGCCTCCCTCTCCCACGAACTCGTGTCTCCGGCGACAAAAGATTCCGTGTGTGGATTGGGACAAAGCATGGCAATGAAGCGGAAAGTTGTAGCGGCTATTGTTATAAACGAAATATTATTAAAAGAGGAGGAAAACGAAAATAAAAGAAAAAGGAAAATATGGGTAAAGGAATGGTAGCAAACAAGAAAGACGTTTTACCATACCAATTTATTGAGGAAATTAGAAGCAACCGCTCCTGATGACTACAGAAATTTCTTACGAATGGATGGATAGTCGTATTTAAAGGGAGTTCCTGCGGCAAGTTGCCCCTTTAATTGTAAAGCAGGACACACAGATGAGAGAAGCTATTTCGCCGCATGAAAAATTATCCACCACTTTACGATTTTTGGCAACGGGCGAAAGTTTTGTTTCTTTAAAATTTAAAACTTATAAATATAAATATTTTCCATACGATACGCGCACGCACATCAACGTCACAAAGCGAATTGAATTTTTATATGAAGTATGACAGACACGCTATAAGACGAGTATGTTGGTATGCGACAGACATCAGAAAATCAAAAATTTTTGAAAACCAACATACATGTCTGACATACATGCTATTAGACAGTGTTTTTGGTATGCCATCATACATGTCTACAGACATGTATGCGTGTGTAATAGCCGCTTAAGTCTACTATAAGTATTAAACTATGGTCATCACCTGGTATAATTCAAAAACGTCAAACCTATATCCACAGATTAATTTATACATATGTATACATATGTGAGCCTGCCTATGTAAACCCACCTAGTGTGTCAAAACAAGTTTTTGAGTAAAACTTGTAAAACACAATTAAGGTTTCCCCCTCTGTGTTGCATTTACATATTGTGCGCGTTCTCATTTCATTGTTCAGTGGTTGTTTTGATTTCTTTGTTTTGATTCACTTCGCTAGAACTCCGTGTTTACTTTAATTATTGAGAAAATGTCTCGCCAATGTGATGAATTTGATCAACTGTGCAATGTATTTGATATTGAACGTTATGATTTATCGCCAACACATTCACCGACACGAACTGCAGACGAGCCATACGATACAAATGATGAAACGGACAATTCAGACGATGATACCGAAGAAATAGATGATTCCATTTTGAGAACTTCTTCAACGAACGATAGTTACTTGGAACATTCATCTTTCGATTTGCACGAGCATGAAGTAATCGAAGCAAAATCTTGTTGTAAAAAGAAATGTAATGAAATTATACCACGTGAGTTATCTTGTCGTTGCCGCGATCAGTTCCGTGAGTTATCGAAACACGAGCAAGATTTGATTGTACTATCACATCTGAGCGCGCATCGGCAAGACATTTCCCTTGAATCGCACTACAATAGTCAAACTCGTAAAAAGTATGGCTCTAGAGTTTGCAATAAAACTCGTGCGGATACCATGTATATGTTCCATGGAATTTCTATTTGTCGTACAATGTACTTCTTCATCTATAATGTTGGTATTGTCAGATACAAAAATCTGGTAGCTCATTTTGATAAACATAAGTTACAGCCAAGAGTTCAGGGACTGACAAATACAATACAGAGACGTAAAAGTGACTATACTAAAGAACTACGCGAATCAGTCGTCCAATTCATACAAAACTACGCTGCTCATCATGCTGTACCTCTCCCGGGAAGGCTTCCTCAATTTAAAAACTTGAAAGTAATGAAACTCCCATCGGCTGATACAAAAATATCCGTTTACCGCCGTTATATTGAGGCTTGCAATGATAAGAAAGAAAAACTGATTGGTGAACGATGTTTCTGTTATTTATGGAATGAATATTGTCCATTTATACAGACCATGAAATCCGATGATGACTTATGCGATACTTGCAAAAAAAATAACAATCGAATTTCTGAAGCGAAAAACTCAGACGAGAGAGAAGAACGACTGAAAATCTCGCTTTCCCACTTGAGAGCAGCTAAAGATCAGCGAGCGTTTTATACCAAGTGCATTACTGATAATACGGATAATGTTATGGTTATTTCTTTTGATTGCGGCCAGAACGTAGCATATCCAGCATCTCCACAAACTATAGGTGCTGCCTATTTTAGAAGTGCTCGTAAATCCAGTCTTTTCGGAATATTAAATGAGAAGTCTAAAATTCAAACCAACTTTTTGGTGGACGAAAGCTGTTCTGTCGGAAAAGGCCCAAATACGGTGATTAACATGTTACATTATTACCTCGAAAAAAACCCAGCTGACCATATTATAGCGTTTGCAGACAATTGTGTCTCTCAACATAAAAATAACGCAATGTTACGATATTTATGCTGGCGTGTTCGCACAAATTTGAATAAAACGATATCCTTGAACTTCTTGATTAGCGGCCATACAAAATTTGGTACGGACCGGATGTTCGGACTCATTAAAATGCAGTACTCAAGAAGTAATGTCGACTGTTTTGATGATCTCGTACGATGCGTTGATGAATCATCTATTAACGGACTGAATGTGAGCGTTCGTGCCGAGGATATTGACTGGCGCGATTGGCATAATTTTCTCTTGGATTCTTATCCTACATTAGCAGGTAAGAACGTGGATGAGTTTGAGTAATAATTCACCTTTTTATTAATTATTGTCATCATTTCAGGAATTACAAAGTTTCACCATTTTACATTTGATCAAAAGGATATGATAACATGCAAAAAATACGTGAATGATACTGAGGAAGAAGTCTTCTTTTTGCGTATCTCAGAAATACCACAACATGCAACACCTGACGAGATCAAGCCTCTTGGATTATCTATCGAAAGACAGTGGTACTTGTTTAATGAAATTCGTCCATTATGCTTTGATCCTACAAAAGCGGATAAATTAGCCCCAAAACCGATGCTACCAGAACCAACAAAGGACAAGATAGCAGCAGTATGTTCAACATTTTATAATAATAAATTTTGTAATTTTAAGAAAGTGAAAATTTATATTTTTTGTAGGTATCAAACGATCTCGAAAACCCCATAATTCCAATGGAGACAAATGTAGGTTTTAAAAAACCGTAATTTTGAAAAAATTTATGTAAAAAATGTATATTTCTTTATTAGGCAACAAAGATAAATAACCATGTTATCGCTTCCTGTTCTTCTGAATCCAAGAAGGCAAATGTAAGTGTTGAAAACCTGTAATTTTGAATTGGGAATCCAACATAGACATAAAAAAGCAATAAATTTCTTTACTTATAGGAAACGAAGTGTAGGAAACGCACCATTCCAACCTGTTCTTCTGAATCTAGCAGTATGGAGCCGCAAGGTCAGTCTACTTCGAACAACATAATTAAAATATTTAAACAAAATTGAGTTTTCATTTATTGTTTTAAATACTACCTACATACGAATAAATTGTTTTTCATATATCGTCGGCGATTCTATTGAGATCGAAATAATTATTTAATAATTTAAACTATACGAGGGACAATTTATTGACGCCCATACTAGGAGGAAATTGACCACGAGAACTGCCACTGCACCCAGAATATACGCATTACCTAAGATCCACAAAGATGGTAATCCATTAAGACCCATTTGTTCATCAATTGACGCATCGGGTTATGGACTATGCAAGGTTGTGTTGGAGATACTTAAGAACGTGACGAGGAATTCAAAATGTAACGTAAAGGACGCAATGGATTTCATGACGAGGATTCAGAACATGAGCATTGATGAGGATGAAATAATAGCTTCATTTGACGTGGTCAAATTATTCCCCAGCATACCAATTAATGTAGCTCTAAAGACTATGGAGGATAACTGGGAGGAAATTTATATGTATATACACCACTTAAAGATTTCATGAAAATTTTGACATTCTGCATTAAGGACACACGTTATTTCCAGTATGAAGATAGATTCTACGAACAGAAGAAAGTAATGCCCATGGTTTTCCCAGCATCACCAATTATATCTGACATCATTATGGAGGTATTATTAAATACAGTAATCGCCACATTGGGGGAGAAGCCGAAAATCTTGACGAACTATACGGACGATTTATTTGTTGTTATCAGAAAAACTGAAGTGGTCAACATGATGACAGCATTGAATTCTTTTAAAGGGCAACTACAATTCATGCTCGAAGAGAAAGGGATAAATGGGCTACCATATTTGAACAGTTTGGTTATCGCGCAAGGAAATGCTCTCAAAGTGGACTAGTACAAAAACTTACAGCGTCAGGACGATTGTTAAATTATCATTCCAAACACCCAAGAATGACAATTATTAACACTGCGAGCAACAACATTGAGTTATGAAAATAAGCGACGCTAGATTCCACGAGACGATTGTGGGAAAAATGGTGGAAATACTTAAATTGAATAGTATCCCCAGGAAAATTATACACAATTTGATATCACGGGCGGAGACGAACAAGCCAACAGAACGCCCTACTGAATCTGACAGAATGTATGAAACTACAACGTATGTTCCCAGTTTCTTTGAAAGATTGAAACATTCCAATATAGGAAAATAGAAAATACAAATTGGCGTTGAAACGGAATTTAACCTTGAATGTTTTATACAGCAGGACAGTCTATTATTGCCAAAAAATTACAAGCCAAACGTTGTGTACAAAATTCCATGGAATGGTGACAAGTCTAACATATGCCGGAAAGTATATGTTGGTACTACAAAGAACAAATTAAAGACTAGAATATCTGCACATAAGTCGGACCAAACAGCTCAATATAAGCCGATAGAACAAAAAAGAGCACTGGCAGCCCACTGTATTTTAACCGGACACAAACCTAACTTTGGCGAAGTGGAAATTCTGGCTGAAGAGAAAAATTACTTGCGACGCCTCTTCCAGGAAATGCTGAATATAATTCCATCGGAGAAAAGGATTAACTTTAAACGAGATACATATCAATGTGCACAAGGGTATAGGCACACAATTGACAAATTCAAGACAGTGGAACAAATCTGTTCACATAAATCAGTTCATAAAAGTGAATTCATGACATTTGACACACTAGGTGGGTTTTCTTAGCAGGGTCACATATATATCCGTATCCGGTCACATATATATTTGTATCCGTAGTGTGCGCGCCTCTTGTACATGAAATCCTGGGCTCGATCCCTGCTCAGACCACCTTAAAAAAAATTACTTTCGGCGGCGGCCACCTTGCATAGTGACGGCGGCACTATCGAGTATTTAGCCATGAAAAAGATTCTCAAAGTACCGTTCGGAATCGGTGTAAAACTGTAGGTCCCATTCAGTGAATGAAAACTGGAAAGATTATGCCACTTGACACCAACGGGTTATTATTGTCTCTGGGGCTACGTAGTCCTTAGTCTACTGACTTAGATCGGCTAGAAGTCATCGAATGACACCCTAAGAAGCCAGCCACTTTGAACCATCGTTCGAACCGGAATAACGTCGCACATATTGAACCAAGCCATCACAAATTGGACTGAGCCCTTGAAGCACCCCAGCGAAACCGATGCTTTCATTCACTATCCCACACAAAATGGCATAAATGTAGCTTCAAAATAAAGCCTGAAGTAAATACCCATGATAAATACACGCTCGCAAGTACAAGGACTGTTGTAGTACAGTAATATTAATTTTTTCAATTGGAAGGAACAGACCTAGTATAGATCGGCACGTCCAATTTTTTTGTTTTTTTTTTGGGTGTAGATCGTTATTTTAAGTAAAAAAAGTAAAATAAAAAAATCGATGGGAACCCCTATTTTGGGAGTTACGGGCCAAGTAGCCCTCGCAGGGACCTATGTTGCTCGTACCGTGTGGTAGAACTTTTGGAAAATCGTTAAATTTATATTGCAATTAGTCGACCGGCCGGGCTCAGGCAGGGGGGTTAAAATTCCCTCTGTACCTGAAGTCGATGTGTGGCAAAATCCGAAAAATCACTCGTTAAAAATATTTACTGGATATTTTTAAAAATCCGATATGTGGATAACTAAGACAGTTATCGAAAAAATGTATTTAATTTTTTTTGTTTATTTCGACTCGTTTTACACAAAAACATGGGACATGGGACTGTCCGTGGAGGTGGAAAGTTTCTGATTGCCATTCACTTGGGAGTGGCCAGAAATGATTCCTTCATTGGGCAGTCCAAGCAGCTCACTACTTCCACGCAGTATGTCCTGGGCAATGGCTTTTCGGAAACCTCCGTTAGCTAGCTAGAGTGAGAAGGCGAAACAAATGAGCATCAAATCAGGTATAGTAGGTGACTGATGTCACTGAAGCTCATCAAACAATCGGGCATATTCTTTTGTCCTTAGAAGGCGGATGAGCCAAACATACGGGCCAACGGCGGATAGAAACTAAAAGAAGAAAATCCAGGTTCAACATATCGCATCCTGGTCAGCGTCTGATCCATAATGGGCGGCTGCAATCAAATATCCTGGCAGTAGGTAAAATGCAAAAACCCGGTGGGCTGGGTTTGCCTCCCGCCACCGTTCATAATGGCAGTGAAAATACAAAAACGAAACAGAAAACATAAACAACCCCTATTTGTTGACGACCCCCGCAAACGTTATAAGGACCACGATTTACGGATATGCACTTGGAATGTAAGAACTCTATATAGATCCGGTGCAAGTATCCAACTGGCAGATGTCCTCGAAAGTTATAAGGCTGACATTACCGCTATCCAGGAAATGCGATGGACAGGACATGGCTGCACAAGAAAAAGAAACTGCGATATATACTACAGTTGCCATGAAAAAAAACATGAATTTGGTTGTGGATTTGTAGTTGGCAAAAGACTGCGACATCTAGTCTCTAGGTTCAATCCTGTGAGTGAACGAATAGCCACAATCCGCATAAAAGCGAAATATTTTTATATTTCCCTAATTTGTGTGCATGCCCCGACAGAAGAGAAAGATGATGATGCCAAAGACATATTCTATGAGCTCCTAGAGGAAACGTATGACCGCTGCCCTGGCCATGACATTAAGATTGTACTAGGAGATTTTAATGCCAAAGTAGGAAGGGAGAATGTGTTTAATCCAACTATTGGCAATTTCAGTCTTCATGCTGACAGTTCCGACAACGGTATGAGACTGATTGACTTTGCCGCGGCAAAAAACATGGTCATCAGTGGCACAAGATTCCAGCATAAAGACATCCACAAGGCTACTTGGGTATCCCCTGATCAAAGAACTAGGAACCAAATTGATCACGTGGTAATTGATGGAAGGCACTCATCCAGTGTAATGGACGTACGAGTGATCAGAGGAGCTAACATCGATTCTGATCACTACCTGGTAGCAGCAAAGGTTCGCACAAGATTAAGTAGAGCGAAAATCGTACGAAACCAGACGCAGAGGAAGCTGGACATCGGAAAGCTGCAATTACCAGAGGTAGCCACAGCCTACTCAAGGAAGCTCTCGCAACTTTTGGCACAGAACCCACCCCCTCCCGATGACGATCCTGATGCGCAGTGGAAACCCATTTCCGACTCTATAAAAACTGCCGCAACAACCGTACTTGGTTTCGAAAAACCGCTTCGCAACAAACCGTGGTACGATGAAGAGTGTCGCATAGCAAATGACGAAAAGAACGCTGCACGTATGGTAATGCTTCAGTCAATTGCAACGCGAGCTGCAACTGAGCGGTATAGGGAGAAGAGAAAGGAGGTAAACCGTCTCTTTAGGCGTAAGAAACGGCAGTGGAGAAAACGCGAGAGTGAGAAAATTGAGACATACAGAAGGAAGAACGAAGCCCGAAAATTCTACCAAAAAGTTAAAAACGGAACTAATGGACATGGTTCAGGGCCCCCCTTCTGTAAAGACAAAGACGGAAATCTCGTCGCAGATGTGCAGAGCATGTTGGGAATATGGAGAGAGCATTTCTCCGCGCTACTAGTACCTGAGATATCCGATGACGATGGGACAATCGATCACAATATGGACGACGACGTCGATTGCCCCCCTCCTAACCAAGACGAGGTCAGAACAGCTATTGCCCGGCTTAAGAACAACAAAGCCGCAGGAGCCGATGGATTACCGGCGGAGCTGTTTAAGGCTGGCGGCGATGAGCTGATAAGGTGCATGCATCAGCTCATTAGCAAAATTTGGTTAGATGAATGCATGCCCGGCGATTGGAGTCTCAGTGTACTATGTCCCATATTTAAAAAAGGTGACCCGAGTATTTGTGCCAACTACCGTGGAATAAGCCTTTTATCCATAGCATATAAGGTTCTATCAAGTATAATGTGCGAAAGACTAAAACCAATTATCGCTGACCTGATTGGACCATACCAGTGTGGCTTTAGGCCTGGAAAATCGACAACTGACCAGATTTTCACGCTACGCCAAATCCTGGAGAAGACACACGAAAAACAAATCGACACCTATCATCTATTTATCGATTATAAAGCAGCCTTCGATAGTCCGATACGGGAGAAACTCTATGAAGCAATGTCTGAGCTTGGTATTCCTGCAAAACTCATACGCCTTTGCAGGATGACCTTGACGAACACCAAATCCGCAGTGAAAGTTGGTAAGGATCTTACCGAACCTTTCGAAACTAAGCGAGGCCTCAGGCAAGGCGACACCCTATCGTGCGATCTCTTTAACATCTTAATGGAGATCATTATGAGAAAAGCTGCAGTCAATATGAATAAAACCATCAGCAGCAAAAGTCACATGCTGCTCGCGTATGCTGATGATATAGATATCATTGGGCGCACAATTAGAGAAGTTACTGCGGTTTTTTCGAGAATTGAGAAGGAGTCAGCAAAAGTGGGTCTGACGGTGAATGAGGACAAGACAAAATTAATGGTTTCAACGAACAGGGCCTCCACGCGATTAGACCAAAGCGTGAACGTTGATAACCGTTATAACTTCGAGGTAGTGGACGAATTTATATACCTCGGATCTGCCGTGAACAAAAACAACAACGTCAGCCTTGAGATCAAACGGAGAATTGTGCTTGCGAATAGATGTTATTTTGGGCTAAGCAAGCACTTTAGAGATAAAGCCCTCTCTCGAGTAACAAAAGTCCAGCTGTACCAGACTCTCATTCAACCTGTCTTGCTTTATGGCGCAGAATCCTGGGTCCTATCGCAAGCAGACGAAACATCTGTAGGAGTCTTCGAGAGAAAAATACTCCGAAAAATTTATGGCCCTATAGTGCACAACGGCGAGTATCGGCGACGCATGAACCATGAGCTGTATGAGCTTTATCCTGACATTGACATAGTTAAGCGGATCAAGATAACGCGATTGCGCTGGCTAGGCCATGTCAGTAGAATGGATGAAGATGAACCAGCGCGAAGGCTTTTCGAAACCGAACTCGAAGGAAGACGAAAAATAGGAAGACCAAGACTCCGCTGGAGGGATCAGGTTGACGAATCCCTGCGTACACTTGGTATTGCCAACTGGAGAGATAAAGCAAAAGATCGAACTGGTTGGCGAAATATGTTATCTTCGTTTTGTAAGGTCCCTGACCCCCCGGGGTTGTCCGAGACCGGATAAGTAAGTAAGTAAGTTTACACAAAAAAGTTGTGAAATCGGTCCCATAACACGGCACCACACTCGTAGTATCATCCTGTATGTCCGAACTTTGGGGGCCCACAACTCCGAAAATAGGCGTTGCCCCCGATTTTTTTATTTAATTTTGTTTACTTAAAATTAAAAGTTCTATCCAATGGTAATAGTTTGGAGCCGAAGCGAGTTGCCGACCTATTCTAGGTTTAAGCCGAAAAAAAATTGCCGTTGCCCATAAAAAATTCCGATTTGTTTTGCTCATAAATCTTCAAGGGAGGGTATAAATATCGAAGCTCAAATGTTCTATCCTAAGCTCTTGTCAACTATAAACAATTAAAACCAAATGAAATAGTATGTTTATCTCAACTTTCTTGAATTATTCAACAATTTGCCATAAATCATCACATTTTTAAAAAGTTTGCATATTTTTCATCTAATCCGTTTGTTTTGTATGTTTTGTTTACATTTGTTGTTTGCCGTGTAACAACGGCCATTGGTGGGATTGCGCGATAGATTCCCGATTTTGTCACCCTGTTAAGCCCGGTATTCAGTTTTTATGAAATTTTCGTTACCATTAGAAGTACGTGTATAACAAATAACGAAAATTTATGAACCGAAAATTTGCTTACATTTCATTTGCTTCTCATTTCAAATTAAGTCCAGGGTTGTTACGCCAAAGGTATTTCGTACGAAAACAATTGTTTGGGACCGTAATTTTGACATTTCGATAATAACAATACGTGCATTAAAAATACAAGCGAGTGCGTAGAGGAATCATAAATGAAATATTTGCAAGATAAATCAAAGATAAGTGGTAAGTCCCCTTTCCACGTTCAAACTTTTGTTTGCAAACTCTTGTGTTTGTAGGCGAGAGGGGTGAGAGGAAGAGAAACAAAAAGTTTCGGTACGTGTTTGCCGTTCACGCAAACTCTGCTTTGCTCTTTTCGTTGAAACAAATATTTTTGACATTTCGTTTTTAACGCATTCGTTGTTTATGTCGAGTTTTCTGACAGATAATTTGTTTTAATAAAGTAAAGTATTTGATTAATTAAAAATAGCTAAAAACGTCTTATTAAATTATTTTTCCACTCCTTGTCCATTTTTACACCGCTTTTATTAAATTATTTTCACACTGTTTACACAGACTTTGAAATGTAAACAATTTTTTTGACGTTTCTTTCTTTATTTTGTATTTTCATTCGCAAGAGTTTGCAAAAAAAAGTTTGCGTGTGGAAAAGCGATCGCAAACTCCAAAACAAAAAAACAAAAAAGTTTGCAAACAAAAGTTTGCACGTGGAAAAGGGGACTAACTCTCCGCAAGAAAACTTTGCGTTTAGAGATAAATGACAAAAGTTCTTACGAAAATTTCACAAGAACTGAATACGGGGCTTTAGCAACTCTAGTTTAGGTGCAACCACCCGTTTACACATGCAAGTAATTTGTTGCAAGTTGAGAAAACGTATTATCTTCGAAAATTATCGAAAACACAAGCAAATTTTAGTAGTGTCGCAAGTTTATTGCAAAAAGGTCGTCGAAGGGAAAATTCATCGCCACATTAGCTGTTCTTTGCGAATTAGAAAAATTAAAAACCGAATAAAAGGGTCTGGGAGCGATATAGAACAATTAATTTAATAATTTGGTCGTTGGTGAGCTTTTGCTCCATATTTCTATTGAAAATATAATAGCGTTACTTCAATTAATAAGAATCCAGTATTGCAATGTATTGAACATCTACAAAAAACATCTCTTGCTGCAAGTGAGAACAATTTACTGCCTTCCAAATTTTGGGGCAGTTGAGTTGCAAGTTGATGAAGTGCGAATGCATTAGTGAAAAAGTGAGTGTTTTGAGGTTCTCGAACTTGCACTTGCATGTGTAAACGGTGGGTAAACACAAAAATAATTGTTTTTGTTTTTTTCTACAAAAACTGATAATTTGAGATAAAGGCAACGGTATTTCAATTTCAGAAAAAGAAATAAATTTTATATATAAAAAATATAAAATTATTTTAAGATTTCAATTACAAAATATCATAAAATATTAGTTCCGGAAGTTTGTTTACAGGTTTTTCAACATTCGATAAATCGATAAAAAAAAGCTAGTTATCCATAAAGGATATTGGAGTTTTCCTTCTTATTTTTAAGACCCAAGATCACTAAATATAAATTTATATTTCTTTTACACAAAAAATCGTTACAACGTTCTCTAAGTAGTTCACACGCATGATACTTCCTCCCGTGTGTCTGAACTTTAAGCCCCATAATTCGTAAAATCGGATTGCCGATAAATTGTTTACTTAAAAGCATGTTTATACTGCATTCGAAATCTAGAGATATCTAGATTTCGTGGCATAAACATCTGATTTTCCATACACAAATCAGCTGTTCGTGTGAATGAAATCTAAGATAATCGAGATTTCGGTTGCAGCATAAACGCGGTATAACATTTTGTTAGTAAAATCACGTGATGGAAAATCGTCGAATGAAATTGATTTTTTCCAGTACACTACATTTGTTCCCCACAATTCTTCTCGTTGATTCAGTGGTACTACCTTCGTACATCGTACCATTGCTATTGTTTTGTTTTGATTGTCAGTTCTTCTATTATTGGAAAATAATTTCGTTCGTAAATTTAAAAATATATAAATAAAACACGGTAAACTCTTAAAAAGTGGAAAGTGTTTTATACAATTCAATAATCGATGTGATGTGATTTTTTTTCTATTGAATTAATTAACTTTTCGTCGGGCATTTCCAAATATCGCGCTTGTGTAACACGGGGGTTACACGGTCAATTTTTGCCTTTCAAGTTTCAGTCAATTCATACTTTTTTACTAATACCCTCACACTTTTAAAAATTGAAAGGAACTTGCTTTCAATTTCTCTTTCAAGTCGAGTGTTTCAATTTTCTTTCAAGAAAACAGCTGATTACATATGTTATGAACAGTTTCTCGTTTTCTTCCTTACAAATATTCTGCCGTCATCATTTTTTGATTTCTACTTTTACAAATATTAAAATATTATAAATAATTAAAAATGTAGAGGTAATAAATACAATGATGTGTAGCGATTCATAGAGCTATACAGAAAACATGAAGGTTTATGAAAAATGAATATTGCTTTCAAGTTGCGTGCAGCCTACGTCACAGCTATCAATTTACATGAATTTTGACAAGCAGTATGTGTACAAAACTTGAAACAAAAATTTAAAAGTGTGGCTGCAGCGTAAGGTTTTTTATTTGTGTTTTGTGGTGCCATTCGTAAGCAAAATGTCAACATCCCTGAACTTGCTGAAAATCATGTAATAGGGTGTTTACATGCACTTGATCTTGCAGATCGAGAAATCACACTAAAGTATTATCATATGATTTCTCAGACATTTTGTGTACCCAAGATCGAGTACATTTAACTCGATAATGTTATTATCATGTCACAAATTATTTCAACGGCAGAGTTGTATGCAAACTTTCAGTATGAGACTGTGAACATTAAACGGAAATGGGAATATAAAGGTAACGTACTTTACTGAACATGTACATTAATGACATCACATTGTATGTATGTTGATTAATATAAGAGGTAGTGTTATAAGATCAGCTGGTATTGCTTTCTTCCTTTGTTTTCTAAATACTAACAACATTTCAAGAAATTCTAAATAATTTCCACATAAAAATGTCGATAATTAAATGAAAGGTAATTTTTACAAATAAAAAATAGAAAATATGACTGGTATGAGACTAATTTCTGGCTGAATGGCTTCGTCAATAAGCAAAATATGCGTTATTGGTCAGACATCAATCCACACGTAATCCATGAGTCATCATTGCATCCCGGAAAAATTACGGTTTGGTGCGGTTTATGGGCCGGCGGCGTCATTGGGCCGTACTTGTTCCGTGATGATCAAGACCGGCACATTACTGTGAATGCGAATCGCTACCGTTCAATGATAACCGAATATTTTTGGCCCCAATTGGATAATATGGACTTGGAGGACATGTGGTTCCAACAGGACGGCGCCACACAGCGAATGCCACAATCAATTTATTGGAAACCAAGTTTGGTGAACGTGTTACCTCACGAAATGGCCTAGTCGATTGGCCGCCTCGGTCGTGCGATTTGACGCCGTTAGATTATTTCATGTGGGGCTACGTCAAGTCTATGGTATATGCCAACAAGCCAGCGACGATTGATGAACTTCGTGCGAATATCGAACGTGAAATTGCAGCAGTATCGGCCGATTTATGCTTGAAAAACGTCGAAAATTGGGTTCAGCGTCTGGACTTCTGCAAGCGTGCCCGTGGTGGCCATGCAAAAGAAATCGAGTTCCATACATAATGGCATCGAAAGTACTTTCACAGGAATAAATAATTTCATTGTAATCTAAAACCGGTTTTGTTTTATTTAAAAAAAACTTTTGTAGCGCTCTTATTGAAAACCCCTTTACAAATCCTCCTGGCGTCACCCGTTGTAATTCCATAATGAGATCATGAAATACAAAAATGTCAAAACTAAATCGGGTAAAAATACATGTAAACACATTTTGGCCGTAGAATGATAATCACGACATTATCATGATAAATGAGTGCAAGTAAACGATATTAGTGGTCTTCATGAAAGCTCGAAAGAACCTCGTAAACTCGAAAACATCGTAAACTCCATTGTAAACTCCATGAAATAGTCCTGCCATCTGGTGGAAATATTTAGTAACCAGCAGCAGAAAGATTTATTTGATTTGCTTATCTTCGCCATGCACCACTAGGACCACAGGGTGCTGCACATTTTAGTTTTTCCTTCCAATTAGTGAGTACACAAACCAACACATCATAATTGTACGGTAGCACACTAAAGAGAATTTATTGATATTTTCCGCTTTTAATTATATTTTTCTTTCAAAATATGTACAAAAAAATAAAATATTACAAAAATAAATAAATACAAATCTTAAACTCTTTAATTGTTTTGACAGTTTTCATATAAGTGGTTAACAGATTATTTAAATTATTTGAACTTGAGAGCCGTAAATTTGTGGCAATCGCTGTGTACAATCAGTTACTAAATGCAGCCTGCTTTGAGGAAACTATTGACATGACTAGAGACTGCTGGTTGGGAGTTAATCACATAAGTCGGAGCTGGTGGTGTTAGTTCGTAGGCGGAAGATTGAGGAGTTTAGGGTACCCAAGGTAGACGGTGTAGTACTTTCATTACGCCCGTTTCTTTATTCCCTGCCAAACTAATTTTTCGACTACTTTGTATGGAGAACTAAGCGATGTTTAGTTAAACGGGTAATAAATAATCGCGCTTCATATCTTCTGACACCAAGTATCTCGGTGTTCCCCTTGGTTTGATGTTTAACTGAAAGGGGAATATAGGGAAACGGTCGAAATTGTAAAGGGAAATCCTGGGGAATTTGTCCAAAAGCCATTAACTGGTCATACACGACAATAGTTCGATCCGGTCTTTGTTTGGTTTGGTGGAATGATTTGGATAGGAACGAACCATAGAAACTAATCAATTTAAACTTCTTTCTCTAGCCAGGGCTTTGTCGTGACACTGTTTGATTGGTAGACTTGGGAAGCTGTAATGTTGAGGTAGAGGACGAATTTTCTGAACATCTTCTCAGCACGTGTCCAGCACTAGCTGGCAGGATGTCTACTATCGGATCCTACTAATTCAGGTACATGGGAGAATTATCTCAGATAAACTCACAGAACTAATTGTTTGAAAAGAGGTTGTTGCATCGCAAATTCGGCTGTTATCGCCGAACCACCAGTTACTACAGCTGAATTGAGGTTGTCGAATTTAGTCCCCGCAACAGAAATTCTGGTGAAACAACCTGTAAAGCGGTTATGACAACCTTTAATGTGATTGTCACAACCTCTACTGCGGTTGTGACAATATATAATACTGTTGTGACAACCTCTAATGCGGTTGTGTCAACCTGTGATGCGGTTGTGACATCCTCTGATGCAGTTGTGACAACTAATTCAGTTGTGATGTCATCTAATTCGGTTCTGATGATATCTAATTCGATTGTGATGACATCTAATTCGGTTCTGATGACATCTAATGTGGTTGTGACAACCTTTTACCCCCTAATATGGCTAATTCGGTTATTTTTTTCTGTGGTTGTAGGCGTAGACTCTTGGAGCAAACTAAATGGTTTCCAGTGGGTATATCGCTCAATCTCGTTAACCTGAGGTATCAAATGGACTAATAAGTCTAAATGAGTCGTTCATCGACTACCACCCTACCTGAGCTAAACATAGGGAAATGAAAATCCAGAGTTATACTATCTGGTTTGCTTTATCGCATAGAACTATGGGTTATGTTACCCATAGAGAAATACTAAAGAGAAGCCATAAGTGTTTCATTTCCACCAAATTCCCGTCGAAAGTCATTGGGCTAAGGACAGTTTTGATACAGTAATTTATGCCAGTTTTTCCTGCCAGAATTTTGATGTAATACAAGTTAAAGTGAATGAAAATGAATGTTCTTCAAATCAAAAGTAATTTATTGCATATAAAGTTATTTTAAAAGTCATAAGTGTCAATAAAATAAAATTTAAAGTCAATCTTTTCAATTCGCCTAACGCTCACTTTCTTTCGTATTCTGTCCGGTTTCAAATTTGCAGCTATGTCATCGAAATCCCCTGATATTGCCATCAGATGATACAAAACTGGGATTCTTAAAGGGAAAAGTCCTCTGTAAAATTATGGATGGGATATCGGTAATGAAAGCTATTGAGCCTTAATACAAGTAGGATATATCGCAGTAAAAACAAGCCGAAAGACTGCCAATCATGCAATCACGTCGACATCTCAATGGCGAGATGTACCTTAAGAGCAGGGTCGCCAGTTTTGATTAGGCGAAATCCCCGAATTGTTATATTTAATCCCCGAAAATCCCCAAAAAAAATTTAAAATCCCCGGAAAAATCCCCATAGTTTTAAAGAAAGTTCGAGAAAGTTTTAAGTTTTAAAATAAAACTTTTTTTAGAATTCAGTTTAACAAAACGAAAACTTAAATATTAAAAAATGTAAACATAATAAATCATTATATTATTATTAACTTATAAATATTATATTATTATTATTTTAATAAAAATTAGTTATAACAAAAAGATTATGACAAATGAGATCTGGATTTTGATCTGGACATTGGTTAAAAGTCATTAAGGCTTAGTATATCAAATACTTAAGTCTCATAATCTTCAGATTCATCTACTTAATTATTTGTTTTGTACATAGTTTTAGTATTTCTCGTTATTTCTTCTCCACTGCTTCTATTCTTTTCAGCAACGCCAAATATCAAAAATGTTTGTTACTGGTTTTATTGTTGCCATCACGTACAGCCTTGCCAGTACATTTTGATATTTTTTTGGGACTGACAAGTGCATAGAGTAAATCTTACTATAGAGAATATTTGACTCAACTGACGTTTCCTTTCACACTCTTCGTGATGCGGTCGGTGTGATAGAGAGAGAGAGATGTTTGACGAAAAGTGACATACACCAGGTGGAATTACAATAACTGTTTCATTTTTCATGTCGTTTTGGTGAAAAACTGTGAAATTTAAATGTGTTTTACACTTTTTTATTGACTGTCATTGTCAGCATACATTTGTGTTGTATTTAACACAATAATTTTAACACGCAAATAATAAATAATTAATAAATACATCTTAAATTTTCATCCCCAAAAAATCCCCGGATCCCCATACCAAAAAAACAAAAAAATCCCCAATTTGGGGATAAATCCCCTAAACTGGCAACACTGCTTAAGAGTAACTAATCAGTGACGTCTTATAACTCACTGATATGTTTGCATACATTGTTGTCATGAATTGAAGATCTGCTGCATTTTTGTTCCTTTGTCTTGCACGTTTTTGTTTTCAGCAGTTTTTAACAAACAGAGCCATATTTGGGTCACAAAAACATGTATTATAACATATCAATCATTGTGTCACCAACATGGTGTATTGAATAGCAAACAAAATGTGTTTGGACATAATTATACTATGTTTGCGACTATAACCCGTTTGCATCTAAAAAATAAAGAATTCAGATTTTTCACCGTGAACAAATGTTTGCGGTAATTAACAGTTTCGTACATCCAACGATTTAGTCGTTGCTACAATGTATATACAGTAGCGATTAATGTATGCGTTAGCTAATCTTTTATAACATCTTTGTTTCAAATCAAAAAGACCCCCTCTACCTCATCTAATATTATAATAAATAAGACAACTATTTGTGTTGTTGTTGTTGTATGTATTGTATATATTTTTGTTGTATTTCAATTTTTATTCTTCATATTTGAAAATTTTACAATAATTTGCTGTATGAGGGATTTGTTTCATGAATTTAATGCTAGATTTCGTATTGTTGTTTTTGTTGTTTACTTTGTTTTTTTTTGTTTTGTTTAATAAATTATCACCTATTTTAACTGTTTTTAAACTAATTAACAATTATATCAATTTGTATATTACAGAGGTTTTAAAAAATGCATCGTCGTCTTCAATATCTGGGATTGATTACTTGTAGAGCATATTTGGTAATTTCTTCCGGATTTTCTTGTCGTTTTCTATATAAAATATATATATACATATATATATATATGTATTATTTATATACATATATATGTATGTGTGTAAAACTTTAAAAAATTTTACTCTTTTTTTTGTTGATAATTTTATTATTTTATATTATTATTATTATTATTTGTTATAATTTACTTTAATTTGTTTTTCCTTTACCCTGTTTTCAAGTTGTGAATGAGTCGATGAGTTTGTGGGAGCAATAACCGGGAAGAGACCCCTCTAAGTGGGACATTAATCTATGTATTTATATGTATGTATATCGATATCTGTAATTACGGATGATGTTATGTTGTTTGTTATTCTATATTCTGATTTGTACATAAAGGGATTACTACTGTCGAATATTTATATTTTCGCAGTTGCTGTTTTCTATTTGAGCGTATACACCTGTGTTATTTGAGTTTGCAATCACACATCTCTGAGGGATTGAGGGAGTGGTCAGTCACACGTGGAAGGGACTGTCGGTCGTGTTCTGGATGTGTGTGTATGTTTGTGTATACGAGTTGTCAAAACCCCGGGCGATATTGATTCCCCTAGGCTGGAAACTTGAACCATATTAATTTTAGGTATTACAATTTGAAAAATAACTAATAAATAATAATAATTTTCATTTTAATTTGTATTGATTTTTGTCTGTTATAATTAATCAGTATTAGATGTGGGCTCCCGTTTTGAAATCGATCGCTGGGTTCAGAAGATACTGGCGTTTACTTTTCAAACAAACATGTTTTACCTTACAACGAAAATCAAGGAAAAATTTTGAACTTTAGAATTTTTTTTTATACGAGTATAAGTTTTTTATGGCAAAAATATATATTTAGTTTTTTTGTATTTCTCAAGAATTTTAAAACAAATCTTAGTCAGGGAAACCTTTAAAAAATCTCTACTAAACTACATATTAAATGTGGGCTTGCTTTTGTTAAGCGATCGATGGGTTCAAAAGATATTGGCGTTTACTTTTCAACTAAAAAAAAAACAAATATTTACCTTAAAACGAAACTCATTGGGAATTGTTAGATTTTTTTAACAAAATATTTTTTAACTTTTTTGGATTTTTCGAAAATGTTCGTTTAGATTTTTTTTTATTATTCCCGAGAATTTAAACACAGATCTTAGTCATAAAAAAATCTCCATTAAACCACCTATTAGATGTAGGCTTGATTTTGTTAATCGATCGATAGGTTCAAAATATATTGCCGTTTATTTTTTTTTTCAAAATTTTTATGGTTTTTCTAAAACGAAAAAATACATTAACCATTTTTGAATTGTAATTTTCTTTGAAAAAAACCTTTTTATGTCGTTTTTCAAAATTTTCCATTTAGCTTTTGTTATATTTCTCGAGAAATTAACCACAGATCTAGATCAAAAATATACCAAAAAAAAATCTGTAAAATCACCTATTACACGAGGGCTTGCTTTTGATTATCGATCGATGGGTTTAAAAGATATCTTTTAGTGATTACTTTAAAAAAATCATTTTTATCAAAAATTTTAATATTTTTCACCTTAAAACGAAAATCAAACATAAAACTATTGAATGCCAAAAATGTTTTCTAATGAAATTTCTCTTGTCTTTTTGCCATTTTTCACAAAATTTACATTTAGTTGAAGGTATATTTCTCGAGAATCTTTAACAAATCTCCCTTAAACCACCTATTAGATGAAGGCTTGTTGTTGTTAATCGATCGGTGGGCTCAATATATATTGACTTTTATTTTGTAGAGAACAAGTTTTTCCAAAATTTTTATTTTTCTTTCGCCCCAAAACCAAATCAATTAATAATTGAATTGTAGAATTTAAAATTTTGTTTGCCTTTTCCAAAATTTTTAATTTAACTTTTGTTATATTTTTCGAGAAATGAACCACGGATCTGGATCAAAAATATCCAACAAAAATCTCAATTAAACCACCTACATATTATATGAGGACTTGATTTTGTTAATTGATCGTTGGATTCGAAAGATACGAGTATTAGTGATTAATTTTCAAAAATAAAATTGATTTTTATCAAAAGTTTAAATATTTTTCACTTTAAAACGAAAATAAGTGAACACACTTCATTTTTCAATACCGAGATTACTTCTAAAGAAGTTTTTCTTGAAGAAGTTTTTTTTGTGATTTTTCCTTTAGTTTTTGTTATATATCTCGAAAATTTAAACACAGATCTTAGACAACAAACTCTTAAAAAACGTCTCCATTAAACCACCTATTAGATGTAGGCTTGCTTTTGTCAATCGATCAATGAGATCAAAAGATATTGATTCTTTTTAATTAAAACAAAAATGAAAAAGTTTTGAATTGAAGGATTTTTTTATTTTTTATTGTACCTTTTTCAGAATTTTTGTTTTTGTTATATTTCTCGAGAAAACTAGATTAAAAATACAAACTACATTACAAATATTTTTAAAAAAATCTCAAATAAACCATCTATTCCATGAGGGCTTGTGTTTGTTCATCGATCGATCAGTTCAAGGGATATTGACATTTACTTTTGGGAAACAAAAGGTTTTTAAATAAAATTCAAATATTTTTCACATTGAAAAGAAAATAAACACAAAATAATTTTGAATTGTAGAATTTTCTTTAAATTTTATATTTTTTTTCAAATCTTTCCAATTAGTTTCTGTTATATTTCTCGAGAATTTAAATACAGGCATTATTCGGAAAAATCTTCGAATTAGGTGCAGGCTTGTTTTTGTTCATCGAACAATGGGTTCAAAAGATATCGACGTTTAGGTTTTTATGTTTTTTTTTAAATTTTAATTTCTTTTAACTTTAAAACGAAAATCAACACAAAACATTTCTCAGTGCCAAAATTGTTTTTAAAGAAATTTTCCTTGCCGATTTTTCTAAATTGTAAATTTCGTTGTTGTTATATTTCTCGGGAATTTAATCACAGATCTTATTCACAAGAAATCTTAAAATATTGTAATTAGACCACCTATTAGATGTGGGTTTGCGTTTGATAATCGCGCGATCGGTTTAGAAGATATTGGCATTTACTTTTCAAAACAGAAACAAATTGATATTTACCAAAAATTTAAATATTTTTCAACTTAAACGAAAATCAACACAGAACCTTTGAATGCTAAGATTGTTTCTAAAGAAATTTTCTCTAACTTTTAATTTTTTTTTAGAAATGTTGCTAGATATATGTTGCTGACTTAGTACTACACTGACGGAAATATCTGGTTGATATTTCACAGGTATTTATTTGTTCAATGAAATCCTGTAATGTTTCGTGCGAAATGTTGAACTTAAGAGGGCGGTTTGAAATCTCCGTGCATTTTTAAACATCTCTCGTAGTTTAACGAAAACCATCAGTCTTCCTGGCAACTACCATCTGTTGTTAATAGACTACAGGTAAGTTTTGGGCAAGCTGCGTCATTTTATTAGCTACTATGGGGGCTCCGAACGCGCCTCTTGTTCATGAGATCCTGGGTTCGATCCCGGCTCTGACCACCTTACAATTTCTTTCGCCGGCGGTCACCTCGCATAGTTATGGCGACACTATCGAGTACCTAGCCATGAAAAAGCTTCTCAACACACCGTTCGGAATCGGTGTAAAACTGTAGGTCATAATCAGTGAGTTTAAAACTAGAAAGCGCACAGCTCACTGGTTTGTGAGAAGCTCTCTCCAATTCCTTCATGGAATGTAATGGGAAACCATTTTTTTTTAACAAGTCGTTTACTGAATCCCGTTGTTATAGTACTAGCACAAGTGATGCCGAACGTGCAGGTCGCCAAAAGAGATCGTTATGCCCTCGGATGACACGAGGTTGTGCTGTGACGACAAAAAATGAGCTACTCGTATGACAAGGTAGGAGGCTCATAATCGGAAAAACCAGGGAATGATATTACATGGCCGGAGAATTAAAGTGCGTGAGACGGCTGCGGCTGTAGGCCTCTCAACTGCGCGGGTTCATCACATTTTTTATGAGTATTTGGACTTATAACGGCCAACCGTGCGAAGGGTGACGCGATTACTCACACTCGCGCAACCAACTGGTCACTTCAAAGGAGTGTTTGGCGATGTTCAACCGTAATCCCAAGGTTTTTGAAACCGTGGACGAAACATGGATTCATCACAATCCACTAGAGGCCAAGGAACTGTCAAAGCAGTGGGCCTACCGGCTTACAAGGTCATGGCGACAGTTTCTTTTAGAATGCATGCAGTGTCATTTACAACGATTATGTTGAAAAGCGTTAATCGATCACAGCTGAATATTAATGACCGCTGCTGGACAGATATGATATTGATCTGAAGCTAAAATTACCGCATTTGGCGCCATGGCAAAAATCTATATCTTGGGCTACGAATTGCTACCTCATCCGCCATATTCTAAGGATGTTGCTCTTCAATGACTACTTTGTCTTTCCAAAACTGAAGAAATCGGTCGGTGGTATTTTGAGGACCTACAAATCCCTATTGTTTTGAAAGAATACAAAAATTGGAAAAACTACGGACTAAATGTATCGAGCTAATAGGATACTATAAGCGTGTTTTTCCCGCGACAACTGTCTTTTGTTGTTTGGATGCAAATATAACGTGTTTGAAGCTTGTCGCAAATATAGTTCACTTGTGACCAAACACATTGTATTTGCCATTCAATATTATATGTTTGAGATACAATGATTAATTGGTTATAATACATGTTTTTGTGACACAAATGTAGCTTTGTTAGTTGAAAACTGCTGAAAACAGAAACGTGACAGACAACAAAGAAACAAATAAGCAGCAGATCTTCAATTCATAAACACATTGCTTGCAAACATATATTTGTTTATGTTGCCGGGCCGTTATTTTTCAGCGTGAGCGCTTGCAAGAAAACATTTTGGGAGAACATGGGATCTACACCCAATGATAGAATTATGAATGTACACGGCGTTGATTAGACCTGATGTGGCCTATGGAGTATCGGTATGGCTGCCGACTTTGGAGAAACATAGAAAAATGTCAACAGTGCAGACACAGTATGCGTTTGACAGAGGCATTACTAGATTATTACGAACGTGCCCCTCTGCTACTCTCAATACGATGCGGAATTTATTTCCGATTGAACAGTTCGCGAAGAGTGTACCGGCCAAGAGTACTTTGCGGCTTAGATAACTTAAATCTGAAATAATGGACCCAACGAAGCTATGGGCATAATAGGATTCTGTACATTTTGCCTAGTGAAGTCATACCTGAAAGAAGGGTTGACTTGAACTTCGTGAAAAACTTCAGAACAATCATACCGCCTAAAGAAAAACTTCAGAACTATTATATCGCATAGAGAAGAGTGGAGGAACCTCTCACCGTTGCAGAATGTTGATATAGAAATTTTTATGGATGGATAGCGGAGTGGGAACTTGTGTTTACTCAACTTCACTTGGTACAACACTATCAATCCTCCTCCATGTTTTTGACTGTATCTTCCAAGCGGGATCGGAAGTGTGTCGTTAGTTATGAAATCACCCTATAGTAGGAAAGAGTGTGACAATCTTCTCGGACAGCCAAGCGGCGATAAGGAATTTATTATCAGAAGAGAATAGATCGATATTGGTTCGTGAATGCAGAAGTCTGCTAGACGACATCGGCGCCAACACAAGACTGTCCCTAGTGTGGGTTTCTGGTCATACAAAAATAGTTGGAGTCGAAGCCGCTGATGAACTAGTCAGCAAAGGTTCTAAAGGAAATGCCGATAGACGAAGCGCGATTAAAAGCCATCTAAGAATACTGGGTCACGAGATTGATCGCCACATCTACCACGAGGCAGACGGAAACTAGAGAGAACTCAATACCTGTCGCATATCACGTGGTAATTAGTGTAGATATGACGGTAAAAGAACCGAGTTCCTGATGACTCTGAATAGGAATACAATAGCTAGAATGACAGCTGTCATAACAGTACACGGGACGATTGGTGCTGCTAACAATGGAATACAATACATGCATTTCTGTCGTAGTTGCGACAATGAGCTAATGGCGGAAACCCTTGAACACTCTATCCTACTTTGGAAAACATCTTTTTTGATGGAATACCGGAACTGGCTAGTATTGAACTCAGCCTATTTCTTAATTACATTAACAGTACTAATTGGGAATATGTGGGTAATCTCAATTCCTTACTAGTTCATTCTTTTCTTTTCAGGGTAACGTGGCTACACGCTGAAAAATCTGTCGTTTTTTGTTGTTAGAATGCAAATATTAGGTGCTTGTAGCTTCTCACAAATATAGTATACTTGTGTCCAAACGGATTGTGTTTGCTAGTCAATATTACATGTCGGAGACGCAATAATTAATTGGTTATAATATATGATTTATGACCCAAATGTGGCTTTGTTTGTTGAAAACGTGACAGACAAAAAAAAAACAAAAATTCATAAAAACAATACCTGCAATCATATACAGGGTTACTACAATATGTTGCTGGGACTGTTTTTTTTCAGCGTGCATTTTTGTATGGAAATGTTGAACTTTGTACGGGGCTTTAGTACTACCCTGGCAGAAATGATTCGTTAAAATTTCGCAGCCATTTGTGTTTTGTACGGAATTTTTGTAACATTTCTCTCTAAATGTTGAACTTTGTACAGGTCTTTAGCACTATTACTACTATATTTCGAAGCCATTTTTTTTGTATGAAGTTTTGTAAAATTTTCCGCGAAATTTTGAAATTTGTATGGGGCTTTATTACGACACTGACAGAAATGTTTCGTTGAATTTTTGCAGCCATATTTTTGTATGGATTATAGCAAAATTGTTCGCTAAATGTCCAACTTTGTACGGGGCTTTAGTAATACATTGGCAGAAATCTTTCGTTAAAATTTCGCAGCCATTTGTGTTTTGTTTTTGTAAATTTTTTTGCTAAATGTGACTGTACTATGGAGCTTTAGTACTATAGTCGCAGAAATGTTTCGTCGATGTTTCGCAGGTATGTTTTTTTTTGTCAGAAGTTTTGTATATTATTCAGCAAAATGCTAACTGAGTATGGGTCTTTAGTACTACACTGGCAGAAATGTTTCGTTGAAATTTCGCAGCCATTTTGTTTTGTATGGAATTTTGTAATATTTCTCGCGAAATGTTGAACTTTGTACGGGGTCTTAGTACTACACTGGCAGAAATTTTTTGTGTAAATTTCGCAACCATTTTTTTGTATGGAGTTTTGCAAAACTTCTTTCCAAATTTTGAACTTAGTGCAGGCCTTAAATAGGAAACTTATTTGCCCGGTGTTATCAAATTTGTAAGTGTTTTTTGTTGTTGTTGTTTTTGTTAAATTCGAACCAGTCTAATGTGTGTATAAAAGTTAAATATCTCGAAATGCTATGAGTAAAGTTTAAGTATTGTTATTTTTTGGGTTGTTTGTTTGTTTTGCTAATACAAATTTGTTTCAAGCGAGTATTATGTCCCTTTTCAAGTGATTTCAATTGTTCCAATTTTGGTTTACTCTTCTTTTTACATACGAAAAACATTCAGAATAAAAACAAAATGTTGTCATGTATTTTTGAATTGGTTTATAGGTTAATGTTATTATTACAATAATATTATTTTTTTTATTTATTGTTTTAAAAATGTTGCCGTAGTCCTCTGATTTCTTAAATATTAAACTAAGTCAATATAATTCTTACTACTTATGAAATTTCCCATTGGTTTTGTGGAGCTTTCATACAGGTGTTTCTTTAAATTACTTAACGTTTGTTTAGAGTTTTGGTACAGTCATAATACTATCAAGTGTGTCGCCTTGTGCTTTTTGAATCGAAATCACTAACTGGTTTACGGCGCATGCGCGCGCGCATCTGCCTGGTAACTGATTGTGTTTCCGTTTCGGTTTTTTCTTTCTTTTGTTTTTTGTCTATTACTTATACATATACATATATATATTCTAAATTCTATTTACACTTTTACGAACGAATCTTTTGATTTGCAAGAAAACATATACATTTTTTGTTTTTTTTTTACTTTTTAACATAATAAAGCATTTGAATTTAATAAATTCCACAAGGGCTTTGTAAGCCTTTTTGTGTTTCAAAACATAAATAAAATCATGAATATGAAATAATACAACTTTATATATTTAGGAACTAAAAGCACCAAATAATATTGAAATTAACTTAGGCAAAATATGCAATTCAAATACAATCACAGAATAAATTGTTTGAGAAATAGTTGTAACAACCGCAAATGCAGTTGTTGCCACCAAACTGCAGTTGTCACAAACGAATTGAGGTTGTCACGACTGAATTTAGTCTCAAAATCCGAAATTCGGTTGAAACAACCTCCAATAGGTAGTGACAACCTCAAATGTGGTTGTGACAACCTCTAATGCTTTTGCGACAACCTCTACTGGAGTTGAAGCATTCTCCAAAAGGTTGTAACAACCTCTAATTTTGTTGCGATGATACCTAATCTGGCTGTGACAACGTCCACATTCGGTTACGTTTAATTTGGTTATTTTTCCTGTGAGTGTAGAATTGCAAAATTAAAAACAAAAAATAAAATTTTACAAAAAATTAATAAATAAATCGTTGTTGAAAATGGAAGAAATGGAATGCATGAATGGTTGGTCTACTCAGTCGTAGTCTTCATCGTCGTCTTCGTCGTCATCATTATAATAAAGATATTATTTGTCTTTGTTTACAAAATACTTCTACATTTACATTTATAAATTTACGCGAGAAAAAATATTGCAAATTAATTACACATTAAGTCACAGTTATCGATTTTTAACTAATCTTTGTTTACTTGCTCCGTGGACCGCGAATAACACGACGGCATTGCACTGACATTGGAATGATGTTTACTGGCTCACTCTCTCTTCGTCTCTTTCTCACTCTCCCTCCATCGCACCTTATCTCACTCTCCCTCCATCGCTCCTTATCTCACTCTCTCGCGCACCCTCTTCCTCTCTCTGGCTGTCGCTCACGCTCCTTTTTTCTCTTCCCTCCCTCTTTCTCTCTCCTTGAGCATTTCTGTAATTGTTCAACAATTTTCCTTTATTATTCTTAGCTCACACGCCCCCTTAGGTCCTTATACCCGTGGGCGGCTGTAAGCCCATAAAATTATCCATGCCCATGGGTTCCTTGGAATTGTACATGGGATGCGCAGCCATTGTTGTGTTCACGTCATGTAGCTTCAAGTGCTTCTTACGGTATCGTCGCAATTTCTTACGAGCCATATATAAATTTTGATTAAATTCTTTGAAAGTATGCGGACGAAAGTGATCCTTATCCTCTTCCGCTCGTGATGCCACAACGCAACGGATTGCTTCTTCCGGGCTTATATCCGTCAGATGTGCATGCGCAGAGTGGTTTGGATGTGGTGGCGGTGCTTGATTTTGGTTATGTGCAGCTAAGTCATAAGCATTGTTTTCAGGCGGCGGGAATATCAATGGGTTATTTGCCCAATCCCGCCATAAATTTCAATCTTGCACCGCCCCATTCAGCTGCGACGCTGGAGGGCCTGATGAATTGACAGCTTGTATGAGTTCGTTGTGACGATGTCGCTCTTCGCGACTCATGGAAAACTCATCGTCCATGGAAGAGGATTGCTTGGAGCGATCTGACTTGCAGTCCTCCTCCATGGTCATGGAATGATGCATGGCCGCAGCTGCGGCCGCAGCGTGTTGTCTTTCGGAGGGTGGCAATAGGTTAAGCATACTCAAAGGTAGGCCGGGGAATCCACCAGGAAATTCTGGATAAAAACCTTGAGGATTGAAGGGATTGAACAGCGAGTTTGGGCCGCCCAACAGATCGGGCTCAGAACTGGAACTGCGCGGCATTGGACCACACATCAGATCCACATCGGCTGCTGCATTGGCTGCATTATTTTTCTGGGCCTCCTTGCGCGATTCTTTCTGCTCCCGTGTCTCGCCGGAATTTTTGCTCGAATTGGATGAGGATGAGTTCACACCCATTTGCAGCAGCTCCAACGGAGGACCACTTATGCAATCCCTGCGCAACTGTTCCAGTTTCAGACTTTTGCCATATTTACCCCGGACATACATCAGCAGCGAGTTGTAGGGGATGCCGAAAATTCTTGAGGCCTGCGACGTGGTCATCTTTTTGTTCCATACATGCTGCAACGCTTCGGTTAGCTCAGCGTTTGTCCACGAACGGGGTGGGCCACCCCTTGGGGCTGAGTGTTGACCTTTGGGACGGGGCACTGCAAGCAGACAAAGAGAAAAACAAACATATATTTATTAATACAACAATGCAATACAAGATAATCTACTCGCTAATGTTTTAATTCTTTGTATCTTAGTTTGCACTAAACGACTGCAATGCAACAAAGCGCACAATAAACTTCATCACCCACACCCTGTGGAGTTGTGGCAACAGAGATTAGTACGAGCGAGCGTATACATGCCGCACTCTATCATTGATCGCACTGTGGTGGTTCCATATGCAAATTATGCATCACATATCCGAGGCAAGCAGCCATCATCGCCAGCCGCAACATGATCTTTTGTTTGCCAAAAAATAAAAAATAAAGAAAATAAAAAAACACATTTTCCTTTCAACTTCAATAAAATCCAGCTGAAATACCGAAGATCTCAATTGAGAGTAAGTGCTTGCTGGTGGTGGTGTTGGTAGTATACAGCGTCACAGCTGCGGAAATTATGAAGTGAAATGCCTTATTACAGGCCTGCTATAGGATCCGTTACACCTTCCTGATACAGTTCCCAATCCTTTCCATTCAATATTGCGTGGAAGTGGGTGGCAAGGCCTTTCATGACTGTTTCCTATAAGAAGGCCTTGCATAAGGTCTTAATAAAGCAGGGATTATTGAAGGCCTTCGTAAAGCACACCTTATACAAAGCCATCCTAAAGAAGGCATTGCGCAAATAAACGCCTTATGCCTGAAAAAGCAGACCTTATAGAAGGAATTACAGAAGGGCTTCTTGAAGCAGAGACTATAGAAGACGTTCCTCAAGTAGGCCTTATATAAGGGCTTACAAATAAAAATTATTTGTTTGGTCATTATGGGGCTCAAACGACGTGTCATGATGAGCATAAACCCACAAATATATTTTCAAAATTTTGACAGAGCATTTTATTTTCACTGCAGCATTTTGAAGTCTTGATCAAACATACTCTGGCCGATTTTTCTGGTAGTTTTCATGGTAGTTCATGGTAGTTTAGTTGTAAAGGGTGTCTCAGTAAGAATACACTTTTTCATTTTAAAATAAACACATGTAGTTTTAGAGATAGATCTGATTTTTTCATTGGATTGTAAAGAAGACATGCTCCGAATAACTATGGAAGAAAATATCCGCCAAATGGCCCCCACGGCTCTGATGACAGGCCATTACTCTTTTCATGAAATTTTCCATGACTTTTCACAGAGATGTAGCTGTATCTGGATCTCGGATTTGAGCTCTGGAATTGTTTCTGGTTTATTCGCATACACCCGAGATTTCCCAAAACCCCAAAGAAAGAAGTCGCACGGCGTTAAATCGCATAATCTTGGTGGCCAAATGACATCAGAATTTCTTGAGATAATTTGTTTTGGAAATCGTTGTGACAATAAATCGATTGTTTCATGCGCGGTGTGGCCGGTGGCGCTGAAACCACATGTCGTTCAGATCCATGCCATTCAGTTGAGGTGACAGGAATTCCGTTATCTTGTTCCTGTAACGAATGCCGTTCACGGTCACTGCAATTTCGGCCTCATCTTCAAAGGCCCAATCACGCCGCCTGACCAAAATCCGCACTATACAGTTGCTCGTTGTGGGTGCATTAAATTCTGAGTCCTAAATTCGAGAATTTTGTGGAGTCACGAAGCCATTCAGATGGAAATGCGGTTAATCGGAGAAGATGATTTTTTTTTGAAAAATTGCCATTGACTTCACTTTGCTCCATTACTCATTGAGCGAATTGCCAGCGCTTACCATGGTCTGCTGGTTTGAGCTCCTGAGTAAGCTGAATTTTGTACGCATGAAGTTGGAGGTATTTTGTCACAATTCGCTGCGTAATACTTCGTGAAATTTTAAGTTGTTGAGAACGATGCCGAATTGATGTTTTTAGGTTTTCGGCGACACTCTCGTTTACAGCAGCAATGTTTTCAAGCGACCGACCGGTACGATGACGCACAGGAGTCTTACTGTCCATAACCGACTCAGTTTTTCCAAATTTGTTGACCACTCTTAGAATGGTTGACACATTAGGTGCACTTCCTCGACTGAAAATTCTTCGAAGTGTGCGAGTGGTCTAAGCATGACATTCCAAATTTTTGTAATAAGTTTTCACAGTTCTTTCGTAATGCGCTCCATTTTTATTAATCGGAATAAACATATGTGACAGCTGCCAAATTTCAGAGTTGCCAGTTGCACAAAATAAAATTAGATTAAATTTAACAAGTGCAATTTTACTGAGACACCCTTTATTTATTTTGAATATTTGATAGTATTTTCGTGTAAAATTGAAAATTAAATAATTTGAAAAAATTGGGAAGAATGCATGATCGAAATTTCAAAATGTTGCCGTGGAAAAAAAAAAATTTTTTGGAAATATATCCAAATATATATGTATATATATATATAAGAAAACAAAGCGCAAGAGTGCGCACCTTGAATCTTACAGAAATAAGAATGAGGCTCGTAAATTCTACCGAATGCACAAAACCAAACTAACGGCAATGAAGCAGGACTCCACTTTTATAAAGATAAGGAAGGGAATCTTGTCACAGACATGCAGAGTATGTTGGGGGTATGGAGAGATCACTTCTCTGGGTTACTTGTCCCAGAGGACTTCAATGTAGACGAGGGTGTTGAGCAAATACATACAAAGCGAAGTTGGAACTGCAATGGATGGATGGAATGGAATTAACTAAGCGTTATATTTATCGCATAAAAGGTCCTCTCGAGCGTAATGTGCGAAAGACTAAATCCGTTTGTTGCAAACCTGAAACGAACCTTATCGTTGTGGCCTTAGGGCTTGAAAATCAACTATTGACTAGATATTTACATTACGACAAATCCTGGAGAAAACCATGAGAAACAAATCGACACCTATCACCTCTTTGTAGTTTATAAGGGTGGCTTCGATAGCCAGATACGGGAAAAATTGTACCAAGCTATGCCGGAGGTGGGTATTCCTCCTAAGCTGACACGCCTTTGTAGAATGACACTGACCGACACGAAATCCTCAGTAAAGATTTGTTAAGATGTCCCCGAACCTTTTGGTCTAGGAGAGAACTCAGACAGGGCTCTACTGCTCTCGTATGCTGATGCTTTAAACATCATTGGACGAAATCTGCGAGAAGTTACTGCAGTATTGTTGAGAATTGAGAAGGAATTTGTAAAAGTGGGATTGACAGTACACGAGGGCAAGACAAAATTTATGGTTTCGACGAGCAGAACATTCACCCGTTTCGAGGAAAAGATGGACGTTGATAGTCGTTATTATTTCGAGGTAGTGGACGAATTATTTACCTCAGATCTGACGGGAACAGAAGCAATAAAAACGGAGGACTTTTTGCTGCAAACAGGTGTTATTTCGGGCTAAACAAGCACTTCAGAGATAAGACCCTCTCTCGAGAATCGAAGATCAAACTCTATCAGACTCTCATACAACCTTTCTTGCTTTATGGCGCAGAATCCTGGGTCATATCGCATGCTGATAAAACATCAGTGGGAGTTTTCGAGTGAAAAATGCTCCGAAAAATATATGGTCCTATAATAGAAAATGGAGAGTATCGACGACGGATTAACCACAAGCTGTATAATCAGTATCCCGACATCGACCTAGTTATGCCTATCAAAATAGCGAGTTTACACTGGCTAGGCCATGTAAGTAGAATGGATCAGAATGAACCAGTGCGAAAGGTATTCGATGACGTACTCGAAGGACATCGAAAAATAGGACGATCAAGACCAAGTTACCAACTGGAGGAGAAAAGCTGTAGATCGAGGCTGCTGGAGGAACATGTTATCCTCAGTTTAAAAGGCCTTTGAGCCCTCTGGGTTGTTTGAGGACCACTAAATATGGAAGTAAGTACAAAATGTTGTCCATTTGTGATTACATAGTAGTTTTTGCCAAATTTCATTAAGGTCAGTTGTAGTTTACGGTGAATATTATGTAGATTAACCGAAGAGTGGTTCAATTGCTGTGTGGGAGGTACACAAATAGGTGTGGCATAGTGGTTAATTTTTAACTATAATTGGAAACTTCGTCACTATGATTCCACTATATAAGCAAGGCCTTGCAAATTCCGCCACTGGGAGGCTGAATTGTTTTCAGGAACGTGTGTATGTGTGTGCCTCTATGGCAACAAAATGATCTTATCGCTGCAAATCTTATTGCCACAGGTTGTTGCCAAAGCTGCGGCAGCAACTTCAGCCAGCAACGACAACAAAACAATATGTGATCTTCTACCATTCCAAACACATACATGTATACATTCACACAAAATCATCAGTCACTAAGCTTTCTTTTTTTTTTGTGATTTCCCTACACTTCGACCTTTCGACAGATAAAGGTCGCCACGTTTTCTGAGTAACTATAGTAGTACACATTTTACACAATTTCCAATGAAATGTTCATATCATATTTCAATTGTTTAAATACCCCTGTTGCCGGCTGCCCTCGATTCCGGCGATACCAACATTTGCCAAGCACCAAGAAGTTGGTTGGGCTGATATCGAGTACCAGCATTCGGTATCCTATCTAAATGGCGATATGCATATGCATCTCTAATTCGGGCTAAGGATAGGGGGGGATAGAACGGAAAAACTTATTTGTAGCAAATCCTAAATCACGTTTAAAATGTGCACAAATCAGTTAATCACACCCACACACAAGGCTTCATTACATATCTATATAAATATACAAACAAACATACAAAACGCTGAGCAAAATGTTGTGTTGAAAGCCAAAAGATGCATTCTTGGCATAAGTCAGTTAAACAAGAGTATGAACTAGCTAGCTGATGCAGTTCTCCCTTAAACTGCAGCCAGTTGTAAATAGTCAAATAACGAGATCCTTATCAGTGTAAGGAGTTTTTGTTTTTGTTTTGTTGTCGTAACGAAAATGAAGAAAGAAATCAAAAGATTTCGCTTATCGATAAATATCCTGTTTGGCTATGATACTTGGATTGGGGACAACACAACACAATGGATGGATGATATGCCACAGTTTGGAATATTTCGGGAACTACGGAAACGACAGAAAGGCCACCTGAAAGCGCTGACGTAACTTCTAGCATTCTGCGACTCACTAGTTTAGCAAAAAGGTCAGAAGTTCAGCACCGTGTGGTGTGCAGCGCTGTGGTGTGTATTTTACGCTTATGTGTCACTAATTTGTCAGACCATCCGATCAATTGCTATCGTTTACGACACTTTGTATCGCAATAAGTGCACAAATTGCATATTGCGCTTGAAACCCTGATGGAACAGTCTCGTCGCCATCGCCGTCGCCGTTTCCATCGTCATTGAATGACTGCATCAAATCATGTGAGGCGGTAAATTCAATTTTGCGGTTTTCCTGTATTTGCCCATTGAACATGTGCACCTATGCATATCAATCAATAGCTGCTGCTGCTGTTGCTGCTGCAGTTGTTGTAAGTTGCAGTTAAAGTTGTGTTGCAGTTAAAGTTGCCTTGCCTGATCTTCTTGCCTTCCTGCCCCATTTCCTAGTGTCGACGAGCAGTTACATTAGTCAGAAGTACAAAACACTTTCAGATCAATCTCACACAAATGTAATGTAAAATCACTTGTTTGCTTCGCACATAAAAACTACAACACAAGTTTTTCCTTCTCTGCTCTTGAATGGAAACCTCAAGAAAATTTAATGGATTCAGGTTGATTTCCATTCCAGTAAAGTTCAGTTTACGAGCATTTGATAGCAGTACGACATACCAACATGTTTGTACTCATGTGTAATATTAGATTTATGATCGAGAATGATTGACAGCTTCACTTCAGCAGAGTGTTGGATGAATGGATGGATGGCTGGTTGTATGGATCATGTATTCACTTGTGAATGGTCTTAGGACGGACAGGCGTATTTATAGTATGAGCAGCTTATTGTGATCGGGAATGTGTGATAAGTGCTCCAAATTGAGATGTTTATGTACACCGTTCTCAATGAAGCGAATATTTCATTCCAAGTGTTTAAATGCCGACCATGGAAGTTTTTCTATACCTTACATCAATATCGGATAGATGATTTTTGTTTGGGACAAAAAAAAACACTTTTTTACCGATCATTTTCGAAAGAGATAGAGGAAGGGGAAAGACTTCCAAACTGCCCACAAGTGTGGCGCCAAATGGGCTTAAATGCTATGAAGGCGGTTATGACTTGGTGACATGTCATTAAGATGTTGTCAGTCAAATTCCCGTATAAGAATTTAAAACGGCGCTTACATAAAGGGTGGGCCATGAACAATTTTGAGTTTAATTTCACTTTAAAAAGAATACTAATAATCACTGATATTCATGAATGAAACACCACATCGTTTCAATGCCTTCCACGACTTGCTTTGCAGTACCTAATTCGATCTACCCAATTTTTCGGTGCTTTTTCGATTGTTTGGGCCTGTATCTCGTAAAAGACAGCGTCGATTTTGTGGTTTAAGATCTCAATGGACTTGGGATTGTTTACGTATCTTTCACAGTGCCCCAGAGATGATAAAGACTTTAAGATTTGGAATGAAACTAACTCGTTCAAATCGCAGTTCCGAGGCGACCTACGGACTTCCGAGTATCGGCTGATTAGGCGGTTTTTGTTAAAAACAAGAGCTTCTCACAATCACTGAGCTGTTCACTTCCAGTTTTCTCTTACTGATGGGGACCTGCAGTTTTATACCGGTTCCGAACGGTTTTTTGAGTAGCTATTTCATGTCTTATTACTCGATAGTGTCGCCGTTACTAAGTCCTCGTCGAAAGAAGTGTAAGGTGTCAGCGCAGGGATCGAACCCACGTTCTCTAGCACAACAGCCGCGTACACTAACCGTTGAAACACGGATGGCCACATGCGGTTTTTAATCACAGTGCGCAAAAGATTGATTGTAACGTTGGTTGTGTTGAAACTATACGTTGCCTATACCACCCTCTTCAACTTTTGGGAACAACAACTCACTGAGCAGGACACGGTAATGCTCGCATTGACGGTAACGGCGGCTCCTTGCTAATTTTCGAAGAAAAATTGGGCCTATGATGCCGCCACGTCAAAAACCGCACCAAACACTCACTCGTTGTGGATGCATCGACTTCTTCTTGACGACGTATGGATTTCCCGAGCCCAAACTGCGACCGTCGGTGGTGCAATGGTTGAGTGCGCGGCTCATGGGCTTGAGAACATGGGTTCGACCCCTGCTCTTACCATCTTAAATCTCTTTCGTCGCTTAGTGACGGCGACACTATCGAGTATTTAGCCATGAAAAAGCTTCTCAAAATTCCGTTCGAAACCGGTGTAAAAGTGTAGTTCCCAATCAGCGAGTGTAAAACTAGAACGCGTACAGCTCACTGGTTTGTGAGAAGCTCTCCCTCATCCCTTCATGGGGTGTAACGGGAAAGCATTTTTTTAATGCGACAATTTTGTTTGTTAACGTAGCCCTACGAGGTGAAAATGAGCGTCATCAGAAAAGATGATTTTTCGCTAAATATGCTGTTTTTCAGCCAAGCGATCTACAGTCCATTCAGCGAAGCTAAAATACATTGGATGGTCGCGAGTCTTGGACTTTACTAGCCTTCATACCGAGGTCTTTATGCCAAATACTGTGCCAAGAAGTGCGAGAAATGTTCAATTACTGCGAACGGTGGCGAATAGTTGTTGATGGCTGTTCGCGGACACTTTCAGCTACAGCGTCAATATTTTCCACTGAACTCACTGGACAACCACGTACAAGAGTAAGTTTGTTTAATAAGGACCCGGATTGTCAAACTCTCTCCAAAAACTTTACGCCAGGACTCCATTACAACGTGGAACACGGATTAATGCAATATCGGAATAATTATGAAAAAAAATTTCGGCAAGTGTCGATGAATTGATTATCTATGATATCATCCTATCCAACCTTAGAAGGCCACACCCTCAAAAATCTGACTGTTTTTGATATTTGGATGTAAATATATCGTGTTTGTAGCTTATTGCAAATATAGTATACTTATGTCCAAACACATTGTGTTTGCTAGCCAATATTACACTTTGGAGACATAATGATTAATATGTTATAATATATGTTTTCTTGACACAATTATGACAATGTTTTTTTTTTTTGAAAACTGCTAAAAACTAAAACGTGAGAGACAACAAAGAAACAAAAAAGCAGAACATCTTCAATTCATGAAGACAATCCTGGCAAAAATATCCATAGTTCCTGCAATATGTTGCTGGGACCGGGTTTTCTCAGCGAAAGCCATCCTGCTGGATCAAAAAATTTACTAATATCAGATGGGATGTATGTTTTTAGTATGTTAGAAATGTCGCAGCCGAGAAACAACGAAAATCTTCCTAGAAATAAATATATGTGCGAAGATAATTATTTTTGGCGTTAATCTCTTGGGGTCACGGGGGAACATAGAAGTCTGGCGAAAGTTGTCAAGTCCCAAATACAACACAAATTGAGCCACAATCAGCGTTGATTGCTGTCTATTTCTATTGGATTTATTTCGTAGATTTGCTACAGTTTGAGTACCAAACTCTCAGTTTGAAGAGAGTTTGTAATAATTCCCAAATTTCCCCAAGCGTATAGAGTCCTATTTCGTATATTTCCAACCTTTAACTAATAATTTGTCACTTCATAAATGTCGAATTGGACATCCGCTACGAAACAAGGTTCAAATTCCAAATTTGACATGCTCCACCCTAAACAAGTACGAGTGCAGTTTGATAATTCTGTGACTTTTTCAATAAAATATCTTTTTTCAGTAAAAAAAACACGCTTTATTTCTCAACTTATGATTTCTCAAAGTCCCCAAAATATGCGTTGTTTCAATGTCTCAATGTCGACCTCTTCATTCGACCCAAATCTCTTACCGCCGAGCAATTTGACAAGGTTTGGAAATAGACATTAGTCACTGGGGACTAAATGCGGAGAATATGGTAGCAATTCGTAGCTCAATTTATAGATTTTTTGCCATGGCTACTATAAGCTGAAAATAAACGGCCCCTGTAACATATTTCATGAAGCATGTATATGTTTGGAACATTGTTTACTTGAATTGAAGATCTGCAAAGCCATAATATTATCAAACCTCTGCAATCTTTATTCCTGACATACACCATTTTAAATAACTACCGCGGATCTTTCATACGGGTGCCTTGCAGAGGAACATTCCAGGGAACCATAGAGCGCATAATCTGAGAAGATTAGGCAGTGCCTCAAATGTCCCACTGGATACGGAGCATGTGGGCATGCCCCTGTACATGCAAGATCTGGCGTAAAATCGAAGCTCTCAGACATGGGAATGATATATTGTCTGGAGGCACACAATGTAGGATCACCTAGCAGGTATGGGCAAGTTATTACCTGAACCGTACGCTAAACTTGATATGCAGTCCTAGACAAGATATCGCTGTAGCTGTAATCAGTGGATACTGCAGACAGACACACATTTAGGCTTGGAATTTCAGCTCACGATTACATTAGAAGCTATGGGGATGAAGAGGAGGGCGAGACCGTCGAACATCTCATATAATACTGCCCGGCAGTTTGATGTGTAGGCAGGAAACACTATTTAGGATCATACTTCATGTTGGAGCTAACATACATTATTTTTTCCGGATCACTAATTGGTTCCTCTGGGACTAATATACATACATATCTTCTTCAGCCACATCTTGGAGTATCGCGATGGGGTATTATATGGTTTGAAATTAAATATTCTTCTACCAAATTTAAATAGTTGTACTTACTTTTCTTTTTCAGAAACGGAGGTGTATCGCCTGGTAATCCTCTGGGATCTGACATTTCCATTAAAGGGTTATACAGCTTGCCCGGGTCAATGCCGGGTGGAAATAAGCCCAATGGTGAGTCTAAGCCAAACACTGCAAACATAGGAAAGTAAACACACATATAGATAAAGGTTGGTAATATTTTATAGATTTGAGGTAAACTAGGATAAAATAGTTGACACTGTGGACCAAAACCTCATATTAACGCGTAAAAAAATTGATTTTTTTATATGTTTACACATTATTATAACAACTTTCCAAGCAACAATATATATGTTTTCCAAGCAACCATATATATGTTCGGTCTACCATAAAATTTCGGAAAAGCCATTTTTATATTTCTGTTTATTTTCGTGATCTATACGATCAAGAAAGCTACGCCACAAAAAATTTGACCTCAAAATTTCGGCTTAAAGGCATACTTACTTACCAACTATACGAGTATGTTCGGTTCTTATGGTCAGGTTGAACTTGGCCTTATTATTTTATACATAAGAAAAAGCGAGAAACTACCTGGGGTTTCGACCAAGTGTGCCATTTCTTCCATCTCTCGTCCCTCTTGTATTGCCACTAATTGTTGACCAAACTTTAAGGCGTTTAGGGGACAAGTCGCGACAGATATCAAATTATCGGTAATTACAAAATTACTGGGCCAACCCTTTTCTATAAACAACATATGGGCACATTTGCTTTATCTACTACCTGAGAAATTATAGGCTCCAACAGCCTTGGGAAAACATATTTCTCCTGGTGGTCAAGGGGTTAATGTAACTCTCACAATGGACTCGGAGTCGGCCAAGGAACAATGTTGAAATGCACTCCCAACATTCCTGCATTTGTCAACTTCTCGAAACCGAAACCACGATTCGATCGGAAATACCACAATCTCACATATAGGAAAAGGATTCCTAGAACAAAAGTGTTCCAGGTGTAGAGGCATATGTGCAAGTCTAAACGGATGGACCGAAAATAAGTGATCACTAGGGAACTAGGGTTGTCTTTTTCTCGTGGACTCCCTGTTTACTGCAGCATGTATACGCTGAGAAAAACGGCCCCAGAAACATATTGCAGGAAATATTTATATGTTTGCAACCATAGTTTTCACGAATTGAAGGTTTGAAACTTGTTTGTTTGAATGTAGTCCGATTTTTGACGTCAGCAGTTTTCCACTAACAAAGCCAATTTTGGGTCACAAAAACATATATTATAACCTATTAATCATTGTGTCTCAAACATGTAATATTTAATAGCAAACATAATATGTTTGCACACAAGTATACTATATTTGCGACAAGCTACAAACACGTTCTGTTTGCATCCAAACAACGTGTCCATTATTTGGGAAAAAAATCCCCATCACTGAAATCAAGGAAAGGCTCATAAATACTACGGCGACTCTGCACAATCAATTCCAATGATTAAAAATTGGTTTACAGTATTTTGACGCCGAACTTTCAGTTCGCCTAAAAGAAGTCGTCACGCCAGAAATCGTCGATAAAATCCATGGAATGATACTGGATGATCGGAGAATGAAAGTGCCTGAGTTGTCTGAGGCTGTAGTCATCTCAACTGAGTAGCAACATCACTTTTTACATAAATATTTGGACATGAAATATGAAACGCGCGATGGGTGCCGCGATTACTCAGAGTTGACCGTACGCGCAACTGTGTGACTGCTTCAAAGGAATGTTTGGCGATGTTCAACCGCAATCTGAAGGAGTTTCTGAAATGTTTAGAAACCATAGGCGGAACACGGTTCTATCACAACACACCAGTGACTAAGGAGCTGTCAACTCAGTTCATTTCTCTGCGTGAACGTGTACCAAAGAAGGCTACGGTGGTTTGTGGAGGCCAACAAGAACATGACAACAATTTTTCGGGATACATGCGGTGTCATTCACATCGATTATCTTAAAAGGGGGTAAACGATCACGTGCGAATATTACTCACAGCTGTTGAACAGATTCCGTAGTGATTTGAAGCCAAATATACCGCATTTAGCGAAGAATAAAGTGATCTTCCAACATGACAACGCGCCGGTGCACAGGTATGTAGTCACCATGACAAAAATCCATAAATTGGACTACGAATTTCTACCTGTTCCACCATATTCTCGGTACTTGAACTCTAGAGACTAATTTCTATTTCCTGAAATAGTGACTTGGCGGTAAGAGATATAATTCAAAGGAAGAGGCCATCACTGGAACAAACGTTTCGTTTGAGGACCTTGACAAAATCTCTTATATAATATAATTAATAAAAAAAATTTTGGCGGCAAAAAAATATTTTATTGAAAAACTCACCCAAATTAGTTTTGTTGATGGCTGAAATATAAAACAATTCAGACAGCAATAAAAATTGTCATGCCTCGGGCAAATGTATATTCTCGTACAAATTTTTTGAGTTTTGGGGTAGAACTTTATTTATTTATCAGAAACGATTCAACAAATGGTTGATTTAGACGTTATTTGTTTGCTACTACAAAATTCTCCAAACAAAGATCATTTAACAAACATTCATGTGCCTTACTAGCATTCCCCAAACGAAGTTCTTCTGTGTGAGATTTCGTTTTAGGGTAACGAAATTCTACTTGGTGCGGAAGAAAACAGTTTGTTCTTGAGAGTTACCAAATATCGTTTGTTGTAAACGTTTTTCAGTTCAACTCTGACTCAACAATTGTTTGGTTGCTACTTAAAAATTCTTCAAACGAGGACTATATATCTTTGATTTCGTTTGGGCGTAATGACATTTTCCTTTGCGTGGAACACCGAAATTTCTTTTAAGATTCAAATAAGCAGACACTAAACCAACTAGTCACATTCTTGAATTTGATTTGAAGCTTCATAAATTCCAAAAATCTATTCTGATAACTCATATTTAGCGATGGTTTAAAGTGGCAGTTGGGATTTTGAATTGTGCTTTCACTTCCGCACACATTGTGACAAACAATTCAATTCACGATTTGTGGCAGAAGTAGAAAAGCCGATGAAAAACAACATTATTTATATTTCTGACTCAATAAACATTTTCCACACCCTCTTAACAGACTTTCAAACTAAAAAAAAAAATAAAAACACACAAATGCAAATAAAACTGAATCGAATGGAAAAGAAACGAAACCAAGTCAACCACACCAAATCGTACTACACTAGCAAACAGACACTGTGCTGCTCGCGCGCACTTTGTTCGAAATGTACGTATTAATAATATCCGTTTACTTAAGAAAAACTCCGGCATACGTAAGAAGACGGCACTGAAATTGTGCAAGGAGGACATGCATGTACCGTATTCACTCCTGCCTCGATTTATACCTCATGCAAGTTTACAATATGGGGAGTTAGTCAAACAGACAGACGACACTCGGAGGATATATAAAATAAATTAAGGAATATGCCAAAGGAATTACGACTGCCTGCATCAACATACACACATTCATATGTAGTTACATACATATGTATAGGTGAAGGTAATGCTACAAAAAAGTCTATACGTGTGTTATAATAATAACGATTGTTCGGGAGCTAAAGCTAAGCAAATCGACCAAGTCGTCGAGTAAGAATAATCATCGCAAAAACCCGTCACCAACTAACTATTCACGGACGTCAAGAGTTGTGTGCCAAAATCTATACAGAGAAGGCAAATAATGTTTCCCCTAGTTTGGAAGATATAATAATCCACACGCATACATACATCACACATTTGTCGCTTGGAATAATCATCTTAAATGCAAAGAAGGCAAACCCGGAATTTAAGTCATAAAAATCTACAGAACAAGCGAATAAATCATATTCCGAGGTTTTCTCTGAAATGATTGTCATTGTAATGTAATGTGACAAGTACTGGTAGTCATTGATACCCTACTACTTTCAAACAGTTCATCGTACATCCTGCATGTACAATAATGACGCATGAGGAAAATGCGGTATGCTATTCCATAAACATTATTCCATAATTATAGATCGCTCAAGGTTAGAGAGTTCAAACAACCGACATTTTCGAATAACCGGGTATCGGTTTATAGGAAAAATCACTTTTTGGAAACCGATTTTTGATAAACTGAATTGAATTGAATTGAACTGAACTGAATTGAATTGAATTGAGTTAAATTGAATTGCATTGAATTGAATTGAAATGAATTGAACTGAACTGAATTGAATTGAATCAAATTGGTTTGAATTGAATTAAGTTAAATCGAATTGAATAGAATTGAATTGAATTTTACTGAATTGAATTGAACTGAACTGAGCTGAACTGAACTGAATGGGATTGAATTTCATTGAATTGAATTAAACTAAATGGCATTGCACTGAACTGAATTGATTTGAATTTAATTGAATTGATTTGAAATGAAATGCATTGAACTGAACTGCATTGAATGGAATGAAATGGAATAAAATGGAATGGAATTAAATTGAAATGAATTGAATAGACTTAACTTGACTTGAATTGAGTTAAATTGAATTAAATTGAGCTGAATCGAATTGAAGAGACTTGAATTGAATTGAATTTAACTGAATTGAATTTAGTCGAATCGAATTGATTTGAATTGAATTAAATTAATTGAATTTAATTGAAATGAACAGAACTGAAATGAATTGAATTGAATGGAATTGAATTGCATTGATCTAAATTGTACTGAATTGCACTGAACTGAATTGAATTGAATGGAACTGAATTGAATTAACTTGACTTGACTTGACTTGACTTGAATTGAATTGAATGGAATTGCATTGAATTGAATTGCATTGAACTGAACTGAATTGAATTGACTGCATTGAATTGATTCGAATCGAATTGAATTTAACTGAACTGTATTAAATTGTATTGAATTGAAAATAACTGAATTGATTTGAATTGAATTGATTGAATTGAATCGAATTGAATTTAATTGAATTGAATTGTATTAAATTGAACTGAATTGAATTGAATTGCATTGCATTGCACTGAACTGAATTGGATTGAATTGATTTGAAATGAATTAAATTGAATTGAACTGAATTGAATTAAATTAAACTAAATTGAATTTAATTGAATTAAATTGAATTGTATTGAACTGAATCGAATTGAATTGAATTGATTTGAATTTAATTGAATTGAATTGTATCGAATTGAATAGAATTGAATTGAATTAAACTGTATTGAATTTAACTGAATTGAATTAAACTGAACTGAGTTGAATTGAATCGCATTGCATTGCATTGCACTGAGCTGAATTGAATTGACTTGAAATTAATTAAATTGAACTGAATGGAATTGAATTAAATTGAATTGTATTGAACTGAATTGAATTGAATTGAATCGAATTGAATTGAATTGAATTGTATTGAATTGAATTGAATTGAGTTGACTTGAATTGAGTTGAATTGAATTCAATTGAATTAAACTGAGTTGAATTGAATGGAATTGAGTTGAATTGATTTGGATTGATTTGAGTTGAATTGAATTGAATTAAATTGAATTGGGTTGACTGAGTTGAGTTGTATTGAGTTGAATTGAACTAAATGAAATTGAGTTGAATTGAACGGAATTGAGTTGAATGGAATTGAATTGGTTTAAATTGAATGGATTAAAATGGTATTTAATTGAATTCAACTGAACTAAATTGAATTGAAATGAATTAAATTGAGTTGAATTGAATGAAATTGAATTGAACTGAATTGAGTTGAATTGGCGTGAATTGAATTAAACTGAATTGAATTGAATTAAATTGAATTGAATTGATTTGAATTAAATAGAATTGATTTCAATTGAATTGATTTAAATTGAATTGATTTGAATGGAATTTAATTGAATTGTAATTGAATTGAATTGAATTGAATTAAATTGACTTAAACGGAATTGATTTAAATTGAATTGAATTGAACTGAATTGAATAAAATTGAGTTTAGTTGTATTGAGTTTCATTGAATTGAATTGAGTTGAATTGAATTAAATTAAATAGAATTAAATTTAGTTGATATATATTGAATTGATTTAAATTGAATTGAATTGAACTGAATTGAATTAAATTAAAATGAGTTGAATTGAATTGAATTGAGTTTAATTAAATTGAATTAAATAGAATTAAATTGAGTTGATTTAAATTGAATTGATTTAAATTGAATTGATTTGAATGGAATTTAATTGCATTGAATTGAAATTAGATGACATGAAAGGAAATGAATCAATTTAAATTGAGAGGAATTAAATGGGAGCGGACTGAATTGAATTGTATTGAAACGGATTGATTTATAAAGAGTGAAAATTCTAAATGGCAATGGAAATTTTAGTTTTGAACATGAAACCGGTTCACCGACGTGAAATATCAGATTTTTCGGTTATTCGAAAAATACGTTTTAAAAAAACCGTCAAATTATTATTGGTATTGAAACCGGTTAACAGGTTTGCCCAGTTTTTTGGTTTTGAACACCCTACTGTAGGTACGTCAGACATATACTAATATAGAGTTTCATACGGTTGACCTACTCCAATCAAATTTGTGTATTCTTTCTTAAAGATTTACCTCTTAGTATAATTTTTTTTATTCAAATATATACCTAGAAAGAAATTTCGCAAGAAGCATCTCTTCCTCCCACTCAGCCCTCCACTGCCATTGTTAAAGCCACAATTCATATATTTGAAAACTGCAATACAAAAACCATCATAGCGCACATTCATATCAGTAGTCTCCCAAACCCCCTGACATCGTTAGCATTGATTCGCGTAATGTCAATATTCTATGCGTTGTCATATGTTCACTCAATATCGTATATATCGTCCTGTCATAAGAAAGGACCTGTGTGGTGTATGTTAATATTCTGCCGTACTCTTCAGTGGCTGAACAAGACGAACTGTTTTCCCGCTTCCTCCCGGGCGGCACTTATGCAATCCGGATTTTTTGATTTGGCATTCTATTGTCTTTCTAAGTTTACGTCTTTTTGTCTTGCAACAAAAGCAGCTAAGAAAGAGTCGTGCGGGTGTACACATGCATACAGAACGGAACGTATGATTCTACATGACTGGAGAAGAGTTCGTAGTAGTAGTTGAAGGAGCTCATTTTAAGCGTAAAATCTTAATAGAATAATAAGTGCTATTGTTTCTTTTCCCCTGTCACAGAGATGCAAGATGCCTTCCCGAATGAATAAGAAATAATTGTACAAGGATAATGGGTAACATCGAAGGAAGTATGCATTGGATAAGTAGTATGTGTAATCAGTTGAACGCTACTAAAAATCTGAAGTCCGTAACCATCGTCGATGCAGCGGTTAGCGTGCGTAACTGTTGTTCCCGTGAACGTGGGTTCAATCACCCGTGTTGGTCGTCTTTCAATTCCTTCGGCCACTGGTCACCTCGCTTAGTGACGGCGACATTAACGAGTAATTTCGCGCAATGAAACAAAAAATCGTTAACTCTGGTTTAGCGCAAAAATATTTCGATTGGCCCAAAAATATTTCATTTGCCACTTAGTCTTATGGTTGACCGCAAAAGTCTAGACTTTTGAAATACGTGTTTGTAATGGAATAAAATCATTCACATGAGAGAGGGGTAAACCCAGAGGGAAACCAAAAATAACAGCAGAACAAGACGGTTACTGGCCTAAACCGATTAGGCGCTGCTAAGAAGAATTCACGTGAGAGCATCGAAATTTTTCATAATTTTTTGACATAAGAATTTGTCAGAACATTTGGTTTGCTGGGTAGTTCAAGAAGACCTCTCTCATAAATTGCGTCTTTCTCTTTTCTTTGAGAGAAACAAATTTTCACTTCTTTCACCACAAACAAACAAAATCTTAATAGCTTAACTGGGCGAAGGTTCAGGGGATAGACGGAATCCAGAGAAATTCGTAGCGGTAAACTGGTACTCATATATCTCAAAAAAATGTTCATGGGCAGAAGGCTTCCTAGACATTGGCGGACGAGGAATCGACTGTCGCACTGACGGATATAATAGGTATGCAAGAACGAGATTATGACTCATTAACGACACAGAGAACAATCCACATTCCAAGGGTAATGGTAAGGGTGAATTGATACAAAACATGGTGGTCAGTAGTATGAGATTCCAACATAGACATACATAAGGCTACTTGAATATCTCCCGATCAATAGACGAAGAAGCAGACTGTAGACCGGGTAGTTAATGGACGGCACTCTACTAGCGTTAATATCGGTATCGAAAGGTTCGCACAAGGTTAACTAGAGCAAAAGTCGTGCGAAACTAGACATATAGAAAACTGAACATCGGAAAGGTGCAATTATACTGGCACAGAACGCACACCCGCCTCAGTGGAAGTACATGTTTCACTCTATAGAAACTGCTGCAGAGACCGTACTTGGTTATCGAAAACCGCTTAAGCCAAGCGATGGTACGAAGAAGATTGCCGCACGGAAAGTGACGAAAAGAACGCTGCATGTATTGTAATGCTTCAGTCAATTGCAACGCGAGCCGCGCCACAACGGTATACGGAGTAGAGGAGAGAGTAAACCTGTTTGTTTAAACAGAAATAATGGTGGTGGAGGAAGCGTGAGAGTCAGAAAATTGAATCTTATAGAAGGAAGAATGAGGCCAGAAAATACTACGGAAAAGTACTAAGTCAAACAAACGGAAATGGATCGGGCCCTCCTTTTGTTAGAGATTGGGAAGGGAATCTTGTCACAGATCTGCAGAGTATATTGGGAATATGGAGGGATCATTGCTTTGCTTTACTTGTCCTAGGAGACTTCCATATAGATGAGGGTGTTGAGCTAATATATGGAAATGGCGTCGACTACCCCGTCGTAGCCAAAGTGAAGTTAGAAGCCGTTTGCGTCAGACTGATCGAACCTGGAAAATCAACTATCCACCACGTATTCACATTACGACAAGTCCGGGAGAAACCCCACGAAAATCGAATCGACACCGACCACCTCTTTGTAGATTACAAGGCTGCCTTCGATAGCCCGATACCGGAAAAACTGTACCAAGCTTGGTATTCATGCTAAGCTGACACGCCTTTGTAGAATGCTGCTGACTGAAACGCAATCCTCAGAAAAGATTGGTAAATATCTCATCGTCGTATTAAGTACGAGGCGAGGTCTCAGGCAGGGCGACCGACACCTTATTATGCGATCTCTTCAACATATTAATTGAAATCGTCGTGAGAAAACCTGCAATCAACACGAATACAACTATCAGCAGCAATGATAATTTGGACATCTGCGAAATCTGCTATAGTTACTGCAGTATTTTCGAGAATTGAGAAGGAATCGCCATTTCTGCAAAACTGCAAAATTTCATACAAATGTAGGAAAATAGTAGAAAATTTCGTCGTTCCCGTTTGAACAGCGTTCCATCAAATGGCATAATTTTTTGGGACATTATATCGTAGTGTCTGTTTATGACCTCTGCAAAATGTCAAGCCATTCTGTGCATCTTTGTTTAACAAACCGAAGAAAAAATAATTTTTATATATCAATCCCGGTTTCCCGGAAAACCGGGAATACTGTTTCCCGGGAAATGGGGAGCACTAATCCTGACCTTGACATAGTTATGCGTATCAGAATAGGGTGTTTACGCTGGCTAGGCCACGTCAGTAGAATGGATCAGAATGAACCAGTGCGAAAGGTATTCGAGGATGTACTTGAAGGACGTCAAAAAATAGGACGACCAAGACTTTGCTGAAAAGACCAGGTGGCAGATTACCTGGGACAGATTGGTGTTATCAACTGGAGGAGTAAAGCTCAAGATTGAGCCGGTTGGAGAAATATGTTATCCTCATTTTGTAAGGGCCTTGACGCCTCTGGGTTGTTTGAGGCCACCTAAGTAAGTAGGTAATTACTGATACAAAACGATCAGACAGAAATAGGCGGAAGGATGCCTAGTCGATGGCGTGCGAGCAATTCAGATTCATACATACGAAGATAACATATTTCGCCAACCATTTCGATCTTTTGCCTTATCTCTCCAGTTGGGAATACTAAGACTACCAACGCAGGGATTCGTCAACCTGATCACTCCAGCGGACTCTTGGTCTTCGAAAACCCTTCGTGCTGGTTCGTCTTCATCCATTCTGGATACACAAATGTGAAGATATTCACCGATAGTCAAGTGACTTCAAACTCCAAGGACGAATGCCTACCTAAATGGGGGTTCCTTGCAACTTGACCATGATACTAAACTTTGTTTTTAATTGTCTCTGCCCTTTTCCTTGACACTATTTGAAATATAAACTCTGCGACTCCCCATGGGTTAAATTTTAATGGTAACATAAATCGAACTTAATAACTTATTATAATTTGATTTTGCAATTGAACGAGTGAAAGGAAAACAAATCCAACTGTTGCATTTATGTTGCACCCACCCATACACATACACGAGTACTTGTAATGTACAAAAGGACTCCGTCAAGTACTTAGTTATTCCCTACTTGCCAAGTGTGGAGCAGGTCCTGACATATTATCGTGTGTTGCATCAACAGCCGCCGCCGCTCCATCGTCATCATGTGTCATAAGTAGCAAGACAAAGTGATGATAATATGATGAAGCGAAAAAACCCACACATACACACAGAGTTATTAGCAACAGCAATAACAACTTGGGCTTATATGCATGTGACTTGCAACTGTGTGGCAATACTTATTATAAAGTGAAGTAGAAACTTGGCGGAGGAGGAAAAAACATACAGATTGAAATCCCAGAAGCAAATGTTAAGCTGGAAAAAAGTAATAGACGAAGGAATACTTGTCCCGGGCGCAGGAACAGAAGACTGAGAAAATAAACATGTTGCTTCGTGTTGTCGCATGTCTGTGATGTAGCAGCACATCAAAGGACCTTAGAACAAGGAGTGACACGTGGAAGGATATCTTGCCCCATCATATATGAATACGCTGACAAGGTTGCAACAACATTTATTAAGGATTTCCGCTTGTTTTATGAACAGTTAATATGTTTGACTTGCCAGGAGTTCCATGCAAACGAATAAGTTTAACTCTGGCCGGGAAAGAAGGGCCTGTGATGCAGGGGGGGGGAAGAAAGGGGTTTCGGTTGTTGGTTTTTTTAATCTAGACTACGTACAAAAGTACTCACTGTGTGGCGGTGTTAGCGCCAGAGCGGAAGACATACCGGGAAAGGGCAATGGTGATGGTGGATGCGGTGGTCCGTCCTGGGGGTTGTAGTGTGGCGGCAGACTCATTGGCGAAGTTGGTGTAAATTCTTTGCTTAATCGATTCATGCTTTCCTCCAGTCTTTCATGGGCTGAAGGTCCCCCTGGGCCGTTTGGAGGTCCTCCGTGGCCATGGCCAAAAGGAGGCATGCCTGGCATACCCATTTGTCCCAGAATACTGTTGGCGTAGGCATTGTGTTGTTGCATCTCTCGGTGTTCCCGTTGCAGGGCTTCGTCTCGTTCTCGCGAATGTTGATGGGAAACAGCCGCCGCTGCTGCCGCAGCAGCTAGCGACAAATCCATTTGGTGTTCCATGTGTTGAAAGGGATTTTCTCCACTGGCAGCGGCTGCGGCAGCACATGCGGCCGCTGCTTGCATTTGTGCTTCTAATGCCTCCATTTTACAGTGGTTCTCCATTGAAGCGCGATCTAACCTTAGATCTCTGAGGCTGGCCGACGAAAAAGGATTCATGCTGTTCGACGAGGAATTGGGTGTGGAGGATGAGGATGGTTTGTTCAGCTGCCTGATGTCCTTTAACGACAGCACTATACGATTATTGTTGTTTAACTTGGAGCTGTTGTTGTTGTTATTCGATGAGTCTTCATTGTCGGATGCCGAATGGTGGCCACTCGTGTCGTTGTCTTTCTTCGTTGTACACAAATCTTCAGGGCCGTCGGAGTTCATGGATAAGGCAGATTTTCGTCTTCTGTTCAGCTCGTTCGTATTGTGGATAAGCTCTTCAATATCTTCTGGTTCCTCTTCGGGCTCTTCTTCGGGCTCATCGTCTTCTAAATCCTCCACCTGGGCTAGAGGCGCCTGGAGATGCTGGTCATACGACATATTATTTTCCCTCAGTTTGTCATTTAAATCCTCTGGGTGGTCATGGCTGTCGTTACCGCTGTCCCGTTCACCTACTTGGTAGTCTTCATCATCCACCTGATCGGATAATTCAGATTTGATCACAGTTTTTAAAGGTTCATCCTGTTTGTTGTTGTCCACTGTCTCGGTCTGCTGGTCGGAGTTTTGTGAACAGTCCAAGGGAGGTAATGGCGAAGTGGGTTTACTGATCATGTCGTGCGTCAACTCACCCGATCTTCTTCTAGGTCTGGCCTGTTTTCGGCGGGGCATAGGTGAGGTGCACAGGTCATTGTGTGTCATGGAATCATTCAAAAGTTCATGATCACTTTCTAGCTCATTGTCCAATTCACGATCGCGTTTGCGTTCCTTTTCACGTCTATACGAAGCGCCAAATAATCTTGAGGGTAATATGATTTTTGAGCCCGACGTTACCATGGAGGGAGATTCTTCATCGAAGCTGGAACACCTTTCCATTTCGGATGAAAGCAGCGATGTATCAATCATACCAAAATCATCCGGCGAGGCAGCAGGTGTGGGCGTGTGTTCGGGTATGGAACTTTCGACCAAACCACGAACTTGCAACGATTCGCCAGCTTGGATGAGGGTTTGTAAACGCTCTTGGGGTACACTGATCTCACCACGGTACATAAAATCTATGATGGCCTGCACAACCCAACCACGGAAGTCCTTCAATACAATGACCGGATGTTTACAAGGAGTCTCGGCAAAAACCCGTTGAAAAAAAGGGGAACAGGCCGATAGAACCATTTTGTGAGCACGTATACTCGTCTCTGCACACACCAAGGTTACATCCACCAGAGTCTTAGACTGAAGCAGAGCATCGAAAGCTCGCATTATGTGATTCTGGTGATTATTCCAACGCAGACTGTAATGGTCAGGTATTGATGCAGCAGGTGTGGTGGTGACATTATTGGCCAATAGTGTATTGAGCATATTGCTGACAGCGAGTTTATGCAGCGCCGCTGTATTGCTGGCATTGGCAGAGGAGAGTGAGCCTGTGTTGGCTGTCAACTCTGCCTCTCGAGCTGTGGTGGTTAAAGCTAAAGCCTGTGTTGACGATTCTATTGCCATAGCCATGTTAGGAGGTGGTTGTGGTGGGGGTGGTGTTGTCGTTGTAGGAGGTGTGAGAAGTGTTCCCGTTGGTACGATGGTGGCTTCGTCACCAACTAAATCTTCAACTACTGCAGTCTCTGTCGTAAGCGACAGTGTGCGCCTCTTAATGATTTCTTCCGATTCCTTTAACATTTAATTCACAATTGTTGGTGTTGGCTGCTGCTATTACGATGCTGTCCTGTGTCTCTGTGACAATCCTCTAGTCGTTCCAGACGCACCAGATTATCACGTGAGTTGAAATGATTTGGAAGGTTATTGCCTTCTTTCCCTGTTGTTTTTGTTGTTTTTTTGTTGGTTCCGAAAAAAGGAATCACGTGGTGTTTGGCGGAATGTGTAGCATAAGGAGACCTGTGTGTTGTTCCTGCAAGAGTTGTGTTTTAATTTTATCTTACGGCCTCTTTGTTATCACCGTCGCCGTCGCCGTCGTTGTCGTCGTCGCAGACAAACCCGTCCTTTTTCCGTCTATTTCTTTATGGAGTAAACAATTTCCAGGTATTCGCCACGTATTTATCGTCTTCTACGGCTGTCGTCTGTGGCCATACAATTGTGATGTAATGCCTGCAATGATACAAAAAACAACAACACAAAAAAAACATGAATACATTGACACATAAATAATGAATATATATACATACATATGAAGTAATGTAAGTATATCTACCCAGCAAACCAAACGTTCAGAATTCAGTGAGAAATCTGTCCGAAAATCGGCAAACACTTAAGATTCTGGACCGGAAATTTGAATGGGTACGTATAACGAGAAATTTGTGAAAGGATTGACACGTTACGTCTAAGACAACTAAGAACGTTTCGTCTGGGCTAATTCTTTTTGATACAATTGCCGAAATTTCTACACGTATGTTCAAAATTCGGTCCGCGTTGTACTGAAGATTTTGCCGATATGTCGACGAGAATTCTGCTTGAAATCTGACATAATCTCTAATAAATTCTGATGTTTTTAGATAGATATATAACAGTTTTATTTAGATACATTTTGGGCTAACACAGAACACAATCTTATGCGTTGTAGAGTTCAGGAATATTAACGTTTTTGTTCAGACATGTCGAGGCAGAATAAACATTATCTTTAAAAAATTAAAAAACGTAAAAACTAAAATTTGGAAGAAAAAAATCCGCTCAGGTACAGTGTTCGGTAATCAATTCCACTTCATTCAGACATGTCGCTACAAAATTAATAAAAATGAACTTCAGGAACTCGGCATGAATTAGATAAGAATTGTTCACACGTATTGCTCAGAAGTCGGCCCGAATTCGTTAATATATGACACAACGAAATAAAAAAATTGTGCAGAAAAATTATCCGGGCTTAAAATTCAGAACTTATTGGGAATTCGTTAAGATATGTCGGTTCAAAACAATTAAATATTCTTTCAGAAAAGTCAATCAGAAATCAGTTTGAATTAAGTCAGAATTGTCGGAGCAAAATACAGAAACTGGAAAAATATTAACATCATAAAATTCCTGAGATAAAAGTTTGCAAAAGTCGTTGGCGGATTTGTTCAGATATGTCGGAACGAAATAAAAAAATTGTTCAGTATATCAAACGGAACTCTTGACGAATAAGCTAAGAATTGTTGTAGTCAAAGACAATAAAAATAACAAATGTAAAAAATATAAAACAGGCTAAGTAGTTCCGAACAGCTTCAGATATAGTTCCGTATTGCTTCAGATATGTCGGAACAAAATAAAAAAATTCCTTCAGAAATGTCAACCAGAGCTCTTAACGAATTAGATCAGTATTGTCTGAGGAAAAGACAACAACTGTAAAACAATTAAAAAAAACAAAATTCTTCAGACTTAAAGTTCTGAAGTTCAGATATGTCGATATCAAAATAAATTAATTCAGAAAAGTCTAGCAGAACTCGGAACGAATTGGATCATAATTATCGGAGTAAATGACAACCACAATAAAAAATTTGGAAAAGCATAAAATTCCTCGAGCGTTGATTCTAGAAATCATTGCGATTTTGTTCAGATATATCGTTAACAAAATAAATAAAAATTTCTTACGAAAAGTCGACTAGAACTTGGTAAGAATTAGATTAGAATTAGATGGAATTGTGGGAGGAAAATACAACAACTGTAAAAACTTTGGAAAAAACATAAAATTCTTTAGAGTTAGAGTTCAGAAGTCAGACTGTACTGGGGACGAATTCTGTCAGAACTGTCTGAGGTAACGACAACAACAGTAAAAAAAATTAAAAAATACAAAATTCCACCGACTTAAAGTTCAGAAGTCGTTCCGAATTCGTTCAAATATGTCGGAATAAAATATATATAAGACTTAGAGTTAAGAAATCTTTGCGAATTCATTTAGATATGTCGGAGAGAAATAATTGAAATTTCTTTAGACAAGTCAAATCAGAACTCACTGAGAATTAGGGCAGAATCGTCGGAGCAAAGGACAAAAACTGTAAAAAATTTGAAAACACCTAAAGTTCCTCAGGCTTAGAGTCCAGCAGTCGTTGCGAAGTCATTCAGATATGTCGTGGCAAAATAAATAAAAAAATCCTCTGACAAGTCAAGCGGAACTCGCTACAAATTATTTTAGAGAGATATAATAAAAAAATTTTTCAGGCGTAGTGTGCAGAATTCGTTGTGACTTCGTTTTGATGTTTGATTAAACTAAACGAAAATTTCTTAGACAAATGAAACAGAATTCGTAACAACTTTCGTTAAGAATTGTCGAAAGAGTTCACATCTTGTTCAGAGTTATCTGATATCAGATACATTTTCGTATCATTTGGTTTGCTGGGTATGCAAGTGTGTTAAAGTGTATGTGATATTGTGCTGTAAATCTGTGTAAACTAAGACGCGTAATATTTTCATATGGATTTTAATGAAAATTCGAAATATTTAAGATGTTAGCAAAACATATTGGCTACCTAAGAACAAATTTTTAAGGAAAGGACAAACAAATGTTCTTGAGGCAATGAAGGGCGACAATATCGATTAGATTTGAATCATGTCATGCAGCTTGAATGCGCTTAAAAATAGTAAAGTTGTAAGCATTTCTTAGGATATAACACTCGAAGCAGAAGAATATATGAGGATATGTGAAGGATGTTTAAGGATGCGTGAGGGATGTATGAGGATGTGTGTAGGATATATATGAGGATGTATGAGAATGAATGACGAGTGTAGGTGTGTAGGTGAATGTGCGTGTATTGTTTTATTAGCTTAAACATAATCTAGACATCTCCCGTAAGCTTTTTGACATATGCGTTGTGATAATATGTTAATGAGCAATGTCATATATCATTGTGTGGTGCTTACACACACTCGTTTCAAGATGTGAGCACATTTGAGCCGCATTCAAGAGCAATACGTGTCTACGTGCATATCCTTAAGGATATGTTTTGCTTTTGTGTTTTATCTGCTGTTTGTTTGGTGATAATGGCTGATGTATGCGATTCATATATTTATCTTACTTCTCTGATGGGTTTTGTTTTGTTTTTTCGTTCTCTCTCACTTGTCTTCCCTTGAGTGACTACCAAATTGTAAATTTTTATTTTCGGTTTCCAGCAAAAAAAAAAGGAATCTAATTAATTTACCAGTCGCGAGTACAAGTAAACGGCAAAGAGTGAGAGAGAGGAAGAAACAAGGAGAGTACGAAAGAGCGAAAGTAGTAGCGTGCATCCTTTGCATAGACAGGTGTCTTTAAAATGCTCTTGAATGCGTTTTACCTTTTCTTCATCTACATTTAATGATATTGGTTTAAGATGTTCCAACTTTACTCTCAACTTTTTTCTTCAACCCAAACAAATTAAAAAAGTTTCTTCTATCTCCTGTCACGTGTGTGTGTGTGTTTTTTTTCTTGTGCAGGTATGAGTAAGGGAATATATGCGTGCCTTTGAATGCATATCAAGGATATGCAAACATACGTTCGTTCATCCTATACCCCGTACACAAAACAAGAATAATTTGTTTCTTCATTTAGCCACCGGAGATGGGGTGCAGTCTTCAGCGGAAGAGTTGAGTTGAACTGTAGTGACTGGGATAAGAAGTGTAAGGAAAATGTTGTTGTTGTTATTGCTGTGGTGTAATTTACTTTTAAAACAGCTGTTACCACAAATGTACTCGCTATGCCCCAGAACTGCTTCATATTTTTCTCCCCGCTCTCTATGTGTGTTCCGTGGCAGCAACATCTCAACATTTGTGCAACATCTTGAGGATGATTGTTTGTGACTTCATAGGTGTGTAATAGTGTATGTGGGATTGTGTGTCTGAATGGCTGGAATGGAATGAAACCGCATATTAACACATGCTTTACGCTAAAAATGCATTATACAGCACAATTAAGCCAAGAAACATTTAAGAAAAAAGCGAAAAAGTTTCTTGAAATGGTATATGAATTTTGCACAGTGTATAATGAGATGTTTAAATTCCACTTAGACAGCATTTACAAGTTTTATATACTGTACTCGCATTTAATACAAATCTCACGTATATCATCTAAAGCAACAAGGAAAATCAACTTAGAGCTGTTAAAATGAAATTGAGTTAAGAGTACGTCGATGATATCTTAGGACGGCAGTACCACCAGACAACTCTAAAAAAACAATGTCTTCGTAAATATTTCTGGACTTCCATCAAAGATTTTAAGAACTCCTTCAGTAGTTTTCAGTTAAAGAAACATTTCATGGAATCTATGAAATATTTTCATAGAATCTATGAAACAAAATCTGCTAAAGCCATTTCTTAACGTTTGGATATAGGAAGTGGTCAATAAAAAATAAAATGGTTTCCCATTACATCCCATGAAGGGATTGGTGCCGGCTTCTCATAATCAGTGGGCTGTGCGGTAAACTCACTGATTGGTTCCTACAGTTTTCCACCGGTTCCGAGCGGTATTTTGAGAAGCTTTTCCATGGCTAAGTACTCAACAGTGTCGCCATGACTAAGTGAGGTGACCGTCGGCCTGAGCAAGGATCAAACCCACGTTCTCATGGACAATAACCGCGCACACTAACCATTGCACCACCGATGGCCTAAAGTGTAGTCACTATGGACTAAATTCGGAGAATATGGCGGACTTTATCATAGACTTTATGAATTTCTTCATTAATTATTAGCCAGAAACACATTTCAGGGAATCTATGAAATATTGTCATAGAATCTATGAAAGAAAATCTATTAAATCTAAAGCTCGATACATCTAGTTCATCGTTTTCCAATGACTTACCGCCGAGCCATTTCTTCAGATTTGGATGTACAAAGTAATCACTGGGGGCTAAATCCAGAGAATATGGCGGACTTCATCATAGACTTTATGAAATAATTCATTAATTTTTAATTAAAGAAATATTTCATGGATATTTTTATACAATCTATGAAAAAAAAATCTATTAAATTTGTTCTCAACATTCTCATTATCATCGATTCAGTGGCAAGAAATATTCAAATCATTTACGAAACATTTTCATAAATTCTATGTACAGAAATCTATGTAATATCTTCGTAACATATATGAAACAGTTAAATAGAATTTACGAAACACTTGGATTGGAGAACAGTTTGGAAATTTAAGAATATTTTTTTATATTTTTTTTGTGAAAACCGTTTTATTTCTCAATGTAGTCTGTTTTTAGCTCGATTCATTTAGTTCACCGTTTTTAAAAATGTATTACCCCCAAAGCATTTCCTCAGGCTTGGATGTAGAAAGTAATGACTTCGGCCTAAATCCAGAAAATCTGGCGGACTTCATCATAGACTTTATGAACTTCTTCATTAATTTCCAGCTAAAGAAACATTTCTTGGAATCTATGAAATATTTTCATTGAATCTACAAAACAAAATTTATTTAATTTAATGACAATATAAATGAAACATTCTCATTGATTCAACGGAATAATATATTCATAACATCTACGAAACATTTTCATAAATCCTGTGAATTGAAATCTATGCAAATATCAATGAAACATTTACATTCACTTTACGAAACCTGTCATTTGGTTTCGTGTCATTGTCTGATTTTAACTCTATACATTTAGGCCATCGTTTGCCTTTTATTGTATTTCTTCCAAATAATGGGTTTCGGCAAGGTCCTCAAAATAGGCATTTGTTTTAGTGATGGACTCTTCATACTAACACAAACCTCTTACCGCCCAGCCAGTAACGTACTCAGCAGGGGTCCGGAGGGCTCGGGCCCCCGAAGTTAATTCCTTAAGTAGTGGTTTTTGAATGTAGGGTTATTTTCAACCTAAATTTCACCGGAGAATATGGTGGATACCAGCAATATTTCCCACTGGTGAATTTAACAAGGGCAGACGTTAGGAACCGGTGTAAAACTGTGGATCACAATCAGTCAGATAAAGAACTAGAAAGCGATTGTGTTATTTTTTGAAGGAAATAAAAAAATTAGAGAAATCTAGCAGGTTTGTCCAATTTTTTTTTGCAAATCTCTTTCCTGAGGTTTATATCATTTCATGCGCTCTACGCAAATGAAACTGTTGACATACACTGTGTGTAATTTTGTTAGTCATGGAAATATAACCATATACGGACACCACTACGTGATAAAAGACCAAAAAAAAAAAGACCCGTGTCACCCAGTTTTGCCCAAAGTCATGCATTTTTTTATATGGACCCGCAAAGATTTGGGGTCTCGGTGTCATTTTTGCAAAACAGTGATCATTTTGCTAGGTTCATATCTTGCAAACCGTTTGGAATTTTGATTTACCCTCTGAGGGAAAGTTGTAGGTCATGCATATAAAATCAAAAATACTTCATTTCAAGGTGAAAATCGCAAAAAAAACTTTAAAAAATTCGATTTTTTTAAAATTTTTTCCCTTGTTGCGGTCCATAAAGGAAGGTCCAAGGAAACAATCAACTACAAAAATGTACATAAGTTCTCAATAAACAACTTTCTAGAACATATGAAATCATTTCCTAGAAAGGATTCTTAACACCGTTTAGGTAGCCGCAAAAGTGAAAAATTTCCCGAAGTTTTTTTAATTTCATTTGTTTTTTCTTTACTTCAACACTCCGAACGGTTTGCAAGATATGAGTCTGACAAAATGATCACTTTTTTGCAAAAATTACACCGAGGCTCCTTATCTTTGGGGCCATAAAAAAATGAATGACTTTGAGCAAAATTGGGAGACACAGGTCTTTTCCTTTTTGGTCTTTTATCACATAGTGGTGTCCGTATAAGGTTATATTTTTTCCTGTTGCACTGTGATATCCAACGATTTTTGTAATGGTCTAAACCGCTCTTACTAGGGCAACACGCACTTAAGCCCTTATTACACTATTAGATATCGCATGTCAACATTTTCATTTGATCGTAATCGTCTTGGTTAACGAAGTTAGCCTCAAAATGCGCATTCTTGTACTGTGTAAATGTGGCATTAGTTTGCTTTAAGTTGTTTATCACTCATTCTCCCATTCATTCTGTGCTCTATCAAATCTCTAACATCTATTTGGATCAGCTGTGACATGGATACCTGCTGCTCTGATAGTGCAATGTCGCATTTAGGCCGCAGTTTCTGGCGCCTATTTATACTCTTTGCTATTTATACCGTTCATTTTGGAGATTGTATTGATATCAGGTGTCAACTCCGTGCTGTGTTTGTTTACAGTTCGTCATAAAAACACCTTTTGGCTTAGATGCAACTGAAGCTTTCAAATCGAACTGAATCGTTTAAATCTACTCAGTCGGTCCAATCAGTTCACATTTTAATTCGATGCGAGCTACTTCTATCAGCAGCGACGTGGGCTTCAAAAAGCGTTTGCCGACGGCGGCACATTGTCTATTTTTCGGTTGGCTTTCTTCTCTGATCGTGTGGGTGGTTTGATTTTTTTTTGTATGTTTTCATAAACAACTATGGTATAGAGAAGAAAATGTACTCATGGAGTGGAATGCCAACAAAAAAACGAGTGAAGCGCGTCTTTTCTCTTCTCTCTCTCTCTTGCTCTCTTCGTTGAATATTTCAATACACGAGCAGTTTTCTGATGATTTTATTGTATCTAACTATAGAAATTCCAACCATGTTTAAATGTAATTACATAAAGTCTGTAAAAAGTAAGAAATAATCAAGTTATGACGCGGGAAAGAAATGCGTTTGAGTGAATCGCGTCGACTTTTTTGGATCTGTTTTACTAGGGTTGCCATATTACGCCGGTTTTTTCTTCTCTACTTGTATATCCTTTTTGATGTTTTTTATTCAGCCTTATTACGAATGTCGTTGTCGTATTTCGACTACGACAGTTTTGTAAAAGATTAAAGATATCAAGCCAACTTTGTCTGTAATCTTTTACAAAACTGTCGTAGTCGAAATACAAGAACGACATTCGTAATAAGGCTGAGTATTTTTGCATATTTTGGTACTTTAGCAGTGTTGCATAACATTGTACACCAGTTTATAAAGAGGTTAAACCATAACCCTCAGTTTTTACCGATTACAAATGTATAAGTAATCTTCTGGGTTTGCGTGGGTTAATGGAGTTAACCTTTGCAATGTTCTACTCTTAAACTGTGAAAACGTGTCATTAGTTCGCATTCAGTTGCTTATCATTCGTTCTACCATGCACTATGTCCTCTGTCAAATCTCCAGCTTGCATGTCGATCAGCTGTAACATGGAGTATTTTAACAGTGAGATGCTTACAACTAACGCGGTAGTTTAAAATGATTACCATAGTTAATTTAACTACGCATCTATTCGATTTATTGTAACTACGTACAGAACTATTACAGAACTAACGTATGGCCAATAAAATCCGAACAACCATTTAAAAAAAAAAATAAAAATAAAAAAAGTTTTTTTAGTTTTAAATTTTATTATTTTATTTTCTACAAAGGAAATGGATAATTTACAAAAAAACATTTGCCCCACAGCGGCTTGCTTTCCGAATTTTTTTCGGCAATTCTTTCATTGACCTCTGAATTCCAGTTGTATCAATTTTTTTCAGCTCTTTTCTTATCTTTGCAATAAGACAATTAACATTTTTTGCACGATAACCGTTTTGGTAGACCTTTCGTTTTAAATTTGCCCAAAAAGTTTCAATTGGCCTAAGTTGAGGAACATTTGGGGGGTTGTTTTCTTTCTCCACATACTGAATATTTCTATCACTTAAATTTTTAAGTGTAGCTTTCGCATAATGTGACGAAGCTAAATCAGGCCAGAATATTGTTTTATCATTTTTGTGATACTTTTTAATAAATTTTTGAAGAGCCGGAACACATTTTTCGTTGTATACTTGGGCATTAACAGCCAGTCCGCCCTTAAAAAACACAGGTTCGCTTAAACCACGTTCACTTATAGCCAACCATAACAAAACCTTTCCTGGAAACTTTGACTTAAGTATATATTTAGATTTTTCAGGTGCATCGTGACTGGAAGACTCAAAATAGTATTTAGATTGCCATTCGTTGCCTTCAACTGTGAAATATGACTCATCATCCATCACACATATATAATTTGAAGATGTTGAAAAATATTTGTTGGAAATATTTTGTAATCTAGTTTTGATGATTTTGTTCTGCTTTGCAGTTGTAAATGGAGCAACTTTTTTCTTTTTTTTCTGAACACCCATTTGTTCCAAATACTTTTTTACAGTTAATTTATTACAATTATATTTTTTGCTCAACTGCCGAAAAGATTTAGAGTGTCCAGAGAGTGTGTCAGCCTTTAATCTAGCTCGAACTTTAGAATCTTGTAAACTGCATTTTTTACCCGATCCGCGCTTTCTTTCGACTGATTTATTATTTAGAAATAAATTAATTGTATTATAAATACACGTTTTTTTAAATCCCATTTCTTTAAAATGGTGAAAAATTTCATTTTTTGATTTGTTTGGATTTTCTTCACAAAATTTGCAGATCAACTTGCGACGGTCTAACTCGTTTAAAGCCATTTTGACAACTAAATGTGTTGTGATCCACGTGGTTTTTATTTGCTTTAGACAAGAAAATAGTACCGTTAATTTTGAATATTTTGCTTTCATTTCTTAGATCATGTGTTCTTTTCTATTTTGTTTTAAACACTTGTTCGGATTTTAATGGCCACACGTTAATGAATTTGATCAGTGATCAGTGACTAAAAAGCGGGGTAGGACGAGTAAATAAGCGGGTATTAAATAAACAATTAAATACAAATACAAGTATTTAGTTCAAATATGGTTAAATATATAAAACAAAGCGTTTTGGTTAAGCATTAATGACTTAAAAAATTCTTGTATTCGTTCAATTTGAGTAGGTGTTTTTAATTTTAGAAAATTTTGAACCTGGTCTTTAAATAAACTCACTTTTGCTCAGTGTTCGGAGTTGGAGTTTAGGAGTCGGAGTACAACAAATTTTCTGGAATCGAAGTCGACGGTATTCAAACCTTTCAAACCTGCGTTAATAAAATTACCAAAAATTTGAGAAATTCCAAATGGATCCAGGCGAAAGAATACAATAGTATCTGGAAGATGCCTATCGCTTGTAATTTTAATGACAGCACAGCTATAGACTTTGTGGAGTTGGAGTCGAAGTTGTGTAAGGGTTGTGTAAGAGTTTTGAAAATTTTTGAAAAACTTCATAGCGTTGCTTCTACTGCCGTTTTCCCAATAATGGAATAAAGGCAGATAAATAGTCCTGTTTATTTGGTAAATTTGTTAAATCATAACAAAATATTAAAATATAAAATCACGTATAATTTTCCATTTGCACTGAAGAAACAAACCGTCAGCAGAACATTTAGTAGCATCAGAAGTGTGCTGACTTAAAAACTGCCTGGCATCATAAAAACTGCATTGCATTAAGGGACATGTTTGATTGCTGCAACTTGAAACATGCTTTGCAGCAACGGACAATTTGGTACAACCTACGATTTTGTCGTTGTTGCAATGAATATTTTCGTTGCAGCAGTATGTGAGCGAAGATTTTGAGGAACGCTACAAAAATAAATAAAAAATGATTCTTGGTTAATTTGGTGATTTCCACGTGAAATCGATCAAAGTTTTCGGATTTTGGAATTTTAGCACTTTGTACAGACCAAATAAGACCTACCAATGTTAAACCCGAATAACTTTTTTGTTTTCTAATATAATTGTGTTTTTTTCTTTCCAGGTTATAATTCAGTTCTTGAAAATTTATAATGGATAATCGCATTGGATTAAGGAACAGTTTTGATAGCGGCAACTTAAAAACTTTGGTACATCGAACGATTTGGTCGTAATTGCAATGAATATTTTCGTTGTGGAGATGATTGTATACGTTAGCTAGATTTTGGTGAATGTGAACTTTTTTGAGTGTGAACTTAAAGAGTAGGAGTGATATGGCTTGTGGTACGAGGAAGCATTTAGTATTTTTTTTCTGTCCAACTATGATCTGGATGTTTTAATTAACTAAATCACTTGAGTAGATATTGGTAAAATTATTATGAATCATCTTATTGATAGTTGAATGTTCTGTATTTTTTATACAAACCCTAAGACGAGTACTAAGATCCTTCGCGTGAAAAATATTGAGCAACATAAATTTGACACGCTATGTATTTGGCCCGCAACATATCAGTGTTGACAACTATATTTTCTGATTTATTTTTTGTTAAGAAATTGAATGAGAGTCAAAAATGTTTTCCTTTAATTTGATTGGTCATTTGGCCATCGGTGGTGGAATGGTTGCACGGCTCTAATACATGAGAATGAGGATTCGATCCCTGCTTATACATATATTTCGTTCGACGACGGTCACCTCGCTTAGTGATGGCGACACTATCGAGTACTTAGCCATGAACAGGCTTCTAAATATACCCTTCTGAAACGGTGTAAAACTATAGGTCTCAATCAGTGAGTGTAAAACTAGAAAGAGCTCAGCTCACTGTTTGTGAGCAGCTCTCATCAATCCCTTCAGGCGATGTAATGGGATGCCATTTTTTTTAAATTTTCTTAGCAACAATAAAATGTTGCTTGATACATGTTGCTGATTTTTCTCTTGAACAGCTTAGTAGCAGAAGTTTTTTTTATCGATATTGTTTGATATTTTTGTTTTTTTTTGGTGTTTTGTAAAATTTCACGTGATATTAATACAGGTATTAAGGAAAAAACAATAGCACGCACTTTTTGGTATCAATATTTAGTTATGCTTAGATACATCACTATTTTATTAGGTTGCTTTATGCATGGAAACACCCATCATCGCACCTTGATGAGGCAAATTTAATTTTTTTATATTCCTTTGATTCGACCCGTTTCTTCTGAATACCCACAATTGGTTATGATTTGAAATTTCACTGCGTTTCGGGTCTAAAATTTAAAACGAATTATCCGGGTTAAGACATTTGAAAGTAACGTGTAGTTTGTCTTGTTTTTAAATAAATTTGTTTTTTTATAAATTATTTATTATTCTCCGTAACACACACATGTGGTAACTGTGGCGGTGTTGACACGACAAGTGTTTGACGCTAACTGTTTTTACAGACAATTCAAACAAATGAAGGAACTAACAATGACAAGTGTATGTGCTTAACCTTTATAACTCGCAATGAATGCATCCCTAAAGGGGCAACAAAAACAACTGAAACACTTGGTCAAAACAGAAACCAAGTGAGTAAGACACTGAAAAAAAAACATAAAAGAAAAAACCAAGAAGACAAGTAAATGAGAAAGGTAACCCTCGTACAGGCCGGTAATCAGGTGCGTGATCACATGTGTTGACAAACACACACTGACACACTTTTACTCACACACTTACTTGCTCTAGGTAGGAAGAGCCTCAATCCATTTGCACTCAGGATGTAATAGAGTTCATTGTGTTACAGGTACCTCTGCTTCCCTACAGGCTTTTAAAACCATAAAACGAAACATATGGACAGGCCATCATTGACAGCAGTAGAGCAGTCATCAGTGCCATTTCCATACACCTAAGCAAACATTCATAACTATATATGTGCGTTTCATTTGTTATGATACCTTGTTTTTATTGGCCTTTCAAGGAATCCGCTCATGTTTATTACTTTCTTCTGGCGAAACTGATACAGGACCTGTGTGTCCTGTACACGAGCTATAGGCGCGATAATGTGTTTATTTTTATAAAGAAAATCTCGCGATTTAGTTGAAGGATTAGTGAAATCCTTTTCTAAATATTTGTAAATTGAAAATTGTTTTGAGAGATCAAGATCTAAGCAGCGTGGGTTTGTTGATGAGGCGTTGGTTAAAAACTTAATGCAAGGGATTGCCTATGAATTTAAATGGAGTAAATTGAATGAGTTCACAGGCACGAAACTCACCTGGAAGTGGTTTAAACAAAAATCATCATAAGAAAGGCATTTGCCGACAACCAGCAATTTCCATTAAGGTCCCCTCTAAGATTAGAATTTCACGTGAAATTTTAAAACTTTTTAAATTTAAAAAAAAAGAAGCAAATTAACAAAATGTCTGCGAAATAGGGACGAAGTATTTCCGCATGTGTAGTACTATGCTGTTCAAACGAAATCTCAGCAACATGTATCGAGCAATATTGTAATGTTGCTAAGAAAACCGCAACGAACACTCACATTACACGAATAAATTACTGATATGGAAGGAAAACGTCACAAGTAAAACAGCGATTTTTTTCAGGAAAGTAATTTTAATTTTCGTTAAAGCTTTATATCTGTTACATATACAGTCTCGAACAACCCCGGGGGGTCAGGGACCTTACAAAACGAAGATAGCATATTTCGCCAACCAGTTCGATCTTTTGCCTTATCTTTCCAATTGGTACTACCAAGTGTACCCAGGGATTCGTCAACTTGATCCCTCCAGCGGAGTCTTGGTCTTCCTATTTTTCGTCTTCCTTCAATTTCGGTTTCGAAAATCCTTCGAGCTAGTTCGTCTTCATCCATTCTACTGACATTGCCTAGCCAGCGCAATCGCGTTATTTTGATTCGATTAACTATGTCGCAGTCGAGATAAAGCTCATACAGCTCATGGTTTATGCGTCGCCAATACTCGCCGTTGTGCACTATAGGGCCATAAATCTTCCGGAGTATTTTTCTCTCGAAGAGTCCCACAGACGTTTCATCTGCTTGCGATAAGACCCAGGATTCTGCGCCATAAAGCACGACAGGTTGTATGAGAGTCTGATATAGCTGGATTTTCGTCAATCGAGAGAGTGCTTTATCTCTAACGTGCTTGCTTAGCCCAAACAATTCTCCGCTTGATCTCAAGGCTGACGTTGTTGTTTTTGTTTACGGCAGATCCAAGGTATATAAATTCGTCCACTATCTCGAAATTATATCGGTTATCAACGTTCACGCTTTGGCTGATCGCGTGGCGGCCATAATCGTTGAAACCATTAATTTTGTCTTGTCCTCATTTACAGGCCCACTTTTCCTGACTCCTTCTCAATTCTCGCAAGCACCGCAGTAACTTCTCAAACTGTGCGCCCAATGATATCGATATCATCAGCATACCCGAGCAGCATGTGACTTTTGCTGCTCATGTTTTTATCCATATTGACTGCAGCTTTGCTCATAATGATCTCCATTAAGATGTTAAAGAGACCGCACGATAGGGTTCAGACATTGCTTCGTAGAGTTTCTCCCGTATCGGGCTATCGAAGGCCGCTTTATAATCGACAACTAGGTGATAGGTGTCGATTTGTTTTTCGTGGTTCTCCAGGATTTGGCGTAGCGTGAAATTCTGGTCAGTTGTCGATTTTCTAGGCCTAAAGCCACACTGGTATGGTTCAATCATGTCATCGATAATTGGTTTTAGTCTTTCGCACATTATACTTGATAGAACCTTATATGCTATTGATAAAAGGTGTGGAATAAATAGTTGGCACAGAGACTCGGTTCACCTTGTTTTAATTATGGGACATAGTACACTGAGGCTCCAATCACCGGGCATGCATTCATCTAACCAAAATTTTGCTTATGAGCTGATGCATGCCCCTTATCAGCTCATCGCCGCCATTTTTAAACAGCTCCGCCGGTAATCCATCGGCTCCCTCGGCTTTATTGTTCTTAAGCCGGGCAATAGCTGTTCTGACCTCGTCTTGGTTAGGAGGTGGGCAATCGACGTCGCCGTCCAAATTGTGATCGATTGTCCCATCGTCATTGGATATCTCAGATACCAGTAGCACGGAGAAATGATCTCTCCATATTCCCAACATGCTCTGCACATCTGCGATGAGATTTCCGTCCTTGTCTTTACAGAAGGGGGACCCTGAACCATGTCCATTAGTCCCGTTTTTGACTATCTCTACGTACTGAATAATCTGTATTTTTTGTTTGAATGCAAATCCAACATATGTTTGAATGTTGTCGCAAATAGTGTATACTTGTGTCCAAACACATTGTGGTTGCTATTCAATATTACGCGTTTGAGATACAATGATTAACATGTTGTTATACATGTGAATGTGATGCAAATACAGCTTTGTTTGTGATACAAATGCAGCTGTGTTGGGTGCACTGTTTACTTTTTTTGTCGCTATGCTCTGTCGAGAGCAAAATGATAAACGAGGGATAAAGAGATATTTTTCTCAGCCTCAGTTAATGTTATTGCAAGAGTATTATTGTAAAATCATCAAGATGACCTAATATGGATGGTAGGTCACGAATAAGTCAGAATATGAGAGAGAATTAAAACCTATTTACTCCAACTGGTTCTAAAAGCATCGGATTCATCGATTTCAAGATCAGTTTTCAAAACTCGGTTTCAAGCACTGTTTTAAGAATCGGTACCGACATTTGAAAATATGATCAAATAAACATGTTTCAAACTGGTTTTATCTTGTTTCAAATCGGGTTCATTGATTGAAATCAGTTTTAATTGTCTATATTTGCAACCGATTTGTAAAACCGGATCCTGAAACCGGGGTTTAAAACCGGATCTTAAATCCGGTTCCTCTAACCGGTTATTGTATCTACCTGTCAAAACCGATTTTTTAACCTGTTGCAGTACATGTGATTTGTTTGTCACTCGTATTGTGACTTATAAGATCTAGCATCCATATTAGGCCATCTTGACATTTTTTCCTCGAGGTATCGTACTTTGTCCCACCTGCTCACCATGAAATCGTTAAGAGAGTCTGGCATGTTGTGCCTTCCTGGAAGCGTAAATACTTCAGCTAGAAGAGCGTTGTAACCAGAATGACTTCATAGTTCATCAAAACGTTTTTTTTTTTTAAACTGAAAAACAGTTTTTCAAAATCTTACTTTTTTTAACTCGGATTTGGATTCTTTGGTTACTGGATTTTTTTAAAACAATTTAATTGAGCTTAATCAATTCCAGGGAAAATATCGGGAATTAAAAAATTTTATACAACATTGGAAAGAAGTACTAAAATTCCAGAATGCGAAAATTTTAACCGATTTCACGGCGAAGGGGCTTGTCACCAAATTAGCCAAAAAAATTTTTTTTATTAATTTTTGTCTGCTCCGTGTTATGTCTCACGTCAAATGCTGTAAGCGCTAAAAAAAAAACCTATTTTTTTACTTGGTTGCAAATATAACGTCTTTGTAGCTTGTCCCAAATATAGTATAATTGTGTCCAAACACATTGTGTTTGCTATTCAATATTACGTATGATTAATGTGTTATAATATATGTTTTCGTCACTCAAATATGGTTTTGTTTTTGTAAATGTATGAGGAATTCGTACTACAAGCTAACAAGGTCTGAGACATTTATCTAAATGAAAAATTAACCCGCTGAAAAAAAAAGTGCAAGACAACAAAGAAACAAAAACACAGCATATCTTCAATTCATGAAAATAATACTTCCACGTAAATATATAGATGCTCTAAAAATATTCATGACATGATATGATCAAAACTCTTTGTGTCGACTGTTCGAAAATGAAGTTACCCTGTGTTTTAGCTCTTGCTGTGATTGATCTTAACACGACATCGATTTAACTTTAAATAAACTCTGTTTATCGGGGTGTTCGAGCATCAAATGCTGCACGCTCTCTATGTGATGGAGCATGGATTATTTCATCGGTATTTCGAAGAAATGTTTTTAATATTTTTAAACAAAAAAAGGGGGTTTTTTGCGTGTATTCTTATGTCCGAAAAAGGAGTTGCTCCGTTTTTACTCTTAACACAATCTCAATATAACTATAACAAACCCTGCTCATCGGAGTGTTGGAGCAGCAGATGCTGCACGCTTTCAATGTGGCTTACCATGGAGTAAACTTTCGCAGTGTGTACTAGAGCTCCGCACAAAACATTTTGAATGGTCATTCCAGACATTTGCTTCTTTTCAAGACATGTACTGTGCCGAGGTTGCGGCAACCAAATACTTCAGTGTTCTGAATAAAAAAAAAAAAACATTCGTTTATGTGTTTGAAGCTGTAGAGCACAGACAATGCTACTACTTCCACACCCCCCCCAAAGTACTTCCACACCCCCCCCAAAAGTACTACTACAGTTCATGTCTTGAAAAAAAATGCAAATATCAGATGTCTTGTGCAGATGTATATTGTTTACTCTTAACACAATCTCAATTTATGTATAATAAACTCTGTACGAGCAGAAAATGTTGCACGCTCTCTATGTGGTAGAGCATGGAGCAAACTATTTGTGTGTAGTGTCCGAAAAGGGAGTTGCTCCGTCCTTAACACTCGCAGTGATTACTCTTAACACAATCTCAGTTTAAGTATTGTAAACTCTCCCAATTGAACAATTCAACTTTTCATGAGGTGTAATGGTCAAATAATTATTTTTGGTTCTTTAGTTTCATTGAAATTGAATGAGTGTTAACAACATTGTTCATTTCTTTCAACAATTTGATTGGTCATTACCTTTTTCGTGTAAACATTAAAATGTTGCTAGATACATGTTGCTGATAGTTTTTGCGACAAAATTAGGTTTACACGTGCAGAAATATTACCGTCGGTATTTCGCAGGCAACGTTTTTTAAAGGACTTTTGTAAAATTTTGTGGGGCATGTTGATCTTAGTACGAACCTTAAATATAAATGGAAAGTGTAAAGCCATTCACAATTGGGATTGTTTGTGTGTGTTCTTTTGAGTGCTCCCGAAATAGATTTGACATAAAATTTGCATGTAAATATTTGCAAATATTTACGTACGTTTAGCTTGACGATATTTTTAAATTCAACATCGAGATATCGAAAGGTTCTATTTAAGTTTTCGATTATTATATGGTTTCTTTTCAGATGAACTAATTTTATTAAAAAATAAATAATCTATATTCTCCCAGCTTGAGGTCAGATTTGCTATTCTTGTATTTATTTTCCTCGATATTTCGCTACTCCACTGTGTAGCATCATCAGAAGATATAAACAATATTTAACAATTAAAACCAAATAATTAAAAAATATTTTAATGTATTTTAACTACTTTATAACTTAACTTTATCGCAAATTTTCAATTCAACGAACCACAGACTTGTCATTCATGAGCATAAACATCGGTTATCGTTGATGTTTATTGTTGGTTTACCGCCCTTCTTCATACCAAATAAGAATGAAATAGAAGTTGTTCGCATAACTATCATGTTCACAAAAATGTTTGTTAATATTTTTTCAAATTCATCAGTCGCTGAAAAAGTTATCGACCAAGCTCATGGTCCTGAATAACAAGTCTGGTGTTCGCTTTAGCTTTTTTCATTTATTTTCTGATTTGTTTGAGAAATTTTTATTGGAAAAATAATAAAAAAATAACGTATTTTCGTTTAAGTACAACTTTTGATATCTTAACTACTAAGGGAGTTATCGAAAATTTTCGTGTATTTTTTTTTAATTTTTTTTGACGTGTTGTACGCAATAAAGTGTCATATTGAACGTGAGGAAACTATTCGAGTAATGTAATACTCTCTCGCATGTACAAACTTTAAAGGTCCATAACTCAATAAATATGGGCTGCCGTCAATAATCTTATTTCACAATTTGAAGTAAAATAATGTGTTCTATAACTCCCGCCACCCCAAAACAATCAATTTTTATCTGGAACATTGAACCCAAACTAGATTTGTGCCTTTTATCCTAAAATGAATTTCAGTGGCAGCCGGGTACTACTTTGACAATTGACAACTATATATTTATGTTTCTTTCTATCAACAACTGATAAATTTTACAAATATTCATTTTATAAATAAATAAATTTTACAAATATTCATTTTATAAATATTCACTTGTTTGTCTTCATCAAACGAATTTTGACACAACGCTTTGACAACTGCACAAAAAAAATAAACAATATTTTCTAGTGTTTGTTCTTACATTTATTTTACAAGTACAAACGTTACAAATTTGACAAATATTTGCATGTGTGTTGTTATACAATGTTTGTCTGAAACTATTGTTTACCAACGCGACGGCGTAAAGTTATTTCGCCCAAATCACAAATGTAATTAAGCCCTAAAATCGTTATATATTAGTTGTTTCTGTAGCACTTTGGGCGATATGACGTAGGTTTGGGTGCTACGACATTTTTTATAAACAAAACATTTTGTTTTAAAAAAATTCCAATGTCAAACTGTTCAGGTGATACATTGACATTTCGCCCAATGACATAACAACCAAAATTAAAAATATAATAACGGCCAAGATTTACCTTAAAACATTTGGCCGAAGAGATTTTGGAGCAGGAAAAATATCGCTCATTTGCTACTATACTGTTATAACTCAAAGAACGTGGAATACACAATTTTAAGCAAAAAATTTCAAATACAAAAGCTAGGGGAATATTATCTTTGGTTAGTTGGTTGGATGGGAAGGCTGCAAGACAGCACGCTGTCTAGCACACTTAGGCTAAAGAAGCCCATTGTGATACCTGCAGTTTCCTCTATAGCAACTATTGACTAATGAATTTGTCTATAAGACCTACAGGAATATCTTGTAGGGCGACGGTGCTAACTAAATGTGTTCCGAATATACAACTTCTCAGTACTGCCAGAGCAGGGCAATCCAAGAGAAGGTGTTTTGTCGTTTCCTCGTCCTCTTCCATGCAGCATCTACAGAGAGTGGAGTTTCTATGTCCCAATCTTAGGGCGTGTTTTCCTACAATACAATGTCCCGTAAGTGTTCCTATCATTGAGGATAACCTGCCTCTCTGCAAGATAAGTAGTTGCCTAGTCCTCTTCCTGTCCACCTGTGGCCAGAGGATCCTGGCTTGTTTGCAAGTTGAAGTAAGTCTCCAATTGTCCCTGAACATATTATCGGCCCACTGCCCGATCTGCAAACGGCAGGAAGAGATTGACATACTAACACCTTATTTTGCCGGAAGAACCTGTGCTGTAGTACCCTGTCTAGCTAACGCATCCGCTACGCAATTGCTTGGAATGTCGCTGTGTTCCGGTACCCAGATGAGCCTGATGTCAAAATACTCTGTCATCACCCTAAGTGATGAGTGACATTCTTTCACCGTCAGGGACGAAGCAAACATGGCTTCCAGGGATTTTATGGCAGCCTGGCTGTCTGTGTAGATACATATTCTATGGAGGGTTATGACACTACTTTTCAATAGTTCAGCAGCCTCCAGTATGGTGGTAATTTCCGCCTGAAATACACTACAGTGATCAGGCAGCTTGAAGGAGATATTTACATTTAGGTCCGGTGAATGGATTCCGAAGCCTACTTGCTCGTCCAACTTTGATCCATCCGTGAAAAATTTGATACTACTGGTGTCCCCTTCCAGTGACTTTTCCCAGGTATTCCTGTTCGGAATAGAACTCCTTAGATTTGTCGCTGGTAGAAGATAGGAGATACAGTAGTCCGATTTTACGGGAATAGAGTTGATCCGGTGTAGTAATTCAGTGTGTCCGGAATGCCCCGATATCATGACGCCAGAATCTCTGATTCTCTCCAGGGATTCGCCGATTCGGCCATGATATCAGGAGTACAGATGCTGATTGATGATCTTTGAATTTTCATCAAGGAAATCAGAATATATTTCTTTTGGAGGGACCTCCACCAAACTGCCATGCCATAGAGAAGTATTGGCCTGACTATTGCCGCATAAATCCACATGGTGATCTTATGAGGCAGTCCCCAGCGCTTTACTATCGCACCTTTACAGCAGTAAAGAGTAACAGACGCCTTTTTCACCCTCTCCTCCACATTCGGTTTCCAAGACAGTTTTCTGTCAAGAATTATTCGCAGATACTTGACCTTTTCCGTCAACCGTAATTGCACCCCATTAACTGACGGCAGTTCAAATGCGGGTATTTTATATTTCCGAGAGAACAAGATACGCTCGGGTTTAAGTGGGTTAAACGGTCCAGATCGAAATCAGACTAAGTAGGCTGGTTGTACGAATGCTAAGTACATTGAGATTTCTACCCTTACATATGATAGCAATATCATCCGCATAGGCAAAGAACTGGCATTCGGCCCTGTCCAATTCAAGAAGTAGTTCATTGACAGAAGTTAACCATAATAGTGGAGACATCTTTACTTTTGTAAATTGTAGAAACCCCCATAAAAACAACAAAAATAAATAAAAATTTATATCGCAATACCGTCTAATATTTCCTCACGTGTAGTATGTAGTTGTTGGCACGAAATGTCAGCAATATCGTATGTATTCATGTTTATAAGAAATATGGTAAGATTAATTGTTTTTTGTATTTCGACATTTCTGTGGTCATAAGGAAGAACATATTCTCAAAATTTCACGCGAATTTTTATAAACTTTATACAAAAAAAATGGCTGCGAAACACCGACTACATATTTCCGCACGTGTAGCACCAATATGTTGATGTGACATATCAGCAACATATAGCGAGCAACATTTCAATGTTTATCAAGGGTTTTTTCAACAGAGACGCTACAAAAGTAAATCGATAGGGATAGCAAACGACGCCATATTTTTCCCGCTCTTTTGACATTTCTCTTCAGAAAGGTTTGCCATTTCATCATGGAAAGATATACGAGCCAACAACGCTTCGAAATTATTAAAATTTACTACCAAAATTTGGAGTCAGTGGCCTCGACTTTAAGAGCGCTACGTCCAATTTATGGTCTTCATCGATGATCAAGACCGGCACATTACAGTGAATGCGAATCGCTACCGTTCAATGATAACCGAATATTTTTGGCCCCAATTGGATAATATGGACTTGGAGGACATGTGGTTCCAATAGGACGGCGCCACAAGCCACACAGCGAATGCCACAATCAATTTATTGGAAACCAAGTTTGGTGAACGTGTTATCTCACGAAATGGCCCAGTCGATTGGCCGCCTCGGTCGTGCGATTTGACGCCGTTAGATTATTTCCTGTGGGGCTACGTCAAGTCTATGGTCTATGCCAACAAGCCAGCGACGATTGATGAACTTCGTACGAATATCGAACGTGAAATTGCAGCAGTATCGGCCGATTTATGCTTGAAAACCGTCGAAAATTGGATTCAGCTTCTGGACTTTCACAGGAATAAAGAATTTCATTGGTATCTAAAACCGGTTTTGTTTTATTTAAAAAAACTTTTGTAGCGCTCTTATTTAAATACCCTATAAGAATTATGGTACGATTATGTTTTTTGTATTCCGAAATTTCTGTGGCCATAAGGAAGAACATCTTCTAAACCTTCCGCGCGCAATTGTACAAATCTTCATACAAACAAAACAAATAAAAAATTCTTGCGAAATACAGCCTAGTGTTTCCCCAGTGTCGTACTTACATTTTGGCATGACATAACAGCAACATGTATCGAGCAACATTTTAATGTTTATAAGAAATGTGGTAACATTCTTTTGCTTTGTATTTCAGCATTTCTGTGGCCATAATAGAGAACAAACATCTTTACTTCTGGATCAAATTTTTTTTTTTTTGGGAAGTAACTTATCGTGAGGTGAAAAAGAATAAATAAATATATATCTATGGTTTATACATGGTGGGACAGGGGATGGACAGAAGAGAGCTTCTCAAAATGAGTGAACATTGAGCTTTATATTTTAACAATCACTACTACATACCCAAAGTTTTACACCGAATCCGAAGGGTGTTTTCAGAAGCTTTTTCGTGGTTCATTAGTCGAGGTCTGAGCAAGGATCGAGCTTACGTTCTCATGTAAAAGAGTCGCGGGCCCCAAACCTTTGTAACACCGACGGTACTGACATTAAATACGATAACTCGGAAGTCATTTCCGGCTGTATTTTTGACTAAAGTGATCATGGTGCTGGATTTACACGCTGAAAAATAATGGCCCCAGCACCATATTGCAGCCACCATGTGCATGTTTGAAAACATTGTTTTCATGAACTGAGAATCTGCTGCATTTTTGTTTCAGAGTTGTCTGTCACGTTTTTATTTTCAGCAGTTTTCAATAAACATAGCCACATTTCGGTCACAAAAACATATATTATAACCTTTTAATCGGTGTGTCTCCAACATGTAATATTGAATAGCAAACACACACAACAAAGACACAAGTATACTCTATATGTGACAAGCTACAATCATGTTATATTTGCATCCAACCAAAAACAAAAGACCGAGTTTTCCACATGTATTTTAGATGCTTCCATTTTTGAGCAATTGTAAAAACAACAGTAAATTTAGGAGCTACGAGCTACAGCCGTCGGTGATGCAATGGTTAGTGTGCGCGGCTCTTGTACATGAGAACGTGGGTTCGATCCCTGCTCAGACCACCTTACATTTCTTTCGACGGCGATCACCTGGCTTAGCGATGGCGACACTATCGAGTACTTAGCCATGAAAATGCTTCCCAAAATACCGTTCGGAACCGGTGTAAAACTGTAGGTCCCAATCAGTGAGTGTAAAACTAGAAAGCGCACATCTCACTGATTGTGAGAAACTCTCCCCAATCCCTTCATGGGATGTTATGGGACACCATGTTTTTTTTACGTGATGGTTACATTTGAGTTTCTGCATCTTTAAAGAGTTGAAGAGAGTGCAATATGTAACATTAAAAGAGTGCGTAACTGTAACATTGGGGTTTATTTACATATTACAGTCCTTTAAATATATATGTATAATTGTTGTATATATAAGTGTTCATTTTGAAAGAGACCATATCTCGGTAAAATTAAAAAAAATCGTTACTGTATATCATCTTCAGATGTAGTATCATCTCTCTTGTTCAAATTGAAGGTATTATGAAAAAAGAGCAATATCTTTCAATTCTGCAAAATCATTTACCAGCTGGTATAGAAAAAACGGGATTTTTCAGCATGAGAACGACTCAAAACATTCTACCACAATCGTTAAAATCTGGTTAAACCATCAACAATTTACAACTATGAAACCGAATCGACAACTTTTTGAGTTATATAAAATGTCAACGCGCCAAGTACCCAGATGTTCCAGATAAGTAAAATAAACTTGAGATGCAATTCCAGTGGAAATGACGGCAAAATTTTGCACCAGCATGACTCGCCGTATAGAAGCTCTTAAAAACGCCAAACGCTACTGGACAAAATATTGAATCAGAAACGAAATAAATTAACATAAAACCAGAGTGCAAAATTGTAACATTTGTATAACTATTTAATATTTACTGTTCACTTTGTATATATCAATATAGAACTGTTTTTGTTTTTATTCACGAGATAACAATAAATTGATTTAGTTACTTAGTTTCTATTTGTTTTTAAATAAATATTTAAAATATACAAATTAATTTCCACACTGTGTCAACCCTGTTACAATTTTGCACTGCAGAAGTATATGTTAAGGCTTTGTTTGTATTGAACTATATATTTTTTTTGAATCGGATAGATTGAAAATCCTGTAGGATATTAAATTATAGATTTTTTTAAATGTAGTTTTCTTAGATCTCAGTTATTTTTCAAGTTGTATTTTAGTGTAATGTAAGTTGCTTTATCCGGTTAGTGAAAAAAAATGTAAATGCCGCGGGTGGGATTCGAACTCACATTCGCTGGACGATCGTTTCTATGTTTGTGAAGCATCATTTTCAGCAGCGTCTAGCCCGTTAAGCCACATCACACTTGTCACTAAAGCGAACCACAGACTTGTCCTTCATGAGCATGAACATCAGCTTTTGTTGATGTTTATTGCTGTTTTACCGCCCCTCTTGATACAAATAAGAATGCAATCGAAGCTGTTAGCATCACTATAAAATTCACAGAATTTTTTGCTAACATTTTTTTGAAATTCATCAGTTAGATAACAAGTTATCGACCAGGCTCATGCTCATGAATGACAAGTGAGAGGTTCACTTTACCGAAGTCTTTTATCGATAATTTTTGTTTTTCTTTTACATTTTTTTTTTGTTTTTCCAGGGACACCCAGGATTAATCTTTATGTTTATGCTATATGGTTGATATGGGTACCAATTGAAAAAGGAAAAATCTCTGTATTATTAATTTTCAATTTTCAGTTTACTTTCCCTAAACAACAAATTTTTATACATTTCCTATAAAATTCAAATTTTGTCGAATTTTTTACGAAATCTCCTTTAATATCGTTGAGAATTTGTAATATATCCTCTTAAAAAAAGTATAGATTTAAGGCAATTTTTTGAAAAGTTTACTTTGGAAGTCCAGAAAGCTACACACTTTTTATAAATAAATAAACAAATGTTGTCCCACGAAGGGACAAGGGAGAACTTCTCACATGTAGTGAGCCGTGCACTTTCAAGATTAAAACTTACTTATTGGAATCTACAATTTTTCACCGGTTCCAAATGTCTTTTTTGCTTGAGAATCTTTTTTAGAACCTAGATATTCCCGAAAATATCTTGATATTTTAATAATATAATTGTTAATTTATTCACTTTATTAAAAGTGTTTTATAAAGTCTGATATATTTAAAAATCCTGGTTTATCTTACACGCTGAAAAAAAACGGCTACAGCACCATATTGCAGGAATCGTGTACATGTTTGCAAGCATTGTTTTCGTAATTAGAAGATCTGCTGCTTTTTGTTTGTTTGCTGTCTGTGAACATTTTTGTTTTCAGCAGTTTTCAATAAACAAAACCACATTTGGGTCACAACTACATATATTGTAACCAATTTCTCATTGTATCCCAAACATGTTATATTGAATAGCAAACACAATGTGTTTGGACACAAGTATACTATATTTGCGACAAGCTACAAATACGTTATATTTGAATGCAACCAACAAAAAAGACAAAATTTCCGGCGTGTAAAAGGTTCTGACTATCTGTTTTATCTAGCTGATTTATTTATCATTTATTTAGTATTTTTTTTTTATAATTTAGTTCATATTTATTATGTTTTGTTTCCAGTTCAAGATTTGTTGTTTTTCTTAGCTTGTTTAGGAAATTGTTATACTGGATTCTCTATTTCGGGGATTTCTAGTAAATTAACAACTGTTTATTGTATTGAAAAACAGATGTCTGGTTAAACGAAATCTCCAAATACGAGATTTCGATTGAAGTGTGTTCAGGACTCTAGGAATTTTTCCCCTTTACATTTATTTTAATTTTCTATTGTTATTTTGAAAATTTAAATTTGACTTTAAGTTTGGGCATTCGCGAAGTAGTGTGATTTTATGTTAACACACAATTTCTTATTGGATTCGAATTTGTAATCGGAATGTACGATAAAAAACGGAATATTTGGAATAATCGCAATATTTGGAGTAATTGGAATATTTGGAGTAATTGGAATATGTGGAATAATCGGATATTCATTTGTTGACTTTCTAATCGTTTTTCGTTTGTTTTTAAGTTCGAATGGGATTTTAAATTAGATTTCTTAAAGGGGTTGGAATTTGATTTCTTAAAGGATTTGAAATTAGATTTCTTATAGGATTTTGAATTAGATGATATTTTTGTTGGTTTGTTTTGTCTTTAAATAACTTTTTGTTTAATACCTTTTTAATATTATTATTATTATTATTTTTTACCTTTTTTTATTATTATTGTTTTATATTTTTTAATTTTATTTAAACTCGAATTTTCTTTTAATTCTTGATTTTTTTTGTCAATTTTATTTAAATTCGAATTCCGTTTTATATATTGAATTTTTGTGTCATTTTTATTTAAATTCGAATATCTCTTTCTTATTTTAAATTTCTTTCTTTCTATTTTGAATTTCTTTTTTCATTTTGAATTACATTTTTTTTTATTTTGAATTTAATATTTTATTTTGTTTTTTAATATTTGGAATTTGTTTTATTATTATTTTGACTTTGTTTTTTTATTATTTTGAATTTGTTTTTTTATTATTTAGAATTTGTTTTTTTAATATTTAGAATTAAAATTTTTTATTTTGTAATTATTTTCTTTATTTTGAATTTCTTTTTAAATTTCCTCTTTTAATGTTTTCAAATTTTGAAAAGTTTTGTTTATTTTTGGTGCAAGTATTTGTTTTTTGTTTTTGAAAATCACCCGCGCACACACATTTCCGAAAAGCGGACACAACAAGACAGAAGAAGTGTCGCCGCTGCTCGGGTATCCCAAAGTCACACACATACACCCACACACACATTCACTGACTGGCTGACAGGCAGACAGATTGGATTGAAATGAGGAATCCAAAAAAGGCGAAAGAGTTATGTGTATATTGCGCGTATGTTTACACCGTTCAACTGTTTCGAAACGACTAATTCAAGTGATTTAACCAAAAAAAGTATATGTGTATATGTATGGCATATACAGCACACACACACACATACGTACCCATACACTAAACACCGCACCGCACCGCACACTCCGCACTCGAAGTTGTATTACACACAACAACAAAAACAGCAACAACAACAACAGCATTAGCAACAGCAACAGCAACAACATTATCATATACATGTGTCTGTATGTTGAGACATACTCGTAACACACACACACAACAACGACGAAACGATGTGAACATTTCGCATCGAATGAAAAAAAAGACACACACACGGGGGAAAATTGGTAACATCCACATCCATAACCAACAACAGCAACTATGGCCACAACAACAACGACAGTCACACAACCAACTCATGTGAGAAGGGTACAACACAACAACGACAACGTCAACGCTGCCAACGACACTTGGTGCCGTGCAACCAACATTCATATCCATACATACATACAAATGGGAAAAGTTGTACGAGCAAATGTGTATTAGTCGTGTTGTGTGGCAGAGCGGTAGAGTTACTACACTGACGGGGTTGGCTGCCACGGAGGGAGGGTTGTGCTTTTAATACCAGTATCAAATGGGAATGACGTTAACGCCACCAACAAATACGTTACACATCTCATACGTCCTCCTCCCCCCTCATACAGCACAACACAACACAACACAACATATTCCGCCTGAATGTAGATACATTCATACACATATATGTATGTATAAATGACTTTGCGCGCGTGTGTGCGGCATGGAAGGATATGGAATTTTTACTCCTTCATATTAGATACACAACAGCAACAACAACACACTATATGAGCCGAGCACAACAAACACCCAAATTATCACAAATACGAAACATTTAACGGCGGAAAGAGAGACCAGTTCTCAGTACTCGTGTGTATAAGCAACATTGAAGGTTTGATACAGCAAATGTTGCATCGAACATTTGGTGGCGTGCTCTCGCTCTTTCTCTCTCTCTCGTTGCATGTAATATAATATTAAGTATACGCCATGTATGACGATATGACAAATCGGAGAATAAGACAAGCGAGCATTTCATTGCTGTTAAGGAAAAACAAGGAATATCAACATTACAATTATCACATGAGCAAAAGAGCACAACGAGACAAGAGAGCATCACACATCAAACACAACTTTTGTGCACTAGAAAAAAAAGCCGCTTCTCTTTCGGCCGTACGACCACCCGCTGGTTGGTATTTATTATGGAAGCGAGTGACAGCGGAATTATCATTCCACATTTGCATATATCATTCATTATCTCATGCGAGCATGTATGTGGACCAGCGAATAGGGGTTTCTTTTCTTTTGGGTGCTTTGGCAGGCAACACAATTGCCACGCGAATACAATTTGGTCAAAGGGGGTTGTGATTCGGTAGGCACGCGTTCAGGTCAAAGGCAGAATCAGCCGCTTAAGTAGGGAGTTCACGGCCTCATCATACAAACAAACTAAGAATTTAACAAAAACATCCCAATCAACACCCCAATCATCATTATCACTATCATCATCATCATTATGAGTATCATACGAATGAATGTGCTGATGAGTTTGAGTCGATACGCGTACGCGACACACGTTGGGAACGTGCGCACAACATAACTCATACAGTAAAACAACAACATCATATAGGAGAACAACACTGTACGACAGACTGTATGAATCGATGGATACGAGTATATGCATGTATGTAAATACAAATGTCTCTTCTATATATGTGTGTGGAGCTATAGAATGTAATGTGAACTCTTTGCCTCTTCCACTGAAGAGAGAGAAACGTTGGACGAGTGGGTTTGGAAAAGGTTTTAACGGCAATGGGTGGACAATGTGAGGGAGGTGGCGAGGGGGATATCTAACACACAACGGCAACAGCATTTTCTTTCCATCATCATTCGCTTTGCTCCATATCCAACCACGTCCGTTTAGACGATGAGTATTTCGAGATTTCTGTGTTATCGCACTCGTACTCTTTTCAGCCAACAAGTAAATGTGTGTGTTGTTGGTTAGTATATGAATAAGCATATGAATATACATGTGTGTATAAAGAAATATATGTAAAAATGTATGTATATGGATGTAACGATGAATGTATATATGTATGTATGTATGTTTTTACATATGTATATATTCATGTAGATATGTATGGATGTACATTGGGTAAAGGAAAATTTCCTTTATATTCGTTTGAATGGTTGTGAAGTTGCTGCTGCTTCTGTCAGCGCTGATGTTTGTGTGCTGTCTTTTGAGTAAATTGTTGTTGTACCATGGATGCACTCACTTTTCATACATGTGTTGTACGCTCATGCGTGTGTGTGTGTGTGTATTTTATTTGCTATTTATTCATATCCCCCCTCCCCCACCCAGTACAACCGATAGCTGTGGGTTGGCTTTTAACGAATTTCCTCATATAATTATTATCTATCCATTTCACTCATACGTTCGCAATGCACCATATACATGTGTGTACGCAAAAACAAAAATATGTTAGCACACATGCTAACATGGTGGTGGTGGTAACAAATTCCAACTGGAAAACTAACCGAATACTCCGTGTGTATTTGTGTATCAAACTCATACAATAGAGAACGTGTGCTCGTGTGCTCGGATGTGTGTGTAAACTACATATGTTGCTCATACATTTTCCCAAAGAGAAAATTTTGCAAATAAAAACAAAAACAAAAATAAAACAACAAACACCCTTACACCAAAGGTCCTACTCATATGTATGTACATACATAAATGTATGTTGTTGCAGTTGTAATATTTTCCTCACACATGTGTGATATGTTTTCCTCTATGTACATACGGATAACATGCGAATGTATGTGGTTGTTGTTGCTGTTATCTGCAATTTTCCCATTTGTGGTTGATCCGCCTGAATGCCGTCATGCATTGGCTGACACAGGAAAATAATATCAACGCCCTCTTCTAGCGACAGCTAAATGAGTGTATGAGAAAACAAAAACACATCCATATGACTGCATATATGGAAGGAATTCTGTGGACATATGGGAAGGCATGAAATTATGTACATATGTATGTAGGAGAGGAATTGGTGCAGAATTAGGTGGGGATGTAGGTGAGGATGTAGATTGGGATGTAGAAGATGTTGCAGGCGAGGATACAGTAGGTGAGGATATATGTGATGATATAGGTGAATATGTAGGTGGAAATGTAGGAAATGGAGGATGTAGGATTGGATGTAGCTGCGGAGTTAGGTAAGGATTTAGGATCGGATGTAGGTGCAGATAGCGGTGCGGATGTAGGTGAGGATATAGGATCGGCTGTAGCTGCGTATGAAGATGCGGATATAGGAGTGGATGTAGGATTGGATGTAGCTGCGGATGTAGGTGAGGATGTAGGATAGCATGTAGCTGCGGATGTAGGAGGGGATGTACATGTGGATGTAGGTGGGCATGTAGGAGTGGATGTAGGATCGGATGTAGCTACGGATGCAGATAAAGATGTAGGATGAGATGTAGCTGCGGATGTAGGAGTGATGTATGACGGGATGTAGGGTGGGATGTAGGATCGGATGTATCCGCCAACTAGGTTGCGTATGTAGGTGCGGTATAGGTGTGTGTATAGGTAGGGATATATGTGCGAATGACGGTGCGGATCTAGGTGAGGATGTAGGATTGGATGTAGCTGCGTATTTAGGATCGGATGTAACTGAGGATGTAGGTGCAGATGACGGTGCGGATCTAGGTGAGGATGTAGAATTGGATGTAGCTGCGGAGTTAGGTAAGGATTTAGGATCGGATGTAGGTGCAGATATCGGTGCGGATATAGGTGAGGATGTAGGATCGGGTTTAGCTGCGTATGAAGGTGCGGATATAGGAGCGGATGTAGGATCGGATGTAGCTGCGGATGTAGGTGAGGATGTAGGGTCGCATGTAGCTGCAGATGAATGATCAGCTTATGCTGCGGACGTAGGTTCGGATGTAGGTGTGGGTGTAGGTGCGGATGTAGGAGGGGATGTACATGTGGTTATAGGGGGCATGTAGGAGTGGATCTAGGATCGGATTTAGCTACGGATGTAGATAAAGATGTAGGATCAGATGTAGCTGCGGATGTAGGAGGGATGTATGTGAGGATGTAGGTTGGGATGTAGGATCGGATGTGTCCGCGGACGAGGTTGCCTATGTAGGTGAGGGTATAGGTGTGTATAGGTCGGGATATAGGTGAGAATGACAGTGCGGATCTAGGTGAGGATGCAGGATTGGATGTAGCTTCGGATTTAGGATCGGATGTAACTGAGGATGTAGGTGCAGATGCCGGTACGGATGTAGGTGAGGATATATGTGAAGGAAGTAGACGCGAATGTAGCTGCGGATGTAGGTGAGGATTGGGGATTCTGATGTAGAATGCCATGGAGGCAAGGATGTAGCTGCGGATGTCAGTGCGGATGTAGGTGGGGATATGAGCGTGAATGTCGGAGAATGTAGATAAGGATGTAGCTGATGTAGGTGAGGATTGGGGGATTCTGATGTAGAATGGCATGGAGGCGAGGATGTAGCTGCGGCTGTAAGTGCGGATGTAGGTGGGGATATATTCTTTCTTCAGAATTTTTCCGATATTGAATTAATCCGTGTTCCACGTTAGGTTAACTATTATCCTGAATGTCAAGTCAAATTGAAATGGGGGCCCGGCGTAAAGAAGAACAATTTGTGAGGCGAGTATGTCAATCCGGGTCCTTATTGGACAAAAAAAAACTCGTGTAAGTGCTCGTCCAGCGCGTTCAGTGGAAAATATTGCCACTGTAGCTACAGGTGTGCTCGAACAGCCATCAACATCAACTTTCGCAGCCACTGAAATCGAAGCTGTCGTTCACGAGATAGTGGCCCAATCAATCGAAAATTTACTGAAAAATTGGGAAGATCGACTGAGGTACTGTAAAGCAAGTCGTGGAAGCCACTTGAACGATGTTGTGTTCATTTATAAATGTCAGTGATGGTCCTTTCCAACATAATTATAATTTTTAAATCATATTTATTAGATTTTATTTAAAGCGAACTTAAATTCCACATTTTGCACAGCCCACCTTTTAAGTGAGGATGTAGGGGAGGATATCGGTGCGATGTGTATAAGTAGCTTGCCCTCCACAAAAATCACCATACATGTTCGGTATGATGATTTGTTTGTAATTGTTATATCCGGTTATCTTCAATGAACGAGTTCGAAAACTAGTGAACGAGTTCAACTCAAGTCTAGCGACGATGTAGGTGCAGAAGCAAGTGCGAATGTAATTGTTACATCCATATGTTAATAAATTGAATAAAAGAAAACGTTGGAGCTGTAATAGATTTACGCTTTTCTTTCGAGTGCTTATTTAGTTTTCACTGTATTCTTAGTTTTCTTAACTCTCTGAGTTTTCGTGGCTTTCTTTTGATGGTTCCATATTTAAATTACTGCTCCTCTTGTGTCTTTGTATTTTATAAATACGTTTTAATTATCTTCTTTCAAGCATGGTGGATGGTGGGGAATTGTCTGGTGTTGACTTCGCAAGAGACACACCTTATTTCCTTTGCTGTTTTCCTTATTCATGTCCATGTCCACCATTCTTTTGGTTAATAAGATTCTCTTAAATTAATTTTAATTTGTCCTTGCACGAGACCTGAGCATCTCTTCGAATTGGAGTCATGCGAACACCAATGCATATTTTCAATAGATGGTTACGAGTATTATAGATTGTTATTATTAATGGGATATATGGGACTGACCGTGGAGGTGGAAAGTTTCTGATAGCCACTCATCTGGTAGTGGCCGGAGATGACTCCTTCATTGGGCAGTCCAAGTACCTCACTACTGTCCCGCAAAATGGTTTTATCTGAACCCTCCGTTAGCTAGCTAGAGTGGGAAGGCGAAACCAATGAGCAGCCTGGTTATGAAAACCCGCTTAAGTTCAAACCATCGTACGATAAAGAGTGTCGAATGGCAAGAGATGAAAAGAACGCTGCACGTATGGCAACGCTTTAGCGAGTTGCAACGTAAGCCGGTATAAGGAGAAGAGGAGAGAGAAAACCCGTTTGTTTAAGAACAAAAAATGGTTGTGGAGAAAACGCGGGAGTGAGCAAATTGAAATTCATAGGAGGAAGAATGAGGCTCGTTAATTCTACCGAAAAGTACCAAGCCAAACGAACGGAAGGACCCCGTTTAGTGGAGATTAGGATATGAATTTTGTCATAGATGTGCAGAGTATGTTGGGAATATAGAGGGATCACTTATGTGCCTTATTTGTCCTAGGAGACTTCCATATAGATGAGGGTGCTGAGCAGAACGAACGGAAGGCCCCCCTTTAGTGGAGATTAGGATAGGAATTTTGTCACAGATGTGCAGAGTATGTTGGGCATACAGAGGGATCACTTCTGTGTCTTATTTGTCCTAGGAGACTTCCATATAGATGAGGTTGCTGAGCAGATATACGACGTCGTAGCCAAAGCGAAGTTAGAACATCAATTTTCCGGTTTAAGAACAGAGCACCGGTTAAGAGCAAAATCTGGCTAAACGATTGCATGCAAGACGATTGGAGTCTTAGCATACTGTGCCCCATTTTCAAAAAATACGACTCGTGTATATGTACGAACTATCGTGAAATAAACCTTTTATCAATCACGCACAAGATCCTCTCGAACGTAATGTGCGAAAGGCTAAAACCGTTTGTTGCAGACCTGATCGGGCTTTAAGCCTGGACAATCAACAGTCGATCAGATATCCTCACTACTAAAACCTTGGCGAAAATCAACGAAAAACAAACCGACACCTACTACCACCTCTTTGTAGATTATAAGGCTGCCTTCGATAGCCCGATACGGGAAAACTGTACCAAGCTCAGTCGGACCTTGGTATTTCTAGTAAACTGACTCGTCTTTGAACTTATAAAATAACACTGACCGACAGGAAATCCTCAGTAAAAATCTCACCGAATCATTAAGTTCGAGCCGAAACCTGGGACACCCTAGAAAAGCTGCTGTCAACACGAATAAAACTATCAGCAGCAAAAGTCACACGCTGCTCGCATATGCTGATGACTTCGAGAGCATTGACCAAATCTGCGACCAAAATTGCAGTATTATCGAGAATTGAGAAGAAAACAGCAAAAGTGGGTTTTAGCAGTAAACGAGGACAAGACAAAATTAATGGTTTCGACAAGCAGAACCTTCAACCGTTTAGAGGAAAGGGTGTATGTTACTAACCGTTATAATTTCGAGATAGTGGACGTATTTATTTACCTAGGATGTGCCGTAGGCAGAAGCAATAACGTCAGCCTTCAAATCAAACGGAGAATTGTACTCATAAATAGGTGTTATTTTGAGTTAAGCAATCACTTCAGATACAAGATCCTCTGTAGAGATACGAAGATCCCACTATATCAGACTCTCATACAATTTTGATTGACTTATGGCCAGAATCCTGGATCATATCGCATGGTGATGAAACATCATTGTGAATTTTCGGGAGAAAAATGGTCTGAAAAATATATGATCCCATAATAGAGAACGACGAGTATCAACGATGGATGAATTGTGAACTGCATAATCTGTATCCCGACACATCGACGTCGTTATGCGTATCAAAGTAGCGCGTTGACGCTGGGTAGACACTGAAAAATACGTTTCCAGCAATATATTGCAGGAACTATGTATATGTTTGGCAGCATTAAACCTTCTACTTGAATTAAAGATCTGCTCCTTTTTTGTTTCTGTCAAGATTATATTTTCAACGTACAAATCCACATTTGGACCTCAAAATCATATATTATAACCAATTAATCATTGTATATCCCACAATGTGTTTGGACATAAGTCTACTATGTTTGCGACAAACTACAAACACGTTATATTAGCATCTAAACAACAACAAAGGACACATTTTTAAGCATATAGGCCATGTTAGAAGAATAGATCAGAATAAACCAGTGCGAAAGATAATCGAAGACGTGCTCGATGGACATCGAAAAATAGGTCGTCTAAAACATCGCTGGAAAGACCAGCTGGGGTTTTGCCTGCAAGAGCTTGGTGCTGCCAACTGCAGGAGAAATACTGAAGATTGAGCCGTTTGGAGAAACATGTTATTCTCAATTTGTAATGCCCTTGACTCCTTTGGATTATTGGAGGCAACCTATGTGAGTAAGTAGTGTATCCTAAGGAAAGACCCTGGCCATGACTGACACTTACTCAGCCTTGACAAAACCACCATCCAATGTGTATTTTCGTTTTGTAGTCTTCCATTTTGTATTTTCGTTTTGTAGTCTTCGTAGGTAAGGGTATATTTTTTGTGATTGAGTTTGTCGCTCCTTTGCGTCGTTGATATCGCACATTATATCGTTGGTGTTCGTCTTGTACAGTGAGTGTATCTCATAAAATCTAGCCGCATCGGATTTCAATACCCTAATACAAGAAGTTGAATTTGTGTCTCGTTTCGTCGTTTATATCGCAATGATTTCGTTCGTCTTCGTCTTGTACAGTGAGTGTGTCTCCGAAAAACTAGTCGTACCGAATTTCAATGCCCTCATATAAGTTGAGTTTGTGTCTCGTTTTCGGCGTTGATATCGCAATAACATCGTTCGCCTTCGTCTTGTACAGTGAGTGTGTCTCCGAAAAAATGGCCGTACCGGATTTCAATTCACTCATATAAGAAGTTGAGTTTGTCTCGTTGTCGTCTTTGATATCACCATGATATCGTTCGCCTTCGTCTTGTACAGTGAGGGTATCCCAGAAAAACTAGCCGAACCGGATTTCTATACCATCATACAAGAAGTTGACTTTGTGTCTCGTTTCGTCGTTTATATCGCAATAATTTCGTTCGTCTTCGTCTTGTACAGTGAGTGTATCTCAGAAAAACTAACCGTACCGGATATCAATACTCTCATATAAGAAGTTGAGTTTGTGTCACGTTTTCGTCTTTGATATCACAATGATATCGTTCGCCTTCGACTTGTACAGTGAGGGTATCCCAGAAAAACTAGCCGATTTGGATTAAAAAAAACCTCTTATAAAAAGCTTCACAACAATAAAATTATTACAGATATCCGTACCGTATCCGTATTATTCTCTTCCATACCTCTGGTTTTATGATTTGTATTTATATGAATTCCTGCTTTAGTTTAAAACCAAATTTAAATAGGGTGTTCAGTACAAGAGTGCTACGTTCAATTCAAAAATCAGTTTACTGATATTTCCATTTAAGCCGCTGAACTTTTGTGTGAGCAGAGATTTTGAATTTATTAATCCGCAAATATGTAGCTGCAATAGATACGTGGAATTTAATATACTACCTTGAACTAACAAGGCAGAATAAATAAACTCTGTTGGCGTTAACGATCTGAGAAATTGTAATCACAATCACAAGAAGGGAACCCATGTGGTTTTGCTAAACAATACATCTGATACGCATGAGCAGCATCTGTTTCGCACAACTAACTGACACTTCTGCGCAACGCAATGCAATAATGCGCCACTGAGGGCGACAGAAGGGATGGATGTGGATATCTGAGCAAACTCACGCACCACCGGGGAAACTAATGACGTAAGCGATTATGCAAATTTGTCATACGTGTATGTAGATTTACGTATGAACTGCTTTTCATATGCAAATTTATTGGAAAAAAAAATCTCAATAACAGAACAATATGTGGTGGTGGTGGTGCATATTTCCAACAAACGTATGAGATTTTACACCTTTTCCATGGATCCTACTAAGCCTGCAAAATGCACCGGAACATGCATGCAGTTGTTTCCAAATTTATGTAGATTTGAAAATATTTTGAAACCTTAAGGGAAAATGTGATATTGAGTGCAAGGGTTGTTATTGAAACAGAAACGCATATAAAATTCAAAATGAAATATGCAAATGAGTTTTTCTTTTTACAACAGTTTACAAAAAATATCATTTCGGTTTTTATTTTGGGCTGGGGTAAAGTTTTTTTTGTTGTGTTTTTTTTCGCTGGCTGATGGTTTTTCTAATCCTTTTTTTTCTCTCTTCGGTGTATGGTCTCTGGCAGAAGTCATATAAATGATAAAATACATATAGTGTTGCATTTCCCCATAGTTTTCTCAAATTAAGGCAAAGAGCATAAAAACCAACTCTTCGCTGTAGGAAATCAGTTTTTTTTCTCTCACTATTTTCATTAACAGCGCATGTCACAGTTTTCTTTTCCCTTTTTTTGTTTGTGTAGTTTTTTCTAATTCGCAACTAAAAAGGATGTTAGAATAAAAAACTCTGTGGAGGAAGAAGCAGCTAACACCACCTTAGGTACACAAGAGCATTTAGGGTGGCGGGTTTAGGCGGCAAAGGCAAAGGATGGCCAATAACAAACATTACTTGATTTTTATTATCAATATTTCAATTTCAATATTTATTTACATTTTTTTCCAATTTTTCAAATATTTTATTTCAATTTTTCTTTAGAGATTTTTCTGTTGTAACTTCTGTTTGATTTAAGGACATTTTCATTAACAATCCTTTAAATAGATTTAAACACATTTTCCCCAAAATTCCTTGAATATCGCTCAATTATTTTATGCGCCGCAGGAAAAACTTAAAGAGCCGAAAAAAAATTGACTGTCCAACACATTAACAGGACTGCAAACAATGGCATTGTTGGGCCGGTGTGGGGTTTGCATGTCTGTCCGACGGATGGGGGCTGTGTGCCCTGGATACCCAGAATGTGGCCGGTCAAACCAAGTGTTTGATGACTATAACTAACTAGTAGTACTACAACAAAGGACTAAAAATAAGAAAAAGCCAGCGTTTTTCCAACGTTACAGTACATAATGAATGAATAGAAAAGCAAGAATGAAGAACAAAAAAATTTAAAAAAAAAACAAAAAGAAAAACACGAAAGAAAAATCCAAGCAAACGAAGCGGCAAAAAGCGTTGCATGTGGTCAGAACTTTACAATTCAGTTTCAACAAAGTGGACAAAACAGTAGGAAAACACCGCAGTTCGGATAATTTTCAAAAAGTTACAAATCGAAAGTGGGACATTGATCAGAAATCACGTAAACCCGACACATTGATCGTTTTGTATTAGTGACATCATAAGTGTTGTTATCCCATTTCGATGTGGGTGGGCAGTGGAGTTCTAACGCTGCTTTCTACAGTCCTCGTGCGAGTGGTCTTCCTATGATGGTCATAGTATACCATATGATTGGTTTATTTCTATTATCCATATGTGCGTATGTATGTGAATTCGAAAAGGAATATCGTGTGTCCTTTTTTTGGTTTTGTTTTGTATCGGATTGTGCGCGTTGTTTAGACGGTCCTACTGTTGTTGTTTCGTATTGCTGGTGCTGTTGTTGTTAAGTTTTTTTGTTTTGAAGTGGCCAACATCTATTGGGAAAGCATGTGAGTGGCGAGGATATATTGCCATACATGTATCATGTTTGGGACAAAGGTGATTGAGTTGGGTATAAATATGTGGGGAAAACAAATTTTACTAACACAAAAAAGAGGTTGTAGTTCTATGCGACGTGGTGCATTCTAAGCCAATGACCATTGACAAATAATAAAAAAGTTTTTAAAATAATAATTGAGACAAATACATTTTTTTTCTGTATGTTAAAATTCAACGAGTTTCGGGCAGAATAATATGGCACTCGAAGTAAAAATGTAATGCTGAAAGTTTAGGGAAATTGGACAAAGTTATACGGCATTTACACCGACCAAGATTAGAGCATTTCGAAGATTAACTCCGTTAAGACACGCTAACCCAGAAGATTACTCATGCAATTTTAATCTGTAAACACTGAAGTTTAATGTTTAAACTCAAACACTAGTCTACAATTTGATGCAACTCTGCTAGAAAATTAATAAAATGCAACCATAACACAAACATACACAAAAAGTCAACTGTTTGACAGGCGACATCCGTTCGAATACTTTCCGATGCGTCACCAACTCCAACATTTTTTATAGATCACGCTGTTATCGGTTTAAAGTGTAAGCCAATTTGCCCGACTGACACGATTTGACCGATTGATCTAATTTGAAATGTTACGTTATTTCAAAAACATCCCAAATTTGTACAAAACTTGCGAAAGCAAGAGCTAAATTTGGCGGCCTTTCTGCCGTGCTGCCATCTTCGATAATTTGGTCTCGTCACGGATTTGCTCTAAATTGGATGGTGTAAACGGCAAAGATTATAGAACAAGGTTATCGCTAACCTGGTCGTGATAAACTGCAGTCTAAGTGTGGCATAAAGAAGTGGAGCTTCGAAGTCATAGTTAAAACTTTGAGAAATAAAATGCGGATCATGTAAAATTTGGATTTTGAACCCCCCGTTATTTCGAAGTAGATGAACAATTTGACATTTATGAAGTGACAGCTTATAAGTTAAAGTTTAGAAATTTACGAAATGTATCGCTTTCTGCTTGAAGGGAATTGGGAAATATTAAAAATGTCTTCAAAAGTTCCGAGTCTTCAACTCAAACTAAAAGAAAACTACGAAATAAATTCGATAGAAATAGACAGCCATCAACGCAGTTTGTGGTTCAATTTGTGAAGCGAGCTAATCCATCTACGTGCTCGCTAATCGTCTACGTGCTCGCCCATTGCGTCCGGCGGAAAATATTGCTACTGTAGCTGAAAGTGTGGTCGAACAGCTATCAACATCAATTCGGCACCTTTCGCAGCAACTGAACATTTCACGCACTTCTTTTGAGCAGAATTTTACATAAAGACCTCGGTATGAAGGCTTTAAAGACCAATTACTCCAAAAACTGAAGCCTCGAGACCATCCGATGCGTTTTTGCTTTCCTGAATGGGCTGGAGATCTCTTGGTTGAAGATGAGAATTTTTATATTTTTTTCGATGTAGCTCGTAGCTTAATTCTATTTTCCGATGAAGCTCAATTTCACCTCGGGCTCGGAAAATCTACACGTCGATGAAGAGTAGGCGCTGCATCCATAACGAGCAACTCTTTGATGCGGTGTTTGGCATGGCGACATCACAGCCCATATTTCTTCGAAAGTGAGCAAGGAGCCGCTATTACCATCAATGGCCAGTGTTACCGTGCAACGCTCATCGATTTGTTGCTCCCAAAAGTTGAAAAGGATGGCATGGATAGCAGATATAGTTTAAACAGGACGACGCTACGTGCCACATATTTTTATAAAGCATTGTAAACTTGAAACACTGTCATTACTATTAATTTTTCAAAGTGTGAAAATTTAAAAAATTTTAGTTCTTTTTTCGATTTTCTTGAACTGAGTTTTGGAGCTATTCCCTTCAAGGTACCTTTATTATAAACTGTGGTTTCTTGACGTCAAACTTATTTATTTCAATATGTTTCGGCTTGAAAAACCGTACCTTGAAACCCGTCAAACCCTTGTTTTTCGAATCGACTGGAGTAAATGAGGTTCCTTCCGCAGTTATTAATGAACAACAAACTTGAACAACAAACCATCATGAACAACAAACTTTGTGCAGGGTTGATAAAATACCTAACATACAGCTTGCTGAAACAACAAACCAATGTTTTCTGAAACAGCAAATTTGTTTGCTTCCCCCTTTTCAGCAGACTTTTCTGCTGTGTTAAATTTTTTTTTTGGGTTTGCAATCCTTGTATACTTTCCGCACTCTTCGGAAAAAGTTCCGTTGGGGGGTAAACACAGCAAAGGAGAGAATGCCGCCCGCCACTGGCTAGCTCCCGAACAGAGCTTTACCCCAACAGCGGATTGTTAATAAGATTTTCAAGCATATTATCAATCCAGTAGACAAGAAGCATGGGCAGGCACGAAGTTTCGAGTGAGTCTCTAACAAAGCAAGATGTCACCTTATTGAAGTTCCCTTCTATACCACAGAAGGCTGCCAAAGTAAAGTCACCAAACTCTAAATTGCACTCACCATAACCACACGCTGATCAAAACGGCCCCAGCAACATATTACAGGAACCATGTATATGTTTGGAACATCCAGATACATACGTGCAACCATTGCTTTCATGAAATGAAGATCCGCTGCTTTTTTGTCCCTTTGTTGTCTGTCACGTATTTGTTTTCAGCAGTTTTAAATAAACAAAGCAACATTTGGGTCACAAAAAAATATATAAGTATTATAACATATTAATCACTGTGTCTCCAACATGTAATATTGAAGAGCAAACAGAATGTGTTTGGTTACAAGTGTAATATATTTGCGACAAGCTACAAACACATTATGTTTGCATCCAAACAACAAAAAGACAGATTTTTTAAAGTGCAACGACATTATGGAAAGCAGTCGTGGGTTTATTCGAGTCCAACTTTGCTCTCCATAACCTGGGTACGTTAGCTGAGTTTTGATGCACTTAGTTGAGAAGGTATCGGGTACTTTTTCAGTATATGATTCCGGAAGCACTGCCAGTATTTTCGATTGTTATTTTACTGTTTGTTGCAAAAGTTCATTTAGTATCGACCAGATTGCATTGTCTCAAATTTTACATCATGATCGAAGAATATGACATTCACTAGTAATTGTTAGTTTTTTCGCTATTTGGTTTTAGAAAATTGAAGAAAGAACAGAAAATGTTTACAAGTGAATGACATATTTATTTGGGTCGATAAATCGATGGCTGCCGTTTATTGTTTTAAAGATTATTTCATGCAAATTTTGCTCACGGCTACGCTTCACGTGGTGCATTCTGATAGCCCAATTTTGGCACACCTTTCCCAGCATTTCGGCCGGTATGTTACGTGTACGGGTGTCTGCTAAAGCATCAATCGCTATTGGCGTATCCCTATAGACGAGGCACATCACGTGTTTTCACAAAAAATAGCCCACTGGGTTTGAATCGCACGGACAAGGCGGCGAATTGACAGCCCTACAACGTGAGATTAATTATTCACGAAACTCGCCTCTCAGTTGTTTCATAGTATCGGTCTCTCGCTTTATTCGTTGATATCGTAATGACAGCATTGCAGTTCGTTTTGTACAGTGAATTATTGCGTATGTGTGTAGCCAGTTACTATATTTGCAAATAATGGGTGATTTGTTTGCTTTGGTTTTTGAAAATTGTACAAGTAAATCAAATATTTATTCGGATTGATAAAGCAATACCTGTCATTTACTTTGTAAAGAATATTTCATGCAAATGTTGCCCACGGCTACACTTCAAATGGTCTACTCTGAAAGTCGAATTTTCGTACCCTTGTCGCAACATTTCGGCCGGTATCTCATCAATTTACGGGAAATGTTGTCTTACAAGGCAGCAGTCGTGGTTGACGTGTTCCTATAGACGCCCACAAAAAATAGTCCAGTGGAGTCAAATCTGTCGAACCAATTGAAGGCGCCACAACGCGGGAATAATTGCTCACCCAACTCGCATCGTATCGCGTGCAGTGTGTGGCCGTTGATGGTGCAATTGTTAGTGTGCGCGCCTTTTGTACATGAGATCCTGAGTTCAATCCCTGCTCTGACCACCTTACATTTTTTTGGCCGGCGGTCACCTCGCATAGTGACGGCGACACTATCGAGTATGTAGCCCTGAAAAATCTTCTCAAAATACTGTTCGGAACCGGGGTAAAACTGTAGGTCCCAATTCGTGATTATGAAACTAAAATGCGCATAGCTCACTGGTTGTGAGAAGCTCTCCTCAATCCCTTCATGGGATGTAATGGGAAACCATGTATGTGTATCGCGTGAAGTGTAGCATGTGGCACCGTCCTGTTCCACATTTCAACCAAGTCCAAATCTTCCATTTTGGGCAGAACAAGTCCGTGATCATCGAACGGTACTTTGCTCCATTGACCGTAAGGTTGCGGCCATCATCGTCTTTTAAGAAGTACAGTCCAACGATGCCGCCGGCTCATAAACCGTATCAAAAAGTGAATTTTATAGGGTGCATTGACAGCTCTTGAGCAGCCTCTGGCTGCTCTTCGGCAACTCTTTTTACTGACCTCGTTGCTGAAGACAATTTTTCGATAAAACATCCTGCTTCTCTAAGGCCCATTCACTGAAAAGACGACGTCGTGGTAAACCGCCCGGCTTCAGCTCTTGCACCAGCTGTATTTTGTCTTTCGTAAAATTTTCCAGATGGTCGGATAACAGAAACCCAATTGCTGCTATCGGCGATGGATGGACATTAACACTGGCGGAAACAGCAGTAAAATTGTCCTCGGTACGTACTCTGGATTTGATGCTCAATAGAGTGGAGCTGGTGCGAAATTTGGTCATAATAGCTAGAATAGCCTCCCCGGTGGGTCGATTATGAGGACACTAAAATAGCCGTGACTTGCGGAACACATTTTTCATAAAGCACGAATTTTGATAATAAAATTTAATAATTTCCAAGCGTTGTTCATTTGTAAGTCTACACACTGAAAGATCTGTCGTTTTTTTATTGTTTGGATGTAAATATAACGTTTTTGAAGCTTGTCGCAAATATAGTATTCTTGTGGCCAAACACATTGTGTTTGCTGTTTAATATTACATGTTTGGCTCACAATGATTACTACCTTATAATATATGTTGGACCCAAATGTCGCTGTTTGTTGAAAATTGCTAAAAACAAAAACGTTGACGTTGACGCATGCCACAAATCACACGTGAACTGGCAAAAACTCCACACTGATTAACCAAATAGCAAAAAAATCACTCGTTTTATTGCAAAATATACGAGTACATAACGTAGTTCCTCATTAAACGGTTATCTGAAATTTAGTATATACTTATATGTCCTTTATCTATATCCCAAATATAAAGGAGCAGGACACTAACTAACATGTCATGGGTGGATAATGACTTTAACCTTTTCATTCATATTCATTTTAAAAAGTCAAAAAGAATTTCATTCTACAAAAAAAAACCGACGGAATAGGAATGAGGGACAGTAATGAGATACCTTCTGAGAAAATAATTCAAAGACATTGTGTAACCAAAGTAAAAATGTCTTAGGAAATTAATTGAAAACTGCTGGAGTAGAGAGTAAAGTCTTCCAAGACATTTGCAACTCCACCGGCTCATATTCAGTTACGTCTGTTTTATTTGCATATTACAAAAACAAAAAAATAACTGAAAACGAAATATAATAGAAAGGAAAATACAAACATTCTCTCCATCATCATTCATTGTTTAACGCATATCCTTTTTAGTGCTGCTGCTCAAATTTCATCTTTAAGACAACAACCGAGGAAACATGGACATGGACAACAATAAAATATAAAGGCACAAGTGACAGGACAACCAACATTCACTCACACTTCGTCCCGTCCAGGATAACCATGACTACTTACACATTATACTCTTCTCCTCTACACACATACATGCAAACAATAATGCACACATACTCGTACATGTTATATAGTATTTTACTTTATCCTAATGTTATGAATGTAAAATATTGAAACTTTTTTCCGGGTGGACTTCAGTTGAAGAAACCCAAATGAATTGCTCTGGGTTACAAGGATATGGCGGAACTACAGCAGCCGTAAGGGCGAGAGGGAGGAAGGAGATGTCTGAAAAAATTAACGAAATATCTTTGGAAACGAAAATTAATGAATATGTCGTATTTGGTAAATGAAGACGGAGCAAACAAATGAAGAAAAACAGAAAAAAAAGAAAAACCGACAACGAAAGAAAATGTAAATGAAGTAAGGGAAGAACATTAATTTGTAGTACGCGATTGTTTTTTTCTTGATTTTGTTTGTTTTGTTTCCTCAACTGTTCGAGACAAGTAATAATTGCACCCACCAAGGAGTCGTCGAATCCCTGCTCAGTTGTAGGTGTTCGTTCCTCTTGCTGAGAGAGAACTATGGATGTCCTTCGTTGAAAATTGTTACATGGATTTAAAAAAAGCTTTAAATTTTTACCAGGACTTTATTCATTATTTTGTTTAATAAAAAGTTTATCGAATCGTAAACAATTACCAAGAGAACTGTAAATAGTTATTCCTGAAAAGAGTGGAGTATGACAATCCTTTGACCTTAACCCTGCAGAAACAGGGTCTGTACTACAATATTTGGTAAGGTTAGGTTAGGCTAAGGATAATTTATGTTACGGAGTAATCAAGGATTAACCAGTTGGTAATACATTGCGGTAATGAAAGAAAAGTTCGGAGGCTGGAGAGAGCTACAAACAGTGTTCGAAAATTCTTACTTACTTACTTATCCGGTCTCGAACAAGTCCGAGGGGTTAGGGACCTTACAAAACGAAGATAACATATTTTTCCAACCAGTTCGATCTTTTGCCTTATCTCTCCAGTTGGCAATACCAAGTGTACGCAGGGATCGTCAACCTGATCCCTCCAGCGGAGTTTTGGTCTTCCTATGTTTCGTCTTCCTTCGAGTTCGGCTTGCATTAAGACCCAGGATTCTGCGCCATAAAGCAAGACAGGTTGTATGAGAGTCTGGTATAGTTTGACTTTTGTTACTCGAGAGAGGGCTTTATCTCCAAAGTGCTTGCTTAGCCCAAAATAACATCTATTCGCAAGCGCAATTCTCCGCTTGATCTCAATTCACGCCACATAAAATGTAATCGAATTATTTTTCGGGATATATGAAGAAACCACACGCCTTGAAGAAACCACATGCTGACAAATCTGTCCCTTTTGTTGTTTGGATGCAACTATAACGTGTTTATAAAAAATAAATAAATGGTTTCCCATTACATCCCATGAAGGGACCGGGGAGAACTTCTCACAATCACTGGGCTGCGCGCTTTCCAGTTTTCACTCACTGATTGGGACCCACAGTTTCCGAACGGTATTTTTGAGAACGGTATTTTTGAGAAGCCTTTTCATGGCTATATACTCGATAGTGTTGCCGTTACTATGCGAGGTGACCGCCGCCGAAAGAAATATGAAGGTGGTCAGAGCAGGGTTCGAACCCAGGATCTCATGTACAAGAGCCGCGCACACTAACCATTACATGCATGGCACACAATGATTAATATTTTATAATATATATTTTTGTGACCTAAATGTGGCTTAGACAGACAACATTGAAACTAAAGGTCTTCCATTAATGAAAACAATGCTTGCAAACATATACATGTTTACAGTATATTTTCTGAAACCAAAATGCATTTTGACGATAAACGAAGTCATCAAAATGAAATTGAGTCTCATCGCTGAAGATGATTTTGTTTGAAGACCATTCATTATTTTTAAAGTCTTACACAACAACACGCTCAAAAATATGTATTCTTTTGATATTTAGATGCAAATATAATGTGTTTGTAGCTTGTCGCAAATGTAGTATACTTGTGTACAAACATATTGTGTTTGTCACTCAGTATTACATGTTGTTTTTGTGACCCAAATGTGGCTTTGTTTGCTGAAAACTTCTGAAATCACAAACGCGACAGACGATAGAGTAAAATACATGTTTTTGTGACCCAAATGTAGCTTTGTTTGCTGAAACTGCTGAAAAGATAAACGTGACCGACAACAAAGAAACAGAAAACCAGAAGATCTTCAATTCATGAAAACAATGCTTGCAAACTTATACATGGTTCCTGCAATATGTTGCTGTCCCTGTTTTTGTTTCAGCATATATGGAACGGACGGCATAACGGAAATATTATTCTTTATCAAGGAACTAAATATTCAAACGCAGCTTGGGAATAATATAAGCTCAGGACGAGCACGGCATCTTGGGAACGTAAAGGCATATTGAGCTGGCTAGGATAGGCAACAACCAGTATACTGGCTGTATGGAAAACACGAATGCTTTCCAGACAGTAACGCCAAGGCTTCAATAATTGGATAAAAATAATTCAAGGAAAATTAGGGGGACAAGGTTTAAAAGGCAAGGTTAATATAACTGTACACGCTGAAGAATCTGTCTTTTGTTGTTGTTTGGATGCAAATATAACGTGTTTGCAGCTTGCCGCAAATATATTATACTTGTGTCCAAACACATTGTGTTTGCTATTCAATATTAGATGTTTGAGGCACAATGATTAATAGGTTATAATATATGTTCTTGTGACCCAAATGTGGTTATTGTGTTGAAAACTGCTGGAAACAGAAACGTGATACACAGCAATGAAAAACAAAGCAGCAGATTCTCAATTTATGAAACAGTGCTTCCAAACATGTATATGGTTCCTGCAATGTATTGCTGGAGCCTTTTTTTCAGCAAGTACAAACTCAAACAGAGTTGATTCGCGGGTGTTGTAACTGGAAATTTCCCTTTTAAGGAACATTTACATAGCCGAGGCGTCATCAAATCGATGGAACATTTTCTCTATCATTGCTACTCTTTTACAGGACTAAGCCGTCGGTGGTGCAATGGTAGCGGGCGAGGCTAAGGTGCTTTGAACACCTTAAATTTCTTTCGAAGGTGGTCACCGGACTTAGTTACGGCGACACTATCGAATTCTTAACCATGAAAAGGCTTCTCAAAATACCGTTTGGAGCCGGTATTAAACTGTAGGCCCCAATCAGTGTTTGTAAAACCAGCAAGCGCGTGCAGCTCCATGGTTATGAGAAGCTCTCCCCAGTTCCTTCATGGGATGTAATGGGAAACAATTTTTTTTATGTGTAGACGAGTGTGTATGGATGTTGATGCGGATGGATGCTTTGAAGTTTTCGTAGATAACGATTTATATTTTCTGGTTGTGTCGGCCTCTCGTTTTCTTCGTGCCGTTTGTCTTGTACAGTGAGTGATTGTGTATGTGTATACATATAGACAGGTGCTACTCAATGTGCACAAAAACAGTAGCGGATCTGTTTCGATCCCGTCATGAGTTCGTAAAAGCATTAAAAGCGAAAAGTCGAAACCGTTTTGAGTTCTTTCAAACGTAAAAATCCGAATCAGTGAAAACGCGATTTGGCGGATCCGTTTCAAGCGACACCATACAAATTTAAAAAAATCGAACCAGTCATTTGCCGGATCCCAGTCTGCCATTCAGAGTCGTTTCGAATTCGAGACTTACTCGCTTTTTCGTACATTTTGTCCGGAAGGGAAGTCAGTTACGGTTACATAACGTATCCGTTTGCGTATGTAATTCCACTCGAAATAGTGGGTCGTTTTTCTACTTTTTCGAATCTTCTTTCGAACTCGCAACGAACTACATATTCGAAACCGTTTCGGGTTAGTTTTTTTCCGCAAATAGAGAATATTTGTGTTAAAATACATTGTGTTTGATATTCAATATTACATTATGGAGACACAATGATTTATAGGTTAAAATATATATTTTTGTGACCCAAAAGAGGCTTTGTTTGCTGAAAACTTAAACGTGAGAGACAACAAAGAAACAAAACAAATAGAGAATATTTGTGTTAAAACACATTGCGTTTGATATTCAATATTACATGCTACAATGATTAATAGGTTAATATATATGTTGTTGTGACGCAAATGTGGCTTTGTTTGCTGAAAATTGCTGAAAATGAAAACGTGACAGACAACAAAGAAACAAAACAAAAAACAGCAGATCTTAAATTCATTAAATCAACGTTCTAAACATACGCATGGTGCCAGCATAATATTACAGGTCTGTTTGATTTAGAGTTTAATTTAAAGTTCCATTTTAATAACCTTGAACTGTCAGCTGTCACGCTGTATTTTTTCTTCAACAACAATACTTTACCGTATACATGCCATAACAATCAAACCTTGCGTGCATTTTGGGACACCGTTTATAAAATGTAATTGACATGTTGCTAATATACACGTGCGAAAATTGTCATCGAAATTGTGCAGTTATTTTGTTTTATGGAGTTCAAATTAAATTTCACGTCAAATGTTAATCTTAGTATGGACCTTTAGATACTGCATTGACACTATACGAGTATGAACGAATGATTCTGATATACAAATTGGTAGCCTGGTGGACGGAAATGGAGAAAAAGAAGGGATACATAAAAAATCACGGTGTCATAAAGGCACGCAACGGAAGAAGTGTTGTTAAAAATATTTTGGAATTTCGCTTTTCTGTCCAAGGACTGTGAATATTCGAACGTATTTATAGATGTGTGGGTATTGATGTTTGTTTTGATGGCTTCATATTTGAGGGGTTATTTCCTAGGGTGCAATTGTCTCTGATTGTCTTCGTTGATGTGGAAGATAAATCGTTACGGTTCGTCTTGTACAGTGAGTGATTGTGTATGTATGCAGACACATCCCAGCGGAGGAATTTGTGAGGCCTTTCACGAATAGGGAATGCGGAATCATTCTTTGGTAATACCTTTTTTTTTAGAAAGGCCTGCAAAGTGCATGATTTTATAAGGCTTTCACAGGCCTGTTGAAGGAATACAAGAAGGCGCTTTCGTTCATGACAATCAGCCTTTCCACATGTTCGTAACTCGTCGTTGGAAAATGACAAAATGCGATAGCCCAGTAGTTAAAACTTCTGAGTGTTCGATTCCTGTGGCTCTCCCTTTCTTATAATCACTGAAAAAGCTTTTCAAAAACTGTTCGGATTCGGTTCCGATCAGGGATCCCACAAGTTACAAAGGGCACAGTTCATTGATTCTAGGAAGCTGTCACTATCACTTCATGGGATATAAAAGGAAACTAAAAAAGATTGTCCAGATTCTAAGCACAGAGTATATTCATTTCCAAAATATTAATCCCAATACAAAGATTCCCCCGACTCTCTAGTTGCTGCTTCCACTACCACTGCATTGTTTGAAGAAAACTTATTAAAATTATGGCCGCGATGGTAAGGAAACCCAAACATAGCCAAATTATAGTAAAGGGGTGTACACATCATAAGAAGGGAGTTTGGAACACATTCATGAGGGGAGACGGGGAGCTCAAAGTATACACCACAACTCTTTAAGACCTGAGTAATGGGCTGCTTAAGAAGACGAATCCTTTAAAAGTGAAAGTTTCCATACATCAGCAGCAACAACAACAACATAATAAATACAAGCGTCGAACAACAAAAGAAGGACCTCCGTAGAGACAATAATACCTTCTCCCAACCATTATTACACAGGACAAGATTACGCGTAAATTACGAATACTCGTTCGAACACAGGAGCTGCCTGATCCCTACGACCGATAACAACACCCTCCTCTGCTGAGGTACAACGAAGGGGTGAACCAGCAGACTGAAAGGGTATGAGGAAAATTTTTATATTTGTATTTGAGTGAAAACATTCAAGCGAAGGAAAATGCGCATTTCAAAGAAAAACAACATCGTTTTTTACTCGGCCACGGCAGAGCCGGAAAAAAAACACCCACTCGACTCCTGCAAACAGGAGAGTGAAATGCGAGAAACAAAAAAAAACTAACGAGAGACGAGAAATGAGACACCAATATACAACATGTGCGGGAAAACTCACGCAGACAGCGAAAAAAGTATTTTCACTTACGAGTTTATGTGATATGACTATCTCTTTTTTACGCTACGAGTGTGTGGCTTTTCCGGTGGGGATGGGAATGGGTGATGGGGGATTCAGTAATTCCTATATAAACGCGTTTTTCCTACATGTGTGTGTGTGTGGGCGAGCTGTAAATGACGATTATCGCAGAGCGATGTGAGTGGCAGAGGAAAACTTCCTTTACATTTCGTTGGGGTTAGGTTGGTTGGTGGGGGCGGGGGGCAAGTGGGCACCAGAGCACGATGCGGCGGCTTGATTTGGATATGTATATATGTATATGACTGTGTGTATCCTTGGATATGTTAACGCGTATGTAATTTCTATGTATTTTACAGGACTCATACAAGAGTTATATGCTCACACGGTTACGTTCGTGTTTTTTTCATCATCGATTTTCGCAGATGGGTGAGAATTTTCCAACTTTCCTCATCCTTTCGCGAACGATGATTTCCATACATTGGTGTATGCTTGACAGTTTCCAGGAGTAGGTGTATGTGTATTTGTGTATATGTATGTATATGTTGGTATGTTCAAATATGTCACATGCGCGTTTCCAAATATTGTAAGCAACAATATCGGCAAAATCTTTAGAAACAGAAATTGCTTCAGTTAAGGTACATTCACGGCTTCCATGGACAGAATGGATGAGCAGACAATTGGTAATATGTAGGTATGAATGATGTTTATATGTATGTACCTTTAGATAACACTATGGCACAAACTGAGGTTTTGTTTTTCTCATGGGGTTGGATTATTTGGCAGCAAGACAAAAGTCGTAGTTAGTAAACTTCTCCAAAGGGTTTGGCTCTGATGGGTCCGAATTTTGTTGTGTGGCCTCTCAACGTATTCAAGTTACGGCTTGGTTGACAGATAAATGTCGATTCCACTCTGAATAACTCTGACATACAAATAAATAAACTAAATACTTTCTCATTACATCCCATGAAGGGTCAGGGAAGAACTTCTCACAATCAGAGGGCTATATGTTTTCTAGTTTTACACTCACTAATTGCACCGATTCCGAACAGAGTTTTGAAAAGATTTAATGGATAATTACCCGATACTGCGTTTTGAAGTGTAATATACAGAAATGGTCTGTCAGAGATAAGCGGGATTTGGTTAGGTGAATACGAGGCTCGTGTGACAAGGTTTGTCGACTCCATGAAATTCTACTTGTGAACGTTAAAGGTACAATGCTTAGTTTTCTCGGATTCCTTGCTTCAATGAATTGAATTAAATAGAACTGAATTGAATTGAATACAATTGAATTGAATTGATTTGAATTGAATTGAGTTGATTTGAATTGAATTAGATTGAACTGAACTGAACAGAATTAAATTATATTGAATTAAGTCAAATTAAATTCAATTGAATTGAAATGAAGTGAATTGAATTGCATTGAGCTGAATTGAATTGAATTCAAATGAATTGAATTGAACTGAACTGAATTGAAGTGATTTGAATTGAACTGAATTGAATTGAACTTAATTAGGTTGAACAACATTGAATTGAAGTGAATTGAACTGAATTGTATATAATGAATTATCAGAGTTGACTGCGCACTGGCTTGTCAACCGATCCAGAGTACAGAAGGTCTGGTCTCCTTCTGATGCCACAAATGCACAAGTTTCAAGATTCTTTCCAAACCATTCCATATAAGAATGGGATGAACTACTGGATTTTTGTTCGAACTAAATCCCCGGATGTCTTCACTTGCGAATTATAGCAATAGCATTAGAGGTTGTTACAATCGCTTTAGAGGTTTTCACAAACGTACTAGAGGTTGTCACAATCTATTAGAAGTTGCTGCAACTGAATTTCAGTTGTGGGGGCTAAATTCAGTTGTGACAACCTCAGTTTGCTTGTGTCATTTGCAATTCGGTGGCAAACAATCAGTTATGTGAGTGTAGGAGGAGAACCATAAGCCCTCTGACTCTAGCCATTCCCAAGGTATAAATGCCTGTTTCAGTTGTGATGGAATGCTGTCTGACTAACAAAAGGTTAGGCCAAATGACTTCTGTAAAAGCTTTACAGATCTGTCTTGTTAGCTCGTGGTATCTTAATGGATAACATGGTCTAAGTAAGTCGTTTATCGTATACCAACCAAACCTAACCCAGTCTAGCCACGGCCGTCTGTTCAATTGTCTGGAATTGAATTGAATTGAACTAAATTTAATTAAATTAAATTAAACTAAATTAAATTTAACTAAATTGAATTGAATTGAATTGGCTTGAATTGAATTGAATTGAACTGAAGTGAACTGAACTGAACTGAACTGAACTGAACTTAACTGAACTGAATTGAACTGAACTGAACTGAATTGAATTGTATTGAATTGAAATGTATTGTATCGAATTGAATTGAACTGCATAGAATTGAATGTAATTGAACTGAATTCAATTGAACTGACTTGAATTGAATTGAATTGAATTGAATTAAATTGAATTGAATTCAATTGAATTGAAGTGAATTGAACTGAATTGAAATGAATTGAAATGAATTGAAATGAATTGCAATGAATTGGAATGAATTGAAATGAATTGAAATGAATTGAAATGAAATGAAATTAAATGAATTGAAATGAATTGAATTGAATTGAATAGAACTGAATTGAATACAATTGAATTGAATTGATTTGAATTGAATTGAATTGAATTGAATTGATTTGAATTGAATTGATTTGAATTGAATTAGATTGAACTGAACTGAACAGAATTAAATTATATTGAATTAAGTCAAATTAAATTCAATTGAATTGAAATGAAGTGAATTGAATTGCATTGAACTGAATTGAATTGAATTCAAATGAATTCAATTGAACTGAACTGAACTGAATTGAAATGATTTGAATTGAATTGCATTTAATTGAGTTGAACAACATTGAATGGAATTGAACTGAAGTGAATTGAACTGAATTGAATGGAATTGAACTGAACCGAACTGAACTGAACTGTATTGAATTAAATTGAATTGATTTGAACTCAACTGAACTGAATTGAATTGAATGGAATTGAATTTAATTGAGTTGAATTGAGGGGAATGGAATTGAATTGAATTGTATTGAATTGAATTGGATTGAATTGAATGGAATTTAATTGCATTGTATTGAATTGAATGGAATGGCATTGAATTGAATTTAATTTAATTGAATTGAACTGAATTGAATGGAATGGAATGGATTTGTATTGAATTTCATTGTATTGAATTGAATGGAATGGAACTGAACTGAATTGAATTGAACTGAGTTGAATTGAATGGAATGGATTTGTATTGAATTGCATTGAATTGAATTGAATTGAATTGAATTGAATGGAATGGAATTGAATTGAATTGAATTGAATTGAATTGAATGGAATGGAATAAAATTGAACTGAACTGAATTGAATGGAATGGATTTGTATTGAAGTGAATGGAATGGAGTGGAACTGAATGGAATTGAATTTAATTGAACTGAATTGAATAGAATGGAATGGATTTATGTTGAATTGCATTGAATTGAAATGAATTGAATGGAGTTGAATTGAATTGACTTGAAAGAATTTAATTGCATTAAATTAAATTAAGTTGAATTGGATTGAATTGAATTAAATTGAGTAGAATTGAATTGAATTAGACTGAACTGAATTGACCTTAGTTGAATTGGATTGAATTGAATTGAATTGAACTGAAGTGAAATGAATTGAATTGAACGGAATTGAAGTGAATAGAATTGAGTTAAATTGAATTGAATTGTATTGAATTGAATGAATTGAATTGAGTTGTAATGAGTGGAATTGAATTGAATGGAGTTGAATTGAAACGTTGTTTTTTATAATACCGTTATACGGTTACTGGTATTGAAACCGGTTAACAGAGTCCGCTAGTTTTTCGGTTTCGGTTCTGAACACCCTAGTTTTAATGAACACCAACTTTTAGGTCGCATCCTCGTGTATTTAGTATTCATAAAGCTTCGGTTTATCGACATGTGGGAGATGCCACATAGCTCGAACTATCATTTGGACAATCTCCATCTCTAAAGCCTTTCGTTACCAGCAAAAATGGAACTTGAATATTTGTTACTTCATTTTCTCCTTTTAACCAGTTGATGTGTATACATTTCTTTGGCATTTGTCTTTTGCCACTATACTCGTATCGTAGGGTTAGAACCAGTTGATGTTGCTGTTGTTGTTGTCGTCGCCGTTTGTTTATTTGCCATTTCCTTTGGCAAGTTGTCATCTTCTTTAGCGCGAGATGTGAAATGTCCTCTATCTTTGATCCACCACCATCATCCCCAAATACCGTGTGCTCTTTCCCACCAGGACCCCATTCTCTGTTTTTTTCTTTTTGTACTCTATGAGATTTGTTGTATATATTTTTGTTTTTATTTTGGGAAAATCATATACATCTGTTACTCACACTCAAATGTATATACGTGTACATATGGAGGGAAAATGTTATATACTACTAGGACTCTGAGTTAACAACCATACAGGCATAGATACATATGTATTTACATGCATTTGTATGTACAGAGAAATGTTAAGCTATTTTCATACATATGTTTTCATTTGGCATCGTTGTTGTTGTTTTTGTTATAGCTGCTATATTTATGAACATGTGTATGAGAATGTATGTTTTCCTACGTTCATATTCGTCCAATGTGAAAAACTGGGCGTGTTTTGTCAGAAATTACATTTGTACGACTGTTGTATATACATATGTTTATGTATATTCATATACATAAACATAGGTGTATATATGTATATGTATATGTAAATGTATGTATGTACATGTGAACTTATGTATATAAATGATGACATTTCATAGATTGTATCTAAATATGTAGGTGCCATAAAATAACATTTCCCAGTTGTAAAATCGTATACAAACTTCTATCGTATTTGTATATAATGTTGTTGTTAATGCTTGTTGTTTTTGTTTTGTAATTTTTGTGACAAATCCTTTTCGCCCATTGGATGTCCTTGTTGGTACCCCAAAGGCTAGATTACTCGAGTTTTCGAAATAAACTGTGTTCCATTCTACATAGAGAATCTAGATTAACATCAATTTCGTTTTTTATGGACTATGAAATCGAAATGACGGATATCTGAATTCAAATCCTTTTAGGGATTCAAACCAAAATTAAAAATGTTAATTTACTATTAGAATTTAATATTTAATAATTTAATATATAAAATAATAACACATTAAAGATGGAATATTGTAGATACAATCAGAGATTCAAATTTGTCCTCTTGTTTTATGTTTACATTTATGTGCAAGGGAAATACCCAACCATCTTGTACACTGCCAAGAAAAGATTCATCAAAAGTGAGCAATACATTCATCGGAACAACGTAAATATTCATTGCTTAGCTTAGCTTATATCGCCACATCCAATACAGGGGTGACAGGACCTTGCAACACGAAGAATATATATTTCTTCACCCACACTTTCAGAAAAATTCGGTTACGAATTAGCCGTAATTTAGATGTTAACACAAAAGAATTTAGGGGTTGTCGCAACCACAGTAGAGGTAATTGCAACCGAGGTAGATGTTGTCCTAAACGAATTTTGGGGGATGTCGCAACTGCACTATAAATCATTACAACCAAATTTTAGGTTGTCACTACCTAATTAGAGGTTGCCACAACCGAATTTAGAGCCTTAGAAAAGGGAGATAACAAATTTCTGCGACCATACCCTTAGAACAATTTGTTTGTAAGAACTGACGTTGTTGCAACTACACTAGAGGTCGTCATAACCGAATTTGTGCTTCAGGCAACAATATTTAGTGGTTGTTACAACTACATTCTATGCCATTGTAATCCAATTATAGGTTGTCACAACCCCATTAGATGTTGTGCCAAACAAATTTAGAGGACAACCGCGGACAACCCAACAAGGTTTGAGTCATCCATAAAGAAGTTAAAGAATTTTTCCAACCGGCTCGATTTTTAGTTCTTTTTTCAGCTGATAACTCCGAAATCTCGCTGGGATTCTTCACATTTGTTTACAACAACTGATGGCAGCCGTAATCGTATTTGGAAGTAGATACAACCCAATTTAGAGTTTGTCACAACCATACTAGAGGTCATCGTAACCGAATAAGGGCTTCAAACACCCGTTTTTACGGGTTCTTAGAACTCACTATAGATCATACATTCAAATTGTAGGTTATCACAAAACAATTAGATGTTGTGACAAACGAATTTAGAGGACAACCACGATCAAGCCAGCAGGGCTGGGGTCTACCATAAAGAAGTTAAAGTATTGCTCCAACCGGCTCGATCTTCCAGTTGGTACCACCAAAATCTCGTAGGGATTCTTCAAATTAGTCTTCCAGCGAAGTCTTAACAAAAATTTTTTCCCATTACGGGAAGAACTATGCGCTTTTAAGTTGTATACTCACTGATTGGGAAATACAGTTTTGCACCGATTCCGAACGGGGTTTTTAGGAAACTTTTTCATGGGTACTTATCGGTAATTATTGCCGGTGAAGACAGTCATCGAAATATAAGGTGGCCAACCACAAACAAATTTTTGCAACAATGGTTTGCAAGGTTGTCGCACCCGATTTTAGAGGTTGTCACTGCCACACTAGAGGTCTTGTTTAATTTTCGGTAATTATTGTCCGGGAACGATGATCTCCGAAATATAAGGTGGCCACAAAAATATTTATCCGACCTTACCCACTAAAAAATTTTTTTCCATCAAAGGCTTGCTACGTTGTAACAACCGAATTTAGAAGTTCTCACAGCCACACTATAGGTCGGGCTTCAGACAACCGAATTTAGTGGTTGTTACAACCACACCATTGGTTATTGCAATCGAATTATAGGTTGTCACAACCCAATTAGATGTTGTCACAACCGAATTTAGAGGACAATCAAGAACAACCCAGCAGACTTAGAGTTTTCCATAAAAATGTTAACGTATTTTTCCAACTGGCTCGATCTTTTTTTCTTCCGGTTGGTGACACCAAAATCTCGCAGGGTTTTTTCAACCCGGTCTTCCAGCGAAGACTTCCAAAAATTGTTACTGGAGACAGCTTCTCACAATCAAAGAGCTGTGTACTTTTCAGTTTTATACTTACTGATTGGGAACTACAGTTTTACACCGATTCCGGACAGAGGTTTTGAGGAGCTTTTTCATAGATAATTATCGCCGGTGAAGATGATCAACGATATATAAGATGGCCAGAGTAAAGCTCGAAGCCACGTTCCACATGTACGAGAGCCTCGACCACTAGCCATTAAAGTACCGACGGCGAAGCCTGGGCCGCCCTATTCTTTGGTGTCGAGTACGTTTTCGAATACCTTTCGCTCTGGATCATTCTTATCCATTCTACTGGGACAGCTTTGATTCGCATAACTACGTGGATGTCGTTCATACACCTCATGGTTCATACGTCGTCGGTACTTGCCGACAATCTCTATTATAGGACCGTATATTTTGTGACCGTCGATGGTGCAATGGTTAGTGTGTGCGGCTCTTGTGCATGAGAACGTGGGTTCGATCCCTGCTCTGACTACCTTACATTTCTTTCGACTACGGTCACCTAGCTTAGTGATAGTGCCACTATCGAGTACTTGACCATGAAAAGGCTTCTCAAAATACCGTTCGGAACCGGTGTAAAACTGTAGATGTCAATCAGTGAGTGTCAACAGAGGACTCTCTAATTCCTCAGAAGCTCTCTCTAATTCCTTCATTGGTTGTAATGGGAAACCATTGTTTTTATTTTTATATTTTGTTGACCAGTTTTCTCTAGAAAACTGTTAGGACATTTTGGTTAGCGTGTAATGTGACCCAGGATCCTGCCCCATAAAGTAGGGCAGGTTGTATAAGAGTCTGATATTGCTGGATTTTCGTTACTCGAGAAAGGGCTGTTAATCCATAGGGCTTGATTAGCCCGAAATAGCACCTGTTCGCAAGTACATTTCTCCGTTTACGGTTATCGCAATCTAATCAAAAATTTGTTTGGATTAGGGCCTACCGAATTTGGGTTTTAAATGAACTTGTTGCAACAGAATTTTTTGTATTAATTAAAGACACATTGTTTGTGGTTTTTAGAATTCCCAAGATCAGGTTTGAAATAAAAATCGATTCAATTAATTAATAATTGTCTGCATACACAATTATTTTTTGGTAACTGGGCTAAAAATGAATTCGTTTCAACCAACATAATTCATGAGAAATTCGGTTGCGGCAACCACCAAATTTGCTTGATGCAACCGAAGTCCAATTTGTTTGGTGTAACCGAAGCCAAATTCGTTTGGTGAAACCGAATTATACCCAAATTCGTTTGTTGCAACCAAATTAAAGGCCAGTTAATGCAACCGACTTAAAGCTAAAGTCGGCTGTTGTAAAAGAGTTGATTTTGAAATTTCGTTGTTGCGACCGAATTGATTCAAATTTAATTTTAGCACCTGAAATACAAAACTATCAATGTTACTTATTTTTTTGACGAAAATATATTCCATTACTATAATTTTTAATACAAAACTGTTGATGTTGAACCGAAAATTATTGAAAACCATATAAAACAAAATTCGGTTGTTGTAAACGAAATGTGCCAGAGAACGGGGAGAGAAATCCCGAAAACGAATACTGCAATTAGTAGCACAATTGAACAAGAGGGTCACTGTCCTTGAACACTAAGGCGCTGATGAGAAGACACACACTCTTCGAAACGATCATCCGCCAGTGTGAGTTCAAATACGAGTTCAGACTGTATAATTTTTTTTGCTAATTGCAGAAAAATCTGGCCTGTTACCTCGTATTAAAACTAAAAAAAATATTCTTATAAATATACAATAAATAAATAAATAATAAATAAATAAAATATCAAATCATATAAAAATAGAAAATGTTGTTATTTCTCTTTAAAAATTCATGATCAAGGTCTGACAATCGATCTGAAATAATTGTTGGTAAAAAGGTCGTGTAAAAAAATCCATAACGTAAGACGTAAGAAATTAAATTGAAATTCTGTTGTCCCAACCGAAGCAATTATGAAGCGCGGTTGTTACAATCGAATTCTATTTGTGCCGACGACAGTCAGTCGTGACAACCTCAATCTGGTTATGGCAATCGCAAGTCGCAAGTCCGCATTTACAGTTGCTACAACCTGTATTCATGCAATTAGTTGTATGACTGCAGCTCGATCTTTTTCTCGTCTCTAATCCCTTCTGCTCAGTTGGTAACACCCTTTCTCTTCAGTTGGTAACAACAAAATTTCGTAGGGATTCGTCCACTTGTTACCTCCAATGGAGTCCTGGTTGTTTTGGTTTCGGGCTCCACCCAGAACTGGTCCGAACACAATCCAGCTGGGTTTATCCTAAACCGTTTTACTGACATCCATCGGAATACTATTGAGGCAGCTCGTGGTTCATAAAGTGTGATTCATTGGGAGACACTTTTCCAGTAGGGATTTTATGAGAGATCAAACCATTGATGTTCTTGTTCAATATTGTTTGAGATATTATCAAGGATAGACTTATTCCGGCACAGCGCCCACAAATTATTCATTTATATTACAAAGTTGATCCACATTTGCCTATCCAAGTTCTGTTCAGCGATGAGGCCCATTTCTGACTTAGTGGCTACGGTAATAAGCAAAATTGCCTTACTTGGTCTGAAGAGCAACCTGAGAGGTTCAAAAGCTTTCATTACATCTAGTCAAAACAAAAGGTTTGTTGTGGTTTATGGGCTAGAAGAATCCCGGGTCCATATATCTTCAAATACGGAACTGTCTTTGGAACGGAACTGTGAATGACGCCCTTTATGGCGCGCAGATCACGGAATATTTGGTGCCTGAAATTGAAGCCCATGATCTCGACGCCATTTGTAGTTATCAAAAACATCTTGTGAAACCATGGCATTATTGCGAGAAAGATTCGATGAGTTTCGCACATTGGACCACTTTTTTCAAAATAAATTTGAACAATTTGCAAATGTGTTTCCGACGTGAGTCTATTGATCATAAATTGCCTAAACAGCCTAACCCCAAAAAAACCGAAAACTGTCAAATCGGTTTACACAGGAAAAGGTGTTGCCAACGTAAAGTTCTATGCTCAAAACAAAACCGTTAAAAATTACATCTTTGAGAGTTAATAGTCATTAGATGTCCTGAAATGTTGTTAGCCTTTCATATAAACAAAAGAATTTTCGTTATATATGATTCGATATGGAAATGTTCCAATTCCTTTGAGCTATACGGATCAGAGGGTTTTTAGAAAAATCTTAAACAGTCGGAACCAGGATGTGAATTCGCGTTGGCGGACGATCGTTTCGAAGTTTGGGCCTCTTCTCATTACCGCCTTAGCGTTCTAGGCCAGTGACCGTCTTGTTCACATTGTCACTAATTGCAGTTGTCGTCTTCTCATTTTCGTTGCCATGATGAAACTGTACATTAACTCGCTTTGCACGAAACTATTCTTTGATGCGACGTACCAATTCGCTTGTGTGAACAACCTTTTGCTTTACTTATTTTTTCAAATGTAAAGAAACATCTTTGAGAGACAATAATCGTTAAGAAGCTGTGATATTTTATTATCTAATATTTGAGAAATTTACCATTTTCGTTGAATTAAATAAATTTCGTTGCGCCTAAGAACCTGTGCATTAACTCGCAATCGATGAAAAAGTTCGTTGGGGTGACGAACCAATTTGCTTGTGTGAAAACGCTTCTCATGTATTTTTTATTTTTAGATACAAAGTGACATCTTCGAGAGATGATAATCTTTAAGAATATTTTAAATTGTGCTATACAATAACGACCAAATTATATGTTTAAAACCGCAAAGGAATTCAAACCTTAATCGACACATACATAGATCCTTTCTACCACCATCCTTAATCTTGCTCTTCTATCTTCTATTAAAGAAACGACAAAATTCTCCATGCAAATTCAACTTGAAAGAAAACGAGAAAGTTATCAACAAAAATAATCGTAGCAAATCTTAATTACACATGAGCCACAAACAGCAACACCGACTAACAAAGCAGTAATTAAAAAATAATGAGAACCTCATTGTCTTCCAACCCAAAAGCAGCGAAAAAAAAGTAAAATGCCGAAACGGCCAGACAAAAGCAAAAAATACACACACAAAAAAAAATCGTCCTAAAACAGTAATAGATACATCCAAAAGATACATTGACCAGGAACACGCCAAGCAAAAAACTCTCGTTTAAAATTAAACAAAAAGAAAAATTCAGCTTGTACTTAAGTAGTTATTCCCTGTCACCAGACTCTAGTGAACAGTTTTCTTACCAAAATATGAGAATCGCAGCCCAACCACCCACCCCCTTCCGACCTTCGTAGAAATATGAAAGATTCGTACAAAAACAGAAAAAAGTGATAATATCGTCCAATGCTGATGATGATGATACTCCCATAGCATATAAGGACAAAAGATAAACATCTTTGAGTAACTGCAAGTGTACGAACACTTTTGTTTTTAAAGTTATAAAAGCCTTCACAGGACTCTTTAAGAGAAACTAAAGAAATACTTTAAAAACCAAAAAAAAAATTATCTTTAAAATTGTGGCCGCCATTGATTCTTTGGTCGAGGCTGAGGCAAGAAAAGTATTTAGGTGGTGTTCTGTAGCTTTTTAAAGGTCACGTTGGAAAAACTTCTAAGTAAGGATGGAGACAGGAAACAAACGCTAATGTTCCTCTCAAGGTGACGTACAGTAAATATGGTACGAGGATCGTGGCAACAATTAAGAAAATATACAGGTTAAACGCCAGAAGAAGAGTATCAAAATTCACTTTATTGCTTAAAAAATGAATTTTCTTATTTCAGTGTTGTTGCTTTAATGCAAACGCAACAAATGTTCTTGCGAAATAAATATGTGATTTCAGTCAAACTCTCAAATATGTCGCAAATATAGTATACTTGTGCTCAAACACATTATGTTTGCTATTCAATATTACATATGTATTTGACACACAATGATTAAAATAAAATAAATAAATAAATGGTTTCCCATTACATCCCATGAAGGGACAGGGGAGAACTTCTCACAATCACTGAGCTGTGCGCTTTCCAGTTTTCACTCACTAATTGGGACCTACAGTTTTACACCGGTTCCGAACGGTATTTTGAGAAGCTTTTTCATGGCTATATACTCGATAGTGTCGCCGTCACAATGCGAGGTGACCACCGCCGAAAGAAATTTGAAGGTGGTCAGAGCAGGGTTCGAACCCAGGATCTCACTGATTGTAATAAGCTCTTCTCAATCTCTTCATGGGGTGTTATGGGACACTAATATTCCACGATATGGCTAAAAAAGAAACGTGAATTACTCCCTGCTTAAATAATTACTACTCAGCTAATAGTACCATTGAGCTTAAGTTCCTGGATGTCTGTTAGATCCAGCATGAAGTAAGATCACACACGCTGAAAAAATCACCCTAGCAACATATTGCTGGAAACATGTATATTTTTGCAAGCATTCCTTTCATGAATTGAAGATCTGCTGCTTTTTTGTTTCGTTTTTGTTTTCAGCAGTTTTCAACAAACAAAACTACATTTGGGTCGCAAAACCCTACGTATTATAACCTGTTAATCAGTGTGTCTCCAACATGTAATATTGAATAGCAAACACAATGTGTTTGGACACAAGTATACTAAATTTGTGACAAGCTACAAACACTTTATATTTGTATCCAAACTACAAAAGCACACAGCTTTTTCAGCGTTTGAATGTTTGATAGATCCAGCACCAGGTAGATCCAGGTTTGGTAGGTTCAGATCGTAGATATTGTCTCCTTCTCACACAAATCCAGGGCAGTAGCTAAAGAGCAGTATCGAAGTTCTCCTTCTCCTCTTCATTCGCACAACCGCAGTAATAACGAATTGACTTTCCAATTCAAGGCGCGTGTCTGCCAATTAAATAGTGTCCAGTGATCACAGCATAGATATATCTCATCTAGGACTGGATATTAAGTTTAGCTTACGTGTTCCTACTTCCCTGGCGATCCTGCATTTTGTTCCTCCAGTCCATCTACCATTCGCATGTCTGAGAGCTTCGGTTTTAATCATGAACTTGCATACATGCGACAGGAGTGAAATTTCATGTTGGTTTTTTTTTTCACAAGATGACAGTGAATATTCGGTTGTATCATTGGTGCAGTGGTAGTGTGTGCGGCTCTTGTACATGAGAACGTGGGTTCGATCTCTGCTCTAACTACTTTACAAGTCTTTCGAATGCGGATACCTCGCTTTGTGACGTTGACACTATCGAGAATTTAGCTATGGAAAAGGTTCTCAAAATACCGTACGGAACCGGAGTAACACTGTAGATCGCGTTATATTTTCGATTTGACGTCTTCGTAGCTGACGATTTATTTTTCGGATAGTGTTCTGCTGTCGTTTTCCTCCTTGATCTTGAAATGTAATGGTCGCCGTTCGTCTTGTACAGTGAGTGATTTCGTTTAACTGTTTACTGTCCGTATTACTTATTTTATGTTAGTGTGTTTGATTATTTATTATTGTCGCAAAATACAAAAAATAATTATTATTTGTCGCAATATGTTAAATGGCTTTAGGATATTTTCCTAAGGAATTAATTTTTTGGCGTGAATATTCGGCTGTATGCCGTAGATATGCGTCTATGCATTTTTAAACATGTCTGTACATTCGTTGATGAAGTATATAGATGACTATTCTCCCGTTTTGGTTGTTGATATCGTAATGAAATTATTGTCATTCGTCTTGTACAGTGATCGATTACATTTAGGTGGAGGTAACTACTTGTTGGACTTTAGTAGTGTACGTATGGCATGGCTTTATGTTAGTCTGACTGAGTATTAGTCGGAATGTGTTAAATGACAATTACTGTCATTCATCTTGTCCCGTGAGCGATTACGTTTTGGTGTAGGTAACTATTTGTTGGAGTTTAGTAGTGTACGTATGTATGGCTTAATGTTAGTGTGGTTGATTGTTTGTCGGAATGTGTTAAATGGCCTTATGATATTTTTCCAAGGAATTCACTTGTCAGCGTGAATAATTAGTGTGCGCGCCTCTTGTACAGGAGATCCTGGGTTTGATCCCTGCTCCGACCACCTTAAAATTTCTTTCGACGATGGTCATCTCGTTTAGTGACGGCGACACTATCGAGTATATAGCCATGAAAAAGCTTCTCAAAATACCGTTCGGAACCGGTGCAAAACTGTATGTCCCAATCAGTGAGTATAAAACTATAAAGCGTACAGCTCACTGGTTGTGAGAAGCTCTCCCAAATTCCTTCATGGGATGTAATGGGAAACCATTTATGTATGGATGGATGTAAAAATCATGCATCTGTATTGTTCAGTTACAGTGTAACCCACGGCGTCCTACACAAAAAAAGATCCGATGAGGATTCTGGTTGGTTTTTGTGAATGGAATGGTTATTCAGTAATGAAACGTGGACTTTCAGTGACACAGAAGTTCAAATTTGGTTTGCTTACGAATCCATTCAGATGAAAGTGGTCATCATCACATGTGATGAATTTTGACCGAAAATTGTCCACTGCGTCGTAGAGGTTTTGGAGAGCATGAGCGTAGTTTAGAGGTCATTGATAACTTGCACGCAGTATTTGATGGAAAAAATGTTGCTCTACTTTATGAAAATCGATTAATAAACAACAAAATTGTGGACATTTTAAAAAAACTTTCAGAAAGTAAAAAAATATACATTTGATGTCTCAATTCGTTGGAATTGTTGTCGCTCGTCTTGTACAGATATCAGTTTTGTGAAAAAATTTTAACTTTGTTTTCGATTTTAAAAGATGTAATTAAATAATTGTGAGGATTTTAATCGTCAGGATATGCAATTTTATTCTAAAACTAGATGTCAATAAATTTTAAACCCGCCGACCGATTTACAAAGATTATCGAAAGTCTAATAGACGGTTTTATTAAGTATTTTGTAAGATTTTTGCAAACAAGATCTGTGGTTCAGTTTGCGAGAAATATAATAAATAGTAAATATAAAATTTAAAAAAAAAATTCAAATTTAATAATTAAAAAAATAATTAAAATTAATGATTAAAAAATCAAAAAATTCAATAATTAAAAATGCAATACAGCGCACAGAAAAATAGAGTAAATGGTTTCCTTTTGCATTAAGTATAGACGTGACCAAGAAAGTCCAATTAGAAAAAAATCTGGAAATATCCAATAGATAAACAAAAAAGAAAACGGCCCCAGCAACATATTGCAGGAACCACGAACATGTTTGCAAGTGTTGATTTCATGAATTGAAGATCTGCTGCTTTTTTATTTCTTTGTTGTCTGTAACATTTTTGTTTTCAGCAGTTTTCAACAAACAAAGCCACATTTGGGTCACAAAAACCAACCTATTGTCTCCAATATGTTATATTGAATAACAAACACATCGTGTTTAGACACAAGTATACTATATTTGATACAAGCTCCAAGCGCACGTTATATTTGCATCCAAACAATAAACAAGACAGATTTTTCAGCGTGTGCGAAAAGGGTCGACAGATACAAAAAATTAGAGAACAAAAATGTTATGTTGAAAAAGTATAGAGATTTTTCTGGATTCGGGATTATAGATACCATATTTTCCCATCTACTCACACTAACCTCGTATTCTTATGAGAAAAAAAGTACTGTCGAGAATGGCGTTAAAGACATTTGAGGAAGATGGTGTTGTGCCACCCACCACCACTTCAACAACCACCATCTCCTGTAGGTATCAGCAAACAAACACTTGCTAAGTGACTGACCATCACTGCGTGCTTGGGCACTGTTACGGAGTTGTCGTCATCGTCGCCCGTGGACGAACGAAGTGTGGGAGCAACGAACGCATAAATCGATTCATACTTTTCTTTGCTTCTAGTTTGCATTCAAACGCTTTAGAATGCCACACAAAAATATCAACCGCCAAATTCTTAGCACTACAAGTCGGTCACTTGAATTGGCTTCACCACCTCCCCCGATTGTCTTTAAGAAGAAAGTCCGAACATTTTTGTCCAATTTGATAAATTTTATGTAAATGATACGGTAACGATGTTGGCGCATTGGTGACCGTGGTAAGTCATAGTTACTCCAGCTGCGGCTACTTGGGAAAATCGTCTTCATTTGATTTCGGCCAAAAGTCTCACACGTAGCTATCAAGGTGTGTGTGTGTGTCTGGCCAAACTGCTAGAGATTTGGCCGTGGCCATTGGATTCGGGGGTGTTTTACGGGCAGTGTTGTATGAAAATTATGATTTAAGCGTGGGAAAAGTCACTGAATGATTGTGAATAGTGTGAATATTGTAATTTTTCCTCCTATCGTCTTGATAAGATCTTAAGGCATTTCCATTTCTTTAAGACCCCCGGTAGTTAATGGCCATTACCGCTTATATGATTTTTGTCATTTTTGCCCTGTTTTCTTGAACAACATGTGTCCGTATACCCAGTCACTCGTATGCTTGAAGAAATGTGAATTTTCTTTAATTTTGGAATTTTTTTGAAAGGGGTCAATGGTTTGTTAACAATGCGTAGTTTTTCGGTGGGTCTTTGGCAGTAAATGGTCCGATTGTGTTGGGCGTGGGAAATACTTGTCAATCGATTCTTAAAGTTGAGGCACAAACACAAACTGAGTTTCAATATAAACTAAATTCATAGCGAAAGAGAAGTAAGATACTAATGAATCTTTTACAAAAATATGGATTTTTTAAAGTGGAACTTTTAATGGGAAACGTTAAAAAAAATACTTTGTACACATACATAAGTACACATAAGTTTAGCAAAAAATTCACAAAGGCACAATAAGTGTACACAAAATTTCAAAGATTGTACACAAAAGTACAAAAAGTGTACAAAACAGTACAAATTATGTACAAATTATGCTTCCAATGAGCCTTTTAATAGATCTATGATATTTTTTAATACATTTTGTAATAACATAGATTTTTGTCTGCCTCAAAATAAGTTTAGGCAAATACTATGTAATTTAATTAATTAGTTAAGTTTATTTTGTTACTATATATTTATTATTGTTAAATAGTTATGTAAGATATTTGCTGGTCTGTAAGGATATAATTCCATAGACTTAAATAAATAAATAAATAAATAAATAAATAAATAAATTTTGTACACAAAAGTACAAAAAGTGTACAGAAAAGTAAAGACAATTTACACAACGAACAAAAAGTGCGTGCAGAATTTTAAAAGTATACAAAAAGTCCAAGAAATGTTCACAAAACTACAAAAAATTTAATGAAAGTACCCCGTGTATGCACATGTACAAAAATTGTACGCAAAAGTACAAACAAAGTTCACAAAAATACAAAATTGTACACAAAAGTAAAAAATTGTACACAAAGTACAGTAAGTATATCTAGCGCAGATGTTCAAAAGTGTACAAAAAGTACGAGAAATTTACTCAAATGGCCAAGTAATTTAAAAAAGTATGTACAAAAAGTGTACACAAAGACACAACAAGTGTACATAAAAATACAAAGAGTGTACACAAAAACTGTCCTCAAAAGTAAACATTGTACACAAAGTACAAAAAGTGAACGCATAAGTTCAAAATTGTACAAAAAGTATAATAAATTTACGTAAAAATGGTAACAATTTAAAAAAGGTACGCCTTATATGCACATGTACAAAAAATTGTACACAAAGATGCAGAAAACACCTCGACAATCAAGGGAACCCTATACTCCTCAAGTCTCGTGGCTACATTTCTACAAAACAATTTATGGTGGCGTGAATTTAAGCTCAGATTTCCCGGTCGACTGCTCAAACGTTAAAGCTTTATTTAAGCCGCTCCCCTCGAAGAGGCTGAAACAACACGTGACAGAAGAATTGACGGAGGACCTCGTAGTACTCCTTCCGACGAGAACATAGCAGCTGTTGCTGAAGACATTTCCCGGTACAAAGTCTCCTTTTGGAGACTTCCAGTGGGCGGCAAGACCGCTCGATTTGACCCATCCAGACTTCTTTCTTTGGGGATTTCTGAAGTTGCTGGTCTATGTGAACAAGCAACAGACTCTGGAGCTCTGGATGCTATTACCCAGGCTGAGTAGGAGACAACATCTAAAATCTAACTTCACGTTGTATCTACTACACATTCAGGGAGATGAGCCGAATTATCTAAGGACTTCTTTTGCGAAGCACAAATTGCTTAGGTAAGGATTAATTACGTATCTAGCAACTTGCTGGAATATTAGGATGAGATATCATATGGCTCGAATGTCCTTTAACGGTACCAGGTCAATTTATAGGTTCAACGATGGTGACACATTATGACGTCCCGTGGTATCGCAGCGGCCCTCCATTGGAGTAGGTGCATCAATATTGAAAGTAAAATATAACTATTCTACGTGTACGCTTGACAAAATTGTCTTTTTCAAATTTTTTTTTAAAGAACCAGTAACGTTTTCAAACATTTGTCTGTCATTTACAAAACGAAATTTAAATTGTACAGAATTCCAGAAAAAATTAAATTTTATTCAAAATTACTTCATTTTATACGGCACTAACATTTGAAAATGATTTCTGGCATATGTCCACCACGGCAGGGGACAGACAGGGCCCCAATTCCTGCAACCGACTAGGAATCGATAAATTTGGATCTTCTTCCACACTTTCGTTTACAGAGACAATATTATCTTCACTACGCACATTCCTTTGACGTGTTGGTGTTATTGCGTCACTTAGAAAGTATGTAGTCATATATAAGTTTCCCGAATCGATGACTGATTTTGAAAGTAAATTTGGACGATGTGGTAGCGTTGCTCAAGCGTGAATCTATTCATGATGATTTGTAAGAGAATACTGATCATAAATGTCAAAAATTGAGAGTATGACAGTTTATTTGACAGCTAACCCTTTCGCAAGTTTTATCTGAGCAAAAACATACCCTTACTACCAGATCGCTAATACAAATTATTTTCCGGACAGCAGTACCTTTAGCTTAAAATAGGAGAATCATTGCTCATGTCTTTATGCTATTAGCACAGGACTTCCATAAGACAGTATACTGGGCCCTATCCTGTATGTGCCTTTCATTTACTTATGACCTTCCAGTAAATTGTAACTGTGTTGTTGGTACATTTGCTGATAACACCTTGATATTATCAACTAGTCACAAATCAATAATGTCTACACAAAATCTTCAAACAGCTGTAAAGGAATTGAAACAATGGACAAGTAAATGGAGCCTTAATCTGAATAGCTTGAAATCAGTTCATACACGTTTAAAAAACTTTATTTTTTTGTTGTTTGGATACAAATATAGCATGTTTGTAGCTTGTCGCTAATATAGTATACTTGTTTCCAAACACATTTCCTTTTAAATATTACATGTTAGAGACATAATGATTAATAGGTTATAATATATGTTTTTGTGACCCAAATGTTGCTTTGATTGTTGAAAACTGCTGAAAACGAAAACGTGACAGACAAAAAAGAATTAAAAAAGTAGCATACCCTCAATTTATGAAAACAGTGATTGCAAACATGTACATGGTTCTTGCAATATGGTTCTTGGTTTTCAGCGTGTAACGAACTAAATTTATTTGGGGCCATCAATGTTAAGGACAAGGGATGATATCTACTGACAATGAATAAAAAACGTAGTCATCTTAAATCTTCTCTCTCGTGTTAAGGAATTAATGCCCAATTAATGCCTCCAAATATTAAATGATTACTCGTAAGTGGATTCATTGATGATGACAGCAAGACCCAAGTAAAAATATTTAAATAGTAACGAAATTTTATTAAGATACAAAAAAGTGAATATATGAATATGATTGAATTCATTTGAAATTGCGTAAATTTCTAAAGTAATAATTATTATAATTTGCTTCTAACATAATATGTTCGCTATCTGCAATTACAAAAATGTGTGTGCAGTTTCCCCAAACATATACACATGTAATACCAACCAAAAAACTGTTTGGCGCAGGTTTTTCATTTTCAGCGTGTGTTTGCACAATTGTATAAAATTCTTCCAAAGGGACTTTTTAAGCTCCAAGGGTGGAATTTGCTTTTAGAGGGTCCTTCCTTTTTTATAGCATATGGTTCACGTCTAATCCTGTACTATTCGATGAAGGACTCCAAGTTTAAAGGACTCCCTCTACAATTTATATCATCAAGTCATTTGCCCATATATGTAAGTATTTATTTGTTTTAAATATGTTATTACGGCTGCTTACGTTTCGAGCCAAATAAATTCCCCCGTTTACATTTGTTGCTGTTTATTTTTCGGCCATTTGGTGTGGCTGCTGCAACATCACTGCCGTATGTTGTGTTGCATTCATATACCAACACTCGTACTAAGGTTTACATTCACATTCACATGTAGGTAAATACTCCACTCACTGCCAACGTGGCAGTGGATTGCCACACCATATGCATTGCATCGCCGTATGTCTGAGTCGAGCATGGATTCGCAGTGGAGTATCCATGAGATTATGACCTTAAAATTAGCCCTAAGGCTTTGGGTTGCTGTGCAATTGTTGCTTACAATTGACTCCGTGCGGCAGTGGAGCTCCCTCCAAAACGGCAACAATTGTTGCTTTCAATTTGTTGCCTTTGTGAGTGTCTGAAGATCATTTCATTTAACATTTGTATTTTATCGGTTAAATGCATTTTATTTGAAATTGGCTGGGCAACTGCTGCTGCCTGGTTGTTGGACATTGAAAATGCTTTACTTCGCGTTTCTTTATCACTGTAATTTGGGGTGAATTTTGGGGTGTATTGAAATTGAATTTTCGCTTAATGTTACCATTTACACACGTTAAATGATAAACTAAGACTCGAATTTAATTTGTAGGCACGAGGTGTTTTAGTCATATGTATAGTAAAATTCAATTTCTGTTGAAGAGAAAGCTAATGGGTTAGACAAATTATACTGGTGCACACCTGTTCAGAAACATAACCTTTGGGACTCGTACTAACATCAATATTTTAACATAACAAAACATAAGCTTTAGGGTTCGTACTAACATCAATATTTCACGGGAATTTTTAAAAACTCCATAAAAAAAAAACAAAAAATTATTATCTATGAAAAATTTCCGTCGGTGTATAAGTATTACTAAGTTGTTCGCACGAAATTTCAGCAACATGTATCGTGCAACATTTTAATGTTTCTCAAAAAACTGTAGCGATCAATCAAATGGCAGGAAGACAAATCAATGTTGTCAATTCTCATAAAATTTCTCAAAAAAGAGATTTGTAATGCCAAAAAAAAACGATTTAAAAATAAAGAAATATGTATATATATCCGCAAATGCGTGAAAAATATTGAGTCACATCAATTTGTTTCCCTGCAAAATGGTCAAGCAACACGCTGAAAAATCTGTCTATTTGTATTGTTTGGATGCAAATGTAATATGTCTGAAGCTTGTCGCAAATATAGTATACTTGTGTCCCAACACAATTTGTTTGCCATTCAATATTACGTGTTGGAGGCACAGCGACTAATTCGTCCTAATATTTGTTTATATGACCCAAATGTGGCTGAGTTTGTTGAAAAGTGCTAAAAACAAAAACGTGACAGACAACAAAAGTAGAAAATGGCCCCAGATCTTCAATTCATGACAACAATGCGTGCACGTAACTATATGGATGTTCCAAACATAAACATGGTTGCTGCATAATGTTACAGAGTTCCTTTTTTCAGCGTGAAAATATCAGTACTTACTTACTTATCCGGTCTCGAACAACCCGGGAGGTCAGGGACCTTACAGAACGAAGATAACATATTTCGCCAAACAGTTCGATCCTTTGCTTCATCTCTCTAGTTGGTAATACCAAGTGTACGCAGGGATTCGTCAACCTGATCCCTCCAGCGGAGTCTTGGTCTTCCTATTTTTCGCCTTCCTTCAATTTCGGTTTCGAAAACCCTTCGTGCTGGTTCGTCTTCATCCATTCTACTGACATGACCTAGCCAGCGCAATCGCGTTATTTTGATTCGCTTAACTATGTCGAAGTCGGGATAAAGCTCATACAACTCATGGTTCATGCGTCACCGATACTCGCCGTTGTGCACCATAGGGCAATAAATCTTCCGTAGGATTTTTCTCTCAAAGACTCCCACAGCTGTTTCATCTGCTTGCGATAAGCCCCAGGATTCTGCGCCATAAAGCAAGACAGGTTGTATGAGAGTCTGGTATAGTTGGATTGTCGTTATTCAAGAGAGAGGGCTTTATCTCTAAAGTGCTTGCTTAGCCCAAAATAGCATCTATTCATAAGCACAATTCTCCGCTTGATCTCAAGGCTGATGTTTTTGTGTTTGTTTACGGCAGATCCGATGCACATAAATTCGTCCACCACCTCGAAGTTATAACGGTTATCAACGTTCACGCTTTGGTCTAATCACGTACAGGCTCTGTTCGTTGAAACCATTAATTTTGTCTTGTCCTCATTTACAGTCAGACCCACATTTGCTGACTCCTTCTCAATTTTCGAAAAACCGCAGTAACTTCTCTAATTGTGCGCCCAATGATATCTATATCATCAGCATACGCGAGCAGCATGTGACTCTTGCTGCTCATAGTTTTATTCATATTGACTGCAGCTTTCTCATAATGACCTCCATTAAGACGTTAAAGAGATCGCACGATAGGGTGTCGTCTTTCCTGAGACCTCGCTTGGTTTCGAAAGGTTCGGTAAGATCCTTACCAATTTTCACTGCGAATTTGGTGTTCGTCAAGGTCATCCTGCAAAGGCGTTTGAGTTTTGCAGGAATACCAAGCTGAGACATTGCTTCGTAGAGTTTCTTCCGTATCGGGCTATCGCAGGCCTCTTTATAATCGGCAAGTCGGTTTGTTTTTCGTGGGTCTTCTCCAGGATTTCGCGTGGCGTGCAAATCTGGTCAGTTGTCGATTTTCCAGGTCTAAAGGATGGTCAGCGATAATTGGTTTTAGTCTTTCGCACATTATTGTTGATACGAGTAGTACTTTGTATGCTATGGGTAAAAGGCATATTCCACGGTAGTTGGCACACAAACTCTGGTCACCTTTTTTAAATATCAGTTCTGACGATTATATTGTTCTCTGTTTTTACAATTTTTTTACACTAATGGCCATTTTCTTTGAGAAATTAAATGACAATGACAGCAATGATTATATTTCACTAAAATGTTGCTCGATACATGTTGCTGGCATTTCACAAGAACACCTACAACTACACGTAGGTAAATACTTCGTCGGCGATATTTCGTCGATTTGATGTTAATTGACGAAATCCAAACCCAAAAACAAATTTCGCTAAATATTCAGATCAAATATATTCCAGATTGTAAAATTTTTGGGAAGAAACCAGCAGCCGCTTCATGACCCTGGCCATGTCATTCACCATGGAAGGTCATTCTTCATCGAATCGACAACAATTTTCAAATGAACTTTAGGTTATAAAAATATTAATGACCTTTCGGGGTTAAGATGGTTCTAGGCGATTTAAATGCCGAAATTGTTTGGGAAACTGTCTTTTAGCCAACCGTCGGTAAATTCTGTCATAATTAGTTTACTCGGATGCAGTTCATCCGCTTTCTTCCTATTCAGGTATTTATTTCGAACAAACGAACATTTATGTTTATACGAAAAGAACGCGTGTCATTAAGATAGCACGTCTGTCTAGAAAATTGGTGGTGGCACAAGATCGAAGAGTACATTTTTGTTTATATTGTGTAGGTGGTGTTGTATCCTTGATTAGAGTCCTGATAATATTTGGCAAGAAAAACATCCCGATAAAGAATTAAATTTATTATGAAAAATAAATAGTTTCCCTAAAAATTAATAGAACCATGAATGCAAGTTTTTGGTTCCATTGATGCGGAATTCATACTACAGGGTGGTCAAAATAAAAATATATTTTCAAAAATTAAATAAAATTACCTAAACGTAATTTCTTTTGACATATTATGGCTTTAGTAGAAATAACAAATATTTCAATTATTTATGGAATACAATTTCATTCATGTGGCTGTATTCGCAAAAGCTCAACCTGTTGGCCCAATTTTCAAAATTTTGTTGGCGGTTTCTGCTTCTGTGGGGTGTGGATCGTTTCTGGATTATTCGCATAGCATCGGTCTATAACGGCAGCCCACAAGACAAATTCCAAGGGGTCAAATCGCAGCTCCGAGACGGCGAATTGACATCGCCAAGACGGTTGACAACACGTTTACCGAACTTAGTGCGCAAACGATCGATTGCCATGGTGCGACATTCTGCTGAAACCAAAGATTATCCAAGTTCATATCTCCCATTTCAGCCCATAACAAGTCAGAAATCATGGCATTCTAGAGCTCGACCGTGAAATGAGCCAATGATAACGCCCCAAAATTAATACCAAACTGCCACTCTCGCTTCTCGACAATGACTTGCGGGTTGTCCGATCCCCAGATGCGGCAATTTGATTGGTTGATATAACTGGCAAGATAAAAATTCGCCTTGTCAGAAAATATGATTTTTCGGCCAACTTCGATGTCTGATTGGAGTTTCTGTAAGGCCCAAACTGAGAAGCCATTACTAAATGGATGGTCGTTTGCCTTCAATTGCTGAGTCAAATGGGCGTTGTAAGCAAATAATCCAAGATCTTTGTGCAAAATTCTCATCATGCTGGTTGGTGAAATTCCGAGGTGTTGAGATCGATGGCGATTTGATGTTTTTCGTCCCCTAAATCATAACTGTACTGAGGTGTAGGTACGGGGTAGATAAGGATAATAACTTAGAACAAGGATTTCAGTCAAACAAGAGGACAATAAAAGGACACGGGCCCCATACACATAATTATGTCTTTCGTTAAATCAAATGGATTTAATGGCTGTAGAATGAGTTGGATGAATGTGATATGATCAGTTATTGTATTGCATCTCTATTGTTCAACGCACGTGTACATCATCTTTAGTTTTGTTTAATTCTTTGTTTAGTTTTGTTTAATATTTGTTTTTACATTAACTAATGATATTATTACTCATATTTACTTATATTTGAATGCGATTGTTTCTTTAATAGGAATGTTATGAAACTATTTTGAATGGAAACCTTGACATACATATGCATCATAGATAGATAGAGTATGGAATTGAAGAAAATCTTCAAATCTTGAAAATATCTTAAAACATATAATAGTTTATTTTATTTATTATGTATTGTTTGAATTTATATTGGATTAGACCAAGGCAAATATTTAAAAATTATATAAACACGGCAAAGGGTGGTCTATTGGATGGTTGATTATATTTTAAAACTGTTTAAAAAAAAATAAATTATGTTCTTTCAAGCCAGGTCACAGTCAGAATATTGAGGTTTCTCCCAACCTGCGTTTGAGGGGTTACACTTGAAACAATTACCCAAGATTTTAAACTTTAAGGTTTTTTATCTTCAAACAATTGCCCAAGATCCACTTTTAGTCTTTCATTTATGACTATAGCTTGTATGCCCGAAAGCGTGACAGACTCACAGTGTCACGTCCACAAGTTCCATGATTAAGAATAGGAATCTAGCTGTAACTAGAATCGTCTACATTTTCTACAACTTGTTGGTCCACCTCTAAATGTAAAAATAAATTCTGTGTATTAATTTTGAGTATTTAAAATTTAAAAAAAAAAAAAATCAGTTAGACTTTTTAGACCAAACACGCTAAAAATCGGTCTTTCTTTATTGTTTGGATGGAAATATAACGTATTTGTAGCTTGTCGCAAATATAGTATAGTAAATATAGTATACTATACCTCCCATCCAAACACATTGTGTTTGCTATTCCATATTACCTGTTGGAGACACAATGATTACTAAGTTACAATATTGTATTTTTGTGACACAAATGTTGAAAACTGACAGACAACAACAAAAACGTGACAGACAACAAAGAAACAAAAAAGCTGTAGATCTTCAATTCATGTAACCAATGTTCCAAACATATACATGGTTCCTGCATAATATTGCTGGGGCCGGGTTTTTCAGCCTGTAGTGATACCTCGGACGAACAAGATTTACTGATAACTCTAACGGAGAACCATTTGGTTTGCTACTGGAAGCTCAAGATCTTGTCAACATCTACCTGAGATAATTTCCCCAGTTTCCGAAATAAATGAGATCCCATTCTCGACGTTATCCTGCCGTATAGTGCTTGACACATTCAGATAGGATTTTTAGTGGATCCTGTTTCTTCCTCATCGTTACAGTATCTACGGAAATCATGTGCCCACATCTTTAGTCTCGCCGCGTGTCTACCAATCAGACAGTGTCTTGTCAAAATTGAAGGAAATATTGATACCTTGGATCTGGCTAAATACAGGATCTCCTCCCATCTACTATTGCCCTGATTTGTCTTGTGCGTACGCAATCCATGCCCCTCGTCCATTTCTCCTGCATCATCGCAGAGGAGGATATGGTTTCAAGTTGTTAGGTGCATTCTGGCACTTCCAACTCCTGTGAAACTTGTAAGTCCCTAGTCTCGTAAGCCTCTCTGCAGTTCGTCGGAATCTATCTGTGCAATGCCATGACGAATATCGTACTGGTGGACCATATCTGTAAGAGATCTGCTTCAGTCCTAGGTACATGTTGATTCAGGATTACTGATTCCACACGCAGAAAAAACTGCACCTTTAACATTATGCAGGAAACATGAATATGTTGGCAGGTATTGTTTTCATGCATTGAAGATCTTCTGTTTTCTTTCTGTCTATCACGAATTAGTTTTCAGCAGTTTTCAACAAACAAATACATATTTAGGTCATAAAAACATGTAACATATTTATCACTATCTCCAGCATGAAACATAATGTGTTTGGACACAAGTATACTATATTAGCAACAAGCTACACAAATGCCATAAACAACTAAACAACAAAAAAGACAGATTTTTCAACTTGCACAGACTTTACAACCGCATTACTATCATATGTATATGATATCGAACGCAATGACTGCCAGATCAATATCGCTTTGCCAGCCGTCCACTTCCCTAATCGCCAAATTGTATGCTTGATAAACCCTACAATGATCAGGTAGTCTACGAGAAAGAGGCAACCCTAGTAACCAGGAATACATACAACACCCTGAGAACTTTTTTTCGTTGTTTTGATGTAACTATAACGTGTTTGTTGCATGTCGTAAATATTGTTATATTTGCGTCCAAACACATTGTATTTGCTATTCAATATTACACGTTGGATACACAATAGGTAATAGCTTATAATATGTTTTTGTGACCCAAATGTGGCTTTGTTGGTTGAAAACTGATAACATGGCATACAACAAAGAAAAAAGTTGCAGATCTCTAATTCAAGAAAATAATGGTTGGAAACATATGCATGGTTCCGTTTTTCAGCGTGTATGAGCACGACTTTCAAGTAAATTACTTGAAAGCACTGTACAGAGCAATTTGAATGACCAATCGATCAAGTCAGGCCACTCGTCGCTCAGTTGCAAGTCGCCCAATCAACGCTGAAACACACTGACGCCAGCAACATATTGCAGGAACCATGTATATGCTTGTAAACATTATTTTTATGAAATGAAGATCTGCTGCTTTTTTCGTTGTTGTCTGTCACGTTTGTGTTTTCAGCAGTTTTCAACAGACAATGCCACATTTGAGATACAAAAATATACAATATTGAATAGCAAAACACAATGTTGTTGGACACAAGTATACTATATTCTGCGACAAGCTACAAAGACGTTGCATATGCATCCAAACAACAAATATAGACAGACTTTTCTGCGTGTAGCTTAGTCGCTCGTAGGCCAGTGCGTGGCTGAAACCTTACTCATGTCATTGGCGAGTTACCATACTCGTTACATTGCTAAACTCGAAAAAGTGGTTGACAATTGGATATCTGGCGTAGATCACATTCAATGTACAAAATGTTCATAAAATTATATTTAAAACTCGGTGTATTTTCTTTGTAAATTTTTCTTTGATTTTTTTTGTTGAAAATGAAAATCAAAACGATAAACAATTCACGTGTTATATAAACTATTTTGATGTCCCCGCTCAGACCACCTTACATTTCTTTCGACGACGGTCACCTCGCTTTGTGGTGGCGACACTATCGAGTACTTAGCCATGCAAAAGCTTCTCTAAATACCATTCGGAACCGGTATTAAACTGTAGGTCCCAATCAGTGAGTATAAACGCAGGAAGCGCACATCTAACTGGTTGTGAGAAGCTCTCCCCAATCCCATCATGGGATGTTATGGGACACCGTTTCTTTGATGTGCCTATGGAGTTAGTCGACTTGGCTTGGCTTTGTTATATAATTTTTGGTTTTGAAAAATTACTTTTTATAAAAATTTAAATTGTTTCACAAGACATACATTACCTTGGAATGTTTACGACTTGCTCAATTAAATTCACACAAATTAACTTTCAACTCTGGAAAATCCCACCGCCGACCTGGGAGGTTTTCCTCACATTTGTTTAAGTAAATCAGTTTGTTTGATAAGAAGTTTCGGTTTAAATTCCCCAAAAACTACATGTTGCCACAAAGAACACAATGCAACATAACTAACAAAAACTGGCAACAACAAAGGAATACCAATCAACAATATATCCACTGTGTAAAGCCACACCACATGCCACATCCTGGGGCAATACATGTTGTATATTGATACTGTATCGTATGCTCACATACTAGGTACCCGGATTTACAACAGACACTTGGAATCGAATATGGTATGTAATTCCTGTTGCCAACATTTGATACAACTCAATATTTCGCAAAGTGCAGACAAAAGGTTATCACAAGCATGGAATCATCACCGTCATCCTCATCGCCATCATCATCTCTATCTTCATTTCCATCTTCATCATCTGCATTTCCAGCGTCATCAAATGTAACAAATCGCAACAAATGTATTAAATAAAACAAAAGATTTAGGCTTTGGCGGGGTGGGATGGGTTGGGATGGGGGAGTGGAGTGGAGCGGTGTCAAGAACCACTGGCCCACAAAAATTATAAGTAAAAGTTATTCGATAGTTTGATATGATACCACCACAATCAAACATTCATACATTCAACTATTGTTTGGCTGTGTTCGTGTGTGCAGTGTGATATTATGCCACACAATGAAATCTGTTGACTGTTGACTGGTTTCTTCCATGGTGTGATGAGAATTTCTTATTGTCTTTTCACAGATATCACAATACTGAGGAGGCTTATTATAGGTTAGTGAGTATCCTAAGGACATAACCATGATAGTGATATGGATTATGGCAAATATACTGACACAGAGCTCAAACTATCTGGATGTATTTTTGCCAATATTTCTTTTATAACTTTAAGAAGTGATTGAAGTTTTAAAGCCTTGGACATTCATTATATCGGGGTATTCGAATGGAGGCACTTTTTCCAGTAGGGATTTTGTGGCTGATCAAACTGTCAAATTCCCGTATTTGGGGTGAAGAGCATCCCGAAGAGGTGACATCCAGACAAAACAACAGTTTGGCATGGTTTATGTGGTGGAAATATCGAATCATAACAAAATGGATCCCCATCATTTACCATGAAGGGATTGGGGACAGTTTCTTGCAGTCAGTGAACTGGGTACTTTCTAGTCTACAGTTTTACACTGATTCGGAACAGGGTTTTCAGAAGTTTTTTCATGGCTAAGTATATAGTGTCACTATCACTGCGCGAGGTGACCGTCGTCGACACAAGTGTAACGTGGTCGAGCTGGGATCGAACCCACGTTCTCATGCACACTAGCAATTGCAAATCATCGGAATTTATCGTAACCGAATTTAGAGGATCTCAAAACCACTATCGATGTCATCACATACGAATTATAGGTTGTCGCAACCGAACTGAAGGTTTTCACAAACTAATAGAAGTTGCCCCAAACGAATTTCTGCTGTGGTACTTCCAGGATAGTCCAAATTCAATAATCCTTTTAAAACTTAAATAAAATTAATGATTTTGGTAAAAAAAATAAATGGTTTCCCATTCCATTCCGTGAAGGAATTTGAGAGAACTTCTCACTACCACAGTTTTATTGGGAAGCTTTTTCATGGTTAAGTTCCCGATAGTGTCATCCATTACTAAGCGAAGTAACCATCGCCCAGTGGCTCAGAATTAATTTCAATCAAACTCTTCCCCCCTATTTGGAACAGGACAGTCAAACTTGGTTCGAACGCTGAAGGAAACAGCCTGGGAGATCCTTGGCAAGAAAAGATTTATGGACGAACCTTGGATTAGTGTAGAATCTTAGTCCGAAATACGAAATCGTGAACGCCTGCACAATATTCGTATGCAATCGAAGACACCTACGTCACGTAAAGTGGGTTACATGGTCTGTTCAGATTACCGCAATTATCTTTGCACGATATAGCTGAGGAAACCGAAAAAGCTGCGAATACTGGTAACCTCCGTATTGTGTACTCTTCCGTATTGTGTACTCTTCCATATTGTGTACTCTTCCATTAAAAAAATCGTTAATTGCTAATGATGGCATAGATATATCATAACACGATCAGTAAGTGGAGCCCCGGCGAGAATTATTTACAACACAATCTAGATTTCCGAATAATGAAGATTAGTGTTCCCCTTCGACAGCATGCTCAAGTCGCAACTGGAGAAGGGATATTTCAATGGAACCCCAGTCGCAAGTAGAGATCGAGGTCGCACTGGGTAAAATGAAGAATCATAAATCTTCGGGACCTGATAATATTCCAGAGAAACTGTTGAAATATTATGCATTAACGTTAGCAGATGTCATTACGATAGTCATCAGAATTGCGTGAATAGACAATAATATCCATACGGACCGGAAAGAGGGAGTGGTTATCACCGTTCACTTGCATACAGGTGGTACTGAAATTTATCAACAGACAAACATTGGCATTACTAAAACACTTTTATACCTGAATACTAATAAAATACGCTTCAATAACAACCGTTGAACAATTTTATGTTCACTGTGGTGAATTTTAATGCTATTCAGATTCAACAAGACTGTACTAATGTCAATGTTTTCTTTTTGATGACTTTCAGTACCATCTGTATGCAAGTCAATGGCAGTAATTCGATTTATATGTTTAAGGGGTCAAATCGCAGCTCCGAGGGAGCCACTTGACATCGCCAAGACGCCTGATAATACGATTGCCGAACTTAGTGCGTAAAAGATCAATTGTTTGGTGAGCTGTATGACATGGTGTGCCTTCGTGATGAAACCAAAGACTATACAAGTTCATATCGTCCATTTCAGCCCATAACAAAATCGGTAATGATGGCCGTCAGTGGTGCAATGACACTAACCATTACCTTTTGTACATGAGATCCTGGATTCGATCCCTGCTCTGACCGCCTTAGATTTCTTTCGGCGGCGGTCAGCATGCATAGTGACGGCGACACTATAGAGTATTTAGCCATGAAAAAGCTTCTCAAAATACCATTCGCAACCGGTGTAAAACTGTAGGTCCCAATCAGTGAATATAAACTGGAAAGCGCACAGCTCACTGGTTGTGAGAAGCTCTCCCCAATTCCTTCAGGTTATGTCATGGGAAATCATTTAATTATGGTTAGGATAAGCAGAGCGAAAGTCACACGAAACCTGACTTATAGAAAGCTGGACACCAAAGAGGTGCACTTACCAGATATAGTCACGGCCTATGCAGAGAAGCTCCTTAGTAAAGATTGGTAAAGATTCTACGGAACCATTTAGTACGAGGCGAGGCCTCAGGCAAGGCGACACCGTACCATGCGATCTCTTCAACATCTTAATTGAGATCACCGTGGGAAAATCTGCAGTCAACACGAATAAATCTATTAACAGCAAAAGTCACATGCTGATCGCGTATGCTGATGATTTACTGTAGATGAGATGATTTACGGATGAGAAGTTACTCCATAAGAATCAACAACGAATCAACAAAAGTGGGTTTGTCAGTAAACGAGGACAAGACAAAATTAATGGTTTTGACAAACAGAACATCCACCCGATTAGCTGAAACGCTGAACGTTGCTAACCGTTGTCATTGCGAGGTAGTAGACGAATTTATTTACCTCGGAACTGCCGTAAACAGAAGCTACTCGTATAACGTCAGACTGTAAACTAAACGGAGAACTGTGCTTCCAAACATATTTCGGGTTAAGCAAGAACTTCAGAATTAAGACCCTCTCTCGAGAAACCAAGATCCACATATATCAGGTTCTCGTACAACCTGCCTTGCTTCATGGCGCAGAATCTTGGATTATATCGCATGCTGATGAAACATCATTGCGAGTGTTCGAGAGAAAATCCTCTGAAAAATATATGGTCTTGCAGTAGAGAAATTTGGAAATAAGTTTGCAGTATTTCCCAACGTTGTTGTAGCGTAAAGCGACTCATTTTGGTCCTGACTGTTAGTCAATATTGCGAACAAAAAAAATCGATCAGTGTCAAAATACTCACTGGATATGTGATTTATAAAGATACCTGTATTTCGACCACCCATTAAGTTCAGTGGAGACAAACTCAATTCGGTTGAGGCAACTGCAATTTGGAGCAACAGACGAATTTATGTTTGCTACAATCTCTTTTCAAACTATAAGTTATGTGAGTATATGAATGGTTTCCGTTATCGCGCCAGGATTAGTATATTCTGCCTGAAATTGAAGCCAGTTATCTTCAAGACATTTGGTTCTAACAAGAGGGTGTTACTTGCAGCACAGCCCGTGAAACCATGACAGATAATATCACGCTCCGCACCGGTGAATTGGCCATCTGGATCATGTGATATCACACATCTAGACTGTATCCTTTAAGGATAGCTTAGCACAAAGATATGTGTGACTGTCGGTGGTCCATGAAAAGTTGGGTTCGATCCCTGCTCTGATCACCTTACATTTCTTTCGACGACGTTTACCTCGTTTAGTGATGGCGACACTATCGAGTACTTAGCCATGAAAATGCTTCTCAAAATACTGCTCGGAACCAGTGTAAAACTGTGTGTCCCAATCAGAGAGTGTATAACTTGAAACCGAACAGCTCACTGGAGAAGCTGTCACCAATCCATTTATGTGATGTTTTGGGAAACCATGTTAGGTTTCGTAAGGCACATTCCACATGGATAAGCCGACTACAATTGAGGACATACAAACCACCAATACTCGTGACATTCGTCAAATACCACTCGAAATGTTATTTCGCGTCATCGAAAATTGGAATCCCAGGAATGAACAGGCTACAAAAACTTTATATTTGTATCCAAACAACAAAAATATAGATTTTTCGGCGTGTGAGGGTTAGTAGCCCAAAGAGGAATATGTTTGTGGAAAACTACTGAAAACAAAAACGTGACCGACAACAAAGGAACAAAAAAGCAACAGATCTTCAATTCATGAAAACAATGTTCCAAACATATACATGGTTCCTGCACCTGCACCCTCTGTAGTATATTCTGCCAAACAAAATCTACAGCAGTCATATACATGTTTGGAATTAGAGTTGCGACAAGCTACAAACACTTTATATTTGCATCCAAATAACAAAAAGGGAAAATTTTTCAGTGTATACCAGCATCATGGATCTATTTTGTACACGATCTAGAAGCTACAAGGTGGGCATTGGAGTTGATTATTTTTGCGACAAATACACTTATTTTTGAGAATCAGTTAGAGGATATATTTTGGAGAAGGAAATATCTTTAGTCTACTCATTCTCACTTTGGCTTGGGTACCGGCTTTGCCAGCATGTGAAGATATAATTCCTAGGATCAATGATAGCTTGTAACTGGCTCTACATTCATGGAATTGCAGAGACTTTTAAAGATGTCCTTGGTTGTCTAGACTTAGTTGCCACACTTAATTACGGTTTATCCTGGCGCTTGTCTGTGGTTACTAAAACTCTTTTCCTGTAACTTGTTTGTATCTCTCTCTCTTTCTCAATTTATTTTTTTCTCTCTCTCGCCTAGATTCTCTGTACCTTGCACTAGTGACACAACATTTTTTGAGCTCTTATTTTATGATTTTTACATCATTTGCCTTATAATCTGATCTACATTAGGAAAAACCTTAAGGATCCTTTTGTCTAGACTAGTGACTAAAGCAAGCCTAAATATAGGATTATCCTGGCGCTTCAACATTTCGTTGTCGTTAACACTGAAATTTTGGTAGCGCCAGCTTAGACCTTAAGAGATTTTCTTTTAAATCAAGACAAGACAAAAAGGAAATCAAATAAACATTAGTAAATCACCCGAAAAGAGCACAAGCGTAGCAATGCGAGAGCTGGATACATACATCTTCATTTGCTGATAGACATCGTCTGTTCAGGATGATGATGATGATGATGATGATGATCTGAAAATGTGATCACTTATGGAAAATATTTGCCATACCCACCCACTTTTCAAACATGCCACAACAACCAACCACAAAGACACCACACCCTTAAGCTGTTACCAATGGGATTAAAGGACGAAAATGCTTGTAGGATAATCTACGAAATTAGATGAGATCTAGTGAAACAGTAGTGTCTCGCCAGCACGTTGAGGGTCATGCAGATACAGATTATAGAGGTGTGTGATATTTCGGGGGAGGTGAATGCATCGTCTGCTGTGGTTATGTGAATCTCAGTGCAGATTAGTGTTGCCTATCGATCAGAAGGATTTAAATTAGTATCACAAATCGATCTGTAATTTCTAGTTAGACATTTAGATATTGGCCATCGCAGGGTGATGTTTATCATCACGTTTTCTCGGTGCTGGTGGTGGAATCGGTGGCGTTGCTGTTGTGTTTGCCTCAGCTTGAAACTGTTGGACTAATTACATTTGACGATCTTTCACATGCAAATGTCGTTGCAACTACTTGTGCTGCTCATGCGCAGACACCGCCTCAATGATATCTGAGTTGTGCTGGCGGATTATCGAAGTTTGGCGCCAGGAATCGTGTTCTAATGGTTTCCGGTTTTACACAGTACCAGGGCAAGTAAACGATTTGTATCTGTCGGTTGGATGATTTGATGGATTAAAACTTGTTGTTCTTATCACTTCATGCAATTTGATAAAGGTTTGGGGTTTTTTGCGGGTTAATATTCCATTTCTCTGGAATATTCTTTGGAAAAATGCCTTCATGTTTTTGGAATTTGTTATTCAAATAAGCTTACCTTCGAATTGAACTTGAGCCTTGAATTTAGTATTGATGTTTAAGCTGCTTGTGTTGTTATTGCTGTTGTTGTTGTCTATAACCTCCAGATTGTCGATTCGACATGGCATCGAAAATGCATACAACGACCAGAAGAAGAATCATTGAGGCATTTGCAATTACATTTTGTATTCCATTGAATATCACACAATTGTAATTAGTAAAGAAAATATCGAGAGTAAGAAACACAAAACAAACAAAACAAAAATCACAAAGCAAACGAATGTGAATTATGCAAAATAATATGTTGCATGCAGCACAAAGACACAAAACAAGAAATTATCATTCGCCAACCACACGCCCGCTACGTTTCTCGCGCCGCCACTCCGGAACTCACACTCGCATTCAAGTTAATTATTAATTAATTACTTAACATTAATTAAATCAACAAAACAAAATAATATATGCAACAATTCTCGTTTTGCATTTGCAGCCTCGAAACTGGCGTTGATACTCGTTCGTTTGCAGCAAATGATCATATGATTAAGTCCGTTTGGAGGGGGTCACTTGGCACTTGCACTTAAACATCTCTGGCACACAGTTGTAAGGATTGTTTTCAGCCCTTTCACTTCTCTTCCGCTTGAAATCGAGCACTCGCTTTAACTTTTATTGTAAACTGAGGAAATTTTTGAAAACATTTAGCTTTAGAGTTTTCCTCTTCCTTTAACACTTTAGATTCTGTGTGTAGATTCTCTGTTTAGATTCTCTCTTTAGATTCAAAGAAAAAAAATCCTTAATATTTCATCTTTATTATTAATCCATTTGATTTTAACCAAATCCTTAAGTGGTAGTTAATTAATCCATTCGTTTAGGAGGATTTACAAAATCCCACATCACCGCCGGAAATTCGTTAGTTGACGCATTCGCAATCTTGGGTTGTCCCACACATTAAAAAAAACACGTTTACTTCCGTACTTTGTTGTTGTTTGCCGCGTGGATAGACATAAACTAATCCTACAGCATCTAGATTCTGAGCCGGGTTTGCTTTGGCCCCCTCGAATCACTCAGTTTTTTTTTGCCAAACTTAACTCCAAACCTGTCTTAAGTCATTGAGTGCTTAAGCTGAAATCTTATTGGCCAGCCTCTCGATTTATATACAAAACACATCGTAGTGGTTTGGTCACATTCAAGCTAAGCTTGCCAGGCAAGCAGTCAATGAGCTGTAGCCATTTGACTAATTGACGTCTGTCTGAGTGGCTGGGTTGGTGTTGGAATTACTCTTGTTGTTATCTGGTTACTCAAGTGTGGCTTTAATTGGTCAAATTATGAAATCAATAAAGCCATTAACAAGGTGCTTATTCGTTCTTGATGGTTGTTGGTGTTACAGGTTCTGAAGTCGTCGCCGGAGGGGTGTTGGCCATTTAAGACAGGTTCCTAATTGATCTTTATTGATTTATGTTGGGAAACTGTAGTGATCTGATTAATCAGTATTTGGCATTCTCAATCCAATGGAGGAGAAGGAAAAAGCTCAGGGAATATAAACCGTGGCCTGATAAAATTTATTCAATATAATGTATAGATCATATTTGTCAGTAGCACAGTATCTCAACATGAATACATACATATGGCTACTGGGGCATCATCTGATTAGAAACTAAATAACCGGATTGATCTCTTGGTAGCTAATGGAAGACACTCTTTTCCAGTGTAATTGATGAAGCTGTGTATAGAGGCCCTAGTATTGACTCGGACAAAATCGTACTAAACAAACATATCTTCTAATGAAAACCGCACTCTTTACCAGGAAGTAGAAGGTTCTATATATTTAGTCATTGCCTCTATGCGGACAGTTCAAGAAGTACATTTGCCAGTTAAAACTGTTGCAGAGACCGTATTTGGTTGTAAAAAACGGCTGAAAGATAACCAATGGTACGATGAAGAGTGTCGGACGGTGATGAAAAGAACGCTGCACGTATGACAATGCTACAGTCAGTTACAACGCAGTTACAACAAGGCGAAAGAGTGAGAAAATTGAATCCTACACGCTGAAAAAACCCGCATCGGCAACATATTGCAGGAAACATGTACATGTTTGTTTTCGTGAATTGAAGATCTGCCGCATTTTAGTTTTTTTGTTCTCTGTTTTAACTGCTTTCAACAAACAAAGCCACATTTGGGTCTCAAAAGCATATAGTATAGCCTATTAATCATTGTGTCTCAAACATGTAATATTGGATAGCATACAAAATGTGTTTGGGCATAAGTATAGTATATTTGCGACAAGGTACAAACACGTTTTATTTGCATCCAAACAAAAAAAGACAGATTTTTCAGCGTGTACAGAAGGGAGAATGAAGGCGGTAAATACTACCGAAAAGTACAAAGCCAACGCAATGGAAATGAGATAGATAAGGATGGGAATCCCGTCACAGTTGGGCAGAGTATGTTGGAAATATTTAGTGACCGCAATACAGATGAGGGGTTCACACAGGACGAGGGCGTAAACTGCCCCCTCCACGCCAAGAGAACAAAGCCGCTGGAGCTGATGGACTACCGGCTGAGCTGTTTAAGGCTGCCGGCTATGAGATGGAAAGATGCTCATATGCAAAATCTGGCTAGCCGATTGATTGAATGCCCGACGGTGGAAGCCTTAGCATACAATGTCCGGTTGTCAAAAAGGCGACCCGATTGTATGTACTAATTATCGCGGAACCAGACTTTTACCCATAGCATACAAGGTCCTCTCGAGCGTAACGTGCGACAGACTAAAGCCATGTGTTGCAGACCTGATCGGACCTAATCAGTGTGGTTTTAGGCCTGGAAAATTAACTATAGACCAGATATTCACATTAGGGCAAATCCTGGAGAGTACCCATGAAAAACAAATCGACATCTACCACCTCTTCGTGGATTATAAGGCTGTGGTCTAGGCTTTACCCCAGATAAAATTGATCTGTTACTAGTCACAAGTAGGCGAACTATTCCACAATATAGCTTACCCTCTCTCAAGGGTGTAATTCTGGATCCGAAACTTACTATTGAACACAGAGTTATGAAGGTGCAAGGTGCCCTCTACGCTTGACAGAAAACATTTGAAAGAAAACATTGGCCCAAACTCAAAGATGGTATTACGGAAGTCCCTCGTGGTGTTTGAACCCGTTCTGACCTATGGAGTATCGGTATGGTGGCCGGCTTTGGAGAAAGATAGGAAACTGTCACAAGTGCAGATAACTGCCAGCGTTGGCGTGACAGTGGCATTACTGACGTGCCCCCATGCTCTCCTCAATACGACGATGAATTTGCTTCCGATTGAACAGTTTGGTAAGAGTGTAGGCGCAAAGAAATTGCTTACGGCGTAGAAATTTTGTGCAATTTGACTAGTGGGGTCATACCCGAAAGAGCAGACTATTCTCCTCCAGAGATGAAATTTCCGAAATACTTACGAACAAACATAGAGAAGAGTGGAACAACTCAACATTGCAGGACTACTTCCAAGTTAACTCGCTTACTTCGGTGGCCACAAACAACCCAGTGGGGTCAAGGGCCCTACAAAACGAGGATAAAATGATTCTCCAATCAGTTCCATCTTCAGCTTTTCTCCTGCAGTTGGTAAAACCAAGCTCTCGCAGTCAATATTCCACCTTATCTTGGTCGTCCTATTTGTCGATGTCCTTCGAGTATGTCTTCGAATACCTTTAGCACTGGTTCATTCTGATCCATTCTATTGACATGGCCTAGCCAAAGTAAACTTGCTATTTTGATACGCATATCTACCACGATTTCGGGATGCAGATTATACAGTACCATATGTTTCTCGGAGAATTTTTCCGTCAAAGTGATGCTCATCAGCATGCGATATGACACATGACAGCGCCATAAAGCAAGACAGACCCGTGAGAGGGTGTTATCTCTGACGTGCTGGCTTAGCCCGAAACAACACACTTGATTCCTAGGCTGACGTTACTGTTTCTGTTCTCGGCAGATCCGAGGTAAATAAATTCGTCCGTCCACTCGAAATTATAACGGTTATCAGCGTTCACCCCTTCAGCCAATCGGGAGGATGTTCTGCTTGTCGAAACCATAAATTTTGTCGAAGCATAAATATGTTTTGAGTAGAATACTATATATAGGATATTCCTATCAGACAGTCAGGGAGTTAAACTGAATGTTCTTAGAACCTTTTGCGGACTGGTAGTTGATTCGTCAGGGATTTATGTACGTCTGTTCATCAGCCGCATTCTGGAACACCTGGATGTGATACCATATGGTTTGAACTCCACTTAATCATGCTTGATCAATTTATGGGTTCAACGAGGGGGCAGGGACATGAAGGCCCGTGGTATTACAACGGTACCCATTGGACTAAGAGTTTCAATACTGACAACCAATTCTACATAACCTAACCGTGTTTTCTTTACGCTTTTCTATTTTCCCTGTATTTCGCTTGTTGTGAGAAGCTCTCCCCAATCCCTTCATGGGATGTAATGGGAAACAATTTTGTTATTTCTCTTGTCATTATGTTGGGTGGTGCATCTGTATCTTGCCAGTGTATCTGTCAGACCGTGAGTCTGTGCGACCTGGATTTTGAGTTTCTTTTGTTGTGTATTGGTCGCCGTTGGCCAGTGTGGTGTGCCCGTCGCTGGTTCAATAGTAGTGGGCGCGGCTATTGTACACGAAATCGTGGATTCGATCCCTGCTCTGGCCACCTTACAATTTCTTTCGATGACGATCACTTCACTTAGTGACAGCAACACAATCCAATATTTTACCATGAAAAAACTTCTCAAAATCCCGTTCGTATCCGATGTAAAACTGAAGGCCCCAATCAGTAAGTGCGAATCCAGAAAGCGCATAGCTCACTGGTTGTGAAAAACGTCTCTGGTTGTGAGAAGCTCTGGGACCACATTTTTTTGACCAGCGTGGTCGGCTCGAGCGCCTTTTAAGGACAACAGGCTTTGGCTTTATGAAAATAAAGGCAGAACATACAGTACACTCCCGATTTAGCCTACACTTCCAACCTTAAGGTATGAAATATCTTTGTACATAATTGAGATATAACGCTTTCCAAATATGTACTATACATTGTGCGCGATTCCAAGAACTTATTGCCACAGACAATTCTCCAGTTCAAATTGTCCATAGACATGAGTAAATACTACACAGTTTCCTATGAATTTCCGGTTGGAAAACTTAAATATATCAACAACAAAAAATACAGCAACAACATGCTGGCTTGAAACAATTACAATGTGAACAACAGCAACAATTGCAGAGATTCAACAAATCGGCAAATAAATCGTGATCATGTACCCAACATGAAATCTCCTCGCTCACACACACATATACCAAATTAAAACCTAAATAAAACATTTTTAAGAAGCAGAGACGGAGCAAAAAACTCTTAAGCGATAATGTATTTGGCGCGTAACAATTGTAGCAACAACAACTACGACACACAACAAACAACTGACATAACAACAATTGCGATAAAAGAAGAACCACTGCATTCACCCTTGCTGCAACAACCCGACAAAACAATGAACCAAACAGCAACACCACAAGTCGAGTGCAAGCAAGCAATGCAACGGCAACAACAAGAGACAACAGTTGCAACAAAGCATGTTTGTCGTGTCATACGAAAACTGCTGCACCGCCTGCCCAATCCTCATGCAGCACAGGCGCTACGCTACTCCATACCACCGGAGATGTTTGGACTCCGAAAAGGGTTCAGAGTTGAATTGGCAACAAACAATCAAAACTAGAACTACCCGGATGGCGAACATAATCATGTACCCCCCATGGCCAGGCTGGAAGCAAGTCACACTGGCAATGCCCCCCGCACTAGATAATGCCAAGGCATCTAGTCCAACTCCTTATGAGAGCAATTCTAATTTTCTTATCTGCCAAAGGAAATCATCATAAAATCTCTCATATGTTAAGAGGCAAGAAAACAAATCCTCCTCTATGGTGGCCACCACTAGACTTAGGGACAGCACAGAACATTTTTGGAACGGGTAAGGGTCGGGGCGGCAACAGACGTGTATCCTCGAAACACGCTGTCGTGTTGATTTGCTTGATTATTGAGGGAGCATCATCAATTTGATTCTAATTGCAACAAATACGAAATTTAAAGCCTTTCCAACAATTACAAATACATATTCGTACATTCGCCATCATACACGAGCTGTGTTGTTAGCCCACAATTCCGTCCACTTCCCAGTGTTAAGGTTTTGTGCGGTTGCCCGCTTTCACGTTTGTGTTGCTTCGCTTTGCTTTAGATCTGTCGATGATGTTGCTGATGACGATGACGCTAGCAATGATGATGAGGATGATTGTGATGTGGTGATCATACCGTAAAATAACCATAGCTGATATGATGATCATAGACCATTGGAAGGGAGAGCAATCTAAATATATGTACACATTCGAATATGAGGTCAGGATCTATCAGGTGGGGGACAATTAGCGCAGGCATCTGCGAATTGGCAACATCATGGATCGGTTAAGTGACGACACCAGGACAGTTTTGCACACCGTTTCGGCATCGTTATGCCAGTGGGTTTCCACAAAATTGGTTAATTTTTATAGGACAACAAAATGCTTGAAGAGGAGCAAATCACCCATCGATTTCTATGATGATTTTAAGCAAATTTGATAAAAGCAAAGTTTGTTCCGAAATTCTTCCGTTGGAAAATCATGTCAGCCCGCTACTGACTTTTGACATAATATGTGGTTTTGATTACATTTGTTTAAGTCATCTTAATATCCGGCCCCTGCTTCAGTCAGCTGCAACACGAGCCGCTACGGATGGGTATAAAGAGAAGAGAGGGAACCCATTTTCTAAATTCTAGCGGCAAGTACAAAGTCCAAACAACGGCCATGGATCAGGGCCCCTCTTTTGCAGAGATAAGGACGGGAATCTTGCCAAAGATGTGCAGTGTATATTGGGAATATGGAGGTGTCACTTCTATGCTTCAATATATATACAGATCGATGGGGTCGAGTTCCCCCCTCATAGCTAAAGCAAATTGAGAACTGCAATTTCCCGGCTAAAGAACAACAAAGTCGCAGGAGCTGATGGACTACCGTCTGAGATGTTTAAGGCTGGCGCCGACGAGTTGGAAGGGTGCTTGCAGCTACTCATTTGCAAAATCTGGCTGGATGAATGCTTGCCCTACAATTGGAGCCTTAATATACTGTGTCCTGTTTTCACAAAAGCCGACCTGAGTATATATACCAACTATCGTGGAATTAGCCTTGTGTCCATCGCATACAAGGTCCTCTCGAGAGTAATGTGCGAAAGACTAAATTCATTTGTTGCAGACGCAATCGGACAATATCAGTGTGGCTTAAGACTCGGAAAATCAACTATCGACCAGATATTCACATTACGATATATCCTGGGGAAAACAACCACAAAAACAAATCGAAACCTACCACCGCTTTACTACCTTTGATAGCCCGGTACGGGGAAAACTGTACCAAGCTACGTCGGAGGTTGGCATTTTTGCAAAGCTGACACGCCTTTGTGGAATGGCACTGACCGACACGAAAGACAGTAAAGATTGGGAAAGATCTCACCGAATCAGCAAAAGTGGGTTTGACAGTAAACGAGGACAAGACAGGTATTACATCCACCCGATTGGAGGAAAGGGTGAACCTTGATAACCATACTGCAAGGATATGGACAAATAGAAGGATCATGACTTCACTCTCAAGACCAGGTAGAAGAATGTCTGCGAGAGTTTGGTGTCACCAACTAGAAGAGAAAAACTAAACATCGTGTCGGTTGTTATGAAAGAATAGAGTCGGATCTGCCGTAAACAAAAGCAATAATATCAGCCAAGAAACAAAATGGAGAAATGAGCTTGCAAACAGGTGCTATTACGGACTAAGCAAGCACTTCAGAGATAAAACTCTATTTCGAGAGAAAAAGATACAACACTATCAGACTCTCATATAACCTGTTTTGCTTTATGACGCAGAATCGGCAATGGATAAACCACCGGCTGTATAATCTGTATCCCACCACCGACGTAAAATATAGAGTAATAGTGTCACCAAATGAGAGAGAAAAGCCAAAGATCGAGATACATGTTATCCTCATTTTGTCAGACGTTGACCCTTCTGGGATGCCGAACCAAAAATGGGCATCGAACGAGATGAACTTTTGGCCAAAATCTGGATATCCGTCCAACATATACAGCGCCTAATTAGCGATGTCTGTGGTCGTCCGGCTTCAATTCTTGGGTCCAATTCAGCTGATCGGCGGCGAATCGACATTTCTGCGTCTTCTCGATACTGGCCACTACAACGGTTATGTTTTCTTCACTTTGCTTCAATCTCTTTCTGGTTGGTGGCTTAATGACCAAAAGAGTGTACCCACACTCAAACATGTCCACATTGCGACGAAATGCCTGCGCACTGAAGCCATAATGACGACCGACTTCACGACGAAATTCACGTTGCTTATTTACAACTGATCCTGAATTTCGATAAAATGTTTTAATAATTCCAGGCGTTTGATGCGCGATAAAATGACAAACCTTACTGAATATTTTGACAGCAGGATGTCCTTGGTAACTTTGACGGCTTCTGAAATATAACAACTGAAATATAGCAAAGTGTGATTACTATCTGGTCACCACAAGTTTTACACGAATTCAAAGATGTTGGCATATCCCTAGTGGGACGCAAGCTTATCTTGCAAGAACGATTTTATGTTATGATGCAGAAGAAATGGACGAAGGGCGAAAGACAAATCTGGTCGATAGTTAATAGGAGGAAATCCATGAACCTTCTGTCTCTAGCCAGGTCAATATATCTATGCCTGTTTCAGTTTTGACAGGACAGTGTCTGATTGATAGGTATGCGACCAACATAAAGGTCCGGGTTAACGACTTCTGTAGAAGCCGTTAGGCTCACTAGCGCTTGCAGGCGGTTTCCATAGATGTGTTCCATATTGTAAGCGCGCTAATATGTGGACAGGTGACAAGTACCTATCGTCATTCGCAGATACTCGTATGAGTCAATCATCCTCTCCCTGCAGAAAGAAAGATGAGAGACTGATTGGTCTAAAGTCCCTTGGACTAACATGCGATGATTTCCTCGCTTTTGGAATGAATAGGACCTTGGATTCTTTCCATCTAACTTGAATTTAGGGTAGCTTGATGCAGCTTGCATAAAGTTTCAATAACCAGGGAGCCAAAATCCACTTTGAACCTCCACTGGTGCTATGCCGTCGGCTAGTGTAGTATTTCTTCTGTCACAATATTTTCCGCAACGTGCGAGGGGACGTTGTTGTTCGGACTAGTTTCCTGGAAAGTGTATGTTAAGCAGGAGGGGTACAATGATTCTTTACTCGAAGACGTCCGTCGCCCATATTGTTCCCTCAGATATCCCAAAGAGGTGGGAGTCGTCGAGATGACTGTGCAGTCTGGAAGTCTTGGACGCGTTTTCAACGCCTTCATAAAAACGTGGCCAGGATTTTCTCCTGGAAGATCTTAACACTTTCTTATATTCTTTCACTCTAATTTTGCAGCTATTACCAGTCTCGGTCTATCTTTAAGGACTTTACCCCGTTAAAGATTACTACGAGAGTTTCTCAGGAATTGCTGCTCCTTGTTCCACCGCGAATGTGTATTTTTACCTCGGTAGGAACCGGTGGAGCATGCGGAATTAAGTGATCTGCTTAGAGCTGAGATGAGAGCATCGTCAACCTCAGCGGTATCAGCTGTTTCGGAGAGAGGAATGTTTTTTATAAAACCGTTTCGACTTTGGTTGAACTTGGTCTAATTTGTTCTACGAACTTTTCGTGGCAATGTTCTGCGAGAGAAAAAACTCTATGTAACGATGGTCCGTCGGTGGTGCAATATGTTATTGTGCGCGCCTTTTGTACATGACATCCTGGATTCGATCTCTGCTCTGACCCCTTAAAATTTCTTTCGGAGGCGGCCACCTCGCATAGTGACGGTGACACTATCGAGTATTTAGCCATGAAAAAGCTTCTCAAAATACCTTTCGGAATCGGTGTAAAAACTGTAGGTCCCAATCAGTGATTATATAAAACTAGAAAGCGCACAGCTCACTGGTTGTGGGAAGCTCTCCCCAATCCCTTCCTGGGATGTAATGGGAAACCATTTATTTTTATTTAGCAAAAGCAGCGGGAATAGAGGCTGTCGCTAACCAGATGTTGTTATTCTCCGTCTCCAGACTGGTGCAGTAACATCTCTATCGCCATAGTGAGATAAAAGAAATATATTCAAATGGATTTGAAATCGAATTTGAAAACTAGAAGCTTGTAATCAGGGGGTCTTCAATGCGCAAATCCTGCTATGAATTGTCCAGGGTTCTTGGATGAAGACTACATCGGATCCAAATTTTTGTATAGGGAGTCGGTTGGTGGAGTCGGAGTTTGAATCGCAGTTCCTAATTTTGAAACTGCGGAGTTAGAGTTTATTAATTTTTCCAATTATTTATGTTTTAAAGTGACAATATCATAATATGTTATGGTAGAAGTTATCTGTCTCTCTCTCCCTCTTATTATTGTGTTTTGATAACCTGAAATATAATTCGAGGAAATGAGTTGGCTGAATTTTTAAATTTCTCTCGACAGACACTGGGATTGGGGAGAGGTTCTCACAACCAGTGAGCTGTGCGCTTTCTAATTTTGCAGTCACTGATTGGAACCTACAGTATTACACCGGTTCCGAACGGTATTCTTGGAAGCTTTTCAACTGGCCTCTATTTCCCCAATCAATGATGTTATCCTCGAACAAAATCATGACTAGACGAAAAAGTAGTTCGCATAGTACAGTAAGATGATCTCTACAATTGTCTTTGTTGAAGCTTGTTACACGCGTGATTAGTGGGTGCACATACCTACAATAACAACACGGCTACAACAGCAACACCAACATGTGATCTGTTTGCTGTTACCTTCTTTGTGGCACGGCATGATCATCGCCCGCCCTGTTCACCATTCGCCACTCGCCACGTTTTGTACTTTTTATTTAATCATCATCTTTATTTTGATGTCTTTTGTTGTTAACTTTCAAATAGAATCGGTGGAAAAACAACCAAAGTAACTGAGATCTTCATTTGATTTATTTAAGATCACATCATCCACTGATGGATGGATGGATGATCGTCGTCTCATCTCATTTCTCTTCAGCGATTCAATGTCTTGTCGTCTATGATGATCTTCACACATAATCCCCCCCATATACACACACACACACACTCGCTCGCTATCGCAGCATGACCGTGTTCCAAGTGTGAAGATCAATTTCATGCAACATTAGCCGGTCATCCGTGTGTTTGCTGCCCTTTGTGTGATCTTGGCCAAACAAAGTGATCTCCATTTCATATGGGCCATCATAGCTGACGTACGGAACCAGCCAACCAACGTATTTGCTCGCCACGAATAGGACCATGATAAGGCCACTTTTGGCATTTCGCATGCTCGACCACTGTTCCAGGGTAAGTAGGTGGTGGTGTCTTTTACTTAACTCTCTCGTCTATACAACTCGGGAAGTGGATACCCAAATATGTGGCAAAGTAGGTTGGTATGTTGTATTTTCTATTATTTCACATCGTATTCTTGTTACTATTATTATAATAATCATGATCATTTTGTTTTCGGTTTTTCGGTTACTTGGCGATTGTTATAATCTCGGATGCCGTGAACTTGCCCCTGCGTCCACCGATCTGTCTGCATTCGTTAAGTGTTTGTGTGATTTCTTTTAGAGATCTTTCTTTTTGGCCAGATTATTGTCAAAAAACGTGATTTGTTGTACTCAGGTACCACAATGGTTGTAACGATACAAATCAAAAACAAAAACAAAAACAAAACAGAAACAAAAAGACTAATGTGTTGCGTTATTTCATATAAAAATTTATGTATTTTAATGGGAAAATTCTTTAAAATTTAAATTGACAGGCTGCAGTGAACAAATTTCAACATGAAAGGCAAACTGCGTCGAGAATAGAATTACTGCTAACGCAAGTGTTAGCTTTAAGATAACGGGTTTTCAATAAGAGCGCTACAACAGTTTTTTTAAATAAAACAAAACCAGTTTTAGATACCAATGAAATTCTTTATTCCTGTGAAAGTACGTTCGATGCCATTACGTATGGAACTCGACTTCTTTTGCATGGCCACCACGGGCACGCTTGCAGAAGTCCAGACGCTGAACCTAATTTTCGACGGTTTTCAAGCATAAATAGGCCGATACTGCTGCAATTTCACGTTCGATATTCGTACGAAGTTCATCAATCGTCGCTGGCTTGTTGGCATAGACCATAGACTGGACGTAGCCCCACAGGAAATAATCTAACGGCGTCAAATCGCACGACCGAGGCGGCCAATCGACTGGGCCATTTCGTGAGATAACACGTTCACCAAACTTGGTTTCCAATAAATTGATTGTGGCATTCGCTGTGTGGCTTGTGGCGCCGTCCTGTTGGAACCACATGGTCTTCCAAGTCCATATTATCCAATTGGGGCCAAAAATATTCGGTTATCATTGAACGGTAGCGATTCGCATTCACAGTAATGTGCCGGTCTTGATCATCACGGAAGAAGTACGGCCCAATGACGCCGCCGGCCCATAAAACCGTAACCAAACCGTAATTTTTTCGGGATGCAATGATGACTCATGGATTACGTGTGGATTGCTGTGTGACCAATAACGCATATTTTGCTTATTGACGAAGCCATTCAGCCAGAAATGAGCCTCATCGCTGAAGATAATTTTCCGATGAAAATCCGAATCATTTTCAAGTTGTTGCTCAGCCCAATTCACGAACATATGCCGCTTATGGTGGTCAAGCGGCTTCAGTTCTTGCGTCAATTTGATCTTCTAAGGATGTAGGCCAAGATCTTTTCGCAAAATTCGGCACAACGACGACACAGAGATGCCCAACGCTTGAGAACGACGTGTGAGAGACACATTTGGGCTTTCTTGAACTGAAGCCTCAGCGGCAGCAATATTGTCCACGGGAACATTTTGTACTGTGCCTGTGGATTCAAATTTTTCCACTAGACGCTCAATTGTTGATCTGGTAGGACGATTATAACGACCATAAATTGAACGTAGCGCTCTTAAAGTTGAGGCCACTGACTCCAAATTTCGGTAGTAAATTTTAATAATTTCGACTCGTTGTTGGCTCGTATATCTTACCATGATGAAATGGCAAACCTTACTGAAAAGAAATGTCAAAAGACCGGGAAAAACTATGGCGTCGTTTGCTGTCCCTATCGATTTACTTTTGTAGCGTCTCTGTTTAAAAACCCTTTACAACGCCTAGTTGACAATTTCCAAAGCCATGACCAAGAACCAGATTGGTCACCTGATAATTAATGGAAGGCACTCTTCAAGTGTAATGTAAGTATGATTCCAGGAGCTAATATCGATTTGAAACACTACCTGGTTGCAGCAAAGGTTCGCACAAGGTCAAGCAGAGCGAAAATCTTTTGAAATCAGACATATAGAAAGCTGGCCTTCGGAAAGCTAAATTACCAGAGATAGACACGACTTGTGATGAATGCTTTAATATTTATTTTCAAAATTAAACAGGGATTATTGCCAGAATACATTAGAAGATATTTAGTTTACGTATCTGATGTTCAACCCTATTATTTGCGCAACGAAAATGATTTCAGATTAAATTTTAGTTCAACCAATTTTTATCAAAATTTGTTATTTTACAATAGTCTTAAATTATTTAATGAAAAGCCAGAAAATTTAAAATGTGAAAACAATTTATTTATATTTAAACGTGGCATTATTTCATATGTAAAACAAAAGTTTTAATGTATTAAAATCCATTATAATAAATAAATTGTAAATAAATATACAAAAAAAAAATGCAGAGATGCTCACTCTGATACTGGCACAGAAAGCACCTCCGCTTCATGATCCTGAAGAGTGTTGGAGAAAATGATGAAAAGAACGTTGCACGCATGGCAATGCTTCAGTCAGTTGCAACGCGAGTCGCGAAAAAGCGGTATACCGAGAACAGGAAAGAAAAAACACATCTGTTTAAGATGAAAACACGGTTGTGGAGGAAATGCGAGAGTGAGAAAGTTGAATCATACAGAAGGAAGAATACGACCAGTAAATTCTACCGAAAAGTACAAAGCCAAACTAACGGAAATATATCAGGACCCCCCTTTTGTAGAGATAAGGACGGGAATCATGTCACAGATGTGCAGAGTATGTTGGGAATATGGAGTGATCACTTCTCTGCTCTACTTGTGCCAGGAGACTTCAATATAGATGAGGGTGTTGAGCCCATACAGGACGATTGTGTCGACTGCAAAGTTAGAACTGAAATTTACCGGTTTAAGAACAACAAAGCCTTTGGCGCTGATGGACTACCGGCTGAGCTGTTTAAGGCTGGCGGCTATGAGTTGGAAAGGTGCATGCATCAGCTCATAGACAACATCTGGCTAGACGAATGCTTTCCCGACGATTGGGGCCTTAGCATACTGTGTCCTGTTTTCAAAATTGGCGACCCGAGTACGTGTACCAATTATAGCTAAATACGCCTTTCATCTACCGCATACAAGGTCCTCTCGAGCTTATCAGTGCGACATTAGGCCTGAAAAGTCAACTAAAAAAATGGTGTCCCATAACATCCCATGAAGGGATTGGGGTGAGCTTCTCACAATCAGTGAGCTTTGCGCTTAGTAATTTTTTTTACTCACTGATTCGGACCTACAGTTTTACACCGGTTTCGATTGGTATTTTCACTAAGCGATGTGGCCGTCGTCGAAGGAAATGTAAGGTGGTCAGAGCAGGGGTCGAACCCACGTTCTCATGCACTAGGGCAACGCAACCATTGCACCACTGATGTCCACAGAAAGCTGGACATCGGAAAGCTAAAATTACCAGAGATAGCCACAGCCTATACCAAGAAGCTCACCCAAAACTGGCGTAGAAACCACCCCCGCTTCATTATCCTGAATTGCAGTGGAAGCACATTTTCCACTCTATGAAAACTGGTGCAGAGACCGTACTTGGTTATGAAAATCCGCTTAAAGACAAACCACGGTAGAGTATCACGTGGCAAGTCGTGAAAAGATCGCTGCTCGCATGACAATGCTCCAGTCAGTTGCAACGCGAGTCGCGAAAAAATGGTAAACGGTATAACGAGAAGAGGAAAGAGGAATCCCGTCTGTTTAAAATGAAAAAACGGTTGTGGAGAACAACCTACCAGGCGATCTCTTCAACAATTGAAGCTACATTATCGCGAAAATAACCCCAGTCAATACGAATGAAACTGTCAGCATCACAAGTCACATGCTGCACGTGAATGCTAATGATTTAGACATCATTGGGCGACAGCTGCGAGAAGTTACTGCAGTATTTTCGAGGATTGAGAAGGAATCAGAAAATGGGTTTGACAGTAAGTGAGGACAAGCCACAACATTGATAACCGTTGTGTTTTCGAGCTAGTGGAGGAATTAATTTACCTCGGATCTGTCGTGAACAAAAACAATAATGCCAGCCTAGAAATCAAATGGAGAATTGTGCTTGCAAACAGACTAAGCAAGCACTTCGGGCTAAGAAATCACCTCAAGCTTCGGGCTAAACAAGTACTTCACAGATAAGAGCCTCTCTCAAGAAACAAGGATTTAACTCTATCAGTCTCTCCTACAATTTTTCTTCATGGCGCAGAATCCTGGGACATATCGCATGCTGATGAATTATAACTGAGACAACAATCCTTCGAAATATATATGGTCCTGTAACAGAAAACGGCGAGTATCGACGTAGTCATGCGTATCAAAATAATGCGTTTACGCTGGCTAGGCCATGTGAGTAGAATGGGCAGAATGAACCAGTACGAAATGTATTCGGTGACGTAGTCGAAGGACACCGAAAAATATGACAACCAAGACCTCGTTGGAAAGACCAGGTGCAGTACTGCCTAGGAATGCTTGGTGTAACCAACTGAGAGAGAAAAGGTGATGATCGAGCCGGTTAGAGAAACATGTTATCCTCATATTATAAGGCGCTAGACCGCTATGAGTTGTTTGAGGTCACCTAAGAAAGTAAGTAAAAGTAGGATATTTGAGCTACTCAAAGGCCAATTTGTCTAACTCCCAAAACCAAAACCTAGAAAAATTTGGCCACGCAGAATTTCAGTTGTAGGGTTTAATTTCATTCATGACAACCTCACCTCGGTCGAATTGACGAATTGACGTTTGCTGCAGACTCTTTTCAACAATTACTTCTGTGAGTGCAGGGTCACTAAATTTTAGTGTATGTTCTCCTTTAACATTTTCCATTTATGTGATATTTTTAATTGCGTATGAAAACCAATTATTTAACCCTTTATAGTGTTTTAGTTTTGTTTTCAGTTAACACTAAAGACAACAGTGACGACTGATCGATCGCTGCAACAGCGAAAACATTTGAAGTACAAAAGCAACCACTGGATATCCAAGTAGTCTGTATCAATCATATAAGGGGTTTCCTTTTGAAGCTTCTCTTTGCGCTGAACTTATTGATCATAGCATTTCTGGAGGGCCTCAGGGAAATCAAACAGAACTTAGCAGAACTGTGGAAAAGAGTGTCTGTTGCCCAGTCAAATCATTGTTGCAACATTCTGTGGATGGATAAAGGGATGGTGGGAAATGTGTTAATATTTGTTCATGTAGTTGCTGCTTGCTGGACTTGGATTTTTGGGCAAATATTTAATTTATGACTCTGTCGATATTTTCTTGCAACGATCGTGTGCCAGACATTACGAGTATTCGGCAAAAAAAAAATTAACAAACGTTTCCAGTCACTAGCGAGTACGAGCGTAAAGGCGTCAGTAGTTTTACTCATTTGCTAATGAGTTACTGATATTTCATTTCAGCCAAAATGCCACCTTCTCGCAGTTGCCAACGATGTCGGATTTAGGTTTGAAAACATTTTCGAAATGATTTATTTATTCGTTTCGATTTGTTTCGTTTTGAAACAGAAACGTTCAAGGAATGAGGTTATATTTCGATACCGGCTAAAACACATTAATGATCAATTCAATATTTTACGATCTTATGGGAATTATTTTAATTTCTACTCCATACCGGCCCCCATTCCACTCGATGATGATGTTAATGATGACGATGTAGTAGTTGGTGATGATAATGATTGGCTTCATTTTTAAGGGAAAATGTCATTTCGTGCACTTTTTTGCTCTGTCGTTTTCATCTTGTTGGCCAAGTCATAATCATTAGTTATTAACTGTCCCTTTTACATTGTTGGGTTTTGCATGTTGTTGCCGTTGTTGTTGCCATTTTGTTCTAATCTGTCTCGTTGCTGTCTGCGGTGGCTTTTTGTGGCCAAAAACTATTTTATTGGGTCAATCAGATACGGGGTATAATTTGCTTTGTGCGACTCCTGATGTTGTTTGTAGCAGACCGAGTACAACGACGAAGTGAATAATAAATTACAGCAAATAATTCGATGCAACAACATGGGATTCAGTTGTGCAACTGCCACAGTTTTCCGTAAATGGTATCATCGAAATTATTATTAAATGTTAATTCTAGAAGTAACCCAGCATTTTCTATTGGAAAATGACCTGATGAAGCTGTATAGTGTAAAAGAAGCACGAAAGTGAGCATGAGGTAATCACTAACGTATAAAGAACCAAATAACCGGGAAAAGATACAAGAGTAGAGTGCGCAAAACCCGGCATTTCGGTTTTGAATACTCTACACAAAAGCCAACACTGTTGAATATCCTTTATAGAAAAAGTTCCTTAGTTTAAGGACAACCGTAATGACCTAAATAATTCCCTGCTAAATTTCCGTACTAAGTTCACCATTTCGCACGAAATTTCACAAAAATCTATACAAAAAATGCCTGAAAAAATATCGATGAAATATCTCCGCCAGTATAAACATGCAACATGTATGAAGCAACATTTGAATGTTGCTAAGAAGAATTTATTGACAAATCAAATAACGAAATTATCAGTGTTGTCAACTCACAATCAATTTATCCAAAGAGATATTTAAAGAGTGTTGCCAACACTGACATATTGGTTACCAATTTCGCAGCGGAATCAAGCAGTTGCTCCATTTATTCCTTGCGAAAGTACTTCGTAGCGGCCGGTATTGCGAAAGGGGCACCGCTAAGGTCGGCATAGAACTGAACAGGTGCAATATTTGCTACTTCGCTTTATATGTGCTTCATGAAGGAAGGCACCAGAGCACATGTCCCAAAGGGAAAAATACCATCGGATCCCTTACAATGTTTCATAGAGAAGGCAAAAAGAGGTATACATCCAACTTATTTATTATGGTGTAACACTGATACCAATGATATTGAGTTGAAGCCTTACAATACGTAATATAGAGCAACGAATCGACTTGCATCACTAGCTCCAAACAAGAGATTCTGGCTTTCACCTTTGCATCGGGGAACGTGTTTTCGATGGTCATGAAATGTAATGTCCTTGAGGAGAATTCGTTCTCTGATCTTAGCATATGTTATAGAGACAATGAACCGACCTTTGTCACTAGTTCTAAACAAGAGGGTTCACATGAGATAATCATGGATTGGAATGTCCATGATATGTAATAAACGCATTCAACCAACTTTAATCACTAGCTCCAAACAAGATTATTCAGTTGCCGCCATTGAATTGGGGAACGTAATGGGTTTTCCAATAAGGACTTGACAAATTTGTTTTTAAATAAAACGCAAGTCATTTGAGATATTTTCAAAACATTATGATCGACTTGAGATACAATCAAAACATTTATGAATGGAACACGACTTCGTTCATATGGCCACCGCGGGCACGTCGGCAGCGGTCGATTCGTTGGACCCAATTTTCGATGACTCGATCACACATATCGGCCGTAACGGTCGCTATTTCGCGTTCAATGTTGGCTCTGAGTTCTTCCAACGTAGTCAGCTTGTTGGCATAAGCCAATGATTTGACGTAGCCCCAAAGAAAAAAGTCTAGAGGCGTTAAATCGCACGACTGGTCCATTTCTTGAGATAACACGCTCACCAAACTTCCTCTTCAATAAATCGATTGTAACGTGTGCTGTGTGGCTTGTGGCACCGTTCTGTTGAAACCACATGTCGTCCAAGTCCATGTTTTCCAATTCAGGCCAAAAATAATCGATATTCGCCATTTCGATCGCCATTCAGAGTAACGTGAAAATCGTGACGCGGCCCAATGACGCCGCCGGCATGCAAACCGCACCAAGCAGTTATTTTTTGTTGATGAAGTGATGTACATGTGGATTTTCACGAAACGAATAAGGCATATTTTGCTTATTGACGAACCCATTGAGCCAAAAATTATTGAAATTCATTATCTTGGCGCATCTTCTCCAGAGCCCAATCGGAGAACGTACGTCACGTCAAATGGTCCATCGGCTTCAATTCTTGAGTCAGCTTGATCTTGTATGGGTGTAAACCAAGATCTTTACGCAAATTTCGCCATAAAATGGTCTTGGCGATGCCCAGTTCATGAGAACGCCGCGGAATCGACTGATTTGGATCGTTTGCTACGGACGCCTGAACGGCAACGATATGTTCGTCACTTCGACCAACCCACTGTCTCACTGGCAGGGCAGCATCACACAATAAATATGTAGACTCAAATTTGTGCACTAAACTTGTTATTGCTTGTCCACTAGGGCGAGAATAACGACCGAAAATTGGCATTAACGCTCTTAAAATTGCGTTTATCGGACATCGACATCGAAAAATAGGAAGACCAAGACTTCGCTGGAAAGACCAGCTGGAATATTGCATGCGAGAGCTTCGTGTTACCAACTGGAGGAGAAAAGTTGAAGATCGAGCCGGTTGGAAAAACAGGTTATCCTAATTTTATAAGGCCCTTGACCCCTCTGGGTTGATTGAGGCTACCTAAGTAAACAAGTATGGAATTTTCTTCATTTTACACTCAACCTCGATCACTTTATGATAAAAGAGACTTGAAAAATATAGTTGTCCACTCTGATATTTTTCACGCGAACGAATTTAGCATAGAGTAATAAAGACACCTAGAGGTACCATCTTACTCATCTAACTTTTCATTTCACCACACTCTTCGTGGTGAGGTGGGTGCGATAGAAAGTTATTTGATGTAAAATAATTTACAACAGGTGGGGTTACAAGAACATTTGACTGAAAATTTGTCACGTCAGTTTGGTTGAGAATTGTGAAATGTAAACATATTTTAGACTTTTTTGTTACATTTTATTATTTGTATACAGTTGTGGTGAATTTAGAAAAAATAATTAACACACAAAACGAAATCCCGTTGCTGATTTCCTGTCGGTTGGTTTGAACTAATGCCTCTATCTGTTATTATTAAAGTAATACTTTTCAACAACAACGTAGGTATATGATTACTCTATGGAATTTAGTACTCGGCTTAAGTGAAGTCAAAATGTCAACTGTCAAAACTGTCAGCTGTCATTGTATGACAAGTGGATTTACACGGCAATAGTCAGACCAATGCTTCTCTATGGCACCGTAGTCTGGTGGAGGTCCCTTCAAAAGAAATATATTCTGAATTCCTTGATGAAAATTCACTGATTAGTGTTAGTGGGGCAATGGGCACGCACTTAGTGCTATCCTGAACATCTATACTCCTGATATCATTGCCGAATCGGCAGCCACTATATCCCTGATGAGAATCAGAGTTTGTGGCGTTTCAACTCTATTAGTAAAAACGGACTACCTGATCCCCTACCTTCTACCAGCGACAAATCTAAGGACTTCTATTCCGAACAGGAATACCTGGGAAAAGTCACTGGAAGGGGATACCAGTAGTATCAGAGTTTTCACGGATGGATCAAAGTTGGACGAGCAAGTAGGCTATGGGATCCAATCACCGGACCTAAATATAACTATCTCATTCAAGAACTACTGAAAAGTAGTGGCGCAACCCTCCGGAGAATATGTATCTACACAGACAGCCAGGCTGCCATAAAATCCCTGGAAGGCATGTTTGCTACGTCCCTGACGGTGAAAGAATGCCACTCATTACTTAGGGTGATGGCAGAGTATTCATCAGGCTCATCTGGGTACCGGGACACAGCGACATTCCAGGCAATTGCGTAGCGGATGCGTTAGCTAGACGGGGTACTACGGCACAGGTTCTGCCGGTAAAAGAAGGTGTTAGTATGCCAATCTCTACCTGCCGTTTGCAGATCAGGCAATGGGCCGATAATATGTTCAAGGACAAGTGGAGACTTACTTCAACTTGCAAAAAAGCCAGGGTCCTCTGGCCACAGGTGGACAGGAAGAGGACTAGTCAACTACTTAACTTGCCGAGAGGCAGGTTATCCACAATGATAGGAACACTTACAGGACATTGTCTTGTAGGAAAACACGCCCTAAGATTGGGACATAGAAACTCCACTCTCTGTAGATGCTGCATGGAAGAGGACGAGGAAACACCTTCTGTTGGATTGCCCTGCTCTGGAAGGACTGAGAAGTAGGATATTCGGAACACATTTAGTTAGCACCGTAGCCCTACAGGATATTCCTGTAGGTCTTATAGACAAATGCAATGAAAGGGCAAATTGGCTAGACGACTAGTCAATAGTTGCTATAGAGGAAACTGCAGGTATCATAATGGGCTTCTTTAGCCTAAGTGTGCTAGATAGCGTGCTGTCTTGCAGCCTTTTCAACCAACCGACCAACCATGACAAGTGTATGCTCCGATTGCTGTTAGTTGGGGCGTTTAATCATGTACCAGAATCAAAGAAAATCCAAGTTCAGCAGCACAGGAAGCAAATGTTACTATATTGAGATATTTATACTTAATATAAGGGATTCTCTTAATATATAATAGAAAGGATTCTCTTAAGTCCTGATTAATATTTAATTCAGGATATTTATTATCCTTCAAAGTTTCATTAATAAAATTGTTAGAATAGTTGCTTTTGTAAGGCTGCCATCACACTTTCCGCCGAGTATCTGTAATCATGTTTAGATTAATTTTAAACTTTATAACAAACAAAATGAAATTAATCAGCTGCTGATAAATACAATAATAGAAAAGTTGAAGTTTAACTTCTGATTGATAAGTCGAAATTAAATATATTTAATGAATAGCGAGCTGACTGAGTGTAATTAACAAGATGGACGAGAGCAAGGAACGGTGACAAATCCCTAAATCGGAAATGTGTATCTTTGAAATATGTACAGATGCCAGTCTGGCCTGGGAGAAGGGAGAACGCTGTGCGTGGGCGTTGGGTACTCAATCTGTAAAAGCAATTCAATTAATCAATAACTGGCTTAAATACAGCGATTTTGTTCGACTATGATAAGAATGTATCCACATCCTCAGCAGCCATACCTTTTTCATTCACGCGCCTCTTTCGTCCCGCCAAATCGCTGTTAATGGCAAAACGGCGAATGATTTTAACTGTCTATCTGTGCCAGCATATTTGTTAACGGGTCCTTAACCCTTTCTGCCGTCGCATTTTTTTTTGCTTAGGTTTTCCATTCCGACTCTCTTTTTAGCGAAATACATTAATAAAGTTCTTATGTACTGCGTTGGGAAAAGCGTCAATACCAGTACATAAGCGGGAGCAAAAACTGGTACATAGAGCGCAGTGAGGAAAAACATACATCCACCAATACCACCGCAATATCAGGTTCGACGGGGCAAAAGATAAAAAACCTTTTCACTCACTCACTCAAACATCTCTTGAGTGCGAGTGGAAGATGAAAAATTTAAAAAATTTCGACTCACTCACTGTGGCCCACAACAGGGGGAGCGAGTTTGTTTTTTCCGCCAGTATCCACGGCAGACTGGATGTCGTCGTCGGTGCTTGTTTTTGTTCTTCTTCTTTTTCTTCTTGTTTTTTAGGGAGATGGATTTTTCATTAATTTTGTTATTTTGCACCAGTTTTTTTTTCGTCTTCTACGGCTCAAATTGTTTAACGCAAGTTTGAGTTGCCAGTTACTTAGTTGGGTTCCTTTATATTCGTACGTTTTGTTGCTGATTTCTGCTTGTTTTCTTTCATTTGCTTCTTGTTTTTCCGTTTTTCACCATTTATTTTTCTATTTATGTACAAGTATTCGCCATACATTCATTCATACATATGTAGTGTATGAATGATGGAAATTCATTGCCTACTCCTGCAGAAGCCGGCAATTGCAACACTACTTGGGTTTGTTTTCATAGCCGCCGGTAGTTTTTGGTGGAGATGTTAATTTCCACATTGTGCCTTGGCCGCACTTGCATCTCCTGGTGCTTCTTCATACAGCTTTTAATTATATAAATGAATGACTTGTTAAGAAGAAGCAGACAAGTCGAGTGTGCGAACAGAAGCAAGACTGTGAGTGGGAGTGGTAATGGACTAGGTAGGCAGTCGGATTTTAATACGAAATGAAGACATTTACAATTAGTGTTTTAAATTAAAAATTAAAGTTTTTCTTCGCGACGCCTCAATCTATGAATTCAAGAATTTCACAAATTTAATAATTCACGCCACTTCATCTTCGCTTAGTTGGGGTGACTAAACACATCTTAGTAATTATTCTGTGCAATTTTCGAAGCAAAGTTCAACATCCAAGCAACGCAATCGAAATGCCAATATATTTCACATAAATTTGTTTCCGCTTCCTATCTGAACCGGCAGTCTGTAGCCTTTTAATGATAAAATTCAGTAGTTAAATCGACCAATTCCGGAAATAGTGAACTATTAAGATTTTACGAATTTTGGCAACTTAACTACCGATTTTTATCGTTGAAGTGTTACAAAATTCTAGTGCTGAAATTTAAAATTTATAATTATTTCACATGAATAGAAATTTTTTAATGAAATTTTTTTGAAATATCAATAATTACTGCCAAATGTCAACGAAATATTTCTATACGTGTAGCACCGGGTTGTTCGGGCGAAGCAACAGCTACATGTATCAAGCAACATTTTAATGTTTCTAAGAAAAATGTCACGAACAATCAAATAGTAGGAAGAAATTATCAGTATAGGTAACTCCCATTCAATTTCTGGAAAATAAATGTTTTGATGTAAGGAAAACATAACCACAGTCGTCATCACTGACATATTGCTGACCATCCTTAAGGTCAGCACTAAATTCTACATTACACGCAACATTTTATAAAACTATATGCACCGTCGGTGGTGCAATGGTTAGTGTGCGCGCCTTTTGTACATGATATCCTGGGTTCGATCTCTGCTCTGACCACCTTAAAAAAATTCTTTCGGCGGCGGTCACCTCGCCAAGCGACGGCGACACTATCGAGTATTTAGCCATGAAAAAGCTTCTCAAAATACCGTTCGGAGTCCTTCATGGGATGTTTAGGGACACCATTTTTTTTTTTTTTTATGCTGATAAACCAGCAACAAGTGACGCATTAGAGGCCACAATTGTTCGTGTTATTCGTGACATACGGCCAGCAATGCTCGAAAAAGTAACCCAAAATTGGTTGTCCAGAAAGTTCTTCGTATTGAATAGCCGCGGTGGCCGTATGCCCGAAATCATTTTCAAATGTTAATGACATGTATTGATCTTTCGAATAAAAGGTTACTTTTGATTAAAATTTTGTGTTTTGTGTTATCTTCTACAATTTCAATTTCTACCGCGCGTAAAAAACAGCCTCTTCATTATTTTTAAAATTTTGATACATAACTCTTTTGTGGATGTTGTGCGATATATCACATGCTTGTAAATGCACGCTGAAAAAAAAGCCCAGCAACATATTGCACGAATCATGTATATGTTTGGCATGCATTGTTTTCATGAATTGAAGATCTGCTGTTTTTTTTTGTTTCCTTGTTGTTTGTCACGTTTTGGTTTTTTAACAGTTTTCAACAAACAAAGCCGCATTTGGGTGACAAAATCATGTAACCTATTAATCATTGTGTCTCCAACATGTTATATTGAATGGCAAACACAATGTGTTTGGACACAAGTATATAATATTTGCGACAAGCTACAAATAGTTTATATTGACATCCAAACAACAAATAAAGACCGATTTTTCAGATGGCATATATAATATATTGGTTACAATATTGAAGCCTACATTTATAAAGATACTCCGTGTATGTGCAAATACAGTATATGTTTTAATCAGTTTCTACTTGCACACAAACCTGAGGGTTTCTCAGGATTATTATGATATTTGTCAAAGCATGACTCAGGATTATTATGATATTTGTCAAATAATTAAAAAAACCATACCGGAATGTAAACACAATGTATTTTGTGTATTTAATTATAATGTGTAATTATAAGTGTATACTTATAAATTAATGGTTATTTTTATAAATATTTCAGATTGTGGCACAACAATTTCGAGAACATCGCGATGGCCATCAAATAAAAGTTTCTGTGACAATCTATTCTATCGCAGATATGTGGAATACTATGTAGCCTTTACAATTTGAAATGGAAACCACTGAGTGTGAATGCCGTGATCCCAAAAGGCGAACCAAAGTTACGCGGGCTGTCTGCTGTCATCTCGTTAGGTAACACAATTTTAAGAATTGCGTGAGAAGTTTGTTAAATTATATAAATTACAGGTAGACAAGAGTTGGAAATTCTTGATAGCATTGAAAGGCATTAAAGATTGGCTAACAATACTAGAAAAGTTGAAGCATTTGCTCAGATGTACAGACTGTTCAATTCTCTGCCAAGTGAATTTTTATACTAAACTTTTAAATTAAATTTCTAATGTACATATGTATAGAATCTTTTAATATAAAAAAGTGAAAAATTAAAAAAAACTAAATAAATTTATAAACTTAAGTTATATGCTGGATTTTATTATTCCAACTTGATACCATCAATTGTTTCCGTTCAAAAATGCATGAATTGAATTGCGAATAAATTTTTAAGGGAAATTATTAGACAATTGTTTGCAACCAAAATATGAAAAATATCTTCTATCCAAATTTTGAAAATTTATTTTTCTGTTTATGCTCGTCATGACACGTCATTTGAGCCCCATATTGACCAAAGATATATTTTTTTACTGAATTACACTTCGAATTGAAACCCCAACGGCCGATAGGGACCTATAAGTACCGTCGTATAAAAAAAGTTTGACGCTCCCTTAATCTTTACTTTTTACTTTTATTGACTATTTAACAACCTCATGAGATCAGACGTCTTACACATATTAATTAAACAAACAAATTAAACAAATTTCAACATATTCTTCCAACTGGCTCTATCCTTCGCCTTTTCTCGCCAGTTGGTAACACCAAGGATACGGAGGGATTCTTCTGTCTGGTCTTTCCAGCGTGGTCTTGGTCGTCGTCTTTTCCTGCTTCCATCGGGTACGTTATCGAAAACCTTTCGCGCTGGCTCATCCTCATTCATTTTGACAACATGTCCTAGCCAACGCAATTGGCCTAATTTGATTCGCCTAGCTATATCCACGTCAGAATATAGACTATATAGCTCTGCGTTCCAGCGACGTCGGTACTCGCCGTTTTCCCTAACAGGACCATTTATTTTACGAAGAATTTTTCTGTCGAAAACTCCCAGGTGTTTTTCATCCGCTTGCGATATGACCCAAGTTTCGGAGCCATATGTCAAGACAGGTAAAATGAGAGTCTGATATAGCTGGACATTTGTACATCGAGAGAGGGCTTTGTTCCTAAACTGCTTGCTTAGCCCAAAATAGCATCTATTTGCAAGCACAATTCTCCTATCTATCTCCAGGCTGACATTGTTGTCCTTGTTCACGGCGGAGCCAAGGTAGACAAATTCATCTGCCACTTCAAAATTAAATCGGTTGTCAACGTTCAAGTGCGGACCAAGTCGAGAGGTTTCTCTAGTCGTTGACACTATCAATTTTGTCTTGCCCTTAATCAGCTCTTCACTACTCATCTTTTGAGACCCCCACCAAAGTGTTGTTTTTTCATTACACCCTATTTTACAACCCGTTAAAATGTAGTTTCGTCAAAACCAGTTGCAGACTATTCCCAACTCGAATTAGGTCACATTTTGACTGCCCGGTATGCTGGAGTACATTGTGAAAAATCTATTTTCTTTTCTTGTTAGGGTGCAAATATAACGTGTGTGTGGAGCTTGTCACAAATATGGTATACTTGTGTCCAAATACATTGTGTTTGCTATTCAATATTACATGTTTGAGACACAATGATTAATATATTATAATATATGTGTTTATGGTCCAACTACAATTTTTGTTTGTGATAGAAATACAGCTGTGTTTGGTGCACGGTTTACTTAATTTATGCGCTAGGCTTTGTCGAGAGCAAAATAATAAAAATGTGCCAAAGAAAAATTTTGTAACTGTATTTTTGCATTATTCGGTGTTAATGAATTGAGTGGTTCTTTTATTGACTGATCTCTTACGTTTTACTTTCATGCGTTCAGTCGCAAATAGGTCGTTTGGCAGGAAATACACGAATGCTTCGACGTAAATATATGTATGTTTGGGATATAACACGCATGTACCGTATTAATATTTACAAGTAAACATGCTATGTTTGCATATAAATATAAGTGAGCTCCAATCGGACATCGAATTTTGCCGAAAAATTATTTTCTCTGATGAGGTACAGTTTCATCTCGTCGGCTATATCAACAAACATAATTACCGCAACTGGGGATCGCAAACCCGCACGTTATTGTCGAGAAGCCAATACATACACAGAGAGTGACAGTTTGGTGTGGATTTTGGACTGATAGCATCATTGCTGTTTTTTTTCGAAAATGCTGCTGGAAACACCATTTCAATCAACCACGTGCGCTACAGAGCCATGATTAAGGACTTTTTATGCGCTGAAGTGACCGATATGAATCTGAATAATCTCAAGTTTCAGCTGGTGGTATCCATGACACACCTAGTCAACTAAGAAGTACGAAATTGAGTAGAAAATTTGAAATTGTTTGAGGCGAAAAAGCAATAAGCAACCAAAAGTAACAAACCATGGGGCAAAGTAAGTTTCAATAGGGCTTGATTGATACTAATGACAGCTAAATTATGTTTTAGGTTGGTTGCATCGAACAAAAATACGCATTCCCTTTTATTTCTGTCCGTTTTATGTCCAACATACAACAGCAACTTGACCTCGTTGAAATTACCTACTATCTCGTCACCATCGGACAACGTAAAGAGAGGGATGACGACTCTTATCTATTGCTCGTTGGGTTTAGCAGGATAGTGCACCAAGTTACACATTTCATCAAACAATCGATCATTTAGGCACTAAGTTCAGTAATCGTGTCATCAGCCGTCTTGGCGATGTTAATTGGCCGCCTCGCAGCTGCGATTTGACCCCTTTACATTTTTTTGTGGGGTGCAGTTAAGAATCGATGCTATGCGAATAAACGATCACACCCTTAAGGCTAATATACCATGGATGAGTTAGAACCGGAAACCGTCAACAAAGTCTTTTCTAAAATTGCACTGACAGGATGAGCTACTGCGAAGTTACTGTAAAAATATCGCCAGAGTTGAAAAAATTGAGAAAAATATTAAAAAAGTTTGTTTCTTCGACAAATAAACACGCAACGTATATATCGGTCTAAGTTTCTTCTTTCCAAATCTATTGAAAAACTGAAAATCGGATGATAATTACAGAAATTACCGCCCTATAAACCTCGGTACGAAACCCCGGATTTTTACCCGATAGTCAAGATTTTGGCGCTGTTTGGGAAATTTCACAAATGGATTCTTGTTGTATCACTTCCCAGGTGTTTTAGACTAAGCAGGTGGATGAATTATTTCGTACAATGAATGGACAGCCACATTCATGAACATTTCCTGAAGACATGTATAAGCTAAACATCTGCATGAATTCATTTGTACAGTGAATGGGCAGCCGCATTCATGAATATTTCTTGTTCCTCAGTGTGCAATAATATTTTTGAATGAATGTGAATAAATGCAGGCACTGCAGTTGTGTTGGACTTCGTTGTGCGCTCTTATTCAATCATTGTTCTCTTTGCTAGTAGCTATCTCTGTTAGTGAATATTATGATTTCGAGCTTGATCGTTTTATGGGACGAATGCATACAATCTTCGGCAGAGAAAGCACAACGAAGTACAACACAAATTCAGTGGCTGCATTCATGAATACAAGAAATACTCATGAATGCGGCTGTTCATTCATTGTACAAATGAATTCATGCACATGTATCACACTGAGGGACAAAAAATATTCATGAATGCGGCTCACCATTCACTGTATAAATGAATTCATGCAGATATTTAGTGTGTACTGGACAATAGCAAGAAGCTACACACTTTCAAGACGTCTTACGGTCTTGTTGTCAAGAAGAAAGAAAAACATGGATAATAATCCGACAATTAGCACTTGGCTTTTTAGATTTTAAGGACTGTAACGGGTTTGAAAAGGATCCGTCAAGTTGAAATTTCATTGATTCGCTTATTTAAGCCTTTACGGACTCGCATGGAGGCGAAATGTGAGTTGTCGAAGACGTTACGAGTCCGTAAAAGCTTAAAGAGCGAAGTAGCGAAAATGCGATTTGCTGGATCCATTTCGAATGCGTTACGAGCCCATAAAATCATTGAAAAGCGAATCAATGAAATTGATACTTGGCGGATCCGTTTCAACCCGTTGCGAGTCCGTAAAAACATAAAAAAGATGATCAGTGAACTTGCGATTTGGCAAAACCGTTTCGAACCCGTTACGAGTTCGTAAAAACACAGAAAATTGAATCAAAGAAATTGCGATTTGCCGGATCCGTTTCGAATCCGTTACGAGTCCATAAAACCATAAAAAAAAGTATCAGTCAAATTGCGATAACGCAGATCCGTTTCGAACCCGCTACGAGTCCGTAATAACATGAAAAAGCGAAATGGAATTTGGGGTAGCAAATTTGAAATCGCAAACATCTCGTGGCGGAACCAAACTAGTATTCCGGACAAGGGATGCCCGACTCATGCCCCATCTACCCCTAACCTTTTGGCGGCAGACATTTTTGCCTGAAAAAGTTAATGTCCTAAATTCATATCCGAGTTGCTAAAAAACTGAAAAAAAAACTTGGCTGACAACGAAAATTAGAAGAATCCGTTTAAAATCCGCAAAAATTTATAAAAGTGAAACCGACTCGAATCCATTTTATTTAAAAAATAAACCCCAACCTGAAACGGATTCGAATATGAAGTCCGATGGGAGTTCGGGACGTATTCGAAAAGTAGAAAAAACGATCAGCACTTTCGAGATGAATTCCATACGCAAACGGGGGGTTCGTTATGATTCCGTAACTGATTTCCGTTTCGGACAAAATGTATGAAGATGCGAGTCCATCTCGAATTCGAAACGGATTTTATATGGTGCACTGGGTATATACATATATACAATTAATGTGTATGGGTAGGTGTTTGGGGATTTGTATGTGTATGGGTAGGTGTAGATGTATGTTAAGATGTGGGTGTAGATGTTGGTGTAGGTGTAGGTGTTTGGTGATGTGTATGCCAATGTAATGTATGAACGCTGTATTAACATTGTACACTTGTACAATCTTATACTTGATTGTTTATTTTCCATAAAGTTTTCCATTTTCCATTTTTTATCTGCGTTTCGTTTTGCCAACTTGGCCATAGAAAGCAACAACGATTTCTACATAGTTGATGCTGACGTTGACACAACGTCCAAACGATCTATTATGTTTGTATGTGTGCATGTGTTAATGCACACACACTGTATAGTCATGTGTATGGACGTTGTCGTTATAGCCAAGTTAGAGATACTGCACACGAGTTGAAAATTTATTATGCTTTTTCTCCGGTTGTGTTGCTGTTGCTGGTGTGTCTATCTGCTGGTTGTATCTGTCTTCTGGTTGGAGTACCCAGTTTCACTGTTGGCATTGTTGTTATATACACTCATATATATATATCTATATGTATAGATGTGTGTATGTTTGTTGTTGTTATGTACACACACATATATACACATGTACTTACGTGTGTACATGTGAAACTTTTATGTATTATTTTTTACACACATTTCGTTTGCTGTTTGCTGGTTGTCGTTGTCGTTTTCGTTGTCGTTGCTGTGGCTCTGGCTCTGGCTGTTGCTGCTTCTGCTGCTGGCAGTCGAGACTGATACCGACGACCATGCCAGTGCCAATTGGGAGCTCCTCCACATTTAGACTCCGCCCTTTTGTAGATGTTTTCGAAATGTTGTTTCGTACTTGCTTTGGTGGCCGCTGTTGCTGTTGCTGTTGTTGGTGCTGCTGCTTTCTTTTTATGCTTTTCAAAATGAATTTGTTGCTCAAAATAAAAGAAATGAATGAAATCGTTTTTTGTTGTTGCATGTGATGTTGCTGTCGGTGTTGTTATGAGCATAAATATCATTTATTTATTTATTTCCATTTTTATATGATTTTAGTCGGCAGTCCGGGCAAGAGTTGAGGTAAATAAAGTTGCTGTTTTTAATTTCTCATGTAAAAGTTAAATAGTAGATAAGATCTGATAAATTTCGGTATAAGCGGAATTAAGGTTTAAATAAAATGTAATATGAAATTTGGTTAAAAGGAAAAGTAAAAGGATTTGGCGACACAGTTGTATATTTTCAGATGGTATTAGGCGATATTTTATTTTATGTGGCACTGAAGCTGCTAACATCGTTAAAAATTTAAAACAATGTACAATTACGAGCCTATAAACGAACACGCAAATTATCAAATTAGCCGTAACTGACTTTAGAGTTTGTCACAACTCAATTAGATGTCATCACACCCGAATTATAAGTTGTCACATCCGCATTAGAAGTTGCCACAAACTCTTTAGAGGTTATCACAACCTACCAGAGGTTGCTTCAACCGAATATCAGTTGTGGCGATTAAATTCAGTCGTGACAATCTTTATTTGATTGCGGCAACTGCAATTCGTTGGCAACAGCCTCTTTTCAAACAATTTGTTCTGTGACTATAAAGCTGAAACTTATGTTTATGTTTCTATTGGTGACGGTACAAAAAAAACAATATAGCAATGCTGCACGCAATGAAAAAGGACGTTACGCTCAAAAGAAATCTCAGGTAACTGAACTTCGTTTTTGGAATTTAATTGCGGCTAAGGAACATTTCGCACTACCAGAGCAGTTGGACAACTTCGAGACTTTTCCAAAAATATGTATACTAAAGGTGGTATCTGTATAGTTTGCAATTTCATTTCGCTTCAAAAAAAATTGTCAGTATTTTTTTAAAATTATGATTTTATATATTTTTTAAGAACTTATCAAACTCGGAACCGGTGTAAAACTGTAGGTCTCAATCAGTGAATGTAGAAATAGAAAGCGCACAACTCACTTGTTGTGAGAAACTGTCTCCAATTTCTTCATGGGATGTTATGGGAAAATATTTATTTATTTTTTTTATGATTTTATATGTAAGGCCCATCATTGGCATATATGAAGGAAATATAACATCGTTTAAACGGCTTCCGCGACTTGCTTTCCAGTGCCTCAATCGATCTACCAACTTTTTCAGTGCATTTTCGATTTTGAAATCTCGTGAACGACAGCGTCGATTTCGTGTTTTCGTGCCTCAATGGACTCAGAACTGTTTGCGTAACACTTATCTGTCACGGCGCCCCAGAGATAATAGTCTAGCGGGGTTAAATCGCAGCAGTGAGGCGGCCAATGCACTTCCAAGTTTCGGCTGATTATGCGGTTATCGAACACTGTGCGCAAATGATCTATTGTAAAGTTGGCTGCGTGACACGTAGCGTCGTGCTGTTCAATCCACATTTCGCCCATGTCATTCTCTTCAGCTGTTGGGAACAGAAAATCGATAATACTGTGCCATGAGGTAACGTTCGACATTGACGGTAAAATGGGCCTATGAAGCCGCCATGTCAAAAACCGCACCAAACATTCGTTCGTTGTGGATGCAGCGGCTTCTCCTCGACGCCGTGTCGATTTTACTGGTCTCATATTTGTTTGTTAAGGTGAAAATTAACTGCACCGGAAAACATGATTTTACCGTAAAATTGCTTACCTTCAGCCCATTCAGAGCAGCGAAAACGCATAAGATGGTCGTGAGGCTTCACTTCTTGGACTAATTGGACTTTGTCAGCCTTCATTGGACTTTATCAGTCTTCATACCGCGGTCGCAAAGAAGCGCGAAATAAGTGCGAGAATGGTGGTGGTGAGTTGATGTTGATGGCTGTTCGAGAGCACTTTCAGCTATAGCGGCAATATTTTTCACTGAACGCACTGGAGGAGCACACGAGTTTTCTTATCCAACAAAGACCCGGATTGACGAACTCGCTTCACAAATTGATCCACAAAATGCGTTGATGGGACTCTATTTGTATCGAATTTATTTTGTAGATTTCTTACAATTTGAGAAAGAAACTTTTAAATACTTCTCAATTTTCTTCAAGCAAAAAGCGACCCTTTCGTAAATTTCTCACTTTTAACTAATAACACTGTTGTAAACCAGTAACATTGTAGTATAACACTGTTCTAGTAGATTGTATCGGTTAGAGGCAACTCTATTGAGTTGATCGGTACCCACGAAATGTCTGTATCAAGTCAAATTTTTTTAAAAATCTATTTTTACTAATTCTCAGATTTTCCTGTGTCTCAGTTTGTCAAGAATTTTGCTTTTTTGTTAGGGTTGCATAAAAGGGTAGAGAAGAAAATTTACTCAGGCAGTGAAATGCCAACAAAGAAAATGAGTGAAGTGAGTGAAGTTGCATATAAGGGTAGAGAAGAAAATTTACTCAGGGAGTGAAATGCCATCAAAGGAAATGAGCGAAGTGCCTCGCTTCCCTGCTCCCTATTACTCTCTTCGTTGAATATTTCAATACACGAGCAGTTTTTTGATGATGCTATTGTCTCTAACTACAGAAATTCCAACCATGTTTAAATAAATGTACATAACGTATGAAATAATCAAGTTATGACGCGAGGGAGAAATACGTTTGAGTGAATCTCGTCGTCGATTCTCGTTCTCTTTTACGATGGTTGCGAAATTGTGCACTTTTTTTCCTCTCTACCTGTATTCATCCTCTTTGGGTATACCAAAAACGATGTACTAAAGTAGTCAGTCAAAATTTCTCTTCACTCGAATGCCAACAAATGAAACGAGTGACGCCTTAATCATTATCTGCTCTGCTTCTTACACTCTTCATTGAATATTGAAGTACAGAAGCAGCTCCTTGATAGTCTGGTTGTATATAACAATACAAATTCCAACCGTGTTGAAGTAAAATTACATAAACTATGCAAAATCTGGGAAATAGTCAAGATATTAAGCGAGAGAGAAATGCGTTTGAGTGAATTGTGACCACTTTTTGGTTCTCTTTTAAGAGGGTTGCCAAATTGCGCACATCTGCTGGTCGTCTACTTCTTGACCGTCTTTGTTTCCACCCTAATTTTGTTTAGCAGTGAGGCCTATTTCTGCCTAAATGGCTTACAAGGTCCTATTGACTCAGCTATGGAAGACAAACGACACCCCAGTTTGTTCTATCTTCTCAGTTTTGGGCCATACAAAATCTCCAATTGGACATGGAACTTGGTCGAACTTGGTCTTCTGACGACGCGCATTTTCATCTCGTCGGCTATATCATCAAACAAAATTGCCGCATCTGGGGTTAGGGAAACCAGCACGTCATTGTCCAGAAGCCAATGCATCCACAGGGGTTGGCAGTTTGGTGTGGATTTTGGAGTGGTGGCATCACTGGCCATTTTTTTTAAGAAAATACAGCTGGAAACGTCATTTCAGATAACCACAGGATTCAGCAGGATGGCGCACTATGTCACGCAGCTCATCAAACAATCGATCGTTTGCGCACTAAGTTTGGTAATCGTGTTTCGAGAGCGGTCCCAAAACTAGCCGACCTGACGTATAGATGATGCCAGTAGTTTGAAAAAAATATTTTGGTGAAAAGTTGCAACCTTATAACACATACGTTTTAAGATTCAAAGTGCCACGTTGTTTAGTATTTTTATTTGAGTCATCGAAAGTAAACGATCTTAGAGAATTTATAAACATGGAAAAAATTAGGCACCGTAATTCAATATTTCCATTTGAAAGGTCTCAGTAAAGGTAATATCCAAGCCGAGCTAGATTCTACTCCGGGTGAGTCTGCTCCTTAGTTTACGACTCTAAAATATGGGGTAGCAGAGCTTAAACGAGCCCGTACGAGCTGTTAAGGTGTCCACGCCAGACATGGTTAAGAAAATCCACAAATTCGTATTGGATGGTCATCGGCTGTAGGTGAGTGAGCTGGCTCAAATGATAGACATTTCAATAAGTGTTATACATCGTATATTGAGCGAAGATTTGAAGATGAGTAAGCTGTGCGCTAGATGGGTGCCGCGTTTGCTTTCAATAGAGCAAAAACAGCATCTTGAAGATGTTTCAATAGAGTGTTTGGCGATGTTTCACCGCAATAAGGCCGAATTTTTGCGTCGATTTATAACCATGAATGAGACATGGGTCAACCACTTCACACCTGAACAGTCAAAGCAGTGGGCTGGAAAGGGAGAATCATGTCCAATGTATGCGAAGACGGTTTCATATGCGGGCAAGATCATGGTGTCTGAATTTTTGAGATGCGCATGCGGTAATTTTTAATGATTATCTTCAACGGCGAATAGTTTATTGAAGCGTTGATTCATCAAGACAATGCTCCAGTTCACACATCCACTATTGCGATGGTCAGCATTAATGAACGAAAGTTCGAATTGCTTCATCACGCACCTTATTGGCTAGATTTAGCTCCCTCGAACTATTTTCTATTCCCAAACTTGAAAAAATGGCTCGGTGGTAAAAGATTTGCCAACAATGAAGAGGTGGACCCTGCGGTTGATTTCTACTTTAAGGAGTTTGACAGTTCTTACTATAAACAGGGTATCTAAGCTATTGAATATCGCTGGAAATAGTGTATCGAGCTAAAAGGAGATTATGTTGAAAAACAAAGAAAATTGTTCACAACTTTTTTGTGCCTTCGTTGTTAGGTCGGCTAGTTTTGAGACCGCCCTCGTATCAGCCGTCTCGACGACATCAATTGGCCGCCTCGTAACTGCGATTTGTCCCCTACAAACTGAAAAACTGTTCCAGGAATATATTGTAGGAACCATGTATGTTTGCAAACATTGTTTTTATGAATTCAACATCTTCTGCTTTTTTGTTTCTTTGATGTCTGTCACGTGTTTGTTTTCAGCAGTTTTCAACTAACCAAGCAATATTTGGATCAAAAACCATATATTATAACCAACTAATCATTGTGTCTCCAACATATAATGTTGAGTAGCAAACACAATGTGTTTGGATACAAATATACTATATTTGCGACAAGCTACAAACACGTTATATTTACATCCAAACAACCACAAAAATACAGATTTTCAGCGTGTTTGGACGTTTTCTTATGGGTTGCACAAGGCTATGAGAATAATCCAGAAGGGATCCACATAAAATAAATAAATGGTTTCCCGTTACATCCCTTGTAGGGATAAGGGAGAGCTTCTAACAATCAGTGAGCTGTGCGCGTTCTAGTTTTACACTCACTGATTGGGACCTACAATTTTACACCGATTCCGAACGGTATTTTTGAGAAGCTTTTTCATGGCTAAATACTCGATAGTGTCGCCGTCACTAAGCGAGGTGACCGCCGTCGAAAGAAATTTGAGGTGGTCAGAGCAGGGATCGCACCCACATTCTCATGCACAAGAGCCGCGCACACTACCATTGCATCACCGACGGATCCACATCCTTCAGGCTATTGTCGTCCGAGTCATTTGTGAGATAGTTTCAGAACCCGCCAACAAAGTCTTGCATAATTAGACTGGCAGGATAAGCTATTGCGAAGCCAGCCGCGGCAGCCACATGAATGAAATCGTGCTCCGCAAATACTGGGAACATTTCTTATTTCTAATAAAGCCATAGTAAAGCCATAATATACCAAAAGAAATTCAGTTTAGTTAATCTTATTTAATTTTTAAAAATATATTTGTATTTGAACCACCCTTCAGTTGAATGTTAACAGACTGCCCACACTTTGGAATTTCTCGAAAAAAAATTAAATCATTCAGTCGTTTCTCTCTTTTTGTCTCTTTAATCTAATGTAAGGCAACTTTTTAATGTTAGTGTTAACATGTGGTTTTGATCCCCTTCGCATTATTTCGTAATCGGTTATTGGAACTGAACTACTGATTATCCTATTCGCTGCTGAAGTTTAGAAAGCTTCCACTGCATGTTTGAAGATTCATCCATGAGAAAATATAACAACGTAAACATAACCATTATCAAATTTAGTTATGTGAAATTTCCACGGATCGATCATTATTTTGTTGGGTCTGTGGAAAGAGCGACTAAGTTAAACAAACGTATTGAACTTTTAAATTGCCCCACTTGACTCACGTTTCAAATAAAATAATCTTTGGCAATCGAATCGAAACGAAACGAAAGGAAGAAGGAAAAACCAATTATGTTCTTTGAATATTCACATATGCTAAAATCAACATTAAATCATAAAACTCCAGTCCAAGGAATCGAACTGGACGGAACTGAACTGAATTGAGCTAAACTGAACTGAATGACGTAAAAACAAAGTGAACAACTGGTCATAAGTGGGCACAGACGGAGCAGTGACGTGAACTAAACTGAAATTATGCTGCACTTTCAACATTATTTAAATTTGTTTGTGTTTTTGATCTAAAACGTGACCATGCAACCAACGACTCCCATCGTGTGATCCACATACAGACAGACATCCGTGGCAGGAGACTCAATTGAACTGTAGTTCCACACAAACCTACGGATATGTTGGTACACATGTACCTGCTGTATCTATGTGTGGCTGTATATTTGTATAGTTTAGATACGCTCGTACTGTGCGATACAATTACTAGTCGCTCTATCACAAGCATGTGAGAGATTATAACAGTTGCATACAACAGAATTTTGTGCGACGAGGCCAAGCGGCTTTGCTCCTCCTGCAACATGAAGCCAGTTGACTCTTGAACCCGTGTGGTATTGTTACGGCTGTGACGGAGTGGGCTCATATAAAACATATCCATACACTGGAATTATTGGTCACGTAGTAAAACAAACATTTTTATGGCTAACATTTGATCGCACTCCGACCGAGCGTCTTTGCCCCTTTTGCATCTCATCAATGACTGGAACAAAAGAACAAATGTTTATAACAATTTTATTTCTTGCACTTCATCTTCTTTAAAAGTCCATATAGGCTCATCACATCTCTCATCTGTGGCCTTTGTTTGGTGGCAGTGGCGTTGGTTGGTTGGCTAGCTGGCTGGCTGACTGTCTTAGTCTTTCATGGTAATAAGAGGAAAAGCCTCATAATGGATGATAATCGCTGCCTCAGCTTCACTGAAGAGGGCCAATTCCGCTGTAGCTGGTGCTGGTGCTGATGATGATGCTGGTGGTGGTGGTGGTGGTGGAACGGTGCCACTTACTCAGCCAGCATCGACAACCAACATCCAACAAGCGACAACATTGTTCTTGGGAGCAGCATACGGTATGCGAAGAATGAAACATACAACATCGTGTAGCGCCACTTGATGATGTTGATCTTACTTTTGTTGAACATACAAAAGGTGATCTTCCTTTCTGTATGGACTCCAGTTGGCGGTGGTTGTTGTGGTGCTGGTGATGGCCCAGGCATTACTGATCCACGGACTTGTGTCGTGTGTTTTTATTTGCTCTTAACTCCATTCGTCCGTCCGTACGATTGTCTTCTCTATTATGTTGCACCTATATTTGTTGCTGTTGCTATGGTTGTTGTTGCTGTTGTTTTTGCTGCTGCTGTTGTTGCTGCTTTTGTTGTTGTTGTTAGTAGTGCTTTAGCCCATATAATTTTCCGATCATGTACAGTTTATGAGTTCACTTCGTGTGAGGAAGTAATTTGATATGTAAATTGCAAAAACAATCAAAAATTAGCCATGCAACACTAAAGATTATTAAAGATGCAAACAGCGCAGTTGTTGGCAACGTGCAATGCAATGTGGGGCAGCAACAGAGACAATGATCGAGATTCTTGGGTGGACAATCGTATATGTACAAGTGAGTTCGCAAACTATTTTAAGATGCTGAATGATGACCATTTAGTTGGTCAATTATACACGCTGAAAAAACCGGCCGCTGTAATATTAAGCAGGAATCATTTATATGTTTGAAACATCCAAATACTTACGTGCAATAATTTTTTTTGATGAATTGTATGCTGCTTTTTTGTCCCTTTGTTGTCTGTCAAATTTTTTGTTTGCAGCAGTTTAAAAAAAAACAAAAAATACCACAAAATCATATATTATGACATATTAATCATTGTGTCTCCAAAATGTAATATTTCATAGCAAACACAATGTGTTTGGACACTAATATACTATATTTGCGACAAGCTACAAACACGTTATATTTGTATCCAAACAACAGAAAAGACAAATTTTTGGCCATCATTTTTATAGAATTTGTTTGAAGGCCAAATTTGTTCTAATGTCGAAGACTCTTCTAACAGTTTTAATTATGACCATCAGTGACGAGAGGATTACCGGGGGCCACTCTTTTAAATAAAAGAAAATGGTTCCCCATTACAGCCCAGGAAGGGACTGGATAGAGATCGAACCCAGGATTTCATGTACAAGAGGCGCGCACACTAACCATTGCACCACCAGCGGCCAAGTATAGTATACTTGTGTCCAAACACAACGTGTTTGCTATTCAATATTACATGTTGGATACACAATGATTAATATGTTATAATATATGTATTTTTGACACTAACATAGATGTGCTTGGGATAAAAATACTGCTGTGTTTGTTGCACTATTCATTCTCTATGGACAGCAAGAGAATAAAAGAGGTGTAAAGAGAGATTATTCACAATCAGCGTTGCCAGTGTGGAAATGTATTTTTGTACTATTCCTTTAGTCAGAGATTAATACAAATTACTGAATACATGAGAAAATTGCAGACGAAGTGAGTATTTCTTATATGTGTTGAGTTATAGTTTCATAGATCCAGTCGTCACCGCGACTGTTCATGACGAAGCGCATTTTGGACGTCCAGTTTTGGGGCACTGTTTCGAGCATTACTGCCCGTATGTTACGAATAACACGAACAATTGTGGACTCCAACGCTTTAATTGTTGAAGAGTCAAATCGCACGACCTTGAAGGCAAATTGACATGTCCATTTCAAGCTTATCGCCAAATTTTGATTTCAATTAATCGATGGTTGCGGTCGAGAGATGTCACGTAGCGCCATCCTGTTAAAACCACTTCTCAATGCCATGGATCAATGTCATACATATTTTCAAACAAAAAAAATTTGTCATCATGCGGTAACGACCTTTGACGACCTTCATTTTTGAAGAAATAGGGTCCGATGATGCCACCAGCGTGCAATCCGCACCGATCCATTTTTCTGGATGTAATGAAGTCTGTAGTCACTCCATATGCGGCAATGTCGTTTATTAAAAAATCCGTTAAGACTGTGAGGATGGAAGTCGTAAACTTGTTTCCATCCACATCACACTGATATATACGGTGTTATTTTGCTATAGATATAAAACTCCCTTTTGTTAAATACCACTTTTATGCCTCTTTTATGCACCTCTGATAAACTCACCACGATCAGCTGACAGTGACAGCAGCCAAGTCCTGTATACTCGATCGGGGACATCCTGCCTGAGGGAATCCGATTTGGGTATCCTGAAGAAATCTTGCTTGGTAGCCTTAGTCCTCGTTATCCTTTTATTTAACCCTGTAGTGATCCTGTTTGGTTGCTTGTTCGAGGACACCCTGCCTGAGGGAATCCTATTTGGGTATCCTGACGATATCTCGCCTTAGCCCTCGTTATCCTTGTATTTAATCGAATAGTTATCCTGTTTGGTTACTTGTTTGGGGACAACCTGTCTGAGGGAATCCGAACTAGTGCCTGGACAGCGATAAGTCGTGTGTACTCGATCGGGGACACCCTGCTTGAGGGAATCCTTTCATTTAACCATGTAGTGGAACTGTTTGGATACTTGCTCGGGGACACCCTGCCTGAGGGAATTCGAACTAGTGCCTAGACAGCGATAAGTCCTGTTTACTCGATCTGGGACACCCTGCCTGAGGGAATCCGATTTGGGTATCCTGACGATACTTTGCCTGGTCTCTTTTCAGAAGAAGGTTGATTTGACCGCCCTATCGTAACAGTCAGTCCTACCATCGTCTTGCAGCAGAAGACAACATATTCCCATACCCCCGAAAGGTCCTGAGGAATTTCAAGTCACAAACATCAACTCCCGTGTACCCGTCGTCTGTTTTATCAAAGCAATTGCCGTTCGAACGAGCCTTTCCACGAAACACCGCCAGATCCCATGCCAGCCGTTTAAAACTCATGTGTATACAACGTTCAACTACAGCGCAACCCGCCTAGGATCCTACAAGGCTTAGCAAACCCAGGAGAATATCCCAGTGAAATATCGTAGTCTGGATTAAACACGCAAAATTGTGTCAAAAATTTAAAGTGAAATAAAACAGTCATCAAACACGAGCAACCGGTCTTTCTCTCTCTCTCTCTCTCTAACGAATCTAAATTGTATGGAACGGAGTCTGGATCCTAGCTTCAAAGAGGAAAACTCGTCGTTACAAGACCATGAACACAATTTTGCGATAAAACAACGGGTCAGTTTCCAACTGTTCTAGGGCCCAATCGGCGAAAAACGACGCATATGACGGTCACGTGGCTTTAGATCCTGCACCAGCAGGGCGGACAGTGCCCCAAGTGCTGCAACCGACTACGAATCGATAAATTTTGATCTTCCTCCACACTTTCGTTTTTAGCGGCGATATTCTCTTCAGTACACACATTCCCCTGGAAATAAGTAAGTTAATCACGATGACAATCGGAAATAGGCTGAGCCTTAAAAAAAACTTTAATTGGGCTGTAGCATGAGCTGAACGCAACATATTGTTTTCATCCTAACATGTGCTCTTCTAATTTAGTTTTTTTTTTCAAAGGGTGCGTATTAGTTTATCAGTTTCCATGAACAAACCATCGTGTATAGAGGGTTGACGGATAGTGGTGAAGGGTAATATATATATTTGCCCTGACGGCATCTCCCCAGTGGAGTTACAAAGTGGGCTAAACATTTTAGCTCCCTGGCTACTGAAACTTTATACGAGCTGCATAAAGCCATTATATATTCCCGCAAAATGGAGAGAATCAAAGTTTAGTATTCATTTACGCTGAAAAATCTGTATTTTTTCTTGTTTGGATGCAAATATAACATGTGTTTGGAGCTTGCCGTAAATATAGTATACTTGTGTCCAAACACATTGTGTTTGCTTTTCAATATTATATGTTTGAGACACAATGATTAATAAGCTATAATATATGGGTTTAAGGCCCAAATGTGGCTCTGTTTGTTGAAACCCGCTAAAGACAAAAACGAGACAGGCAACAAAGAAACAAAAAAAAACAGATCTTCATTTCATGAAAACAATTCTTGTAAACGTGTACATGTTTCCTGCAATATGTTGCAGGAGCAGTGTTTGTTCAGCGTGTATCATTCGCATAGCATGCAAAGTGGGGCCACCAATAGACTCCATATCCAGTAGAACAGCTAAGGTACTTCCTAATCTTGCCAGCTCATCTGTTCTATGGTTCCCTGGAGAGCTCATATGCTCCTATGTAAGGTGAATATCTAACAGTTTGGCCATCTCATTTAGAAATGCGTGGCAGTTGTGGGCAGTTATTGAAGTCAGGAGTACAGATTGCATAGATTTTAGACCAGCCTGACTGCCAGAGTATATGGAACACGGGGAAGTGTATGGAACGACTACAATAGGAAACCAGCATCGCTTAGTGTAGATGGTGCAATCCAAAGGTGTAAGGATCTGAAGTCAGTATTGTGTCTACTTTTTCCCTGGAGTGCTTCTATGTCCCGGCCCCCATATAAGGTGAATATCTAACTGTTGGGCCATCTCATTTAGAAACACGTGGCAGTTGTGGGCAGTTATTGAAGTCAGGAATACAGATTGCCTAGATTTTAGAGCAGCCTGACTGTCAGAGTATATGGAACATGAGGAAGTATATGGAACGACTACAATAGGAAACCAGCATCGCTTAGTGTAGATGGTGCAATCCAAAGGTGCAAGGATCTGCAGCCAGTATTGCGTCTACTTGTTGTATCCCGGCAGGTACTAAATTTTCGAAATTGCTTAATAATTTTAATTAATTTTGGTAAATTATAGGGTCACTGAGCCACAAATTCTGTGATTGTGTCAAATTTTTGCAGGAAGACATTTCCGATATGCCAGCAATGCAAACAAAATGCAGCAGACAGCATGGGCAGGAAAAGAGATTCATGTTTGTGATTGCCCTCAAATTGCAGTTTACAAAATTATGTATGTTTATGAATTAATTTATTACTAAATATATTTTAAGTGAACAACAATTTAAAAAAGAATAATCAAAAACTAAAATGTAATAAAACTAAAGAAAATTAAAAATATCATAATTCCTAACGTATTTATGCCACACAAATTATAAATTTCCAAACAAACGTATTATATTTGTCAGTGTATTATAATTCGCGTCAAACATAATATGTTCGAGATAAAGAATTTCAATTCTTGGAGTCAAACATAATGTATTGTACCCGAATACCAATATGTTCATATTCAACTATACGAATGCTAACAGAGCGATTGGTTTACAATTATAAATATGTTTCTACAGTTTCGCCAGACTAGAATGTAATTACCAACATGACCATGTAGTAACAGACAGATATTTTTTAACAGGCTCGTGGATTCATTGAAATGAGCTAACACAATCCTTTTATCGAGATTATAATTTCATTATTGCATTAACGCCGACAAAATTCTGCTTAAGACAAATTTAAAATCTCTCTTATTGAACTATGAACTTTTCCTTTTGAAATTCATTTCATATCCTTAAAATAAAACTCGGACTGCTTGGGCATGTGCTTGTCTTCTTGTCCCCTTTCCACTTGTTTGTCGTTAAATCTTAAATGTATCTGGGTCACTACTGGTCATTGGCTTAATTTCCCTTAAAGGCATCGTCGTGCCGTCCGTCGTCCAAAATACTAGAGAGACGGAACAGAGCGGAAACTGCGACTGGAACAGCTGCTAATGGTGTCGATGGTGGTGGAGTTTTATTTAATTTTATTACTTTATAAGATGATTTCGCCTTGACTTTGAATTGTGCAACACAACGGCTTTGTTGCCGCCATAAGTTTTACTTAGCAGCTCAGCTACCAATGGCCGAGGCTGGTGGTGGCTGCTGGTGGTAGCTGTTGTTGCATTTTGGCATAAAATGTAAAAAAGTGTGAAAAATGGTTAGTTGGTTTTTATGGCCATTTAGCTGCAGACCAACGCAGCAAAAACAGCAATAACAACGTGGAACAGAAGCTGCCGCTACAGTCCGTCTCACAGCCAATGGAGCTGTTAAACAGCCCCAATGCCACTACTCCCCTTCACCAGGACCGACATCGGCATCAGCAACACTAGCAAACAACAATAGCATTAAACTCCAAGAGTGGCAAAGTGGCTGTGGTGTAATTGGTGGCATTCAATGTTGACCAAGTTGCGTTTGCATCGAAAACAAAGCAGCGAAATTGTTACTAGACCACGTGCAAATATGGCCCCAATGAGTGCAATACTCTTGCAAAGTGTTGGGATATTTTTGCACAAAAGCATCGACATCGACCACTGGCAAGTAATGGAAGAAACTTACCAGAAGGTAGACATCAAGTAAAGTATCAAAAAGGAAAACTCCAAGAAGATGGAATAGAGCAGAATGCAATCAAAGGAGACGGTGTCTACAACTAAGCCCCAAATGTCCGCGTCGCATATTTAAAATTGTGCAAATACTACAGCACACTCACACAGACTGAGACATCGAGAAGACGCAACTACTGACGCCGCCGTACATAATGACCAATTTCCGCATCCCTGGAGGTTAACGGACACAGAAGAAAATGAAACAGTAATAAAGCAACAAGGACTTTTCCTTTAAAGCTCCTTTAAAGCTACAATAAATCTCCATGCAAAATCACAGATTTCAAACGCATTTTCCATTGTAGTTTAAAATCCACTATGAGACAAGAACTTCAAGTTGTCTTTAATAAAAATGTATATATAAAACTTTAAGGCGCAACACCTGTTCTTATTGCATAGAAAATGGAGCACGTGTCGGTTGCTTTCAAATGCTAATTCATTGCATACTTTCATGCGCTGCTCGTCATTTAATAGTTAATTGATGACTGTTCAAACATAAGGTGACATTGGATTTGATTTAGGCTTAATTTATGAATACGAAAATATTTAAGTTTAATGACTCCAAATACTTCGAAAAGGTCACGTGTTTTGTGAGAATTGAAAAGCAGATTTGCCTGGGCAGCTGCCTTAAAGTATGCAACATTGCTTAACCGTATGGTCTGACCTAAAAGTATGTGATGGATGTGTATAGTGCTACTACTTAGATACTCAGACAATCAGTTAAACCTTTTTAGTTTTTAACATGGACAGGGATAAGTGACGGTAATTTAATACTTGCAGGAAATTCAGGCTTGTCCCCAACATACTATTTTTGTTGGTCGTACATATATCGACCCCAACTACAAAAGAGTCATAACTAACCTCACAACCATCCCGGGTTGTCCCGCACTGTTGTGTCTCATCCCGACTTGAACCTGTAGTAACAAAATGATTATTTTATATATTTGTTATTATCTTGGTAAACTACAAAAATCGGCGTTTTACCCATTGTGTCCCGTTTTTAGTCACAACCAGTTGGTCAGGTTAGTCTCAACCCAAAATTAATTTCCCCTACCCTTTCGTCAAACATTCGTGTACATTTCCAATTTAACAAAACCATTTTGTTGTTTTTGTAATGTGGCCGTCGGTGGGTCAGTGGTTGTGTGCGCGGCTCTTGTACAAGATAACGACGTCACCTCGCTTAGTGATGGCAACACTATCTAGTGCTTAGCCATGAAAAAGCTTATCAAAACACCGTTCGCAACCGGTGTAAAACGGCAGGTCCCAATCAATGAATGTAAAACTAGAATGCGCACATCTCACTGATTGTGAGAAGCTCTCCCCAATCCCCTCATGGGATGTTAGGGTACACCATTTTTTTGTGTTAGTAAATGTAAGAGAAGTTCCACTTTTAGTTTCCACTGAAAATTTGTAAATTTTGAGCTATGGCTCTTTTGGAGTTAGGATGCGATATGTATTATTTGCGAAACCGTAAAAACACGGGCTGTCGGCGACACTCTCGATTACAGCAGCACAGGAGAGTTACTGTCCATTGTCGACCCAGGTTCTTCAAATTTCGTGATAACGCTACGAATGGTTGACACAATGGATGCACTTCCATGACTGAAAAATCCACGAAGGTTTCGAGAGGTCTCAGCGTAACTTTCCCCATTTTTGTAATGGGGTTTCACAAAGAAAACGCTTTCGTTCTTTGTGTAGCGTTCCATTTTGAGTGATTGGAGCAGAGTCCGCGTGATTTAATGTGGTTCTCGACGTGAAGTCCTTAATCACAGGTGAGCACCGCCCCTCCAAGAACATGTTTGATATGACTGTTAACGCCGTCCGTAAGATATCCGTGCCTCCCCATATTGAGGGGCAGCCAAGAGATCAGGAATAGGAAGCCTTACGCAGTTGGTATACAAGATTACGTGGGAGAACGAACGCTCCGCCCCGTATTCGCATATCCGCCGGCGCGAATTCTTTCTTCCGGTCACGAGCTACCAATTGAGCAAACGACAGCTGTCAGAAAAAATGCCACAAATCTAAAATCGTGTTTTTTTTACTGAGCCATCTATTATCATTGAAAAGCCAACGATCGACAAGAGAACTAAATACAGGTCAACTATACAAATAGTTAATAAAGCATGAGCATGAGCCCATAACTACACGCATGAGCCCATAACTATACGCCAAAGGAAATCCACTGTCTCAAACATATTGTTGCTGGTATTACAAATACAGACAAATCAGTATTTTTTGTTGTTGTTTGTATGCAAATATATCGTGTTTATAGCTTGTCGCAACTATAGCATACTTGTGCCTAAACATATTGTGTTTGCACTTCAATATTACATGTTGGAGACACAATGATTAGTAGATTATAATACATGTTTTTGTGACCCAAATGTGGCTTTGTTTGTTGAAAACAGCTGAAAATTAAAATGTGACAGCCAACGAAGAATCAAAAAAGCAGTAGATCTTCAATTCATAAAAACAAAGCTAGAAACCATGTAATATGTTTTTGGTGCCTTTTTTCATTGTGTATGTTTGTTGAAACTGTACAAACCTATTTATAACTTTTAGAGAGTCTGTGATATGAAATCTATCCCCAATTCGACGGATCACTTGCTCAAATGGACGATTATGTGCGCCATAAAAATCACGTAGTCCTCTATAAGTTGAGCGAATCGATTACTGATTTTCGAAGAAAATTTGGATACTTTGGTAGCGTTGATCAAGCGCGAATCTATTCCTGATGATTTGCCAGAGTATACTGATCATAAATGGCAAGAAGACAGAATGACACTTCGTATGACAGCTAAGCCGTTCGTAAATTATATCTAAGCAACAACAAAAACAGCCTTTTGATGTCACCGTTTTTCTACCTTATACATCCGTGTCCTGTCCACCGCAGTTCCTCAATAACTGATATAAAAATAAAATGGTTTTCCATCACATCCCATGAAGAACACGGGAGAGCTTCTAACAACCAGGGAGCTGTGCGCATTCTAGTTTTATACTCACTGATTGGGACCTACAGTTTTTACACCGATTCCAAACGGTATCTTGAGAGTCTATACTCCATAGTGTCGCCGTCATTGTGCGAGGTGACCGCCGCGTAAATAAATTTAAGGTAGTCAGAGCAGGAAGCCGGGAACCCAGGATCTCATGTCCCAGAGGCGCACACACTAACCATTGCACCACCGACAGCCACTTGATATAAACTTTGATATCAGCACCGTAGTTTTCGATGTCATCCGCCTGTCAACCGGGTATATCCAAACTTCTTGGTCCATTTACGTTGATCATCAAAAATACTTACGCAATTTAATTTCGCTTTAAGAATTTCAAAATTATAATTTTATTGGTAGGGCACATCATAGGCATTTATGGATGAAACACAACATCGTTCAAACGATGCTTGACGAATGCTTGAACAAGTTCCACGACTTGCTTGACAGTACGTCTTTCGATCTACACAATTTTTCAGTACATTTTCGATTGTTAGGGCCTCTATCTCTGGAACTACGGTGTCGATTTCGGGTTCTAAGAAATCAGTGGACTCGGGATTATTTGCGTAACGCTTATCATTCACAGAGCCCTCGAGATAATATTCTAACGGGGTCATATCGTAGCTGCGAGGCGCCCTATGGACTTCCGAGTTTCGGCTGTTTATGTGGATTTCGAACACAGTGCGCAAAGACCGATTCAAACATTGACCATTGGCGAGTTGATGGCTGTTCGAACACACTTTCACCTACAGCGGCCGTATTTTCCACTGAACGCACTGGACGAGCACGTACAGCAGTTCATGTGTTCAATAAGGACCCAGTTTGAAAAGTATTGGAGACAGAAAATTAGTTACATTGGATACAGTTGGGAAGTTTTAAATCAAAATTAACTATACTTTTTAATTTAATTATTTTTTAAATTGAAATATAGTTTTGATTGTTAATTTCTTGACTTCTTGTGTCTGATTGCAATTTTTGAAATTCTACTGTTTACAGCCTTCAAAATTAAACATTTGCATCATTAGACAAATGTCATAACAACTACTGCTTCTCAAGTCTCAAGTTATATTGGGAAATACATACATATACAAATAGTATATATGCGAAAACTTACTATATAACAACTATTACTTTGCAACTCCCATTCCGTGGAGTTCTAGACATGTACCACTTTCTGTCCCTTTCCATTCCAATGATTTTTTCCATGTACTTATGTTGCAAGTACATAAAAACGTTTGCAACATAAAAATTCAATTGAACCGCTTCGTCGTCGATACTTGTGAGTGATTTTCTTTTGCCTTTTTTTTGTGGCAACAATTGTAGCAGAATGTCATTTTTCATTCGTATGGAATGATATAACCCACCCAATGCAGGAGATGCGCCTCGGGGGACTTTAGGGCAATACGGAAAAATTTATTTCATTCGATTTCTGTATTCAGTCCATTTTTGCCAAGCGGGAACAACCAATGAAAATCGAGCAAACTGTTGTCAACATTTCTTGCTCGTTTTTCAATATGCAATAGAGTTGCCTTGGCATTGTCCACAATGGACGAGTATGCAAAAGTGGTCCATAGCCATTCGCTTTTGTGGTAGTTCCTGGTATTGGCAAAGTTGCGAATATGCAAAATAGATGAAATAGAATAGAATTACAATAATCAAGGGGCAGATATGTTGAAAAAAAAACTATAAACAAACTGAAACTTAATAAATTTAGTTATTGTTTTTTGTCTGTTAACTGTAAATTTGACAATGGAAAAGGATATTGAAGCACCATCTACAAGGACCTAGTGGGACAATTAGAAATATCGACTCTACATTGTTCAACGAATTTCAACTTCCTTTGTTAGCCACTGGTGATAATATGCAAAACATTCTCATTGCATCTCCCATCATGTGAACTCGAAGGCCAGGCAATTGTACAGTTGCAACATATCACGACGAAATGCGCTCAGTTATTTGTTGGCCCCTGTCAAACAACTTACTAGCTGCATGAGCGTAACAAACGGCCTCATCTAACTGACTTAGGTATAACACCTAAGGAAACTACAAAATCAAATGTCTCGGAAACTACGTATTTTGGACTGTCTTCGGAACATTTCGCAGATACCTATTCAATTAATGGGAATCACGACGCATAAAACCCAAAACGCAAGAACAAAACCAACACGTGGTTTCGTTTACAAAAAAACTTTTAATGCAAAAGTCACTTATTTTGTTGCACACGAACTTTCATTTGCCAAACAATTTTTATAATTTACTTTTACGGCAAAAAAGAAAAGCGTTTAGTATCAACCAAACTTTCGTCGCTCGGACGAAACATATTCGTTAATGGTGTACGTTGATGCAATGACAAGTTTCGTACATCCGACATGAAGCGAAAAACAGTAATTGAATTGTAAAGGTGTAAACAGTTGCAATTCGACATTTGCTTTCCGTTTCTGAGACAGTTCAAATCGCAACAACAAAACGTCGTCAGTTTTTTACATACTTGGTGCCTCAGTGAGTAACTGGTCCTCGGCGAAGTTGTTACCGTACTACTGGGGCTGTGGTGCGGTCGATCTCAAATCCCCTACTCTCGTGGGACCGAAATTTAATTATACAAACAAGAACAACGTAACAAATTTTAACGACAACTGTATTCTAGCGGAAAATCGTACAACAAACGACAATCAAATCGAAACGACGCGTGCAGGCCTAGAATTAGCTCTCTAAGACGTCGCACGCACGACGAAATTGTCGATGTTTAGCCACCACAGTTCCAGAAAGATTGGGCAGGGTCAATCCGGCTGAACTGACAAAGAAGCAAAAGGCGCCAGTTATCTGGGTAAGGAATCTGTTTGGCCCACGGCACGTCAGTGACTTCGCCTCGATGAAGTCAGGATAACGCTTACGAACACCCGATGATCCGCCAAAGTCTAAACGACTCAATATAACCGGAAACCGAGGATCAAACGCGTTTAATCAACTGGTGAAGGAGAGTCTTATTATGGCGGTCATCGAAAGAGGGTATGTAACGGAACTATCTTTCGGAATAGATGGTTAGGTATTCTGGCCGCCCTTAAAGCCGTGTACTATGAGGTCTATGGAGATTATACTATGTCACCTCCCGTCTGCTGTAACGCAGGCTGGTACCAAAGCCGAAATAAGCTCACTGCATTGGAAAATAAGCAGTCTATTGAGCTGTATAAAGATGCCTGGTGGGAAATGTCTGGCCTGGTGCCAAACTAGATGTCGTTGACAAAAACGACATCCCGTCCCCTCCAAGAGCTCGTGTGTGGATACCAACGTCCAGCAAAGACATTGAAGAGACAGGCATACACTTAATAAGGGTCAGTAACATCGACCTTCCATTTGGATATTGAAAGGTTGGAAAGTTGGATGACGCTAAAGAACTGCGACCACAAGTCATGCTTGTCATTCACACCGAATCACTTACGATTCTCGGAAAACCCTATGGCGTCGTTTCTTATGGCTTTAGTCAGATTAATTTTAGGGTGTATAAATGTGTCTAGGAAGCCAAACCTACCACCATACCCACCGAAGGTACACCCGCATTGGGCGAAGCGTAAGACAGGAACATGATTGAGACTAATGGGCAGTAGGACATGAGATGATAGACGCTCTCGTCCTCCTCTTCCTCTGCCAAAAAACAGCGTCTCCGACTGCCATGACTACTGCCTGAAACACACTGCCATACTCCGGTAGCGTTTGCGCAAAGTTTATCACCAGCTCTTTAGAATAGACTCCAAAATTTTCTTTCCCATCCAATATGGAGCCATCAGTGTAAAAGCCTAGATACGTTCTATAATGTGGTATGCGCCCCTTCCAGTTCTGCCTGGACGGGATATGAGTGGAGAAGTTTCTCTCAAAAGTGGAAATGGGGGAAGGGTAACCTGCAATCAAGCCTGATACATACATATCAATGCCATTCTCTGGACTTTTGCCAACAGACTTAGAGCAGTGGGTTTTTCGGCAGAGCAATATCGGCGGGCACCTGCTGTATATATCCACCAAACGATTGTCGGGGATGGACCCCATTATACTGTGATGGCCCTTTTACAAAGAGAGACCAAGGATATGTTCTATAGTTTTAAAAAGTCAAAGAGTCACTTTTCTGCCAATGGCATTAAGATTGTGCTAGATGAGTTACCAGGAAATTAATCTCACTACGAACCGTGGTTAAACACAGTCCAAATGTCAGAACTTCCGACAATGGAATAAGAACACAGACGAGATTCGAACACAAAAACCTCTACATTACTACTTCGGCATGCCCTGATCAGAAAGCAGAGAATTGATAGAAGCGATTATTTCCATGTTTTGGATGTACGTGTGATTCGAAGCGCTTATATCGATTCGGATTATTTTTTGCAGCAAAGGTTACACCCACAGAAAAAATAACCAAATTAGCCGTAACCGAATTTGGATATCGCCACAACAATATTAGGTTTTCGGACATCTGATCTATCCCCTAACAGACATCTGATCTACCCCTGACCGCACCCTATTAGAGGTTGCTCCAACAGCATTTCAGTTGTAGGACTAAACTCAATCGTGATAACCTGAATTCGGTTGTAGCAATTGCAATTCGGTGGCAACAGCCAAAGTTACATTTACCACAAACTCTTTTCAAACAATTACTTCTGTAAATGTATGCTGAGCGAAAACCGTACAGCAATATCAGACGGACAATAGCAGTATATAAATGCAGTCAACTAATTTCGGGGGTATACCACACCGTCCTCCGACTACCCTTTTACACGAATATAGGGCTACTGTGGCTCCAGTGATCCTATTCATAGATAACGAAGCATATTAGAGTTGAACACGTGTGGCCGCCGCTGTGGCAAACGTAGTGTGCGCGGCTTTTGTATTTGAGGTCATGGGTTCGATCCCTACTCTGGCCATCTTACAGATCTTTCGACGGCGGTCGACTCGTTTAGTGACGGCGACCTATCGAGAATATTGCCAAGAAAAATCTTCTCAAAACATCGTTCAGAACCTTTGTAACCGGTAGCTCCCAGGCAGTGAGTATAAAACTAGAAAGCGCACAGCCCACTGGTTGTGAGAAGCTGTCTCCTCTCCAATCACTTCAGGGATGTAGTGGGAAAACATATTTTTTTGGTTTTTTTACACGTCAAATATCACTAGAGAACTGCCAAAATATTCTACACTAAACAAAACACACAGCAATAAGATCACCCATTAAAACACTTAAAGAACTGAATGTTTGATTTGAAAACGATTTTCACACAAGCTGCAAAAACGGTCCCAGAAACATATTGCAGGAACGATGTATATGTTTGAAAGCATTGTTTTCATGAATTGAAAATCTGTTGGTTTTTGATTCTTGTGGCAACCAAAGCCACATTTGGGTCACAATAACATATATTTTAACCTACTCATGTAATCGTCAACATGTAATATTGAATAGCAAACACAATGTGTTTCGACACAAGTATAACTATATTTGCGACAAGCTCCCTACAAGCATTATATTTGCATCCAAACGACAAAAAAAACCGACTTTTTGGCGTGTGGTAAATATATTTTAGTCCTTTCGAAATAGACTGAAATATTTCTATACCTTCGTTAGTTAAGTTTTCTATAAACAAAAAAATATTAATAGAAATCTACACTAATTACACATTGATACTGATACAAACCAACCCTTTATTTGACTTCTAATTGCCCGAACAAATTGCATCTTAATCCAACAAACACGGGTATTTCACGACTAGACAGACAGACCGGCACACCCAACTGCAGCCACTCATTTACACAGCCAGCAAATGAAGGTCAATCAATTAGCAAGAAAGGTCAGTCCATTCAATGACCACAGAAAAACAACAATGCCCTCAAGCAACGTAATAAGGGTGAAAATACCATAACCAGTTGCTGCGGCTACGAGAAGGGGCAGCACCAGTACCATCACCAATGGGCAGGAAACCCACTATACAACACTCGGTTTACCTTCGCTACAAGGAACACTTTGAGGGCAACAGCAAAGAAGTGGCAACAGACACGCGACCCAAATACTTGTTTCATAGCTCAAAGAGAAAAGCGACAACGACTTCAGATGATGTTCAGAAGAAAATAACCACCGGTCGCTCGGTCAGTAGGAAGTTATGTAAGGTCAGCGCCATATACTACATCACTCGGCAAAAGGTCTTTGAAATCAGTCCACGATGTGTGTCTTCCAATTACGCCGGAATACTCTGACATTAGCGGAAATGCGGTTTTAACTAAAACGAAAATTTTATGGCCATTTAAAACATTCGTAAGTGGTTTTGAACGGTTCGTTGGTTTGTTATTATTGGTAAGGACGAAGGGCCACAGGGACGACGACGACGGCGACGGCGATGATGCCAATGATATTCGAGCGTAAAAAATGTTTTGAGCTATAAAAATTGCTTTGCAAATTCGCATTCAAAAAAAGCAAACAACGGGATTTTTATTGCCAAATTTTGCATGTTGCCACCACAACTGGTCGAACATGATGAGATTTTCATATTTCCCCTGTCTTACACTCGCATTTTTTGGAATTGCTTCCTTTACATATATTTTTTGCTGGGCTAAATGGCTGGCGGACTGGCTGGCTGGATGACTGGGTAAAGGCGATAGTACCCTAATAATAATATGCAATGTTACTCTTGAAATAACGAATTTTCTTTTTTGGCATTTCGGTATTTACTTGGGGCCAAGGCAAAGGACGTCCTCGCCACGCACACTAACACACACAAACACCAATGGAGAGAGCAAAAGTCCTTCGACTTGTTGCGTGCATTAATGAGGGCACTTTGTATTGCGTTGTTAAAAGGTTTAGTATTCCAGTTTGACTACGTCTGTGCCTGCCTGTTGTAGGTTAAGATTTGCGAACAAATTGTTTTGAATTCCTGAATACTATGATGATAAAGTCTAGTTACTGGGAAGAGAATAGAAACGACGGTGGTGGTAACCAAGAAATAGTGAGAAGTGAAGCGGGGGAAAGTGATGAATGTTGTACACTTAACTTGCAAAATATTTACGCAATTTATTTTGATTTAAATTAGGCACTACCTTCAGTTATAACTCTGAAGAAAATTCAATTGATTGACACTGTAGTTAGAGTTGTAAACATAACGAGTTTGTGGGTTCAAATGTCAAATAAATGAATTTATAAATTACCTTACTAAAATATATTATGTCTTCAAGGTGAAATGGGTTAAGCCGTCTCCATAAGTTCTGGTACACCATCCACTGAACATACACGTGTCAGGAATACACTGAACATACACGTGCCATTTTGACAGTTGACATTTATACTCTATTTATGGACATTTTTATTGCCTCAAATATTGATATTTGTAGAGCGGAGAGATAAGGAGTGTCACATGGCAAGTGATGACAATAACGCTGCACGCATGGAAATGCTTCAATCACTTGCAACGCGAGCCGTGACAGAGCGGCATAAAAAGAAGAGGAGAGAGGAACCCCGTCTCTTTAAGAAGTAAAACGGTTGTGGGGAAAGCGCGAGAGTGAGAAAGATTAACATTACAGAAGGAAAATTGAGGACCGTAAATTGTATCGAAAAGTACAAAGCCAAACCAAGGGAAATGGAGTAGGAACCGCTTTTGTACAGATAAGAACGGGAATTGCGTCACAGGTGTGTAGAGCATGTTGGGAATATGGAGAGATCACTTCCCTGCTTTACTTATCCAAGAAGACTTCAATATAGATGAGGTTGTGGAGCATATACAGGACGATGGCGTCGATGGCCTTCTTCCAGCCAAAGATAAATTAAAACAGTAATTTCACGGCATAAGATCAACAAAACCGCTGGTGCTGATGGACTACCAGTGGAGCTGTTTAATGATGGTAGCTATGAGTTGGAAAAGTGCATGCTTCAGGTCATATGCGAAATCAGACCAAACGAATGCTTGTCCGACGATTGGAGTCTTAGACTACTGTATCCTGTTTCCAAAATGGCGACTAGAGGATATGCACCAACTTTCGGTAAATAGGTTTTGTATCCATGGTGTACAAGGTCCTCTCGAGCGTAATGTTCGAAAGACTAAGGCCGTTTGTTGCTGACCTGAACAGACCTTATCAGTGTGGCCTAGAAAATCAACTATTAACCAGATGTTCACATTACCACAAATCATGTATAAAACCCACGAAAAATAAATCTACACCTACCACCTCTTGGTAGATTAAAAGGCTGCCTTCGACAGCCCGAAACGGGGAAAGCTGTACCAAGCTATGTCGGAACCATAGAGCAGATGAGCTGTCAATATTAGGAACTACCTTACCTGTTCCACGGAATATTGAACATGTGGGTATGACCCCTTACTGTATGCATGTGATATCTAGCAGCTTGCGATATAACCCCAGCTTTGAAGCCCTATACCAGGACAGGTAAAATTAAATTCTGGAATAGTCTTCTGTCTGTCGATAGAGGGCTTGGTTTTTACGCTGCTTGCTGGGCACAAAATATCATATATGTGCAACTACAATTCCCCTATTTATCTTCAGGCTGACATTATTGTTCTTGTGCACGGCGGATCCGAAATAAATAAATTCATCTACCACTTCAAAATTAAATCGGTAGTCGACGTTGAAGTGTCAATCCAGTCGAGAAGTGTGTCTAGTCATCGATACATCAACTTTGTCTTGCTCTCATGTCCTCATTAACATCAGCTTCATCGATTTTTCTCGATTCTTGAAATACTGCAGTAACCTCTTGCAGTTTTCGCCCAATGATGTCAATATTGTTAGCATATGCGAGCAACATATGGTTTTATATATTCATGACTTTGTTCATATGTATTGCGCGTTGCTGCTTTTTAATTTATATTAAGACGTTGAACAGATTATACGAAGGTATATCGCCTTGCCCATGTCCTTGTGTGGTACAGAATAGTTCGGTGAGTTCCTTCCCTACCTTTACTGCTGACTTGGTATCGATCAGTGCCATTCTGCAGAAGCGAACCAATACTGTCAGTATCCCAACTTCAGACATAACTCCGTTCAATTTTCCCCGTATGGGGATACAGAAAACATACTTGTAATCGGCAAAATGATGGCATGTGTCGATTTGCTTGTTGTGGGTCTTTCCTAAAACCACATGGTAAAGGTCCAATCAGGTTTTCAACATTTGGCTTTAGTCTTTCACATAAAACGCTCGATATTACCTTATACGCGATGGATAAAAGACTGATACCACGATAGCATACACATTGGTCACCCATTTCGAACACTGGACATAGTACGCTGAGACTTCAATCGTCGACCATTTACTGCATATAAGTCAATTGTTGTTGTTAGCATGCAAATATTACGTGCTTGTCGCAAATATAGTATACTTGTGTCCAAACACATTGTGTTTGCTACATAATATTACACGTTGGAGACACAAGGGTTAATAGGTTATATTATATGTATCCGTGGCCCAAATGTGGCTTTGCTTGTTGAAAACTGCCGAAAACAAAAACGTCACAGAGAACAATGAAACAAAAAGGAGGTCTTTAGATTGTTAAAATAATGCTTTCAAACATGTACATGGTTCCTGCAATGGCTGGGCCGTTTTTTCAACCTGTATGCCCAAACAGTCTCTCGCCGCCGACCCTAAACAATTCAGAAGGTAGCCCATCCCACACGCCGCTTTATAAGTCTTAAGCCAGGAGATTCCCGTTCTAAACTCGTCTTGGAATTCGTGGGTTGCTTATGGCAGCTGCAGTAAATTTCGCAGTTTTCTTTCCTCGCCCGAGGACATCCGCGTGATGGGGATACAAGATTTGGCGTGTTCTTACATTCAAGGTGTATATCGTCGACAATTTCTCTGGCGACTGTGCATTGCCAATATTGCGGTGGAGGAAGTCCAGCAAAGCCCACCGTGCTTTTGCATTTTACCTACTGCCAGGATCATTCAAATTCAGCCTCCCATTATGGATCAGATGCTGACCAGAATGCAGTGTATTGAAACTAGATTTTTGTTTCTTTAGTTTTGATCCGCCGTTGGACAATAGTGTTGGCTCATCCGCATTCAAAGACCAGAAGAATATGTCCACTAGTTCGAAGAGCCAATAGTGTTGGCTCATCGGCCTTCAAAGACGAGAAGAATATGTCCACTAGTTCGAAGAGCCAATAGTGTTGGCTCATCCGCATTCAAAGACCAGAAGAATATGTCCACTAGTTCGAAGAGGTTCAGTGACACGGTCACTAATTTAACTTAAGACGAATCAGTGTTCGCTGATTGGTTATCAGACTGCTCATTTATATCGCCTTCTCCATCTAGCTAGCTTACTGAGGATTCCAATGAACTATTGCGTGGGACATACTTAGCCAAAAATCGGAAATAGTGAGCTACTTGGACTGCCCTATGAAGGAATCATTTCTGGCAACTCTCAACTGAGTGGCTATCAGACACATTCCACCTCAGCGGTCAACCCAAGGCTCATCCTCTCCAAAGTACACCCGCTATAATTTGCCATCAAGTATTTAATAATGTTGAAGTGAATTTCCGTTACAAACCCGGCCGCCCACGATTCAGTCCTACAAATGCACTCTATATAACCTATAATCGTCAATAATTTAAGAGCAAAAGAACATTTTCAAAGTTGTTCTTTGGTACTCCATTTTTGTTTACAACTCCTTAGGGTTCTTGGAGAACCTCTCCCCAATCCCTTCCTGGGATGTAAAGGGAAACCATTTTTTTGGTTTCTTGGATGACATTACACTTGTCTTCTTGTCTTAATCTCTCTATAATTTACAAATTGACTATAAAATTATCCAATCATATTAAATAACAATGTAAATTCCCAGCATTAAACAAGTCAGCACCATGTCACACCACCCACCTTAGCATCACATACCGGCTTCCCCCTCAAATGCAATCTGAGATTTTTTTTTGCCATGCGACAATATTTTGGCAATCTAATGATACCGCTGAGCCTTTGTGTGCCGTTAACCAATTCCCTTTATGAGCCTCTGCTTCCTAATATGACTAAATCCAAGAGACTCTATTCGCCCCCATACCCAGTCAAAGATGACACAGTTTATTTGGGTAATACTCGCATAATGATACGTTGTTGTGAGGTGTCCCTTTGTATTTCGAAAGTGGCAACGCATGCGATGACAGAGCTTCCACGTTGTCAACATGTGCAAATTTATGGCACGGAAAAATTCGCAAACAAAAGACGTATCGTAACGTTTAGCCGCAAAACCATTTTCCCAATTCAAACGCCAACCATTGGCGAAAGCCAATCAAGCCAATATCAGGCGGAGGGTGGATATGGACAAATCAATGCGATTTTTTTCACGATTCCACCCCTCATGCAGGCGGAAAATCCTTGCAAAGAAAATATTTTCCTTTGGAACACGATTTTCTTAACACCCCTGCACCCTCGCTTTAATTTTCGCAAATCTCCCCGAGCCACCGACTAAACTTTGCTGCTTCTTTTCGCCCAAAGTGAGCATTCCTTAAACGTTTTAGACCTTCTTGGAGTTAACACAATTGATTTGGCAAAAACATCAATTTCATGCCGCAAAACAATCATAAAGTGTTGCTCATCTCCCCACCCATCCGTGGACAACAATGTGGTGGTTTGGGAGAGGTAGGTAGGTTGGGGTGTGTTGCATTTGATAACATGCACGTAGGATGCGTACGCAAACATGATGTTGTTGGCTTTTCACAATCAGATTTAAGGATTGCAAAATATTTTGCCATTTTGTTTTGTTGTTATTGTTGGGTATCCTGCCACTTAGCCATAGTAGACCAGCTTAGAAACACACGAGAACATGAAAATATCTAGTCAATATATGGCAACTATTGTTGTTTACTTAGCCAAACGGGCATGTAAACTGGGTTGTTTTCATGCAAGGAGCGGGGTGGTTTTTACAGTGTTGCTAGCTGCTCGGGGGCGAGGAGAAGGTGGTGTCAACGGCAAAACATTGATTTAGTTGTTGAATATTGTGGGTTGTACTCGCTTTTATTCCTCGATTATTGATCCTTGAGAGAAATCGATGTTTGTGGCTATTGCAACAAAAGCTGGAATTGGAATTGGAATTGATATCGTCCTGGATTCTTGTTCGTTAGTGTTTGCCACAACAAACCACCTTAGCAATATTTCGATAATCATTAAATCGAATTTAGATTTATTAGTTGCATTTAATGATTGCCCCATGAGATTTGGTACTCATTTGCACCACTTTAGAATAAGGGTGGTTGCTGTAATTGAAGATAGTGGTAGTAGTAGATGGTGGCACTTGTAATGTGTGTATTTGTGGTATGGTTGCACTGCCAAGATTTACCTATCAGTTAGAAAAACGGTTGATGCATTCAAAAACGCATGTTTCGGAGTGGAAAAAGTGGTTGGAAAATGGGTTCAAACACATGCAAAAATGTATTGATAGTCATAGAAAATATTTTGAAAACTAATTAATACACGTCTTCTCTGCAATTGTCCAGCACTAGCCAACATAAGGTTGTCTTCCAAGGGAGCCTAATTCGATGGCGATCTAGGAAAATTGTTTAATTTAGGTGTCGCCAGAATCTTGAGCTTCTTGGATCAAAAAAAAACGGTTCTGTGGTGGACCATGGGCTAGAAATGCTAATGAGTCGATCATTGACTGCCGTTAAACGTCAATGCCGTAGAGAAACATCAGGAGGACAACAGCTTTATATATCCAGTAAATTATTTTTGGGGATCAGCACCATCGCCCTAAGTTGGCACTTTTACATGAATACTGATGCTATTCATAATTTATCCTTTTTATCCGGTCCTTTAAGCAAATTTCTATACCACATAGAGACAAGTTATAAATATATGGAACCTTCTTCTGCCTGAGCTCGGTTCAGACTGGATTTACTGCCAGTCTATTAATGGGGAGAGCTCCTCGCTTTCTAATTTTACAACCACTGCTTGGGACCCATACCAGAGAATCCAACATAAATACATCCAGAAAGCTACTTGGATAGCCCCTGATCAACAGACGAAGAGCCAGATTGGTCATGCGAAAATAGATGGAACGCTCTCTACTAGTGTAATGGACGTACATGTGATTCGAGGAGCTAACAGCGATTTGAATCATTACCTGGTTACACCAAAGATACCAGAGGATGGACATCGGAAAGTTGAAATTACCAGAGATAGGTATGGCCTATGCAGATAAGTTCTCTCAGATACTCGCGCAGAAGGCACCCCCGCCTCTTGATTCTGAAGAGTATTGGAAGCACGTTTTCAACTCTATGAAAACTGCTGCAGAGACTGCATTTGGTTATGAAAACCCGCTAAAGACAAACCACGGTACGATGAAGAGCGTCGCGTGGCAAGAGATAAAAAGAACACTATACGTATGGCAGTGCTTCAGTCAGTTGCAACACGATTCGCGACAGAGCGGAATGAGGAAAAGACGAGAGAGGAAACCCGTTTGATTAAGGCAACATGTTGTGGAGATAGCGCGAGAGTGAGAAAATTGAATCTTACAGAAGGAAGAATGAGGACCGGAAACTCTACCGAAAACTACAAAGGCAAACCAACGGAAATTGACGTAGACGTGTAGAGTGTGTTAGGGATATGCAGAGATAATTTTTCTGCTTTACTGGTGGACCGGCTGCTGAGCACATACAGGACGATGGCGTCGACAGCCCCTTGTAGCCAAAGTAAAGTTAGATCTGCAATTTACTGGCTTAAGAACAACGACCTCGCTGGTGCTGGTGGACTACAGGCTGAGCTGTTTAAGACTGGCGGCTATGAGTTGGAAAGGTGCATGCATTAGTTAATATACCAAATATGGCTAGACGAATGACTGTAAGACGATTGGAGCTTTAGCATACTATCTTCTGTTTTCAAAAAAGGCGAACCGATTGTGGCTACCAATTATAGTGGAATAATCCTTTAATCCATCGCATACAATGTCCCTCGGCATAATGTGTGACAGACTAGAGGTGTTTGTTGCAGACCTGATCGGACCTTATTCGTATGACTTTTGGCTTGGAAAGTCATCTATTGATCAGATCTTCACATTATGACAAATTCTGGAGAAACCCCACAAAAACCAATCGACTCCTACTGACACTTTGTGGATTATAAGGCTGCCTTCGCTAGCTTGATGCTATGTCGGAGATTGACACTGACCGACACGAAATCCTCAGTAAATATTGGTAAAGATATCACCGAACCATTTAGTACGAGGCGAGACCCCAGGCAGGGCGACACCGTATCACGTGATCTCTGCAACATTTTAATAGAGATCATCATGAGAAAGGATGCAGTCAACACGATTAAAACTATCAGCAGCTAAAGTCACCTGCCGCTAGTGTATGCTGCCGATTTAGACATCATTGGGCGAAAACCGCGAGAAGTTAATGCAGTATTTTCGAAAATCGAGAAGGAATCAGCAAAAGTGGGATTTGCTGTGAACGAGGACAAGACAAAATTAATAGTTCGACGAGCAGATTCGATTGGATGAAAGTATAAAGGATAACCCTTATAATTTCGAGGTAGTGGATGAATATATTAACCTCGCATCTGCCATGAACAGAAGCAGTAAAGTCAGCCTAGAAATCAGGTGGGGAATTGTTCTTGCAAACAGGTGGTATTTCGGTCTAAACAAGCACTTCAGATAAACGAAGAGAAACGAAGATCCAACTATATTAGACTCTCATAGAACCTGTCTCGCTTGATAGTGCAGAATCCAGGGTAATATCGCATGCTGATGACACATCACTGGGAGTGTTCGAGAGAAAAATGCTTCGAAAAACATATGGTCCTCTGATAGAAAATGGCAAGTATCCACGATGGATGAACCAAGAGCTGTATAATCCGTATCTTGACATCGTCGTGATTATGCGTATCAAAATAGCATGTTTACGCTGGCAAATCCATGTAAGTAGAATGAATCAGTGCTAGAGGTAGTCGAAAACGTACTCGAAGGACATCGAAAATTAGGATGACCAAAACTTCGCTTAAAAGACTAAGGGGCTAACTACGTAAGAAACGATATCGTATTGATTATCGTTTTGTCGGTAGCGAAGTTTTTTGAACGCATGTATTTTAAATAGTAGACGAGACGAACTTTCATTATCAACCTATCAGTATCCTGTGGACGTTTATCGTCAGACAAAATTAGGCCCCAGGTGCAATATTGCCTGCGGGAGCTTGACGTTACCAACTGAAGGAGAAAATCCAATGATCGAGCCAGTCTGAGACACATTTTATCCTCATTTTGTAAGGCCCTTGACCCCTCTGGGTTGTTTGAAGCAACCTAAGTAACAAACTTTTCATGCTTCCGATTTGCAGATCGAAGGTCGTGGTTACTGACATAATGCATAACAGAAGTGGGTGGGTCGATTGAATCTTAAACAATATCAAACGCCCTTGTGAACCTTATTAGTTTCGGGCTGCCGTTAAGAGATTTCCCAATTGATCCTTCTTTTCCTTAATACTTAAGGCAAATGCGCTTATCAAATAAAATTTTTCGATTAGATTTTAGATGAACATTTACAATTTGTCTCTAAAATTTACAAAACCTTTAAAGTTCAACTCCGCCTGCATTGTGGCGCAATGGAACGTCTTTAAGAAATTTTCAAATTCCTAATTTTTTTAAGCATCTACTTCCAATTCTAAGCAAAAAGTAAAATATAAAAAAAAACTAAAAGTAAACGATTTTTTTTCTATGTGTATAGTGGTTTTTCTACTTGAATATCAAAGAACACTCTAGTACGAGTAAACAAACACGCCCATTGCCAAGTGAAAAAAGGGAACACTCGTCGAGTTTGTGTGTACTGTGTCAACACCGAGTGTTGCAAAGGTTTCAAGACTTTTGCGACTTTTTTTTACGCTGCTGCATACGTCAATACACTCGAATGCGGTGGTACACACGCTATTCAATGATGCTCTACTGCGAAGGACACGCAAATGTCAACACGATTTTCCCCCATGACACTCTGCACACGTAGTGCGGGAGTTACGGCCATAGATATTGAGATGCAGATATAGAGATACTGCTCTACATCGATAACAAGGACTATTGCCAAAATATTTTTATTGGAATTTTATTTTATTTCATTGGATTTTTAATGGTTTCATCGAGAGAGTGTTGTACAATCTGAATTTTTGGAAGGTATAAGGCATCAGCATTTGAATCGGCATCCTTAGTGTTGTTGTCAACTGATGCAAACAATATGCAAATTTAATGTTTCACTTTAGATAGACCCGCACACAGAGTGCAGGACAAGGAAGTACATGATGGCAAGGAATGTTTCACATTGGCGTTGTTGCTGTTGTTTTGTTTGCGAATATTTCAATGCGAGAGGGTGGGCGAAAAGGGGGATTAGTGTTTGTGTTATGAAAACATTATGGAACATCCAAGCAACTACTCAGAGTATGTGGCAGCGAACAATGCCGGCGGTGGAAGTCATTCGGCTAATGGAGTCAATTGATGTCATTTATCTTAACTTGTAGTCGATGTTTGCAAAACCAACAGCGACAACAACAGCAATAACACAAATGAAAAATCAACAGAATCCTAATACATTTTGCCAGCGTGCGAATTTCGATTCTTAGGGTTTCACGGTTTGACAAAGAAACCAACCACAAAGGCGATTGATGTGGCACAGGGTGTTGCATGATACCAACGAGAAACTGTTCCATAATATTCAAGACAATTTCCATGTACAGATGTAGTTATGCATGTGCGGGAAGACCCCCACCAGAACAAGCAGAGTAGTCCTAAAAATGTTCATGTCTTTTTGGTTGTCTCATATCTGAAGATTAATTAGACCTTGATAAATTTGTCCAAAAAAAAAAAACAAAAAAACACCAACAACTACAACAGCCATTTCAAGCCCAACACTAGTACTAAATGCAACAAATAACTCAGGGAGAGAGAGCAGCATGGACTGCTGCTCGAAATACAGCAATGACCGTAATAAAAGGAACCCCCTGCCTAAAAAAGAAATAGAGGGCCTAAATAGCATCTGGAACGTGCGCGTGAGCAAATAAATCATTCTTTTACACAGCACAACAATGATAACAATAACAACAACAGCAGCAGCCACTCAAGCCATAAGATGAATACAATCACAACAACAAAAACTCAAGTGCAAAAAGCGCCGCAAGTCCAAGCAGTCATAACACTTAACAAAAATATCGAAATCCACGATTTCTGACAAACGAAAGGATCACAAGTAACCACAAAAAAAAACATCGCCACTTGGTGTTTGGCATCGAATTACATATCACCTACTAATCATTGGAAAAACAAAACAGTGTCAGGTTAATCAGAAGAAAAAAAAAGGAACCTTTCAACAGGACGTCCTTCGGAAAGTACACGATTTGTGTATTATTTCAGTTTAATCAATTGCTTGGGCTTACCCACAAATAGAAGACTTGTGTTTAATAACATGGCGCAGAGGATTCTTCACTGCTCTTCATCTTCTTCATCTTTTCTCCCCCCTACATCCGATGACGAGATAGCGGAGTGCTGCTCAAATTCAGGAACTAGTCTGTTATTAGACTCATTAATTGGGACCTACAAGAGAACACCTCTTCCGAATGATTTTTGGGAAACCTTTTGATGACTAGTTCCCGATACTGTCGCGATCACTAATGGAGGTGGTCACCGAAGAAAGTAGTTAAAGGTAGTTAGACCGAGGATTGAACCCACCTCTTATGAACCAAAGTCGCCCACACTCACCATTGCATTCTTGCAGAAGCTATGATAGGTTAGATTACGTAGAAGTGGCTGCCACTATTGACGTATCGTTGCAGCCAATTAGTATCGTTGTTATATCATGAGACGGAATGGTTCGTTATACATCGTTGAACCAATAGAGTCAGATGTATCCCCATCCTGGTGTTCCGGGATGTGGTTGTAAAATTTCCTGACAAAACAATTTTTTCGTCGCAAAAACCACCTAAGATCATTCATCTTAACATATGTCTGGTAGCTCCAAGAAGAAAATTGTTAATAGAATCTACAAACCCGTTTCCCATTACATCCCATGAAGGGATTGAGGACAGCTTCTCATAACCAGTGAGCTATGCGCTTTCTAATTTTCACTCAGTGATTGGGAATTATAGCCATTGCATAAAAATAGCCACATAAAATAGGGTCTACCACTCCCACAAAAGGCCAGACTCACGCAAAGGCGATGTTTGATGCTCTCGCCCTTATCTTCACCCACACAGCTCCTCCAATGATTATGAAGGGTGCACATAAATATGCTGGATACAAGTGGATATCAAGTTCCTCACACGTTTCACGTGACTCCGCAGTTTGCGCCTAATGATCAACGGTGTCTTAGAGCTTTAGGTTTAACAATGAGCTGGCATGTAGACCCTGCTCATGCGCACTATCGATCCCTGTCGATCCCTGAAGTATACGTTTGCCGCAGGAACCATATTAAATAGACATCAAACTGCTTTTGAGATGCCTGTTAGTGTTAATAGCTTCCTTAATGTCAGAGGGGAAATTGACTTCAGACCGTGATGAAGTTTCATCTCAAAAAAAAATAATGCTTTTGCAGTCAGGAAGACAGGGTATAAAGAGATTTTATTACTGCTTACGAATTACCGTCGATGTTAATACCCCAGACCGGTATGACGTTTTACTTGCTTACTTAGGTATCCTTCAACAACGCGAAAGGGTCAAGTGCTTACACATGAGGATAACATGTTTCTCCAACCGACTCGATCTACAGCGTATCTCCTCCAGTTGGTAACACCAAGTTCTCGCAGGCAGTATTCCACCTGTGCTTTCCAGCGAAGTCTGTCCTTCTATTGAAGTCTCCTGGACAAATAAAGCAGAGAAGTGATCTTTCCATATTACCAAGATACTCTGCACATTTGTGACAAGATTCCCGTCCTTATCTCTACAAAAAGATAGGCCCTGATATATTTCCATGGGTTTGGCTTTGTACTTTTTGGTTGAATTTACGGGCCTCAGTCTTACTTCTATAAGGTTAAATTTGCTCACTCTCAAGTCTCAGGGCTTCTACTCATACTAAAGACCGGGAAAAGGCATAGGAGATGTTTGATGGTCTCATCCTTCTTTTCACCCACACAGTTCCTATAAGGATTATGAGCTGAACATATAAATATGCTCCTTAGGAGTCGATGTCAAGTTCTTCGAACGATTCAGATCATAACTTGGTCATACCTACCTTGTAATCCTGCATTTTGATCATCCATTTTTCGTCTGTCTTAGATGTATAGAGTAAGCAATGATTTGGCAAGGATCTACATGCCTGCTTCAGTTTGGAATATCGTGTGATCGTCGTGTGGTACAATGGGTAGTGTTCGTTCGATTCAGGATTCCTGACATTTCTTTCGACGGTGGTCATCTCACTTGGTGACGACGACACTATCGAGAAATTAGCTGTGAAAATAGGTCTCAGAAACACGTTTGTAAACGGTGTAAAACTGTTAGTTCCAATTACTAAGGGTAAAACTAGAAAGCGCACAAGTCACTGATTGTGCAAGATCGCCCCTGTGTCTTCGTAGGATGTTTATTTATATATTTAGGAAACAGAACTACAAAAAACCTATGGGCAGCCAGAATAGCAACAAGAACAGAGGGTTGATGAAGTTAAACAAATTAGAATTGTGCCGATTTAAGGTTGTTCTACCTGAACACTCCGATCCGGGGGCACATTTATATAGAATTGAACAAGCTGATGCGAATGCTGTGGGACGCGGAGAATATCGCAGCGATGGAACGCTTTTTCTATCTTGATTACTTCTCCGATGCATCTTGGGTAACGTATTGGACGATAAATTTGAATTTGCGGGTGAAGTTTGTTTGTAGCGGTATCTTCCTCTTGAAATCCTGTGGTTCTCTCGATTACATAAAGAGCGTTCAGCAGGACTACCTACTAGATATGCACAGAAATGGGTCATACAGCGAGAAGCGAATGCTTCGTGTTCAGGTGCTTTTTCTCAACCTAACCTAACTTAACCTAGGGCACTGTGCTGTTATCATTATAAATATAGCAGATACTTATTTATGTAGTTTACCTTTACATTCCCTGGGGGGATTAGATTTCCAGCATCAGTGAGTTGCGCGGTTTCTTAGGATCAAACACGGATTTCGAACTGCTAAGACTTGAGATGCTTTTTCATGGCATATTATTCGATAATGTCTCGTCCATTAATCGTCAAAGTCAGAGAAGAGGTAGAACCGGCATTCTATGCATTGTCCCAGCGACGGTCAAATGATACACCAAGTTATATGTATGACCAGTATAGTTTCATCCTTAAATAGGACAATGTATATTATTGAACATAACTGCATCATATAGATTGCGTAGCTCACCCAAAGTGCGATACTTCAAAATCCATTTACAGTTGCCAAAGCCAAACAGCAATAGAAGCAAATACAACAATCAGTATTTATTTAATTGTGGGTGTTACCACCGTCTGAAGTATAGACCAACAACTACTGCATCCAAATCCTCCAAGAGCTTGTTGCCAATGTTAAACTTCTAACTAGACAGACGGCGAGAAATCTCTCAAGCCAATCATGAAATGGCCACACTAACAAATCGTTCGAGGACAGACCATATGCATGAGGAGGAGAACTATCAGAATCTCACCTAACTCCTATTTTTCCTGTGTCCAGACACTTGGTCGTCGTCCGAGGGTGAATTCACATGCAACACGCGAAGTTGTTGCTGCCTTCGTTGTTGTTGGTCAACAGATGTTGCTGTACTGCACATGCGCGTGTGAGTTTGTGCTGTGTTGTGAGTGTGGCTGCAACGGTTGTGGCATTATCATAACAATTCACAGCGTTATTACAACAATTGAGATCTCTTTTAAACTGCTGCACGAGAGAGGGGGAATTTAGCGCGATCACTTATGTCGAGTTGCAGCTAAGCGTTGCATTGAATTCTAGATTTTTGCTAAAATGCAACACTACAATTTAGACACCGGAAAACAATGAATTTGACAGCATCCTTGGAGGCATCTCTTACCGCAGCAGTTAGTGTCCATTTTGAAGTCTAGTAAACGGTTCCTGCGCAGTGTAGTTTATGAAAAGAAATATTGTTATCAATACACTCTCGCACACAGCGACGCTATGTTGCCAGATTAAAGGAAAGAATATAGGTTGGGTGGGGGGAATAATGAACACTCGCCAAAGAAAGATATCCGAATTGGCAGTAACCGAATTTTTGGTGTTATCACACCCAAACAAGGAGATTGCCACCCACTGATTTGTCTGTCACAACAAGTAATTTCGGTTGACTCAACCGAACAAAAAATGTACTCAAGTTGTGGCAACCGTGAAGGACATTTGCGGCAATTTCATTAGAAATGTGGTTGTCTCAAAAGAATTTTTTTAATTTTTGTACCGAAATCCTATAGAAATTTTTTCGAGGAAAAATACATTATAAAGGATTTTAGATTTTTTTATATGTTTAAGAAAAATTAAACGTATAAAATTAGTACTGCTTAAAATTACAAAAATTCTGATTCTCAACATTTGATTTGAGGACGCATTGGACGTTAGTCCTAATTTTAAATAAGAAGTTTCCAGTATTTGATGTTTGTTCTCAGCTCCAATGGGTACTTACTTACTTACATATCTGGTCTTGAACAAACCCGGGCGATCCGGGACCATAAAAAACGAAGATAACATATTTCGCCAACATTTCGATCTTTTGCCTTATCTCTCCAGTAGGTAATACCAAGTGTACGTAGGGTTTCGTCAACCTCTTAGTCTTCCCATTTTTCGTCTTCCTTCAAGTTCGGTTTCGAAAACGCTTCGTGCTGGTTCGTCTTCATCCATTTCTCTCATGCCCGAGCCAGCGCAATCGCTTTATGTTGATCCGCTTAACTATGTCAATGTCGGGATACAGACTACAGAGCTCGTGTTCATCAGTTGTCCATAATCTCCGTTGTGCATTATAGTGCCATAAATTTTTGGGAGTATTTTTCCCTCGTTGACTCCTAGACATGTTTCGTCTGTTTGCGATAAGACCCAGGATTTCGCTCCATAAAGCAAGACAGGTTGTACGAGAGTCTGGTATAGCTGAACTTTTGTTCCTTAAGAAAGGGCTTTATATCTAAAACGCTTGCGCTCCTTGTGCGCCCAATGATATCTATATCATCAGCAGACGAGAGCAGCATGTGACTATTGCTGCTGATGGTTTTATTCATGTTGACTGCAGCTTTTCTCATAACCATCTCCATTAAGATGTTAAAGAGATCACACGATCTCTGCCTGAAGTCTCGCCTAGTTGTAAAAGGTTCGGTCAGATCCTTGGCAACTTCCACTCCAGATTTGGTGTTCGCCAATACCAAGCTCGAACATTGCTTCGTAGAGTTTCGTCCGTATAGGGCTATCGAAAGGCAGCCTTATAACCGGCAAATAGATGATAGGTGTCGATTTGTTTTTCGTGGGGTTTCTCCAGTATTTGGCGCAGCATAAAAATCTGGTCAGTTTCCGATTTTCTAGGCCTAAAGTCGTTCTGGTATGGTACAATGAGGTCAACGATAATTGGTCTTAGTCTTTCACACATTATATATGACGGGACTTCATACGCTATGGATAAAAGGCTTATTCCACGGTAGGTGGGCACAGAAACACAGGTGACCTTTTTCTAAAAATGGGGCACAGTTCAATGAGACTCCAATCGCCGGGCATGCATTCATCTAACCAAATTTTGCTAATGAGCTGATGTATGTACCTTATCAGCTCATCGCCGCCAGTCTTAAATCGCTCCGCCAGTAATCCAACGCCTCCTGTGGCTTTGTTCTTCTTAAGCCGGGCAGCAGCTGTTCTGACCTCGTTTTGATTAGGAGGTGGCAATCGAATAAAATTGTTATCGATTGCCTCATGGTCATAGTATATCTCAGGTACCAGTAGCGCGTTTAAAATATCAAACTTGACTATCATAAACCAAATTAAATCACTTGTCAGAGACAGAAATCGACCGAGAGAATTCGTTGACGCCCTATGTTCCTTTCATTTAAACTTTATATTGTAATATTGTTTTATATTGTTATATTTTGTTTAAATAAATAAATATTTTACATATCTCGCAAGCATTTGCTCTTGGAAATCCATCTACCAACTTCACACACACCGGAAACATTACGCAATACCAATTTGTTTCGCTGCGAAATTGTCGAATTTGTTTTAAAACTATTTTAACACTAAAGCCCCGCACCAAAATCAAAGATTCACCTGAAATTTCGCAGGACTCCATACAACGAAATGGCTGTGAAATATCTAAGTTCTTGTCGTATTATGATGAAAAATCAAAATTCTCGCATTGAATTTCTCAAAATAAAAAAGAAATCAGGTTTATAGTCTAACTTAAAACAAGAGAAAAATATGGTCGTCAGAACTGTTGGCTGTTGCCAAATCAATTAACTCCATCGAAAAAACCCAGTAGGAACTGAAGTTCCCGGTGTGTTTTAAAATTCCCCGTTCATTATAAAATCAAACTAACATTATATATTATTTCACTACAGCTGTATCTAATATATAGATAAATTCAAAATGTACTGGATACATTCATTTAACCCCAGATACTAAGATATTTTGAAAAAGAGGAGTTAATCGAATTGGTAACTGACGCATCCATGTGGTGCTCGCAACAGATAGATGTTGCTTTTCACGCGAACAATCTTAGTACTCGGCATTGCTGTCTATTTTCTAAGAAATTGAATGAGAGTTGACAACATTGATCATTCTTCCTTCCATTTGAGTGGTTGCATATTTTTCCTTAGATACATGCAAATGTACCTCGATACATGTTGCTGATATTTTATGCGAATAATTTGGAACTACACGTGCGGAAATATTTCATCGGTATTTCAGATGACTTTTGTTGTTTTTGTGTAGCCTGGTGCCATCGCTCCCACGAAAGACATTAAGGAACATCAATCGGTTTCACTGCGAAATTCTGGAATCTGTTTTAATATATTTTAACTGTAAACCCACGTACTAAGAACAACAGTTCACGTGGAACGTAGAATTTTATAAAACTCCATACAAAAAAAATATTGTCAAATATTGCACGTGTTGTACTCACCTCGTCACGCGAAATATCAACAACACCTATCAAGCAACGTTTTAATGTTTCTAAAAATAATTTAACAAGCAAATATATTTTACAATATAAAGATCAATGTTGACGACTCTCATCCAATTTGTCAAAAAAAATTGACTTATAGTGCAAAACGAATGGAACAACAGGGATCTTAAGTCGAAACACCAACGGATAATGGAGGCTTTGGTCGGTTACACGCACGATACGAGTGAATCCGACCGAATACCCGAGCTAAGGATTAAGGCGAATTGTGTGACTTTAACGCAAACTAGAGTCGACTGGCAGGATGGGACCCTGGCACAAACACCAAATGGAACTCGCCGCTACACGGATGGCTCAAAGCTATGGGAAAGAACGGGTCTAGGATTTTTCCTTGAAAGTCCGGCAGCCGAAACCCATCTACGCTTGCCGGATCATAATACGAACTTTCAAGCGGAAGTTCGGGCGATTACGGAGTGTATCAAATGGCTCGGCGATAATACAAACCCAGCCAAAGCGAATATCTTCCCCAATTCCCAAATCCGGAACGGTCCTTGACTGTAAGAAGGATATAACGATTATTCTATGCAAAGCAGACCAACATGATCTGGGTGCCGGAACACAGTGGAAGAGTCGGCAACGAACGAGCGAACCTGTTGGCAACGAAAGCCAGGAAACTCCAACCGGTGATCGTAGAGGGCGCGAAACCTTTTGGGGTGACGAAGGCTGGATTGGATAAACACATAGCCCAGTGGAAGCAAGAAACAGTAACAGTGGATGACAAGGATCCAATGGGAGACCCAGATGGATCGAAGAAAAAAGGTTTGCTGAAACTGGAAAAACATGAAATGAGCAACATGATGGAAGTCTTAACGGGGCATTCGGGATTACGGGTCCACCTTTACCGTATTGGACCAGTGGCGAATAGTGAGTGTAGGACATGCATGGAGGACGATCGAGCATTTCCGGCCTTCACATAAGCTAAATCCAGGTATCTCTAGCACACTCTAATACCGGACATGACGAAACTTGTGGGAATGAACTGGAATAACTTAAGGAATTTCGTGAATACCACTGAATTCCTGTAAGAGGTATAGTGAGACCGCACAACAGGTCGATTCAGAGGTTTAAGTGTATGTCTACTCACATGAGAAGGATTGGAGCCCATTCCTTTTTGAACACTCCACATCGCACCCTCTTCTCAAACTAACTAACTAATTAACATAGTGTAAAAAACAATGTTGAAATACACAAATATACTTGTCAACACTGCTATATTGCTGGTCGAAATCGCAGCGAAACCAATTGATGTTGTTCAATATCTTTCCCCCGTTCGCACGAAAAAACAGATTTTTAGCTGAACTTAAAAGCAGAGAAAAATATAGTCGTCAACATTGAAGCTCAGAATTTTCAGCGAAACAGTTTTATGTTGCTAAATATTATTCCCGCAAACGATTTTAGTACTTTTACTTAGTACTTTGTTAAGAAATTGAATGAGAGTTGATACCGTTGATCAGTTCTTCCTTTGTTTCGATTGATTGCTTAATTTTCATTAGAAACATTAAGTTTTTACTCGACACATGTTGCTGATATTATGTGTGAACAACTCAGGACTTCGCACGGGTATTTTTTCGTCGATTTTTCGAAGGATTTTTTTTTATAAATTGTAAAATTTCACGTGAAATGTTGATCTTAGTACGGACTTTAAGGAATACTGATTGTAGTACAGGCCTTTAAGTGTAACTCTATTGTATGAATAATGTTAAATCCACCCTTAACTCTCTGCAGATAGATTTAAATTGTTGACAGCAAATAGTGAATTCCGCAACTAGATCAATGATCTTCAAAATATAGGAACTTGGAAATACAGAACATTATTCCTCCTACCGTCATCATTTACCTCTAATTTAAGCTAAACATCGTGTATTCCGTGTGGCAACACCGTGCTTTACGTCACATTGAGTATGTGCATATTAATAACCAGCAAGTTTTTCATTAGACTCCTTAGTCCACCCAACAGATATGACCTCGGGTGATGTACAACTAAATCACCATCACCAACATCATCTTGAAAAGTCAGCGAGAACTGAGACTGTAACTGAATAGCAGCAAGCAATACACACTCGTGCGAAAGTGGAGAAACCACTTAAGCCGCTACCACAAGCTGATCAATAACACGATGCCGCAAAGTAAATTAAACTTGCGCCGAGTGTATGCATCACACCATACGCTCACTCCATCCCGGTTATTACTCCAGATGTGAGCTGAGCTGGGGCGAGATGAGTATGTTAGAGCCTACTTAAGAAAACGAAGGATGAAAATGTAATAACAGGCATTGCCTGGCTACAACTCAGGCAGGATAATAGTATTTCTTTCGTTTGCTTCGATTTGTTTGGGCTAAGAAGAGGAGAAACCTCCCACTAAAAGATAGAGATTAGCAGGAGAACTAAAATGAACCGTATATGGAAGAACTGCAACACATATTTGCTGCATTGAGTTAAGAGTTTACGTGCCCTATAACAATTTCCAAGGCATGAAGCTTCGAAAGATATCACAAATGAATGGTTAGGTTTCTCATAGAATCCAGTAATAGTTTTCACAAAACACGCGTAGTGTTTTTGGTGTAGAACTAATGTTGCCAAGGAAAATCCATATTACAAATCACAGGCAGAACTGAATTGAGCCACAAAATATGTGCAACAAATAGTTGCCAAAATTGTAGGTTTCAACATTTGGGAAATTTTCTATGCGAATTCTTGTGGCAAAATCAAAAATTGAAACGTGAGATAAGAACTGATGAGGTGTTTAAACATGATACCTTTTCTGGTTACTCCGGCATTTTGACTCTCCAAGAAGCTTAACGAATTTGAAAGTAAATATTTGGAAACTAAGGAAATAAAATCTTGGATGAAGATTAACTACACCAAAGGTTAATGTGAAGGGGTTAACTTAAATTGTGACGAATGCATGATTCGTCAAAAACAAGCTGAAGTCCCGCTTCGCTTGGAAGAATTTATTTGAGTAGACTGATTGCATTCCCATACTAAGCATGTGTTAAATTTTCATCGATTCCTAGTTAATACTGAGAATAGCTCGTTACTCGAACGACTAGATTCTTTAAAAGTGAGCTAATAAATACAATTCATTACAGCAACGTAAAAATCTCAGTGCATTAATGAAATGTTTTGTATATCCCACAATTTTGTGGTTTCTACAATGAATATTTACGTTGTGACGATGAATGTTTACATTCATTGACTTTTGATAAATTTTTCTTTTATCAACTTTATTCAATCTCAAAGGTCAATTCCATTGCCCCAGAGGAAACCAATGCATTAGAGAATATTGAGCAAATTTACGATGATGATGTTGATCGCACTCTCCTAATTGAGAAGAGGTCAGATAAGTTTTTCCATACCCTTCGAGTACGTCTTCGAATACCCATCGCACATTTTCATTCTGATCCATTCAGCGTAAAGACTCTATTTTGATTCGCATAACTACTTCGATGTCGGGATACAGATTATACAGCTCAGGGTTCATCCGTCGTCGATACTCGCTGTTTTCGAGTACAGGAACATATATTTTTGCAAGCACAGTTCTCCGTTTGATTTCTAGTCTGACGTTATCGCTTCGGTGCACAGCAGATCGAGGTAAATAAATTCGTCCACCACCTTGAAATTATAGCGTTTACAACGTACACCCATTCATCCAATCGGGTGGATGTTCTGCTCGTCGACACCATTAACTGTTTCTTGTCCTCATTTACTGCCAAATGATATTCAAATCGCTCTGCCTGAGGCCTCGCCTGATCCAATATGGTTCGATGAGATCTTTACCAATCTTTACTGAGGATTTCGTGTCGGTAAGCGTCATTCTACAACTGTGTGTCAGTGTTGCAGGGACGCTGAGCTCCGATATAGCTTGGTACACTTTCCCCGTATCGGGCTTTCGAAGTCAGCCTTATAATCTACAAAATGTTCGTAGGTGTCGATTTCCTTTTCGTGAGGTTTTCAAGGATCGATATCTAAAGCCAAAGCGACACTGATAAGGTCTGCAACAAACGGCTCTGGTCCTTCGCACATTACGCTCGAGAGGACCTTGTATGCGATGGATAAAATGCTTATTACACGATAGTTTGTACATGTACTCTGGTCGCCTTTTTTGAATACAGGACACAGTATGCTAAGACTCCAATCGTCGGGCATGCGTTCGTCTAGCGAGATTTTGCATTGTAGCTGATGCAAGCACCTTTCCAACTCATAGCCGCCAGCCTTAAACTGTTCAGCCGTTAGTCCATCAGACCAGCGGATTTGTTGTTGTTACAACGGGAAATTTCAGTTCTAACTTCGCTTTGGCCAGGAGCTGGCAGTCGTCGCCATCGTCCAGTATTTGCTCAATACCCTCATCTGTATTGAAGCCGTATGGGACAAGTAAAGTATTCCAACTATTCTCTGCATGGATGTGACAAGGTTCCCATCATTAGCTCTACAAAAGGGGCGTCCTCATCCATTTCCGTTTGTTGGGCTTTGTACTTTTCGGTAGAATTTTCGGGCCTCATTCTTCTTTCTGTAAGAATCCATTTGCTCAGTCTCGCGTCTTCTCCACAACCCTTGTTTATTCTTTAAAACAATGAGCTGTGCACTCTCTAGGTTTATACTCGCTGATTGAAACCTACAGTGTTCATCACTAAACGAAGTGACCACGGTCGAAGGAAATGTAAGATGTTCAAATCGGGAAACGAAACTACATTCCAATGTACAGGAGTCGCGCACACTAACCATTGAACCACAGTCTACCGTGAAATAAGGATTTTTGCCGTAGTGGCCGTCGGTGAAGCAATGGTTAGTATGCGCGCCTGTTGTATCTGGGTTTGATCCCTTAACCTTAAATTTCTTTCGGTGGCGGTCACCTCGTATAGTGGCGCCGACACTATCGACTATTTAGCCATGAAAGCTTATCAAAATACCGTTCGGAATCGTTGTTAAAACTATAGGTCCCAATCAGTGAATATAAAACTAGAAAGCGCACAGTTCACTGTTTGTGAGAAGCTCTCCCCATTTCCATCATGGTAATGGGAAACCATTTATTTTGTTATATATACAAGATCCTCTGAAGCGTAATGTGGGAAATACTAAAGCCAATTGTTGCAGACCTGATCGGACTTTCGCCATGTGTCTTTATATCTGGAAAATCTAGAACTGGCCAGATATTCACATTACGCTAAATCTGGGAGAAAATCCACGAAAAGCAAATAGACACCTACAATCTCTTTTTCGATTATAAGGCCGCTTTCGATAGCCTTTACGAAGCTATGTCTGTCTAAGCTTGGCATCCCTTCTAGGCTGAAACGCATCTACAGAATTATCCTGATGGACACCAAATTCTAAATCTCTTAGCGAATCATTTGATACCAGGCGAGGCATCAAACACTCCTATAGTGCGATCTCTTAAATACCTTAATTGGGACCATATTGAGAAAAGGTGCAGTTAACACAAATGAAACCATCTGCAGTAAAAACCACATGCAACATAAAACAGTGTATGCTGATCATATAGATATGATTAGGCGGACTGTGCGAGAAGTTACTGCGGTATTTTCGTGAATCGAGAAACTGTCGGCGAAAGTGGGTTTGACAGTAAATAAGGACAATACCAAATTAGAGGTTTTAACGCGCAGAGCCTACTCTCGTTTGGAAAGTGAGTACGGACGTTGATGACCATTGTAACTTCGAGGTTATGGACGTATTTATTTACATCGGAACTGCCATAAGCAAAAGTGATAATATCAGCCTTGAGATCAAGCGGAGAATTTTGCTTGCATAAAGGTGTTATTTTGGGAACAGCAAGGTGATGAAGTCCTCTCTATATCATACCGCCCTACAACCTGTCTTGCTTGCTCGAGGGAAAAATTGTCCGTAACAATTATTTAAAACTATAAAATGCAACAACTGTCAACAGGACTCTCTGTTTTTAACAGTATCTTCCAAGCGGAAGTAGTGGCAACATTTTAGGCGTTTCGTCAGTTGCGAAATCAAGTTGTAGAAGGGAAGAGTGTGAACTCCTTTTCGATAGCCAAGCGGAGATAAGGGCCCTATTCTCAGGGAAGAACATATCGATACTGGTTCATGAATGTAGGAGTCTGCTAGGCGTGACCGGTGCCATGACAAGACTTCCCTAGTGTGGATTCCGGGCCATACGAATATAACCGGAAGCGAAAACCGCGGCAGAACTAGCCAGGAAAGTTTCAAGCGGAAATGCTAGTTGACGAAACGTGGTAGAAAGCCGTGTACGGGTGGTGGGTTCCGTGATTCATCTTTCACCAGGAGACAGACAGAGAGAACTCACTACCTGTCGCATATCACGTGGTAATTGGCCTAGATATGACGATAAAAGAACCGAGTTCCTGATGCCTCTGAACAGGAATTTATTAGCAATAATGACAGCTTTCATAACCGGTCACTGGAGATTGGTACACATGCTGCTAACATTCGAATTTCGTTACTAATGAAATGTTTTTCTTCATAATGAGCAAAATCATGGATAACCGGATGACCAAATACTAATACACTCTGACTATTACAATTACAAGTAACCCATTCTGTGCTCTGTTTGATAATAAAACCCTTGCATTTGTTTTCGGAGGGTAACGGTTTCAAATAAAATTGTCAGAAAGTTTGACCGAATTTAAATTTTCTGCGGGCTGTCACGGGAAGTTGACTTTAAGAGATTCAAAATTGTTCCAAACGCGTTACTAATCAAACAGTTACTACCGACTTTACATCCTTTCACAATCTGGTATAATGTTGTTGTGAAATGTTGGCAACTCAAGCAATTTGCCCCCTGTTTTCTAGTTTCTTGTGTTGATTAGATGATTGATTGGTTGGTTCCTGATTTCATCACTTGATGCTCTGTGCCTGATATCTTAACATAGATACCGTTAACTATTCCATCACCTGTAAGAGAAATGATTAAAATCTAATCACATTACAAAGTATCCGGAGGAGCCAATTCTCCGCGCCTTGGTAAGCAGTTAAGAAAATGTGAAACTAAAACAGATTTGGTAGCTAATAAGGAAACTAAGCTAAGCATCCAACTATTCACACATTCTCATTTCATACTTTGGACTGAATCCTCGGCGTGATGGCATAATGATTGCTATCCAATAATAATGATAATACTAACAACAACAGCAACAAACTAATTGATAATAGTTATTATAGTTGTTCCGCAGAAAAAGGAAAGGAGCTGTCTTGTGTTTTTCTAAGGGATCCATAGGAAGAGTGAGAAACTACATTGCACGTTGAAGCACCGTGGTACGAAAGATATAGTTATAAGCACAACTGGGATTACACCTAACGATTAGACAGTTATTGGAAATAGAAAATATGCCAATGGAAAGTAGTACGTTCCAAGGTCCATTAAAGTTGAACAGGTCAATCGATTGTTCAACTTTCGACGAACTAACTGATGGTATTCCATTACATCCCATGAAGAGATTGGGGAGAGCTTGCCACTGCCAGTGAGCTGTGCGCGTTCTTGAGTTACACTCACTGATTGGGACCTACAGTTTTACACCGTTTCTGATGGGTATTTTTGAGAAGCTTTTCCATGGCTAAATACTTGGTAGTTGCAACGTCATTTACGAGGTGACCGCCTGCGCCGCAAATGTTAGGTGGTCGGAACTGGGTACTCATTTACAAGAGCCTCGCACATTATAATGGCACCACAGACGGCCAAAAGTATTCCAGCACACAAAATTTAACTGTGTCTAGATGAAGTTAATTTTCAGCAGTTCCAAAAACGCATTATATGCCATTAACCGCTTCTATAGAAGCAGTTCAGGACCAATATCAGATCAGAGCACAATATCTGGATCTGTAGAAGATCGATAGCATCACAATGATCTGACATTGTTTTTTGTGGAGTATAAAAATTACTAGCTGACCCGGTACACGTTGTTTCGGGTAAAATTTATTTGTCCCATGATCCCGAATATTAGGTTCTTAGGATTACAATAAATACACACACTAAAGAGACATTCACTGTACTAACTTACTTCTTCATACCTTACCCAGCAGCGAATAGATGTGGCTTGCATGGCTCCTAGTAGGCCTATTAAAGCACTGAGAAGCCCCACACTATAAATACAATCGTCATTTCAAATTATCAGAGGGCGCTCTACGAAGATAAGGCCTCGTAGAACGCCTTCCCTATCAGGTCTTCTGGTAAAACTGCCAATGGAAGATTTTCTGAGAGGACTGCAAAGGAAGGCCTGCTATGAGGCACTTTTATGAAGAGTCAGGAAAATGTAAAAATCATTTGCGAATTATTTCCATGTTTATAATATCAACAAATATCAGTCAATAAAATTCAAATAAACGTTCAGACAGTGACCGCCAGTGGTGCAAGGGCTAGTGTGCGCGCCTCTTGTACATCAGATCCTGGGTTCGTTCCCGACCACATTAAATTTCTTTCGGCGGCGGTACCTCGCATAGTGACGGCGACACTATCAAGTATTTAGCCATGAATTGCGACTATGTGGAATGACGATTTATCACGAAAAAGAGCATTCCTTTTGCACCACCTTAGCAAGCCTGCCCTCAGGCATGTCAATGAGCATTCCTTCTGCCTTTCACTAGTATGCCTGCGAGAAGGACTGCTTGAAAAAAAGAAGTGTGCATGCCTATGGGAAATTTTCGAAGGTACAGAGTGGGCCTCCTGATAGGCCTGGATTCGGAAGGAGAACTGACATGTCTATCGGATCTTTTTGTAACTTTAGAGTAGGCTTCTTTGCAGGCCGCCTTCAAGAAGCGAGATGTAAATGTGTACCGAGTTGTTTACCAGTCTGTGAGAAGGAGGAAGGAGGGCCTGTATGAATGCCTGCTAGAAGAAGGCATAGTTGAATGTCAACAAACTACCTCAGAAGGAATATTTGCAGGCATATTTTGAGAATGCCTCGGCGTTTGAGGTGCTGGGAGATATATGTAAGTAAGTATAATCGTATGTGATTCATGTGCAGTACCACGCCCTGTGTCCAATCAAAACGTGAAGGCCCAGAAAAGTCATAGCGCACATTAAGCAATTTTTGGTAGATCAACCCAATAGCCGGTCGGTTTGATTGGTATGTATTAAATATTTGGACAATGGGCTTTTTAAAAAATCTTTTTAAAATCGTGAAATGTTGTTAAAAGGACGCAGAAGGAACAAAAAGAAAATAAGTATTTCCTAAAATATTTATTCCAAAATATAGATTTTTTATTACTGACAACTTCTAAAGTAATGCAAATATCGCAAACCATCTTACTGGCTATATGAATGACCGAACAGGCTTTACATCAGGGTAAAAATTAAATCGGAAAAATACACATACATACACACACACAAGATACATTTACTGTGAGCAAATATTATCTATACAAAATCCATCCATCGTGAGTATTCTATACTTGTGTCGGTTCAAACACATTCACTTCTTTGCGTACGTGCTTTTCTATCAAATATTGATTCGATAGAATTAATAAACAAGAGACATTTCTGGCACTTCATTCGCTACTGACAACATCCTTGGCTTGAGTCTGGGTCTTTGACATAGGGCGGGGTGGTGGTGGTGTGGGGAAATGTCGCACTTCCGCTTCTCTTTGCGCGCTAAACTTAATATCAACTTGGTCGTTCGTTTACATTCCGCTTTTCCCTTACTATCACATCTTTTATGGAAAACACATAAAAAAAGTGTTCACATAATACCCAATCTTCTGCCCCCGCGTTTCCTTAACTTACCAGTCCTACTCGCTTTGGCTGTGGACATTGTTTTGTACTCGTATTGGAAATGGACGGAAAGGAATCTTAACATTCTGATGCGTTATTTACATGCAATAAAAATTAACATTTGAATCGAGAACGAGAACGAGAAAGAACGTCTCCATAAGAAAAGGAGAAAGAAAAAGTGTAACTGACAAAGCAGTAAAGTAAAACGAAGGACCCACGAAGATTATGAGAGGGAGAAAGATAAAAATGAACTGTTTTTTGTACGTAGGCTATGACATGAACAGTAGTTTGTAGACTTTCAATTTGTTAAATAAATATATACAATCGTCTTCGCATATAATATTGTGACAGATGGAGGCAACAAAGTCAGTGCTCCTAAACAACCATTAAGTGAAAACACTACATCTTGAAAAGTTGGTATTTTTTCATTATTTGGATGCAAATATAACGTGTGTTAGGAGCTTGTCGGAAGTACAGTATACTTGTGTCCAAACACATTGTGTTTGCTGTTCAATATTGCATATTTGCGACACAATGACTAATTTGCTACAATATATGTGTTTGTGTAACAAATGCAGTTCTGTTTGTGATGCAAATACAGCTGTGTTTGGTGCACTGTTTGCTTCAAAGAGAGATTGTGCAGTTAACGTTATTGCAAGTGTATAACTGAATTTTTCCACCATTCTTTCAGTCAGTGATTTATAAATGTATTGAGTATTTCCTATGATGGCTGAAGTGATGCGTTTTAGTTTCATGCATACAGTCGTCAATCGTTCGTTTGGGAGGAAACACACGAATGATTCGACGTAAGTACTTGGATATTTCGGATAAACACGAAAAAGTTTATATCTTTGAAAGTAAACTTGCGAATGTTTGCATTAAAATATAAGTGACTTTACGACTTGCAAATATATGAATATTTGGAGATTGTTCCAAACATATTCATGGTTCCTGGAGAATATGTTTGAGATAATAAGTTACAGAGACCGGTTTTTTCAGCGTGCACGAACTTATCAAACGGAGTGATATTTTATTTATTCAAATAATACTCGTATAGCAAATCGTTTTGCAATCAGTACCCATACACTTTATATTTTCAGAATTAAAAATCGAGCCAATTTATACATTCTGTTGGTACGGAGCAAACACTTCCCGGGAGTTATCACTAATTTTGAGTTTGCAACAGGGTTTGTATTAGAGAGCCTCTCCTGAGCCAAAAACTAACTCTCGGTTAAAGGAACAAAGTGAAGTCTATGCCAATTTAAAAAAAAAAAACTAAATTGTTGAATTTGGGGTTCAGAAAATCCTCATGCAGTCCATGTGAAACAAATGCATCCACAATGAGCAATTTTCTTTTCTGAAGATGAGACCAAAATTGCCGTGACTGTGAACGACATTCGTTACAGGAACATGATAACGGAGTTCTTGTGGCCTCAACTTGACGGCATGGATCTGGATAACATGTGGTTTCAGCAAGACGGCGCCATCTGCCACACCGCGCATGAAACAATCGATTTATTGCAGCAACGATTTCCAAAACAAATTATCTTAAGAAATTCTGATGTCAACTGGCCACCAAGATCATGCAATTTAACGTCGTGCAATTTCTTTCTTTGGGGTTTTGTGAAATCTCGGGTTTATTCGAATAAACAAGAAATTCGAGATCCAACGCGTCATCGGTGAGATACAGCCACATCTCTGTGAAAAAGTCGTGGAAAATTTCATGACAAGAGTAATGGCCTGTCATCAGAACCGTGGGGGCCATTTGAGGGATATTTTCTTCCATACTTAATCGGAACATGTGTTCTTTACAATCCAATAAAATAATCACAACTATCTCAAAGAATTCGTGTTGGTATTTTAAAATGAAAAAGTGCATTTGTACTGAGACACTTTTTAGATTATTTATTGTGAAAGCTTTGTTTTAGTATACGTTATTGTCACTGTGCTCCCCAACGAATTATTCCCATAGTAGAGGAGTTTTTGAAAAGAAACTATTGCTTAAACAACAAAGATTTCTATAAGAACAACAAAGATCTCTTAACTTTGACAACAGAGATTTCGAGCTTCAAGCTTCAAGACAAGCTTCACAACAAAAATGTGTACACCAAAACTTTATCAACACAAATTTCTATTAGAAAACTTTGGCAACTAAGATTTCTATAAGAAATTTCAGACAATAAAGTTTTCAAAAAGAAACCTTTGACAGCAAAGCTGTTTAAACGAAACCATTGACAAGAATGTTTCCTAAAGGAATCACAGCTTCTACAAAACTCCCTAGGCACTGACACCTTCCGCAACAAATTAGATGAATGTGCGCCGAAAATTCCATCGCCGCCAGTCTAATTCTGAAAACGCCGACAAATTGGCGTCGGTTTTGAACCTTGCTCGCGAGTCGAACGACAAAATTGAATGTGGGATGTTAAATCCAAATTTATTACTATAGTATTAATATTATTATTATTTTTTTATTTTGGACTTCCTGCACAAAAAGTTTGATCAGTCTCAAAGCTAGTTGTATAAGAAATTGGAATTATATAATCCAACAATTTTTAGAGAAAATTAATTATTTATGATAATTACTAAAATTAAATATAATCTAGATATGTATCATGACAATGATGGTAAAGAAACAAAAGAAATATAACAAAACAATATTGGGACTATAAGATAAAGCTAAAGAAAAAAAATACAAAAAGAAATAGAAAGTTTAAAGAAATTTTATCTTATATTATTTTTCAAATATTTTTGAAATGATTGAAAATTTGTTTTTTAAATAGGTTAGCGTTGCAGATTAATTGAAGGTTATGTGGTAGTGAATTCCAATTCCAAAGAGCTTTGTTCCAATTCCAATGAGCTTTGTTAAATCCAAATTTGCGAGTCATCTCGTGAGCTTTAAGTCGTAAGTTTCAACTTTTTGGCTCAATACCGACTCTGACCCAGATCAAGCTAAAAATATTGAGAATTTGCAAATGAAAGAAATAATCGGAAAAATTACAAAAAATCTAAATGTTGAGCCGGAAGTCAAAATGAAATCTGGCGGCTCTCGGCTAGTTGGAAGCCGGCACGCGGTCGAGAGCTGGAAAGCTGAACTTTGAGAAAGCGCTCGCGAGCCGGGGCAGTGTTCATAACAGACCATAGTTTATCGGCGGCATACAAACATCTCGAAGATTCTGACTCTTCTCATGAAATAGGAAACATTAAAAACATATCCTGAAAATGTTGAATCTCGAACCGGGAGCCAAAATGGAATCGCTCGTTGGTAGGCGGTTCGTGAGTCGAGAGCTGGAAAGCAGAAATTTGGGAAACGGCTCGCGAGCCGGAGCAGGATTCCAAGCAGACCTTAGTCTATCGACGGCTGACTAACGTCTCGAATATTGTGACTATTTTCATCAGCGCGCCTTAGTCATTTACCTTGTAGATCAGTCACCATCTAGATCAGGTAGCGTCTATTCAAATGCGTGAACAACGAAGAAACAAAAAATCAGCAGATCTTCAGTTCATGAAAAGAATGCTTGCAAATATGTACATTGTCCCTGCAATATGTTGGAGGGACCGTAGTTTTCAGAGTGTGGTTAAAGTTTTGTTACTTTTCCTCTCTCTCTCTCTGACTTCTTTCCAAGGATTTTTGTACTTGGGGAAACGTTTCAATTGTTGCGTTCAACGTTGAGAATAGGTAACAAATTAATATTTTTTTTTTTGTGACAAACGTCCTCCAGACCTTTCTAGTTTCTTTGCGTGTAATTTGAGAGACAGTGTGAACATTTTGACGCAGAGCTGCTACAACTACACTAATCATTTTAGATAATTCTGTGCTCTCGTTCAAAATTGGTTTTAAAATACAACGCTGTCTTACAAACGCGATTCTTCGCCACGCACTCACTTCCACACTCTGAACCACAGTGGGACGAAGGGTATAGAAAAACAAACTCAATTGAAAAATCTTCACCTTCGTTTAATACAAATGACTCCCAGTGAGACCAAAGGGCCACAAATTCAATATACACCCATACATACTAACAAATACACACATATGTACATATTAAACAACAACACTCATACTTCAGTCAAACGTAAGTATGAGCAAAGATGAAGAAAACCCAGCGTTTACACTCGTATCCCAAAACAGGAACACCAACTACAACCGTATTCAGCAGAACTCTAAAGAAACAAAATCCTTCAAAAAAAAAGGAAAACAAAATATCCTCGAGAGGTTGTTCGGAAGGAAGGAACATGAGGCGCATTAGGACAGAAAAAAATCATTTGCATGTGGATTGAGGATTTGTTTAGGGATGATTATTAAATGGGTGGCTGTGTTAACTATAAAAAATTCCACCAACAAAAGGACCTTAGCCATCGCCCGCTAAGGGTGAGGGATTATGAGCAGAGACAGATGAAGAGCCAAACATGCCACAGCACAAGGGACGGGATGAGTACAACACCGCGAAATCATAACACGCGGAGGCAACATTTTCCCAACTAATGCCACGGATAAGATGAAATGTAAGGCTGCAGAGTGGGAAGATGGTCTTGTCGCATTTATTTCCACAAGATGTATGACCACCTTATTGGTGTGACAGCCGTAAGTAACAGCAAATGGTCTTCCTTGCAAAACTGGACTGGATTTGTTTTTCCATCCTCAGTTGTTCGCTGCAGAGAGTGGGTAGTGGCGTCTAGCTCAAAAGCAGGAGGAAGGAGGACTAACATAGAGCACCAGGGAGTCGATAGAAAGCACGGACTCTTTCAATGTTTTAAAATACACACACACACACACATAAATTATGCAAACAGTCTTCAAAATGAGAAAAGTTATGGGCAAAACAAAAAAAAAAGGTTTGGTCCCAAACAAATTTCGAAATTTCTCGTAAGATGCCCTGCCGCGAGTGCTTAAGATAAATGCGTATATTGATGATATTTCAGGATATTTATGTGGAATATTGTAAATGCAAACAGATTCTAAGATAATTTTAGGTTAAACATCTGGAGTGTAAACACACATATGAACAAAAATATTTACTTTATGTTACGGAAAGGATATTGACAACATTTGTTGGTGTGTGCCCTAATGTAATTGTGGAGGTCCTTCCCGTTAGTGGTACCTAGATAAAACCATAATAGGATGAAAAACAATGTTACGTGTTAAAGAACACTGCATACATGAGAACGCTGTAGACAGCTGCAACGCAGACTATGCCGTAGTGGTATAAGGTGAAAAACGGTCGTATAAACAGTACGGGAGTGAATAAATCTAAATAATACAGAAAAAGAACGGGGTCCTAAAGTTCTACCAGAAACTTGAAATTGAGAAGGGTGCCTCGCGACCCTGGATTCAAAGTTAATAGCCGAGAGCTGACAAGTTGAAATTCGGGAACTGGTTCGCGTTGAACTTAGACTCCTGGCTGGCAAGCAAGCCAAGGCGAACACTGATCTAAAATCAGGTATCCTAATAGGAACAGGAAACCTAGTCGACCGGTTTAACTCTAAATGTTCAGATTTTTATTTGTTGCTTAAAAATATTACGTGGTAATGGACGAAAAGGACACTGCGTATACGAGAACCCTGCAGTCAGCTGCAACGCGAACTGGGCCGGAGCGATATGAGGTTAAAAAACGGTAGTACAAACAGTTCTGGAGTGATCAATGTTTATACTCGGGGTGTGTTGAGGATATGTAGGGTTTTGGCGGTAGTGGATGAAAGACTCACCTGGAGAAACATTTAGTTTGCCCCAAGCTCCTATCAACACATATTTGAGATGACTCTCCTAGGTCTCTAAATAAGTAGAATACCATGGTAAACATCCCATTCTAATGCCGGCTGGATATATGCAGGAAAGATGTTCAGTGGATTCTTTCTATTCCTGATCGTAACAACTTCTACATAATACATTTATCCTCACCTTTAGTCTTGTCGCATGTCTACGAATCAGACAGTGTCCCGTCAAAACTGAAACAAACACTAATACCTTAGGTCTGGCTAGAGATGAAGGATTCTCCTCCTACCCACAATCGGCTACATTTATCATGTGTGTGCACAATATATGACCCACGTTCTCTCTCCTGTATCATCACATAGGAGCGTTCGCGCAGGATATGCTTACACACTGTTAATGGCATGCCAAAACGTACCAATTCCTTTGTAACATATACGATAGCCCTATTCACGGCATGTCAGCCGCTTTGCAATTCGTCGGAATGTACTTGAACCCTGGCACCCATTTGAGGTGAGTATCGAACTGCTGCACTATCTCGTTAAGAGATATATGTGGCCGCCGATATGGCAGATGTTGAGTTCAGGAATATTGATACCAGCGACTAGACTACCAATAGACCCTCAAAGAAATCATTACGTCCAATGGCAGTTACAATCTTCAAGTAGGTGATACAGCTGTTGCTGAGTTGACAATCCTTGGCCGAGTAAAACTCGTCGTTTTGCTTAGGCAGGCCAGAACTATTCTGGCCCAGCTTAGATCTGGTTGGAGTTCTATTCTGAATTCACACACAATTCATACAGATTTCTCCAGCTCCCCACCGCCACCTCCAGTGACACATAGGGGAATTACTCTTAATTTTGTTTTTATATCTTCCAAGGACAAACCAGTAGAAACAGACAATCTGTTACAATAACAATCAAGTAGTCTACGGGAAAGATACATCCCTAGTTCCCTTGATTAGTTCCCATGCCCTACCTGATATTTCATTTTAGGACCATCCGTGTAAATATTCACATATCCCTCTATACTAGTAGCTCCTTGGTTACAGACAGTGGTCGTATTTACCCCCATGTGTAACCCATACACATCGCCGTGAGGATTGGGTAATGAACATTTACCCATTACCCACAGGGTATGGGGAAAACAATGGGAAGCTACCCACGACAATGAGGAATTACCTATCACGATAACCCACAGGGCAATGGGAAAAATAATAGATAGTTACCCACGACAACTGTGAATTACCCATCACGAAAAATATTGGAACTACTCACGGCAATGACGATTTATATATCACGAGTACATATTACACATGAGGAATAGGAAGGCGGCCTTTGCCCATTACCCACAGCGATGGGTAGTGGGTTGATCATCCCCATTTTTGATCGAAAATATACAAAATTAGCGAGACTGCCTATATCCCTAAAACGGAGCGTCGAATCAAAAAAAATAACAAATTTTTGGAGACTTCTAAGGGAGTTTCATACAGTTCTATTTTGTACTACCTTATACCCTGAGGGTAATGGATAATCATGAGGGTAATGGATAATCGTGATACCTAACCTTAATTATTCCATACCCGGTGGGTAATGGGTACACGATCGCTCCCCATTCCCACGACAATAATAATGGGCCCAGGGTAACCCATTGATCACGAAAAGCAAACCCTGGTCACAGGAACCCCTTTCCGGTATAACACTGTCATATTCCCGATCAAATAGTGGTTGTGCCTTCGAGTAGTCGATAAATTCAGGAATGTGTGGAGCACCGTTCAGGTGCATCAATGATAATAAGTAGTAGTCGCAAACGCCCTGGTGATGCACATCATATTCATTGTCCGAACCCTAGTCAATAGTGCAGATTAGGTGGAATCTACAATTCAGTGCAATGTATCATAGGAGGGGCGAGAAGTTTTCTCCATGAGGTGTGCCTCTGTTAACGTACCGGTAGTAGTCAAGATGCTCAATGCGGCCGTACCCTGAATGCTCGAAACGCATCCTCAGTGTCAAGAAAGGCCACCAACGTTTACTCCTTGGTAGCCAACTATTTCTCTATGGATCCTACTAGTTCATGTAGGACTCTCTGTAGATATCGCCTTGCAGTACCCATTCTGGGCGCCAGATAACAATCTTACATTAATACTAGAGATGGGCGCGAGTCACGAGATTGGTATGAAGCATGAGTGAATGTGAGTAGGATCAAATTCTTCTCGCGTGAGCGTGAAAACCGAACAAATCTTCGTTCGTGAGTGTGAGCCAAAACTTACTCACGTTCCCATCTCTAATTGATACTCGCACGTAAGTGCCCATCTATCAGCCGCTTCAAAGTCGCCTGTAGGACCGCTGAGGTTTTGAGGATATAGAGAGTAAATTTCTCTAAATTGCTTTCCACAAAAGAATCCAACGAAATACAGACAATGGTATCAATCTCATCCACCTAAACAAAACAAGCTCAGAACAACAACAAAGCAGTGGGTGCCCATGGAATATCAGGTGGAATATTTAAGGCCTAGGTGGTATGTTTTTAAAAAGACGATCAATGTGACATATTGACAAGGTGGAGTTATATCCGGAAAATCTTCACCAGACTAGGAAAACATGGAAAGCCTATTGATTATAATCTGCGTTCAGCATGTCGATACTCTGGCTGACCTAATTGCTTGAAAATAGGTTATAGCAACCGCAAATTCGGATCTTACGACCGAATTGCAGTTGCCACAACCAAATTGAGGTTATCCCGACTGAATCTAGTTCCAACAAAATTCGGCTGAAGCAACCTCTATTAGGTTGTGGCAACATGAGATGCAATTGTGACACCCTCTAATGCGGTTGTAACAACGTATAATTTGGACCTCTAAATTTTGTTACGGATAATTCGGTTATTTTTTCTGTGCGCTTTGGAAAAAACTTGATGAAACTACTTGTGAACTCGGTGTCCTGGCTGTAGTGACAGGTATTTGCAGAATGACACTGAACGACATCAAATCATTTGTAAAGGTTGGTAAACATCTTACAATACTACTAGCTAGATACCAGGGGAGGCCGCATATAAGGCGACAGCCTGTCGTGCGATCTCTTCAACACCTTAATGCGGTAATAACAATGAGAAATGCTGCAGTTAACATAAAAAAACTATCAACAGCAAATGACATACGTTACAGTCACATGGTAACGAAGTTCTTGGGCCTCAACTGAACGGTATAGATCTCGACGATATGTGGTTTCAGCAGACCAGCGTCGTCAGCCACACCGGGCATAAAACAATCGATTTATTCGAGCAACGGTTTCCAGACAAACAAATAAGAAAGGAACAGAGATCCAAATATATCAGAATCTCATACAACCTGTGCGGAATCCTGGGTCATATCGCATGCTGGTGGAACATCACTGGGAGTCTTCGGGAGGAAAATGCTGTGTAATTTATATGGTCCTATAATGCAAAATGGCGAGTATCGATGACGGATAAACCACACGCTGTATAATTTGAATCCCGACATCGACGTAGTTATGCGTATCATAATAGCGCGTTTAAGGGGGCTTGGCCATGTCAGTAGAATGGATCAGAATGAACCAGTGCGAAAGACGTGCTCGAAGGACATCGAAAAATCAAACGACCAATACTTCGCTGGAAAGCCCAGGTGGATTATTGCCTGCGAGAGCTTGGTGTTACCAACTGAAGCCGAAGGTGGAGCCGGTTGGAGAAACAGGTTATCCTCATTTTATAAGGCTCTTGACCCCTCTTAGTTGTTTGAGGCCACATAAGTAAGTGAGTAAGTAAGTGTATACCTTTGCACTGAAAGGAAAAACATAACCTCTACGACTAATGTCATCAAATGTAAGGTAAAATATAAAGTTTATAGCCCCATGGTAAATATTCATAGGAACAATGTACACTTTCGTACATCCGACGATTTGGTCGTTCCTGCAATGGTCATTTACATAGTTGCGAAGAATTTATATGTTCGCTCATTTTTGATGAAACTTGTTTTCGTATTGCTGGGTTTATCATATATACCACATATTTGGAATTTCTCTTGTATATAATCGATGTAAATATCCTTCAGGCTCCATTGTTTATACTCTTTATATTTCTGTATAATTTTCTGTATCTTCAAGTCAAGTTCCACCTTGACCACAAAATGTAAAAATGTTATTAATTCCAATACGATTGTAATATCTCCGTTTCACCCTCCGCTTCTTGGAATTGCATCCTTTAGCACAACTTCCAAAGAAATTTTTTCGTGAATAGCCACAACCTTTTAGGATCACTTAAGGTAACTGCAACAAATTAATTTACTATAAATTTGCTGAATTTGAAAGTAATATGGCGCCCAGCGGTCACAAGATTAAAACACATAACAAGAGCAGCAGCAACTACAGTCACATCCTCAATAACAGCCACATCCACAGTCACAATGTCCGCAGTGAGCGACTCAAAAGGGTATTTCACGTGCAACCTGATCACGAACAAATCAATAACCGATCCGTTCGGCCGGAAGACTTCATACCCCCTGTCCAATTGCAATGATACTCTTCGTCGTATTAAACGCACATTACAATTTGTTTAAGCGATTCCAGGCAAAGCGACCAAACTCGTAGTACAAATGGCGTAGGAAATCTCGGCTCTGAAAACAAGAATCAAATAAATCGCGGGCGATAGACAAAACCCCACTTGGAAACTATTGGATTCTATTAAAAATTGCACACTTTTATCTTTGCCGGTCGTATGTAAAATGTTGGCGTTGTGGCATGCCACAAGAAACAAAGGAAGAGAACCGCATGCAATGGGAGGGGGAGGAGGGAGCAGGGGATCCTGTTGAAATATTTCAATTAACTTTTTTGTTTTGTTTTCCATTGATATTGCAATGGTACATATGTTAAATGTTGCATAGTGGTGTATGGGTGTTATAAAGAGTGTGCGAGGGATGTTTGTAAAATTTTGCGCTACGGTTGCTGGTTCTGAGGCATTCACATCGGGACAGGGTAACTCTGGCTTAGAATTAACTATGTGGCTGCAACATGGCGCCTCAAATTGTTACACCTGTCCTCATTAGAATAAGTGTCAATAGTGATATCCACCGTTTGGGCAATGATAGTGTGCGCGTCTCTTGTACATGAGTACGTGGGATCGGTTCTTGTTCAGACCACCTAACATTTATTTCGACGGCAGTCACATCGCTTAGTGACGCCATTTAGATATGAAAAAGCTTCTCAAAAATACCATTCTGGGCCGGTGTAGAACTGTAGGTCCCAATCAGTGCGTGCAAACCACTTCCAATCACTTCACGGGATGTAATGGGCAACCATGTCTTTTTCGTGACAGTCACTTCTAACCTATCTTGAGATCCTTTATCGCTGACTATAGCCTCAAAAAAAAAACAACGTCAGCCTTGAGATCAAGCGGAGAATTGTGCTTGTGAATAGATGTTATTTTGGGCTAAGCAAGTACTTTAGAGATAAAGCCCTCTCTCGCGTAACAAAAGTCCAACTATACCAGACTCTCATACAACCTGTCTTGGTGTATGGCGCAGAATCCTGGGTTTTATCGCAAGCAGATGAAACATCTGTAGGACTCTATGAGAGAAAAATACTCCGAAAAACTTATGACCCTATAGTGCATAACGGCGAGTATCGACGACGCATGAACCATGAGCTGTATGAGCTATATCCCGACATTGACATAGTTAAGCGGATCAACATAACGCGATTGCGCTGGCTAGGCCATGTCAGTAGAATGGATGGAGACCAAAGGGTTTTCGAAACCGAACTCGAAGGAAGACGAAAAATAGGAAGACCAAGACTCCGCTCGAGGGATCAGGTTGACGAATCCCTGCGTACACTTGGTATTGCCAAGTAGAGAGAAGGCAAAAGATCGAACTTTGGGTTCCGCACAAACGAAATGTTGGGCAAGTCAAGAACTTATTTGCGGCAAAGGAAAATTTATATTTATGGGAAACAAAAAACGTACGACTGCAAATTGACATAGGAATGTGTTCTTTGTTGAAGGAAGAGGGAAGAAGTTCAAGAGAGAGCTCACCTTTGGGTCATTGTACACATGGTTCCAAAACGTATTCAATTTGGTGTTGGTGGCAGTCTATGAACGTCTCAATTAGACTAGCCCATGACACTTGCAGGGACGATGTTCAGTGATTTCCTGCTCTTCTTCATCGTCTGTGTCAAACATCAACCTCTCCTGCATCATTATATAGGAGCGTTATTGCAGGTTTTGCTTAGAAGTCGCTAGGAGCATGCCAAAACGTCCCAATTCCTGTGGAACCAGTAACGGGGTCCCCAGTCGTGCCAGCTCATGTGCTCCGCAGTTCTTCGGAACATTCCTATGCTCTGGCACTCATGTGACGTGAATACCTCATTAAGAGATCCCACCAATCCTGGGCATATGTTCAGTTCAGTAATTATGGGTCAGGCTCTGAAGTACTGCGTGACTGTCAGTGAAGACATTGACTCCAGAGACTACTGGCCAATTATCCTTCAATCAGCCGGTCACCTCTAAAAATGTGCATCTGACATACTCTAAATGAACAGGTAAGGAAAGAGACAATCCTATTTCTCTAGAGCAAATTCCATACCCCACCTGGTTATTCTGTTTGGACCCAAACGTGAAGAAATTGAAATATACATATATAGCAGGAATTCCAACATTACAGAAATCCTTTCCGGTATGAGATTTTGGTATTTGCGATCGAATTGCGATTCCGCCATCGAGTGGTGCACAAATGCAGGAATGTTGTCAGCATCTTCCAGTACTGTTTCATGATCGAGTCCGACCCTGCCCCATTGTAAGAGGTGCCTTAACCTAATGGCAGACGTAGAAGCTGTCTGTCTACGGCCTACGGCTAACAAATATAGCATTACATTCAGTGAGACAGTGGGAGTAGTGCGGAAAGTACTCGTGATACAAATCGTCGCCATTCTTTGAACCCTAGTTTGTAGTGCACAATAAATGGATTTCTCAACCCCTGTCAGCACACAATAGCACCATAGATCATTATCGGTCTCACCTCCGCCATATAGAGCCCGTGCACAACTCTGGAGAAACATACATATACATACTTGCAGGTGTATAGGGCTATCATTGCCTTTTTCGCGCATTCCACTATGTTTGGCTTTAAACTTAGCTTGGTCTCCATTTTACATACTCTGCTAGCTAAATTTCAGACCTATTCAACGCTGTAGGTTCCACTGCTGATATATTACATTCGATAGATATACCTTCGAGTAAGAGTGATCAGCTTGGTTTTGGCAGATTCACACGTAGTCCAGTTTTACCAGCCCAGTTGCCAAAAGTCAATAAGCTACACTGGAAAATGTCTCTTAAGTTACAGGGATACTTGCTCAGTTATAACTATTTCCGCCGCGTCCACCCAAATTACAATTTCCCTACCCACATTTTGGATGGTGTCCGGCACTCAATTCAGCCCAAGTTTTCATACACACTGAAAAAAGAACGACCCGTGTAACATTATGTATAAACTATGTATATGTTTGGAACATCCTTGTACTTTATATAAGTTTATACAAGCATTGTTTTCATGAATTGAAAATCTGCTGAACAAACAAAACCACATTTGGGTCACAAAAATATATATTATAACCAATTAATCATTGTGTCCCCAACATGTAATATTGGATAACAAACACAATGTGTTTGGACACAAGCATAATATATTTGCGACAAGCTGCAAACATGTTATATTTGCAACCAAACAACAAAAATCGATAGATTTCTCAGCATGTATGAAAGTATTAGGTAAAATTTATTGCTCAATTTCAATTATGGTCCAATATGTCCATAGAAAGTAGTTGTTTTTATAGCTTAACATTTCCCAAACAACTACAAGCTGCAGGTGCTGGAGTGATCCTCGTATATTCAAATAGCCACAATCATCACAAGACATCACGGAGAACAGGTACTTTTGAATACTGCAGTTATTGCCAATACAACGGCAGGTTTCCTTGCAACAAATTGAAAACCAACTAAGAATATTGAGAAGACGAAAAAAAAACTGAAAACAAGAGAGAAATGAAAACATACATAAACAATGTTTTGACAAATCGCTGAAAATTGAGTGCGCAAAAATATTATTTTCAATTTTCGAATCGGGAAACAGTCCCGGCTATGTGGCTAGAAATATTGGCCGTATGTAGGATGAATCGTAGACACTGGTCAGTATTAAGTGTAGACACACACACGGCCGCGAATAGGAGATTGTAACGCAGGGGTAGGCAATACGAGCATATCTCGCCACCTCATGGCATCATATCTGTATCTGTTTTTGTAGCCGCGGGACGTTAATGATTGTAAATTAATAATTTAATACGAGTACATGAGCCAAAGTGTGTTTTATGAAAATCACTTTGTGTAAATCATATAAAGATAAATTTTCAAATCAACGCATTAAAACATAACTGATCATCGGATAGTCTAAACATGACGAGAGATATTGCCACTCAAGGAGGGTCATTTATGTTGCAGCAGTGGTGTGAGAAAATAGAGTTAATCACAATGGGTGATATGGGATGAAATAGGTCGGTTATCCAAGTAAATATTAAACTCTATTTTGAAAACCTTTTGCTGCTTTCAAATACTATGAGGTTAGGTTTCTTTTCATTTTCGAAAAATATTTGATTTCATAAATTAAGATACAAACGTAATTTTTTTTTGTTTGTCAACTCCCTGTCATCTTATACAATTGTTAAATGGAGCAAAAGTGATTGTGATGCAAATGTGCACAAATTGCACATTTAGCGAATCCTTTTCTTCCTTTGATTTCCTCCCCTTCGTCCTTACAGAGCTGAAACATGCAAAGGAGCAGGAAGGTCTTTGAAGCAAATGACTTAATAAAGCACAACAACTCAAAACAAAACACCTCAAATTGCTTAAAACCTAAATGCATAATGATGCTGAATCCTTAACATATAACACGGTTGGGTAGAATGCATTCTTCATGCAACATGTAGCACCGAATGCATCATAATCACCATCATCCCCGGCCATCATATACAGCGGCACGAAACGCACTTGTTGGATTGCTCTTTTTCGTTGTTGCTGCTGCTGCGGTTGCATTGCGCGAACGAGTGTTTGGAAGTAACATCAAAAGGATATTGACGATAAAGCACTCATTATTTTGTTTGCGCAACAAAGCAGAAATTGCGTAAGGATCTGCCACACTCTGCCTCCTCCATTGAACGGGCAACAAAACAGGGGTTGCGAAAACCACTGATGCTCTCACAAATACTTACACCAGATAAAGTGGAGATTTTTGTTTTGCAAATTGGCTGCTCAAACAAAAGACCGAAGGGTGAATTTTCGCACGACAGTTTTCAAACGTCGCCTTTCACAACATCAACAAGGACACTTTCCCATACCTATGCGTGGCAGGCTGGGTATTTTAATGAGCCTGGGAAAATTTACAAAAATTCCGTTACATTCCGTTTTGATTTTTGCATATCATTAATTATCTCGATGTGATTTAGTTTATCCTGGATATTTCTGTACAGAATAACTTATCTGCATGAACAAAAGGAAACATATAAGCATAATTTGAAAAGGGTAAGGGTAAGGGTAAAGGGTTCATTCAGGCAAGGATGAATAGGATCAATTGATTTGTGTGTCTTGTGTAGTTTTAATAATATTTGCTCTTCGGATCAATAAACAAAAAAAGTGATAAACAGTTCGACGTTCTTCATTTACATAACGAAAGGAATGCGAATTTCCCTAAAGCAGATGCGCAAACTAAAAATTGGCAAATCCTTTAGAAGGCAACGCACTTGAAAGAGATCGTGTGAATTTCGTGTGAATTTTATCGATTGCCGTATAGCCAAAACCAAATAGGAGTTTAGATATTTAATAGTAAACTTGCCTAAAGAATCTGCCCATATCGAATTGTTGCCAAAAAAATTAAGTTTTTATAGAGTGACACAGGAAACTTGAATTAAGTCAACAGATAATCACGGGGAAGCTAATCTGAGTTAATATTGATTAATTTGTTTGCCGCAGTAAGTAATTCAACCGGAAGTTTTAAACCTTAACCTATGCACTATAAAAAGATAAGAATGCTGATATAACTATCCCCGACCGTAGAAATGATGGGGTCTTTCTCATAATGCACTAAACTTTCGGAATGTTATTCACTTTGGAAGAATAACCGGAATCGATACATTTTCTAATTTTAGCCAAGCCAAGCCACTCGCTATATCCAAGCCACTCGCTATATCCAACACTATGATAGCTGTCAGTCTCCAGACTGATGTCTGCTAAAGTGAGAAAATGGTTGCATGAGCAATTTCCTGATATCGTAATGAAATAGTTGACATTCGTCTTATACAGTGAGTGACAGTGTCAAAAAACCCAGAGGGGTCAAGGACCCTTCAAAATGACGATAACATGTTTCTCCAACCGGCCTGCTTTTGAGCTTTTCTCCTTCAGTTGATAACTCCATGCACTCGTAGGGCAATATTTCCGCTGGTTTTACCAATTCAGTCTTGGTCGTTCTATTTTTCGATGTCCTTTGAGCACGTTTACGAATATCTTTCGCTCTGGTTCATTTTGATCCATTCTTCGGACCGTAAACACATTGCATTGATTCTCATAACTACATCGATGTCGGGATACAGATTATACAGCTCGTGGCTCATCCCTTGTCGATACTCGCCGTTTTCTATTATAGGACCATATATTTTTCGGAGCATTTTTCTCTCGAAGACTCCCAGCGAAGATTCATCAGCATGCGAGATAACACAGGATTCTGCGGCATAAAGCAAGACACACTACCGGTCAGAAATTTATGTATGGAATGGTCAAAATTCATTGAACTTAGTGATTTCCCAGGTAAAAGGAAGCGATTACACACAGCGTCCGTGTAGAGAATCTGAAGATTTTTCCTTTAACGCAATGTTACCGGAATATTGTTGGATCTTCGTTTCTCCAGAGAGGGTCTCATCTCTGAAGTGCTTGCTTAGCCCGAAATAACACATCTTTGCAAAGCACAATTGCCCATTTGATTTTTAGCCTGAAGTTATTGCTTCTATTCACCGTAGATCCGAAGAAAGTAAATTTCCACCACCTAGAAATTATAACGGATATCAACGTTCACCTTTTCACCCAATCGGGTGGATGTTCTGCTTGTCGAACCCATTAAGTTTGTCGTGTCCTCGTTTACCATCAAACCCACTTTTACTGATTCCTTCTCAATTTTCGAAAATACTGCAGTAACTTCTCTCAGATTTTGCCCACTGATGGCTTAATCATCAGCATACGCGACCAGCATGTAGCTTTATTCATGTTGTCTGCAGGTTTTCTCACGATGATCTCGATTAATATGTTGACTGTTGATGTTGGCCCCGCCTCGTGCTGACCAATCTTTACTGAGGATTCCGTGTCGGTCGATGTCATTCTACGACGGCCTGTCAGCTTAGCAGGAATACCATGCACCGACATAGCTTGGTATAGTTTTCCCCATATAGGGCTATAGACTGCAGCATTATAGTCTACAAAGTGGTAGTCGTAGGTGTCGATTTGTCTTCCGTGGGATTTCTTCAGAGTATGTCATAATATGAAAATCATATCGATAGTTGATTTTCCAGGCCCAAAGCCACACTTATAATGTCCGATGAGATCTGCAATAACTTGCTTTAGTCGTTCACATATTTCGCTGGAGAGAACCGTGTATGCGATGGAAAAAAAGCACCGAGTAATACTTTAAGACTGTGCACTAGTTGATTTTTGTACTAACGAGTTCCGAGACTTACGAGGAAAACATATAGAGAATGAGAGCAATCTTTAATTTTAAAAATGTTCGTGTTAATTGGGGTCGACACAAATATCTTTACTGTAACACTTCATTACATTTTGATTTTTTCACTGAATATCCCTTTTTGTAATCGATTTAGATGGCAAAATTTACTCCCAGTTGATGTGTTTTGTATTTCTGGCTTGACACTCGGCGGCAGAAGTTTGAAAATCACACCCCGCAACCCAGTCGCTATCAACGAGTCTTCTTTGATAGCACATTCTCTATTTGTTCTCCAAGTACTAACTGGATCAGCTATCTCATCGGTACCCCTTGAAAAAAAGGCTTATTGCACGATAATTTCCACGACAGGACACGGTATGCTAAGGGTCCAATCGTCGGGCATGCAGTCGTCTAGCCAGATTTTGCATATGAGTTGAAGCATGCACCTTTCCAACTCAGCCGCCAGCCTTGAACAGCTCAGTCGGTAGTCCACTAGCACCAGCTGCTTTGTTGTTCTATAGCTGGGAAATCGCAGTTCTAACTTCACTTTCGCTAGGAGGGAGTCAGTTAACGAAATCGTCGTCTACGTAATTAACACAATCATCTATATTGAAGTATCCTGGGACAAATATAACTGAGAGTGACCTCTCCCTACTCCCAACACACTCTGCATATCTATGACAAGATCACAGTCCATATGTTTACACAAGATTGCTCTGATTTATTTCCGTTGATTTGGCTTTGTTTTTTTTTTGTAGAATTTACGGGCATCATTCTTGCTTCTTTAAGAAGAACAAACGGGTTTCATCACTCTTCTTCACCTTATACCACTCTGTCGCGGCTCTCGTTGCAACTGACTGAATCAGTGCCATACGTGCAACGTTCTTTTCATCACTTGCCATGCGTCTCATCATCGTACCATGGTTTGAATTTAAGTGGCTCTTCATAACCGAGTACGGTCTCTGCAAAAGTTTTCGTAGAGAGGGAAATTAACTTCCACTGCGCTTCAGGATCACGAAGCGGGGGTGCGTTCTGCGCCAGTATCTGAGTGAGCTTCTCAGCATGGGCCATGGATATCTCTGGTAATTGCAGGTTTCCGGTGTCCAGCTTTCTTTGTCCGGTTTCGTACAACTTTCGCTTTGCATAACCTGGTACCTTCCATTAATTACCAGGGCATCAATCTGGTTCTTCGCCTTTTGATCACGGGATATCCAACTGGCAACCATGTTTTTCGCCGCGGTAAAGTGTAACAGCCTCATTCCTTTATAGGAATTGATGGCGTGTAGCAGTAACGTTCGCAGGATTTTCTTTCGGGTGGTGGGCAACTTGGGCCCCCACGCCCCCAGCGTCAGTGCGGGCGTGTAGACTGAATTTACGATGGTTGGTTCAGACATTTCTCTCTGCCGACTTCAGCATTAAAATCACCAGGAACAGTCTTGATGTCATGGCCAGGGCAGCGGTCGTATGTTTCCTCTTGGCGCTCCTAGAACATGTCGTTGGTGTCATTGTCCATTTCTTCTGTCGAGACATGAACATAAATTAGCGATATGTTAAAGTGTTTCACCTTTATGCGGATGGTGAACGTATAAGTCACGGGGTTGAACTTTGAGACCAGATGTCGCAGTCTTTTGCCAACTACTAATCCGCAACCAAATTTATGATTTTTCTCATGGCAGCTGTAGTATATGTTACCTGTTCTTCTTTCTTGTAACATACAGATATGACCTGTCCATCGCATCTCCTGCATAGTAATGGTTATAATGTCAGCTTTATAATTCTGGAGGACATCTGCTACTTGGATAGTGGCACGGGTTATCTATAGAGTTCTAACATTCCAAGTGCATATCGGTAAATCGTGGTCCTTATAACGTTTGCGGAGGTAAGGGGTTTTTTGTTTCTTCTGTATTTTCATTGCCAATATAACGGTGGCGGGCGTCAAGCCCAGTCCACCGTGTTTTTGCATTATATGATTTATGTTTTAGGCGTCCATTGCGGATCAGACGAGAATACAGTGCCAGGATGATTATGTTTCAGCCGCCTAGTACAGATCAGACGCTGACCAGAGTGCAGTGTGTCGAAACTGGAGTTTTGTTTCTTTACTTTTGATCCGCCGATGGCCAGTAGTGTTGGCTCATCCGCCTTTAAAGGACAGAATATGTTCGCTAGTTTGAACAGCTGCAGTGACAGGGTCATCTATTTCACCTGATACGCATGAGTGATCACATAGCTAATCAGGCTGCTCATTTGTTTCGCCTTCTCACTCTAGCTAGGTAACAAAGGTTACCGATAAAGTCATTGCCCGCGACAGACTTCTTGGAGGTAGTGAGCTTCTTGGACTATCCAATGAAGGAAACATTTCTGGCCGCTCCCAAATAAAGCGTTATCAGAAACTTTCCACTTCAAGGGTCAGTCTTATGTTCCGGTCAATAAATATAACACCTGCTAATTAATGATGTGATTTTCAATGTAAACACACAATTTTTGTTACCAAATTATATTCTGGGGTGAAATTTTCCTACGTTCCCCTTTTAAAAATTTCATCTACGACTATAAACGGGGGAAGTGTAGAGCTTCTTTCAGTCAATGATCTGAGCGCTTTCTAGTTTTATTCTCAGCGAATGGGTTCTATAGTTTTACACCTGTCCCGAACTGTTTTATGATGCCTAATTAATGGATAGTATCGTCGTTAACCGTCGTCGAAATATAGTATATGTGTTTAGATCAGGACCGTCGGTGGTGCAATGGTAGTATGTGCGGCTCTTGTGCATGAGAACGTGGATTCGATCCATGCTCTGACCACCTTAAATTTCTTTCGACGGCGGTCACCACGCTTAGTGACGGCGATACTATCGAGTATTTAGCCATGAAAAAGCTTCTCAAAATACCGTTCGAAATCGGTATAAAACTGTAGGTCCCAATCAGTGAGTGCAAAACTAGAACGCGCACAGCTAACTGATTGTGAGAAGCACTCCTCTAATCGGGATGTAACGGATCGGGAGTAACGGGAAACCATTTATTTATTTACTTTTTTTAGATCAGGAATCGAACCCACGTTCATATGGACAAGAGTCGGACACATAACCTCTTGCTCCACGACTTCAAACACAATAAGTATTTGACCTTGCCGAGAATATTTTTCATCTCGGTAATGAAATTAGATTTTCCTGTTTTAGTCGTAGGTACAGGTGCAATTAATAGTATGATCATATGCAAATTTCATGTTTTCATTTTAATTAGCCAATTAATTATCGCTTTAACTTAATATGGTAGAAAAAAAACCCTCAAGGGTTAGATTCTTCAAAATAACCCCCTGGAACATTTTGATTATTCGCCTGGTCAATTAGGAATGCTAATTTATGCCGGTTCCGAAATGACAATGGCCTTTTCATTTACACATTTTTAGATACTTAAACCTCTTAATGACCACAACAAACGTCCAAACATTTATGTTTGTCTCAAGCGTCATACAGTCAAAACTGACCAAAGCAATTGGAGTGACCACTGGCAAACGGAGGGGTTGCACGCAGACCCTTTGCACGGGCAATGACTGGTATTAATAGCAAACCTGATTTCACATATGGACACGGATTGTAAACAACAATGTTGACACTTTAAAATCACTACAACACAAATATTATGGACAGGACACGACGAAGGTGAGTATCTAATGACCCTCAGTGGAGTCATGCAAAGTCAATGTTTATCACGCCAATATAATGACCAAAGCTAGAAGGGCAGCGGTGATTATCAGTTGTTGGACAACGTTTTGATGACGGGCAGTTAGCGGTACTAATAATGATATTCAAATTATACCTTTACCTTACATGGGCAAGGGGTTGTTATCCAATGTTATTTGGAAAATGAATTAGAATAAAATTTGCCTTTAACTACAGGACGAAATGAAAATTCCAACTTGAACTTAATTCTCATAAGATTTCTTATTTGTTTTGTTAGAAACTGCAAGACGAGCAAATGCAAACCAAGAATGTTTACCCTTAATCCCCTACAAAAAGAGTTCCTTCTCTTCATCCCCTCTTTGTTTTCTTCCCAATCAATAGCCGAATGTCAAAAGGTTTGTGTACTGGCTAAGCAATCATCGAGTGGTTAATAAACAACAGAAAAAGGGGACAAATTAATCCCCCTCTAAGACGCATCAGGGACGTATGAATCAACAAAGAAAAAGGAACATTTAAGTACAGTTCTTATAATGACAACTGGTCCGTAATGTAAAAAAACACTTCATATACATTTACATACATATACATAATATCTTCTACATATACATAATTTCTTATACATATGTAAATTACTCGACAAGAAAATCATTGTTTTGCCAGGACGCACAAAAACAAATAAAAAAAAAACAACCAAAGTCTTAAGATTTTCTTTAAGATTCTCCCTCCCTCCAACCGATGTCTGTCTGTAGGTGGTTTGGGCTGGGGCAGGAAAAAGTTAATGAAAGTAAATTTTTGTATGACAGGGTGTATATGTTAGCCAAGTGGTGAACGGGGAGAAGGATTTAGCCACTATTGTTGTTGTAACATGGGCATTGTTCGCACAAAGAACAAAAAGTAAGGGTCTAATGTTTGCAGTTGTTGTAAGGATACTTTCAATGCTGCCACTGCCGCCGACCATATTCAATGCTGGACGTCGCGCAGCAAAAGAAGTAAAAATTTAAATGAATAATAAGAGAGAAGAAATTATATGGAAACAGGGTCAGCAGGATAAATTGAAAGAAAAGCTGATGTCCGACATGAAGAGATTGTAAGTACTATGGATCTGTTTAAAATAACTTGATTGGATAACATTATATTAAAGTTTCAATGGTTACAATTCTGGTCAACAAACTATCAGTCAGGTCAACTAACTTTCAATCGGGTCAATTAATTTAAATATACCCTCACGTCATCAATGACGCGAAATTCGTGAAACACTTACATAAAACCAATACTTGAAACCAGTAACTGCCTACACTAGAACACACTCGTAATCACTTACTGTACAAGACGAACGACAACGATTTCATAACTATGTAAACGAAGAAAACTAAAGACAACCACAACTAGAATAAATTGAACCTCATTCACGAAGACGTTGAAAAGGAACGAACATCTGCGAAAGGAAAACAAATTATCCCGGCTAGCAACACCGTAGAAGTAATGTCTACCTGCAGGAAAATTGGCGATGGAAAAGCTCGGGGTTCCGGATTGGATATCATTAAGAGACCGGACATCTTGCAAACCCAGCAGCGGTTGATACTCGTCCCAAGTTGAAGTTGATGAGCTGTCCTTGTACCGTCCCATATTCCTCCTGGACATAGTGGCCAAGATACTGAAGATAACTATTTATGGTCGTTTTGTTGAAAATGCCTGCTAAGATGCCTGCGATTCTGCAGTGATGTAAAAACACACGTGGTAAATCTGACATGAAAGGCCTCATCGGCGATGCATTGGAAGCGTGCCTTTAAGGCATACAAAACGGTGATCACCTTTAACGTGGACAATGCCATCACCTCGGCAGATTAGGCGATAAATGAGAAGTGCCCTTAAAAGAATGCATACATCTGTATATATCTTATACGTTATTTAGAATTTAACGAGGTAAGAGGTCGCCCCTCTTCTTTTGAAAATTATGTGTGACATGACTCAAGTGGAGAGAATCGCGAATGAAGTGTACACGCGAGGGAAGACGTAATAATATGAGCCAAGCAATACACAAGACGGAGGCAGTCTTAAGTTGCAGTCGGAAGAAAATGCAGTTGATAAACATACGTGTTGGGAGCTGGTGTAATGGCAATCAATATTGCGGTGGTGCAATTGTAGTGTCCGTGACTCTTGTACATGAGATCGTGGGTTCGATTCCTGCTCTGACCACTTTACACTTCTTTCGACGACGGTCACCTCGCTTAATGATGGCGTCGCTATCGAGTAATGAGCCAAGAAAAGGATTCTTAAAATAGCTTTCTGAAGCAGTGTTAAACTGTAGGTCCCAATAAATGAGTGTAAAAACTAGAAAGCTCACAGCTCACTGGTTGTGAAAAGCTCTCCCAATCCCATCATGCAATGTAATGGGAAACCATTTTTTTGTTTTGTTTTTGTTATTACAGCTAACGAAAGGAGAAGTATGTGTAATAGATGCCACGAAAATACAACGCTACGAAGACCGCACGAAGTTGATGACAATATGCCAAACCTGCTGGCAGAATGCAGCGAAGGATAAATTAAAATTGTCTCCCATCCCCAACATATCAGAGTGGGTGCAGTGGCAGTTCGGAGAAGTCAACTACTACTTGAACCACGTTTTAACTGAGCAGGGTTGCTACAGAATATATCTGCACCAATACGGAATATTGGTCCGGCCTGTGTGGATCAGGAAGAAGATGCGGCCACGTTATATTTAAATTCCTGAGTTTTGGAGAAAATAACCAACCTGTGACTCGATATAGATGGTTGAACATATGTTGAGGTCCCTGATGAATGGAACGATGTTGAGAAGTTTTATCACAGGCGATCTCATGGATCTTCGTCGAATGCTGAGGAAATGAACGAAATGTAGTATAAATGATATCCTGGCGGCATCCTATGAGGTGATGACATAAATTCCTACATTCCTCCGTGAAGTAATGCATAAGGGTAGTCCCGTGGAGGAATTGGATGGAGGGTGTATGCCATGTGGTTTGCAACGTAGGTGCCAGAAATAGTGTATCTTGCTTGTTTGAGGGCCCGACACATTTGTATCTATTAGGATTCGAAATTCAAAAAAAAAACACTGTACAAGACGAACGGCAACGAATGCCTTACGATACCAACGAAGAAAAAGAGGAACAGGCTTAACCGGAAATTATAACCCCACATTAGCGATGAATTCAAAAAGAACGTACATACATGTTTTAAAATCCACACACACACATCGATACATATGAACGAATATTCACAGTCATCCCAATGTGCACAAAGCCAGATCCGCTTCGAACCCATTGTGGGTAAAAAAGCGAGTCAATGAAATTGCGATTTGCCGGATCCGTCTCGAACCCGTAAAAAACATAAAAAGCGAATCAGTGAAATTGCGATTTGGCTGATCTGTCTCGAACCCGTTAGGAACCGGTATAAACATAAAAAGCTAATTAGTGAAATTGCGATGTGGTGGATCAGTCTCGAACTAGATATGTGTCCGTAAAAACAGAGAAAAATGAATCAGTGTAATTTCGATTTGAATCGATAAAAATGAATAAAAGTGGATCCATCTCGGATCCAAAAACGTACAAATAACGGTTCGCGTTTTCGAGAGGAATTTCATACGCAACCGAATTCGTTATGTGTCCGTAAAGAATGTCTGTTTCGGACAAAATGTACCAAGAAACGGATTCGTCTCGAATTCCTAACGGATTGTGATCGGATAAAAAATCGAAGTTGCATTTCTGTCACGTATCTTCCTGACACACTGACACTTTTTAAATGGAAGTATCAAACACACTGATCAACTGGGAGTATTAAATTCGTCCATTATCAGTAGCAGTGCGACATTTGACAAAACATTGCGTTATACCAAATTTAATTAAGACCTGTTGTGTTTTCCGGGATTTTCCGTCTTTACCAGCCGAACGTCTGGTCAAATATTGTGTTGGGAGCACCAAACTGGGCGTGACAAATCGTCAATTTCAATTTCTGTTTGTTGTTTAACAAAATATAGTTTTGTACTAAATTTTAGTAAGGTCGCTTGTGTTTTCGGGGTTCTAAAACGGCCACCTACCAGTCAGCCGCCCAATTTTTGTATGGGAGTTACCAGATTAAGAGTCACGAAATCGCCCATTTGTGAGGACTTTGAATATCGTGATTTGAATATTGTGTAACAATTTGAATATTGTACGAGCACTATCGTGTCGATCAACCAAATAGTTACACATGATTTTACAAATCTTGGAGGGTTAAAAATGGGCGTGGCAAATTCGTCCTTTTTCAGAAGCCAACTTGTATCTGACGAAATATTGCCTAGTACCAAATTTTATTAGTTTAAGTTAGGTTTAGGTGGCAATCGATAAACGACTCACTTCGACTTTTTAGTTCGTCTACCTCGGTCTATGCAGATTAATAGCTATCCCCACCGAAGGACCATTTCATTTACTATGATAGTCTCGAAATGTTACCAGCTCTTAAATGCCACAATTCTCTAAATTCTCCAGACGAAGTTTAGTTGTGTAAAATTTCGTTTATGTGGAAAGAAATTTATCACTACGTTTATACTCAAGTAAGACAGGAATTCCGCTATCAAGTTACTCGAACAAAGAAAATCCTTGAATAACTGAATACCCTAATAAAGGTTACACCTATATTGGAAGATTTGATATCTACTTTTATAAACGATTTGCAGCTTCGAGTTATCATTACTGGCATGCAGAAGCTGACCACCCTCCTTCAATACTTTCAAAATCTAAAATTAACATGTAAGCACCCTGTATTCAAGAGGATGTACAAGGAAAAACATACAAAATCCGCCGAAAAACAGCGGAAACGTCTGCAGATGTGAAAACTCAAACTTTTCCTTAACTTTGTTTCTGCTTAATGAGCAAACAACGCCAACTACATATGTAGATGAGTATGTACATGCGTTTATATAAGTAGGTATATACTTACGTTGTATATAACTACATATACACATGTACATACATATATTTAAATACATATCCTTAAATATTAACAGAAAAAAATTACATATAAACACATTAAGGGTGCGTAAGGATGTCTAAATAAAACAAACGCCGAGAAACAACAAGGATACTGCTAAGATGAAACTACAAGTGTATGAACCGTTAATGTCTGGCCAAATAAAACATAACCGCCAGGAAGTAGAAGACTCCATGAACAAAAGTTGACGAAAAAGGACAAGGCAAAGGCACGTGTCTACTGATGTTGGAGCGGCCAAAGACGAATTAAGAAGGCCATACACGCAAAGAAATACAAAATTGTTTAGAGCTCGCTCAGCTGAAAAATATTTATTTTGCCCCAAAAATAGTTTGCTTGCTAAACAGTCTCCAGATCGCCGAAGTTGCTACTTTTCCTGAAATTAAAAATTGTTTGTCGTAAAAGTAGTTTCCAAAACGAAATGTTTAACGCAAACGATCGTCCAGCGAATGCGACTTCTAATCCCACCCGCTTCATTTGCATATTTTTCATTAACCAGAAAACATGATCTGTTATTTGCTTCTTCGTCTCATGGTTGACCTGCAAAAGTTGTAAATTTTCCCGACGATAAAAGTCTCGTATCGTAGAAGTCGTTTCCTTTGCTGTAAACGTTTATGTATTTGCCCCACAGTTGTCATAAGTTATTCGTTTAATTTACTTGCTTCTCGTTAAAATGTATTTGAATTTGGAAGCCTATATACTAATTTGTTTTTAAAATTTTATAAAATTCTTTTAGTAATGAGTGTACACTTCAATCAAAAATAACTACTATTTAGTGAAACATACATTTCTTCATTATTTTTTGTGTATTTTATTGCCTATTTACGGGTGGCGGGAGGCAAACCCAGCCCACCGTGGTTTGCATTTTACCTACTGCCAGAATGATCATGTTTCAGCCGCCCATTATGGATCAGAAGCTGACCAGAATGCAGTGTGTCGAAACTGGGTTTTGGTTTCTTCAATTTTAATCAGCCGTTGGCCAGGGATGTTGGCTCATCCGTCTTCAAAGGACAGAAGAATATGTCCACTACTTCGAAGAGCTTCAGTGACAGGGTCACCTAATAATCCTGAGACGTATCAGTGATCGCATTTCCACTCTGGCTGCTCATTCGTTTCGCTTTCTTACTTTAGCTCGCTAACGTAGGTTTCCGAAAAGCTTGGACAGCCCAATGAAGGAATCATTTCTGGCCACTCCCAAGTGAATGGCTATAACAAACTTTCCACCCCAAGGACAGTCCCATGTCCAGTCCCAGGCTGCAACGCGTGCTGTGAGTGAACGGTACAAGAGGCTGAGAAGGGAGGAAAAACAACAATTTACACGGAAAATATGGCAGTGGAAGCAGAGGGGGAGTGAGAAACCCGAATTGAATGGTGAATTCCGACATTTTTCCAGAGGGTAAGAAGAATTACAGGCCTAATAACAGGGCTGCCCTTCTGCAAGGACGATAATGGGAATCTGGTGACTGATAAGCAGTGTGTGCTCAAAATATGGAGAGACCACTTTTCAGCACTACTACACTCAGATTCATACACTCAAAATCAGGAGGTAATGGTAGTGGAAGGTAGTGCAAATGGTCTCCCCCCCCCCCCAACCAAAGCGAGATTACAACGGCGATCTCCCGAATTCAGAATAATAAAGCCGCTGATGCGGATGGGCTACCCACTAAACTTTTTAAGGCAGGTGGCGAAGGAGTGGTAGCCCACATACTTCCACTTATATGCGGAATATGGCGGGGGGAATCTATGCCTGACGATTGGAGCCTCAGTGTATTATGCACTGTATTCAAAAAGTGTGATACGTGGGTATGTTCCAACTATAGCGGTATCAGTCTTCCGTATAAGGTCTTGTCGAGCGTTTTCTGTGAAAGACTAAAGTCAATTATTGAAAACCTGATTGGACCTTATCAGCGTGGGTTTAGACCAGACAAGTCCACGACTGACCCAAAGACCCACTAAAAGCAAATCGAGACATACCATCTTTTTGCCGATTACAAAGCTGCTCTCGATAGCCCCATACGGGGAAAACTGTACGAAGCTATGTCTGCACTTGCGCAACCGGCAAAACTGATCCGTCTCTGTAGAATGGCGCTAACCAACACCAAATCAGCAGTGAAGGTGGGGAGAGACCTCACAACCATTCTGTACCAAGCGAGCACTGACACAACGTGACACACTTTCATGCAATCTCTTCAACATATTAATTGGGATAATATTTAGAAAGGCTGCAGTAAATACGAACAAGACCATTAACACGAAAAGCCATGTGTTGTTGGAGTATGTTGACGGCATAGATATCATTGGGCGAAATTTTCGAGAGGTTACTGGAGTATTTTCAAGAATCGAAAAAGAATCAGTGAAGGTGCGTCTTGCTGTTAATGAGAGCAAGACAAAATTGATGGTGTCAACGACTAGAGAAACCTTTCGACTTGGTCCGTACTTGAACGTTGGCAACCGATAAAATTTTGAAATGGTAGATGAATTTGTCTACCTTGGATCCGCCGTAAACAAGGACAACAACGTCAACCTGAAGATAAATAGGAGAATTGTGCTTTCAAATAGATGCTAGTTTGCTATATCGGAAAGGTCCAATTTTCGATGACTCTTCCACCTAGATCACGCTGAATTTGTGCAATTACACGGATTATTTTGACCTTGAAGGGTACTCGACATTTGTGGCTTATTGCCAGAGACTTGCGAATTAGGGAAACCTCACAAGCAAAGGTATAACAGTGTCAAATCGCACGCTATCGGTGGAGAGTTCATATCGTGTCTGTATGAGATAACCATGCCCTCAAATCGCTCGTCCAAAATGATCATTATAGCATCAGTTGTATGGCACGTAAGCCATCCTATTATAACCACATATCGCTCACATTCATATCATCCAATTTTGTCTCCTTCCGTTGGATTTGGTTGCAATGCCATCATCGCTGTCGAAGGTACACGTTGCGACAAACAAAAAAGCAGCAGATCTTCAATTGATGGACAGTGCTTCGAAACTTATACATAATTCCTGCAATATGTATGATGCCGAAGAGGATTTTTTCAGCTGTAATTCCATCCTATTATAACCACATATCGCTCACATTCATATCATCCAATTTTGTCTCCTTCCGTTGGATTTGGTTGCAATGCCATCATCGCTGTCGAAGGTACACGTTGCGACAAACAAAAAAGCAGCAGATCTTCAATTGATGGACAGTGCTTCGAAACTTATACATAATTCCTGCAATATGTATGATGCCGAAGAGGATTTTTTCAGCGTGTGATCGTCCTCAACTAAGTACCATCTCTCAACTCATGGATGACGATTGAGTAGACAATGTGGCGATAGGGCAGGGAAGGAGGAAATTATATTGCCACTTGCCTAGTATCTATATATATAAAAGAGGATGTATGTATGTATGAAATGTATGGACTCGAAAACGGCTGGACCAATTTTGATGAAATTTTCAGACAATATTCAGAATCATCTAGCGGGTGACATAGGCTATACAGCCAGGGTAAAAGTGGGCGGGTCCACGCCCCCTTTTCAAAAATCGCTCTGACGGCTTTTCTAATAGACCGATTGTTATGAAAATTTCACAATGTGGTACTGACGACCTGCTGATACTCCTTAGCTATACATGGTTGTGATTGGATTAAGGGGCGTGGCACCGCCCATACAACTTGAAATTTAAAATGGCTATATCTCATGATCTGTCAGAGATATGAATATGAGATTTGGTATATATGTTGTTGGAACAGTGTGAATTACAGCCAGGGTGGAAGAGGGCAATGCCACGCCCCCTTCGAAAGAAACCGATATAACAGATATATATAGTTTGAAACGTAATGGAACAACAAATTTTGTTCACCCTTTGACATTACAAAAACTTTGAAGGCAAAACGTAGTTTGCCGGGTCCAGCTATGTTTTAATATGACTGGATGTGTCACAAATAAATTTAGTCTGTTTTTTTGAATTGAAATTAATTTTCTTTGTTTTATGTGAAAACTCACCACAGTATTGCCCAATACTTGAATTTGTCTGCCCACAGTTTAAGTGGTATTTCTATCAATCACTCGGTCGGAAATTTGTTCACTAGTCATTTCATTCATTGCTTGGACTGTTGCTTTTACTATTAAAAAATTAGCTTCAACTATATCAGTCGATAGTAAATGTCCTCTAAATAACTGTTGTTGTCTGCTACGACTTGTATGTGTTGCCGCAGTCGTAGTCGCAGCAATCAAATCACTCCAGATCATATTGGTAGTCCCAGTCAATAACCAGTTTTTGAAAAGAAAATTAGTTAGCAATTCCAATTTCATTTATTTCATTTCATTTATTTCGGTCTATGGAAATACAATATTCCTTACAGACTTCGACTTAATACTAAAAAAAACTAAATGTCCGTTTAATAAAGTACAGTTTGTCCTACATTTTTGCTTCATATATATTTCAAGATTTTGATGTTACATATCAAACCACAAACTGAGTGCACCCTACTCTCGATTTCTAAAGAAATTGAAATTTTTCATTAAAAATATCGAAAAAAACGGCATTTTTCTACAATTTAAATAATGCGTGTGTCTGCATGGTGGTGGGGGGCAATCTAAAGGCTGTGGGATGCGAGGAGTGAATAAAGTAATTTTATGTCAAAATTTCAGGATATTTACGCACTTTTTTAATTGAAACCCGTACCGCATCGTACATTCAATCGCACATACATACATATGTATGTCTCAAATGAGTTTGGATTTTTTTTTTAATTTTTGGCTGTTTTTAATGGTCCGGGAATATGATGCGAGACGGTGCTATATATGTTGTGGTATGGTAAAGAATGGTGTGTTACTGCATAATCATTTTTCTCCCCGCTGGAATAGCAAAAGCAGAAAAATAAAAAAAAATCTACCCTAAATTTGATGTTATTTCTGTGGATTTTCGTTGCTAGAAAAGTAATCATTAATACTCGAAAACTGGTCAAAGGCAGTGGCGGCGGTGTGAGGACGACAAACGAACGAAATTAAAATAATGTGTCCCTTGTCATTAGCAGACGCCCGGGATAAAGCTAATGCTTCGTTCGTCCTGTGGCAGAAGGACACAAATGCTACTCGTCTTCAATAATTGTTAATGCAATTCGTGTGTTACGACACAACAATTGGATGTATCGCGTCCTGTGTAAAAGGACTCAAACATGTACAAAGGAAAAATGTTCAATGTGTGCTTTATGTGTGATAACCAATGAAAATGTAAGGAAAAATCTGGGAAATTGTTTAACAAAAATGTTTAGAATTTTCTTTTAAGGCTTCGAGGTGTATAGTATATAATGACAGTGGTCTCGACCGGTAAGTCAGATGATGTATGGAAAGCTGAGAAAGTAGCTGTTGAAAAAGATAACAGTCGACGTTATTATCGCAGTTTTAAGGGAAAAATATACACCTCTACACACACACATGTGATTTATTGTTACACGCAGGGGTAGGAGAAACGTGAAATTTCAGGAGTTATAACAAGTTGAATATTACGGGTGCATGCTGAAAAAAAAAACGGCCCCAGCAACATATTGCAGAAACAATGAATATGTTTGCAAGCAATGTCTTCCTGAATTGCAATTTTTGCGGTTGCATGTACATTTGCCAAAGACTTCATTATAAATTGTATTGGGCCAGTAGATACTAGACATCTGCACAAGACGTCATGAATGGTCATTCAACACATTTGCATTTTGCAAGATATTTACTGTAGAAAAGTTGGTGCAACCAAATACATCAGTGTTCTGAAGAAACCCCAATTTCGTGTATGCGTGTAAAAAGCTGTATAGCACAAAAAGGCAATAATACTACTTCTACTTCGCTTCACATCGTATTCTGTTTTAGTGTACACACACAAAGACGAATGAATTGTCGACAGTACCCCGAAGTACTTGGTTGTCGCAACTCCACTACAGTATATGTAATTAAAAAATTCAAATATCTTGAATGGTTAGTCAAGACGTCTTTTGCATATGTTTAGTAGATACGGAGTATTTGTCTCAGACAACGATTGACAAACGTTTGTACCTTCTTCATTGGCAAGCTTCTAGAAGTACAAGCTCCAAGCAGTAATTGAATACTCTCAATATCGTCCTTTCCGATATCCTCTTATTGCGCCAGATTTTGTGTAGGTTCAAGAATGCAACACGGGCCTTATTTATTCCATCACATATATCCGCACGCAGCCACCATCTCTGGTAATCTTGCATCCTAAATAGTTGGTTAAATCCACATCTTCAATTAACGAACTAGCAACTGTTACTGGAGTATTCCGTTCTATTCGAATACGCATTAACTTTGTCTTCTTTATATTTATTCTCAATTCTACCTTTTCCGCATTTTCGGAGAGTCTGTTTAAATTGGCCTCGAGACATATGTCATCTGCATCTAAGACATATGTCATCTGCGTAGTGGGTATCATGTAGATGTTCATAAATACTCCACTGAATGACGAACGGTGCTTCTGTATTAGTTGCCTCCATTACTTCGTGCATAAGTAGAAGAAATAATGTTGGGGACACGACACATCCTTGTCTAACTGCCGCAGATGTGGTGAAAGGTTGACTTTCCTTTCGATTAAAACGAACTTTATACACTGCATCTCTGTACAGTTCAACGGATCATGGGCACTATCTTGTCCGGTATCCACTTTTTGTTGAAAGTGGACCACATTTTAACGATTGTTTGAAATCTACGAAGAGTACAAGGGTCGTCATTACTGTGCCTATTGCATTTACTCGTAGCAATGTATTACCTCTCCAGTTCCTGCACAGCGTTAGATCACGTTTTTCGGGATAGTGATACTCTATCTTTCCACTCCGTAGGGATTTTGTTGCCTATCCATGCACTTCTGATGACCGGCGTAATGACATCTCCTAATGCTGATGCACCATATTTCAACAGTTCCGAGCCCAAATGACCATCAACAATGTTGGCGCCCAATTCACTTATATCATCTTCAAAAGGTAAAGTAAAGACATTTATAGGCCCAACTAAACACTGTAACAAAATATGAAATTATGTTGTTCAATCTTGAAGATATAGCATTTTAAAGATGAGTGTGTTTGGGTCACCCTGTGTCAGAAATTCACCTCTGACACTGGTGTTTAAAGATATTCCGTCTCTATCACAATTAGACATGATATACTTTTGTTTGAATAATAAATATTTTCGTATTCCTGGATCACTGTAGTCTGACACAAACCCAGTCTCAAAACTGACATGGAAATACATAACGTATGTAAAACACAAGCATTTACGCTCGTGAGGTGTAGAATGCCAATGAAATGACAACAAACAACAACTCTCCCCTATTCACCACGAATTGGGAAATAATTATGCAAATTAGTTGTTGTTGCTGTTGGTGTTGCTTTATACATATATCGTAGTGGTAGAACAAAATTAACTGAAATACGTGAAAATTTCCTAGTTTTTCGAAAACACAAAAAAAAGTACAGTAAAAAAAATTACATGAAATATAGGAGAGGGAGAGCCAGAAGCAGTATAAGAAAGAGAATGTGCACGTAAACAACACAGAGAGTGAAAATCAAATTCATTAATATTCATCAAAATATTGATCCTTTAAGAACCTCACAACACAAACGAAACAAACACTGAACATCAACAACACAACCCAACACAACGAAACTAATAAACAACATTTCGTTGTTCCAAGAACAAAACAAAAATAACAAATTCAAATTTTCATTTGTTATTCCATCAACCGTCGCCTCATATCTCATTGGCGCAGCGAGGTTAAATTTGCAAAGGATCATTAATTTTTAGAGCTTAAACAGATGACATATAAGACACATCTAAACACAACAGCGAAACCCCAACACATAAGCAATATCCAAAGGATATTAGATAAAGAACATTTAAAAGTATTGAATCTTGTGGCTGGGTATAATTTGTAATTTCCATATCCATACGACAACGATGTTGTAGGGATTGAACGCACTGCATCCTTGGCAGATTATGTATTGTTCATGGGCGTTATATAGGAGGTGTTACTGGATATGTCACTATCAAACATCATAAGGCATCAAAAGGATCCATAAAGACTGAAGGGAATTATACATGTGTCTAAATGGAATTTTCGGTTATAGAGAAGAGTTTTTTAATGCAATTTTAGAGAACACCCAGAGGATCAAAAATTGGCTGCAGCAAAGTTTCGCACAAGAATCAACAGATCGAATATCGTACGCATCCAAACTCAGAATAAGCTGGACATCAGAAAGCCAGGAATCGGAAAGAAGAAGCCAAAGCCTACTCAAATAAACTCACTCAATTACCACACGCTGAAAAAACCAAATTAAATTACTTGCCAGGGACAGAAATCGATGGAGAGAATTCGTTGACGCCCTATGTCCGTCGTGAATCTTTTACTTAAACATTGTATTGTAATATTGTTTTAAATTTTTCGATTCTGTTTCAATATATAATGGACATATACATATACAACCGCATTAGAGGTTGTCATAACCGCAGTAGAGATTGTCACAACTGCCGTAGAGATTATCACAACCTTGTACAAGTTTTCATAACCGCAGTAGAGATTGTCACAACTGCAGTAGAGATTGTCACAACCGCATTAGAGGTTATCTCAACCATATTAGAGGTTTTACAACCGCAGTAGAGATTGTCACAACCGCATTATAGGTGGTGACAACCTTGTACAAGTTTTCATAACCGCAGTAGAGATTGTCACGACCGCAGTGGGGATTGCCACAACCGCATTAGAGGTCGCTGTAAAAGAATTTCAGTTGTAGGGACTAACCTAAATTCGGTTGTGATAACAATTAGTTTGGGAGATTTTTTGGTATTTGACTATGTACTCGAAGAAAGCTGAAAACTGAGATGACCATAGCTCCACAGCAAATAGCAGGCTCAGATAACAGATTGTCTGTTTCCACTCGTTCTCCCTGGAAGACGTAAAAAACCAAAATTATTAGTAGGACTGGAGGTGATGGTGGAAAGCTGGAGAAATTGTCACACCTCTTGGGTCTGCTCTATAGGTCCACTGGGCGCAAATCAGCAGGCCTTTTAGGACAGTTGAAAAAATAAATACTGTCATGATGGCTTTGTAGGCAATGTGGGCACTGATCTACTGTGCCTGGTAATATCCTCGATATGTATGTATCTGGTCTGGTGTGCCTGGGCAGAAGCCTTTCATTATCCGAAATCACGGGTGGGAGTTCATTAAGGACACTGCTGCTAGAATAGCCAGTTATGGCCTCTGACACCGCCGTGTTGTTTAACATTTTCTGGGCTACAGCGATCCACAGTCTGACGACGTCAGATGGAACGACGTCTTGAATGTCCGTGCACTAGCGCCTGATAGCATTCCGGATATGACGAGGAGGTGGATTCTGCATCAGAATATGATGGATGGGTTGACTGGGCTGATGACAAGCCAAAAGAAACTCTCTCGTCAACATCACATCATGTTGTTGCACCGACACCATCTTGGTCTCCTCATATAAGTGATCCACATTCGTCATTTGTGTGTATCCGGCTGCGTTTCGAAGTGCTTTATTTTGGATTCTCTGCAGAACTTTCCATTGAGTTTCGCTTAGGAATAAACTGGGACGGCATAGTTTAACACTGATCGATTTGTAGCTTTATAAGTCACTAGAATTGCCTCCTTCTCCTTGCCCCAGGCTGTCCTTGCAAGGGCTTTTAGGACCTTGTTACGGGTGTTGACTATTCTCTAAATATGATCCGCATGCTTCGAGAATGTAAAGAGATTTACTAAAATAACTCCAAAAATTTTAGGGTTGGTAGTGGTGGTTGGTGCAGAAAAGTATACATCGAATGCACAAATATGTAGTCTTCGTTTTATACGGCCCCTAATACCTCCGGATTGTTTGTGATCAGTTAACTAGCATTTCATTAGGTTCAGATGGTTAAAAGACCCGTCGTTTTCTTGACATTTATTAATGATATGTCCTTAAATAGGGACTAACATTTTGTTTGAACGTATAAGTATGTCTACATCAGCATGTAGTGGCAAGGACATCGTCAAATATGTAAATATTTCAATAAATTTATATATGCAAATGTATGTATTCCGGTGTGTTTGTACGTACATGTGAATATTATTGCAACAATAAATATATGAGGCCAACACAGAGAAATCACGCATTTCCGGTATGTATGCCACTTCCGTTGACCACGCCATGTTCGGCCAAGGAAACCCCAAAAACTATGCCAGCCAAATGACTTTTTAATAAACGCCACACTCTCCACACACACAGCCACATACATATCGAAGGACTTACCTTGTTGTAAACGCAGAATTATGTTAAAGCCTAATTTGAATAATTATCAATCTTCAAATAAACAAATTTCGGCTACACGCATATGGAACAAGAATTCACTGACTGTCCCGCTAGGAATAACCGGCGGAGTCAAAGTGCAGAGTCATAATCGTACAAGAGTGTTTATTGCTTAACGGCGAACAAAGTGTGAGTGCGAGTGTGTGTGTGTGTGTGTGTCATTGGGTCAACTCAAACGGATATTAAGTCAAAGGTCATTAGGAATAATTTACATACATCAGGAGAGCTCATTGTGACATCGAAAGTGGCGCGTGTAACAGGACATGTGAGCAAGGAGACCGCGACGGGTCACATGTATGAGGAAGTGTTGCGGAGAATGTTTGTAATTATTTTTATTGTCCCGCAAGCGATTTTATTAAGCAGCAATTTGTAAGCAATTTCTGGTAATTTCTATGCCCGTGTGAGGATGTGAGATTTAGCGAGGGGTATATAAAACTTGAATGTTTCAGAAATGAAAAAAAAAACATCAAAATTATGTCACCGCCTATATGAGGATTAAACATGTAAAAATGACATTAGTGGGTACCATGTAATGCCTTTGAATACAATTGATATAATTGTAGTTGATTGACATTACGAATGTTTTATTTCTATTTCGCTTCATATGTGTTCAGCAACTACTACGACGTGTGATTTTATACCCGTCTTCATTTACTTTTTGCAGTTTCCAGATTTATACAGGGTGGCGCGCGATTCGTGCTATAAAAACAAAAAGCAAACATTTTTTTTCTGTGTGTAATCGTCTTAATTTTTTTATTTTGCAGGTTACTATTTAGATTTTTTAAAATGAGTGCTTGCGATAGCGAAAGGAGGATTTGGATAGTGCAGAGGTACCATGCTTTGCAGTCCTTCATTTTCATTTGTCGGGAGTTTGTCGCAACTCCCCCGAGTAGATGGACCTTTATGAGGTGGGAAAACATGTTTGCCGAATCTGGAAGCATCGCATGAAACTTGTTCGACTCCAAACTTGTCGGCGCAAATTGGAGTCAGCAGACTGTCATTTCAACGGATAATTCATGATGACTTAAACTTGTTTCCCCATACTATGCAAATTACAAGCAAGTTAAACCCTCTAGATTTGCCTATTCGCCTGGAATTTTGTCAAAATATGATTGAAATGTCTGACGAGGTCCATTTTGATCTAAACGGAAATGTAAAAAAGGAAAATTTACGTATGTGGAGTGAACCTAATCCAGACATACAACATGAAAAGGAACTGCACCCAGAACGAGTCACTGTGTGGTGCGCAGTTTCATCAAGGTGCATTGTGGGGGGGGAAATGGTGTAACAGTAACTGTAAATGGAGACCGTTATCTAAAGATGTTGAAGGAGTTTCTTTTACCTAGAACTGCGCCGAAAACGTATCCGTTTCAACAGCATTTGGTTCCAGCAAGATGAAGCTACTACACACATAGGCAGACCGATTATGGCGGACCTCCAACGAAAATACCTTAACAAATCAATATCCAAAAACTCCACTTTCCGCTGGCCACCAAGATCACCTGACCTGACTGCACCACACTTTTATTTATGGGGTGATGCCAAGCAAGAGGTGTACAAAATGAATCCAAGGAATTGGACTGAATTGAAGCAGTCCATTTAAACAATAATTGAGGTGATCCCGACCTTAACCCTTCAGGCCGCAATGAATAATTTACTGATCAGGTGTTGCAGATGCGTCGACGATAATAGAGGTCATTTACGGTCTATTATCTTCAAAACCAATTAGTTATATAAAACAAAATTTAAATTTCTATACAATTAAAAAAATTAAATGAAATACATTGATTAAAAAAAAATTATTTGAATTTCTTATTGTGCCACCCTGTATATGTTTAAAAAAAGACCTATACCAAACACATTTTTACTGGTATAAAATATATGTTTGGAGGAAGTTTTTAAACATATTATAATTGCAAAATATTCACAATATAAATGAAACCATATATTTATTTATGTATGTATTGAATCAATATGTATTCTATGTGAATAATATGAATTGGAATAAATCTACCAGGAAATATAGAATGATTGCTTCCAACAACATAAATATTGTTCTTCACAAAAACATTATAATTGCGACCAAGTAAAATATGTAAAAATATATATTTTTTTGTGTTGGAATTAAGGACCTTTCTGTGTATGTTGGTACTTAGGGATCATCGATCATTACTAATACGCATATGTAAATTGCAGCTGTACCAGACTCTCCTACAACTTGTCTTGCCTTATGGCGCAGAATCCTGGGTCTTATCGCAAGCAGTCGAAACATCTGGAGGAGTCTTCGAGAGAAAAATACTCCGAAAAATATATGGCTCTATAGTTTCCAACGGGGAGTATTGGCGCTGGCTAGGTCACGTCAGTAGAATCGATGAAGACGAACCAGCCCGAAAAGTTTTCGAAACCGAACTCGATGGAAGACGATAAATAGGACCAAGACTCCGCTGGAGAGATCAGATTGACGAATCCCTGCGTACACTTGGTATTGCCAACTGGAGGGATAGGGCAAAAAATTCGAACTGGTTGGCGAAATATGTTATCTTCGTTTTGTAAGGTCTCTGACTCCTCGCGGTTGTTCGTGACCAGATAAGTAGGTAAGTAAATTCCATATTTGAGTTTGTATATATACGATTGATGATCTACCGATGGTATAAATTCAGAGTGTGAGTGTGTTTATCTGAATTGTATATTATTCCAACAAAATCCAACCATTTTCACATTAGAAAACTGTTCCCGACTTTGTAAGTTGTATTATGATCATCTCATACATTTACTAAAAAATGTCGGTCATAAAATTCAAAATACAACAAATATTTTCATTTGGTTTCAAGAAAATGGCCGAAAAAACGGCCCCATTGTTTGGAACACGCAGCAAATATTCATATATTTGCAAGTCCTAACCTAACTTGTATTTAAATGCAAACTTTAGCATGCTTACTTGCAAAGATGCATACTTTGCGTGGAACCATATGCGTGTTTTGTTACAAACATACGTATACTTATGGCGAAGCATTCGTGTCTTTCCTCTCGATAGAGCATGGCGACAAAAAAAAAGTAGTAAACGGTGCACCAAACACATCCTTATTTGTATCACCAAGAAAGCCATATTTCGAACACGAACACATATATTATAAACAATTAATCTTTGAGTCTCAAACATGGAATATTGAATATCAAACACTATGTGTTTGGACACAAATATTAGCATAATTACTTCCAAAGATTCGTACTTTTAAGTGGAGCCATATGCATGCTTCATCCCAAACATTTATATTCTTACGTCGAAGCAGTCGTGTGTGTCTTCCTAAACGAACGACTGACAACTGAATGCAGGAAACTGAAACGCAACAGATCCTTAGAAACACTAAATTTATTTACACACGTATTCAGGAATATTTATTAATCACGGACTTGAAGAATAACGGAAAAATACAGTTATACACTGCACTAACACTAACTTAGGCTGAGAACAATCTCTGTGTGGCCCTCTTTTATTATTTTGCTCTCGGCAGTTCACAGGGACAAAAAAAAATAAGTAAATAGGTCACCAAATACAGCTGAATTTGAATCACAAACAAAGCTGTATCTCTATCACAACACATATATTAAGACATATTAATCATTGTGTCTCAAACATTTAATAGTGAATATCAAGCAGTATGTGTTTGGACACAAACTTTAGCATGTTTACTTGCAAAGATGTATGCTTTCATGTGGAGCCATATGCGTGTTTCATCCTAAACATACATCGAAGCTTTTGTGTGTTTCCTCCCAAACAAACCATTGACGGCTGAATACATGAAAGGAAAGAGGAGACAACATATCAGAAACACTCAATTCATTTGCGTGTTTATTCACGAATATTTATGAAGCACTGATTGAAAGAATAATGGAAATATTCAGTTATACACTTACAATAACATTAATTTAACTGACAACAATCTCTTTGTGTCTCCCTTTTATTATTTTGCTCTCGGCAGATCACAGCAACAAAAAAAATTAAGTAAACAGGTCACCAAATACAGCTGTATTTGTATCACAAACAAAATTGTATTTGGATCTCAAATACATGGTTAGTTGGTTTGGTTGGTTTTCGTGGTTGCTAAAGATACTATTTAGCATCAATTCGTGTCTTGAGACACCGTTTTGTATACCACATTATTCCGGGCAGTCCAAAGTTCCATGTCTATATCCAGCCTGCTAATCGGAGATACCTCATTGGATACCCTATATCTATCTCGTGTATCTCAGTGAGCGTATGCAGGAAGGGACGGCCCAGAGTCTTCAGGCGTCTAATCATCAGGGACAACTGCAGAGGAGATGCTCCACCGTCTCCTCGTCTTATGCGTCATCGCAGGCACGGCAGGAGCTTCAACCGTCTTGCGTGATTACCTATTGGCCAGTGCTCGGTCAACACGCCAGTTAGCCTAGATATGACTCCCCAATTATGGCTAATCAGAGAGTTAGTCCGGTGAATGTTATATTCTGGCCATGTGTTTCTGCATATATACGGCACGTTTCCGTCCTATCCTATCTGGTCTTCGCTTGTTCAAGGTAATGCAGGAAAATACCTTTTTTGACCAACCCTATAGGCGTTGTGACTGATACCATGTGGAGTTCGGTGGAAGAGGATCCTGCCCTGGCTAGTTCGTCAGCCTTTTTGTTCCCTAGGAGACCCTTGTGGCCTGGTATCAAGATAAGAACCACGTTGGCCAGCCGGCCTAGCGCGGCAAGTTTTTCCCTACATTTACTAACGAATTTAGATGCAGTGTTGTACGATTTAAGTGATAGATGAGCCGCCTGGCTATGTACAAATATTCCAATGTGCTCTGTTCTTCACTGTAGTATAAGTGCGGCGCAGGCTTCTTATATGTTATAACATATTAATCATTGAGTCTCAAACATGGAATATTGAATAGCAAACCCAATGTGTTTGGACACAAGTATACTATATTTGCGTAAAGCTCCGAACACACGTTATATTTTTGCATTCAAACAAGAAAAATAGACAGAGTTTTCAGCGTGCAGTGAGAGATGTGCTTTCTAGTTCTTCCACTCACTGAGTGGGACCTACAGTTTTACACCGGTTCCGACTGGTATTTTGAGAAAAATTATTCTTGGCTAAGTGCTCAATAGTGTTGCCATCAGTAAACGAAGTGACCGTAATCGAAATAAATGTAAAGTGGTCAGAGAAGTGATCGAACCCTTGTTCTCATGTATAAGAGCCGGTCGCACTAACCACTGAACCACCGACCGCCTCATGGCAACCCTCGTACAATTCGTCTATGAGCCATGAGAGTTAAAAAAAAGTTCGAAGCAATATAAATTAATGGTATTCTGACACATCTGTGTTACACTAAACTTTCGTAGAAAATGGAGCTTCCCCGAAGCCATCAATCTTATTTAAATTACATTCTCTTATCAGTATTTCGGGGCTACAACCCTTTTTGTGCTTTTGGCAAATGCACATACGAATATGCTTCACTGCACGCACACGTCCACCCATACATACACCTAGCTGGATGTCCTTTGAACACATTCGCGTAAAATGTGGCCAATATCGGTGTGAAAATGCGTATATCACACACACAGTCGTACAAAACTCTGCGTTTGGCTGAATGAGTTTGCGAATGGCTGTGTGTGTGTTTGTGGAAGTATATAAGGCTAAAACCATACATATACCGCCTTCAATTTCCCCGCCGAACTGTGTGACAAAAAGTGTGTATGTAGGGAAAATACGCAATGCGTATATGTCTCTTTGAAAACCAACTCATGGCATCGACACCACACTTCCACGTACATAGGCCCGTTTGACGTTAAAGGGTTGAAAATCAGTGTACATAAAGACGGACACACATCACAGCATCAGCCAGCCCATGATCAACCCACCGATGGGGTGGTGTTCACACTCAAGAGTTGCCATATCGTTCGTCTACATATTTAGGCTTATTTGATGTGCGTTCACCCCTTTGTTGCTGCTGTTGTTGTTGTTGTTGCTTCTGTTCCTTATGTTTTAGCCGTAGGGAAAAAAGAGTTGTTTCTTTTTATTACTTTGGTTGTATCTCGTGCAAAACTTAAACTCATACCACCCCACCATATTACTCCACCCCCACCACACACTTTCTGCCTTCTGACTGCCTGCTTGTCTGTCTTTCTATCCGTTCGTTTGTCCGTCCATGGCAAATGCCAAACTCTTATTACAATTTTGATGGCATTTGTTACTATCACAACAGCGCCATTATAATAAATTTTATTTTTGTTACAGCCAACAAACCCCAACCGACCCATAGACCAACCGACCGTCAGGCGGACGAACCGAATCTTCTCATAAACTTAAACCCTTATCTTTTGTGGCTTTCATTTATTTTTTTTGGGACGCTGCTTCGTCTTTTTATTCTTCACTCGCGCTCTGATCTGGGTTGTGGGTTTTTGCTTTTTATGAAGTCGTTGATTTTTTTTCGTCCAACTCGCAGAGGGCAACCGCCACAAAAACGGTAGCGAATAGACGAAATTTCGTGGTTTAATCTCATCATTTAATGAAAAATATTTTGCATCTATTCAAAGGCTACAAAATGGGAAAATCGTAAAGAAGACACCATAAGAGGACTTATAGCTTTGATGGCTTCCAGTGCACACGAATATTGAAGATTATTAGCTTAAGTGGATAGGGAAATAATCGAATGCACTGCTTAGTAAGGAAACCTTCAACTTGCACCCAGTTACGAAGGAACTACAAATGTTGGCTCCTTGACTACTGAAACTTTATACCAGCTGCATACAACTATCCCAAACTCCCGTTAAATGAGGACAATCCTAGTTAGCATTCATTCCGAAGGAGGTAAAAATCATTGTATATTAGTCGCAAGAACTTTAGAGCAATCAGTCTTTCATTTTTCCTTCTGAATGCACTGGAGATGAAGATTGATTCATACACGCTGAAAAAGCGGCCCGTTTTTGTTGTTTGGATGCAAATATAACGTGTTTGTAGCTCGTCGCAAATATTGTATACTTGTGTCCAAACACATTGTGTTTGCTCTTCAATATTACATGTTTGGGACACAATAATTAATATGTCATAATATGTGTTTTTGTAACCCAAATATGGGGTTGTTTGTTGAAAACTGCTGAAAACAAACACGTGACAGACAACAATGGAATAAAATGCATACATACTTCAATTCATGAAAACATTGCTTACAAACATCTGCATGGCGCTTGCAATATGTCGCTGGGACCTTTTTTTCCGCGTGTATCAGCGTAGAACCACATGTACTCTTAGCTGTCCACCTGCCAGCACGCTTACAACAAGGTCCAATCAACGGAAAATGCTCTGAACACTCTAGTAAGCTTGATAGATAAATCTATATACTTACATAAAAGAATACACTCTTGTCGCATTTGTGGAAAAGAAACGGTGCATTGAACAAGGTCTTACCAAGATCGATAACATCGGCTTTATCGACACTTTATGTTGACCAGGGGACCATAAATTTGATCTACGAATTGTTTACGACAGGTGCAATGCCAAAAGGCATTCCACGACCTTAACTCGAAATGTGAATAGACAAGTACTCCAAGGGGGAGTATTATCTCGAATTATCTGGAATTTATCACAGAACTGTGTTTTGCTGCTTTTGGCAGCCTTCGGATCTCAATCATGTGCCTATGACTTTTGTTGTTTGCTGGACAAAGGTAGAACAGTTTTTCTAGCGGCTGAAGTCAAGGTTTGAGCTGTCTGATTGGCGATGAGCTGTCTGATTGGCTAGGCGACCACTGATACATCTCTGGTTTAGTAGGGGACTGATGCCATTGGAGTTTATCCAGATGTCGGGCATATTCATTTGTCCCTTGTATTTAAGCGGTCTTTTCCTAACCAAGTACGGTATCTGCAGCAGTTTTCATAGAGTGGGAAATGTACTTCCACTGGGCTTCAGGATGATCAGACAGGGGAGCGTTCTGCGCCATTATCTATCTCTGATAATTTCAGCTTTCCGATGTCCAGCTTTCCATATATCTGGTTTGGTACGACTTTCGCTCTGCTTAACCTTGTCTGAACATTTGCTGCAAGCAGGTAGTGATCTGAATCGATATTAGCTCCTCGAATCACACGTACGGCCATTACACTAGTAGAGTGCCTTCCATCAATTACCAGGTGATTGGTCGGTTTTTTTTTGTTGTAATCTCGTACTACTGTTTCTGTATATCGCCGAGGCAAAACATAATAGTGTCATTCCTTTATCGGAAATTATGGTGTGTAGTCTGCATTTACCGACGGTCAGTTCACAGACATTTTCTCTGGCGACTGGACTAGAACAATGTTATTGTCATGGCCAGGCCAATGGTCGTGTGCTTCCTCTAGGCGCTCATGGAACACGTCTGTGGTGTCATCGTTTTTTCTTTCGTCGGGATATGTACACAAATTAGCGATATGTTAAAGTATTTCGATTTAATGAGGATGGTGGCTATACGTTCTCTCGCGGAGATGTCGCAGCCTTCGGCCAACTAAAAATCCGCAACCAAATTCACGATTTTTCTAATGGCATAAGTGTCATAAGTTTTCTTCCTTATACAGCCATGTCCTGTCCATTGCATCTCCTCGTTAGCGGTAATATCAGCCTTATAACTCTCGAGGACATCCGCGAGTGTATAGTATTCTAGCCTTCCAAGTACATATCCGTAAATCGAGGTCCTTATAACGTTTGCGGGGTCGTATTTTCATTGACAATTTGACGTTGTCGCATTGGTTGTGAGAATCTCTCCCTAATCCCTTCATGGGATGTAACAGGAAACCATTTTTTTTAAATGAAGGTGGAGGAATGCAGGCCCAGCCCACAATTTATTTGAATTTTACCTACTGCCAGGATGATTATGTTTTAGCCGCCCATTATGAATCAGACGCTGACCAGAATGCAGTATTTCGAAACTGTATTGTTGTTCCTTTACCTTTGATCCGCCGTAAGCCAGTAGGGTTGACTCATACACCTTCAAAGGACAAAAGAATATGTTCACAAGATCGAAGAGCCTCTGGGACAAGAGCCACCTATTTAATATCAGATGCATCAGCTATCGCATAAGCAATCAGGCTGGCTGCTCATTCATTTCGCCTTTCACCCTAACGCAGCGTTCCAATAAAGCCATTGTCTGTGACGTACTTCTACGAAATAGTGAGCTGCTTCGACTGCCCAGTGAAGGAATCATTTCTGGCCGCTCCCAAATAGTTGGCACTCAGAAACTTCCTACCTCCATGGCCAGTGCCATGACTAAACACACCAAAATTTGCAAATTTTTTTTATTTATTTCATCATGTTTTTCGGTCTATGACATTTATCCGCGAAATTCAATATCCGTTAAGGGCCACCACGACTCCTCGGGCACCAAAGGATTCCCGTATCAAAATGGTCCATGACTGTTTGGCATAGTTGGGTTAGTATATCCTTTATAATGCTTATAATGTCATTCTTCAACTCTGGAATCTTCTGCGGCTTATTGGCATGGACCACGCTTTTCACGTAGCCCCAGAGAACAAAATTCAATAGTGTCAAATTGCAAGATCTCCGCGGCCATTTGACCTCATTGCATCGTGAGATAATGCGTCCCGGAATTTTCATTCACCAAAGTAACATTATAGCATGTGATGTGTGGCAAATGGCACCATCCTATTGAAACCACATATTGTCCAAGTCCATGCCATTTAAAAGGTTTGTTATCATGTCACGGAAAAGATCATCGTTTACCATAAGAGCTTTACCGGGATTATTTTCGACGAAGTCCCGTCCGAAGACTCCGTCAGCCCAAAACGAACACCAAACTGTGACTCGTTTTCTTGCATGACGTGTGGATTTTCAGTAGGAAGTTTTGCTTGTTAAAGTATCCGTTTAGGTGAAATGGTGTCTCATCGCTCATTAAGTTTTTTTTTTTTAAATTTGGCATCAAGTGCTTGTTGTCCAAGCATCCAACTGGTAAAAATACGGTGCTGCATAATATAGTCTGTAGGCTTCAGTTCATGTGTCAATTGAATTTTGTAGGCGTGTAAAAATAGTTATTTTGTTAAAATCCGCCGAACGGTGCTGTAGGAAAGACTCAATTGCTGTGCACAACGACGAATTGAGGTTGTGGCAACCTGGTCCACACTTTCCTCCACAGCAACAACATTTTCGGACGAACGACCTGTACGAAGAAGCACGCGTATTGTCGTGTTTTGCACCGACCTAGTTTTTTCGAATTTCTGCACCAAACGGTTGATTGTCGACGCAGATGGCCGGTTATGTCGACCGAAAAAATTACGCAATGCACGAAATGCACTTCTTGCAGAATGAACATTTTCATGAAACATTTGCATCACTTTTACGCATTGTTGAACTGTGTTTCGGTCCAGGACTAAGATTGTCAAAGCCTGTAGTGCCTGACGGAAATTTATTTAATTTTGTTTAATAATATTTACCTTAGTAGTGGAGTGATACATTTGTAATTCCAATCCAATGTAATTGTCTGCAAAAAAACAATAACAAAAAACATTAATATTATCACAATTAATTACTGACAAAGATCTGCATTACAACTGAATCACACTTTAGTAAATTTAACGAAATTTGTAGTTTATTTAATTAAATATTTTCGTTTCAAACACATATGATGCTATAAATCTTAGGAGAAAATGAAACTTTATTTGAGTTATCAAATTTTGGAAACCATAGGAAGTTCAATTTACCGTAGTTTTAGTTCATGTGCAATTAAGTTTAGTTGTAATTTTTTTGAATACAAAATTAAAAAAAAATTTAATTTTTGCTAGATTGAAACTCCGTCGGCATAACAACGAACATGTTCCATTTGTTCTAATGTTATACAATTTTTTTTGCATTTCTCTCTCTCTCTCCCTCATTTACACAGCATCTCTAAGCAAATTCATCAACTGCACAGCTGCTGGCTGATATGGAAAACTCTTTGAGCAGAAAATTTGCATATGATATGAAATGATTGCCACTAACAGCAACAACAATCAACCCAGCATTTGCACACTGCATGAGTTACGAGCGCGTTGCAACACTGATCACAAAGGATGTGTCATTGAGCAGTGAATGGAAATTGTAACACTTCATATGACAGCAATAAAATATCGAAGTGCTCGTACCTCATTTGCCTAACAATGACGGCAGTTACAACTTCCAAAGCCGACACACAGATCGATAATGTTTTTCATATGCAAATCCTTTGTGAAGCATCAATGGATGTATAAAAAGGATAATTGCAGATATATGAGTTGGAATATTTTATGCTCGGAATGAAAAACGTTTCGTAGTAAGACATTTTTGTTATTTCAATGATGCCACCGCATTCATTTACTCCATCCTTGCGAGGGGGGTAATAAAGTTTGTGTGTGTGCTTAAAAGAAAAATGGCGTCCTTTACTTGAACTAATCCAATTTATTACAGCTTTATGATTTCATCTATTTGCTTAGTTAAAACACACAACCCACCCACGAGATACGTACGAGCAGCATCATATCCTGACGCTAAAGGACTCTGACAGCCATTCGATGAAGACGGCACAGGGAGCCCCTTTTGTGTCAGCCATACTAGAGCTGTTGCCGTGTGCATCTGTATGTGTTGGCGTATCTTGTTAAATCGTAGGTAGTAACATACACATACAGATATACACAGACTGATGGTTGTGTGCACTATGAGTATATGTGACCAATACATAGGAACAACACCCTCCTTCTCCTTATGTTTTCATTTAGACAGCGGCCATCCAAAAGTGCGTATTAAGTATAACGCTGGCAAATGACGACACATCGGGCACCCAAAACAATATAAACATTCGTTCATTTCACTTGAAACCAAAACATCTCATACACATGATGCTATCAAACAAAAACGAACACCCCACCTACCCAACCAACCTCGTAGTCGTTCCTTGCCTGTGCCACAGTTACCCCATGTGAGTGTGCTGGAAAAGTCGCGACCCTTGATGAACCCATACTCGAAAGGACTACTTCGTCAAGAAATGAAGACGCAAGCACACTCGTAAAGGATTTAACTCGGTATTTTTTTTTTGTATTTCATCTACAACTTTTGTAGTTTCAATACTTTCCTTCCTTTTCCAAACAACAGCAAATAACACAAGCGTATGGTAATAAAAATCCGTTACGGAGGAAAGATTAGGCTAGAAGCATTAGAGGCACACAGGCCACCAAAGCCTAGTGGGAGGAGACTATGTATGGATGTTTGAAATGAAGAAAAATGGAAATGACATCACGACACATCACCAAGGATGTGGGATGAGGCATGAAAAGTAACCATTAAAATACGCACTATTCTAAATGCATGTACAGTAGGCAATAGGCGTGTTTTTTGTCCAAAACGATAAGAAAATTCTGGAAATGCAAAAAGGAATATTCAAAACTAAAACCAAAGGAAAAACATGGTGTCCCATAACATCCCATGAAGCGATTGGGGAAAGCTTCGCACAAATTGAATATTTGAGAATTCAGTTGCCACAACCGAATTAATTATAAAACAACGGTTGCTCCAACCAAATATCAGATATCAGTTCAGTTTTGCCAACCGAATCAATTTAAAAAGAATAATGAATAATGTTGTTGGTGCAACGTAAATATTTCGAAAATCGTTTCACGCAACGGAATTTATTATAAAACGTGGTTGCTCTAACTAATTCTCAGTTTTGAGTTCAGTTTTGGAAACTGTTGACTGATTGGGACCTACAGTTGTACACCGGTTCCGAACGGTATTTTGAGAAGCTTTTTCAGGGCTAAATACTCGATAGTCTCGTCATCAGTAGAAGAGGTGACGATGTCGAAAGAAATGTAAGGTGGTCTGAGCAGGGATGGAACCCACGTTCTTATGTACAAGATTCGCGCACACTAACCATTGCACCACTCACGGCCACAAACCAAAACCAAAGGAACAAAACGAAAAAGATTGCTAAATTTTAGTTCAAAACTTCCTAATATAAAGTTCAAAAAGTGTACTGAATTTGTACTTAAAATTACGACATTGAACTAAATCTGGGGATATTTTACTTTAACACTGTACACGTAAAAAGAGTTTGCACTTCAAATAAATCAAAAAATTTCCTTGATTTTTCTAGAATAAATGTCTGCAAATGAGTACAATCGTTCTGAAATTGAGGAAAATTGTTCTTAGGTCAAACAATGATGTTTTAAACCGTAACTCACGATGAACTGATAAAAATTGTTCTTTAAAATGTAAGTGAGGGGTCACACACGACAATTTTACTTGCGAAAGGCTTGAGTTTATAGGAGAGAGAGGGCGAAAGCTTCCATTCTCTTTCCGTCTCTTATCTATAAACTCCAGATTTGCGCAAGCAAAATTGACGTGTGTGGCCCCAAACTAAGTTCCTACGGTTTCAAAGCTTCATGATTCTTTGAACAAACTATCGTACTGCAACATTTTAACTGCATCATTTTGTTTGTGTTTCACAGGCATTGAAAGAAGAACAACGTGAACTTCGATGAAAATGGAAAAATTTAATTTCGTGTGCCATCAAGCATTCTTTTTTGCGTAACAAACCAATAATCGAAACCCAAAAAGGCTACATAGACACCACGGAGACTCAATTCCAAAGTTTAAAGTGATTTACCGAATTCCGTTGTGGCCATACCAGCACTAATGACGTCGAACGTTCAGGTCGCCCTTAAGAGGAACGTCACTCCCGAAATCGTCATTAAAATCCATGAAATTATATTGGACGATCAGAGCATGAAAGTCCCACAGATGGCTGAGGCTGTATGCATCATAACTGAGTGGCTTCATTACATTTACATGAATATTTGTTGACGAAAAAGCTATCTAGGACATGGATGCCGCGATTGCTCACATTCGACCATGCGCGCAACAGTGTGGCCACTTCCAAGGAACCGAAATCCGAAAGAGTTTTTTCCATAACCGTAGTTTATTACCAATCACAATAAACCAGTGACTAACGAAAAGTCAAAGCAGTGGACTTGTCCTGTTGAACGCGTACCAAAGAAGGCGAAGGTGGGTCTGTCGGCCAACAAGGTCATGACGGTTGCTTTTTGGGATGCATATGGTTACATTCACCTCAATTACCTTGAAAACAGGAGAACAGTCACCGGCGAATATTACGATATTCACAGCTATTGGACAGATTCAATATTGATCTGAAGCAAAAAAGAGCGCATTTGGCGAAGAAATCAGTGACAACACTACGGTGCACACAAGTGTAAGAAAAATATATAAATATTTCCCATTACATCCCCTGAAGGGATATGGGAGACAATCACTTTCTAATTTGCACTTACAGTTTTACGCCGGTTCTAAACGATTTTTTGTTATTTCATAGCTTATTACTCGATAGTATCGGCGTCACTAAGCGAGGTAGCCGCCGTTGAAGAAGTGTAAAGTGAGAGGAGTGATCGGCAGAGATTCAGCTGGATCCGATGTAATAGACAATAATAGCAGAGGTAAAGAAGCGAGGTTATGAGGGTAAAACTAGTGGAAATAAAGGTGAAGTACTCACGAGGGGTGAAGCCTCGGTAATAACAAAGTTGCAGTACTCACGAAGAGTAAAATTTTCGTAATAACAAAGTTGCAGTACCCACGAGGAGCAACATCTTCGTAATAACAAAAAAGCAGTACCCACGGCGGGTAAAGCAGTGGTAATAACAAAGGTGCAGTACCCACTAGGGCTAAAGCCCTCGTAATAATAAAGGTGCAGTACTAACGACGAGTAAAACCTTCGTAATAACAGAGACGCAGTGCCCACGACGAACAACGTCTTCGTAATAACAAAGATGCACTGCCCACGAAGAGCAACGTCTTCGTAATAACTAAGGTGCAGTACCCACGAGGGTCAACGTTTTCGTATAGCTCTGAAAAGAACCTTCATCTTCATCTTGGAGTGATAGCTCACCATTACCGCGAACCAGAGTCGACTATTTATACAGTCACTACTATAACCTCAAGGAGAATTATAAAGGTGATCCACATCGAAACTCTTATTCAGCCGCAAACCGGTATGCCATCGTTTGTCATTCAATAGAGATGACAAATTTCGGCTTGGTTTTCGAAGACAATGCGCAAAAGATCGATAGTAACGTTGGCTGTGTTGCACGTAGCGCCATCCTGTTTAAGCCATACGTGCTTCAAGTCATCCTCTTCAATTTTTGGGAACAAAGAATCGCTGAGTATGGCACGGTAATGCTCGCCATTGACGGTAACAGCGACTCTTTGCCCATTTTCGAAGAAAAATGGGTCTATGACGCCGCCATGGCAAAAACGGCACCAACCACTCACTCGTTTCTCCTTGACGACGTGCGGTCTGCGAGGTGAAAATGATCTTCATCGGAAAATACAGAAATTATGATCTTCAGCCAAACGATCTTCAGCCCATTCAGCGAAACGAAGACGCACCGGATGGTCGACACTTTAACTTGCCATGGTGATTTGCCTTTATTGTCTAACAAAACCAGGCAAACTAATATAAGTTAAAACAACATAACTGACTTGGCCGTCGGTGATACATTGGTTAGAGTGCGCGGCTCTTGTGCATGAGAACGTGGGATCGATCCCTGCTCTAACCACCCTACATTTCGTACGACGCCGGTTAACTCGCTTAGTAATGGCGACAGTATCGAGGGTATATAGCCATGAAGAAGCTTTTCAAAATACCGTTCGAAACCGGTGTAACACTGTAGGTTCCAATTAGTGAGTATAAAACAAGAAAATGCACAGGTCACTGTTTGTTAGAATCTCTCTCAAATTCCTTCTAATATAACAGCCTTGAACCGTCAAAATCTACCGATTCGTATTGAAAAACCATTTTTGAAGTTATTGTTTTGAGTCATTGTTTGCAAATTATAATACACAGATTTTCCTTTTTTCCAAAATTATTCGACGCGATTTGTAGAAAAAATACTCCCGTAACAAGCATCTCATTGTGGAATCGTCGATTTCAAAAGAAATTCGGTCTTTTGTTTCGGGAATACATTGGTGTCGCTTACCTTAAATGTCGTTTGGATCGGAAAATTGTCTTAAATTTTTTCACGTCCCTGTAATCAGCTTCATTTCCACGTCATTTGCTTGCTATTTATGCGAATGGTCACCCTAATACAAATGTCTACCTTTCAAAGTCAAAGGAAATCTCCCACATATATAACAAACTGCCTTTACCTTACAATTTGTACTGACAACGTGTCATCATACTTGTGGTAATACTGACTTTACCTTCAAATCTCAACTATGGCCAAAAATAGGATATGCAATATCGCCAACTGACTTCCTTCAATCCTCCTAAGCCATCTTTATCTTCATTCTATGAAGCAGAAAATGCATTAGTACTCATCAAAGGAATAATGCCCTGGTCGGCGGGGAGGATGTTCAGGAGGTATGAGTGGTTGTCCTTTGTTTCCTATTTGCAACTCACAAAACTTACTATAGGATTTGTGAGAAGACTCGGCAAAAATAGTATTGTTGAGGAACAAAAAAAACCATAATAAAACATTAATGCAAATGAAAAATAAATGCACAACATTTTGGTTTCCATTCAGTCTTGGATTCAAAATTCAAAAATTCTTAGTTGGGAAAAACGACTTAAACGTCGACCATTTTGGCAATGAAGTAGAAGCGGTTGCTTCATTTATTACGTTCTAGAAGTCGAGCAAACACAACAAAAAAGAAACCTAAAATGCGATTTTGTTGGTTGCATTATGTGGCAACTTGCTAAATTATGCAAATGTAGCAAAGTCGTGGGTGAAGTAGCAGTTTTCATGGGCGTCTACTCTCATGCTTTAATATTAAATTCGACGTTGGGCAATATTATTTGCTCCAAAAATTAGCTTTCTCTTCAATTAGAGCGAGAGTTATCCGTTCGCGTACGTGTTTGTTAATAGATTATCTTTGCTTACACCAACTCCTGTGTATATGGCCTGCGGCAGCATCGCTTCGTCTCGTTGTTATCCTTTTTTTTTTGATTTCATCTCTATCCTTAGTTACTCACTCACTCACCCTTCGTTATCTCGCTGTCTGGATGTTTTTGAACAGAATTTAAACAGAATCTTTGATCACATATGCGATTTGATTTCAACTCAGGTAGTCCCTTATGCAAATTAGTTCTATTATATCATAGATCCTTTTTTAGTTTTCAATATTCGTTCTCTTAACAGGGGTTTTTGTTCTCATTTAATTGAAGTTTTTCAAGAGTTGGGAGTTCAAATGAAACAGCTGCTTCGAATGAATTTGTAAACATAGGGATCGTTCACCTTTGATCCTCAATTCGGAGAAAATGTTCGAAGCATGCATTTGTTATCGAAAGTGTAAATATATTGTCCTTTGGAATTGGTTGTACCGCGTAATATATCCTGAAAAGATCATAATTGTGCTCATCTGTGGTGCAGTCATATGTATTAAATGACAATCTGCCATAAGAAGCGATTCAAAGTAGCGTTGAAGATCAAGTGAAGATTCGTAGTGTAGGTCTCAAACTAAGAATATAAAAAGGGTCATAGTGAACGGTTCGCTGGGGAGGTTGCTCTATTGGTGCAGGAAATTTATTGAAAATTCGCCGCTGGTGTAGCAATGGCTAGTCTGCGCTATTAATACAAAATTATGTGTAACCTCGCCCTCGAGTGACAACCTCTAATTTATTCCGGCCATGGTGATTTGGCTTAGCGACACAATCGAGAATTCTCCTAGTATGAGACAGAAGACTCGAAGCTTTTGAGGTCTTAGAAGTGTCGGGAGAACCGTATATTTTCTTAGGAAGCACGTGCTTTGTTTTTGGACATGGGACTGACCGTGGGGGTGGAAAGTTTATGATAGCCGCTCATTTGGGAGTGGCAACAAATAATTCCTGACAGTGAAGTCCAAGCAGCTCACTACTTCTTAGAAATATGTCCCGGGCAATGGCTTTATCGGAACCCTCCGTTAGCTAGCTACAGTGCGAAGTCAAATCGACTGAGCAGCCAGATTAGTTATGCGATCACTGATGCATCTCAGATTAAATAGGTCACCTTGTCACTGAAGCTCTTCGAACTAGCGAACATATTCTTTTGACCTTTGAAGGCGGATGAGCCAACACTACTGGCCAACGGCGTATCAGAGGTAAAGAAACAGAAATCCAGTGTCGACACACAGCATTCTAGTTATTATGATCCATAATGGCCGGCTGAAACATAATCATCGTGGCAGTAGATAAAATTCAAAACCACGGTGAGATGGGCTTGCTTCCGCTACCGTCATATTCCCACTATGTAGATCCGGTGCCACTATCCAACCGGCAGATGTCCTCGAGAATTATTAGGCTGACATTACTGCTAACCAGGAGATGCGATGCACTGGCCATGGACGTTCAAGGAAGAAGAACAGGTGACATATAATACAACTGTCATGATACAAGACACGAATTTGTTTGCGGTTTTGTAGTTGGCAAAAAAGTGAGACATATGGTCTCCAGTTTCAACGCCGTGAGTGAACGAATAGCCCATATCCGCATAAAATCGAAATAATTTAACATATCGCTAATTTATATACATGCCGCAACGTTTCGCGCAAGGATTAGAAGAGCGGAAGTCGTACGAAACCAGACATCTACGAAGCTGGACGACGGAAAACTGTAATTACCAGAGATAGCGACAGCCTATGCAGAGAAGCTCACTCAGATATTGCCGCAGAACGCACCCCCGCCAGCTACAGAGATTGTACTTGGATATGAAAACCCGCTTAGCGATAAACTATGGTACGATGAAGGGCGTCCCATGGCAAGCGAAGAAACGAACGCTGCACGTATGGTAATGCTTCAGTCAGATGCAACGCGAGCCGCGACAGAGCGGTGTAAGGAGAAAAGGAGAGAGGTGACGTTTATTTAAGAAGAAGTTACGTTTGTGAAGAAATCGCGAGAGTGAGCAATTGAATCTTAAGGAAGAATGAGGCCCAGAAATTCTACCGAAAAGGAAAAGACCAAACCGACGGAAATGGATCAAGGCCCCCCTTCTGTGGAGATAAGGACGGGAATCCTGTCACTGATGTGCAGAGTATGTTGGGAGAGAGAGACTTCAATATAGATGAGGGTATTGAACACATACTGAAAGATGGCGCCGACTGCCACTCTCCTAGCCAAAGCCAAGCTAGAACTACAACCAAAGCCAAGCTATAACTACAATCACCTGAAGAACAACAAAACCGTAGGTGCTGAACTGTTTAAGGCTGGCTGGACGAATGCATGCCCGACGATTGGAGTCTCGCCATACTCTGTCCTCGTTTCAAAAAGACGACTCGAGCACATGTACGAACTATCGTGGAATAGGCATTTTATCAATTGCATACAAGGTCATCTCGAGCGTAATGTGTGAAAGACTAAATCCATTTGCTGCAGACCTGAGCGGACCTTATCAATCTGAGTGTAGTCCTGAAAAGTCAACTATCCACCAGATATTAACATTACAAGTTCTGGAGAAAACCCACGGAATACAAATCGACATCTATCACCTCTATATAGATTATAAGGCTGCCTTCGATATTCGAAATTGTACCACGCTATGTCGGAGCTTGGTATTACTGTTACGCCGACAGACCTTTGCAGAATGACACTGACCGACACGAAATCCTAAGTCAAGATTGGTAAAGGTCTCACCGAACCATTTGGTACGAGGCGAGGCCTCAGTCAGGGCGTTCTAGCATGCTATCTCTTCAAAATTTTAATTGAGATCGTCGTGAGTAAAGCTGCAGTCAACACGAATAAAGATATCAGCAGAAAAAGCCACATGCTGCTCGCGTATACTGATGATTTATACATCATTGGGTGCATGCTGCGAGAAGTTACTGCAGTATTCTCGAGAATTGAGGAGGAAGCACTAAAAGTTGGTTTCCCGTAAACAAGGACAAGACAAAATTAATGGTTCGACAAGTAGAACATCCACCCCATTGGATGAAAGGGTGAACATTGATAACCTTTATAATTTCAAGGTAGTGGATGACTTTTTTGTCTTTTAACGGAGAATTGTGCTTGCAAACAGGTGTTATTTCGGGCTAGGCGACCATCTCAGTGATAAGAACCTGTCTCGAAAAACAAATATCCAACTATATCAGACTCTCATACAATATGACGCAGAATCCTGGATCATACCGCATGCTGATGAAATATCACTGGAAGCGTTAGAGAGAAAAATGCTCCGAAATATATTTTGACCTTTAATAGAGAACTGTTGAGGATCGACGACGGATGAACCGCGAGTTGTCCAATCTCTATACCGACATCGACGTAGTTATGCGAGTCAATATATTGCGTTTGCTCTGGCAATGCCATATCAGCAGAATGGATCAGAATGACCCAGTGCGAAAGGTATTGGAAGACGTACTCGAAGGACATCGAAAAACAGGACGACCAAGACTCGCTGGAAATACCGGGTGGAATATTGCCTGCCAGACTTGGTGTTATCAACTGGAAGATTAAATGCTGAAGATCGTGCTGGTGGGAAAAACATGTTATCCTCATTTTGTAAGGCCCTTGACCCCTCTGGGTTGTTTGAGGGTCCCGAAGTAAATAAGTAAGTATTTCCTTGTACTTCGGGTTATCCAATAACAATTTTCTCGCTAGGACTGAGGAAATCCCTGCTGAAAGGTATTCACAATAGTTTCCATTATCTCGTCTACATGCCTCTCTATTTCCTATGGTCATTAATATTGGAAACTGGAAGCCTCGATGTAGGGTAGAAACGAGACCAAGTTTCTAAATATTGAAGTACAGAGCCGGTATAAAATTGTAGTCCGGCATTATAAAGTGGTTTGCAATACACATAGAGAAATTGAGTGAATTATGTAGTTATTATTATGCTGTTAACGAAAACAACACTTGAACAGGTAAGCTCTATTTTGGTTGGTTTCCAGAAATAAGGATAACATTTGGGAATTAGGAGAATATACTTATAGAAACGTAAAGCATACGTTCTGTCCCCTTTTTCCAAGTATCCTGGCGGTCTTCTGTCATAACTTTGATGTCTTTTATTTGTTTGGTGTTATTAAACGTTGTCTAAGAGCTCTTAATAATGTTGCGCTATTAAATCCTTTCTCATAAATATGCAAAAGCTCACGAAACGGAAACATTTCAACATGACTGGAAATCATATGGAAATCATTCATATTAACCCCAAAAAACAACCAGACATGAATGACTTTCCTTCATTCCTAATTATATGCACCGCCTCAAAAACAATCGATATCAAAGGGAAGAACAAGTGCCTGCAAGTGCCTCTGAAGCATGCAGGAGCAAGTAATCCTTTCTAGTCTCATTACAACAGACGAAACAAATTAAGATTCATAAATATGCATGAGACCTATAGAACTAACCCACCAATTGGAAACGAGATCGAGCGACGAACAGACAGACCGATAGGCACAGGCAGACGATAACTTATTAACGATAAGTAAATAAATAAAACGTGAATTCATTTATGTGGAATCGTATTCTCACGAAGCTACATGGGCATTGATTAAAATCGAAGACTTTTGATAGACCCCCCTTCCCAACATCTAAGGCCCAAAATCATGTTACCAAACAAATTCGCAGGTTTGTTTGTTAATTATAACAAACGGAATTGTTCTAATGGAACTGCCTCCCTCTTCCACCCACCCACCAATGACAATCACACATTTCCTTCATCGGCGCCCCTGCCATCAATTGACTAAATTGTGATTATGTCATTTCGTGTGGCAAGAGGGCTTTAACATATCCATCCAGCACATGCCTGTCCTCATTCTATGGCTAACAAGGATATGATGACTGAGTTGCAGTTCCTGCCACGTGAGGTTGTGTTATATGTTAGCACTTATCATTTAGTCATATATCGTTGGCAATGGGACCGAATGATTTTAATTTTAGATTATAACACACATAAGTATACAGTCCTGGCTTGCGAACGTCGACATTGCAATCGATTCAACAAAGACATCAGTGCGCAACCATAAGCAGAACCATCCTTCCAATCCATCCATCTAACCATTCATTCCTCAAGCGTTTTAGCCAACATTTAAATGGAGATGTCGGAACGACAGGTATGTGTGTGTGTGAGTGTAAGACACAAAAAGTGCACAAAAACGGGTTAAAACTTCTGGTTTATGGCTTAAAAGTTCACATAACATAACATATTGCTCGACATAAATTTCACGGGTATATGAAGTCTGACTTTGTATGCAACAGAAACGGAAACGGAAACAAAAACTAAACTATTTTGTGGTTTTGTGTGTCATTTGTCCGCGATTCTTAAATAATGTTTGTTCGCTCACTCTACGTCCGGCATAAAAATTGCTTAGTTTACTTAATTTGTGTGTGGCAGTCGGTGGTGCAATGGTAGTGTGCCCGGCTGTTTTACATGAGAACATGGGTTCGATCCCTGCTCTGACCACCTTACATTTCCTTCTACAACGGTCACCTCGCTTAGTAATGACCACACTATCAAGTACTAGCTTCACAAAATCCGGGTCCGAACCGTTGTAAAACTGTGGGTCCCAATCAGTTAGTTTAAAACTAGAAAGCGCAGAACTCACTGGTTCCCAATTCCTTCATGGTATGTAATGGGAAATCTTTATTATTTCCCCTGATTTGTATTGGTCATTGAGAAGTTAGCACAGCAGAGAAAATAAGTTCGATTCATCGTATTTCCTCTTCAGATTGCGCAGAGATTCTTTCCCATTATCCATCCAGCTCAGTCTTTATTGTCATTTTCTTCGCATCCTTCCAGTAGGTCCTCGAATCCCTATCACATGGGTTGATCTCTATACATTCTACTAATATAACAAACGCAACGGAATAGCTTTGTTTTGATTCGCTTAACTTCGTCCATGTCGGGATGTAAGTCGTCCAGTTCGTGATTTATACGACGTCGATGTTCGCAGTTATCCGTAAAAACAATCTAATCATTTCCCATTACATCTCATGAAGGGATTGGGGAGAACTTCTCACAATCAGTGAGCTATGCGCGTTCTAGTTTTACACTCCCTGATTGAGGCCTACAGTTTTACACCGGTTCCGAACGGTATTTTTGAGAAGGTTTTCCAATGCAAAATTCTCGACAGAGGTGACCGCCGTCGAAAGAAATATTAGGTGGTCTGAGTAGGGATCGAACCCTAGTACTCATGCACAAGAGTCGCATACACTACCATTGCACCGCCAAAGGCCACACCTCGATAACACATCCATATATTTGTTCGAATGAATTTTGTTTCGAAAGCTGCCAGTGTTCTTTCATATCCTTACAAGATGACCCATGTTTCGGAGCCATACAGCAATACAGGCCATACAGCCTGACATAGCTGGATTGTTGCCTCTCTCATGAGAGAGTGAGGACTTTAACTATAAAGAGCTCTCTCAGCTCGAAATAGAACAAACTCGGAAGCACAATTTGACTAGAAATCTGTCGTGGCAAACAAATTGTGAATAAATGGGATGAAAACAACCAAATTTCAAAAACAATCCGTTGCTGTAACTGAATCCACATAAATTTCGGTTGCTACAACCGAATCCATATCAAATTCGATTACGGTAATCACATTAGATTGTTGGAACTGAAATATTGGAAATATCGTTTGATATAACTTGAATACTAGGAATTTCGGTTGTCGCGACCGAATCAAGTACTAAAAGCGGTTGGTACGGCTAAACATCAAATGTGGCAATCTCAATTCGGTTGTGCCGAACTCAATCGTGTTGTGACAAATGCAATTCCGTTGCAACAGCTAAACTTTGAGGCAAATAATTATATTGCAGAATGCGTATATATTCGTCCTTCATATAAATAAAACTATTTACGTTTGTGGCGGGTTTATATTCAAACCGTGTGCAGTTGTATGACTGTTCATGTGCCCTAGAGTGCCTTCCACAAATAATGTTTCGATGTATTCCCCTTTTCATTTTCCCATTTCTCTCCTTATCTCTCCAGCTACTCACACCAAACCTAGTATAGGGATTAATCCTCCTGGTCCTTCCAAACCATGTAGAGTTGTGTGACTGTTCATGTGTCCTTGAGTTCCTCCCACAAATACTGTTTCGGTGTATTTCCCTTTTCATTTCCCCATTTCTCTCCTTTTCTCTTCAGCTACTCACACCAAACCTAGTATAGGGATTAATCCTCCTGGTCCTTCCACAGGAATCGTATTATCCTTTTCTTCGGCTAACTCCGAGTAAGTATTCAAATCATTCAAATTCTGACATGACCTCGCTACAGAATGGCTGTATTTAACTGAATTGCAAATACATTCAACTCAATTTCGGTTGCTACAACCGAATCAATATCACATTAGATTGTTGGAACCATAATATTGGAAAGTTCTTTTGATGTAACAGAATTTCATAAGTGACAAACTCAATTCACGCAAACTCAATTCAGTTGCAACAAATGCAATTCAGTTGCAGCAGCCAAATAGTTATACGACGAGTGTGGGCTCCCAAAACGCCCTAATCTTCGACCTTCTAATAAATAAACATATTTACGTTTGATCCGGGTTTACATTCAGATCGTGTCCAGTCGTATGACATTTCATGTGACCTTGACTTCCTTCTGCAAATAATACTGCGATGTATTCCCCTAAGATATGCAGCCGCTCCATTTCATATTGTGTCATGGCTGAAGAAATTCCGTCGGGCCCGAAATTATCAGAGTTTTCATTGGCTGTTCTACTATTCTGTCCAACGGGATCTTGAAGCCATGGAAACATTGCAGTTATCGATATTTTTATATATTCCTCGAAAGACTTTTCTTTCGAACACTGCGCCGTATGGTAAGATAGATAGCATATGAGCTGGAAATAACTGGATTTGAATATTTCCTGAGACAGGTAAAGCAGAGAGAAATTTCCCGTCCGTATCTCTATAAATTTGGGGCACTGATTCATTTCCGTTGGTTTGGCTCAGTACTTTTCGGTAGAATTTACGGGCCTCATTCTTCCTTCTGTAAGTTGAAATTTTCTCAATCTCGCGCTTTCTCCACAACCATTTTTTCTTCCTTATAAAACGGGTTTCCATTTTTCGCAATTACCTTACTGACGTTAGTTTTGAATTTTGATGTACGAGAAGTTCGTAGTACAAACTTTCAAGGTCTAATATTTTTTTCTAAGTGAAAGATGCTTGGTTTTTCGTTGGAATAATAGATGGGCTGCCGGTGGTGCTATGGGTGGTGTGCGCGCCTCTTGTACTTGAGATTATGGGTTCGATCCCTGCTCTGACCACATAAAATTTCTTTCGACGGCGGTCATCTCGCATAGTGACGGCCACACTATCGATTAATTAGTCATGAAAATGCTTCTCAAAAATACCGTTCGGAACCGGTGTGACTCTGTAGGTCCCAACCAGGGAGTATACAACTAGAAAGCGCACAGCTCACTGGTTGTGAGAAGTCTCCCCGATTCCTTCATGGGATGTAATGGGAAGGAAACCAAACCAACCAATAGAAAATTCAGGAAAGCACACTCACTGGCATGACTAGTTTCGAACTCACTGTGCCTCTGATTTGGTACCATTGGATAGATAGGTTCTTTCTCCTCTTTTCCTTATACAGCTCTGTATCGGCTTGCGTTTCAACTGACTGAAGCATTGCCATACGTGCAGCAGCGTTCTTCGGTTTCATGGTTTGTCTTGAACCGGTTTTTCATAACCAGGCACGGTTTCTGCAGTAGATTTTATAGAGTGCGTCGGGGGTGCGTTCTGCGCCAGTATCTGAGTGAGGTTTTTCTGCAAAGGCTAAGGCAATCTCTGGTAATTGTAGCTTTCCGATTTCCAGCTTTCTATATGTGTGGTGTCGTACGTGTCTCGCTCTGCTTAAGCTTGTGCGAACTTTTGCCTCAACCAGGTAGTGATCCGATTCGATATTAGCTCCTAGAATCACACATACTTCCATTACACTAGTAGAATTCTTCCTATCAATTACAAGGTCATCCATCTGGTTCTTCGTCTGTTGATCAGGGGATATCCAAGTAGCCTTTATTTCTTTATGTTGGAATCACGTACTACTGACAACCATGTTTCCCGCCGCGGCAAAATCTAACAGTTTCATTCCGTCCGTGGTGCAATGGGTAGTGTGTGCGCCTCTTGTACATGAGATCCTGTGTTCGATACCTGCTCTGACCACTTTAAATTTCTTTCGGCAGCGGTCACCTCGCAAAGTGACGGAGACACTATCAAGTATTTAGCCATGAAAAGCTTCTCCAGATACCGTTCGGAATCGGTGTAAAAACTGTAGGTTCCAATCTGGGAGTGTAAAACTAGAAAGGGCACAGCTCACTGGTTGTGAGAAGCTCTCCCCAATTCCTCACGGGATGTAATGGGGAACCCTTTTTTGGTTTCATTCCGTTATCGGATGTGATGACGTGCAGACTGGATTTATCATTGGTAGTTTTGTTCTTGCAAGCAGCTGTTTTTTTGTTTCTTTTTATTGTCGGTCACGTTTCTGTTTTATGATGTTTTCAACAAACACTGCCAAAATTGGGTCACAAAACCATATATTATAAGTTACTAATCAGTGTGTCTGCAACATGTACATATAGTTTTGAATAGCAAACACAATGTGTTTGGACACAAGTATACTATATTTGTGAGAAGCTACAAATACGTTACATTTGCAGCCAAACAACAAACAAGACAGATTCTTCAGCGTGTAGAAGGCTCTTATGAATCAACTGTTGGTTAACGAGTGACTAAAACAAAAATATTCTAGTTAGACTCGTTGTACGCAGCGTACGTACATTGACTAATTTTTTGTTACGAATACGGGGGTTGTTGTTATTGGGTTTGAGCAAGAGTCAATGTCCTTTACGAGAACGCAGCTACTAGAATTTTACTGTAGCTGCTTTCCCAGGTCGACCTCAAGGACATATATTATATATTTATACTACATTTATACAATTTTTTTTACCCAAGTCTGCACTTTATAAATTTGAAAACACCCCACATTTAACGAGCAAGGAATTGCCAAAAGCACGCGATTTCCTTCAATCCTCCCGGACGTCAACTTTTTTCAATTCCTTGCGAGAACTTTTTAAATAATGTTGGCCTTAAAGAGAAACAAAGTTTGTGTCTAAAATTTATAGTGTCTTATAAGGAAATAGTTAAGACCTCAAAAATGTTTTCCCATTCACGAAATCATATGTTACACAAACCGACAATTATGACGTTACAAAGAAAGCAAAAACAAAAAAAACAAAACAGAAACTACTAAAAGACCAACAACAGTTCCTATACGAATACCTAACATACACGCAGATGATGGTGAGCATTGAACATATCAATTTTGTGGCAAATATGGCTAGGAATTTCATACATATAAAGCCAGTCCTTGCGATTGTAGCTATTTTAGTAAATCACTACTTTAGTAGGAGAACATACGCTCAGATGCGCTGTGGGTTCGATTCCTCGTTTTCTTGTTAAATAAACCGCTATAATAAATGTTTATTATTAAGCAGTCGATGGTGTTGGTGATGGAGTTGGAAGAGTCAGTTGTTGGTGTATTGGAGTGCTGGAAGATATTGCTATAAGTAGCTGAATGGAATATAACGTTCGATCGTTATCACTAAATCAGAGGTTAATAGAGCTTTAGATAATATTCTGCCATCGCTGCCCGGCAAACCAGCGACCATTACCTTCCTATAGGAGGCAGGCAGGAACATCATCATTTAAATCCACCAGCACCACCATAACCCTTAGAGGTGATACTAAAAGTATTAAACGGGCAACAGCCAAACAACAGCTCATTGCACTGCACCACACGTACAATATTGGCTCCGGTTTTCACTATGGCCAATATCGCACCCATTGATAAGTGCCAATGTTTGGCATTTGTGTGTGATCGATCGATCATCAAGTGATCGCCGTGATCATCGAAATGATCATCATCATCAGTAGTTGGTACACGGCACAGCTTCTTGGCTCACCTTCACCCACCACATAACATCATTCAATGGCAAGCAACACTTGTAACGTGGCCGTCCTCTGATCTTCCTTCGCATGCTGAGCGTTTTGCGATGAAATCCATCATTTTGTGTTTATAGTTTTTGAGACTTAAATAGACAGTTTATGGAAGATCTTTACAATTTAAACCGTTTCACCTGCAGCTCTTGATCTTGCTTACTGTCGTTACTGGCTGCGAAAAGGCTTGTATCGTTGCGATATTTGGAGCTGAAAGACGACGGTTGTAACACTTCTACTTCTTCTTCTCGGTTTTTCGTAAATTGCTTTAATAAGTTAAATACAATAATTTGTTTTCATTTTACACTACACCCGTGAAGAAACTATTGTAGTGTTTTGCTGTCCACTGGATAAAGTTAATCGGATTTGCTACATTTAGAAAGAGAGAGAAGAAGGGAACCACCTTACACCGGGTTCTTAACCTCTTTACATCCCAAACAAAAAAGCGTTAAACGTGGATTATGATGGAATGCTTTGCTATTCATTTGGCAAATGATATCCCACAAAGGTTCAAATCACTTATGAGTAAAAATACAGCACTACACTTTTCCAGATGAACATGTGCCAGAGAATATTATCAAACCCGATGGAAAAAACAGCACTCTCAACATTATGCAGGAACCATGTGTATGTTTGGAACACCCATTTACTTACATGTAAGCTTTGTATCCATGAATTGAAGATGTGCTGCATTTTTGTTACTTTGTTGTGTGTCACGTTTTTGTTTTCAGCAGTTTTCAATAAACAAAGCCATAATTGCCTCACAAAAGCATATATTATTAACATATTAAATATTTAGGGAATTCACTAGTTGCGCTATGGTTGTAGATTATAAGAAAATATATGACCTCCAATAGCACATATGTGAACACCCTATCGTAAATGCATATACTACAATCCAATGTGTATTGCAGAAGGTGGCGGCACTAGATCAAAGTGTATTTATATCAAATGGAAGCATTAGGCGTTGTTGTAATTGTCGGATTTTTGTTAGTTGTTGGTTAATGTATAAGAAATTCATACAAGCGTACAAGTCATGAACATGTTGCTAATTGAAAACGGCTTGGTTTTTGTTGGAAATAAGCACACTAACTGGCATGACTAGTTTCGACCTCCGTGACAAGTTCATCACCTGAACTGATACCATCGATAACGCATGAGGAAAAGAAGAACATGGTAAAAAAAAAACTGTCTGTTCTTGTTGGAATTATAGGCCTTTCAGTGATGTAGATACTTAGGGATCGTCCATCGATAGTAATTCACACATGTAAATTGCAGAATTGAGTTAGTATATATACGATTGATGATCAACCGATGGTGTCAATTCTGGCACAGTAGTTAGGCATCTGATGATGAACTTGTCACGGAGTTCGAAATTAGTCCTGGCAGTGAGTGTGTGTTGAACAGAGTTGTCTATTATTTCCAACAAAAACCAAGCAGTTTTCAATTAGAAAAATGTTCATGACTTGTAAGCTTGTAGTATGAAGTGTTAATTTCTCATACATTAACCAACAATTTTATAGAAAAAAGATCAATTATGTTAATTTATGCTCCATTTTATAATTTTCTTTTCAAAATTTCTAACATATTTGCATTTAATAATAAAAATTAGGAACATGTCGACTTTATGTCTTGTTGTCATATCAAAAATTGTATTTGGAAGGGGGTAGAACACACGATTTTCAGCACAAAAAGTTAAAGACAAAAGTTGGGGGAAATCAATAAATAATCAATATTCTTCGAGCTTGAGGTCAGATTTGCTGTTGTTATATTTATTTTCCTCGATATTTCGCTACTCCTTTGTGTAGCATCATCAGGAGATATAAACAATATTTAACGGGGGGTTTTTGTCGCACATTCTTTTTTGTCGGACGTATATTTTGCATTTCGAGTCGTGCGCCCGGGCCCAGGGACCAGGGAGAGAAATACCTCTGTTTCTTAATTTGCATTTCTGGATTTTGGGAAAATGCAAAAACTATTTTCGAAAATTGTTCACACTGTCAACGGCCGATATTTCGATAACAAATCGAGTTATTGAAAATTTTCATTCAATTTGTTTTGTTTATTTTGCCTTATGTTGTCCAAAAACGCTGCCAGACAAATTCCTTTAGACGCTTTTTAATTCATAGTAGCCCCCCGTTTATCCGAACTTTAGAGGCTCCTAATATAGAATTTTACCCAAACTTTTGTATCTGACATTTTCAGCTTAAAATTATATCTTCTACCCCACCGGTGGACCGGTTTCCAGTTTTTGATTACTGTAATTGTGAGGCGAATATGAACAAACTCGATCAGCTGTGTTGGTGCAACCACCTTCTTCACTACGCCTTGCTAAAATGGTAAACAAATGGTATCAGCTGATCCCTTAGTACACCGCAAAAACATATTTGCAAAAGTTGTACTATCGTACAACACTTTTGTATGGAAAAATCTACTACAGTTGTACAACTGTTGTAGAATTTTAGCATACACGACACTTACAACAGTTAGGACACTCTTGTGAACACCCTAATTGTGTCCCAAACATATTATTTTGAATAACAAACACACTACGATTGGACACAACTATACTATATTTTTCTGACAAGCTGCAAACATGTTATATGTGCATCCAAATAAATAGGGGAGAGGGGTTTCAGCGTGTATGCGACTCATGTTAATGTCCTTGGTCCCTTACTATTATGCAATCTTGGACTGCATCCAGTTCTCGTCACTTGGAGCGCTAGATTTAGGAATTTAGAATGGCCAAACTAGAACGTATAGTGGTGTCACTACGAGGCGGATCAATAAGTTCGTGACTTTTCGAACGTTCCTCGTAGTTATATGAAATGCAACACCGCTCCCATCAAGAACCACCAGTTAGTAGAATTTTGAGCAAGTTCCGTCATTTAATTTGCGTTTAACATCTGTTCAAAACATACCGCCTGGGAATATTTTTACAAATAAAAATATGAATTTCGAGTGGTCATTAAACATTATTTTATGCAAAAAAAAAACGTTAATCAAACCAAGGAAAAGCTTGATAAATACTATGGGGACTCTGCACCATCGATTTCAATGGTAAAAAGGTGGTTTACTGACTTCGTCGCACAAGTACAAATGACGCTGAACGTTCTGGACGCCCAATTGAGGTCAATATACCCGAAAATGTCGAAAAACTCCACGATATGGTGTTGGCCGATCGAAGAGTAAAATTTCGTGAGATTGTTGATGCCATAGGCATTTCATATGGCGGTGTGGTGTCGATTTTAAATGATCAGTAGGGTTTAAGAAAGCTGTCTGCAAGATGGGTGCCGCGTTTGCTCTCAATTGACCATAAACGTAATCGTGCGACAACTTGAAAGGATTGTTTGGAGTTGTTTAATTGGGCTACGAATTGGTAGCTCATCCGCCATATTCTCCGGATTTAGCCCCCAGCGACTATTTCCTATTTCCAAACTTAAAGAAATGGCTCGGTGGAAAGAGATTTAGCCCCAACGATGAAATTTTTGATCAAACAAATGCCTATTTTATGGACCTCGAAAAATCCTATTGTTTGGAAGGGATACAAAAATTGTTGAAACGTTGGACTAAGTGTATTGAGCTAAAAGGAGATTATGTTGAAGAAACTGTGTTTCATTCAAAAAGTCACGAACTTATTGATCCGCCCTCGTATCTTCTGTAACAAATCATCGCGTTGAAATGCTAAACTGAAATATAAGTGAAAACGAAAAACCGAGAAACAGATGACTGCGCTATATGTCTGTTGTAACTTCATTGTTTAGGTGCGATATTGGCCATAGTGAATAGTAGTTCGGTGTTTGTGGCAGTCGATGAAGTACTCTCTTTGACTTATTAGTCCGGGCTAACGCGATTAAGCCCTGACCTCATTCTAGTGAGTGTGCTTTCATGAATGGTCTGTTATTCCAACAAAATCTAACCATTTTGCACTTGGAGAAATGTTTCTGGCCTTCAGGCTTGTAGTATGAACTTCTCATATATTAATACGTAAAGGAGAACCATTTAGTTTGCTCCACGAAGCTCAATATCTTAGCTACGCCTATTTGAGATAACTCTCCCAGGTTCCTATATAGCTAGGATTCCTTGGTAGATATCCTTCAGCCGTCTAGTGCTGGACACGTGCAAATCAGATGTTCAGTAGATTCTTCCTCTTCTTCTTTTTATACATAAGTCAATTGCCACGACCATTAGTCTCGCCACATGTCTAGTAATCAGATAGGCATTGATACATTTTTTACACGCATTTTTAAGAGAATATGGTGTGATTTTTTTTGGAATACCAGCCAATTCAGGAAAACAAACATACTGGCAGAGCGGTAAACTAATCATTCTTTTTTAATTAATTTGCAAAATTTTGAATTAATACTTTTTACCAAAAAACGAATTGAATAAAACTTTAATCAATTCAGAAATGAATTGCAATTCAAAAATGAATGAATGAAAATTACTTTCCATTAACTTTGCAAATTCATTTGAATGGCCCTCGATGGTCTTGTACATGAGAACGTGGCTTCGATCTCTGCTCTGACCACCTTAAATTTCTGTCGACGGCGGTCACCTCGCTTAGTGACGGCGACGAGTACTTCCCGGTGTACAACTGTAGGTCCCAATCAGTGAGTGTAAAACTATAACGTGCCCAGTTCACTGGTTTGTGAGAAGCTATCCCTAATCCCTTCATGAACTGTAACGGCAAACCATTTATTTATTTATAATTTGTCAAAACGATTCGGAAATCTTTTCCAATTCAATTGAAATTAATTGAGTTTGAAAAAATTCAAGATTTAGAAAAATTAATTTCTAAATCATCTGAATTGAATTGATTTTGAAAAAAAAAACTTTCTTACTTAGGTAGCCTCGAACAACCCAGAGGTGTCAAAGGCCTTACACTATGAGGGTAACATGGTTCTCCAACCGGCTCGATGTTCAGCTTTTCTCCTCCAGATCAAATACCTTTCGCACTTGGTCATTCTGATCCATTTCTCTGACATGGCCTAGCGAGCGTAAACGCATTATATTGATTCTCATAACTACATCGATGTCGGGATACAGATTATACAGCTCGGGGTTAATCCGTCGTCGATACTCGCCGTTTTCTATTACAGGACAACATATTTTTCGGAACAATTTTCTCTTGAAGATTCCCAGTGACGTTTCATCGGCATGCAGGATTCTGCACCATAAAGCAAGACAGGTTGTAGTAGAGTCTGATAGTGTCAGATCCTCGTTTATCGAGAGAGGGTCTTATCTCTGAAGTGCTTGCTTTTCCCGAAATAACACCTGTTTGCAGCGACAATTCTTCGTTCGATTTCTAGGCGATTTACTTCTATTCACGACAGATCCGAGGTAAATGAATTCGTCCACTTCCACTACCTACCAACGGTATCAACGTCCACCCTTTCTTCCACTCGGGTGAATGTTCTACTTGTCGAAACCTTTAATATTGTCTTGTCTTCATTTACCGTCAAACCCCACTTTTACGGTATCCTTTCAATTCTACAAAATACTGCAATATGTTCTCGCAGAATTCACCCATTGCTGTCTAAATCATCAGCGTACGCGAGCAGTATGTCGCTTTTGATGCTGATCATTTTATTCGTGTTGACTGCAGCTTCTCTCACGATGATCTCAATAAATATGTTGAAGTGATCGCATGATAGGGCGTCTCCCTGCCTGAGGCCTCGCCTCATAACAAACAGTTCGGTGACATCTTTACCAATATTTACTGAGGATTTTGAGTCAGTCAGTGTCATACAAAGACTGTCCAGCTTAGCAGGAATGCCAAGCTCCGACATAGCTTGGTACAGTTTGCCCCGTATCGGGCTATCAAAGGCAGCCTTATAATCTACAAAAGACGTGGTAGGTATCGCTTTGTTTTTCATGGGGTTTCTCCAGTATTTGTCGTCATATGAATATGTGGTCGATAGTTGACTTTCCAGGCCTAAAGCCACATTGATAAGGTCCGATCAGGTCTGCCACAAACTGCTTTAGTCTTTCGCACATTACGCTTGTGAAGACCTTGTATGTGAAGGATAAATCCTTATTCCACGATAGTTGGTACATATACTCGGGTCGCATTTTTTGAAAACAGGACACAGCATGCTAAGACTCCAATTGTCGGGCAAGCACTCCTGATGCATGGGCCTTATAAACTCATAGCCGCCAGCCGTAAACAGCTCAACCGGTACTCCATCAGCACCAGCGAACTTACTGTTCTTAAGCCGGGAATTTGCTGGTTTAACTGCGCTTTGGTCACGAGGGAAGGATTCGACGCCATCGTCCAGTAGTGATCCGGTATCTCATCTATATTGAAGTCTCCTGGCTCAAGCAAAGCAGAGTCGTGATCTCCCCATATTCCCAACGTACTCTGCACATCCCCATATTCCCAACGTACTCTGCACATCTGTGACAAGATCCGTCATTATCTTTACAAATGTGGTGCCCTGATCCCTTTCCGTTGGTTTGGCTTTGTACTTTTCGGTAGAATTTCCGGACCTCATTCTTCCTTTTTTCACAACCGTTTTTTATTCCTAAACAAACGGGTTTCATCGCTTCGCTTCTCCTTATACTGTTCCGTCGTATTTCGTGTTGCAACTAACTGCAGCGTTGCCATACCTGCAGCGTTCTTTTCATCACTCATCGTACCATGGTTTGTCGTTTAGCGGTTTTTTCATAACCAAGTTCGGTCTCTGTACCAGTTACCATAGTGGGAAATGTACTTCCACTGCGCTTCAGGATCATGAGGCAGTGAGATCTCAGTAAACTTCTCTTATAGACCGTGGCAATCTCTGGTATTTGCAGGTTTCCTCGTGGAAAAGCTCGTCTTCGTGGAAAGTGGGAAATGTACTTCCACTGCGCTTCAGGACCATGCGGCGGGAGTACGTTATGCGCCAGTATCTGGGTGAGTTTCTCTGTATAGAACGTGGCTATCTCTGATAATTGCAGCTTTCCTCGTGAAAATGCTCGACTTCGTGGAAAGTGTCAGATTAGAGAAACAATGTCGGAATTGAAGACCATAAATTGACATTTGAAATGTATTTCTTTTGCGAATTCCCTTCGCTTAAAGTTACTTACCTCCTGGTACTGGCAAATCTTTTGAAGTTATTCAAATCATTCCCGTTTTTTGTGTTCCTATTTTTTTTGGAGTACGTGACATTTAACTAAAATCACGTTAAATACATTTAATACCGTAACTGAAGAAATGAGGTGACTGACGGCCTGACATGCAGTCTAACTTGCAGACAAACAAACGGCAATGTTTTGAATATTTACATTTATTAATAACCCACCGTGCGAACCGAGCTCTTCTGCTACTGCTGCCTTCCATGAGCGTCCTGGCTATAATAGGGATGGAATGGAAAAAAATTAGACAAAATCATAAAACTGATTGACAACACAACACACAAATCGCAAATATAACAAAATCGTGCGTTATTCTTTTTATCATGAGCGTCACTAGTTGGATGTCTGGTTTTATTATCTGCCACATTAAAAACGACTTGCCACATATTTGAAGCTGTGCCAGGGACGGAGCTTGTAATGGGGGAGGGGCAACGAATACAAGTGCCAGCCATACTTTTTAGGTACATCATAAGAAAGGTGAGCCAACTTATATTGGCATATTGAGATCCTTCCAACAAACGCTCCTGGGTTTTGAGAATAATCCTTGCAGAGGGCAAACGTGTTAAATATTTGTATTGCCAAACGAAAACACTAGATAGAACGTGTAGAAGCCGCGGAGTACGGGTACGAAGTATTTCGTCTAATAAACCACAGACAAATAATAAATACTTGGCAAACATTTGTGTAAAATGGATTTTTATTGTTGTTCAAAGATTGAAAACGAAATGAAATCAAATGGAGTGAAATTAAAAGAAGAAACAACGTTCAGACCGAGAGTTAAACAGCTCCAGCACTAGAAGCAGAGCTATAATAAATATGCAAATTTTCCAATTCGGGGGTAATTTATCATCGAAGCAAACACAACACAACAGCAAAGGTAAACTTATACTTCATGCCACTCTATAGCAAAAGATGCAGAGAATCACACGGCGAAAGAGAGGACCAGGCAAAGGAAGAGGCGTTCATACAGACAACCAACTTTTTAAACTTTCAGACGGTTACACTTCCATATGCTGCTGCTGCACTGAAAGGAGTCCTGTGTCTCACACAAAGCAAAGAAACGACGACATGAGCCGCATCACAACACTCTCAACAAGGATTAATGAGTTTCGTGTGTTTCTCGTGAATACATGCATTGCTTCTGTGTGAGGAAGCTTTGGCTTTGGCTAGGGCACAGCACACACACGCATCATACGAGCGAGTGAGTCAGTATGCCTCCTTTGTTCCCAAAACTACATAAACATCATTTTTTATACAGATCCCGGCCAAGCATGCGAGTATAAAACGCTCCTTAACACTAAATATCTCTTAAAGAACACGTTTCCAAAATCCATCATCACTTGTGGTTTCCACTGTTTGAGTGCAGGCCAGTGAGATGAGTGTGTTGGGTATATGTGAGTGTGTCCTCTGGTAATCGTGCCTAAAGATTCCTTATCTCTGGCATATTCTTTCTTGTTCTGGAAGAGCCCCCAAATTACAAAAAAGGTGTAGAAGAAGTTCCATTTGTATCTGCTATTGTTGTGTGAATAGAAAGGTATCAAATGTTTGATTCTTTTGTTGTTGGCGTGCGAGTGGATTCGCTTGGAAAAGGGGAACATGTGTGTGATCACCGTCATAATCGTCATCATCATCATCATCATTCTCCTCCTCCTCATCAGTTTCATTTGGGTGTCCAAAAAGGAACCAGGGATTGTGACTTTGAAACTTCCGCCCGTATTAGATGTTATGATTATGATATGCAACCCAAGAAATTATAAATGATATTTCGCTTCTAAACCGCACAGTGGTTTTATTGTAAAAATATATACGATCTCTGCTTGTCGTTCCTTTTAAAATGTTGCCGTGAAAACAGACCCTCTCTTATTTGGTAAAGTGCAACAACGGTGGTACAACGGTGAATGTGCCTGACTCTTGTACACGAGAACATGGGTTCGGTACCTGCCGTGACCTACTTACATTTCATTCGACGATGGTCACGACTCTTAATGACGGCAACACCAGCGAGTAATTAGTTAAGACAATTTGTCTCAATTTGTGGCCGTCGGTGGTGCAATGGTTAGTGTGCGCGGCTCTTGTACATGAGATCCTGGGTTCGAACCCGGCTCTGACCACCTTCAAAAAAAAATTTCTTTCGGCGGCGGTCACCTCGCATAGTGACGGCGACACTATCGAGTATCTAGCCATGAAAAAGCTTCTCAAATTACCGTTCGGAATCGGTGTAAAACTGTAGGTCCCAATCAGTGAGTGAAAACTGGAAAGCGCACAGTTCAGTGATTGTGAGAAGTTCTCCCTAGTCCCTTCATGGGATGTAATGGGAAACCATTTATTTTTTATTTTTTTAATTTGTCTCAAGAAAACTTTCGGAACCGGTGTAAAACTTTAGATCACAATCAGTGATCGGAAAAACTGGATACCGCGCAGCTCAGTGATTGCGAGAAGGTCTCCCCTGTCCCTTCATAGGATGTAATAGATATTTTTTGCATATTTATTTAACTTGATGGCAATAATGCATATAGAACCGCTTAAGGCGGCGTTCGTCCAGTTTACTATGAAATAGTTAGACTAGTAGGTGGGGAAGCAGTGGATGTAACTATTGACACACTTCGTGCAATGGGAACCGTTTTGATACCACGCGACCTCATGTTCCGTTCTCATCTTTGAACCTTGTTAAACCTTGAAAAATAGAAGCACAATAGCCACTGACAAAGCAATTTGTGATTCGCAAAATGATCCGAAGGTCATTCAGCTTTATTTCCAAAATATCCCAAATATTGTCTCCTACTCACACACAAACCTAGTCAGGAGCATAGGAGATCGTCGACTGCCACTATTGATACACTCAGTTAAATGAGGACTATTTTGATACCACGGTACGTTATGTTTCCTCCCCATTATTAATATTAAGCTGAACTTATTTATTTAGATAATTTCAACTACTATCGTAGTTGCATTGAGATAGTTCTATCAACTGAATCGTAGTTAAGGCCAACTAGTTTACGTTTTTCGGTCACCCAGTATAATTGTACAACGGCATTGGTTGCCATTGTTTAAGATAATATTAAACTGAAAGTGTTGGTTTAGTTAATGTCAAGTTGCGTTGAGATAGTTCTATCAACTGAATCGTAGTTATGGTCAACTAATCTACGTTTTTTGGTCACCCTGTATAATTGTATAACAGCGTTGACATTGTTTAAGATAATATTAAACTGGATATGTTTATTTCGTTAATTTCAACTACTGGAATAGTTGCGTTGCGATAATTCTATCAACTGAATCGTAGTTAAGCTCTACTAAACTACGTTTTGCGGTCAGCCAGTATAAATGTGCAACAGCACTGGATGTAATTGTTTAAGATGATATTAAACTGGATGTGTTTATTTAGTTAATCTCTACTGCAAACGTAGTTATGTTCAGATAATTCCACGAACTAAAATCAACTCAACTGCATTTTGGTGCCACTCAGTATAAGAAAAACACAGCATTCGATGCCATTCTTTAAATTAATATTAAGCTACTAGTATAATTTTGTTTAGATAAGTCTATCAACTAAATCGTAGTTAAACTCAAGTCAACTACGTTGTGTACCACACGGTAAAACTGTAAACTAACACCCGGTACCACTCTTAAGTTAATATTAAGCTAGATGCTTGTGTTTAGTTAAAGTCAATCACTAGTGTAGTTGCGTTCAGATACTTCTAGCAATGAAATCGTAGTTATACTCTACTCAACTACGTTTTTTAGTCACCCAGTATAAATGTAAAACAGCATTGAATGTCCCACGTTAAATTCGTATTAAGCTGAATGTATTTATTTAGTTACTGTCAACTACTAGCGTAGTTGTGTTCAGACAATTTTATCAATTAAATCGTAGTTACGCTCAACTAAACTAAGTTTTTAGTCACCCACTATAAATGTGCAACAGCATTGGATGCCATTGTTTAAGATAATATTAAACTGTATATGTTTATTTAGTTAATCTCAACAACAAACGTAGCTCTGTTCAGATAATTCTATGAACTAAAATCAACACAACTACGTTTACTCTATGTAATTGTGAAACAGCAATCGATGTCATTCGGTAAATTAATATTACGCTACTAGTATATTTTTGTTTAGACAATTCTATCAACTAAATCGTAGTTTTAACTCAACTACGGTTTTGGGATATTCTATGCCATTCTGGTAATCCGCCCATTGTTTTCCCCATACCCTGTGGCTAATGTTTAACCGATCGCTACCCATTACCCCCAAAATACAAACCCAGCCATAACTGAATCGTAACTAAGCGCAACTAAACTACGGGTTTGGCCACCCAGCATAATTGTAATGCAGTAAACTGTATGTTTCTATTAGTCAACCATAGTTAAAATCAACTCAACTTCGATCAAGTTATTTATTACCATAGACTTAAGACCATTATCGCAATGTAAGATTACGGCAAACTAACAGTTACTATATTTAAATTTACTACAAACTGACAGGTAAAAGATTTAGAAAGCTTTAACTGTGGGGTAACTTGAGCTGGTGATAATGGAAGTTAGCCAATTGTTATTTTAGCCTGTCGTTACTATCAACTAATGGTTAAGTTAAATTGTTTATTTTTTCCAAACGTAGTTATCATCAACTAGTTCAAATTAACTACATAATAGTCAGGGGCATTTCTAACAATTACAATTTTTGACTTCAATACAAAGTGACAGGTACAACTTTTAGTTAGATTTAACAATAGAATAACTTGATCTGGTGATAATGGGGGTTAGCTAATTTTTTGTTTTAAAAATTTTTGTTACTATCAACTAATGGTTAAGTTAAATTGTTTATATTTTCAGAAACGTAGTTATCATTAACCAATTCAAATTAGCTACGTAATAGCCAGGGGCAGTTATCGCTGACCTGATAGGACCCTACCAGTTTGGCGTTAGGCCTGGAAAATCGGCAACTGATCAGATTTTCAACTGACCACGAAAAACAAATCGACACCTATCATCCTTTTATCGTTTATAAGGCGGCCTTCGATAGTCCGATGCGGGAGAGACTCTACGAAGCAATGTCTGAGCTTGGTATTCCTGCAAAACTCATTCGCCTTTGCAGGATGACCTTGACGAACACCAAATCCGCAGTGAAAGTTGGTAAGGTTCTTACCGAACCTTTTAAAACTAAGCGAGACTTCAGACAGAGATAGTGCGATCTCTTTAACATCTTAATGGAGATCGCTATGAGAAAAGCTGCAGTCAACATGAATATGCCGTAAACAAACACAACAACGTCACCCTTGAGATCGAGCGGAGAATTGTGCTTGCGAATGGATGTTATTTTGGGCTAAGCAAGCACTTTAGAGATAAAGCCCTGTCTGGAGTAACAAAAGTCCAGCTGTACCAGACTCTCATTCAACCTGTCTTGCTTTATGGCGCAGAATCATGGGTCCTATCACAAGCAGACGAAACATCTGTAGGAGTCTTCGAGAGAAAAATACTCCGAAAAATTTATGGCACTATAGTGCACAACGGCGAGTATTGGCGACGCATGAACCAAGAGCTCTATGAGCTATATCCCGACATTGGCATAGTTAAGCGGATCAAAATAACGCGATTGCGCTGGCTAGGTCATGTCAGTAGAATGGATGAAGACGAACCAGCACGAAGGGTTTTTCAAACCGAACTCGAAGGAAGATGAAAAATAGGAAGACCAGGACTCCGCTGGAGGGATCAGGTTGACGGATCGCTGCGTACACTTGGCATTGCCAACTGGAGAAATAAAGCAAAAGGTCGAACTGGTTGGCGAAATAAGATATCTGCGTTTTGTAAGGTCCCTGACCCCTCGGCGTTGTCGGAGACCGGATAAGTAAGTAAGTAAGCCAGGGTCATTTCAACTACGACTAAGTTGTATTTTTGGTTATTATTTCTGCGTCTAGTTATAAAATAGAAAAGGAATTTCATTTGAATTTGTTTATGTAAGTTAGATGCCCACATAACCACTGTCCTCCAAAGCGATTTGGACAACTTCTCATAAATGGACTAACACAAACATCCAATAGGCACTAATATTAAAGGAACGGACAACATTTATTAATGACCACACACACATACACGCACACATCTTGAGAAAGGTGTTGTTCGGAGAATATGAAAATCATTTATCAGTTGCAAATTTGTTAAACTTGTTGCACAAAAGAACTTTTTCGTGTCACTTGCCGGGCTACTGGCTACCTTTTCCTCTTACATACGACGAATCGAGTCGACTGTTGCATGGAATGAATGATGATGATGATTACTGGTGAGTGATATGACGCCCGACATACAAACCCACAAAGAACTTGCAACTATCCGCAGCATAAAGCAAACAAAAAGGATACGACAGTGAAATCGTCCAGATTACAACAGGACGGACACGTTAGCTACAAATGGATAAGAGAAAAAAAGTAGCAACAAGTAGCAGCATCTGAGCGGAATCTTATACATAGCGAAGTGTTAACACGAGATTAATGATGGCCGGTGGTTAATAGCAAAGTCAATGTTTGTCTTTTCACTTCCCTCCGTTTCCACTCTCCAGCTCCTTCATTTCCCTGACATAGCAAGGTAAATGGACATACAAAATAATGTTAGAAAAACTCCACGCAGTTTTCATTTAAATTGATGTTGAAAAACTATTAAGCGGATATTGTATATATGTCTATAAATCGGTTAGCTTGTAACCATTCACAATCGAGGCGTGGTGAAAAAGTAGAGTTTATGTTTTAACCGCCATCGTTTAATTTCACTTAAATTTATTAAATGCCCTCGTATTTGTCTTTAGATTCATCCCAAAATTATTGTCAACATTTTGCGACATTGATATTTTCACACTTTGTTGCTTAACATGGGCAGCAATAGCTAGACATCTTCCACTGGCAGCCTGAGTACGTTGGACTTGCTGATGTGCAGTGTAAAGTTTAAATAGCACAAGGATACCAAGGATATGTTGACACTTTTGTGTTTCTGTTTGTTTGGTATCTCTCCCAGGAACCAACAAGGGCTACAATGCAAGTAAACTAAACTGATGGCAAATAGTTTCATTTTGTTTTGGATGTGTGTTGAAGTGGGAAATTGGTTTAAGTGTCTGTCAAATTGGCAGCAAAATGCTATTTTCAATTTGAACCCTATGTAAAGATTAAACATTAAGGTCTCTAGACATCGTCTCACATGCCGCCACTCTACAGCAATCTTCTACTAGTACAAATGGCTAAAATGCTTTAAATTTAAAAAATAAAATATTTCAATACCCACAACACACATACGTGAGTGAAAAGAGAGACGTGGTGAAATAATGTTTACAACAGGGGTGTTCTGAAAACTAAATAGACAGACTTTCTCTCTATTAATTTCTTCTTCCCCATAATTCTTCCCTCATACCAACTATCAGCTCCTTTTTTAGGAAACATAAACTTAGTCCACTACTACGCTTCTGTACCAATACACATCAAAGTATATCTGATACATTTACGATCATTGGAGTTCCCTTAGCCATTAACTGTCTCCGCCTCCTCCTCCTTCTTCTCCTCGTCCTGGACAAGTACTCAATCATGTGGCATATACTTACTACCCAGCCAGCACGATGCAACATGTGTTAAGATGAGATGATGATCGTGATTGCTATTAAACCACAACAATAATAACGAGTATCAAATTACATACTAGAGGGCGCTATAAACACATGCAAACATAAATTCATGCTGTCCAGAGACAGTTAAGCTGGACCAGACCACAACCCCAACTGGTCAATGAATGCAACATGTAATGTCAAGTCAGCATTTAAATATTAAGTGCAACATATGAAGAAACTCAAATTGAAATGATTACGAAAATACAGGGTGGTTCAAATGCGCGAATCATTTTGAATCATGTTCTTTTGATAATGATAGCTTGTCGCGCTCAAAATCTTGAGTGCCAATGAAAATACTTCCAGAGAATGAAATGAAAATGAATGAAAATACTTCCAGAGAATGAAATGAATCGCTTCACAGTGAACAACACTCGGAGTCCGTTACATATAGAGTGTCCAACAAACCGGCATTTTTTAAAACCCGTTTTTCGCTTTGTTCGAAACATCAATTATTCAAGAATCCGGTTTTCGGTAACTTACTTATTTACTTGTGGCCGTCGTTGGTGCAATGGTTAGTGTGGGCGCCTCTTTTATATGAGATCCAGCGATCGATCCCTGCTCTGACCACCTAAATTTCTTTCGGCGACGGTCACCTGGCATAGTGACGGCGACATCGGGTATTTTGCCATGAAAAAGCTTCTCAAAATACTGTTTGGAATCGGTGTAAAAACTGTAGGTCCTAATCAATGAGAATAAAAATAAAAAGCGCACAGCTTCTGGTTGTGAAAATCTCTCCCGAATTCATTAATGAGATGTGATGGGAAACCCGATTTTTTACATAGTTTTACATATGTCCTCAAACAACCAAGAGGCGTGCATGGGTTTTACAAAATGAGGATAACACGTTTCTCCAACCAGCTCGATCTTCAGCTTCTCTCTTCCAGTTGGTAACACCAAGCTCTCGCTGGCAATATTCCACCTGGTGTTTCCAGCGAAGTCTTGGTCGTCCTGTTTTTCTATTTTCTATTTTCACTGGTTCATTCTGATCCATTCTAATGACATGGCCAAACCAGGGTAAACGCGTTATTTTGATGCGCATAACTGTATCGATGTCGGGATACAGATTATACACGTGTGGGTTCATCCGTCGTCGATACTCGCCGCTTTCTTTTATAGGACCATATATTTTTCGGAGCATTTGTCCTCTAAGACTTCCAGAGATGTTTCATCAGCATGCGATATGACACAGGATTCCGCATGTTAAAGCAAGTCAGTTTGTATGAGAATCTGACAAAGTTGGATCTTCGTTTTTCGAGGGAGGGTTTTACCTTTGAAGTGCTTGCTTAGCCCGAAATAATACCTGTTTACAAGCACAACTCTTATTGATTTCCAGGACGACTTTATTGTTTCTGTTCAGATCCGAGGTAAATAAATTCGAGGTAAGATCCGAGGTAAATAAAATCGTCCACTATCTCGTAATTATAACGGTTATCAACGTTCACCCTTTCATCTTATCAGGTGGATGTTCTGCTTGTCTGCCAACTCATGCTGATTCCTTCTCAATTCTCCAAAATAGTGGAATAACTTCTCGCAGATTTCGACAAATGATGTCTAAATCATCAGCAAAGGCGAGCACCGTTGACTGCCGCTTTTCTCACGATGATCTCAATTAATATGTTGAAGAGATCGTATGATAGGGTGTCGCCCTGCCTGAGGCCTCGCCTCGTACTAAACGGTTTGGTGAGAACTTTACCAATCATTACTGAGGATTTCGTGTCGATCAGTGCCATTCTACTAAGACGTATCAGTTTACCAGGAATGCCAAGCTGCGATATAACTGGGTATAGTTTCCAAGTATCGGACTATTGAAGGCAGCCTTATAATCTACAAATAGTTGGTAGATGTCGATTTGTTTTTCGTGGAGTTTCTTCAGGATTTGTCGTAATATGTATATATGGTCGATATTTGACTTTCCAGCCCCAAACCACACTGATAAGGTTCGATTAGGTCTGCAAACAACGGCTTTGGTTCTCCGCACATTGCGCTCGAGAGGACCTTGCATGCGATGGAGAAAAACCATATTCCTCGATAGTTGGTACATGTACTCGGGTCGCTTTTTTTGAAAACAGGACACTGTATGCTAAGACTTGAATCGTTGGGTATTCAATCTTCTCGCCAGATTCTGCATATGATCGGCCTTAAACAGCCAGCCTTAAACAGCTCAGCCGGTAGTCTGTCAGCACCAGAGGCTTTGTTGTTCTTAAGCCGGGAAATTGCTGTTCTAACTTCGCTTTGGCTGGGAGAGGGCAGTTAACGCCATCGTCCTGTATTTCGTCAACAGCGTCATCTATATTGAAATCGTCTGGGACAAATAAAGCAGAAACTGTGACAACATTCTCGTTATCTTTACAAAAAGGAGTTCCTGATCCATTTTCGTTGGTTCGGCTTTATACTTTTCGGCAGAATTAAGGGGCCTCATTCTTCCTTTAGTAAGACTCAATTTTCTCACTCTCGTGCCTTCTCCACCACCTTCTTCAGAAACAAACGGGTTTCCTCTCTCCTCTTCTCCAATACGCCACAATCATCACGTAAAATGACTTCTGTTGAGGCGGGTTGTTATAACCGAGCACGGTTTTTGTTGTAGTTTTTTCCGCTGCGGTTCATAGTGGTCGACAATTTGTCTGAGTAGGCTGTGGTTACCGGTGGTAACTGCAGATTTCGAATGTCCTGCCTTTTTTGTTTCTGGAACATTTGCTGCAACCAGGTATTGCCATATTTATTTATTTACTCAGCTAAAAAAAAACGCATATTATAGAGGAGAATTGCCTTCCATCAATTACCAAGTAGTGATCGATCTGTTTCTTTGTTTTCTGATCAGGTTGAACCGCGTTATATTTGCATACAAACAATAAAAAGAAGACAGATTTTTCAGCGTGTAAGTATAGAGGGATATGTGAATTACTGCACGAGTGGTGCAAAACTGAGTTATTAGGTAGGTCATAGCGTATATGATGGACTAACTTTAATTAGGGAAGTTATTGGTTGGCTGAGGGATTACAGTGATGGGGATCAATGTATTTTCTTACGGACCTTAGGTTAAGGACCTTACGAATCGAAGATAGCATATTTATCTAACCAAATTTTGCCTTTTATACTCCAGTTGGTGTGGCTGTCGGTGGTGCAATGGCTAGTGTGCGCGGCTCTTGTAGCTGAGATCCTGCGTTCGATCACTGCTCTGACCACCTAAAATTTCTTTCGGTGGCGGTCACCTCGCATAGTGACGGCGACGCTATCGAGTATTTAGCTATGAAAAAGCTTCTCAAAAAAACGTTCGGAACCGGTGTAAAACTGTAGGTCCCAATCAGTGAGTATACAACTAGAAAGCGCACATCTCACTGGTTGTGAGAAGATCTCCCCAATTTCTTCATGAGATGTAATGGGAAACCATTTTTTTATACTCCAGTTGGTAACACAAATCTTTTACTGGGATTCTTTCACCTGATACTTCCAGTGGAGTCTTAAATAAATAAATAAATTGTTTCCCGTTACATCCCACGAGGGGATTAGGGAGAGCTTCTCACAACCAGCGAGCTGTGCGCGTTCTAGTTTTACACTCACTGATTGGGACCTACAGTTTTACATCGGTTCCGAACGGTATTTTGAGAAGCTTTTTCTTGGCTAAATACTCGATAGTGTAGCCGTCACTAAGCGAGGTGACCGCCGTCGAAAGAAATTTAAGGTGGTCAGAGTAGTGATTGAACCCACGTCCTCATGCACAAGAGCCGCGTACACTACCATTGCACCACCGACGGCCAGTCATCCTTGGTCATCCTAATTTTCATATTTGGTCATCCTATTTTTCAACTTCCTTTGGGTACGTCTTCGAATGCCTTCTATGCTGGTTCATACAGCGTCAATACTCGCTGTTGGCTATGATATGCACAGTGCTGTTTAGTCTCCTGGCGATATGAACCAGGACTTTGCGCTATATAGCAAGACAGAGTACCCTCGAGGCAGGGCTTTATCTCTGATATGCTGACCTAGCCCGAAATAGTACATATAAGCAAGCAGAATTCTCAGCTGGATCTCATGGCTGACGTTATTGTTCTTGTTAATGGCAGATTCGAAGTATAAAAATTCGTCTAATATCTCCAAGTTATAACGGTTATCATCGTTGATGCTCTCCTCCCAATGAGTGGAGTCGGTACTTGTTGAAACCAATATCTTTGGTTGGTTCTCACTTGCCACTGAACCCACTTTACTGATTATTTTTCAATTCTTGGATATACCGCAGCAATTTCTCGCACTGTCCGACCAATAATCGGATCCATATCATTAGCATACGCGTTCAACTTTTGGCTTTTGCCGCTGATGGATTTATTCATGTTAACTGCAGCCTTTCTTACTATACTCTCTATTATCTATTAAAGTGTTGCACAGGTCTCACGATAGGTCGTCGCCTGGCATCAAATGACAAGATCCTTATCCCCTTCACTGCGAATTTGGCGTCCATCAGTCATTCTTCCAGAAATAAACATATGCCCAGTACCGCAACAGATCCCTACACGAGTGTCTGGGCACAGGGGCTCTTCTGGGAACTGTAGAGCGGATGTACTGCCAAGTCTGGGTACTACCTTACCGATTCCACAGAGACCTCTCACTGTGCAACCTGAAATGAAAATTCCCAATGGTCACCCTGTATGTACATCACTAAAATACACATGTTCCTATGATCTGCCTTTCAGTCGCAAAAGAGAATTGGGCTATTGCATTGCAACAAATGTCAGTGTTTAGTTGCAAGTCCATTATTTGTTAGACACGAGTTGTGAGTTAAAAAACAACAACTACAACAATGATTGCATCTCACATCTCATCCGTAATTGTAAAGTTTACTTGTAACAGCAACCAGATCTACAAGAACGGTTGCACAAACAACAACAATTCAAATGATTTTACACCGAAATGTTTGACCATGGGGACAGCGTATTCACTCTACATTAGCTACCCACTACGTATCAAAAACCCTATTTAGAAACACTAGGAACTGTTCGTGACTGACTCTTTTCTTCCGAACAGTGATGTTTTTTAAAATGCGTATCAACAATCGTAAAATTGTCACCTTTGACATTAATTATGATAATACAAATTAATTTAGATTTCTTAAAATTTTTTAGTTGTGGACTGAGATAAATGGATCCAATCGTGTTGACCTGCAATGTGAACATTTTACGAAAATACTACAAGTTTTTACAAACAGAATGTCAAACATTATATACCTTGTATTGTTGTACTACGACCAGGGTAGACAAATAATTTGGAAATGCGATCAAATAATGTAAAATCGTTTAAACAGCAAACATTCATACAGTATCGTACATGCAATGAGTCATGTATAAAGTTCAACAGATAGCTACATTAAGTAGACTTATGTACGTACGTACTACTAACATTAGTCAGAGATGAGAAAAGTTCTAAACAAACTTGGTACATTCTACCAGGGGCCATCCATGTGTCAGCTGATCGACTCCGAAGTAGGAAATTGATAGAGTAGATAGGTGGGAGAGCAATAAGCAACCCGAAGCTACTCAGAGAGCAAACTGAGTTTAAATAGTGTTTGGTTGATGCTAATGATAGCTAAATTACGTTTTATGTTGGTTGCATCGAACGAAAATACGCATTCCCTTTTATTTCTGTCTGTTTTATGTCCAACCAAGGAGTAACAGACAACAGCAACTCGAACCCAATGAAATTGTCCACTACCCCATCGTTATCGATAGAACGTAAAGAGAGGGATGGCGACTCTTATCTACTGCTCTGTGACTCTACGGGGTAATATCAAAAATTTAAAATGCAAATTCTCTCTCTCTCTCGTTATAAATTTCTAATTCAAAACATTTTCTCTGTATACTTTTCACAAAGTGCTACGAGCTACGATCACAGAGTGTAACCTGTGAATTTTTAAAATGTTAAGCCACCGCCAATAGAATCGCTGCATTCTGTTAGAATAAAGCCGATGATACTACTTATATAATTGGCATAAGTCACTTGAAATTCCAACGTCAATGGTTTTTTTGTCGACATAGACCTAATTGTATTATTAAATTTTTCTTGCAAATCTTATTTCCACTCATCCCGACTGACGTAATTTTTAAAAGGAGAAAAGGAGTTGCCAACATCACAACTTCGTGTTGATTACAAACGTCGCCCTGCTGCCGCCGGCGTTGATTTAAAATGAATACAGCAGCAAGAGGCCGTCGGTGATGCATTGGTTAGTGTGCGGGCCTCTTGTACAGGTGATCCTGGGTTCGATCCATTCTCCGACCACCTTAAAATTTCTTTCGACGACGGTCACCCCGCTTAGTGACGGCGACACTATCGAGTACTTAGCCATGAAAAAGATACTCAAAACACCGTTCGGAACCGGTGTGAAACTGTGGGTCCCAATCAGTGAGTATAAAACTAGACAGCGCACAGCTCACTGGTTGTGAGAAGCTCTCCCCAATTCCTTCATGGGATGTAATGGGAAACCATTTTTTTACAGCGGCAAGAGTATGATATCCGCCGCCACTCAATTCGATATCATATTTTTGGAGAACACCTATCGAATACTGAGCCGTGAAAAGGCTTCTTGAAATACCTTTCGGTACCGGTGTACAACTGTAGGTGCCAATCAGTGCGTGTAAAGTTAGAAAGCGCACAGCTCACTGATTGTGAGAAGCTCTCCTCAATCCTATCATGAGATCGATAAAAAAATCGATAATCTTCTGCTGTATTGCTTGATCCAATAATACTTTAAAGACCGGCGATTTGAAGGGAAAGGGTTCGGTGTTCGGCCTGGTTTAGCGACTCAGGTTTCAGCTCGTTTATTTAAGCTTTCAGCACGGCCGGGCTTAAGAATATTTTCTTCGGGGTTGGCACTAATACCGGCTACGGCATAGTTTCTTCGTTTCTTCAGATCGCCAACATTATAAATAACATAGATTTCTTTAAATTTAAATGTTCCTGTATTATTGTGGGGTGTGCATTATCGGATCGAGAGGCCACGGATATCGTACTATTTCCAACATAAAAACATCAAACCGAGTTCAGCCGCCGCCGCCGCCGATAAAATTGGGTCGGATCCACGCTTTGGCTACGATTTTTGATAGAGGAAGCCCAATATGGTATTCGTTCCGAAAAAGGTGAAACTTTGAAGCAAGGTATTTTGGAAATGTTTAATTAGGTAGAAGGAGTAGCCACTATTGACACACTTAGTCCTATGAGAACCGTTGAGATAAAACGGGACGTCCTATACTGTCGTCATTCTTTAACCTGCACATTGAGACAAACGTCTCCACACATGTCCGAGCCGCAAAGGACTGTTAGGGTTGCATACTAGGTTAATGATACTACACCAAATGACTCCAACAACAAAGTAAGTCTTGGTGCTTTTCACACGCAGGCGTAAGATTCTGGAGTTTAGGAGCCGGAGTCCAGACTGTGTTGGTCTATCTTTACCTTCTGAGGCGAAATATCTTGGTATTGTTTTTGAACAGGAACTAAACTGGAAACGAAACACTGAATAACGGATGAAGAAGGAATTGCATGTTCTCTATGTCTGTTAAAAATCAAACTGTACATTGCTGGTACACGACTATTGTTTGCCAAATTATTACCAATGGATGACTGGTCTGATGGAATAGCTACCAGTTGAAAGTGCTTAGAAAGTTTCAACGGACTGCGACTATGTGCATCAGTGGGGTCAGTAGGGGTACTCATTCTCGAAATCACTACTCTTGAAGCTTATGGCGCGCTACTAGAAGTTATCTCCAATTGATAGAATGGGGTTTCTGAAAGCATGCCTCTAAGGGTCATGCAAGTATTCTTCATGAGATGAACGAAGAGGATCTGGATGGATACTTGAGCCAAGGAACTGACTGCATGTTACTGACGAGGGACTTTGTGCTACGCCCGGAGATAATGATGCTGCATAAAATCGACTGGGTTTATGGTTTAATCCCCTTACTCCCTGGTAAAGTGATCCTCTCGGATGCCACCAAAATGGAAGCAGGTACCGGGATCTAAAGTGAGAACCTTCAGCCAGTTTATCAATGAGATTGGATGTAAACTGCTATTTATTCCAGGCTGAAATACTGGCGATTATAATGGGGGCAGAAAAGATAATAAACGCGGGCACGTACCCATCGGGTGAATTCGCCATCTGCTTTAACAGAAAGCCAGCCCTCAGTGCGAACAGGTCAAATACTAGTAATTCCATGTTGATTATGGAATGCAAACCGATTCTGAATAGTGTCAGCACCGCATGGGTGGCCTTAATGGAACGTAGAATTTCGAGGGATATCTGGCCGGCAGTGGACTCGAGTAGGATTCAATCGTTACTGCAACTGGATAAGGCTGACTTGTGGGTTCTTATTGGAGTGATGACAGGTAACTGCGACTGTTGGAGGCTTCACTCGCAAGTAGGTTATTGACTGATTTGAATATACCGTTGGACGCGCCTTAAGACCCCCTTTATAATGATACTAATATTGTATACATTGTCTTTAACTAAGGTACAAATTTCTTTGAAAAACTAAATAATAACTTTTTTAAAATGGTCCAGATCACGGGATCTAGCTAGACATGAAATATTTTGGAAATCATTGGAAAACAAACCAATGTACATTTTGAGGGGTGGACAAATAATACTTGGGACCTACAGTTTTACACCAGTTCCGAACGGTATTTTGAGAAGCTTCTTCACTAAGCGAGGTGAGCGCCGTCGAATGAAATGTAAGGGAACGAACCCGTGATTTAATGTACAAGAGCCGCGCACACTACCTGCACCTCCTACGGACACAATTCTGTATTCCTGACTTCCAACATTGCCCATTACTGCCGTGGGGACTAAATTCATCGTGACAATCTCAATTCGGTTGTGGTAACTGTAATTTGGTGGCAATAGCCGAATTTACTGTTGCTTCAACCTCTTATCAAACACTTACTTCTGAAATTGTGGCCTTACTTCTTTTTGAATCTAACTGGCATACAGGGGTTAAGCTGAATGAGCTAAGAATATTTTTGTCGGAGCTCGAATTGGCTCGTCAGGCACTAATATACCTCTCACTTTCATCCTCATCTTGGAAAACAGGAATAGAATTCATATGGTTTGAACGGCCGTCAGTCTCATCCAGTATGTCTACAAGTACAAGAATCTGCACGGCACATGATGTCCCCGTGAGATTTAATGGAGTAATAACTAAGTAACTCCTGCTCAAAAGTTCAGTGGCGATATACATGGCACCTCAACCAAATGTTGAATAACAAACGCTACATTTTTAAATGCAATTCCTACTGTTATAATGCTGCACATCCAGGGTACATCCAGTTTTCATAAGCAAGAAGTGTACCAATTGTACCATCCCTGATACAAACATGAGCCCAACAATACGGATGATTACTGCCCCCCACCACCAACCAACAACAAATACTGAAATAGACGAAGAAGAAATAAAGAAAAGAATCAAATTGAATGCAGCCCAGTCCAGTCGATTCCATTGCAGTTCAATGGATCGCACTGCATTTCATTGGCTATGTGGTATTTAGTGTCGAGATTGGTTTATCAACGATTAATTAGAGTTTGATAAATATGAGCACGACGTAAGTAAATAAATCATAAATGGAAATTGTTGTTGTTACTTTGGTAGTTCCCTACTCCAGAGCGTTGTGCATGATAGCTTTGGCAAAGGTTGGAGGTATGATTTGGATGTATGTGCACATACACAATAGACCGCCTCAGCAAATAATATCAAACGTTTTAGGTTGTTGTAAGGATTTAAGGCAAAAGTTTCCGATGACATCCGGCTTTCATCAGTTATACTTACATATTTAGATAATCACAAACCGAAGTACAGAACCCTTTCCGTATTATTATTCCCTTATTCTCGAATTTGCCGAAAGTTAAATAGTGGGATCCTTGTCAGGCAACAGGTCTTAGTGGATGTTCTTCTTTGTCCATTACAGTAACATTATCTGTTCGTATCTGAATCTGGCCCTGTAATACGAAGGCTAACCGCAAGGACATCCATTTTTATAGGCTACTCAAAACAACCCTAATAAGGTGTGTCATTCGACCCGTGCCCATAGGATAGTTTATTGCCGGATAGGATAGTTTACTTTATTTTAACGGCCCCTACAATACTTGGAAGCCTGAGGGAGTGCAAGGTCTTTTGTCCAAGTTCCCGTCGGCTTCAAATCCCCTAGGAATCGCCAGGATACCACAATTACAAAAAGTAATAACAGCAAAACCGTACGCAAGGCTGATCGCAACGGATACAGTTCAAGGCAATCGTTTTGATGACAGTTTGCCAGAGTACACTAATGTGGGCACAATTTTAGACCGACCTGATGTTAGGTCCAGCATTGTCATTTGAAAGTTATCCCCAACTATCAAAAAGTCGGTAGATTGGAAGATGCTGGGAAATCGGTAGATTGAAAGAGGCTGATAGTGCGGTGGTATCGTTTGGGTTTGGACCGGTTTCCCTAAAGATTTATGTACGAGATGAGGTATAGGAGGGTTTTGATCACATATTGCCTAGTATCACATGCTGAGTAATATATAATAGAGATGGAGAGTGGCAGAACAAATACCAGGAACATAAGTCTTTGGATATTAGATCGCATGTGAGCGGGATTGTATCATAAGATAGAGAAGTAGATTTGCTGAAGTCTTCAGCAGATCCGGAAGTGGGTTACCCATTACGTGACACCACTCTGGCTAAGACTATATATGCGTTTCAACACTGACCTCCCAGTAATGTGAAGATGAACTGCCACTATCCCACGACCAACATGATATTACGATTGAGGAGATACCAATATCACTTGGTAGGGGTCTACAATTAACCTTGCAGTCTCTTAAGTACCTAGGTGTAATTTTGGACACCACTTAATTACAGTCCCACTATAGTGGAAAGAAAGAAAAGGGCTACAAACACGCTATATTAGCATCCTAACAATAACAAAAAGATAGATTTTCAGCGTGGTAGGATAGCTTTTTTCAGTTGAGATGCCTACAGCCTCAACCACCTCACTCATTTTCATTCTCCAATCGTTCAGTATCATTAGATTTTATGGATTTTATCGACGATTTTTGGTTAGACTACTTATTTTTGGTGACCGGAACGTTCGTCGTCATTTGTGCTGGTACGACCACATCGTAATTCAGTACCCCACTTTTTACCATTGAAATTGATGGTCAGAGATCATTTAGTATTTATCGAGCTTTTCCTTGGTTTTTGGTGATGGTTGTTTTACACCCACCTACAATAATGCTTGATGACCACACGAATTTCTGTCTGCTGTTTTCACTGTCTGTCAAACAAAGAGTAACTGACGCAGCTTGCTAAAAAAAAATGCAGCAGTCTTTTATCAGCTGGTAGTTAAAATTTTTAGTTAACAGGAGCAGCGATGAGATTTAATTAGATTACGTACAAGTGGATGTCACAACTGACCCACTTAATCCAATGATGACCGTTGGGATACAACGGGCCGTCATATTATGTCTCCATCCTTCACCCTGTAAATTGACCCAGTACAGTTAATGGACTTTCAAGCTATATTATGCTACACCCCGTTATTCCAGGATGTGGCCGAAAAAAGACGTCCATTGGTCGCTGGCGAATCAATTAAAACTCCGCAGAAAGGTCCTAAGGTCATTCAGCTTTGCCTTAGATCCAACATGAAGTAAGTTCCTAGATATTTTCTCCTACTCCTACAAAACACCGGTCAGGAGAAAATGAGATGTTCGACAATCTTGTCCTCCTCTTCATCCGTACAACTTCTGCAGTAATCATGCGCTGAGATTCCAAGTCTAGACGCGTGTCTACTTATTAAACACACGCTGAAACATCTGTCTATTTTTTTTGTTTTGTTGCAACTGTAACGCAAATATAGTATACATGTGTCAAAACACATTGTGTTTGCTCTTCAATATTATATGTTGGAGACAGTAGCATATGAGATGATGGAGCTGTCCACCTACTCTTCGCTCTTCAGTTATTCATTAGCTGAGATTCCAAACGCAGTCTCGAGTCTTCTTATTAAACAGTGTCCTGGGATCACAGCCACTAGCGTAGTCGTTCATCGACTACCACCTATCATAGTTTCGTTAGATCCTCAAGAAAATCGTATTGAACTGCCGGACTACTGTGGGGGTTTTCCTTATAAAAATTGGATCACCCTAATTTATATACTCGCTTATATTTCGAACAAGTTAGACACAAAACGCTTATGCAATTTCCTTCAATCAGGAAGAAAAAATTAAAATGTTGGCAAAATTCAAAATCTTCAAATTTTGCAAATTGAAGGGATGATTTCACTCATATTTTAAATTTCGCATATGGCCCTTGTGTGAAGACAAAACGGAAGTAAAATTTTCAAAATTTTTCACTTGCGCAAATTCAATACCGTTTCAATTTTCCACCTCCACCACTTTTCTCATCACAAACGAAAATATGCGTAACACACATTTAGGCATTTCAACGACTCCGAGGATTGTCATGGAAAATCCGTGGACGAGCTAATGTGTGTGCGTGCCCGGGAAAATCAGCCAACAAGCCGACTGAAAATGCAACCGCCTTGACATATAACATTACACAGCGAGTGTGTTTTGGGTTATTAGGTTATGTTTTTTCTGGTTAGCGAAAATACAATTTAAATAAACTCCATTTGCGAAGGATAACAGCAACAACAACAACAGCAACCAAAGAGGCAGTTGCAGGAACAGATGAAGAACATTCACAAGTGTTAAAGTTGTGTGTACTTTTGCGGGTGAATGGTTTGGATTACATTTGTCGTTGATGCAGGCAAAACAGTTTTGATTTTTGCCATGGCAGTCGGCCCGTGTAAGACATGGCTGAGGAACATGTGAGACAATGAGTGGGTGGTTGTTGGTGTCCTTTTTGGATGGGCGGCGGGTGTTTGCGAAATTGCGTGTTTTAAATAGATTCACGTTTGTTCGAATTCACAATGTGACAGTTGATATTTATGATAAATGTCAACAATACATGTTGTTGTTATTGTTGTATTGCTGTTGTTTCTGTTGCTGTAATCGCGATTATGGCATGTAACCGTCAATTCAAGTGTTTTATTCCTTTTATATTGATTCGTACATTGATATGTATGAGCTGCTTTCGATGTTTGCCACTTTAATGAGGACGATGTGGGAAGGAGGCCGAAACACAGGGGTTTGCCAATATTTTTCATAATTTGCTCTATTGCCAGGGGATTATCGGGGTTTGGTATTTTCCTGTTGGAGGGTGGTGGTATTCGTATATTTGGTAGCGGCAAAAAATATTTGATTGATTTCATTCAAAATGATTAACATGGAGATGTAATAAATACCAAACGAATTAAAATGACACGCATTGAAAGAAATGGGGCGAATTTAAAGGAATTGCTAAACGGTAACAGAGATAATTAGGGTATTTTGGAATTATGTTCTCTAGGTAAAGATGAGGCCAACCTCAAAATTTGAAATAATTTCAAATAGAATTTCTGAATTCAAATAGAATAACTAAGGCGAGGATTAGTAAGGACGTCTAATGTACATTAGCCTCTACCTGAGGCAAAGATTTTATTGCGATGAGAAGGGTTACGCGTGGTCACTAGAATACAGAGTGAAATGATATCGTACTTTTGCCAATGATGATCCTACGATTATTGTGTAAACTATACAAGTATATATTTCTTATCTTCCTTGGAAGAAGGAATAACAAATCTACTGCCCAATGGAGGATGACTGCAGAGAAAAATAAAATCTAGGTTAAGCATTCATTCATACCGGCGAGCGTCTGACACAGAAGGGTCGGCAGTAGGCATTACACATCTCGCATAGTGACGGCGACACTATCGAGTATTTAGCCACGAAAACGCTTCTCAAAAATACCGCTCGGAATCGGTGTAAAATTGTAGGTCCATCAGTGAGTGAAAACTGGAAAGCGCACAGCTCAGTGATTGTGAGAAGCTCCCCCCTGTCCCTTCATGGGATGTAATGGGAAACCATTTCTTTATTTATAGGTATTACATATCTGCAACCGAATGAAAAAAGATGGAGTAAGAAACGCTAATGGCCAATGGCGGAATAGAGCAGAATTACGTCAGCCTGCAAATAAAATCGAGAATTGTGCTTGCAAACATGTGTTATTTCGGGCTAAGCAAGCAATTCAGAGATTAGACCCTTTCTCGAGAAACCAAGATCAAACTACAACAGAGTCTCATATAACCTGTCTTACTTTATTGTGCAAAATCCATGTTTCAACATGTTCCAGAATCCATCGCATCTTGATGAAACATAACTGGGAGTCTTCGAGCGAAAAATGCTCCGAAAAATATATGGCCCTATAATGGAAGACTATCATCTATTTATCGATTATAAAGCAGCCTTCGATAGTCCGAAGTCTATGAAGCAATGTCTGAGCTTGGTATTCCTGCAAAACTCATACGCCTTTGCAGGATGACCTTGACGAACACCAAATCCGCAGTGAAAGTTGGTAAGGATCTTACCGAACCTTTCGAAACTAAGCGAGGCCTCAGGCAAGGCGACACCCTATCGTGCGATCTCTTTAACATCTTAATGGAGATCATTATGAGAAAAGCTGCAGTCAATATGAATAAAACCATCAGCAGCAAAAGTCACATGCTGCTCGCGTATGCTGATGATATAGATATCATTGGGCGCACAATTAGAGAAGTTACTGCGGTTTTTTCGAGAATTGAGAAGGAGTCAGCAAAAGTGGGTCTGACGGTGAATGAGGACAAGACAAAATTAATGGTTTCAACGAACAGGGCCTCCACGCGATTAGACCAAAGCGTGAACGTTGATAACCGTTATAACTTCGAGGTAGTGGACGAATTTATATACCTCGGATCTGCCGTGAACAAAAACAACAACGTCAGCCTTGAGATCAAACGGAGAATTGTGCTTGCGAATAGATGTTATTTTGGGCTAAGCAAGCACTTTAGAGATAAAGCCCTCTCTCGAGTAACAAAAGTCCAGCTGTACCAGACTCTCATGCAACCTGTCTTGCTTTATGGCGCAGAATCCTGGGTCCTATCGCAAGCAGACGAAACATCTGTAGGAGTCTTCGAGAGAAAAATACACCGAAAAATTTATGGCCCTATAGTGCACAACGGCGAGTATCGGCGACGCATGAATCATGAGCTGTATGAGCTTTATCCTGACATTGACATAGTTAAGCGGATCAAGATAACGCGATTGCGCTGGCTAGGCCATGTCAGTAGAATGGATTAAGATGAACCAGCGCGAAGGCTTTTCGAAACCGAACTCGAAGGAAGACGAAAAATAGGAAGACCAAGACTCCGCTGGAGGGATCAGGTTGACGAATCCCTGCGTACGCTTGGTATTGCCAACTGGAGAGATAAAGCAAAAGATCGAACTGGTTGGCGAAATATGTTATCTTCGTTTTGTAAGGTCCCTGACCCCCCGGGGTTGTCCGAGACCGGATAAGTAAGTAAGTATAATGGAAGACTTCGAGTATCTAAGGTGGGTGAACCTCGAGCTGTATCCCGACATCGACGTAGTTATGCGTATCAAAATATCACGTTTACGCTGACTAGGCCGTGTCAGTAGAATGGATCGAAGGACATCAAGAAAAAGGACGACCAAGACTTCGCTTGGAAAGACTGAGTGGAATATTGCTTGGTGTTACCAATTGGAGGCGAAAACTGAAGATTGAGCCGGTTGGAGAAACTTGTAATCCTCATTTTGAAAGGCCCTTGACCCCTTTGGTTTGTTTGAGTCACCTAAGAAAGTAAGAAATTACGAATACAATTTTAAAATTCCAATTGACATTTTTCAAAATTTAATTGATATTTTTTTTGAAGTTAAATTGGAAATGAAGTAGACAAACAATATGTTAAAGAGCACAGTAATATGGCTCAAAGAGAGTTAAGTTTTAATCGGCGATCACCATTTCCAATTGAAATTTAAACACTTGTTACAAATGTTTGAATTTCAACGGACAAATTTCAAATTTGACATCGTCGAAATTTCAACTTATGTCTTTTAAATTTCAAAAACTATTTTGAAATTTCAATTGATCTACTTTAAATTTCAATTGATGTATTTTAAATTTCAGTTGATGTATTTCAAATTTCAATTGATGTCATTTAAATATCAATTAACATCTTGTAAATTTAAATTGTTATCTATTAAATTTCAATTGGAATATTTTAAATCTCAAATATGTTTAAATTCACGAATATAATTTTCAAACTCAAAATAATTTTTTTGAAAATTTAATTGATACTTTTGAAGTTTAATTGGAAATGGTGTGAACAGATAATATGTTAAAGAGCATTGTAATGTGGCCCAAACAGAGGTAAGTGTATTTCGAGGATCAGCACTTCCAATTGAAATTTAAAAACCTGTTACTAATTTTCAAAAATTCCAACGGATGAATTTCAAATTTGATGTTTTTTAAATTTCACTTCAATTGATGTCTTTCAAATTCCAATTGCTTTATTTGAAAATTTAGTTGAAGTCTTTTAAATTTCAACTGAAGTGTTTTAAATTTCAATTGATTTCATCCAAAATTCAATTGATGTCTTTTGAATATCAATTGATCTGTTTCAAAATTTCAATTGATTTCTTTCAAATTTCAATTCCTGTCTTTAATTGGCAATTGATTTCTTTTAAGTTTCAACTGATCTGTTTCAAATTTAAATTGACGTCTCTCATATTCTACTTTCTGTCTTTTAAATAGAAGTTGAGGTTTTTAAAGTATAAATGGTATATTTTAAATTTCAATTAGATTTTTCAAATCTCAATTGAAATTTGTATAATATAAATGATGTATTTTAAATACCAAATAGAATTTTCATATTTCAACTGATATTTTTCGAAATTGAATTGATATATTTGAAATTCAATAGGAAATGGTGTTGCATTTCAATTGGAAAGAAAACAGAATGTAACAAATTTATCCCTTTTCCTAAATCTATTTACAATTATTATCGTATTGAATGTCCTACATGCATGATATCATATTTAAAGGATATCTGCTTGCACATTTGGAATAGTTTTCAAAAACGCACATCCTTTGCTTCGCCCTCAATCTTATGACTCCTAGCTGAAGTGCAGATATTGAAAATGATTCGTAGTTAAAAATAATAATTTCCTTTTTATGATTTACTGGGTTTTTAATGGCATTCGGTTTATAGTGTTCATTTCATTTCATTTTGTTTTGTCTAGTTTTATTTCGATTTTCAAGAAAAGGACATTCTTGGGCATCAGAAAAATTCCTAAACAAACAATAATTCCTTCATGGCAAGAAAGAAAAGAATAATTTTGTACATGGAAGAAGGTCAACAGGAAAGACCAAAAGGATAACAAATTGGTATTAAGAAATAAAACCACAGCAAGTGCAAAGTTGATGCAGGAAAGACAAGTGATGCGAAGAAGGAGGCAGAGGCGGAGCAGCATTCAATACGGTTACATCCTAGTAGATTTATTTCATAAACTCAATTTAAGACTACTGATTTCGGCTTAATTGTTGCAAGTATCCTGAAATGATGACTTACATTTTTGCCCACCAGGAGAGAGAGGTTAACTTGTGTGTGAAGTGGTCAACTACTGATAACTTGGCAGGGGCAGGGGTCTTCGGTATAGTTTATTTCTTCATGGTCGTCACATAAAGAGGTCTTCACTTCCAAGGCAGGAATTAAGGAATGTATTTTTTCGTTCTATGAAAAATTCACCAGACATCAAATATGAGAATGAGATGAATGTTAAGAGGAGAGATAACACAAAGGATGGCAAGGATTTAATTAAATTTATTTTTGCAGTTTTTGAATATTAAAAAAAGCAAAAAGTTATATTAACATGAAGTATGAATATTCCTTGGCTGTTCTAATTTCTGTTTGATTTATCATTGTTTACTGCCAAACCCACGTTAACGCAATCCATCTCCGCGACATTTATACACACATGCACATCAGGTCCTTAAGCGTCTAGTGGAAGTGGAAGGAATAGTGGAAGTGTATAGTAGTAGTACGAACTTGATATGCCCTAAATGACTACAAGGATGTTAATTGTATATTGTAATTGAGTTCGCTGTAAGACAAATTATTAAAGCTATAATAAAGGACTACAACAGAGGTTGTACATTAAAAACTCTTTATAAATTCTATGAAGATTTTCGTAAATTTCAGATTTTGTGGAAACGCAAAAATCGTTTCCATTAACTGTTCTTTCGTTTACCCCAAAGGAATGTTACTATAATTCATACCATAAGAGACCTGGAAAGTTGCCTCTTCCAAGGGGCCAAAAAGATACGATAGACGGGCAGGCCAGCTAAGGTAATGCAAGGGCTATGCTGTTGTTCATGAAGTCAGTTATTTTCCGGTGGTTCCAATTCTTCTAGGGAAAACCAAAAAATATGGTAGACGAGTAGATACACGTCCTGACCCCGCAAATTTAAAAAAAAAACTTTGTACTTTAAAATATTGTGTTAATAATTTAGATACACGCTGAAAAAACGTCCCCACCCACGTACTTTGGCAATCATGAATATGTTTGGAAGCATTGTTATATGAAATCAAGATCTGCTGTTTTTTTGTTTTGTTCCTGTCTGCCATCGTTTTATTGTCAGCACATTTCCAAAAACGAAGTCCCATTTGGGACACAAAAACATATATTATAACATATAAATCATTGTGTCTCCAACATGTAATATTGAATAGCAAACACAGTGTGTTTGGACACAAGTATACTATATTTGCGACAAGCTACAAACACGTTATATTTGCAGTCAAATGTCTGAACATTATAGATATGGAAATAAGTCGCATAAATTTTTTTACTTTTCCTTAAGTCTTACCAAAAATGTTCAAGTTCCTAGCAAGCCTTCCTCTGCAGTCCTCATTGGAGACCTCCAATAGCAGACCTATACATATATATATATATATATATATATACATATATTTGCAAGCATTGTTTACGAATTGAAGATCTGCTACATTTTTTCCTTTGCTGTCCGTTACGTTTTTTTCCTTTCAGCAGTTTTTAACAAAGAAAGATACATTTGGGTCACAAAAACATATATTATAACCTATTAATCATTGTAATGTTGTATAGCAAACACAATGTGTTTGGACACAAATATACTTATTTTTGCAAGAAGCAACAAACATATTATATTTGCATCCCAACAACACCAAAAGACAGATTTTTCAGCGTGTAACAAAAGTTCTGAAGGCAAGGCCTTTTTCGAGATATTTTCTCTGCAAGCCAGCTAGCAAATAAGACAAGAGAAGGGGGAATCTACTGGCCTAACCTTTCTACGATGCCCTATGGTAATTTGGGTAGGCCTTCTGACGGCCTGCTAGAAGCCAAGCAAGCCCCCTTTTACTGCCGGGTTGTGTCTATCGCGTGTCTTTATGGAACACCGATTTTTTTAAAGTAACCGTCAATATCTGCAGAATACAGCAGCGGATTGAAAAAAAGCAAAAGAAAGATTGAAAAAATTAATTACATTAATATACAAATCTTAAGAAACATCCCACCATTCAAAAATATAGTCATATTGATTTACATGTGTATGACTTCTACAATAACACAATAACATTCAAAGATTCTGACCTCAAGGGTGGAAGGATGCCACTTTTATTAACAGACTACGACTATGGTGTATTTTAGCCCTATGAGAGCCGATGCTCTCGCAGTGAAAGCACGGTTCGCGAGCAGCCGAGCTGCGGTTAATATGCGGCTTGCAGGACATCTCGGAGGAAGCAGCGCTTGTGGTCGCTGATGTTATACCAATCGACATTATAGGGGACGAGATTAGGCGTACAAAGACATCAATATAAAACGATCGCTGGGTCATTATAATGAAGGATAGATGGAAGTTTACTCTCAATCCCAGCATATCAATTTGGACACAGAGGCAGCATGGAGAAGAAAACTACTGGGTGACCCAATCTTTAACTGGTCGCTGTTGCTATAGAAAATATCTGCACAGATTCCAACATGATACCCCAACTGTGTGTATCAAGAGGAGGATGTCGAGCACGCTGTGTTTAAAATCAGTGCAATGGTGCAATGATTAGTTTGCGGGGCTCTTGTACAGGAGAACGTGGGTTCGGTTCATGCTCTGACCACCTTCCATTTCTTACGACGACGGTCACCTCGCTTAGTGATGACGACACTATTGTGTTCTTAACCAGGAAAAGGCTTCTGAAAATAACGTTTGGAACCGGTGTAAAACTGTAGGTCCTAATCAAGGAGCGTACAATTAGAAAGCACTTGTGTCCAAACACATTGTGTTTGCTGTTCAATATTACACTTTGGAGATACAATGATGAATAGGTCATAACCAGGGTTCGTATTTCGTGGGTATTGGGTTACTCTGGGTTACCCAATACCCACAGGCTATGAGGAAACTAATAAGCCTACCCACGACAATGGTGAATTACACATCACGAGTACTCAATATCCACAGGGTAATGGCCAAATAATGGTTAGTTACCCACGACGATGGGGAATTACCTATTACACCTGTTGAATGGGTAAGCGGCCTTTACTCATTCCATGCCCATTTATGATCGAAAATATGAAAAAACAATAGAAAAAACAGTCTATATCTCGGAAACGGAGCGTCCAATTGAACAATAACCATTTTTGACCGTTTTTAAAGGTTTTTCATACAGTGGTCCAGTTCGAATGGAAGAATTTTTTTCCCAAAAATCGACAAATTAAGAAAATCGCTAAAATTAAAAAAGGTTATAACTCGTAAACGGTGCATCCAATCGCAAAAATAATAAATTTTGTACCAGCATAGGAGGCTTTAACCACTGGATGTCTTTAATACGGGACAATTTTTTATTTGACAAATTTTAGTTTTAACGATTTTTTTAAAGTGATGCCGTAGTAAAGACATCTATTGGTTAAAGCCTCCTTTATGAAAACCCCTTAGAAACTCGTAAAAATTATTAATTTTCGTATTGCACGCTCCGTTTTCGAGATACAGACACTTTTTAGCGATTTTCACACGAAAAAAATTACTTTTAGCGATTTAAAAAAGCCTCATTTGAGGTAAAAAATTTATTATTTTTGCAATTGTACGCACCGTTTCGGAGTTATAGCCATTTTTCTATGTTAGCGATTTTGTTATTTTGCCGACTTTCTGAAAAAAAAATTATTTTCTACGAATTGGACAACTTTATGAAAAACCCTTAGAAACTCGTAAAAATTTCTTATTTTTCGGATAGGACGCTCCGTTTAAGAGATATACAAATTAGGGCGTTTTAGCGATTTTTACTCGAAAAATTTAACTTTTAGCGATTTAATATAAAAAAAAACAAAGAGACGCCGTATTAAGGTTGGCTGGTTGGTTCACGTGGTTGCTAAATATACTATTTAGCATGAATTAGTGTCTTGGGACACCGTTTTGCATACCACAACACTCCGAACAGTCTAATGTAGTGCCTATATCCAACCTGTTAATCTGAGATACCTCATTAGATCCCCTAGATATATCTCGTGAGCCAGGCAACGGCAGAGGAGATGTTTCACCGCCTCCTCCCCCTCTGCGTCTTCGCAGGCACGGCGGTGGTCATTATATGGAAGATTCAGCCATTTTTCGGGATTACCGATTGGCCACTGCCCAGTCAACACGGCAATTAGTCATGACATGTTCCCCCGATTTTGGCTAATCAGGCAGTTAGTCCGGTGAATATTATTTTCTGGCCATGTGTTTGCGGATATGCGGCACGTTTCCGTTCTATCCCATGTGGCATTAGCTCGTTCAAGGTAATGCAGGAAACTACCTCTTTTGACCGACGCCTATAGTTGCGACTGACACCATATGGAGTTCCGTGGAAGAGTATAGTTGCGACTGACACCATATGGAGTTCGGTGGAAGAGGATCCTGCCCTGTCTAGTTCGTCAACCCTTTCGTTCCCAAGGAGACCCTTGTGACCTGGTATCCAAGTAAGAACATCGACCTAGCTCGACAAGTTTTTCCCCACATTGATTTAAGTGATAGGAGAGCCGCCTGGCTATCAATATATATTCGAATGCGCTCTGTTCTCCGTTGTAGTATAAGTTCGGCCCAGGCTTCCTTGATGGCCAGTACCTCCGCTTGGAACACACTGCACTTGTCTGGGAGTTTGAATGATGAATTGACGCTTGCCTTTTGGGAGAAGACACCTGAGCCGGTTCTACATTCCATTTTGGATCCGTCCGTAAATACTTTGGTGTCGAAACCTGTCAGTGGGTTTATCCCACTCCATTCTTCTAGGAAACCTGACATCGAATAGGTTATCGAACGTCAATGAGGGAGTGCAGTAATCGGTGATTACATTGAGTTCTCTTGGAATTGTCTGTAGTATTCTCGCATGCCTATATGCGTTGCTCTTCCAGATGCCAAGAGTATTTAGCCGGGTGGCGCTCCAGGCCGTATTACAGACATCTATTGCTTAAAAAGCTTCCTTTGGAGGTAAAAAAAATATTATTATTGGACGCACCGTTTCGGAGTTATATCCCTTTTTGATGTTAGCGATTTTCTTATTTTGGCGATTGTTTGAAAAAAATTTCTTTTATACGAATTGGACCACTCGTAAAAAAAATTATTTTGCCGATTAGACGCTGCGTTTCCCAGATATAGATATTAGGGCGTTTTAGCGATTTTTTTATTCGCAACATTTTGGATTTAGCGATTTTTTATACAAAAAAAAGTAATGCCGTATTAAAGACATCCATTGGTTAAAGCCTCTAACGGATGTAACAAATTTATTATTTCTGTCATTGAACGCACCGTTTCCGAGTTATAACAATTTGTTTATTTTAGCGATTTTGTTATTTCGGCGATTCTTTGGAAAAAATGAATTCTTCCACTTCATGACAAACCGTACGAACTCGTAAAAATTAGTTATTTTTTTGATTCAAAGCTCAGTTTCCGAGATATAGACATTTTTCTAATTTTTTTCATATTTTCGATTAAAAATGGGACTGGGTAACCTATTACCCATCGCCGAGGGTAATGAGTAAAGGCCGCTTACCCATTCCTCATGTTTAATGGATAGTCGTGATGGGTAATTCCTCATTGTCGTGGGTAACCACACAGTATATTCCCCATTACCCTGAGGGTAATGGGTAATCGTGCTGGGTAATACCCAATTGTAGTGGGTAATCGTGATGGGTAATTCCCCATCGTCGTGGGTAACTACCCATTATTTTCGCCATTATCATGTGGGTTGTGGGTAATTCCCCCACATGAACTGTTGTTATAACAAATGCTGTTTGTTGAAAACTGCCGAAAACAAAAACGTGGCAGAAAAAGCAGCAGATCTTCAATTGACGAAAACAAAGCTTGCAAACATGTATAAGGTTCCAGCAATATGTTACTGGGGGGGGGGGGGGAATTATTCAAAATGCAAAATCTTTACGTTAGCTGACTTTTGATGAAACTTGTATATTCATGTAGTAGAAACTTTAACCAAAAGCAAACGTGTAGATGAACCTAAAGTGCCAACACTGTAACAGGTTCATTCTGAAGGATAACGTTCAAGTTGTTTGTGGAAATTATATGTGTAGGTATATGTATGTGTGTTTGTGTGTGGGTGGCTGTGATTCTGAATGTGTGTGCTTGCTCGGATTTTCAAACAGTCGACTTAACCCTCATCATCTTCGTCCAAAAAGCGTTAAAAGTTGATTTTTTGCCCAAATGTGAAATAAAAAGAATTAAATCACTTCGTTTGCTTGAGTGCACCTTTTTAGGTGGCGGCAGGTTGTGAATCTTTGTTTTTTGCCAAAAAAAATCCATCGTGATTTTCATTTTTTGTAATACAAATAATATATTTGTTAACTACCGAGACAGCCCAGGCCACCAGCCATCGCTGCGAATCATTTCGCTTCATTATTTTGCAAACGTTTCTCGACAATTTCGTATTAGTAAAGTGAAAATTAGCCTACCTTTAGGGTAAAGGCCCAGTGTTTGGGTGTGCATGTGCGGCACAGAGTCATATGTACTATTTGATTTACGACTGGTGCCACTTCTACCACTTGGAAGGGAACGAGCCAGAAATCTTCCCAAAAATCCAAAGGATGTTTGTTTGTTATCCGGTTTCTTGAGGATGATGTTGGTGGTGATGAAGATGGTGATGACGACGATGTTGATGATGATGTTGCTTTTGCTTTTGCATTTCTTTTTTTTTTGGTTGCAACTCTTGTGCCGGAAAAAAATCTCAAAAATGTTGTTGTTTTTGTAGCAGACATTTGCCTACCGAAATAATAAAATGTTGATATCTTCATATCCTTAGAAATATTAAAACTCTCACAAGCAATTGCAAATGGGAATGAAGTGGAAAGGAAAGGAATCTGTATCCTTCTTCGGGCTGCCATGTCGCAGCCGTAGCTGTAGCTGTTTTGCTTTCTTTCTTGTGTCTGCTAAGGCGATTTAGCAAATTAAAAGGTTTTTAATGCTTGCAAGTGCTTCCCACCCAGGTCCCTCCACCCCGCATCCTTTGTACTCATAAGTTGTTGAAATTCCTTGCAACTGATCCCTGGCAACAATATTTCATTGACGCCATCCAGGAGGAGGCAGTGGCGCATACAGCTAGTAGTGTCGTCTGCATACAGGACAAGGTACTACCAGGAGGTGTACAGCGAATTTATTATGTATGCACTTGCTAAGGATATGCGAAGGGGGAGCATCTGTGTGCATGTGAATACTCTTAATTGCGTATATATATGTGTGTGTGTATGAGAGTGTGGTGAGTTTTCTCGATTGCTTGGAAAATTTATGCTTACTTTACTAAAATATTCATTTTCCCAAGTACTTCTGCTGCTGCTGCTGCTGCCGCTGCCATTTTTCGACCACATTCGCCGAAATCAAGGAAGGGACGAGAGGATAATTGAAAGTTTTACAAGGACTTGCTTATGGATTTGGCGAAAATATGAATTAAAAGGACTTTACCAAACAACAATTAAAGCTTCATTTCTCAAGTGCAGAAAATCAAATTCGAACTGTGTTGCTTGGCTTTGTGCTCAATACCAATCAATCGCATCCCATTTGAATATTTTTTGCATAAACATTTCCAATTTAAATTCTCTCGATTTTTGGAATGTTTTCGTTTTAATTTAGTCTAATGACTGGCAGATACTGTTGGCTGATTCTATTCCATCCCGCAACCTGACCGACCATTCAATCCCCATGATTTGCGTTCGACGAAATACTGCTGAAGTTCGAAACCAAAACGCTAACGCCAACAAAAAGAAACCAAATTAAGCATCAGTCTGCATGAGAAAATGTAATTAAATTTGATTTCCACAGACAACGCGAGACAAATTTTTGGAAATTCTTGTGATTTTTTTGCAAACGCTAATGTCATGCGATGACTTGACACAAACGGGCTACACAACAAACACGCACATATGTATCCAGCTCTAGCCTGGGGAAAAGCATCACTGAATGTGTCTAAAAACACACAAGACTTTGCCTTTAATTTGCGTCTCCTTGGAAGGGCAGGAGTGGAAAATTAAAATTGGGAAATTAATAGAGAAAAAAAATCATCTACGCCATCGTTGTGGCAAGAACTCATGTTTACGGCTGACTAATGTTCCAATTCAATTAAATTGACAGTTATCGAGAGACAGAGAGCGAGCGAGGAGGAATGAATAAGCATCCCCGGCCATTCCATATCAATACCCATACCTTTGGTAGCCTTTCAAATGGAGCCAACACACGCACAGCACAAGAAATAATGATTTGATTTGGTTCTGCACTTGCACAAACGAAAATTGAAAATTCTCTCAGGACTAAATAAAATGATGCTGTTTTCTTATTAATTTCAGGACCTTTAGTAAGAGAGACAAACAGCAAATCACAAATATTTCATCCTTCAATCAATCTGTATCCTTGCAATCTTTGTGCATTCCACTGAAAGAGTTTCTTCCACTTCTTTGGAACGCTATTAAAAAAGTTTCTCAAATGGCTTTTCATTTTGTTTCCACGACCTCGTATACCACCACTTCCGCCAGGATTACCTATCAGCCGGTGTATGTATGTAAGCACGGATGCGTTAAAGGATCTCCCCGGATCGTTGAGGAAATGTAAAACAAATCGAGACACCGTCTCCCTGGAGATTAATCAATGAGTGAATCGATAGTGCAATAATGACGTTGCATGGATAAAAGGATGTTGTTGCCTACAATGGTAGACACATGGAAATCACAATATTCCGGCTGTTCCCTGATAGAATCGCATGAAAAAACGAAAAGTTTTCTGTAATAAAATGAGTGAATTTTTTACATTTGTAATATAAGAAACACAAGACGAAGAAGAACAAATGTGAAAATTCTAGGGTTTGTCCCTACAATCCGTTTATAGTTTATTTTTTTTTTAAGTTTATAGACATTTTAAAAACCAATAACAGAAAATACGAGGGCAGTTAACGATTGATTAGTTCTTGTCCAGCATTCGTGAAGTGTTAAATGAAATACATAAAGTGAATACATATTTCTGGTCGTGGCTTCTAACTCGATTAATTAATTAACTAAAAATTAATTTAAGTGAACTCGCCAAATAAGTCGCTTATTTTTCGAAATATTTTTGGAAAATCGTCGTTTAGCGAACTAGCTTATTAAGTCTCCTAAGCCACCTTGAACTTTTTGAGAGGGGACATTTTTTGAAAAAAAATTTCGGTGGACACGTTTGTGAACATTGCCTGGACGCAGACGTGGTGTTATATCTGACTCCGCTAACGCTGGATTTATTCTGGTGGCTGGGAAGAGGGCACATAAGAAAAAGTTCAAATCTCACAATGACGATTTTATTTTATTGAAACGGCAGTATTGCCTGTTGAAAAAGGTATCACAGAACCAGGACCTATGCGTCCCGTAGACGACATAACTAACTCCCTGATGGCAGGAACAAGCAAAGAGGACAAATTTAAAAAGACAGAAATTGAAGGCGGACATCTTGGAATAGTACCGCCAACTCCAAGATGAAAACGAACGTAGTATGATCCGTGAAGTCGACCGTGCGGGTAAGGCCATTGATAACCGTAATGAAAGAATTAGAGAGCTGGAAAACATGACCACGGCACGGACGAAATCCATATACGATGGTCAAGAGTACTTTCGGGATCTCCTGATTGAGCAAGAAGCCCACAAGTACGATGAATTTGAAGTTCGGTCCCGTGCAAAACCGGCAGGGAAGATGGCTAAGGACATGGCGAAGTATGCAAATACGTAGGCTGCGAAGCTAGGTGTCAACAAGACGGTTGCCGCCTACAATATTCGGACGATGACCATTGTGAAGATGAGCGGAGGTAGCCGTAGGGTCAGGAACAAAACAATTTCTGATCTTCATGTATATATCGACTACGTGCGTGCAGTAATGGCGAAAATTAAAACCGAGCTGCAGCACGAATTGTATTTCTGCATTTCTAATTAAAGATTATGGGGCGGTCTATATTTAATGCTAAGACTTTGGTGATCGAGCAATATGAGTCGGTCAAGAAGAAGATGGTGCAACGGTTAGTTAGCGCGGCTGTTGTGTGAGAGAACGTGGGTTCGATCCCGGCTCTGACCACCTTACACCTGACCACCTGGCTTACCTTACACCTGGCCATCTGGCTTACTGACGGCGACACTATCGAGTAAGACGACATGAAATTGCTTCTCAAAAACCCGTTCGGAATTGGTGTAAAACTGTAGGTCCCAATCAGTCAATGAAAACTGGAAAGCGCCCAGCTCAGTGATTGTGAGAAGCTCTCCCCTATCCCTTGATGGGATGTAATGGTCACATATTTTAAGATGTTAAAGGGGGCGGGGTTACGATTTTACACCTACACACCGAGGTCGCAAACTCCCTTTGTGGCGGTGATAGCTCGGTTGTCCGCTACTTTTGGGGAATCGGACCGCAAATTGTACCTTGCTGACCTGAGGGTGAACGTAACGGTTATGCGGGTATACAAGGAGCGATAGGACAAGTGACTGGTCCTTCTCTCGAAGGAGTCGGATATTGATGGGTTTTACTCCCTGAAATATATATTGAGTTGCAAAATTTCTATCCGTAAGGATAAAAAGAGGGGGATTACTCAGTGCTGGAACTGTCAGCGGTTTGGTAATGTATCGCTTAATTGCGGTATACCCCATCGTTGCTGCAAATGTGCCGGGCCCCACGACCTTGACAACTGCGTCATTCCCGCTAAAGATGGCGAAGGAGTGGAATCATCTGGCCCTTATCCGGTTCCGGGTGCTACTGGTCTCGAGCAAGACCAGTTATCAGGGAAATTAAATGCCCAGTTGACGGACATGCGTCCAAGGGGGGCATATCCTGTGCTGCGCCCGCTGAGGGGGCATATCCTGTGCTGCCGCTGTTCATGGTGGTTGTTTGTCTGCCATGTTTTTGTTTTCCGCAGTTTTTGACAAACAAAACCAAATGTAAGTCACCAACACATATATTATAACATATTAATCATTGTGTATCTATCATTTAATATTGAATAGCAAACAAAATGTGTTTGGACACAAGTATACTATACTTGCGATAAACTACATATACGTTATATTTGCATCCAAACAACAAAATACAGATTTTTTAGCGGGTGGGCATTAATATCAGCTACAATAATCTTAACGTCATGGCCAGAGCAGCTGTAATAGGTCCCTTCGTCGTGGCATGCCTACGAATTAGCGAAATTTTTAAGTATTTGGATAGGTTAAGGGTGAACATAGATACAAGTTGTGGCATTCTTTTCCCAATTACATATCCACAACCAAGTTCACGGTTAGCAGGTTTTACTTTCTTGTAAAGACAGCTCCTGTTCAGCGCATTTCCTGGCAGGTGGTAATGCCGGCCTTCGTGAAAATCCGCTAGGGAGATAGTGTCACCAGGTCTGTAGAAGCTTTTGACACTTCGGATGTATATACGTAAATGGTGATCCTTATAACTCTTATAAGGTTCATCAAAAAACAGGAGGGGATAATTGTTTTCTTCTATGCTTTTGAATTTCATTGTCACTATTAACAGTGGCGGCCTATTTTTCCTAAAATGACCGCTAGTTTTACAATAAAACACACACAATTACATTATTATATATATAGAATATAGTGCAATATCCTTGTCTTTACGTTCTCTCGATGACGACGAGGTACTAGGTCATTTCATCGAGTTCAAGTTGCTGTTGTATGTTACTCTTTGGTTGTACAGAAATTAGAGGGATTGCGATTGATCCGTTCGATGCAGCCAACATAAAACATAATTTAGCTGTCATTAGTATCAGTGAAAAACTATTTAAACTTAGTTTGCTGCGTGGTTTGTTTCTGGTTCCTATCTACTCTGTTTTTTAGTATCAATTTCCTACTACGTAGTCGATCAGCTGTGTCATGGATACCCCCTAAGATAGGTGACACTTCCGTGCCATTGTGGAGTCTCGATGGTGATAAAAATATGCAGTTGTTAGCGACAGGTTAATCTTGTATAAAGTAGGTCGCTACGGCAAAGCGACCTTCTCAAACAAATTAAGCGAGTTGTTAAACAAGTAATGGCTGTCGGTGGTGCAATGGTCAGTGTGCGCTACTCTTGTACATTAGAACGTGGGTTCGATCGCTGCTCACACCACCTTACATTTTTTTCGACGACGGTTCCGACGGTTATCTCTCAAAATATCGTTCGGAACTGGTGTAAAACTGTAGGCCACAATCAGTGATTGTAAATCACTGAATGTGATAAGTTCTCCCCCAATCCCTTCATGGAATGTTATGGGACACCATTTTTTTTTGTTTTTGTAAACAAGTCTTCCGATTCGGGTAATAAAATTCCAATTTCCGATTTCGCGCAATTAAAATCCGAATGATATCAATTAATTTACCACCGATTCTTTAACTTCTGCTTGAATAACCCAGATTTTTGCTTTAAGTTTGAATAGTTGGAAAACCTGAAGAAAAAGTTGCATTTCCCTTTAAAACAATCCGTCAATTTATTTTAAATTAGCATATATTTTTTGCACTTGAAGAAGTTTCCGTTTCAAGTTAAATAAAAATCTGGAAAAAAAGAATAATTGAAACAGAAAACGAATTATTTGCTACATCATTAAAAGCAAAAACTGCGAAACCGCGACAACGTAAAAAATTAAACAAAAATACAACCGTGTGGATGACGGGTGCATAATGCGGTCGGTAAACGCCGTCACTTCACGTCAGTCATTTAGTCAAATAGCGTTTAAAATTAACACTTCAGTACACATAAATTATGACAGCATCCCAGAGATGGGGAGAAAAAGAAATCGGCTTTCACACACGCCACTCACAATCATTTGCGTTCGCATTTTTTGGGAAAGCAGGTCCTTATTAGTATAAGCAAATGTACATTTTGTGTGTGCATGTGAGTGAGTGTTTTATAATGACATGCAGAAAAAACACAGCGTAAACCGCAACGCAGTACAATAAACGAAAAGAAAAAATCGCGAAACCCAAGACTTCCCCATTCCCAAAAACTACAACAGAATCAGCCAAAAAAAATTGCTCGAAAATGCGGAAAGCGGAAATGAATAAAAGTAAACAAAGGAAATTGCTCGTACGTTGAAAGGAAATACATGTTCACCATTAACTGCACACATATGAGTCCTGCGTCCTGAATCCTGCGTCCTCCTCCCTCGCTCGCTGCGACAACACGCAACATTCAAACCAAACAGGTTGTTATGCGAGCAAATAATGCAGCCGTTTGCAAATTTTTGAATGAATTATGACTCGCTGGTTCCGGTTTTTTGCGTCTCCTATGAGTTGCTAACAAGAAACGCGTGTTTATAATGAGTTAACAACGTTTTGCCAAAAATAAAAGGAAAATAATAGAATATTATAAAAAAAACAAATACACTCTAGTTATTAAAATAAATGGGCTACAAAAAACATTGCATACATTAAGGATTTGAAACGTGCTAGAAAGTTACGTATACTTTAAGGAGCGCCAACAATTATTTGAATAATTTTGCCAGCAAAACTCAAAGCTTCAAATTTATTTAATAAGAAACTAAAAATTTCAGAGAATATTAAATTGATTTAAAAGCATTTTAATAGTTCCAGTAAGGAATATTGTTTTTCTATCCAGCTAGTTAGATTAAGAAAGATGAATCGAAGAATGGGTGCATTGCCTCAAAGCCGATTTCAGAACAAACACCAGTAAGCAAGTCTGCTGTGCACTGTTCGTAAATCCAGGATATTGGCATCTCAATACGACGAAAGCGAGCCAATGTCTCCCGATGTGCACCCCGAACGACCTAAAGGCCATGTAATATTTTCAGTTTAATGTCGTAATATACATTTTTTTCCATATTATGATTTTATTGGTAAGGGCCATCATTGACAGTTATGAATAAAACACAACATCGTTAAAATTTTATCCACGACTTGGTTTACAGTACCTCATTCGATCTACGCAATTATCAGTACATTTACGATTGTTTTGGCCTGTATCTCGTGAAGGACGATTTCGTGTTTGTTTTAAGATTTCAGAGGACTCGGTATTGTTTGCGTAACACTTATCTTTCGCGGCGCCTCAAATATAACAGCCTGACGGGGTCGAACCGAAGCTGCGAGGCGGCCAATGGACTTCCGAGTCTCGGCTGATTATGCGGTTTTCGAACATAGTGCGCAAAAGATCGAATGTAATGTTGCCTGCATGGCACGTATCGCTGACCTGTTGGGGCCATATGTCGTCAATGCGATCCTCTTCAACCTTTGGGAACAAAAAATCGCTGAGCATGGCATGGCAACGCTTAACATCAACGGTAACGGCGGCTCCTTGCACATTTTCAAAGAACAGCGGGCCTATGATGCCGCCTTGCCAAAAATCACACCAACCAGTCACTCGTTCCTTGTGGATGCATCGATTTCTCTTCGATGACGCGTGGATTTTCCGAGCCTCAAATGGTCAGGTCGTCAGTGCAGGGATCAAACCCACGTTATCATGTACAAGAGCCATTGCACCACCAACGGCGATTTTACCATATCCTCTACAATAGTTAGTTTCCAGAGATTCAACATCTACTACGTCCTTCCTTACATCTCCTAGATCCTTCCTTACGCAGTCAACGTCGTTCTATAAGAATACTCAACAGTCTGACGGCTGGTTTTCGTTTTCATTTCCGTCTCCTTCTTTGTTAATTCGGCAGCATTCAGGATTCACCTTCAAGTGAAGTTACAAATTAAACAAAAGACTAATAAAAGTGCAACAAAACATTGACAAAGAAATAACCACAATACAAAGTCATACCTGAATTTTTTGTTGGCAAAAAAATTGATACAAAATGCCTTAATCCCACTCCGAATGCTACTTTGGAAAGACCCTCTCCGAAATTATGCTACAAACAAAACATGCCACTCCACTGTGTCGAAACAAAATTAAGGAAAATAAAATATTTGGAATGAATGAAAGAAACTCTTTTTGTAACCTAATGGAAACATTGAAGGGTCCTTATTGTTAAGAATATAACAAATAGAAAAAGGAAACAACAAAGAATCATTTCCAGTAGAGGCATCATGGACTTTTGTATGTTTTTTTGAAACTATAAAGTGGCCACAACTTAGCAGATTCTTTCCACTATTCCACATGCATGTGGCCAATCGATTTACATGGTTGGCCAAGATCTATGTTGTGGCTCGTTGTTAATATCATAATACGAGGACATGACCTGACATTTGTTTTAATAACTCCACGCAACAGGTGGTGGAGCCGGGTTCCCACAATTCCTCTTCATCGGCATGTGCATCCTCCTCATGGATCTTAACTCGCACTCGTATATGCTCGCTCCACACCAGTTAATCATGTTAACAACTCTGAGTGGGTACATGAACATGGCTTGCGCCAATTCGGAAGAAGATCTTCCCGTTCCTCCTGTTGGCCTTTCCGTTCGTTCACCAAGTCATTGAGAGCAAATGACCAAACATGTTCTTGTGATCGGAGACAAATGTTGAACATTAAAAATGAAAAGTTGCTAGCAAATTTTTGTGGCGGCGGCATCATCAAAAATTGTTTGGCGTTTTTACTTGTTTCGTTTTCCAGATTAATAGAATTTCTATTGATTTCTTTTCCCTTCTTATTTTTCCATTAAATTGGTTATAGTATTCACAGAATGAGAAGGAGAGCGAGATAATCCGAGATGAGGAGAATCGGCATTTATTAATAACATTTTAAACTGCAACATTTGCTATATATCCATTCACCGTGAATGATGTTGCAAGTATTAGGTGACTGCACTAGTATTAAGCCATTAAAAAAGGTTAAAGGTCATCACAAAAATTCCGAACAAACAAAAAGAATCCGGAAAAGGAAGAGAGGTTAGATTACGTACAAATGGCGGCTACTATTGGACAATTAGTCCAACAAGAACCGGTACACAGCCGCTATTGCATCTACAAATTAACCCGGTTTGGTTAATGGGAGATCAAGTTAAACGAGTTCGCTAGAATTTGATTCTGTGAATCTATATCGAGATATATTCTATACGATATTACAATATATATTAATGATGCACCGCATATTCGTGGAGTGTTATCCAAGGACTCCAATGTTATTGGTGAAATTATAAAACCTGATGTGGCATGGACTTACCTACGAAACTGAGAAACCCAAAGCTCACTTTGGATCTTTAGCGTTTCTTCTCCAGTTGGTAGCACCAAGTTCTTTGCAGGCAATATTCCACCTGGTCTTTCGAGCGGAGTCTTAGTCGTCCTAGTTTTTGATGTCGTACTCGAAGTCTTCGAATACCTTTCGCACTGGTTTACTCCGATCCCTTCTACTGACGCGTTATTTCGATATACATCACTACATCGATGTCGGGACACAGATTATACAGCTCGTGGTTCATCCGACGTCGACTCTCGAAGTTTACCATTATCGGTCCACATATTTTTCAGAACATATTTCTTTCGAAGACTGCCAGTGATGATTCATTAGCATGCAATATGATACAGTATTCGGCGCCATGAAGCAAGATAAGTTGCATGAGAGTCTGATATAGTCGGGTCTTCGCTTCACGAGAGACGGTTTTATCTCTGAAGTACGTGCTTAGCCCGAAATTATACCCGTTTGCAACCATAATTCTCCGTTTGGTTTCCAGGCTGACGTTATTGCTTGTGTTCACGGCAGATCCGAGGTAAATAAATTCATCGAAATTAAATCCAATTGGGTGGATTTTCTGCTCGTCGAACCCATTAATTTTGTCTGGTCCTCGTTTACTGTTAATCCCACTTTTGTTGACTCCCTCTCAATTTTCGAAAATACTGCAGCAACTTTTCCCATATTTCCTCCAATGATGTCTAAGTCATCAGCATACTCGAGCAGCATGTGATTTTTGCTGCTGTTAGTTTCATTCGTGTTGACTCCAGCTTTACTCACCGTGATCTCAATTAGCATATTGAAGAGATCGAATGATAGGGAGTCGCCCTGCCTGAGGCCTCGCTTCGTACTAAATAGTTCGTGTCGGTCAGTCTCATTCTACAAAAGCGTGTCAGCTTAGCAGGAATACCAAGCTGTGACATAACTTGGTACAGTTTTCCCCGTATTGGGCTATCGAAGGCAGCCTTATAATCTACAACGAGGTGGTTGGTGTCGATTTGTTTTTCGTGGGTTTTCTTCAGGATTTGTCATGTCAATATCCGGTCGATAGTTGACTTTCCAGCACTACGGCCACACTGATAAGGTCCGATCAGGTCGTCAACAAACGGCTTTAGCCTTTCGCACATTACGCTCGAGAGGACCTTGTATGCGATGGATCAAAGGCTTATTATATTTATTGTACATATACTCGGGTCGCCCTTTTTGTATGCTAAGACTGCAATCGTGGCTATGCATTCGTCTATATATTGGTCTCGAGCTTGTCCACAGCGATTGACATGTTAGCGTAGATTAACGAGAAAATACTCGAGGGGTGTTAAGTCGCATGGTCGCGGCAGCCCATTGATGAACGCCAAATATTTCATTCAACCCTTCGAGTGTTGCGTCGCTTGAATGGCATGTAGCTCCTTCCTGTTGGAGCCACAGCTCGAGTATATTGATACTATCGAGCTTTGATCACAGAAAGTCCGTTGACATCGCTCCATACCGAGGGCCATTGAGGCTAACTGTGCCTCCGTTGTCATTTCGTAAGAAATAAGGTCCGTCCGGATTTCGTCATTTAATAAACCTAACCAAACAGTTAATCCTTGTCGACGTAGTGATGGTTGATCGAAGTCTTGCGGATTGTGTTCGCTCCAATAATAAAAAATTTTGCTGCTCGACATAGCCGCTGAGCCAAAAAAGGGCCCCGTCCGAGATGATTTTTTGGATTAAACGCGGATCTCTGACCAACATTTCCAGCATCCCATTACCGAACTCGCGGCGTTGTTTATATTCATTTAGCTTTAATTCATGCGTCAGCTCAATCTTATAAGGATATAGGCCCAAATCTAACCGCAACATCAGCCGGGTTGACTCGCTAGTGATGCCTAATTCAACTGATCGTCACTGAATCGGCATTTTCTGGAACTTCTTCGATACTGACCGCTACGGCGACTATCTTTTCTTCAATTCACGCCAATCTCTGCCTCGTTGTTGGCTTGGGGCCCAAAAGATTGTGCTCACGCTCAAACTTTTCCATGGTGCGGCGATTTGCCTGCGCACTGAAGCCAAGATGACGATGACGATGAAGTTCACGTCGCGTGTATAGAATAGGCAGGCGTGAATGAATGTACGATGAAAGGGCAAACCTTACTGCATATTTTGAAAGCTGGATGTCATTGGTAACTTCGACAGCTTTTGGAAATATGAAAAAATGGTTTCCCACCCCATACTGGGATTAAGGAGAACTTCTCGCAACCTATGAGCTATGCACTTTCTGGTTTTAAACTTACTGTTTGATCGTCGGTGGTTCATTGGTTGGTGTGTGCGCCTCTTGTACATGAGATCCTGGGTTCTACCCCTGCTGTGACCACCTTACATTTCTTTCGGCGGCGGTCACCTCGCATACTGACGGCGACACTATCGAGTATTTACCAATGAAAAAGCTTCTCAAGATACCGTTCGGAACCGGTTTAAAACTACAGGTCCAACACAGTGAGTATAAAACTTGAACCCGCACAACTCACTGGTTGTGAAAACCTCTCCCCAATTGTAATGAGGATGTAATGAGAAACCATTTATTTATTTTTTTGTTTGGGACCCACAGTTTTATACCGGCTACGTACGGTATTTTTGAGAAGCGTTTTCTTGGCTAAATACTCAATAGTGTTCCCATACTTTCAGGGAAACACGTATAATAAGGTTAATGTAATAGCTATAATATTCCAAACATATATATGGTAGTTTGTAAGAATATTATAATTATGTATAAACATATTCAAGAATTTCTTTTCTCCGCTTGTAAGAACGAAAAGGAAGAACTACGCCACTTGTCTTTTGGCCAATATGCAAGCGAGACACCGAATATTTTTTTATTTTTTTTTGTTTACTATGAATTTTCTTTTCCGGTATGGAATATTTCAGTTAATAAAGTCGTGAGTGTAGGGCACGTTTTGTGTTTTGTTGGAAACGCAACCCAGATTCTGGATCAACAGACAGACCTTAAATGTCATTAAATCAATAGTATGTAAACTCACTGCTGACCAGCACCACCACCACCACCACCTACCAAAAACCTAGAATCTTTGAAACAAAATGATTACACAACTATGATGGAATCCAGCTTTGGTTCGGCAGACAATCGTACAGACAGGGAGATGGACAAAGTAAGCTGGTGCACTAGTATGGCCAATAAATTAGAAGCAGTAACTCATTTAATCTAAATTAACTCGGAGAGTGGATTTTCAATACGTTACCACAGACCAAAGGCCTAAAGAATATTGACCACTATTTGGCCATTATAATAATCATCATCATGTGTCATAAACACGATACAAGGCGCCGGTTAACAGTGATTGTTTTGTTCTTCAACTGGCCAGCCAAAAACCCTACCCATGTTGGCCGGTAAGTAAGGAAGAGTCTTTCATAGTTTATGCCGATAGTTTAGTGTAATCACAAATAGCCACAGGTGGTACACATAGGAGCAGGCCATACACCCATAGAATACATTTTAAAGTTTGGAGTTGCTGGCTGGCGCGAGTGAGTTGTGCCAGACGATGTTGATGGCAGAGAATCCTACATGCATGTGCCTGCAACCTTATGCTACCCAGGGAAATGTTTGTTGTTGGGGTTTCATAATTGATTTCGTTTTGTTTGAGGCACCGCATAGCCCCAAAAATCCAACAAAACACCGTGATTTTTTGTATCCTGTTGCTGTGTGCGCGCGAATCGAATATGTGAGAGGTCCTCTTGCAGGCTTTCGAATTGCCTCCCCAAGGATGTTCATTTCAATGAAAAGCCCTAATTAATTGCTTACAAATGCATGCATTACTTTTGATTCATGCACACACAAAAAAGCTTATAAAACGCTCCAGCACCGTAACAAAAAACCGCCCCACCTTTGCCACGTTATGTGGCATTATGACAAAATAACCGACATGATTTTTGTTTCTGCCGAAAAACATTATGCACATTACCTTTGTTTCTGTGTGAACGACAAAAAACGAAATAAAAAGATTTGCCAAAAAAGAATCCTTCCAAAATTAAGGATAGGACACGAGTGTATGCTGCACATTGGAGTATAGGAGGGTCTTTGTTTAATTGAAGTATCCTCAGAGACTTGTATAATGTTGCAAATTTTTGGCATTTCTTCGTTAACAGGATTAAAGGAGCATCCATCCATCCAGAAATATCTTTAAAGGGAAACGACATTGTTGAGTGGGGTAATTTTCTAAAGGCAGCATTGGGAACAATGGAAAGCGGATACAAAAAACACCCATCAAGGGGATACACAGTTCCATGCCAAAGGTTATTAACATATTACCACCACATATGCACATTATGGAATACATGAGTCATATTATAGACGATTAAAGACTTAAGGACACATTATTTTCATAACTTTACTCAAAACTTTTCCAATATTGCTAACCTAAATTTTCAAAAAAAAACAAGCAGTCATCATAAGATTCCCATCATTAAATGTGGAGGCATTTGGAAATGTATCCAAAAGTCAAGCCGTATACACTGAAAATAATTTGCAAAACAAACAGTTTCAAGTGGGGGCGGGCAAAGTCCCAAATGCTGAAATGCTCAAATCATAATTCACATGCGCCAGCCAGTCTTCGCTGGCATGCAGGCAGTTCATAATCAAAACACCAATTCGATTATTTTAGAAGCTACAAAGCAGCATCCAAGACAAACCGGGTAATCATCAGCGATTGTTGGTATTTTTGTTTTTGTGGCGCTGAAGCTAAAGCTCCAATCCGTCTTTATTTTGGCATACAAAATCACTAAAACCGAAAGCCGAGTTTGGATCTAACAACAATCACATAATTATAGTGTAATATCAATGGATAGTTGGCATTTGTTGTTGCAGTTTTCGCAAATATGAATAAGCGAACAGAGAGCAAAGCAAACATGCGATTATGCATTCGCCTTGATGGGGTAAAACATGAAGCAACCACCAAAACCATCAACTGCCACAGACGAAAGAGCTGAAGCAGCAGAAGAAGCGTGTGCTTCCAATGCTCCACGTTCGATAACAAGCAGAGCATTGTAACGTGACGTCGATGAAAGATTTTATTAGGGCACATTTTTTGAGTTGGTAGTCATAATTCAAAAAAAGAAAACAACGTATCTTCGTTAACTACTAGTTTGTGGTCCTTGTCTAAGTTGTATCGACGATAGTGTTATAATAAATTCGGTTTCAGGATAATTTAGGAAACGAAATTTTTCACCAAATTGGCACAGCATCAGGTGACTTCTAAAAAGGAATCGAGTCAAGCCCCATACAATCAGTGCGTAGTAACTAGTAACTCACTATGTGAGGTGGCCGACGTCGAAAGAAATTTTAAGGTGGTCAGAGCAGGGATCAAACCCAGGATCTCAAGTACAAGAGGAGCGAACACTACCCATTGCACCACCGACAGCAATTCAGTTCTATTCAATACAATTCAATTCAAATCAATTCAGTACAATACAGTTCAATTCAATTCAATCCAATTCAATTCAATACAGTTCAACTCAATTCAATTCCATCCAGTTCAATTCCATCCAATTCAACTCAATTCAACTCAATTGAATTCAATTGAACTCAATTCAATTCTATTCAATTCAATACTATTCAATTCAATTAAATTCCGTTCAATTCAATTCCACTCAATGCAGCTCCTTTCAGTTCAACTCAATGCAATTCCATTTAATTCAATTCCATTCAATTTAATTCCATTCAATTCAATTCAATTCATATAAATTCAATTCAATTCAATTTAATGCAATTCAATTTAATTCCATTCAATTCAATACTATTTAATTCAACTCAATGCAATTCAATCCAATTCAATTCAAGTCAATTCAATTCAATACAATTCAATTCAATTCAATTCAATTCAATTCAATTCAATTCAATTCAATTCAATTTCATTCAATTCAATTCAATTCAACTCAATCCAATTCAACTCAATTAAACTTAATTGAATTCAATTCAATTGAAATAAATTACATTTAATTTAATTCAATACAATTCAAGTCAAATCGATTCAATACTGTGCAATTCAATTCAATTCCATTCAATTCAATTCTGTTCAATTCAATTCTGTTCAATTCTATTCAATGCAACTCCATTCAATTCAATTCAACGCCATACAATTCAATTCATTACAATTCAATTGAAATCAATTCAATCCAATTCAATTCGTTTCAATTCAAGTCAATTCAGTTCAATCCACCAACTCAGTCTAATGATTGACATGATCACGTTTTAGTCATATTTTGCATAAGAACATTAGTTTCATTCTGTAAATTGCGTGATGCCTTTGTCCATTGCAACTTATGGTTTTCTGAAGCCCATAACTTGAAGAATAAGGCAGTGTACCCGTTACCAAAAAAAAAATGCGTTCGAAAATTATGCATACCACCCTCGTATTACGGCACAACTAAAACAAGCGTAGGTCACAGAAAAGCAGTTAGAAATTAGGTTTTACGTGTTTCCACACAACTTTACAAAAGTCTCGCAACGCTGCTGTCGGTATTTACAAGTTTAAAGCCCGAAGCCAACGCTGAAAGTCCACTGAGCTCAGCTCTAATGACACCATGAATGAAGCAATAAAGCAACCGAACTGTCTGCCGGGCGCACATCATCGTCAGTAGTAACATCAAAAGATGATGATGCACTACTTCCAAATTGTCGTTGGCTACTATTTTATTGTGGTGCTGAGGGAGGGGGGTTCGCAATCGGCCGGTTTGTGTTAGGCTTTCAATAAAATTGATTATTTCATGTTGTAGGTTATTGGTAACCAAACTGTTGCTATCGTCGATGTTTCGTCAAGCGTCTCGAGTATTTGTTTAGATTTTATCTCACGCCACATTGCGAAATTGTTTTGAACCCATTTCATGACCTTTAAGGAACTTAACTTCGTTCCACATTCATGGATCGCCACAATCTGTGGCGCAAACATGATTCTCTGTGGCACATCCTAATGCCTCGCATACATGTATACGAATATGCTTCTGTTTTAATGATCCTCGGGCAGAAACTACAAATGGAACATATGAAATTGATTTGTAGCGCTCTACTTAATGAGTCCAAGTTATGGAATTATATCTGGCACTTCCATCACTTCCAACGCCACCACCATTAACTGTTGATCCAGCACTAGGTGTCGAACTCATAGAAGATCATCATCAGCAACTGTGATTATGATGGCTATGATGGTGATGGTGGCGACGGCGTTACTTCAAGTAGCATCTATACCATTCGATTACCAATTTCACTCCATATCGGGAACGGTGGTAGCAGGTTGGATAATTTTGTTGGTAGTCGAAGATGCTCAAAAATTTTCATGGGAATTACATACGTGCCAAAACAATGATGGGCACTGATTGCCGGGTGTCTATGGTTCGTATGTAGAAGCGGCATAAACGTACATAGATGCAACGTTCGGCTGAATGAATTCGGTTCATCTTCATATGTTACGTGACTTAAAAGCAATACAAATTTTATGAAGCCAATCAATGAAAATTCGCATACCAACTAACAGAATTGTTGAAGGATAAGCGGGGAAAAAGGATGCAAGTTTCATAAGCAAAGACTAGAAAAAACTTAAATTTAATGAACACAAGGATATTTCTGGAATACTTTAATTTAGTGAACATGGCATAAAGACATTTCTGCAATAGCTGTTAAACAATTCGTGAATTCGGAAAATCAATGTATTTCTACACGCTGAAAAAAGTACATTTTTGCAAGCACTGTTTTCAACAAACAAACCCATATTTGGATCGCAACAACATAAATTATAACCTATTAATCATTGTTTTTCCAACACCTAATATTGAATAGCAAACACAATGTGTTTGGACACAAGTATACTATATTTGCGACAAGATACAAACACGATATATTTGCATTCAAACAACAAACAAATACATCTTTTTCAACGTGTACATAAAACAAAATAATATCTCATTCAAAGTGAGATAACGTCTACAATAGTACATATTCATTACCTCAACTACAAAATCGTCGGAAGAACGAAACTGTTAATTACTGCAATGCAATTTATACTTTGTAACGACGAATTGTGTATTTTAAATAATTTGTGATTGATTTTTTTCTATTTGTTTTTTCAGAGTTATGTTTTTGCCAGCTCACGCGTGATTCGTAACATGAGTCAACGTCAAAAATTTTCAGATAGTTCGCCATCACACACTATCGAATACTTAGCAATGAAAAAGCTTCTCAAAATACCGTTCGGAACCGGTGTAAAACTGCGGGTCACAATCAGTGAGTGTAAAACTAGAAAGCGCTCAGCTCACTTGCTGTGAGAAGGTCTACACAATACCTTCATGGGATGTTATGGGAAACCATTGTCCTGTATCTGTAGGAAACCAAACCCCGTGTCTGAAGGGAGCGTACCGAGGAGAATATTGCTTCTATGTCCACCAGTGTTAATGAAGACGGCGATATTTCCGTCCGTCGCCGATATAAAATACAGCTGGTGCAGGAGCTGAAGCCGGGCGACCTACCACAACATTGTCTTTTAGGTTAATGGGTCTTAGAGCAGCTGGACGACGCTCATTTTTGGCTCAATGGGTACGTCCGTAAAAAGAATTGCCGAGTTTGGTCCGAAGAGCAGCCAGAGGCAGTTCAAGAGCAGCCAATGCATCTTACTTCGGTTTATGGGCCAACGGCAACACGGGACCGTACTTCTTCAAAGACAATGATAGCCGCAACGGTACGGCCAAAGGAGCAATGTACCGTTCGATGATCATTGACATTTTTTTGCCCACAATGGAAGAATTAGACATGGTTGACATGTGGTTTCAACAGGACGGTGCCACATGCCACACTGCACGCAATACCATAAACCAATTGAGAGGCGAGTTTGGTGGGCAATGAAACCCACGTTGTGGCGATGTCACATGGCTGACTCGTTCGTGGGATTTTACCCCACTAGACTATTTTTCGGGGAGGCAGGTGAAGTCTCTCGTCTCTATGGACAAACCAACCACGATTGCTGCCTTAGAGGAAAATATGATACGTGTCATTGGTGAGATACCGGCCGAAATATTCGAAACAGTGGGCCAAAATTAGACTTTCAGAATGGACCACGTGAATCGAAGCTGTGGGAAACATCTGGGTGAGATATTCTTTAAAAGGTAAACGGCAAGCACTATATATATATATACATATATATATATATATGGCCTTTGTTTTTTAAACAGAATATAAAAATATAGAAAAATATTTGAATACACAATTTACATAAAAGGTACACGAAGAACATAAGGCTTCAACGAATTCTCTCCATCGAATTTTGTCTCTGGCAAATGATTTAATTTGGTTCCATGATAGACGAGTTTGTGTGTACTCCTTGTCCAGACACCGCGTCCATGTATTTGGTGGTCTTCCTGGCCTTCGACACACCTGCAGATTCCATTCAAGTGCCGCTCCAGGACTATCTGCTGTTGGGCGCCTAAGTATATGGTAGAGTACTTCATTAGGCTTGGGCCAGTAGTTACGGAGTATTTGTCTCAGACAACGATTGACAATCGTTTTGACCTTCCTCATTGTTAGCGTCGTCAAGCTCCAAGTAGTACAACAGTACAGACTTCATTCACATAGTACATTCCCCCAGGCATATACAGAATATAAGTTAATCCGACCTTACAAAGCTCAGCGGGTAGCCCATCCACACCATCGGCTTATTATTCATAAGCCGGGAGCCGTTCTAATCTCGCCTTGGTTATAGAGGGGGTACAATCTTCCACATTCATTACTTTCTGATCTTCAGTGGAAGAAGCTGAAAGGAGTAGTGCTGAAAAGTGTTTATACACACACTGCTTATCTGCCACCAGATTCCCCTTCTTGACCTTACAGGAGGGCAGCCCATTATTCGATCCATTATTTTGTCTTCTTACCCTCTGAAAAAATTTTCGGGATTCATTATTCATCCTATACATTTCGGTCTTATCACTCTGTCTCTCTGCTCCCACTGCAATTTTTTCCGCCTTAATAGTTGGTTTTCCTCCCTTCTCAGCCTCTTATATCACTCATTCGCAGCATGCGTAGTAACTGACTGTTTCGTTGCCATACGTGCAGCGTCTTTTCTATCAGTTGCATTGTGACATTCTGTTTGATTGCCAAGTTCAGTCCTTGTAACGGTTTCCAAAGAATGGGAGATGTGCTTCTGGGTCCTCTGCAGGGGGAGTAAGTTGTTCTAGAAGGAGAGAGAGCTTTTACTGATAGGCCTTCGATATCTCCGATATTTGTCGATTGTCGATATCTAGCTTTTGCCATGTTCGGTTTCGTACGTTTCACGCCCTGTCCAGTATTATGCTCCGAGTCGATATTGGCACCTCGAATCACAAGCACACATTTCCTTCGACGATGGCCACCATGCTTAGTGATGGCGACACTATCGAGTACTTAGCCATGAAAAAGCTTCTCAAAATACCATTCGGAACCGGTGTAAAACTGTAGGTCCCCATCAGTGAGTGAAAAATTAGAAAGCACTCAGCCCACAGGTTGTGAGAAGCTCCCCCCCAATCCCTTCATGGGAAAGCAAGCTAAAGTAGCTGTCAGAAGCGATGTCGTATCCAAACCGTGTCTACGGGAGGATCAATAAGTCCGTGACTTTTTGAATGAAACACAGTTTTATTTAAAAAAAAACTCCTTTTAGCTCAATACACTTAGTCCAACGTGTCTCCAATTGTTGTATCCCTTCCAAAAAATAAGATGTTTCGAGGTCCATAAAATAGGCATTTGTTTGATCAATAATTTCATCGTTGGAGCTAAATCTCTTTCCACCGAGTCATTTCTTTAAGTTTGGAAATAGGAAATAGTCACTGGACTAAATCCGGAGAATATGGCGGATGAGGTACCAATTCGTAGTCCAATTCCTGTAATTTTGACATTGAGACTACACACGTGAGCACTCGAGCGTTTATGGCCAATTGAGAGCAAACGCGGTAACCATTTTGCAGACAGCTTTTTTAAACCCATTTAAAATCGAAACCAAACTGCCATATGAAATGCTTATGGCATCAACAATCTCACGCACTTTTACTCTTTGATCGGCCAACACCATATCGTGGATTTTTTCGACATTTTCTGGTGTATTGACCTCAATTGGCCGTTCAGAACGTTCAGCGACTTGTGCGACCACAAAGTCAGTAAACCACTGTTTTACCATTGAAATCGATGGTGCAGGGTCCCCATAGTATTTATCAAGGATTTCCTTGGGGGTTTCCCCCCAAAAATAATGTTGAATGAGCACTCGAAATTCACTTTTTTCCATTTAAAAAAATGCACGAGGTTGTAAGTTTTGAACAGCTGTTAAACGCAAAGTAAATGACGGAACTTGCTCAAAATTTAACAGTAGTCTATTAACAGGTGGTGATTGATGGGAGCGGTGTTGCATTTCATATAACTACGAGGGAAGTTCAATAGGTCACGGACTTATTGATCCTCCCTCTATTATGATGGCCAAGTAACTCACTTATATTTCTAATTTTAATCAATTCCCAACTGGATCATAAAATTTAGTTGTTAATTCATAATCAGATTCCTTTCACCTAGAATTCTTAGCAAGTATTCAATAAATTCCCAATTTAATACATAATTTTGAAATTCCTTTTTTTTTTGTAATAATTCCATACCCAACGAAGCGCCAATAATACATGACATGATTCACGCTTTCCCACTGACAAACCGAAGCGCCAACATAAACATCATCCATGCCCGTCCTCCTCCACCACCAGCACCTCCACGTCTTAAGCATCCCAACAATTTCTTCGTGGCTGAAGGAGATTATGTGTTTGTTTGTTTACTTTTCTAGGGCCCTAACTAACGGACATCATTCGATCTCAATTGACCACCATGACATTAGAAATTATTTGCCAAAATCCCAAAAAAAAAATTGTAGCTGACTATACAGAGGGTATTCCAAACACCGTGTTACTCTCTGGCCGTGCATGGCTATTGGAAACTGTATTGATCGGTAAATCATGTGATATCAATTTTCAATGTAGAAATCATGATTTTCTTTCTACTCGTTTTTTTTGTTGCTGTTTGGTTGTTTTGGTTTTTTGGAAAATCATACATCATGTCCGAGATATGTATTTAAGTATGTTTGCATGTAATCTGCCGTAAGAGAGGGTCGAAGAGTGGAGCATAAATGTAGTTAGGTCACGTTACTACATTGCTAGGCAGGAGGGATTCCAGCATACAGTTCAATTTAATAATATGTGAGGGGAAATTGCTCGTGTAAGGCATCAATCATTAGATTCCAAATTTTTGGTCTCGTTATCTGTTGTGGTGGTACGTTGTGGGAGTCGACTGTTGGTTTTATGTGAAAATTGGATAATTGTCCATTTAAGTTGCAGCACAAGAGGAAACATCGCAGATTTCCTCAGACACATGAGTGATTTGCAGGTTTTGCCTGAATCCAATTCACTAATATAATTAATGATTTGTCCATGATGCTGTTCTAGTAAACCATGAACCTAACAAGACTAACCTGCTGCAACTAAATGTAAAAGAGTTGGTCCAAATGCAACTGGACTTGTGGAAAAATTAATATTGAGTATTCTAAAAAAAATATTGCTTGAAACATTAACCAACGCTTCCACAGGATAACATTGAACAATGCTAATTAATTTAGTTCAATACCTCTTCATTGTATTTTAATCTCTTTAGAGGAACGAGAAAGATTCCTTGTATTCTTAGAGAAAGTAGTTCCAATTGCAATCCATCGAGTAAACAATTAAAAAATGCTAATCTTTTTTTTTTTCGACAGTGTTGGCAACACTAAACATGTTTCAAGCTGACAAAAGAAATGATAAATGTATAAATCTGGGAATCCTTACTATGGAACTCGTTTAGGAACCATAAAACCACAAAATCTCTTTCACTACTCAAAATATCGGGTGATTTTTTAGAGGATTTATATTCCGATCACGATCAAACGGTTACATATTTTTCAGATCTGGCAACGCTATTATCAATTGTGCTCAGTTTCCCATTACATTAATAGACTGAATGCCCATAATTTGTGGCGTACGTTTGGTCAATGGGTACAAAATCAACAGGAAATCAATCCACTATTTCATCCCAATATCCTGTTCAGTGATGAGGCTCATTTTTAGCTCAATTGGCATGCCAATAAGCCACATTGCCAACTTTGAAGTGAGGAGAATCTACGAGATATTTACGAGGCACTGTTACATCCACAACAGCTTACTGTTTGGTGTGCTTAATGGGTCAATGGAAACGTTACATCTTACTAGATATTTGCACAAGACGTCTAAAGTACATGTCTTGAAAAAAGCAAATGTATTGAATAGCCATTCAAGACGTCTTGTGCCGATGTCTAGTTCATACTTCTATAAAATTGAGAACGGCGAGAACATTATTGTCTACGGCGAGCGCTATAGAGCAGTGGTCCGAAACCGCATACGACCATAATTTGAGTTTGTGTGGGTGAGTTGCTCTCTTCCCTCTCACAATATCTCAGTCTCCTACTTTTCGTTAATTTTGTAGGCAACGTGCGTCAAGAAAATCTCCTCGATCGACTGCTCAAGCGAGACTAAATAATTTCATTTGCTTTTATTCAATATGTATGAGTAGTGGTTTAGCCATGATTGCCGATTTTTCGGGCCCCAATTGAATGCTGACTGAAGACAAGGTTTTTAAAAAGCGACAGCTTCACATGCCATACAACGCGTCAAACCATCGACTTATTGAAAGAAACATTTGGTGAACGTCTCGCTCGAATAGATCAGCCAGGTGGCCACCGTGATAGTGCGATTTAATGCCTCTAGATTTCCTTCTTGGTGTCTCGGTCGGTTTATCCGAAAAAACTGAAAACTTTGGATGCATTGGAAGACAACAATGTGCGATAGGGTTTCATTTCTTGAAAAAAAAAATAAAAATAAATGGTTTCCCATTACATCCCATGAAGGGACTGGGGAGAACTTCTCACAATCACTGAACTGTGCGCTTTCCAGTTTTCACTCACTGATTGGGACCTACAGTTTTACACCGATTCCGAACGGTAATTTGAGAAGCTTTTTTAAGGCTAGATACTCGATAGTGTCGCCGTCACTATGCGAGGTGACCGCCGCCGAAAGAAAATTTTTTTTGAAGGTTGTCAGAGCCGGGTTCGAACCCAGGATCTCATGTACAAGAGCCACACACACTAACCATTGCACCACCGACGGTCATTTCTTGAAAGAGTAGATGAAAATTTGACTTCCAGTATGCGGACGTATGCAGCCGCTGCGCCCACATGCCCCAAAATATATTGCATGGTAAATTGCATAAAATTATCTTACTAATGAAGTCAATTTTCAGTTTAAAATTATGTAATCTCATTATTTAATTTTTATTTAAAGTTGTACACGTAAAAAAAACACCCTTTACAACTCGCGGAATTCAAGTGGAATATTCCCACAATTTCCAGTGTAAAACTTTGAAACTCTAGCGGATCGTAAGTCGTTACTTGTAGTAGTTGAAGCGCTCACGAGTACCTTCAAATATGTTCTTTTAAACGCACGCGGTCTTGAGTGGGCTTTAACAAACGAGCAGTAAAACAACTCGTGATTAGGTTCGTTTCTGTAAAATGTATTGGCTCCTCACCGCTGTACACGAACGTTGAGCAAAATCTCACTGCTCGCACTCGCCGTAAAGCTCTTATGTTGCAAAAGGTAACATCTAGGAAATAGTACGCAAATGTCCAAAAAAACTTGGGATTATATGGCAAAAACAACAAATGTACAAAAAGACGTACCAAAAAATTCGTAAAAAGTACAAAACACTATAAAACATTTATTAACAGTCTCACAAAATGTACAGAACTGTATGCATATTATCGTACATATTAAGTGTAACAAAAAAGTACATATTTTAACCAAAAGGTACATAATGTCCATAAAGTTTACAAAAAATACGCCAAAAAGTACATACAGCATAAAGTGTATAAACCATACCAACCTTGTACATGATCTTGTACATGAGACGGTGGGTTGCTTTCCTGCTGCGATCACCTTATATTTCTTTGGACGACGGTCACCTCACGTAGTGACATCATCGAGTAATTAGTGAGTAAAATGTACCTCAAATCCCCTTCGACATTGGTGTAAAACTGAAGTTGCCAATCAATGATGGTAAAACTATAAAGCGCACAGCTTACTGTATATGAAAAGTTCCCCCTATCCATTTATGAAATGTAATGGGAAACTATTTCTTTATTTGAGTTCCAAAAAGAACATAAAGTGTACCAAAAGGTACATAAATTGTAGCAAACTGTTTATAAAGTCTACCTAACAGTAAATAAACTGTAGCAAAAGTACATAAAGCGTTCAAAAAAGTACGTTTTTGATGGACTTAATGTAGATTTCGTACACTTCTTGGTACGAAAAAGTACAATAAAGTGTACAAGTACATAAAGTGTAACAAAAAGTAAGTTTTTGATGCCTTGATGTTATTTTACTGTTCGTTTAGTGTACCAAAACTTAAGTTTTTGATACACTTGTACTTTTGGTATACTTTCTGGTACCAAAAAAGTACTTTTTGGTAAACGTTGTGTAATTTTTTAAGTACCCTTTATGTACTTTCTCGTGCCGAGAAGTAATTTTTGTGGTACACTTTATTTACTTTGATACACCATGTACTTCCTGGTATCAAAAAGTACTTTTTTTGGTACACATTATGCATATATTTGATACCATCCATGTTGCTTGGTACACATTTTAGTGATTTTCGGTACACTTTATGTACTTTTGTTGCACTTATGGTGCGTTTGTACTTTGTTGTCCTTTTTTGTCACTTATTACCAGGGTTCGTATTTCGTGGATAATGGGCTACCGTAAGTTACACTGATTAATCCATTATTATTGCCGTGGGTTGGGTTGGGATATTTTTCCCATTACCCACAGGGTATGGGGAAAATAATAAGAATATACCCACAGCGTTAGGGAATTTCCCATCACTATTAGCCATTACATATGTATTTTGTGTACTTCTTGTTGTTTTTATATTAAGTTTTATTTCAATTTTTGTAATTTATGCTACATTTCATGTACTTTTTGAAATATGATATGAACTTTGTGGTAAATTTTATGTACTTGTAGGTACATATTATGGTAAATAAATGCTGAATGTAGTTTCTGGTACATTTTACGAACTTTGTGGTACACTAAGTACATTCGGTACAAATTATGTTGAATATAAATGAACACCGATCCATATATGTATACATACGTATGTACATTACTTGAACCATTTTCACTTACTTATCAACATAATAGTATTTTACGTCTTACGCCTTTGAGGCGAAAAAGAACGTGCAGAAATGAATATAAATAACCGCGCGCAGCTCTGTCGTAACTTGATCATAAGGCTTTTTTGGGTTATTACTCTTCGCTGTAGATATCTACCCATTATTTTCTACACACCCTGTTGGTAATAGGTAAACAACAGTTACCCTTTCCCAAAGACGATTTTTATCTTTATTTTGGCGATTTTTAAAAAAAAAAAATTCTTACAGTCGAATTACACCACTTTATCAGACTCACTTAGAAACAAGAAACAGGGTTATTTTTTTGACTGTATACCCCGTGTGGCCGTCGGTGGTGCAATGGTTAGTGTGCGCGGCTCTTGTACATGACCACCTTACAAATTTTTCGACGACGACGACTTGGTGACGGCGACACTATCGATTACTTAGCCATGAAAAAGCTTCACAAAACACCGTTCGGAACAGGTGTAAAACTGTAGGTCCCAATCAATGACTGTAAAACTAGAATGCGCACATCTCACTGATTGTGAGAAGCTCTCTCCAATCCCTTCATGGGATCTTTTGGGACACAGCTTTTTTATACTCCGCTTTCGAGAAATATACGATTTTCTAAATTGTTCATAGTTTTGATCAAAAATGGGGATATGTATCGTGGGTAATGTGTAAAGCCCGCATACCCATTCCCTATATATAATAAGTAAACGTAATGGGCAATTTCCCATCGTCGTGGGTAACTACCCATTATTTACCACAGAACCTTTAGGTAATGGGTAATCGAAATGGCTAATTAACCATCGCTTTGGGTAACTTCTCGTTATTTATCAATTACCTTGTATGTAATTGGTAATCGATAGTTACCCTTTCCGCACGACGATGGGAAAGGGTAACTATCCAGGGTTACACGCAGGTATTCGTATTGCAGCCCCCCCATTTTGTTGGCCGTTGAACAGTAAAGCTGGTTGATCCATCTTGTAAAGACAAAGGAATACCCCAATAGTTCCATGAGCAACAAAGACGGTTGCCAGCTAAAATCCTGAGACGCACTGGAATTAGCAGGTTGTTCAAGCAATCCCAGCCTTCTCACGTTAGTTATCATCAGTCTGAAAAAGGCATTACCAGCTGACACTTAACATAATGTCGGAAGCATAGAGCTGCTTCAGAAATTCTATAAAGTTTTAAAGTTTTCTCAAGTTTGGGCACAATGAGAAAGACCCCATCCCACACATGTGTTTAGCAGGTACTTAATACGGGCTGTTATGATGGCCAGTGAACATAAAGACCATATAAGAGAAGTGTGAGCACTCAACATAATAATATCCCATTATCGTATCTTCTATCCACTCGCATCTTTGATGAATGCAATACGCGCTTTACTCAACCGTATCCATAAATGTACTTCCCTATTGGAAAATTTCTTCCGCTTGTTTGTTGGCGCATTCAGAAGCGTAGATCGGATCGCGTGTTTATTATTATCAATAATTGAATGATATTGTCATAATATCATTATGAGCAAATTTTGCATTCCCATCCAACGTGGTCAATATACAGAGATTGCGACGACAACAACAATACACCAAAACTGGGCAACAACAATAAAACCATGTCATTAATTTGTAAGGTTTAAATGACTGTGAAGATGACCAGACAGAGCTTTATACGGTTTAACACGCCATATGGAATTGAAGTTTACGAGCACGATTGTATTTAACAAACACAATTCGATTAAGAACATCCCAGCGGCGGAAGACACGAGCTAGAAGACATGAAAGCATGACTTAATTGACATTCTATGGAATACTGCTAGCCTTCCCTACAACTTACCTCCTGCTTTATTTTGAACATGGCGTGAGATTCGAAGGCAAGGCCTTTCTTCACTCTCTAGAAGAAGGGCTTAGGAAGGCCTTCCAAAAGAGTAGTTTTGGTAGGATTTAAGCAAAACTAAAAAATAAATATATGCGAATTATTTTCATATTTAAGATTTATACTTTTGTCAATTCTAATACTTTGTAACGTGGTTTTGTCAGACTGAGAGGTATGCTCAGTCATTTCCAGGGTCTTTCGTTAGGATCCACCAAACCTTCCGAAATAAGAACCAAATGGTTTACCCATTTCTGGGTTTTGAATTCAGATTCTGTATTGGTTTCTTATGATACAAAATAATTGAATTTAAAGAAACAACTTCAATTGATTCACTAGTTGAGAACACTCTTCTGGGAACGTTTTGACGACACTCTTTACCATCAGTTTAGAATACCCTACTGGGAATAGTCTGAGAATACTCCTTTGGGTTCGGTCTGAGACCACTCTTCTGGGAATGTTTTGGAACGGTTGAGAATACCTTTCTGGGCATGGTTTGACAACACTCCTTTGGGTTTGCTCTGGGAACGCTCATCTGGGAAAGGTTTGAAGACACTCTTCTGGGAACGGTTGAGAATACCCTTTTGGGAATGGGTTGCGAACACTCCTTTGGGTTCAGTCTGATAAAACTTCGAACAATGTTTTGGAATGGTTGAGAATACTAATAGTTTGGGGACACTCCTTTGGCTACGGACAATCGATTTCAGATAATCGAGAACATGATGTGTTGCACACGTGATGAAATGGGATTAGATTAGCTGACAACGGCTCAAGACCGGTGCGTTTCGTCCTTTAGTACACGCATCTTATATTTCCAGAACGAGATTCGGATTTACATCGGTTGATAACAAGAATACGTGGAATAGTCAGCCTAAGCCACTATGGTAAAATAATCAGCAGAAGCCGCTATGGTAGAATAGTCAACCGAAGTCACTATGGTGGAATAATCAACCAAAGTCGCTGTGGGGCAATAGTTAACCGATGCCGCTATGGTTGAATAGTCAACCGAAGTCGCTATGGTGAATAGTCAGCCGCTATGGTGGAATAGTCACATTACAACCTAGTCAGAATAGTCAGCTTATGGTGGAATAGTCAGCTTAAGCCGCTAAGGTGGAATAGGCGGCAAAATCCGCTTTGGTGGAACTATAGTGGAACAGCCTGCTTAAGCCCTTATGGTGGAATAGTCAGCCGAAGCCGCTATGGTGGAACAGTCAACCGAAGTCGCTATAGTAGAATAGTCAACCGAAGTTGCTGTGGTGGAATAGTCAGCCAAAGCCGCTATGGTGGAACTGTCAGCTTAAGCCGCTATGTTGGAATAGTCAATCGAAGTCTCTATGAAGGAATAGTCAGCCGGAGACGCTATGGTGGAATAGTCAGCCCAATCCGCTATGATTGAATAGTCAACCGAAGTCGCTGTGGTGGAATAGTCAACCGAAGTGGCTATAGTAGAATAGTCAACCCAAGTCTCTATGGTGCAATAGTTAACCGAAGCCGCTATGGTGGAATAGTCAACCGAAGTCGCTATGGTGAAATAGTCAGCAGGAGACGCTATAGTGGAATAGTCAGTCTAAGCCGCTATGGTGGAATAGTCAGCCCAATCCGCTATGATTGAATAGTCAACCGAAGTCGCTATGGTGGAATAGTCAACCGAAGTGGCTATAGTAGAATAGTCAACCGGAGTTGCTGTGGTGGAATAGTCAACCAAAGTTGCTGTGGTGGAATAGTCAGCCTAAGCCGTTATGGTAAATGTATTTAGGTGAGAAGTATACTATTGATTTATTTCAGAATTAGAGCCCTATATCTATGATCTTATCGGGTTGTGAGCTGGGAAGCGACTGACTGATAATGATGATCAACCTTAATATTGAGTACCCCGGCAGTATTGACGGGAATGAGAATTACAGCGAAGCACATATTCCTATGTGCCCGCTGTTACTCAATGACCACTCTGCCGGTACTGTGTATTTAGTATACCGTCGACAGAGTTTGTGTGTCTACTAGATACCTGTACAAGACGTCTTGAATGACCATTCAAGACATTTGATTTTCTCCAAGTCAAGTACTGCAGCGATGTTGCGACAACCAAGTACTTCGTCGTATTGGCGACAAAGCATTCGTGTGCATGTGTGTACAAAAATACAGAATACGATGTAAAGCGAAGTAGTTTTGTATTTTTATGCTGTAGAGCTCCACATACTCACACACGAATGTTGGTTTTAAGAATAATGAAGTATTTGGTTGCCGCAACTTCGATACAGTACATGACCTGAAAAAAGCGAATGTCTTGAATGGGGGTTCAAGCTGTCTAGGGTCTAGCACTGAGTGTGGTTCTTCGCGGGTGAGGTTTGCTGATTGAAGTGTTCGGTGTGCATGTTTTACGTAGTGTATAAAAAGGTGACTGTCATTGGATATGAAGCTGTGAATTGTGAATTGCAGTATAGAAGATTTACTTAAATTATGTACGGGCGAATTATGACGTCACATTACAATTTATAAATTATTTTTATAAAAATTTGCAGTCACAAGATTCGAACACACGACCTTCGTACTCATTAGATATCAGCACAAGACGTCAACACATTTGATTATTTTCCAGACTTGTAATGTAGCGAAGTTGCGACAACCAAGTACTTCAGGGTACTGTCGACCAAGCATTCGTGTACGTGTGCATGTGTATGTAAACAGAAACACAATACGATTTGAGGCAAAGTAGACGTCGTCTTTTTGTGCTCAGCAGCTTTACACACATTCATCAAAACTTTGGTTGACGCAGCAGAAGAAGTATTTGGTTGCCGTAACTTCGCTAAGGTACATGTCTTGGAAAAAAGCAAATGTCTTCAATGACCACTCACGACGTGTTCTGCAGATATCTAGGACTTATACTCGGACGCCTTTTCTACTGAGTTATTGCATATTATGATTTTGCAACAACGAATTGCGAATATATGGAAACAGAGGTTCTTGCATTCTTTGAACAGGCTTAAGGAAACCTTGTAAAATTATTAAAGAAGGCATTTCCAAAGTACGGCTGCGCAAGCCTTATTCGTGGAAGGCCTCGCAAATTCCGCCGCTGTTTTGTAGTAACAATTACTCACCACCTCACTCAAAACTTCATGGAGAAAGAGGTACGAGATCAATTAAACCAGGTGAGCCGTTCGGAATGCTACAATGTTATTAAGTTCTGGAAGAAACATGGGTGTGATGAGGTGATCATACTGATTAAGTAAGATGGTATTTTTTTTCTTTGTCTTCGAAAAAATGTTTTCCAAATGTATCATTTCAATTTAATGACAAACTAACTAAACAACTTTATGGAACGACAGACATTCAAGATCAAGATGCAGCACAGTCACTCTGCATATTCGTTCGATTATGAATTAAATTTTATTATCGTATCGATAAATCAAATGATAAATGAATGTGATTGGAATCAGAGTAGTCAGTCACAGAAATACACTGTCACATGAATGGGCAGCGCGCAAAACACGTTAGGGTATCTAGGTGAAGTGCAAAACAGAGAAGTGCCTAAAACAGAAGAATTAACGGATTATGGAAGAATGGAGCAGCATTGCCGGTTATAGTGTGAGACCGAACATAAAATTTTTGTTTGAAGACAATTCGAGTTTTTACTTCCGCATACATAAATACATGCATATGTATGTATGTATGTCAGAGAGTAAATATGGTATAGAGGTACCATATGTTTCAACTGACGTTTCATTTCACACTATTCATCGTTAGGTAGGTGGTTCCATAGTAGAGTTGGGTAGTTCATGAACTATGTACTTCATCACGAACATAATGCACATGCTCGACATGGCGAATTTGTTCGTGATTGCTATGTCCGGATATATTAAATGAACGAGTTCGATACAAGTCTATCGAAATTCGCAAAATAACTTACACCAGGTGTAGTTACAATAAATCGTGGCTTAACTTTTCCATGTCGATTTGGTGGAGCACTGTGAAACTGAAATGTATTTTGGAGGCACTTTTTTATATATTTTATTGTTGGTATACATTTGTGTTGTCTTTAACACAACTATTTTAACAGACAACAACGAAAGTTGCTGGTTGTGGACTTGTTGGATATTTTGTAGTGATACCTCTATCTGCTATTATTAAAACAATAATGTTCAACATGCATCGTCCATAAATTTGTTGAGAGAAGTGGTCCCTCTGTACCATCTTTACTCTCCGATGTGTGTTATGCTATTGGTGTTGAGCTACAAACTTGAAGGTGATATCACAACATAAAGTTTGGCGGAGCATGAGAAGAAGGTGTTTCGTTTACGATGTGAATTACCATTTCAGATATCGGGTACAAAGATGCGTAACTCCAAAATTAAGACCACAGAGAACTACCCAGAAAAAAATGTGATTGCAAAGAATCAGTTGTGGATCATAATTAAACTGGCCAACTGGTTGTGACCAAAAAGCGTGACTAAATGGGTACAATAGCAGAATTTTTGGGTTTTAAATAAAAAAATAAATAAAAATACCAGTACTGTGGAGTCGGAGTAGGAGTCTTGGAGTCGGAGCCTGGAATATTTGCCTGGAGTCAGAGTTGAAGTCGAAAAAATGTAGACGACTCCGACTCCAAGTTAAGCATTTCTATTAAAAGTCAACATTTCCGAAAAGAATAATCTGTTGACCGAATTTTTCAGTTAATATTCATTTGTGCATCTTAGGTCTAAATCGATTGGTCTGGAATTCTTGGTTTCTCATGAGGAGAAGTATGTATGTGGTTATGGCTGCCATATCTCGCAACAAAGCCGATGCCGGTTAAATTCTTTGTATCCATAAAATTATACTTGTAAATAGACACGGGAAAAAATGGGAACTTCAAACAATTTTTTTCACTTCGCGAATATCTGTACTTTATTTTGAAAAGTGAATTCGTTTTATATTATTTTGAAAGGCGAATTTACTGTTTTCAAATTTAAAAAATGTTTCTTCAAAAAAAATTCAATATTGATGTGTGTGCTGCCAAAAATTATATATTATATGCATTTAAAATTATTTCGTTGCTATTGAAAAACGTACCTTAGAAAATTGTTGTATTCAATACTGGAGTTGGAGCGGAGTCGTATGTTTTCAAAATGTTGGAGTCGCAGTCATTCAGCCCTGAAATACACATGTATTTAGATCAAATAAGACCAAATATATCAAACACAATGTTTTATTTTGTATAAAATCTTGATTTTATTTCATCCAGACCAAAATTCATGGCAATACCGAGCGGGACGGGTTGTCTGGTTAATCATATTACACTATAAAACAACCTGTTCTACTCTCAAGTTCTACCATCTTGTACCAAACCCAATACGTTATTTTACGCAATTCTAGAGTTTGTCAGTTGGGTCGATGGTAGCATTTCCGACTATAAAACGGGGCATAGTGTGGTCCTAGGTTCAATTCCCAGCAGAGTTGAACTGAACCATTCTTTTTCCTTTTTTTATTGTGTTAAATATTTTTGTAACGAAAATTGTTTGCATTAGTTTCAAAATTGCAAAAAAAAATTGAAACTTTTTTCCATAAGCAACATATAGTATTGTGGCCGTCGGTGGTACAATGGTAGTGTGCGCGGCTCCTGCGCATGAGAACGTGGGTTCGATTCCTGCTCAGACCACCTTACATTTCTTTCGACGACGGTCATGTCGCTTAGTGATGACTCCACTGTCGAGTACTTTGCCATGAAAAAGCTCCTCAAAATACCGTTCGGAACCGGTGTGAAACTGTAGGTCCCAATCAGTGAGTGTAAAACTAGAAAGCGCACATCTCACTGGTTGTGAGAAGCTCTCCTCAATCCCTTCATGGGATGTTATGGAACACCATTTTTTTAATATCTAGTATTTGACTGTGTAGAAGAGTTACGAAATGACCACCCTGTTCCTCGATCTCGAGTGAACGCTTTCGTTCCTTATCTAGTCGATAAAATAGTGGTTTGGGTCCACATTCTTGTCAATTCTCGTCGAATAAAAATATAAAATTGTTCAAAACTTTTCAATACTAATGTTGGTTCCTCTATTTCGAATCTGCAGTCCTTTGGGAATAAATTCTGAGTCAATCAAATTTCGACTTAGAGGAAACCAACTTGAGTAGAATTCGAGTGACTGACTTTCGTTCGAGATCGGGAAACAGACAAGAGATGATTCTTGCCTGCAAGTATTCTACACGTTATTAATATAAATTGGGCGATTATGTAAATTGGCGTTTCTTGATTACCAAATTGTCTCCTATCAGCACTTGAACCCAGGCTCCTTGATTTTTCAGCCCCGCATCTGTGCACCGAGCCATGGAAGGCATTTCGCTTAAACGACCACTAACAGCACTACACAATTTCCAATTAAAATTTATAAAAAAAATAATTGAAATTTAAAAGTGTAATACATAAAATCGGTTAATAATTTTTAAATTTCAACTGACAAATTTTAAATTTCAATTGATGTGTTTTAAATTTCAATTGATGTCTTTTAAATTTCAATTGACTTTTTTTAAATTTGAATTGTTATATTTTAAATTTCAAATGGGATTTTTAAATTCCAATTGATGTATTTTATATTTCAGATAGAATTTTCAAATTTAAATTGATATTTTTCAAAACTAAATTGATTTTTTTTAAATTTCACTTGGAAATGGTGTAGAGACATATCAGCTTATCAGCTGTTGGTAACCTTTACTTATATATCGTTAGCTGAAATGCAAAACCACGTAACTACAATTTTAATTTCTATTTCCAAGAGAAGAAACAATCCTCGTAAAAGGGTGAGGAATTAATTTTTCAATTCAAATTTTTGCTAAAGTAAAGTCTTACCTTCAGTAAGATTCAAAAATGTACTGGCAAACTGAATTTTTTGTATCTTTTTATAATTTTTTTTCAACTCCTTTAAACAAAATGAAAATTGTAGTTACGTTCTTTTGTATTTTAGCTGACGATATGTATATACTTATATATTTTGTATTCCATTGAACCAGTTACGGAGTGGAAGGTCATAACACAGTATGTTGTTCTGAAACAAATGATGTTGGCAGCAGATTCCCAAAAGTTGTGCTGGGTAATAGTGTTACATGCAGTCAGAATAAGAATTAGCTTTAATTAAAACTAACGGGCATTCAAACTGGTTTTGGGGTGAAACTTCTTATAGAAAGATATTGAAATTCGTCTCGGCAATTATTTTGTATGACGTTACGTTATTAAAAAGTACTAAAAAGTACACAAATGTATAAAAAATATACATAACGGATTAAAAATACACAAAAGTACAAAAATAAAATGGCTGTACACAAAAATACAACAAAATTAAGCAAATGTATATTAAAGTACAAAACGAATACACAAAATAAAAAAAAATAATAAATGTGTACAGAAAAGTACAAACAGTACACATAATTTACACTTACATTAAAGTACAAAACGTGTACGTAAAATAAAAAAAAAAATACAAAAAGTGTACGGAAATGTACGCATAAAACTACCAACATTTCACACATTACATAAAGTATTCCCAAAACTGCAAAAAGTGTACACTACAGTATACAAAAATGGTACCTAAAACTGTGCACAAAAGTACCAAAGTGCCAGAAAAATATTAAAAATTACACAACTGTACAAAAACTGTACACAGTAATACAAAAACTGTGCATTACAGTACAAAACGTGTACACAAAATAAACAAGATTACAAAATGTGTATAGAAAAGTACGAAAAGTACATATAAAACGACTAAAATTGCACACATTATATAAAGTGTTGCCAAAACTTTAAAAAGTGTACATAACAGTACAAAAGTACACATCACGGTACAAAACCGGGTACTTAAAACTGTGCACAAAAATAAAAAAAAGTGTACACAAAAGTATAAAAAATTACACGGTAATACAAAAAGTGCACAAAAATAAAAATGTGTTCACCAAAGTTCAACAAAATTACACAAATGTACAAAAACTATACACATTAATACAAACAAAAATACATTAAAGTACAAACCGTGTATACAAAGAAAAAAACACAAAACTATGGAGAGAAAAGTGTACACAAAACTACAAAAAATTCCACACATTACATAAAGTGTGCACAGACGTGCCAAAAGTATACATGACAGTATAAAACGGTACATCAGAGTACAAAAAAGGTATCGAAAAGTTCAAAAGGTGTGCACAAAAGTACACAAATTGTGCCCAAAAGTAAAAAAGTGTCACAATAGTTCAAAAAGTAGCACAACTACAAAACCTGTACACAAAAATACAAAACTTGTACACGAAAGTACAAATCATATAGACTAACGTACAGAAAAGTAGAAAAAGTGAACACACAATTTTACGAATTTTACACAAACGTATAAAAAGTGTAAATATATTAAAAAAATTGGAACACAAAAGAACAAAGACTATGCACAGAAGTACAAAATGTGAACACAAAAGTACTAAAAGTGTACACAAATGTACAAAAACGTACACAAAGGTACTGAAAATATACACAACATTACAAAAATTAGAAAAAGAGTACTCCAAAGTACACGAAGTACAAAAAGCGTAAACACAATTGCAAATAGTGTACGCAAAAATACATAAAGTGCGCACAAATGTACAAAAAATATACATAAAAGTGCAAAAAGTACACAAGAGTTAGTTAATCGAATAGAGCCTAGACACGCAGTAGTCGCAAACAACAACTCTGAAGTGAGCTCACGTGGTGGACAAGACGATCATGCAACTCTCACTTGTAATTATGTCGGCATCAATTAGACACGAATCTATGAGAATTTTGTTCTCATAGCGACAACACGCAAATTGAGATGGTGTGAAGAGTAAACACTGCGAACACTCTACTCAAAGAGTTTGCATAGTACATAACACACTGCATGACATAGAGTGCGGACAGCATTTGATGCATTATGTACCTAGCTCCGTTCAAAATAACATTCTTACACTTTTGGGCAACTGTACATACATAAGTAAGTACGTACTATATTACAGAACTTCATTTGCAATTCGTTGTTGCCGACTCAGCTTTCCAAAGCAGCGAGTAAAAACATTTAAGTTCATCAGATGTAAACGAAATATTTACAGAAAAATATACAACAATTTAATTAACAGGTCTTGATGTAAATGAGTAAATTCGATAACACAGAGAGAACGTACAGTGAGACCTCGTTTCATGCAACGACCAATCAATCAATTGCAAACGCTGATTGTTATGTCCTGCTTCATAACACACTTGAAGTGATTCCTTCGCAACTAGGAGGAAATGTTTCAAATGATCCAAAATGTTCAATATAATAAAAATTCCTAATACAATTTTACTGAAACTGAAGAAATATATACGTAATTCAAGCAAATATGTCTTAAATTTTAGTTTACACTGTACTGAAAATATAATATATAAGTATAGACAAAAGGGTTTGTAGTTCGTATTCAAATAAAAATTGTTCAAAATACTTAAATGTATTTCATATTTGTACTTGAATTACGTACTCATATAGGGGTTTAAGTACAAATGGCGTTCATTTCAGTCGAAGTGCACTTAAGGTTGGGAACGTTGAACGTGAATGTTGTACTTAAATGTATTTCATAATTGTACTTGAATTAAGTTCTCATATAGGGGTTTAAGTACAGATGGTTTCATTTTAGTTGAAGTGTACTTAATGTTGGGAACGTTGAAAGTGAATGTTGCGTTAATTTAAGAAAATTGTAACTTAAGTGGGGTAACATTACACCAGTATAAGCCCGGTATTCAACTTTTACAACATTTCTGTAAGAAATTTGACAATTTATTTGTCAAAATGACTTTGATTTTTCAAATGTTGGCCCAACTTATCCATTAGTGTCATTTCGAAGCGCAATTTTAAAATAAAAGAGTTTAAAAGGAAACTGCTTTTGAATAAATTTATCGAAATATAGAAAATAAATAAAAATAAAACTGAATTTATAAAGAACAGTTTAAAATGCAAACACTTTAGCAACAAAAAATTGACATTGACAAAAAGAGGTAAATTAATATCAAAAGTCTGATGGTCTTTTTATCCGCCATGCACAACAGCAAGTATAGAGTACGCTTTAAATCATTTCATGTCCAGTTCTGTAATTAACTCGACTTACGTTTAGTTGCGTAAATCGAGATCGCACTGTTTCACTAAAGTGATTTACTTACTACAAGAGCCAGAACAACCAAATTTCGCTCACGTGCGAAGGGGACAAAAGTGAGAGTCAGAGATGTAAAACAAAAACAAAGAAAAACAACCATTTAGAGAAATTGTGGCAAATCACCACAAATAACAACAACAACACTATATCTTATCTACCGAAAAATACACCAGTCCACAGACCACAGTAATAACATGCAACAACTAGCTAGCAAAGTGATCGACACCAAAACCCGACTTTTCTCATTAAAAACCAGTATTTTTTATGAATTATTTACTTGGTCAGCTGGTTAATACAGCGGAAGATGAAATGTAGTTAGTGGGATAGAGTTTTCGTTGTAATGCATACGAGGGGTGGTGAAATAACGTCAAGAACAAATGAGTTGTTTTTTAAAATAAAATATACAATGATATTAGTACTGAATTGGAGACTAAAAGATTGTGCCGACTGTGTTGTGACAAATGATTGTGTCAAAGAAATTATGACCATATTAAGTCGGTTTGATTTGTGTAGATGAAAAAAGCGGGATTATTTTTGCACATATGTCAAAGAAAATACTTTTTGTTCAATAAAGCTCAAAATCTTGAAAAAAAATTGAATTTAACTGAACTGAATTGAACTGAAAAAACTTGAATTGAATTCAATTGAATTTAACTCAACTGCACTGAACTGAATTGAATTCAATTGAACAGAATTGAATAGAATTGAATTCAATTGAATTGAATTGAACTGAACTAAATTAAATTGAATTCAATTGAATTGAGTTGAGTTGCATTGAATTGAGTTGACTTTAGTTGAATTGAATTGAATTGAATTCAATTGAATTGAGTTAATTTGAATTGAATTGAACTATATTCAACTGAATTGAATTCAATTCAATTCAGCTAAGTTGAATTGCATTGAATTGAACTGATTTAAATTGAATTGAACTCAACTCAACTGAACTGAATTGAACTGAATTTAATTGAATTGAATTGAACTGAATTAAATTTAACTCAACTGAACTGAATTGAGTTGAACTTAATTGAATTGAATTCAATTGAATTGAATTGAATTAAGTTGAATTGAATTGGAGTGAATTGAATTCAATTGAATTGAATTGAACTAAATTCATTTTAATTGAGTTGAAGTGAATTGATTTGAATTGAGTTGGAGTTAAATTGAATTGAACTAAATTCAATTGAATTGAATTGAGTTCAATTGAGTTGAGTTGAATTGAATTGATATTAAATAAAATTAAATTAATTGAATTGAACTGAACTGAATTTAATTGATTTGAATTGAATTGAACTGAATTTTAATGAAATGAATGGATTTGAATTGATTTGAATTGAATTTAATTGAACTGAATTGAATTTAATTGAATTGAACTGAATTTAAGTGAGTCGAATTGAATTAAATTGAATGAGTTGTATTGTATTGAATTGGATTGAATTGAATCGAATTGAATTGAATTTTATCGTATTGGATTAAATTTTGCTTTGAATTGAATTGAATTGAATGGAATTGAATTGGATTGAATTTAATTGAAATGAGTTAAATTGAATTGAACTAAATTCAATTGAATTGGATTAGATTTAGTTGAGTTGAATTGAAATGAAATGAAATGAATTGAACTGAATTGAATTGTACTGAATTCAAATGAATTGAACTGAATTGAATTGATTTGAATTGATTTGAATTAATTTGAATTAAATTGAATGAATTGAATTGAATTGAATGGAATTGAACTGAACTGAACTGAATTGAATTCAATTAAGTTGATTTGAATTGAATTGAAATGAAAAGAATTGAATAGAAATTAACTGATTTGAATTGAATTGATTTCAATTGAATTGAATTGAACTGAACTGAATTGAATTCAATTCAATTGAATTGATCAGAATACAATTGAATTGAATTCAGTTGAATCGAATTGAGTTGATTTGAATTGAATTGAACTGAATTGAAGCGAATTGATTTTAATTGATTTGAATTGAATTGGAGTTAAATTGAATTAATTGGATTGAAATGAAATGAATTGAATTGAACTGAATTCAACTGAATTGAATTGAATTAAATTCAAATGGAATGAATTGAACTGAATTTAACTGAATTGAAGTGAATTGATTTGAATTGATTTGAATTGATTGGAAATGATTTGAATTGAATTGATTAGAATAGAATTAAATTGAATTGAATTAAGTTGATTTGAATTGAATTGAATTGAAATGAAATGAAGTGAATTGAATTGAATTAAAATGAGTTGAACGGAATTGAATTGAAGTGCAATGATTTGAATTGATTTGAATTGAATTAAACTGAATTGAATTCAATTGAATTGAATTGATTAGAATAGAATTAAATTGAATTCAATTAAATCAGAATTGAATTGAACTGAATTGAAGTGAATTGATTTGAATTGATTTGAATTGAATTGAACAGAATTGAATTGAATTCAATTGAATTGAATTGATTAGAATAGCATTCAATTAAATCAGAATTGAATTGAAATGAATTGAATTGAATTGAAGTGAATTGATTTACATTGATTTTGATTGAATTGATTGGAATTGATTTGAATTGAATTGAATTGAACTGAATTGTATTCAATTGAATGGAATTGATGAGAATATAATTGAATTAAGTTGAATTGAATTAAGTTGATGTGAATTGAATTGAAATGAATTGAACTGAAATGAATTGAAGTGAATTTATTTGAATTGAATTGATTAAAATTTAATTGAATTGAACTGAATTGAATTTTATTGAATTGCATTGAACTGAACTGAGTTGAATTCAGTTGATTATAATAGAATTGACTTGAATTCAGTTGAATCGAATTGATTTGAATTGAATTAAATAGAATTGAATTAATTCGTGTTAGTTAACTCCAAAACTGCATTAATATTTGAAAATCATATTTCTTTTTGTTTAATTTTCAAAATTTTGTAATGACATTTAACACAAATTGAATAAAAACCAGTTAAACGGTTACCGGGCGTCAAATAATCTGTTGTCGGTTTAATGAGGAAACTGGTAACCGAGTTTTCAGTCTCAGTTTTGAATACTCTACTTACAACTTTACTGAACAATCATGTAAACACAAACTTATATGAAAAATATCTGATTGACTTGACTTTTTACACTGCCGCCCCTATTGAACAAACAAAAAGTAACACCATCAACAATTTTTAAGATCACACGAAGGAACTCGTTATTTAGAAAATAACGACTACAAATACAGGTACTGTCACTTATCAAAAAGAAATTGGGTGAACGAAAATATCAACAAACGAAAATATGTATAATCAAGTGGGCAACAACAAACATTACTCACACGGCCGCTACGCATGCGTGTAGTTACTTACAGCCATCCAGCTATTCATTCATTCAACCACAGCAACAACAACAACATTAATTTAAATGACTGTGTAAGCGCCTGAATGACTGACTCTGTGACTACCTCACGATAGTGAACGGGCCTGCTGGTGTAGAAGAGAAAAAATATGATGGAGGGGGGACAAGAGAACGGAGGCGCGTAAAACTCTGATTTCCAATCGCTGTCTCACACATTCAATGTGCGGTCGCCAGTGGTCAGTCAGTTGGCTTTAAGCCATTAACACGATCGGTTTGAATACTTTGAATTAATACCACAATTTAACTCGAACGCTCAACATCGAACATACAGTCAGTCGGGCTAAACAAAAGCAAAAGTGGTGAACTTTTCTCAAACCCCCCAATTCACGAATACACGCGAATAAATTGAAAACGAAAACAAAAGCGAAAGTTCGGAATAATAATAATAATAATAAAATCGAAACAAAGTGCTAGAGAATTTTATAACATTTTGTTTAAAACACAAGAATTGGTTTTAAGTTAACCAAACCAACAACCATCTCTAAAATGCCTACCAACACCCATCCTCGACTGGTGTTCTATCTGCTGTGTGTCGCCTCCTTGCTGGCCGTGGCCCGCTCCGATTCCGGTAGTAGAAAAAACTCCTATTTCATGTCGTATTTCTATTATTTGATACTGAATTTTGTGAATCCCTACGCTTTCCCCATATACCAAAGAATTGTACATATGTGCCTGGAATAGAGGACATTAAAGCGTCGACCTATTTCCGGGTCGTTCTCCCAATGCTGTGTTAAATCTCAAATAACAATACAAAGTTTACGACCAACGAACGCCTGATCTGAGCTTAAGAAGCTAAACAAATATTATTACGACTAATTGTAAATAGTTAAAAACAACTATCTTTAAGATTGTACAAAACTATTATTAAAACTATGATTGTATATAATATGGATAATAGTCGGTTCTCATCGACTGTACAAAAGCACCATTTCGAGAGATTATGAGCGGAAAAAATATGGAAGGATTGTGATATGAAACGAATTAAATTTTTGCAAAGCAAATATATTTTATTTGCCTAATGATAAAATTAAATTCACCTCAAAAACAATATGTTCACCTCAAACATAATAAGTAAAGGTTTGCAAGGAAACATATTGCATACCTAATTATACAATTGAATTCGCCCGAAACATACTATGTTCATCTCAAATAAAATAAGTAAGTGTTGCAAGGAAACACACTTTATTTATCGAATGTTACAAATGAATTTGTCTGAAACATAATACGTTCACCTCAACTATACAAAATAAATGTTTGCAAAGCAAACATATTTTATTTGCCTAATGTTACAAATGACTTCGCATGAAACCTTAATATGTTCACCTCAAACATAATAAGTAAAGCTTTGCAAGGAAATATATTTTATTTACCTAATAATAAAATTGAATTCGCCTCAAACATAATATGTTCATCTCAAACATAATAAGTAAATGTTTGCAAGAAAACATACTATATTTGCCTAATGACACAATAGAATTCGCCTCAAACATACTACAGTCGTGACAAAAAAAATATATATTCTTGCAAGCAATTCTATTGCATTTTCTGGTAGATACTTTATGATTAAAAAAATAAACAAATAAATATATTAAATTACTAAACTAATACTTCCAAATATAATATATTCGTGATAAAGTAATTATATTCTTGGAAGAAACCATAAATATGTTTACATTTAAATGCAAAGATATTTATATTGTAAAGATTTTTCAATCATAAATATGTTTCTAAAGTTTCCCGTAAGTTTTTAGCAGTGAAGCTCAGAGGAAAATAATAAAACTTATATCCACTTCATTATCATTTTGTCGGATGATACTGAATCATAGAAACATTTGAAATAAATACCAACAAAAACGATAATGAATTTGATATTACTGAACTTTCATATTAAAAAATTGTATATTTGCACAAATTTAAAAAAAAAATAATACGAACTTGAAGTTTGAAATTGAATTTATGAGAAGTATGAATATATAGCAATTTGAATAAAACTCCATAATGTTTTTTTACATATTACCCACACGCTGAAAATCTGTATTTTGTTGTTGTTTGAATTCAAATATAACGTGTTTGCAGCTTGTAGCAAATATAGTATACTTGTGTCCAAACACATTGTGGTTACTATTCAATATTACATGTTGAAGACACAAGGATTAATATGTTATAACAAGTGTTTTTGTAGCCCAAATATGAAAACTGGTGAAAACAAACACGTGACAGACAACAAAGAAACAAAAAAGGATCAGATACTCTATTCATGATAATAATGCTTGCAAACATATACATGGTTCGTGGAATATGTTGCTGGGGCCGTTTTTTCTTCAGCTTTTATAATTTAAATTAATTTTTTTGCATTTTTGTTCAAATTTAAAATTCTAAGAAAGTTCTTCAAATCAGAGTTGTAACTGTCAAATTCTTGCTAACGCCCCGAATTCAGTTCTTGCGAAAGTTCAGTTCTTCGTTCCCATAAGAAGTATGTGGGTGTATAAAAAGTGCCTAAAATTTCGATCACTTCTCAATTGCTTGGTACTCAGTCCTGCACGAAAATTACAGTAACAAAATTATTAAATTGACAATGACAAAATCAATTATTTCAAACGGAAATAGTTGTTTGATAATTGTTTGTGAGCGAAATTTCAACACTTCGACCAAATTTAAAATCAAAAATAACACCACATGAGTTTTAAAAAAGTGCGAACAGGAAATATTAATAAAATATTTTCAAGGTAAATCGAAGACAGGTGGTAACTCTCTGCAAGAAAAATGTCCACTTAGAGATAAATAACAAAATTTCACAAGAACGGAATACGGTTTAATTTTGCAATACTCATGAAAATTGAAATCCCTCTCTAAAAGCAAATATCAAATCATGTGCATGTAAAGGTTGTCCCAAAATTCACGAAAAATTTAATGTAACTGAATTGTTTCTCGGAAATATGTGGTATGTAGCTTCGTCTTTTTTTTTTTAAATCACATATTCACATCTATATCATTCAATTAAGGGGCCACAAAACAAGATTATCAAGTCGCGATAATTGTCATGTCACGCGCCATTAACTGTTATTGCCCGACCACAAATTCAAACCTAACGTTGTTTTGATGCATTTGTTTCTCAAGCCCGGTATTTAGTTTTTATGAAGTTTTCGTTGCCATAAGAAGTACGTGTATAAGAAATAGCGAAAATTACATGAACTGAAAACCTCGCTCACTTTTCATTTGTTCGGTACTCAAAATCAATTACAGGGTTGTTATACTAAAGTTATTTCAAACGAAAATAATTGTTTGAAATTTTTGGAACCGAAATTTTGACATTTCGACACCACATGAGTTAAAAAAAATTAAGCGCAGAAGGAATATATTCATACAATATTTGCACGGTAAATTAAAGAAAGGTGGTAACTGTCTGCAACAAAAATTTCCACTCAGAAATAATAACAAAATTTCTTACGAAAATTTAGCAAGAACTGCGCCGAGTGTTGGTACAACATTTTCGAATTTTTTTCACAATTCTTATTTTTTAGCTCCAAAGATATATAAAACTGGAAATGGAAGTTTAAAAAAAATTTAAAAAATACGAACAGGTCTACTGTACATATGAAAAAGAATCATCGAATTTGAGTTAAAGTACACAATTCATAGTCATTCCAACAACGAACTGTTTTGTATATCCGACGATTTGGTCGTTCCTGCAATGAATATATTCGTTGTGGTGATGACATTTCTTTTCACTGCACTTAGCATCATATGTAGTACACTTAAATTTTCTACCGCCATAACATGCTGGAAGACCAAAAGGAGGCACGGCTGATACTGTCCACATATAAATATATGGGGAGAAACACGCGAACTGTCCAGGTCAAAATTTATAATGAAACAAATTTGAAAAAATCTTGGTAACTAGTACTCTGAAAACTAACTTTAAACTTTTTTTTTTTAAATTTGGATAGAGTTGCCAGAATCAAAAGTTGTAGCGTTTCGCGATTTGCACAGGTTTTTGAATGCTTTTAGGTAAACTTAGGGCAAGTTTCATAATTTCACCAGCATATTATATTCGATTACCCAAAATTAAGAGTTAGTATCTAGCGACTAAAGCCACGACTTACTATCTTATACATTGGATTCTTGTTGAGCAAAATTTGGCAGCATTTTCTTCCACTTGAAGACAATCTCAGGCAGGAATACCCCGATTTCGATAAACAGCTGATTTTTTGTACAGCAATACATATGTTTGGTGGACTGAAATCATGAAATTATCGAGAATGTACTATTGTGGAACTGAACTTTAATCAATCGGCCTTATTCTCGTTATCGTCGTCGACGTCGTCATCAGATTTTTGTCAACTTTAGAACGTTATAAATGCATTGTCACGTTGACAACAACAAAGTTTTTGATGCTATGATGCAAAAACAACCCTCTTAAAACATTACGCAAATTTTTTTTTCAAATGCCTTCAAGTCGCCAATAAAAATGGTGTCGATATTGTATTCACGTCGACGACGACAACGGGAATAAGGGCGAATATTTTGAAGTAACTACACTAATCACATTTTCCTCATGAATATTATGACAGCCCTCATAGATTCTATGAATTCCTTCATTCATTTTCAGCTTATGAAGCATTTCGTAGAACTAAAGTATATGTATAGCATTTTGTCATAACATTTTTGATACAATTTCATTGATTCTATGAAATGAAATCTACTAAATGTGTTCATAACATCTGTAAGATTTTTTTCAAAGATTCTACAAAACTAAATTTATTAAATTTGTTCATAAGATCTATGAAACATTTTAACAGATTCTGTGAAATAAAACGTATGAAATTTGTTCATGACATTTGTGAAACTTTTTTAATAGATTCTGTGAAATGAAATCGATAAAAATGTTTCATAACATGTATGAAACCTATCAAATAATTATATATCATATTTGTAATACCTGGCAATCCAGACAGCTGTTTCACATCTGTCAACAGATCTTCATCAGCTATTACTCTGAATGATACTATTACAAAATGAATAATGCAATATGTAAAGAAATCTCCAAATGCAATGAAAATTCATTAGTACGCTATTTGTTTCCAAACAGTGAAATTTATTTACGATATTTATGAAATTTGTTCAAATAACCCAGAGGGTCAAGGACAAAATGTGGATAACTTGTTCCTCCAACTGGTTCAATCACCAGCTTTTCTCCTCCACTTTGTTATACCAGGCTCTCACAAATAAAAGTCCACCTGGAATTTCCAGGGAAGTCTTGGTCGTCCTATTTTTCGACGTCCTTCGAGTACGTCTACAATTATCTTTCGCACTGGTTAATTGTGATCCATTACATTCTACTTAAATGATATCGTAATGAAATCTTTGCCGTTCGTCTTGTACAGTGAATGAGCCAAGAAGAACACATAAAAAGTAGGTTATTGAAATGCTGACAAAACAACTTTAACAACTAAAAATATTTAAATAGTCCCTAATTAATTAGTTTGAAAAAGTTGGGTATGATAGAGAAATGAGCTTCTTGTACATGAGAAGTGGGTTCGATCCCTGCTCTGAACATCTTAAATTTATTTCGACGGCCGTGACATCCCTTAGTGAAGGCGACACAATGGAGTATTTTGTCACGAAAATGCTTCTCAAAATAACGTTCGGAAAACTGGAAAACACACAGCTCAGTGATTGTGAGAAGCTCTTCCCTATACCTTCATGCGATGTAATGGGAAAATATTTATTTAATCTCGAGAACCTCCGCTTAAAATCTCGTATGTCATCCTAGTGGCGTAGGCCGAATATTCAATGAACCTTCCCAGACCGGTCTTTCCCCTAGCGGGTTCCAATTGGCGTTTGTGCCAGGGCTCATCCTACCACGCAACCCTAGATGGCGTCATAGTCACGCAATTCGCCTTAATCCTTAGTTCAGTCGTATTCACTCGTATCTTGCGTGTAACCGGCCAAGGTCTCCATTATTCGTTGGCGTTTCGACTTCTGATCCCTGTTGATCCTTGCACCTATCGTCTGTAGGCGCTTTGCCATAAGAGCAGCCACGTATTTGACATTAAAATTAATTGATAAATATTCCCAATTCCCTTATATTGCCTAAGTTTATTTAAAAATAGAAAAACTTAAAAATGGATATTTGTCATAACTTGTATTTTGGGCCTGGACAGTTCAAATTTAACTGTATTTAAATGTTATCATTGAATTGAAGTTTTAAATCAACTTTTTGTGAAAGTGAAATACAGAACACCGTAATATTGAATGTTAAGTACAACAAATATCTATAGATTTTGAACTAACAACTTGAAAGTTAAAGGGTGTTGTTACGTGGCATATTAATGAACCTGGTTTTATAAAATATTAAGTAAAAACAACTATAGATTTTTAACTACAACTGAAGAGGTTAACGAGGGTTGGATACAAGCACTTTCAAGCAATTTGGTCTTATAGTGACAGATAAAAATGTTTCGTCTCACATTAGGTCACGCCATAGAAATATATTTAGCAATAAAACATCACTATACGTTCAACTCTTTCGGAATGCCTCTGTCTAAATCTGGGAAATATTCAAGTTGTGCTTTTATAAAAAACATTTTCTATAAATTCCTAAAAATTTTTAAAAGAAAGTAAATACGATTTATACAATTTGAAAACATATCATAGAACCTTGTTTTGGAAACGTCAAACATTTGAAACTGCCGGCAGTTTTTAAACATCTTTTTCGATCACATTCTCACTACCACCTGTATGAAACTTGCGGTGCGACTTAATGGATCTTCAATCAATTATCCCCCGATTGCATTTTTACTTCCGTTTCCGCCGCTTGAATCCATCACTCGAAATGGTGTTGAACTTTGCAAAATATATATATAAGTATATGTATGTATGTAATTAACTCTAGATCTGAATTGGTTTCAAGGCTTTATACAAATATATATTTAGTTATTAATAATATATATGTATATATACTTGTATATAAAACAAAAAAATTGTGATTCTCCTTATGTCTTTTTAATAGTTTCTAAGCTTAATAATAATTAACTTTTTTTTTGTAAATAAAGGCTTTTTATGATTATTATTATATTTTATTTTATTTTTCATTTTAAATAATAACAAACCATTTCATCAGGTTTTATTGCATAAGAAAAAAATAAACGATTCTTAAAGTGACCTTCAAGTTAATCAAAGATATTGTTCGTAATCTGTAAGATAATGAAACGAGTTATTCAATTCATACGGGCGAATTTGGGGTTTGAACAAACAAATTATATGATATTTATTTATTTTTGTTCAATAAAAAGACTACCGAAATGTGTTAATTCTAATATACATATGTTTGATTAAATATTCTGCAGACCATGAAAGTGTACGAATACACTCCGTTTCAATTCGATAGTAACTGCCGTAAAGCTGAAATTTTTGAATATTCACATATATTTATGACCTTGAATAGCAGCAAGGACAATTATGTTTTTGGTCGCTTTCTTCTTCTTTGTGCCCAGCCAGGTCAGTTTTTGCGACAACTTTTCCCTGAAAACGCCACGCAGAGACTTCCTCAAAAAGGCCTGCGGATTTTACCACTTATGCGAGCACGTATATTATGCGTTCAAAGAAATTTATAGGCTTAATCATTAGGGTGTGCTGAAAATCAAGTTTTTTTAAATTTCAAATGGGTCTGAAGAAATGCTACAAGCTGCTCCCGTAAAAAAAGGTCTCAACATTTTTAAAATATATTTTTGTACTTACTTATCCGGTCTCGTACAACCCCGAGGTCAGGGACCTTACAAAACGAAGATAACATATTTCGCCAACCAGTTCCATCTTTTGCTTTATCTCTCCAGTTGGCCATAGCAAGTGTAGGCAGTGATCCCTCCAGCGAAGTCTTGGTCTTCCTATTTTTCGTCTTCCTTCGAGTTCGGTTTCGAAACCCCTTCGTGCTGGTTCGTCTTCATCCATTCTACTGACATGGCCTAGCCAGCGATATCGCATTATTTTGATCCGCTGAACTATGTCAATGTCGGGATATAGCTCATGCAGCTCATGGTGCATGCGTCGCTGATACTTGCCGTTGTGAACTTTAGGTCCATACATTTTCGGAGTATTTTTCTCTCGAAGACTCCTACAGATGTTTCGTCTGCTTGCGATAAGACCCAGGATTCTGCGCCATAAAGCGAGATAGGTTGTATGAGAGTCTGGTATAGTTGGACTTTTGTTACTCGAGAGAGGGCTTTATCTCTAAAGTAATTGCTTAGCCCAAAATAACGCCTATTCGCAAGCACGATTCTCCGCTTGATCTCAAGGCTGACGTTGTTGTTTTTGTTTACGGCACATCCGATGTATATAAATTCGCCCACCACCTCGAAATCATAACGGTTATCAACGTTTACGCTTTGGTCTAATCGCGTGGAGGCCCTGCTCATTGAAACCATTCGTTTTGTCTTGTCCTCATTTACTGTCATACCCACTTTTGCTGACTCCTTCTCGATTCTCGAAAACACCGCAGTAACTTCTCTAATTGTGCGCCCAATGATATCTATATCATCAGCATACGCGAGCAGCATGTGACTTTTGCTGCAGATGGTTTTATTCATGTTGACTGCAGCTTTTCTCATAATAATCTCTATTAAGATGTTAAAGAGATCGCACGATGGGGTGTCGCCTTGTCTGAGGCCTCGCTTAGTTTCGAAAGATTCGGTAAGGTCCTTGCCTACTTTCACTGCGGATTTGGTGTTCGTCAAGGTTATCCTGCAAAGGTGTATAAGTTTTGCAGGAATACCAACCTCAGACATTACTTCTTTCTGCACTTTGGGGACTTGTAATTTCCCTGTACCACAGGGTATAAAAGGAAACCCTACAGTTCTGGATGAAAAAAGGTGGCATTTATGGAAATTTATATGAAACCCATATAACCGTAACATTTCGCAGCGAAGACAAGAGCACAGATTGGCTGATGAGGCCTTAAACATTTAGATCCTTTCCAAATGCAATATGCAATAGTTGTTATCGAACCAGTTCCAATTATTTTTCTTTGATAACCAATATTCTTTTTTTGATAACGCAATGTGTGGACTGGAATTGTGTATTTTGAATTGCGCACAAATTTTAAAAGATTCCCATGAATCTTAACTTGTACTAGTCTTTAAATCTATCGATTAATATCGATTGGAGTTAAATCTAACAATATTCCATTTAACTTTTGTATTTCGAACCACGTCAGCGTCTTTGACATTTTAATTATTCACATCACATTCTCGATAGACGTCAGTATGTCACTTGATTTTGGGTTCTTCCACCCCAAAAAGTTTACGATTAGAACGGGTTCACATTTGGTAGCCAATACTCACCACCAACCTCTACTACGAGTACGAGTAGAAGTAACGCAAAAGAATTCTAGAATCGAACGGCAAACAAATAAGTGTCGACAACCCAAAGCCACGACTGACTTTTGGACAGAATCAAAACACGACCGGCTGTTTGAACATCGTCGAAACTGAATATTATTTTGAAGGTCACTGTAAAAAAATGTTTATTTTTTTTATTTTGTTTCTATATTCGCTATTTTTTTGTATTATACTTTTGTTTGTTGTTTTTTTTTCGACGACTTCTCTCTTATATTCGAGCCGTGTTAATGACCTTAAGTGAGGTTGGTTGGGTAGCGTCTATATGGTTGGCTGTATGGGGTGGTATGTATTATGTGTTTGTTAAAGTGTTGAATACGGTTTGTGTGGTGGGATTAAATTTTAATTAGTTTTTGTTTTGTTTTTATCTTAATCAAAAGGTCAGTGGAACACTGAGAGCTGTTCTACTATACTAGAAGCATACAGCAACAACAACTGAAGTGCATTTAAAACTGTTATCAATAATGGTAAAGGTGATAGACAGAGAGAGAGAGCGAGTTGGAGAGGCAGAGAATAGAAGAGATTTAGAGTTGAGTAGTTCTTGAACTATGTAGATCATTTAGGGTGACCAGATATCACACAGCAGACATGTGTTCGATGTGGCGAGTATGTTCGTGATTCTTACGCCCCACAGTGGTTCAGAATCGAATTCCTTCGGCCAAAACTGGATATCTTTTGATCTAGTAATCATTTTTAAGTTCTGTAAAACCTCAATTATAAGAAAGGAGTCAAGGATTATAGCTATATTTCAATATTAAAAAACCCTCAGTTGGCTATATCTCAGAAAAATTTCCAGAGTTGACTACATTTTGTTTCTTTCAACTTCCAAGAACACAAACATTTTGAATTTTTTTTATAGTTTTTGAAACATATTTTGACAAGCTTGTTCATAATTTTTGTTCAGAATTTATGATTGTTCATAATTTGTGTTCATAATTTTTGGGATTTCATAATTTTGTTCATAATTGATTGTTAGCTTAGTTATCGAGATATCGAGGCTTTTAGAAAAATTAGAAAAAATAATGTTTTTGAATTATTGCTGATCTGAAGAAACGAAATAATAGAGCCGACCCAGAAGAGAAAATCCCTAAACTCGTTCACACTGAAAGCTTTAATAAACTTCCGAAATGTCGCAGCCATCTCAAGGCTGGCCACACATTAAGCTTTTACCTAAATATCTCCGGTGCAGCAATGACTCAAAGAAATGTCAACCACAGACACCGAGTAATATTATAAAGAATGTGCGCTAGTTACTTTTTGTACTAACAAGTTCCGAGACCTACGTGGAAAACATATAGAGAATGAGAGCAATCTTTAATTTTAACAATTTGCTTGTTAATTGGGATCTACACAAATAATTTTACTCTAACACTTCATTACATGTTGATTTTTTCACTGAATATCCCTTTTTTTAATCGATTTAATTGGCAAAATTTACTCCCAGTTGATGTGTTTTGCACATCGCGCTGCAGCAGAAGTTTGAAAATCACAGCACGCAACCTAGTCACCTATCACCGTTTCTTCTTTGACAGCGTCTTCTCTATTTGTTCTCCAAGTACTAAATTGAACAGCTGTCTCATCAATACCCCCTGACCACAGATAACCCGATCATTTAAAAATAAAACACATATTTTTGGCCCGAGTGGTGATATTTGTTCGCAAAATTGCTGTTCGGGGACTATTGGCGACACTCTCATTTGACAGTATCAATGTTTTCGAGAGACCAGGCGTCACGTCGACGCACAAAAGACTTACTGCCAATAATTGACCTACTTTACTTTTATTGACTATTTACAACCTCATGAGGTTAGACGTCCTACACATATTAATTAAACAAACAAATTTCAACATATTCTTCCAACTGGGTCCATCGTTCGCCTTTTCTCGGCAGTTGGTAACACCAAGGATACGGAGGGATTCTTCTGCCTGGTCTTTCCAGCGGAGTCTTGGTCGTCCTCTTTTCGTACTTCCATCGGGTACGCTATCGAAAACCTTTCGCGCTGGCTCATCTTCATCCATTCTGATAACATGGCCTTGCCAACGCAATTGGCCTAATTTGATTCGCCTAGAGATGTCCTCGTCAGAATATAGATTATATAGCTCTGGGTTCAAGCGATGTCGGTACTCGCCGTTTTCTCAAACAGGACCATATATTTTACGGAAAATTTTTCTCTCGTTTACTCCCAGGTTTTTTTCATCCGCTTGCGATATGACCCCAGTTTCGGAGCCATATGTCAAGACAGGTAAAATGAGAGTATGATATAGCTGGACTTTTTTACGTCGAGAGAGGGCATTGTTCCTAAACTGCTTCCTGAGCCCAAAATAGCATCTATTTGCAGGTACAATTCTCATATCTATCTCCAGGCTGACGTTGTTGTCCTTGTTCACAGCGGATCCAAGGTAGACAAATTCATCCACCACTTCAAAATTAAATCGGTGGTCAACGTTCAAGTGCGGACCTAGTCGTTGACACCATAAATTTTGTCTTTCCTTCATTAACAGCAAGACACACCTTCGCTGATTCCTTTTCGATTCTTGAAATTACTGCAGTAGCCTCTCGCAAATTTCACCTAATGATGTCTATGTCGTCAACATACGCCAGCAACATATGGCTTTCCGTGTTAATGGTCTTGTTCATATTTACTGCAGCCTTTCTCATTATTATCTCCATTAAGATGTTGAAGAGATTGCACCTAGCTCCTTCAAATTTCTTGATCACTCTTCGAATTGTTCACACATTAGTTGCACTTCAACGATGTAAAATTCCGCTAAGTTTGCGAGCGGTCTCAGCGTAAGTTTCCCCATTTTTCCTTCCTTTGCGTAACGTTCCATTTTTAATAATCGGAACAAGCGTAGACAACAACTACCAAATTTCAGAGCTGCCACATGCATAAGAATATAAATCCCAAAAATACATAAAAGGCTTATTTTGGAAAGTTATACAAAAAATATCTGCTCAAGCGAAATGATAAAAAAATTTTAAATTTTTTATTTAAATTTCTTATTTAAAATGTTCTACTTATTGAATTGTACTACCATGTCCAGTGCATCTCATTTCCTAGATAGCGGTAATGGTAGCCTTAGAATTTTCGAGGACATTCGCCAGTTGAGTAGTGGTGCTGGATCTTAACAATCTACTTACATTCCAGGTGCATTTCAGTAAATCGTGGTCAGTATAAGGTTTGTGGAGTTATAACCATTTTAATATTTTTACAAGTGATCACGAAGTAACGTACTTGTTGCGATTAGACGCACCGTTTAGGGGTTATGAGCATTGTAATATTTTTTACGTGTGATCATGAAATAACGCCCCTTTTGCGATTAGACGCACCGTTTAGGAGTTGAGCATTTTAATATAATTTCGGGTTTGCTCATATTTTTTCCTTGACATTATGTACCGCGACGTTTGGCAAAACCAGCCCAACGGGGTTATACATTTTACCTACTGTCAGAGTTAAGACTGGCTGCCCATTTAAGGATAAGACGCTGACCAGGGTACAACTCTAGGTGAGTATGTCGGGGCCTGGATTTATCCGTCGTTGACCAGATGCCTTGGTTCATCCGTCATCTAAGAATAAAGTAAACGCCCTAATAGTTTGATGAACTTCAGTCAATGTTGTCACCTTCTACTCTGAGTACCAGGCCATTGATGTTGATCATCCAACAGCCTTCTCTCTTTAGACAGACTTGGACACAACGACAAAGACCCCGCCTCCCAATTTGCACTTGTGTCTACCTAATGGTAAATTTACAGATTGTTGTTAGTTTTTTATTTTTAGTGACCGTCGATGGTGCAATGGTAATGTACGCGGCTCATGTACATGAGAAAATGGGTTCGATCCCGGCTCTGACCAACTTACATTTCATTCGACGACGGCCAACTTGCATAGTGACGGCGACACTATCCAGTATTTAGCCATGAAACACCTTCTCAAAATACCGTTTGGAACCGGTGTAAAACTGTAGGACCCAATCAGTGAGGATAAAAACTAAAAAGTGCACAGGTCAATGGTTGTGAAAGCTCTCCCAAATCCCTTCATGGGATGTATTGGGAAACCACTTTTTTGTGACGTATTTTCCACACGACCTACCCTATTACTCCAAGGTGCGGTTCTGCATTACATTTATCGAATTGGTAATCCAGGATTTACAAAAAATAGAGCTGCATTGCATAACTCACAACAAATTCGCTTCTGGGAAGAACTCGGAAAGAATAAACTGTATTTCTATTACTCAAATTGTTTCTCCTACCCCGGAATCAAAACACAACTTTAATTTTGGTTAATGTATGAAAAGTTTATACTACAAGTTTCAAGGTCAGGAACATTTTCCTAACGGGAAAAATGGTGGGATCTGGTTGGAATAATAGACAATTCAGATAAACACACCCACTGGCATGACAATTTTGGTTTTATTTTAACTGGTTCACTGGTTCTCTAAAGGTTCTCTTCGTATTCCACCCGAATTTAAGAATATTCCATTGTAAATATACCTGTACATAAGGGGCTTCAGTGTATCCAGTGCACTCTTGGACATTGCATTGAAAAGAGAATTGCCCATGAATTACATAAATCCATAAAATTTCAGTTTACGATACGTCCAATGAACCCATGGAAGATATTGCCTATGAAGCGGTTAAACAATTGGGCCTACTCAATCATCGTCTCAATCTACTGAGGCTTGAGGAAGAGTCAAGGCAGTTTTCATTGCCCAACGTTACCGTCAATGAAATATTGAGTCGTATACCCTGTACCTGTGACAAAGGCGTGTGCAAATGCTGTGCAGGTCCGTTAAACCCCCTCCACACAACTGCTCTTTAAAAGCTCATGTAGTTTAACGATAATGTTTGATTTTCAGGTTTATTATCGGTTATTGGCATGAACTCCTGCACCGAATTGGTATATCGCCCCGAGGAATTCTCCTTCGAGGTTCGCATGCGAGTCAACAACAACGTTTGGTTCAAACGCAAAGTCTCTGGTCAAAATCCTCCACCCATGTGCTTTCGGCCACCACGGTTTAGTTTTGCTCGCGCGTGCCTGCAGTTCCATGACATTTGGTTTATTGGACGCAATATGCATGTTTGTATGTTCATGTCGGGATCATTCCAGGGCTACGAGTTGTTCGAGAGGTAAGATGATTAAAGTTGCTTTCATTGATAAATTGATTCCATATTTGTTTCCTTTGTAAACTATAATTTCAGGAACTTCGATTGTCTCATGTTTGGCGACAAGGGTGTCAAAATAGTCAAACCGGAAGTGGGTTATCCGGTACGTCCGGCTGATGTAGAAGTAGATGATGATAACGATGAAATCGAAGATTACGACGAGAATGTGGTGAGAAAGAAGAGGCACTACTCAAAGGGTCATAGGAGTGGCAACCGGAAGAACTAATCAAATTGGAAATTAATGTGTGTCCATTCAAATCAATTTAAAGACAAAACTGATTTGAAAATTACAAAATCCTGGATTGAATTAGAGGGGTTGTCTTGTACAAAAAATCGTAATCATAACAACTGAAATCATTAAGAGTGACCGCTAACATTCAACTCTCACGGCTGCAATATAAATATTCATTGCCGAAATGAACAGTTTCGTACATCCAATGATTTTTTCATTGCTGCAATGAACATTTATATTGTGGCGATGAATTTACACGTTACGTGACGTTTGGTTGAACCAGTCGTCAAGGCGACGATTTCTTTTCACTGTACAAGACTACATTTCCAATTTATTTCTTTTGTTTAATGTGTAAGATTTACAATCTGTCTATTTATTTATTTATCTGTTTATTTAATATTTTACATGTTGTAAAACTATATTATTTATTGTTCAAATAAATTTTATTTATTTATATTACATCGAAAGAACATTTTTACTTTAGTTTAGGTTAGGTAGAAATGGTTGTCTCTATTGTAGAGTTGAGTTCAATGACGACTATTGAAATACCACGGGACGCTATGTTTCGCTCGCCTCAATGAACCTGCCTATTGATCTGTTGTGGTTTAGGGGCGTTCACGTCAAATAATTTCCCATCCCGATGTTTCAAGATACTTTGAAAGAGAGAGAGAGAGATATCAGTCCGTGACGAACCAAGTTGTTTTCCTCAAAAAGATTGTAAGATCAGTCAGCCTAACTCCCTGAATGTCTGTTATAACCGAACAGAAATAAAATCCTAAATATTGTCTCCAACTCAGATAAAAGGCCGGTCCAGAGCATACGAGAGGAACGACACTCCCGCGCTTCTCTTCATCCGCACAGCTCCTACAGTAATCATGAGCTGTAATTCCACGTCTGTATCTAGGTTAAATCTTGTGAATCTTCACACCTAAGTTGCCCTCCAATAAATCGTCACATACTGTAAAATATGATTGCTCTCAAATCTTTAGGGAATTCTGCTTCCAGGTGGTGCCAAAAAGAAATGAAACCACTTCCTACTAACAACAATTTATTGGAGTTTGTCAGCTGAAAAAAAAATTATTTTGTCGCAAAAGTAATTCGTTTTCTACGTATACGAAAGTACAAAAAGTGTACACAAAAATACGCAGTCAGTCACTGTGCAAGCCCAATGTCCACCAAACCGGATGCGTATCCCTTTCGACACCGTTACGAGTCCGTAAAAGCATAAAAAAGAGAAATATGAGTTGTCGAACCAATTTCAAACCTTTTACGAGTCCATAAAAAGAACGCATCATTGCAATTGCGATTTGGCGGATTTGTCTCGGACCCGTTACGAGCCCGTAAAATCATAATAAAGCCAATCAGTGACATTGTGCTGTGGCGGATGCGTTTCGAACCCGTTACGATTCGGTGAAAACATTACTAAAGTGAATCAGTGAAATAGCGATTGCAAATTCAGAGCGAATCCAATTTGGAATCCGCAAAAGTTGATAAAAGTGAATCCATCTCAAATCCATTTTATTTACACAAACCAATCCGAAACGGATTCGAATATCAAGTCCGTTACGAGTTCGAGACGGGCCCGAAAAATTCCAAAAAACGATCCACACTTTCGAGAGGAATTTCGCTCTTGCTAGGATGCGAACCCCAGGTTATATCCTGAAAGTAATTGATAGTTAGTTCTAAGACCGTAGACTAATGTATGAGAGTAATGAGGGTGACTTGTTTAGTTGGAACGCTGCTTTGGAAAATTAGGTATGACGGAGTACAAAGACTAGATGTTTCAACTGGTACTACTATAATTGATTACGTCTATGACAACGATACGCAACGTTAAGCTACGGTAACAAAATACATCGGCCAGAGTGTAGCCAAAATCTGGATGAAACTAACAGGGGTGCAGACCATAATGTGGATTGATTTGGCGGGTATGGACCTGGCGGCACACAACGCTGAGGTCATTCTGATATACAGCCGCAAAATATAGTGTAATCGTCACAAGAGACAAAGTATTAGGGAGTTAGGATCGATGACAGGCTACAATTTAAAGAGCATGTGCGACATATAGTAGGATCAACCGCAGGCATGCATTTTTCTCTGGCAAGAGTAATGCCGAATATTGGAAGTCCCAAAGCGGCGAGAAGCAAGCTTATAGTTACAGTCGTAAACTTGATTATTATGTACATACGTCATTTCTATTTGGCCAGATCACTGGCTGTTAGGGCAACGAGGGAAAAGCTGCTATTCGTATGTCTTCTAAGAACTCTGTGATTGATCAGCGGTTTCGAACGGTATCGTAAGAGGCTGCATTGGTAATTGCTGGAACAATACCAATTGATATGCTGGCGAAGGAGATGAGGCGGGTATATAATCGGAACGATAATTTTAACAATCCAGCGATAATATTAAAATATATCAATTATTGACTTCTTTGGAGACTTCACAGGCATGATAACAACGCTCGGCGAAAGGAATATGGACTTTACACCTTATTTATTTATAGGTGTCGATCATTTGCAAACATAGTTATGTAAGTTGGGAGAAGCCATTGATATACAAATTATAATATAACCCATTTTGCTACAGGTCATGGATGTTATAAAGGGTTTTCCAATAAGGACTTGACAACTTTTTTTTTTAATAAAACGCAAACCATTTGAGATATTTCTAAAACTTTATGATCGACTTGAAATACAATCAAAACATTTATGAATGGAACTCGACTTCGTTCATATGGCCACCGCGGTTCGTTGGACCCAATTTTCGATGACTCGGTCACACATTTCGTCCGCTATTTCGCGTTCAATGTTGGCTCTGAGTTCTTCCAACATCGTCGGCTTGTTGGCACAGACCAATGATTTGACGTAGCCCCAAAGAAAAAAGTCTAGAGGCGTTAAATCGCACGAACTAGGCGGCCAATTAACTGGTCCATTTCTTGAGATAACACGCTTACCAAACTTACTCTTCAATAAATCGATTGTAACGTGTTGTATGTGTTGTACGGTGCCACATCCTGTTGAAACTACATGTCGTCCATGTCCATGATTTTCAATTCGGGCCTAAAAGATTCGGTAATCATGGCGCGATAACGATCGCCATTCAGAGTAACGTGACGATGGTTATTGTCGACGAAAAAATATGGCCCAATGACGCCGCCGGCATGCAAACCGCACTAAACAGTTATTTTTTGTGGATGAGGTGATGATTCATGAAGCACGTGTGGATTTTCATCATACCAATAACGGATATTTTGCTTATTGACGAACCCATTGAGGCAAAAATGAGCTTCGCCACTGAAGATGATTTTGCGATGAAATTCATCATCTTGGCGCATCTTCTCCAGAGCCCAATCGAAGAACGTACGTCGCGTCAAATGGTCCATCGGCTTCAATTTTTGAGACAGCTTGATCTTGTATGGGTGTAAACCAAGATCTTTACGCAAAATTCGCCATAAAGTGGTCTTGGCGATGCCCAGTTCTTGAAAACGCCGCGGAATCGACTGATTTGGATCGTTTGCAACGGACGCCTGAACGGCAGCGATATTTTCGTCACTTCGACCAACCCGTTGTCTCACTGGCACGGCAGCATCACACAATGAATATGTAGACTCAAATTTTTGCACTAAACTTGTCATTGCTTGTCGACTAGGGCGAGAATAACTACCGAAAATTGGAGTTAACGCTCATAAACTTGCGGTCACCGACTCCGAATTTCGGTAGTACATTTTCATAATTTGCATACGTTGTTCGTTCGTGTACTTTACCATGATGAAAACGTTGAGTTTACTGAAAAAAGGAAAGTAACAGTTAGATAATCAGTGAAATAGTGCGTTCACAAATTAAATTCAAAGTTGTCAAGTACCTATTGGAAAACCCATTAGAAAATATCTGCACAGATTTGCACATGCCTTGCTCAGAGACTTTTTGTTCCCAAAAGTTGAAGAGTATGACATGGACGAAATATGGTTTCAACAGGAGGACGACGCTACGTGCCACACAGCCAACGTTACAATCGATCTTTTGCGCACCGCATAATCAGCAGAAACTCAGAAGTCCATTGGCCGCCTCGTAGATGCGATTTGACCCCGTTACGCAATTATGTCTGCGGTGCCGTGAAAGAAACGTGTTACGCAAACAATCGCGATTCCATTGAGGCCTTAAAACATGAAATCGACGCTGTTGTTCACGAGATAGAGGCCGAAACAATCGAAAATGTAGTGAAAAATTAGGTAGACCGAATGAGGTACTGTAAAGCAAGTCGCGCAAGCCATTTGAACGATGTTGTATTTGATTCATAAATACTAATGATGGGTCTTACTAATAAAAACATAAATTTAAAAAATTGTCTATTACCATTTTTTTTTAAACGAATTAAATTCAAAATTTTAAATGTACCACCCTTTATAATTAGATACGAGGATAGCAAAATGCAACAGTTATTAGCACCTTTCCATATTCACTTCATATGCTAGGGATATTATTATTGCTGTACGACTAGTAGCATCATGTGCCAAGTGCTTTATGAGTCCTTTAGAAATATCCTTTTATTCAAACCCCCTAAATGATATGATATGATATGCCATTTTTCCGCTTCACCTTATCTTCAGCTTCAATGGCAAATGTACTTCATTGTTGTACTTGCCATACATTGGCAAGACCTAAAGTAGGTGCTAGCGCCACTTGTTGTCTCAGTTATTTCTATTATCCTTTTTAAACATGAGCTCTTTTGCACATCAACATATCCTTTTGAAATAATGTGTAAAATATGCATGCAATGCATGTTCTCATGTTCCCAATGTGTATGGGAGTGTGAATGTGGTATGTCTGTTGCTGCTGCCTTGCAATAACAGAGGGAACATTAACAATCTACAAGGATAACATGGCATACGAGGAGTTAAGCTATTAATGCTAAACAAGTGAACCACTTTAACACTTGTGCTATGCCATCATCATCATCAGCACCACCACCTTGTGCTGTGTTGGCCGCATTCATCCTATGTGCTAGGAATGAATCCTGCGGAATATACCCGTATATCTACTACACAGCACACAGGTCCTATGAGTGCATTAACGGATGCAAACAAGGATATGCTTTACAAACTGCATATTCATACGTCCTTCCCAGTTTGCATTTTGTGTGTTGCCACACATTCAGCTTGAACTCATTCAACATTTAACATTGAAGGCAGGAAAAAAATTGCCCTTTCAACTGCATTTGAATGGAATTCTATCGTGTGTCTGAGGTCGAAAGGGAAGTGCATGCAGCATATGCAACATCGCTACAGCAAATCAGCAAGTGCATGAAATGCATTTCATGCTTCGGGAACACTGCGATGATTGTATATAGGATAAGGCTGATGCAGGGGCTGCTGCTCAAGTGTTTTTGGAGGCGTTTAAAGTGGGCCAATATACATATTCGCATACGGAGCAGTGAAGGTGTTTAGTCAACAGCACTTGCGGAAAATCAAGTGGCATTTCTTCTCCACTTTAGTGATAAATGCAGGGAATGCAACTCCAAGGGATGAACACTCAATTGTCAAATGTTTTTTTTCTCCTTTCCAAAGTGGCCATTCAAATTTAAATGATAATTGCCGTGTCGGAAGTCTTGATTTGTTGAACAATAACGATTTAATTCAATTATCCCTATAAGATTGTGTTGTATGACATCCTTTAATAGGCTATTAAGCTGTTATTACCTAAAGTCCCCTTTGTGTGCCTCTTTCCATGATGACCATTCATTTTCCTGCAGTGACCCTTCTTCGTTCGGTGTAATTTGTTTTCCAAAAAAAAAATATATATAAAACCTGAATAGAATTGTTTACATAAACATTAACTGACCGCTAAATGGGATGACCATCAGGGATAATTCAAATGTTATGCTATGTACTAGCGATTGTTGCATGCATCAACCCTTATTGAGACGACCAGGACAGCAAACGCCATCACCATCATCATTATCATCGGCAACTACACTCAGCCAACAATTCGATTACAATGCGACAACACGATGACCATGACCCTCCTCCCCTCCTATGAGCCTTTGAAGCAACAGATAAAAGTCGGACAACATGAAAATCACTTAATGGCCATTGATGCGATTTGCGATGATACTTTTTGAGAGGTTTATTTGTCCTCAGCTGTTGTGTGGTCATCCTCTTTAGTCCCGCAGGGTAAAATATCACATATATGTATGTGTTTTCTATTATAAATGGTCATTTCCGTGTTTTCTATTCCAAAGAGGGGAACTCTCTATTGATGTTGTAGTCGTTGTGTGTCGTGTGTTGTGTCACTTGAGAGGCGGAAAATCTGTAATGTAATTGAATATGGGTCATCATCAACTTTTTCCCCTGACCACAGGGCAATTTGTTTGATTACATTACGCGCTTGAGAGGTGTTTTGCCATGTGACATTTATTGGATTACCATAAGAACCGGACAAACTAGAAACAAAATCTATGATATATTTTGTATGGAGTGGAACTGATAGAGAGAGAGGGAATGGTTACGATTAATCTTATACACGCTGCAAAATCTGTCTTTGTTTCTTGTTTGGATGAAAATATAACGTGCTTGTAGATTGTCACAATTACAGTATACTTGTGTCTAAACACATTGTGTTTGCTATTCAACAATACATGTTTGATTCACAATGATTAATAGGTTATAATATATATTTTTGTGGCCCCAATGTGGCTTTAGTTGTTGAAAACTGCTAAAAACCAACGTGGCAAACAACAAAGAAACAAAAACGCAGATGTTCAATTCATGAAAACAATGTTCCTAACATGTACATGGTTCCTGCATAATGTTACAGGGGCCGTTTTTTTGAGGGTGCAGAAATACCACACCCGAAGGAAAAGGAAATCCGTATGAAATGAAGGAAAAATATAAAACTGCATGTGTTTAATTGAAATTATTTTCAAATCTCGCTTTGTTATCCGTAGATTATGAATATTCGTTCCAATCTAACAAAGTAACAAAGTAAACGTCACTCCTAACGGCTCTTTTTGATGAATTTAATCACTTGGGCAACTGACTCATCCACTTTTTATCGTTTTTACGTCTCCGTCGATGAGGGATTATTTTTCTGGTTGTGTTTATCTCTCGCAGTCTTTCTTGATTTCGTTGCGGTACGTCTTGTACAGTGAGTGATTACTTACTTTTATTGACTATTTTACAACCTCATGAGGTCAGACGTCTTACACATATAAATTAAACAAACAAGTGAAGCAAATTTCAACATATTCTTCCAACTGGCTCTATCCTTCGCCTTTTCTCGCCAGTTGGTAACACCAAGGATACGGAGGGATTCTTCTGCCTGGTCTTTCCAGCGTAGTCTACACGCCATCAGTTCCGATAACAGAATGAGACTGTTGTCAGTAGTACGAGATTCCAACATAAAGATATCCATAAGACTACTTGGATACCCCCTGATCAATTGATGATGGAAGGCACTCAACTAGTGTAATGAACGTACGTGTGATACGAGGATCTAATCTCGATTCGGATTACCACATGGTTGCAGAATAGGTTCTCACAAGCTTAAGCAGGGCGAAAGTCGTACGATACAAGACATAGAAAGTTGGACATCGGGAAGCTGCAACTACCAAAGATAGCCACAGCCTATGCAGAGAAGCTGCCGCAGAGACCGTACTCGGTTATGAAAACCGCTTAAAGACAAGCCATAGTACGATGAATAGTGTCGCATGACAAGTGTTGACAACAACGCTGAACGTATGGCAATGCTTTAGTCAGTTGCAACGCGAGACGTGACAGAGCTGTATAAGGAGTAGAGGCAATCCGTTTGTTTAAGAAGAAAAACGGTTGTTTAGAAAGCGCGAAAGTGAGAAAATGGAATCTTACAGAAGGACGCAAGAGGCCAAGAAACTCCAGCGAACACTACAAAGCCAAACCAACGGCAATAGATCAGTGCCCCCTTTTGTAGAGATAACGACGGGAATCTAGTCACAAAAGTGCAGTGTCAAAGCGAAGATAGAACTGCAATATCCCGGCTAAAAACAACAAAGTCGCTGGTGGTAATTGGCTTCCCGGTTTAAGGTTGGTGGCTATGAGTTGGAAAGTTACATGCATCAGCTCATACGCAAAATTTGGCTAGACGAATGCATGCCCGACTATTGGAGTCTTATTATACTCTGTCCCGTCTTCAAAAAAGGTGACCCGAGTACATTTACAAACTATCGTGGACTAAGCTCTTTATCCACGACTCCTCACAAGCGTAATGTGTGAAAGACTAAAGCCGTTTGTTGCACACCTGATCGGACCTTATCCGTGTGGCTTTAGGCTTGGAGTCAACTATACACCAGATATTCATTAGAAATTCACTGTACGATAAATCCTGGAGAAAACCCAGGAAAAACAAATCGACACCTACCACCTGTTTGTAGATTATAAGGCTGCCTTCGATAGCCCGATACGGGGAAACCTGTACCTAGCACTGCGAGAGTCTAGTATTCCTGGTAAACTGGCACGCCCTTGTAGAATTACAGTAGCCGACACGAAATCTTCCGTAAAGATTGGTAAATATATCACTGAAACATTTTTTACGATGCAAGGCTTTCGGCAGGGTGACACCCTATCATGCAGTCTTCTCAATATATTATTTGGGATCATCGTGAGAAAACCTGCAGTCAACACGAATAAAACTAGCAGCAGCAAAAGCCACATGACATCATTGGGCGAAATCTGCGAGAAGTTACTATAATATTTTCAAGAATTGAGGAGGAATCAGCAAACGTGGGTTTGGCAGTAAACGATGATAAGACAAAACTAATGGTTTCGACAAGCAGAACATCAACCCGATTAGATGAAATGGTCGCATTCAGTTACCTCGGATCTGCCGCGAAAAATCAAACGGATTGCAAGCTAAGCCAGCACTTGAGAGATAAGACCCTCCCTCGAGAAACGCAGACCCAACTCTATCGACTCTGATACAAGCTGTAGTGCTTTATGGCGCAGAATCCTGGATCAGCCTGTATTGCTTTATGGCGCAGAATCCTGGGTCATATCGGCTGCTATCGAGAGAAAAATGCTCCGAAAAACACATGGTTCTATCTATAATAGAAAACGGCGAGTATCGACGACGGATGAACCACGGGCTTTATAATCTGTATCCCGACATCGACGTAGTTATACGTGGCAAAATAGCGCGTTTGCGCTCGCCAGGCCATGTCAGCGGAATAGATCAGAAGGAACCAGTGCGGAAGGTATTCGAAGACGTACTCGAAGGATATCGAAAAAAAGGCCCAGCAAAACTTCGCTGGAAAGATCAGGTGAAATATTGCCTGCGAGAACTTGGTGTTACTAACTAGAAGAGGATAGGTGAAGACCTAGACCGTTGAAGAAACATATTATCCTCGTTTTGTAAGGCCCTTGACCCCTCTTTGTTGTTAGGGCCTCCTAAGTAAGTAATCACTTTGAAACTGACACATCTATTTATGATAATTTTGACATTCCCGTCGATGAGGGATTAATTCTTTCTGGTTGCATTTGTCTCTCGCATTCTTCCTTGATTTCGTTGCAGTACGTCTTGTACAGTGAAAATTTACGTATGTATATAGATGTATTACTATTATGTAGTGCGTTACTGTGCATGTGGTTGATTTCATGTAAGTGCGTTTAATGGAGTTTGTTTTTATGGAGTTAATCGCTTTGACAACTGATACATCCATATGTTATCGTTTTGACGTCGCCGTCGATGGGGCATAATTTTTTCTGGTTGTTTGTCTCTCGATTTCTTCCATGATTTCACTGCTGTACGTCTTGTACTGTGAGTGATTACAAATGTGTATAAGCGGGTTACTATATTGTAGTACGTCACTGTGCGTATGACTGATATCATGTAAGTGAGTTTGATGGATATTTTCATGAAGTTAATCCCTTTGACAACTGACGCATCCATATGTGTTCGTTTTGACATCTCCGTCAATTATGGATTTTATTAGTAGGATTTGTCTCTCGCATACTTCCTCGATTTCGTTGCGGTTCGTCCTGTACAGTGAGTGATTACATATGTGTATAGGCGGGTTACTATACGTAGTGCGGGATTGGCCGTATCGCTGGTTTATGTATATAAATGGGAATAGAATACTTCTGTATACATTATTTGTACTTTTGTGTACACACACTTTTTGTACATTCGTGTACACATTTTTTGTGTGTACACCCTTTATACTTTTGTATTCAGTTTTTGTACTTTCGTGTACTTTTTTAACTTTGGCTTATGAACCAACCGATCCGAGCCACACAGTTTACGACATAAAGGAGAGCTATCATGCCCAATTTTGTGCAGGTATTGTCTATAATATTTGTGGCCCGTTCGAAACTGGAATATATAGTAGTTTGTTTCTCCATGGCTTTTTTCCATCCATCTCTTCTTTTAAAAAGTTATAATTATTAGATCCCATGAAGAGATTGGGGAGTGCTTCTCACAACCAGTGAGCTGTGCGCTTTATAGTTTTACACTCAATGATTGGGAACTACAGCTTTACTCCTGTTCTGAACGGTATATTTAGAAGCTTTATCATGGCTAAGTATTCGATAGGGTCGCCATCATTAAGCGAGGTAACCGTCGTCGAAGGAAGTGTAAGATGGTTAGAGCAGGGATCGAACCCACATTCCCATGTACAAGAGCCGCGCACACTAATCATATCCAAAGATATATTTTTCTTTCCGGTATGTAGTTTGATTCTCGTTCAAAATGTAAATAAAATTTTTAAGCATGGCCAGAATAACTTTATTTTGTAGATTATTCGAAAGCACAGAGGCAACTTTTCTACAAAAAATCGAAATCAAAAATTTCACAAACATCGAACTATATGGAAATCGAGAAAATATCCACCCCCGCATTTAGTTCACCCTCTTAGGCATATACTACTTATACTAGCATACCACCCGTTTTGCTTCAAAGGAAAGGGTGTCTTGCAAAGGATATCTATCATCTATTCTACTCCATTTGGAAGCCATATTTGTTTATACAAATACAACCGCAGAAGAAAAAAGGCACATAAACGGCTATCTCATAAATTCCTATCAAGTATTTATAAATCTTTGGGTGAAAAAAAAATGCTTTTCTTTTTGGTTGGCATACTTCCGTTTCCGTTCGACAAGAGTTTGCCATTAAATGAAATAATGACTCCACTTCGCGGTGACTTCGTTGCAAAATGGTAATAAATACAAAAGTACTTGTTTTCCGAAAATGTACTTGTTTTCACTTTATGTTGTTCCCGTTCCTTCTGTTATTGTATTTGTTGCTGGTGGTTCCCGATTTCATTTTCCATCTTTGCATTCTCAACGAAATGGAGTATCGACTTTATAAGAAGATTTATTAGGATTGTTTTTTTTTTCTTCCCAACATTTATGAAGAAATTGAATTGATTCTGCTACAACATTTCCCCTTGAGAGAAGGAAGTTATAATGAAGTGAAACACACGGGGAGAGGAGATGAATAAGAGCTATTGGATGATGGATGGGGGTTGGTAATTTGATGTAACTAAGCTTTGTTGCTTCCTGAAAATAGCAACAAAAAAATATAAAAAATAAAATAAAATCTTCTCATTGTCATCCAATTTTTTTCAACTGTTTGAATATCCGCGAAAATAAATGTATTTTTATTTTGTAGTTGTTTTTAACTGTCAGCCCAAATTCGTTGAATATGACATGACATTTCAAAAATTCCCAAATATTGCAATATGTTTTGCAGGAAACGAATCCCATCAGATTGAAGAATAATTTACTTAAATAGGGAATCCATTGCTGTACGTCAATGAACATTTTAGCGGATGGTAGTAGCTACCATAGAGTAAAACATAGTAGAGACGTTTATTCTCTCAATAATGTTAACTTCATTAACATGAGTATGATAACAATATAAGATTTAAATAAAAAAAAATTTTGGGATAAATGTTTCAACTTTTGCGTTGGTCATACTTAGCAAACGAAACATGTTTGGGACATATGGCCTCAAAACAATTTTTTCCCTCTTCGCATAAAATAAAAAATAACAGCAACTTTTTTGAGTTTACGCGGATTTGATCAAGGACGAATTCGGGTGCGGATTTATAGTTGGCAAGAGACTGCGACACTTAGTTTCAAGGTTCAACCCAGTGAGTGACCGCATAGCCACAATTCGCATCAAAGCGAAATATTTCAACATCTCGTTTGTAATTGTAAGCACGCACCGACGGAGGATAAAGAGAATGAGGTCAAAGAATCATTTTATGGGCGTCTGTAGGAAGTATACGAACGCTGCACTGACCACGTCATTAAGATTATTCTAGGCGATTTTACTGGCAAGTTGGGAAATAAAAGTGTTTTTCGGCCAACCATCGGTAATCACAGTCTACATGATACCACTTTCGATAATGGAACAAGACTGATAGACTTCGCCGAGGCAAAGAACATGGTAGTTAGTAGCACACGATTCCAACATAAGGACATACATAAGGCGACTTGGTTATCTCCTGATCACAGAACGTAGAACCCCAGGTTGATCACTTGGTAATAGATGCCACGCACTCTTCTGGTGTAATGGATATACGTATGATCGAGGTGCATCGACGCGGATCGACTCGGATCAGTACCTGGTAGATGCGAAAGTTCGCAAAAGACTGAGCAGGTCGAGAAATGTACGAAGCCGAACACGGGAAAATACCGGGAACGCTGCAAATACCGGAGATATCAAAGGCCTATCAACAAAAGCTCACACTCCTGCTAGATTACTCCCCCTCCAGAGGACCTAGAAGCGCAGAGGAAGCACATCTCCCAGTCTTTGGAAACCACTGCAAGGACTTAACAGGATTATCAAAGAACAGCAGAAGGATGAGCAATGGTACGACGAAGAATGTCGCATTGCAACTAATGACAAAGAGTCCCCCACGTATGGCGACAAAACAGTCACTTACAACGCGTGCTGCGAAAGAACGGTACAAGAGGCTGAGGATGCAGGAAAACCAACAATTTAGGCGGAAAAATGGCAGTGGGAGCAGAGAGAGAGAGTGTAAAGACCGAAACGTGCAGGATGAATAATGAATCCCTAAAATTTGCCCAGAGGGTAAGAAGATCGAATAACGGACCGAGTTTTGGGCTGCCCTCCTGCAAGGACAAGAATGGAAATCTATCACTACTTTCATCACTACTCCACTCAAATTTCATCCACTGAAGATCAGGAGGTAATGATTGTGGAAGATAGTGTAGATTCTAGACCCTCAGCCAGAACGAGGATCTCCCAGCTCAAGAAAAATAAAGCCGCTGGCGTGGATGGACTTCCCGATGAGGTTTTTAAAGCCGGTGGCGAAGGACAGCCAGCCCACATGCAATCAATCTATGCCTGACGATTGGAGTCTTAGTGTATTATGTCCTGTATTCCAAAATGTTAATCCGAGTGTATGTTCCAACTATCGCGGTGTCAGTCTTTTATCCTTCACGTATATGGTTTTGTCAGGTGTATTATGTGAAAGACTAAAGTAAATTGTTGAAAACCCGATTGAACCTTATCAGTGTGGTTTTAGACCATGGAAGTCTACGACTGACCAAATATTCGAGCTGCGCCAAATCCTGGAAAAGACCCACGAAATACAAATCGATACATACCATCTTTTTGTCGATTACAAAGCTGCTTTTGATAGTCTCAGACGGAGGAAATTGGACGAAGCTCTGTCTGAACGTGGGATTCCAGCAAAACTGATCCGTCTCTGTGGAATGACCCTGACCAACACCAAATCAGAAGTGAAGGCGGGGAAAGACCTCACTGAACCGTTCTGTACCAAGCGAGGACTGAGACAAGGTGACACACTTTCATGCAATCTCTTCAGGATCTTAATGGAGACAATAATGAGAAAAGCTGCAGTCAATACCACCAATACGAAAATCCATATGTTGCTGGTGTATGACTTGGTCCGCACTTGAACGTCGACAACCGATTTAATACAGCATACTGCAGTATTTTCAAGAATCGAAAAAGAATCAGCGAAGATGGGTCCTGCTGTTAATGGGGGTAAGACAAAATGTATGGTGTCAACAACTAGACAAACCTCTCGACTTGCTACGCACTTGAGCGTCGCACAACCGATTTAATTTTGAAGTGGCAGATGAATTTATCTACCTTGGATCCACCGTGAACAAAGACAACAACGTCAGCCTGGAGATAAATATCATAAATGGTTTCCCATTACATCTCATCAAGGAATTGGGGAGAGCTTCTCACAACCAGTGATAAGTAGGATAATTGCAAATAGATGTTATTTTGGGCTCAGCAAGCAGTTTAAGGTCAAAGCTCTCTCTCGATAGACAAAAAGCCAGCTATACCAGATTCTTATATTGCCTGTTCTGGCATATAGTTAGCTCGGAAACTTGGGTCATATCGCAAGCGGATGAAAAACATCTGGCAGTATTCGAGAGCTATATAATTTCTTTGTTTGGACAAAGCTATGTGAATCAAATTAGGAAAATTGCGTTGGCTAGCCCATGTATCTGGCCAAAGGTTTCCGATAACGTACCCGATGGAAGCGGCAAAGATTACGGACAAGACTCCGTATCCTTGGTGTTATCAACTGGCGAAAAAAGACGAAGGATAGAACCAGTTGGAGAAATAAGTTAAAATTTGATTAATTTATTTATTTATTTTTTTAATTGTGTGTTTTTAATTAATAAAAGAAAGACCATGAGCCATTCGGCAGTTGTTGTTCTCTACCCACTGACAATTTTTTCGTTTCTTATAAAACGATAAATTTCCGTTGCCACAAATGAAAACCTTCAACGAAGTTTAGTTGGCTAAAATTTCGTTGATGGGCAACGAAGTTTGTTTTTGCCTAAAGAAGCCTCCTGATTCTCTGCATAATCTGATTATCTGCTGTTCGTTATTTTTTATTTTTACAATTTAAATATCAATAAAATGTAGTTACGTGATAAATCATCAATTTCTTGTTTATTGCAATACAATTCATTCATTCTCTTACAACCAACAATAGGTTGCGATGGGTTGAGATGAGATGAGTCCTGATTCATGTTTTATGGCCCTCATGAAAAATCCTCTTTGCTTTATGAATTGAAATGATTTGCATATGAAAAATGTTAAATGCTAAATTTCCCAATACATTAATTGTATTTCAATATTAATGTTTGTATCGATACGCGAAGGACTCACAATACCAGACACAATGGCACTAAAACTAACAATGCGTATACACGGCTTTTTCTTCCTTTTTTTGATGGGTATACGGATAGCATACCATCATATTCATTCAAGGATATGAGGAATTAGAATTTTAAAATTTTAATGAAATCATTGGAATATGCAAATTAGTTAGTAATATACAAAGAATTCCAAACATAATTGTGTGTGCCAAAGTCCCAAGTGATACGTTGAAAGGCGAAAATCCTTTATGTCGTATAATTTTATGTCCTGCTGTGGGCATTTCAAGTTGTGACATTAAATTTTATTCCCGCACGCATTAAATGTGTATAAAATGATGAGGAGTTTAAAATCGAACAACAATCTGGCATCACTGTTGTATCGTGATACTTTTCACAAAACATTCGGTGTGTTAGTAAAAGGACATCTCGCGAGTGTGTGTGTATATATGTGTCAGCGTTACCGTGATTTCAATGCATTAACCCTTTCGCCGTGCCTTCGTTAAAATTCCGTATTTACTTTGTCTCTCGCAGCTTGTGAGTGTAGAAAGGTTTATTTATATACACAAACAGTACATAGGCACATATGTATATACTTTGTTTGTGTTTGTATTCGTTTTCGTTAAGGGGAAACTTTCCTTTAACATGTATACATTTCTAAGTAACTGCGAGTGATGCTGCTGTATGTGTGGCTTTTTATGACAGTTATGACTTCGACTTTAGATCTTGTCGGATGAGATCGCCAACATCAAATTATTAAATTATATTTTTTAAATTATTGTATCGCATAATTGCGGGCCACCCTAACATCCCTTTTTGCTTCTTATAATATTACAGCAACAACAACATTCATACTGTATTCTATTTTGGTTTAACCGGTGTGACTGTTGTTGTTGCTATTTGCCTACGACATCGATACAATAAGTAATAACAATAACAGCAGCGCAGTCGAAGATATTTACTTCATTCGTTTCGGTAAGTCGCTCTGTTGTTATTGTTACTTCTTTTGCTCTATATGTATGTACGCTCATCTGTATGCACATACATATGTACCTAAGATTTTGCATTTAAAGTAACTGTGGTGTTTTCGCTTGTTGTTTACATTATCGATGCAAAAGAATATAGCAACAACAACAACAGCGCTGACGAAGTCGTTTGCTTCAGTTGATCACTCAGCTGTTGTATTGTTGTTGCTATTTCTCCTACATTCTCTATTCATATTTACTATCGTTCTATGTTATGGATTTGGTGGCCCGCGACAAAAAGAAAACATTACAAATCAGTAGTCGAAAAGAAATTGAACAATAAAGTTCAGAAATTTGTACACAGTTTCCAGTGGAAATTTAATTGTTTTTAAAATTTCGATAGGAAAAGGTTCTGTGCAACATTTTGGCGACCGTGACAGGACACAGTGTTTCGTGGAGCAGACCCTATTTTACAGTCTTGTTTGGAGCTACGGAGTTTTTCATCGTTTCGTCGTTGGATAATCACATCACAGGAAATTCCGTGCTACAATTGGGGACACTTTGCTGCTGCTGCTACGAACAGTGTCTTATTATATTAGTGAATTTTTGTGGGAGAAATCATACGACAGTGATTTCTTTAACAGAATCTTTTTGGATCGAAATTCTAGCGTCGTTTTATCGTGGCACATAGTGGAAAATCTTAAAATTTGAAGCGTCCGATAAAGCTTTCGCGCATTTTTCCCAACGGAATAAATAAATTGTTTTTATTTGGTGAGTGTGGCTCTTCATGAAAATGTCTAAAGACGGTGTCGATGCAGTCACTGAGGATGTTGCTGCTAGCGGTTCGGAATTGGCGTCGCTCAAGCAACAACGGTCCACAATGAAGCGAAACATCACAAACATCCAAAAAAAAGTGGTCCAAGATGGCGACAAAGTTGATGCCACCATTTTGGACTGTCGGCTACAGATCTTAGAGTCATATTTCAAACAAATATGTTATATTCAAGGTCAAATCGAAAAACTTTGCTCCACCGACAATTCGAGAAGTGATTTGGAGGAAACTTTTATTGCGGCAAAAGCGAAAATAGTGACATTGCTGAATAAAAATCGTGGTTCTGTGTCGATGGACCACAGTTTTCTCAACTCTTCAATACCTGGTGGCTCACATTCATCTCGTTTGCCTGCGTTGAAGTTACCTCGATTTGAAGGAAAGTATGCGGACTACAAACGGTTCATCGCAACTTTCAACAATATGGTTCACGAGAATTCATCGATAACTGGCGTTGATAAATTCAATTATCTATTGAATTGTCTTTCGGGTCCAGCGTTAGCAGTGGTGGAACCATATCAGGTGACGGAGGAAAATTATCCAAAGGCGCTAAAGAGGTTAGAAGAGCGTTACGACAACAAAGTGCTTATTTTTGTGGAGCATATTAATGCATTGTTTAACATTTCTTCGATGTCTAGGAGTGATAGTGCTTCGCTAAGAAATATGATTGATACCGTGTCTGCAATTCGTGGCTCCCTTCTTTCGCTCGGGTCAGAGATGGATGCTTTAAATGGCCTTTTGATTCATATCGTTTTATCGAAATTGGACTCTGACACGAAAATGAACTACGACGAAAAACAGGACTTTAAATCGTTGCCATCATGGGATGCGTGCTATGACATTTTAAGCCATCGTTGCCAATTTTTGGAAAGCCATGGGAAAAAAGCAAATATACCTGAAAATTCCAAAGGTGCTAAACCAAAATCAAGTTTTAGTCGGCCCTCTCATACATTCTTAAATGCCAACTCAAATTGTGCGTACTGCAATTCATTAGAGCACAATCTATCAACTTGCTCCTCGTTTTCGTCGCTCACGGTATTAGAACGCTTTAACTTTGTAAAGCAAAATAGTCATTGCATTAACTGTCTTCGCAAGGGGCATTTAGTATCAAAATGCTCATCCACATATCGTTGTAGAATTTGTCACTCGATGCATCACACATTACTACATAAATTTAGTGGTCCCAAACAAGGTGGACCATCAACATCTCAGCAAGGTGGACCATCAAAATTTCTACAAGCTGGCCCATCAACCTCTCAACAGGCTGACTCTCAACTCATATCAACTAACCATAACCCCACCTCCTTGGTAGTACGATCGTGTAAACGCGCAATCATCCCAACTGCGGTAGTCCTCATAATGGATAACTGTGGCACTTTTCATCCGGTAAGAGCTCTTCTTGATTCGTGTTCCGAAATAAATTTCATTACAGAAGAAGCTGCTAAAAGACTGCAGCTAAAGTTTAAGCCATACAATCAAGAAGTATCCGGAATTGGAGAAGTTCGAACCAAGATCAGGTCATGTATCTCTACTACAATCAAGTCCCGTGTAACTATGTTCCAGTGGTCCTCAAGCTTTGCTATTACAAAATCGATAGCTACTCGACAACCTGGTGAGTACATACAAACGTCACATTGGCAGATACCCAGTTCCGTGGCACTTGCAGACCCTCTATTCTATAAGCCACAGCATGTAGATCTGCTTATCAGCACCGAGATATTTTTTGATTTGTTGCTCGATGGCCGTATTTCGCTGGGAAACGGTATGCCTGGTCTAACCAATACAGAGTTTGGTTGGGTTGTCGGTGGTACGTTTGATTCTACTTTAACGTCAACGTTGCGCACCTGTAATCTCGCAACGAACACGTCAACTTGCAACCTTGATTCAATTCTAAATAAATTCTGGGAAGTGGAAGAATATACCACTTCTCCATCAAAATATTCGATTGAAGAAGAATCATGTGAACGCCACTTCGTAGAAAACGTTTGCATCGATCGCAATAACAGAATTCAACTTCGTTTACCATTCAAAAAATCGCCTAATCAGTTAGGTGATTCATTCGAAAATGCTCGAAAGCGTTTTTTGTCGCTCGAAAGACGCTTAGGACGTGATTCGGTCTTAAAATCGATGTACGTGCAGTTTATGGAGGAATACTTGTCATTGGGACATATGTCATCTTATAAAAACTCGCTACGTAGCCCGAATTACGTAATCCCTCATCATTGTGTTCTCAGGCCACAAAGCGCCACAACAAAACTTCGAGTCGTCTTCGATGCGTCGGCTCGAACTTCGTCGAATCATTCATTGAATGATATACTCATGGTCGGCCCTACAATTCAGCAAGACCTAATCACCACACTTTTTGCTTTTCGGTTAAATAAATATGCTCTCACTGCTGATATTTCGAAAATGTATCGCCAGTTTCGTATCGATGAAAGGGATAGAAGATATCAACTCGTATTATGGAGGAGCCGCAAAGAGGAAGAAATAAAAGTGTTCCAACTTAACACTGTCACATATGGTTTGTCGTCTGCCCCATTTTTAGCAATTCGTAGTTTGTTTTTCATTGCAGAAAAATATGGTGGCTCGTTCCCTCTTGGCTCACAGGTCCTTCGTGAAGACCTCTACGTAGACGACGTACTCACTGGCGCAAACGATGTCGACACGCTACTCACTAAAAAGGCTGAATTAATTCAAATTCTGCGTTTACATGGGCTCGAGTTAGCTAAATGGAATAGTAATTATAGCTCGATTTCAAATACTCACGACGATGAAATCATCATTAAAATATCTGAAGATGACGTCACCAAAGCTTTAGGTATGTCTTGGAAGCCGATGGCTGACCTGTTTTGCTTCAGATTCGAGTTGCCCGAAGTTCTTGCTCCAACAAAAAGGTCCATGTTATCCGTTGTGGCCAAAGTGTACGATCTGCTCGGAATTTTAAGTCCCGTGGTAATTCGCTGCAAAATTTTACTGCAGGAAACTTGGGTCCAGAACTACGCTTGGGATGACGTTATCACCGGTCAACTTAAAATTCTTTGGATTGACATACAGAAAGATTTGCAGTTTATTCAAAATATTGAAGTGCCTCGATACGTTTTGACGTGCCCCAACGTGCAAGGTGAAATTCACGGATTTGCCGACGCTTCTCAACGGGCATATGGTTGTTGTATTTATTATCGAGTAAGCGACCAAGGTACTTATAAAACAACTCTACTAATTGCCAAGTCAAAGGTCGCTCCAATTAAAGCCCAGTCGTTACCTCGCCTTGAATTATGTGCTGCCGTTTTATTAAGCAAAACTTGGCACAAAATCAAACCCAAAATTGAACAATTTGTATCATCGAACTATTTTTGGACTGACTCCAAAATAGTTCTTCAATGGCTAAAATTACATTCGTCAACATTGCAATGTTTCGTCGCAAATCGTGTCTCAGAGCTACAAGAACAAACAAGAGATGTTATTTGGAGACACGTTCCTTCAAAAAGTAACCCGGCAGATATCGTGTCTCGCGGTTGCAGTGCGGAAGAGTTGCCCAACACAATATGGTTTAGTGGTCCAACTTTTCTTCAACAAAATTCATCAAAATGGCCTAAAATAGAAGAAGAAATACCCATGGAGCCAATTGAGTGCAGAAAGGCTGCAGTTTTCAAGTGTTCTGACGTCTCACCATCAATCATAGAGGAAATAATCAATAAGCATTCATCATATTCTAAAATTATTCGTATAATTGCTTATATTTTTCGTTTATTCAACAGATGCCCAGTAAACCGTGCGTTAATGCTCAAGGACCTAGTTCATATTAACCCCTCCGAATTGGACCACATATTTTGGCGCATTGTGGCTCATCTACAAGAAGATTCGTTTCAAGATGACATCACCTCACTTCAGAAAGGCAGAGTAGTCAACCCATCGCTGCAGAAATTAACACCATTTTTGCATAAAACTGACGTCGGCCATGGCTTTGTAACTTTAATTAGAGTTGGTGGTCGACTTTCTAATGCACCCATACCCTATGACGCTCGTTTTCCTGCTTTGTTGCCCAAAAACCATCGCTTCGTCAGCTTATACATCGATCATTTACATCGAAAACATTTGCATGCAGGTCCGAAGGTTTTACTGGGCATCGTGAGGCAGAAGATATGGATAGTTAACGCTAGAGAAGTAGTTCGGAAAGTTGTCCGAAATTGCGTGCACTGCTTCCGCTACAAGCCCAAATTGATGGAGCAAATTATGGGTAATTTGCCAGCTGATCGCCTGCGAGCAGAACGCCCATTTTTATTCACTGGAGTGGACTTTTGTGGCCCATTTTCAACGTCATATCGCATTCGAGGTAAAGTTCCATATAAAACTTACATTGCTGTATTTGTTTGTTTTAGTTCAAAGGCAACGCATCTGGAACTGGTGTCAGACTTGTCCGCCAACAACTTCATTTTGTGCCTCAAGCGTTTCGTTGGTCGCAGAGGAATACCACAGAAGCTGTATTGCGATAACGCAACTAATTTTGTGGGAGCTCACAATAAGCTACATGAGTTGAAGCAATTGTTTTTTAGTGAAACAATAACTCACGAAATACAAGCATATTCATCACAAACCGGATTTGAATTTTGTTTTATACCCCCCCGTGCTCCACACTTCGGTGGCCTATGGGAGGCTGCCGTGAAATCTGTAAAAACACTCCTCGTAAAAAACGTTGCCCAAGCCTACCTCACTTTTGAAGAATTGCAAACCCTTATCATCGAAGTCGAAGCAATTTTGAATTCACGCCCAATCTGCCCACTGTCAGATGACCCTAATGACGGCGAAGCGCTCACACCAGGCCATTTGCTCATTGGCTCATCACTAGTCGCTTTACCAGATCAAACCTTTGATGCTACCAAACAAACGTCGCTCAACCGTTGGCAACGTATTTCATTTTTAAAGCAACAGTTTTGGCATTTGTGGTCCCGTGATTACATTTCATCGCTGCAACAACGCTCAAAATGGTACCACATACAACCTAACATCACGGAAGGGCAACTAGTCGTAATTCACGAGGACAACACTCCCCCACAACAATGGCTCTTGGCTCGGGTGCTCAAATCTATAGCCGGCACTGATGGACGAGTTCGAGTGGTCGAGTTGAAGACGAAGTCTGGTTGCTTTCGGCGTCCCATTCATAAGGTGGCTCCATTACCTTCCCAAGATGCTTGAAAGAGAGCCCTTTCAACGGGGGGAGCATGTCGGATGAGATCGCCAACATCAAATTATTAAATTATATTTTTTAAATTATTGTATCGCATAATTGCGGGCCACCCTAACATCCCTTTTTGCTTCTTATAATATTACAGCAACAACAACATTCATACTGTATTCTATTTTGGTTTAACCGGTGTGACTGTTGTTGTTGCTATTTGCCTACGACATCGATACAATAAGTAATAACAATAACAGCAGCGCAGTCGAAGATATTTACTTCATTCGTTTCGGTAAGTCGCTCTGTTGTTATTGTTACTTCTTTTGCTCTATATGTATGTACGCTCATCTGTATGCACATACATATGTACCTAAGATTTTGCATTTAAAGTAACTGTGGTGTTTTCGCTTGTTGTTTACATTATCGATGCAAAAGAATATAGCAACAACAACAACAGCGCTGACGAAGTCGTTTGCTTCAGTTGATCACTCAGCTGTTGTATTGTTGTTGCTATTTCTCCTACATTCTCTATTCATATTTACTATCGTTCTATGTTATGGATTTGGTGGCCCGCGACAAAAAGAAAACATTACAAATCAGTAGTCGAAAAGAAATTGAACCATAAAGTTCAGAAATTTGTACACAGTTTCCAGTGGAAATTTAATTGTTTTTAAAATTTCGATAGGAAAAGGTTCTGTGCAACAGATCTCATAAATCGATTTTATGAATACTTGGTGGTTTTATTGCTAACTGGACTATAGATTTGCCCTAAATCCTTGTTCATAAAGTTATCGATATATTAAAAATTTTGAAGTTAACGAAACACAAATGAAAATCGTGGTATGTTCAACGAAGAGTGTAGACAAAATCTGTTTTCAAGAAAACCGAAACTATAAACAGATTCATAAACCGAATGTGAACGGACGAACGTATCGAAACCCTAAATAATACGAATAACGAATCGAAAACGTAAATAATACGAATAATATCGGTCAAATGAATTATTCATTTCGGATATTCATTCTTCATACGTCTCTTTAATAAACCCACAGTTGTTTCACAAAACCCTACTTATTTATGTTTTTGCTTTTGCCATTCGTTCGTTCGTTCAAATTCGTTTTATGAAAACAGACGGTAAATTCCCAGATAATTTTGCATCATTTTTAACAGGATACATTTTGATACATTTTTAACAGGAACTTCAGCTATACTAGACTACACGCTGAAAAATCTACATATTTTTCTTGTTTGGATGCTAGTTTAACGTGTGTTTGCAGCTTGTCGCAAATATAGTATACTTGTATCCAAATTCATTGTATTTGCTATTCAATATTACATGTTTGAGACACAATGATCAATATTACATGTTTGAGACACAATGATTAATATGTTATAATGTTAACATGTTAACTGCCTCGCGACAAACCACCGTACGGGGTGGCCCAGAATGTGTCACCCTATCGGAACATGCTATACATTTTTGGCCAAAACTGTCACTTTTGTTTTTATATTTGTGAAGTAACCAAATACAGAATACACGTCGATAAGCCATGGAACGCCAAATACTCGTAACTATTTTCTTTCTACGGAATAATTCATCAGTGTTTTTGGTGCAACGTGAATATGGCGGCAAACTTCAGGACCCTCCTAAACCAACTTGTCAACCACTAAGGTGTTTAGATTCTACAACGGCAACGGTGTTTATATACTACTACAAGTTGCGCAGGAAGTCCTCTTAGTGCTCGTTCGGACAAGAATATTGCCGTTGTGGCAGAAGAAGTCGCGGATCAGCAATAACATCATGAGCCATTGACCAGAACACTTTCGTCTCTACAGCACATTTTGGTGAAAGGCTTCAAGATGGTCCCTTACAAAGTGCAGGCAATTAATCAGCTACTGCCGCGTCTAAACAACACTTAAGTTCTCCTGAACATCAATGAGATATTGGACGATTTTCGGTCGAATTTCACGATGCACAATTATAGAGTCCCTGCATGGTGCGCCATTTACGCCGGGCCATTTACTAGAGAGCGATACAGAACCATGACCAACGAGTTTTTATTGATGAATTGGGACTAACGGACTGTATAGACAGCTTGCGCGATAATAGTGCGAGAACTTATGATACGAGGCCCATTTTGGTCTGAACAGATACATCGACAAACTAAACCTGCGTTTCTGAGGCACTGAGAAGTCACATTTATTTCACAATGCGCAATTATACAGACGCTGCATGGTGCGCCATTTACGCCGGAGGTTTCATCGAAAATACGGTTACTGTTACTAGAGAGCGATACAGAACCATAATCAACGAGATTTTATTGATGAATTGGGACTAAAGGACTGCATTGAAAGCTTGTGCGATAATAGTGCGAGAACTTATCGCCCGAAGTTCTCGCCTGAATAATTGAAAATGCTGTAAAAAGAGCCCAAATGTTCATCAACAATGCAGGTGCCTACTGGGCCAATATGAAAAATGGAAAACAATTTAAAGGTCCAAAGAAACATTTGAAGAAAAATTATGAAATAATGTCGTTGAATTTTAAAGATATAGCAAAACAACATCGGGTGAATGTTTTAGAGCCATCGGGTGAGTTTTCTGAGTTGTTGCTTTTGAGCCATGGAAACTGATAAAAAAAGCTGCACGTATGGCAATGCTTCAGTCAGTAGCAACAAAAGCTACGACGGAGTGGCATAAGGAGAAAAGGAGAGAGGTAAAAAAATGGTTTCCCGTTACATCCCATTAAGGGTTAGGGAGAGCTTCTCACAAACCAGTGAGCTGTGCGCGTTCCAGTTTTACACTCACTGATTGGGACCTACAGTTTTACACCAGTTCCGAACGGTATTTTGAAAAGCTTTTTCATGGCTAAATATTCGATAGTGTTGCCTTCACTAAGCGAGGTTGTCGAAAGAAAAATTTAAGGTGGTCAGAGCAGGGCTCGAACCCACGTTCTCATGCACAAGAACCGCGCACACTACCATTGTACCGACAGAGGTAAACTGCGTATATTAAAGAAGAGAAAAAAAAGTTTAAATGTACAGAAAACAGCACAAAGCCCGAGTATTCTGCCAAAAAGTTAGTAGCCTAATAGACGGTCATGGCTCAAAACTCTCCTCCTGAGAATACTGCCAAGAAGTTAGTAGCCTAATAGACGGTCATGACTCAAGGCTCTCCTCCTGTATTGATGAGAACAGAGATCTTGCCCCAGATGTCCAAAGTATGTTGGGGATATGGAGAAACCATTTTCTGCACTAAGAATGCAATGCAAAAATAACGACCAGAGAAGCGGAAAATATGATCCGACGTGGACAAAATTTGGCACATATTATATTCTGAAATTTGAGGATAATATATAGTAAAACAAGATAACATCGGTTAATCTATAATTGATCAATCCGGTCGATATATAATAGATTTCCTAAAGTTTGCCACTGAACGGAAGTTTGCGTTTGAAAATATACTAAACGCAATCAAATGATGTGAAGTGACTACTTGCGTTTCATAAAATGACAAGAAAAATTACTGAAATCTGTCACAAGAGCGTCAGTCCAAATACGGGTGATTCATTTCGAGGTATTTCTAACACTAGGGATTTTTATGGCAGATCAAATGGTCAAACAGTATTGGTGTTCTTTGACAACATTTTATCATGGCGATCTTCTGAATTGTCACCGAGTGAGTCTGTAGGTTTTTGAAAAGTTTGAACTGTTTTCGACCAAAATGTTGTTCATTAGTGAGGCGAATTTCTGGCATGTTACTTATCCAGTTTCGAACAACCCCGGGGGGTCAGGGACCTTACAAAACGAAGATAACATATTTCGCCTACCAATTCGGTCTTTTGCGTAATCTCTACAGTTGGTAATACCAACTGTACGCAGGTATTCGTCGACCTGATCGCTGCCGCGGAGGCTTGGTCTTCCTATATTTTGTCTTCCTTCGAGATCGGTTTCGAAAACTATTGAATATAGCTGGAAAAAGTGTATCGAACTAAAAAGAGATTATGTTGAAAAATAAAGAAAACGTTTCCCAATTTTGTTGTGTCGTCTCGTAGGAGAAGTTGTCGGTTACTTTGTCGTCAACGACAATATCATTTACAGTGTCGCTTACTTCGTCGTCAACGATTTTTGCGACATTTGTATGAAACTGTCTTTGACGATTTGTAGGAATGTCCTCAGTATGTACAAGGTGTTTCAAAAGAAGTCATCCGATGTTGTTTGGCTCTAATTTTTTTCTAAATGAAAAACTTCGATTCCGTTTCTTGATTATGTTTATTTGAACCTTTTGAATTTTATTGGTTAAGTTGAGAAGATGATATCGGTTAAATGGGCGCCGTCACAATTGATTACCACACGGCCTCGTTTTATGGCATTTTTCATCACTTCGGCGAGAACTTCGGATGACAGAATCTCGCACTCGTGTCGAATGTGTACCTTGAGGGCTTCCAGGGTCTCTGGGTTGTTCACGTAAACACGGGACTTCAAAAAAAGTCTGGAACGGTTAAATCGGGCGAACTTTGCGGGCCAATGCAAATCGCCAAAACGAGATGAGGCGACCCGAGAACGCCGCCTTCAGAATATCGGTTGTGGCACGCGCAGTGTGTGCCGTTGCTTCGTCCTGTTGGAACCACATGTCCTCCAGTCCTAATTCGTCGAATTGCGGCAGAAAAAAACTCGGTTAATATGGCCCTATAACGCGCACCGTCCACTGTTGTCGTTTGACCAGCGGCGTTCTCGAAAAATAAGCCCGATGACTCCTCCAGCGTGTTCAGCGCGCCATGCAGTCACTTTGAGCTGGTGTAATGGCTCCTCGTGCATCACTCGTGGATTTTCGGTGCCCCAGAAGCGATAGTTTTGCTTTTTAACGTACCCGCTGAGGTGGAAATGAGCCTCATCGCTCATTATGATTTTCAAATCATTATCAATTGTGACGGCGCCCATTTAACCGATATCATCTTCTCAACTTAACCAATAAAATTCTAAAGGTTCAAATAAACATAATCAAAACACAGAATCGAAGTTTTTCATTTAGAAAAAAAAATGAGAGCCAAACAACATCGGATGACTTCTGTTGAAACACCTTGTATTTCAAGACTTCAGGACTTAACAGGAATACACGGCCTACTGGGTAATATCTGTAGTCCAATATGTGGGAGAATTTGGGGAAGTGATGTTAAGAGCGAAATGGTTAATTGACAAGAGTAGTTGCCGTCCCTTGGCAGTTATAGGACGAGATGCCCAGGCTTTATCTATAGCACTATAATCGCCACATGCTAAGAATTTGTGCCCTAGAGACAAGAAAAACGTGACTTACTGTTTTTACTTTATGTTGTGTTTTGGGGGACTATTTATAGAGGATACAGTGATATGGCCAGACCTGTCTTCAATTACTACGTTCGTGACCTGAATTTATTTGGTGCAAAAGTGCTGGCCTTCTTTATGTTTAACATTGTCCTTTATAAGAATAGCCAATCCACCATAAGATGTGCCATCAGCGGTCATGGCTTGATAATATTTACAGTTGGGAACACTACGGTAGTATTTGGTCATGAAATGAGTTTCAGATATTAACAGAATATAAAATTGATTAGTATTTAAGAAAGCTTTAATTAAATTATTATTTTGAATTGAATTCTGCAACTTCTAGTTGAAAATTAAAATTTTTTTTCAGAATATTCAGCAATTAAGAAATAGTTTTGCTTAGAAATTCACAAACACCAAAGCATGTGTCACAAGTAATATCTACGTAGTTGCTCGTACATGTATGTATGTATATGTATTTCAATAATGTTCCTTTATATACATATGTGTATTATATATAACAATACCAAGTGGTAACTAAACAACCCACACCTTTAAAAGCCGGCAAATTCGTAAGTCAACCCTCGTATATCTCGTAATACTCATGAACTTTCCTAGCGAAAACATAGCAACGATCTATTATAATTCTATGAAATAGTCAATTCGAAATTGGAAAGGGTTGCATCTAAAGGGGATGTTGCTGCAGTCAATATACACATTTAAAAATACAGGATATGTACAGGATATATGGAAAGAATGTATCATACATAATGTATATACCATACATACATACATGTATATGCAGACATATCACCCACAGTTTTGTCTATTAGCGAGAGGGTGCAAATTCGACTATTTTCCGTTATTTCCGCTTTAATAGGAAACAAAAATTCATCTAATAAAATTCAACCACTTTTATGCATTAAGCGCTAAAAAAGGCAACATACGCCATCTTTATATTTTTTGTTTTACACGAAATAATAATAAATTTTTAACTGTTTCAGATGTGAACGAAAACTCCCCATTTTCAGTTGAAAGGACAATTTACGGCAATCGGAAAAAATAGACCATTAAAATTTGAATGTTTTTTTGCTTTAAAAAAATCCATTCAAATTGTGTGTGAGAAGGAAGGTCTGCAACACAGAAGCGACAATTCATTGATCAAATTGAAACATTTAGGGAAAAAATTGTAAAAGACTCAAAGGCAGTTGGAGAAATCGTCTAAATCCCATTGATTTAATCAATTATTAGTTTTACTTTGCTAACAAATTAGAGTAATTCTACACCAGTGCAAATTTATAATATAAAAATAAAGGGTGTCCCAATAAAAGTGCAGGACTTAATTTAAAAATAAAAATATAAATGGTTTCCCGTTACATCCCATGTAGGGATTAAGGAGGGCTTCTTACAACCAGTGAGCTGTGCGCGTTCTAGTTTCACACTCACTGATTGGGACCTACAGTTTTACACCAGTTCCGAACGGTATTTTGAAAAGCTTTTTCATGGCTAAATATTCGATAGTGTCGCCTTCACTAAGCGAGGTGAGCGCTGTCGAAAGAAATTTAAGGTGGTCAGAGCAGGATTGAATCCACGTTCTCATGCACAAGAGCCGCGCACACTACCACTGCACCACCGACGGCCACAGTTGATAATGGTTCTCTGCTTGTCGGGTACAAATTCAAAAATAAAGCGCAAATTTTTTGTTCGACTGCCCGATACTTTCATGGCACAGTAAAGTTATCATGTGGGAGCCAAAGATTGGGAGCCTTCTGTTCTCAATCAGGTGCCTATGACTTTTTCCTCCACGTGGTGGTTCCCGGGCAACGGTAGAATATTTTTGTTTCTATCGGCTGAAGTTAAGGCTTTCCAATGAGCAGCCAGATTGGCTATGCGAACACTGATTCGTCTCGGATTTAGTAGGTGACTGATGTCACTCAAGCTATCGGGCATATTCTTTTGTCCTTAGAAGGCGGATGAGCCAAACATATGGGCCAACGGCGGATAGAAACCAAAAGAAGAAAATCCAGGTTTGACATATTCCTTAGTATTCAGCGTCTGTAGGTAAAATGCACTGGATTTGCCTCCCGACACCTTTCACGATGACAGTGAATATACACAAACGAAAAAAAAAATATAAACACAAGACCTATTTGATGACGACCCTCGGCAAACGTTCTAAGGATCACGATATAAGGATATGCATTTGGAGTGTAAGAAGTCTATATAGATCCGCTGCAAGTATCCAATTGGCAGATGTCCTCGAAAGTTTTAAAGCTGACATTAGCGCTATTCAGGATATGCGATCGACAGGACATGGCTGCACAAGGAAAAAAACATTTACATGAACTTCAGTTGCCATGAGAAAAAACACGAATTTGTTTGCGGATTTGTAGTTGGCAAAATACTGCGACATCTAGTCTCTAGGTTCAATCCTGTGAGAGAGCGTATAACCTCAATCCGCTTAATTTTAGATTTCCCTAATTTGTGTGCATGCCCCGACAGAAAAGAAAGATGATGATGCCAAAGACATATTCAATGAACGCCTAGACGAAACGTATGAGCGCTACCTTGGCACTGGCATTAAGATTGTACTAGAAGATTTTAATGGTAAAATAGGCAGGGAAAATGTGTTTGGCAATTTCAGTCTACATGCTGACAGTTCCGACAACAGTATGAGACTGATTGACTTTGCCGCGGCAAAAAACATGGTCGTTAGTGGTACAAGATTCCAGCATAAAGATATCCACAAGGCTACTTGGGTATCCCCTGATCAAAGAACGAAGAACCAAATTGATCACGTGGTAATTGGTGGAAGGCACTCATACAGTGTAATGGGAGCAAGAGTGATCAGAGGAGCAAACATCGATTTTGATCACTACCTGGATCAAAAACCATGCGAAACCAGACGCAGAGAAAGCTAGACATCGGAAAGCTTCAATTACCAGAGGCAGCCACAGCCTACTCAAGAAAGCTCTCTCAACTTTTGGCACAGAACCCACCCCCTCCAGATGACGATCCTGAAGCGCAGTGGAAATCCTTTTCCGAGTCTATGTAAATTGCTGCAGCAACCGTACTTGGTTTTGAAAAACCGCTTCGCAACAAATCGTGGTACGATGAAGTGTCGCATAGAAAATGATGCAAAGATCCAATGACGATCACAATTTGGACGACGGTGTCGATTACCCCCTTCCTAACCAAGACGAGGTCAGAACAGCTATTGCCCGGCTTTAAAACAACAAAGCCGCAGTAGCCGAGATATCTTGTCGACCAACCAGCCGGCCCTACAACTTTTGTGTGGGAGGTACTAAAATGGGCGTGGCAAAATCAATGTTTGCTATACGTAACAATATATCAATGTTGGCTATAAGTGCTTTGGACACTTTCTTTATTCCTTTAAAAAGCAATTTCTGCATAATTGAATGAGGTGCCAGCAGCATGACTCCGGTGCAATTATATCATCCTTTTAAAAACATTGATGCATATACTTTGCGTGTTCGTCGGTGATGCAATGGTTAGTGTGCGCACCTTTTGTATATGAGATCCTGGGTTCGATCCCTGCCCTGACCACCTTAAATTTTGAGAAGCTCTCCCAAATTCCTTCATGGGATGTAATGGAAAATCGTGTATGTATGTATGCATATGCTTTGTAATAGGTTTGTCTGCAAAGCTTGCAGGCACGTAGAGCATACATATCATGAGTTATTATTGACAACCGATATCTCCTGCTTCCTCTACACACACACAGATTTCTGGTATATGAAAAATAGTTTCCCATTACATCCCATGAAGGGATTATGGAGATTCCTGGTATATACACCGAATTCGTTAACACTGGCAACACTTTTATGTAACAACATCGAGCAAACATCTAAATCGTGTCAAATGTACAGCAACTCGCCCTGTCAGTATTTCAGGTCAGTGGAACAAAAGGCCACTTTGCCACTGAAGTCAATAAAATTTCATTTTCTTTAAGAGATAAACGAATTCAATACCTTTGTCCTGTAGCTATTTTAGATAAATTTAAATCAGCTTCTAAGGAAGCATTCCCTCCCTCCTGCATGCCAAATCATCCTTCCTGGCTCAACAAAATCATCCAATTGAAAAGAAAAATATAAATGAAAAAAAAAACATGATTTGAATCAAAAAGAAACCCAATAACAGTCACCCGAAAAAAACATACAACACACAGGATCTAATGCTATCAGCTAAAAAATTACTTTAAATAGCTTAAATCCTGTGGCAACCCCAATGCCTTTCTCCAGGCGCAACGAAATTTCTCCACCCGCAGTTTTTCGGCAGGGATTCACGAATTCCCTTCAGTTGGAAAAGCCTTAAAAGTCATAAGATCTTAGATGCAAACAACGGTCGTTAAAGCAGGACGCCATTGAACAATAATTCAACTTATCACCGGCGGATATTAAAAATGTAAAGGACATCACATCCGTTAGTGACAGTCAGCGGCCGTGTCGCCAGCGCCAGTTACGAAACGGCAGAGTGTACATCAAGTGTATATCGTCAAGCACTTGGTCGGCCATAGCCATAGCAAATTTCCATTGCCATTGCCATCACCATCACCGTCGCCATCGCCATCTCCGTCATCAGCATTTAGAACACGCGTTACTTTGCTTTTCAAAATCAATAAAAACACATTTGAATGTCCTGTCAGATGAAGAAGGTTGAAGTACAATACTAAAAAAAAAATAATCAAAAAAGTTAACAAAAGCCTGGACGAAAAGAAACGTTGTCAGGAAAATGCGACACCCTACACAATGTCAAAGAGATACATGATGATTTTCTTTCAAGGAATGGCAATGTATGTTAGGAAATGGCATTAAACTGGAAATGGAATGTGGCAACATGGATTAAGTTTCAAGCAAAACCTTATCGGCTGTAGAAAAATCAGAGAGTCGTTTCAAATCACTTGAAACTTCATATCAAAATTCACTGATTCCTTCTGGTTTCTTGAGAATACTGCCGCAACTTCTTCCCACAGTGTTCTTTATTGATATCTATATGACTAGAAATGGCGAGCTGATGGATTTATTTTTGTTAACGGCTGCTTTGTTCATTCTTATCCCCATAAAGATATTGAAGAGATAGCACCATAAACTGACTACTTGTCTGGGGCTTCGCTAGGTATCAAATGGTTCGGAAAGATGTTAGTCAACTTCACTGAGGATTTGGTGTTGGCCTGTGCCATTCTCCAAAGGCATGTCACCTTAGCAGGAATACCAAGCTGAGGCATAGATTCGTAAATGTTGCTTCATACCGGGCTATAGAAGGCTGTCATATGAGGACCGCTGGTAACATTACTGGTCTAATAATGAAAAAAATACTGCTGATCGAAATTGATTTTATTCTTTTTCAAAATGTTATCCATGAAGATCACTGCACTTTTTGCATTCATTTGAACCAATTTGTGGAGCACTTTTGCCACTCTGAATGACTGACACTCTGCATTCTGAATGCATCAACGGCTCCTTCAAGAAAACATTGACCACGCAATAAATACCAATTGGGGTTCTAAGGCGGTAAAATCAATGTGTTTGCTGGTCACATACACGTTGAAAAATCGGTTTTTATTTACTGTTTGGCTGCAAATATAACGTGTTGGCAGCTTGTCGCAAATATAGTATACTTGTGTCCAAACACATTGTCTTTGCTATTCAATATTACATTTTGGAGACACAATGACTAAAAGGTTATACTATATGTTTCTGTCACCCAAATGAGGATTTGTTTGAGGAAAACTGTTAACAACAAAACCGTGATAATAAACAAAGAAAAAGCAGCAGCTCTTCAATTCATAAAAACAATACATGGTTCCTGCAATATGTTGCTGGGACGTTTTTCTTTCAGCGTGTGAAGGTGTTTATTTAAGCCGATATGTGAGAGTTAGCAATGTCATGATGGAGAATAATTGTGGTTCCTTTGGAGGTTCTTTTTCCGTAGTTCACCAAAAAATTTTTAGTAGACAAATTGTTGAGACCCATTCAGAAATGATCGTCCTACGATGCTCTAATGGAACTGTTTCCGCATGACCTGTTCTGCCGAAGAAGCAGGCTACCATTTGCTTTGAAGTGCTGCGTGCTCGAACCACTTATATTGGATTTGGCTAGTCTTGGAAGACGCAGTCGACTGCTGGTTAGTCTCAGGTGCATATGCCTAGATCCATGATTCTTCGCCTGTTGTGGTCTTAAAGACGTCTTCTTAACCAGCATAATAGCATTTTTCGAACATTTCCTTTCTCCAATCGCCAAGAGCCTTTTTTTGGAGCGCTCGACAAACTATGCGGTATCCACCGCGAGCAATTTTTTTCATAATGTGAATGTGCTTTAATTTTTTGCAAATGGCGTCAAATGCCATTGTGATTTGACATCTATGTACATACGTTGTAGATAGATTGAGAATTATTTGCGTACAAGCAATGGAGCAATGGTTTTTTGATCTATTTTCGGACTGCTGTTTTAACGTTGACGTCGTTTCCCTCATCGTTGCGTGCCATGTGCGCGAACAATTCAGCGTTTGGCTGAGCGTCTCATGCAAACTGGGTTCACTAGAGATGTTGCAATAAGTGGACGGCCTCGTATTGCACGTTCGACCGAGAACATCGCTGCTGTGACCAATGATGTCAGAAGAATCCACAAACATCGTCGAGACGACGATGCACACAATTAGGCATCATCAGACGTTCATTGCAACGAATTTTTGTCAAAGACTTGAAGATGTTCCCGTACAAAGTGGAGACATTTTACGAATGGCTGCATGCTGACCGTCAAATAAGATTATCTTACTCCTGTGGTCTGTTAAACTTGGTGCAGGCAGAGGATGATTTCGTGTCCAAAATCAGAATGAGCTACGAAGCCCATTTCCGCTTAAGTGGTTATATTAACAAAAAATATATGTGTGTCTTGGGGGCACGAGAACCCGCATGAAATGCAAAAAGTGCCATTGCATCCCCTCAAGGTGACTGTTTGGTGGGGCATTTGCAATGAAAAAGTGATTGGCCCTTATTCTTTTGAGGACGCCAATGAAACTATCGTAACCGTAACTAGTGAGCGTTACAGGCAGATGCTAAACGAGTTTTCCCCCGCAAGTTGCTGAATTGTTTATCGAGAATTGTTGGATCCAGCAAGATGGAGCAACGGCTCACACAGCTCCAGCAACGATGGAGAGTTTGAGACATTAATTTCGCGCCCGAGTGATCTCTCATTTTTGGAGATTTGAATTTTCCGTCAAGATCGCCAAATCTAAAGGCGCTAGACTTCTTCCTTCGGGGTATTTTAAAATTACCACAACAAACCTCGCAAGAGTTGAAAGCTAACATTGAAGAAGAAATTACTAACTCGGAGCCAGATGTTTTACGAGCAACAATGCAAAATGCCATAAGGTGTTCCATTCTTTATTTGTGGAAAACGTTGCAACTGTTGCGGCTAAAGTTGAGCAAGGGAAATATTTGTTACGGCCAAAGAAATATTTTTTACGGCAAACATGTGTTTCTTTGCTTGTAGTTTAGAATATGTAAAGTTAAACAAATGTTGACTACATATTAAAGTTTGGAGTTTCTCCGTGCTCTGTTGCGGCTAAAGTTGAGCAAAAGAAATATTTGTTACGGCCAAAGAAATATTTTTTTGCGGCAGACATGTGTTTCTTTGCTTGTAGTTTAGAATATGTAAAGTTAAACAAATGTTTACTACATATATTAAAGTTTGAAGTTTCTCCGTGCTCTGCCCTCAAATGCACTTCAACTGTCTATCATTATAAATATTTCATTTGTATGGAACAATTCAGTCGACTTCTACCAAATATTATTGTATTTAAAGGTAAAAGCTTTTCGCTTCCGAATGATTCAATACAAATGCAAACAACACTTCCCCACTCACTCACAGGAACGGAACCCTTATCTTTTTGGAAGTCAAAAAAAAGCGAAAATTTGGAAAAATATTTACCAATCAACAAAAATATCCGTGTTTATCTAACTTTTAACTATTTCTGGTTGATTATTTAACATTTAAGTGTTGGTGCTCCTGGACACGTATCCAGATATGGAAATGGTCGTCCTTTAAATTCTCCCATTATTTTTAAGTCACATCGCCAACGGAAGACATCAGTAAAACTTAATGATTCCTTGGAATTTATGAGAATTATTGAAAACCCATTTCGAGCGTTTATAGCTTCAGTTTGTGGTTGGTTGATTTAAAGTTTTGTATTTCAATTTTATCCTTTTTTTGTGTGTTTCTTTTCTGTTTATGGCATTAAAGTTTATTAACTTTTCTCCTCTCCTCTGCTCTTCGCTTTTACCCTCTCGCCCCAAAGAACGTAACAATTTTCTTTGGATTTTCTTGTATTTTTTTTCATCGTTTTACTGGCCACAAAAGCCCTAAAAAGTTTGCGAAGCTGAAAATTTGGTTTAAAAATGAGTTCAACAATATTATTTTTAAGTTTATAAATTATACGGTTCTTCTCGAATAAAACACTGAGGCATTTTGATTATTCAGCTGTTTTCGAAGAAAATCCCAAGTAAATATCAAAAATCTGACACGAACAAAATTGCATTTACAGTCAAAAGTTTTGAATTTAAAAAATTCACACTGAACAAAATTACAACAAATATTTCCAAGTCCCTATGAAACTGAGTGAATACAAATGGGTCGAATGCCATTGAACTACACACACCTTTGGGGTAACCTCTGCTAACCCCTAATCATCTGTGATGAAGTAAGAAAACACACAAGTCCATAAAAAAGAAATTATATTTCTTACATCACTTTCGCTGAATACACGACCCTCCTCATCAACATGTGTTACACTCTCACAGGATCACCGATCAAAGGACATAAGTTAAGAGGAATGCCTAATAACCATTCAAGACGATTAAAAAAGACCCAAGACTCGAAATAACGAGAGTGAGTGGCAGTGTGTGTCATGCTGTAAAAAGCAGGATCACAGGATATAGAAAATTACGTGGATATTTATTTACATATCCTATCTTGCCGTTAAATCGTCTACAACAGACATCTCAAAGGATACACACCTATGAAGCGAAGGCAAAAAAAGAGAAAGGGTTGTTAAAGGTGCGTTTGCTTTTTAGGAAATTAACAAACCCAGGACGATAATAATACAAAAAAAAAAAACAAAAATTACAAAAAAATGATGCGTGTATGCAAATGATGTGTTTTTGTTTCTGTGCGTCTCGAAAGGATGAAAAGGATGCTGGGCAAATAAAGGATGGGTAAGTAGTGATTGTGTGACTGAATAAATGTTAACCGTCAGTATAATTTCTATGGCACATTAATTAGAAGAGATGCGTATTCATCACGGGGAATAGGAGAGGGGGAACTGGGAATGGCGACTCGTTGAATGGTATGATGGGATATACATATGTACACACAAAATATAGTTTGCATGTATATACTCATTTGCATTTCCACAATTGATTAGAAACAAAATTCAGTTCAATAGACAGAATAATTAAACAATAGGATTATAGCGGGGTTTTGTACGAGGTCGGCTCGATAAGTTTTTAAAGGAGGCACTCGAAGTATCGAAATGAGGCTATGTATACAATATCTGGCAGTAGATATCTGATAAATTTGTTAGTAATATCCTGCAGGTGATTTTACTTCCACTTGTATATCTTCTTCTGTTGGAATTCAAATTCGTGACTCTGGGGCATTGTCACGAATCAAGGGCTTTCGGGTGGGCTCCGCCAACAAGACCACCAGTCAGTAAATATGACGCGCTCTAGGGATATTCCCCTAGTGAACTCACTCCAGAGAAACATATAACTTCTCCGGGTTTGCTTTAGTTTATTTTACAGGGAAGAAGTAAAATAGTACCTAATCTCGTCAGCTCATCTTCTCTGTCGTCCCCTAGAATGTTCCTCAGCACCCATATAGATGCGCGGCAGTTATGCACAATTTTTCAAATCAGGAATACAGATTTCAGAGAATTTATAACAGACTACTTACTTATCCGGTCTCGAAAAACCCCGGGTGGCTGGGACCTTACAAACCGAAGATAACATATTTCGCCAACCAGTTCGATCTTTTGCTTTATTTCTCCAGTTGGCAATACCAAGTGTACGCAGGGATTCGTCAACCTGATCCCTCCAGTGGAGTCTTAGTCTTCCTATTTTCCGTCTTCCTTCAAGTTCGCTTTCGAAAACCCTTCGTCCTGGTTTGTTTTCATCCATTCTACAGGTTGTATGAGAGTCTGGTACAGTTGAACTTTTGTTACTCGAGAGAGGGCTTTATCTCTAAAGTGCTTGCTTAGCCCAAAATAACATCTATTCCCAATCTATGACGTTGTTGTTTTTGTTTACGGCAGATCCGAGGTATATCAATTCGTCCACCACATCGAAATTATAACGGCTATCAAGGTTCACGCTTTGGTCTAATCGCGTGGAGGCCGTTTGTTGAAACCATTAATTGTGTTCTGTTCTCATTTACCGTCAGACCCACATTTGCTGACTCCTTTCCAATTCTCGAAAAAAACCGCGGTAACTTCTCTAATTGCGCGTCCAATGATATCTATATTATCAGCATGTGACTTTTGCCGCTGATTGTTTTATTCATGTTGCTTTTCTCATAATGATCTCGATTAAGATGTTAACGAGATCGCACGATAGGATGTCGCCTTGCCTGAGGCCTCGCTTAGTTTCGAAAGGTTCGGTAAGATCCTTGGTGTTCGTCAATGTCATCCTGCAAAAGCGTATGAGTTTTGCAGGAATACCAAGCTCAAACATTGCTTCGAAGATTTTCTCCCGAATCGGGCTATCGAGGGGCACCATATATTCGACAAATAGATGAATAGATTTTTTTTCGTGGGCCTTCTCCCAGATTTGGCGTAGTGGGAAAATCTGGTCAGTTGGCGGTCACCAACACTGGTATGGTCCAATCAGATCCCCGATAATTGGTTTTAGTCTTTCGCACATTATACTTGATAGAACCTTATATGCTATGAATAAAAGGTTTATTCCACGGTAGTTGGCACATAGACTCGGGTCACCTTTTTTAAATATAGCGCATAGTACACTGAGACTCCAATCGCCGGGCATGCATTCATCTAACCAAATTTTTGTAATCAGCTGATGCAAGCATCTTATCAACTCATCGCCGATAGTCTTATGCTGCACCGGTACTCCATCGGCTCCTGCGGTTTTGTTGTTCTTAAGCCGGCCAATGGCTGCTCTGACCTCGTCTTGCTTAGGAGAGGGGCAGTGGACGTCGTCGTTCAAATTGTGATCGATTGTCTCATCGTCATTGGATATCTGAGGCACCAGTAGCGCTGAGAAAGGATATCTCCATATTAGCAACAGACTTTGCACATCTGCGATAAGATTTCCGCCGTTACAGAAGGGGGCTGAACCATGTCCATTAATTCCGTTTTTGACTTTTGGTAGAATTTTCGGGCTTTGTTCTTCCTTCTGTATCTCAATTTCCTCACGCTCGCGATTTCTCCACTACCGTTTCTTACGCCTAAAGAGACGGTTGACCTCCGTTCTTTTTTCCCTATACCGCTCAGTCGCAGCTCGTGTTGCAATTGACTGAAGCACTGCCATACGTGCAGCGTTCTTTTCATCAATTGATATGCGACTCTTCCTCGTACCACGGTTTATTTCGAAGCGGTTTTTCAAAACCAAGCACGGTTGTTACGGCAGTTTTTATAGTCTGAAATGGGTTTCCACTGCGCTTCAGGATCATCCTCGGGAGGGTGGGTTCTGTGCCGAAAGTTACGACAGCGTCCTTGAGTAGGCTGCGGCTACCTCTGGTAACTGCTTTAGCTAGCTTTCTCTGCTCTCTCTCTTTAGATTTCTCGCTCTACTTAACTTTGTGCGAACCTTTGCTGCTCCAGGTAGTGGTTAGAATCGATGTTAGCTCCTCTCACCACTCGCACGTCCATTACACTGGATGAGTGCCTTCCATCAATTACCACATGACCAATTTGGTTCTTTGTTCTTTGATCAGGGGATACCCAAGTAGTATTGTGGATGTCTTTATGCTGGAATCTTGTACCACTAATGACCATGTTGACCATGCCGCGGCAAAGTCAATCAGTCTCATAAGGTTGTCGGAACTGTCACCATGTAGACTGAAATTGCCAATAGTTGAATAAAAAACATTCTCCCTACCTACTTTAGCACTAAAATCTCCTAGTACAATCTTAATGCCATGGCCAGGGCAGCGGTCATACGTTTCCCCTAGGCGCTCATAGAATGTGTCTTTGGCATCATCATCTTTCTCTTCTGTCGGGGCATGCACACAAATTAGGGATATAACTATATCCCCACTGGAGAACCACTTACTTTGCTCCAAGAAGTTCAAAATTGCGTCAGCGCCTAAATGAGACTATTCTCCTGCGCCCCTAAGATATCCTCCTCCTAAATTGAATTGTCTACACCCACAGACAAAATAAACGAAATTGCCACAACCGAATTAATAGGATGGATGAATGTCACCACACCGAATTAGAGGTTGTCACAACCGCAAAAGAAGTTGTCACAATCGCAATAGAGGTTGTCACAACCTATTAGATGTTGCTTCAACCGAATTTCAGTTATGGGAACTAAATTCAGTTGCGACAACCTCAATTCGATTGTGACAACTGCAATTAGGTGGTAGCAACCGAATTTATGATTGCTACAACCACTTTCCAAATAATTAGTTTCGTAAGTTTAGTTCTAACCAAATTCGGGGAAGATTATGGGTTTTACATCTTCAATCGAATTTCAGTTATGGGTACTAAATTCATTCGCGGCAACCTCAATTCGATTGTGACAACTACAATTAGGTGACAGCAACCGTATTTATGATTGCTACAACCTCGTATCAAACAATTAGTTCCGTAAGTTTAGTTCTAGCCAATTTTGGGGGAAGATAATGGATTTTACATCTTCTTCATTGTTAAAGCTTTCAAAATCGAGATGACTGTTTTTGGAAGCTTTAACTATTAAGAAGATGCAAAATCCACAATCTTCTATGAATTTGGCTAGAACACTAGTCTTCAGTCTGTCTCTATGCCTACTAATCAGACAGTGTCCCGTCCAAAGAAGGTTCAATTTTTAGTGCGCGAGACTCCTGAACATGAGAACGTGGGTTCGTTCGCTGCTCAGACAACCTGATAATCCTATAGGATTAAAATTTAAAAATTCTTAACACGTGTAGTTAGATCAGTTGTCATCTGATTAAGACAGAAGTCCGTTGCTAAATTGAACGGTTAAACAAGAAATAATCAACACAAAAAACTCTTTAAAACCGCATACAAGGATCAAGGATATAGTTCATTATATCGCCTACCACATGTGTGTGTAGATTGACTTGAATTCTATGAAAATGAACTAATACAGGGGCTGGGGCTTATACCCTTAAAAGAAGTATCCACTACACGTGCCCTCTGAATATAACACTAAATTCCCCCCTTATATGCGTGGGACTTGATGAGCGGTCATACACAATATAAAAATTTAGTTAAAAAGGGTTTAGAGTTTATCGTTTTGTTTATAAATTATTACTAATTTTAGTTGTGTAAACATTTCAAACATTTGTTACCTTTCCACGCGCGCACTACGGTGTGACCAACTCACCGAGCCCTACCCACCACCCTACCGACTCTCACACACATGCGACACTATATGAGCGTTTATTAATTTTCATCGAAGGATAAGGAACTTTAACACGCAAAAAGTATTATGACCTTTGTACGATGACACACACATACACAAACTAATGATGTCCTTTAACCAACAAAATTTAATTAACAAAAGGGTCAATTGTCAATTTATATTTATTTCCATTTTCACTCACAAATATGTGTATGTACGAACTATATGAGACATCCACATGCAATGCAAACATATTGGAAATGTCAAAGGACACACGGCACTGGAAACGCAAGTCCTTTAAGAACACACACACACACACATCGACAGTCATCCAAGGCAGTTGATTAATTTACCAACAGTCCGTGTGAATTTCGGTGGTTCGTTTTGTCATCGTTGTCATTGTGGATGAGGAGGTGGACGTGTTATCGAACATGGGTAACTCATCATTGGCAAATGATCTAGTTTTAATTGCTCCGAAGAGGGCAATTGAATTTATAGTTTTACGCTTAAAATAAACAAAAGAAAGGACAAAACATTGTTTTAATTAAATTGTTACGTGTTTAATAGAGCAATTTTGGTATTTAAAACACCCATAACTGTCTCAATTACAATGATGAATTTATTTTCAGAACCTCAAAATTAATTGCACTACAACCCATAGATAGTCTGGGCAAACACATTACCAATCAAAGGATTTGTACTCACCCCAACCCAATATTGTTTTATTGTCCTTCATAGACAAAACTAAATTTCTTTATTATTTTTTATTACGACCAAACTACTAAAAAGGATTATTGCATCATTTTACGTTTTCGCATTTCACTTCATTCCAAGCGAAAATCCTTTGAAATGTTGCTATTTGTATTATTTTAAATTTTGTTTTAAGTGAAATTTAGTTGCCAGCTCTGTGGGTTTTCTTCTTTATGTTTCCCAAATGAAATGACTTTTTCGCGATGTTTTCTGGAGGAGCCAGTAGTGCACTTGAAAATCATCACCAGCAGCACCAATGTTCTTTGTCCCAATCTTGCACCACTACTACTACAAAGTCAACGCTAACATCCTTTGGTTTTGTGGTTAAACTTTTCTTACATAAACTTATACGCCTCTTAAGCTTTGTTAAGTCAAAAAAAAAAATAAGGACGAAACAGGAAAAGTATAGATACTTATATACTCGTAGGACAAGCACAGACAACTCTGTCAAATGTGTAAAGGGAAACTTGAAACGCAAGAGAAACAAATACGAAGATAAGAGCTGCTACAAATAATTTTCAATTTAGACTTTTATGTTAAGAGAAAAAAACAATAAGCAACACCATTTATAGAAAGGGAAGGGGATACAAGTCCCTAGAAAAAAATAACCAAACATGATCACCATTATAATCCATTCAAACTGAGAAAGTACACTGTAAAAAACGTCATGAAAAATAAGCTAACATATAAATGCTTCATCACAGCGCTAATAATTATTCCAGCAACGGCAAAATATTCGGCTGAACGATAAAGTTAATTGCAGCCATGATTTGTTGTTGCTGTGGCGATTTTTTGTCGTGGACAAGAGTCGCAACACTTGCTTCTGTCAACACCAAATAATTATGAGTCACCCTGTGCGACCACCGGTTCTACTAACAGCTGTCTTACTATATGTTCTCAACACTCTTGGTCGATCATATGATACAAAATATTAAATAAGTATATATTTTCCCATGACATCCAATCAAAGGGCATGAGAAAGCTTTTCACGAGCAGTGAGCTGTGCGCTTTATAGTTTTACACTCACTGATTAAGACCTACAACTTTACACCGGTACCGAGCGGCAGTATGAGAAGCCTTTTCATGGCCTATTAATCGATAGTGTCGCAGTCACTAAGTGAGGCGACTATCGCCAAGAGAAATGTAAGGTGGTCAAGGTAGGGATTAAACCCACATTCTCATGTACAAGATTCGAGCACGGAAACCATTGCACCACCTAAAAGGGAAATACCCGGTAACCGCTAGAAAAGAAAAGTAAATCTGTTTGGAAGCGGGCTGTTCCAGGTCGCTTAACATGTCCCCTGGGGAATATCCTTGTTCAGTGTATGTATAGATATTCTTGTTGATGTTCTCCGCTACATTTTTGCTATATTACGAGTGAATTTTATTATCCTGCGAGTTATTCTTCGAGATATACTGCAAGTCCTTGCGAAAATCCTGTGTGTCCTTGTTGCTATTCTGCGAGACTTTTTTGTTATCCTTCTTTTTTGTAATCCTTCGTGATATTCTGAGAGTTCTCATGAATATCCTGAGTCCTTTTTGTTATCCTGCGAGTAATTTTTGTTTTCCCGTGAGCCCGTTTTGCTTTTCTGCGAGTCGTACGTGATATGCTGCGAGTCCTTGCGAACATCCTGCGAGTCCTTGCTGATATCCTGCGAGACTTTTTTTGTAATCCTGCGAGTCCTTGTGAATACCGTGGGAGCTAAAGAGAGTTTGCCGTGTAGTGTCATTCATATATCTTGCGAGTCCTTGTTGATCTCATGCGAGTTTTTCTACAAGTCCTTGTGAATATCCTGCAATCTTTTTTGTTTTTTGCGAGTGTTTTTTTCCTTGCGAGTCCTTTGTAAAATCCTTGGAAATATCCTGGTAGCTAAGACCTTGTTAATACCATGCGAATAATTTTCCATATTATTTATGCCCTTGCTGATGACCTGCGAGTCTTCTTTACTATTCTGCGAAATATTTTTGTTATTCTTCGAGTTCTTGTGATTATCCTGGGAGCTAAAGAAGATACGTCATGTGGGGTCATTCTTATATCTTGTGAGTCATTGATAATATCCTGCGAATAAATTTGGATATCCTTTAAATCTGTTTTAATATTCTACGCGTCCTTTTAAATATCCCGTGTGTCGTTTCTGTTTTCCTGCGAGTCCGTTTGATTTCCTGCGAGGCCTTCTTGATATCATGCGACTCCTTGTGACCTTTCTGTGAGTCGTAGCTGATGTCCTGCGAGTCTTCTTTGTTATTCTGCGAAATCTATATACTATTCTGCAAGTCTTTGGGAATATCCTGGAAGCTAAAGAAAGTGTGCCATGCGAGGTCATTTCTAAATCTTGCTAGTCATTGCTAATATACTGCAAATAAATTGTAATATCCTTTAAATCCGTTTTATTATTCTACGAGTCCTTGTGAATATCCTGTGAGTAATTTTTGTTTTCCTGCGAGTCCGTTTAGTTTCCTGCAAGTCCTTCGTGATATGCTGCGAGTACTTGCGAACATCCGGTGAGTCCTTGCTGATCTCCTACGAGTCTTCTTTATTATTCTGCGAAATCATTTTGGTTTTCTGCAAGACTTTATGAATATTTTGGAAGCTAAAGAAAGCTAAAGCGAGGTCATTGTTATATCTCGCGAGGCTTTGTTGATATCGTGCGAGTCTTCTTTGATATTCTACGAGTACATTTTTATATTCTGCAAATCCTTGCGAATATTCTGGTAACTAATAGAGTATACAGTGTGAAAACACTCTTCTAATCTGCGAGTCCTTGTTAATGTCTTGCGAAGTACTGTCTTATATTCTGGGAACTAAATGCTTGTGCCTTATTAGGGCGTTCTATATCCCGCGAGTCCTTCTGAATATCCTGTGGGCTGGAGAGTTTGCGTGTGAGGTGACACTTTAAACTGCGTCAAAAAACTAGCACTTATCTTTTGCCTATCTTGGGTAACTGCTCATGGATTTAAATATTTTAGGTCATGTTAGGTAGAAGGATCTGACATTCACATGTCTTGGGTGTTGAGAAAGAACTTTTATGTAGAAAAAGGCATATGAACATGCTCTAGATCTAATGACACAGGTAGGATGGCTCCTTGTCTCGGCTAGTCTGTCCATGTGCCCGGCACCCATATAAGGTGGATGTCAAATTGCTCAGCCATCTCATTTAGCGACGCATTGCAGTTGTAGGAAATATGTGAAATCAGGAATATAGATTGCAGAGATGCTATGACGGTCTGACTGCTAGAATACATGCAAAAATGATGTACTAAAGTAGATAGTAAAAATTTCTCTTCACTCGAATGCCAACAAACAAAACGATTGAAGCCTGCTCTCTCTCTTAGTCCCTTCATTTAGTATTTCAATACACGAGCAGCTTTTTGATAGAGGTTTTGTATATAACTATACAAATAATCAAGATATGACGGGAGAGAGATATGCTTTTGAGTGAATTGTGGCCACTTTTTGGTTTTCTTTTACGAGGGTTGCTAAATTGCGTCTACTTCTTGATCGTCCTTTGTAGATGTTGATACCATATGCGATGATGACGTTTTAACCCAGCGTGAATGCAAATTCCCGATTGCCAGGGCTTCTGCCAGAAAAACACTACAAAGGTCTGGTAGTCATTATGCAAGGAAATAGCTTCTATTTCCGGGTATTCTACCCTTTCAGTTATTTTAAGCCGATATATGAGTGGAGAAGTTACACTGTAAGGCAGACGTGGGTGTCATACAGTACGCTAGTATCGTGGATAGCCGTTATGGGCAGGCATAATGCTTCTACGTCTGACATTAGGTTAAACAAACTCTCACAATGAGGTAGGGTTGAAGTAAGTCATGGAAAATTGCTAAAAAGTTCTCCCAGCAGTCCTGAATTTGTCGACTACACTAGAGCGGAACCCCTATTAGGCAATACCATACTCTCATAATAGAAAGAATTCCTGGATCAATAGAGTCCCTGGTATAGAGAGATATATGATTTTTTACACGGATGACTCGAAAATGTATTTTTCTCGTAGACTACCTGGCCATTGTAGCATGTACGAGTATCAGTCGGAAATTGTTGCCTATTAGGGATGTTACCGACTGATTGAAGGATAATAGTCCAGCAGTCATTGGGGTCAATGTCTTCTCAGACAGTAATCGAGTCCCCGGAATCAGCATTACTGAAGTCAACATCTGCCAAGAACTGCCGAAGGCCTCCTTAAGAGAAAGTCTACCAGTACGATATTTACCTAATGTGAATGCGAGTGACACGGATATTCGAGCAGCTGCAGATCGGATGAGCTGGCCAGACTTGGGATTACATTATAGGTTCCAAAGGAATTGTAAAGTGTTGGTATGGCCAATAGCGACTCGTAAGCATATCCTGCCAGAATGCTCTTATATGACGATGTAGAGGAGTAGGCGAGGGAAGGCAAGGGGCACAGATTATGTACGCGCAAGACAATTCTGACCGACTGTGGATAGCAGGAGATCCATGCCTCTAGTCAGACACAAGGTAGCAGTGCCTGTTTCAATTTTGACGGGACACTGCCTGATTTGTAGACATTCGGAGAGTTCAATGTCAGCGCAAATTACTTCTGTGGAAGCTGTAACGATGAGAAACAGGTAGATTTCACGAAACATCTACTCTGCACGTGTCTAGCGCTAGCTTGCAGGAGGATGCCTACTATGGGATACTACTATTTAGAGACTTGGGAGATTTATGTCAGATACGCGTAGACAAGATCTTTAGCTCCTCGGAGCACACTAAACGGTTCTCCGGTGGGACTAGCGCTTAATTTCGCTAGTTCGTGGAATCTGAATGGTCTAATAGGTATAATTGAGCTATTCATCGACTGACGCCATTACCTAACGTAGCCTAACAACATCTTAATCATACTGTATGCAACGCAAACTCCAAATGCAATGAGAATTCTTTAGTACACAATAGATCGAAAATATGCCGTCCAAAAACAAAAATAATATCGCAATATTTATTATGGCAATGTTTATTATCCCAAATTATAATTGTTTACACCAATACAATTTACAACTACAATCTATTATTTAAATGTTTACAACCCACTGTGCGTGTTAATTGCTGGCAACATAAACTTTAAGTGAAAAACGCTTAGAGCCTCTTCAGGCCATTCGCACGCAAGAAATTGTCTTTAAACCAAACGGAATACATTCATATGTACTATATCAACTACACAACAAGGACAACAGCGTAAGGACATATATCACTATACAAATTAGTTACATCGAAGATAACCCGGAAATTTCTTGCCTCCTTTCAATGAATACAGCTATAGCCATGTCATATGCAAATACATGCATCCTACCAAACACATCTTCACCCCAGCCCCTTCTAAGGACGACCACCCATCTGTAGTGACGTTCGTCCGCAACTAATAAACTCGACATGTTTATGAGGACTACGGCGCGGCGGTGGGGAGGACAGCCCAACAAAACACGTTATATTTAAATTAATAATTTATAAATGTTAATGTTCCTTTTCACCTTCTGTTTAGTTTTGTTTTTATTAGTGTTTTCCCAATTTTGGTCTCATCCATTTTGGCCAAACAGGGAAAGTGTCATATCCTACGGTTTGTGTTGAAAATCATGTTAGTTACACAACACTTTTCCTTTTTTCACTCCCGTATATTTGTGTGTTCAACGGAAAAAGGGTGATTTTTGGGGTTATATTTACCCAGAAATAGTAATAAAAATAGGAAGGAACACAAATACATCCTTTGTGCGTGTGTGTTCTGTTGGCCAAACAAACACCTTATGTCAAACCCTTTTCTCGATACCCCTCATTTCCTTTAGAATCGTATTAAAAACATATCTATTTTTTATTTTGTTTTTAGGTTAACAATTAAACATTAATTTATGATGGCCATATTGCCCGGTTATGTACTGACATTATCTCTCATGTCAACGCTACTGGGACTGATCGTTATGAGGTTTTGCCTAATAAGTGGGCTGATGTTATCACGCAGGACTAAAAGGATTATTAAAGGGATTATTGGGAAATTTGAAATTTACAATTAGATATTTATAAAAGATGAATCTTTGGAAATGACAGTTTATACGGGTAACAATAATTTCTTAACGTGAGTTTGACAGAAACAGCGATGATGTCCCACTCAAAATCAAAATAGAAATCTGCTGCGTTAGGCACAAATTCCTTTCAAACACATTTGATCAGTGGATACCCAGCTTAAGCGCAAAATGGCATGCAATGCCTTTTGATCTTTTTACGTATAAACGATAAGCAAGTATCGAGTCAAATATTGGACACACCCCATCATTTCACACTTACTTACTTACTTAGGTCACCTCAAACAGCCAATAGGGGTTAAGGGACTTACAAAATTAGGATAAAATGTTTCTCCAAATGTTTTCCCCAACCAGTTTGTATAACCAAACTTTCGCAGGCAATATTCCACCTGGTCTTTCCAGCGAAGGCTTGGTCGTTCTATTATCCGATGTCATTTGCTTTCTGCATAACTGTTTTGTCTTCTTAAGTAAACGAGCTTCATCTCTTCTCATTGCAACTGACTGAAGCATTGCATTCTTTTCATCACTTGCCATGCGACATTCTTCGTCGTACCATGGTTTGCCTTTGAGTGGATTTGCATAACGAAGTACGATCTCGCAACAGTTTTCATAGAGTAAGAATAAATGTACTTCCACTGCGCTTCAGGATCATGAGACGGGGGTGCGTTCTGCGCCAGTATTGCGTACGCTTTTCTGCATAGGCCGTGACTATCTCTGGTAGTTGCAGCTTTCCGATGTCCCGCATTCTATATGTCTAGTTGTCTAGTGTCTAGTTTCGTACGTCTTTCGCTCCTCTTAGCCTTGGGCGAACGTTTGCTGCAACCAGGTAGTGATCCGAATCAATATTAACCACTCGAATCACACGATAGTTGCCCGGTGATCAATTTGATTCTTCGTCTGTTGATCAGAGGATATCTTTTCTGCTTGTCTTTATGTTGGAATCTCGTACTACTGACACGAGACGGCAAACTCTAACACTCACTCCGTTACCGGAAGCGACGGCGTGTAGACTGAATTTACCGACGGGTGGTTCAAAGACATTTCAAAGACATTTTTTCTGGCGAGTTTAGCATTAAAATCTAATGAACAATCTTAATGTCATCTCCAGGGCAGTGGTTGTATGTTTCCTCTAGGCGCTAATAGGACATGTCCTTGGTGTCATCGTCTTTTTCTTCCATCGATGGTCGAAGGTAAGCCTAGTCCACCGTAGCTTGGAATTTTACTTACTGCCAGGATGATTATGTTTCAGCCGCCCATTGTGGATCAGACGCTGACGAGAATGCAGTGGGCCGAAACTGGATTTTTGTTTCTTTACTTTTAGTCAGCCGTTGGTCAGTAGTTTTGGCTCATCCTCCTTCAAAGGACAAAAGAATATGTCCGCTAGTTCGAAAAGCTTTAGTGACAGGGTCACCTATTTAAACTGAGACTCATCAGTGATCGCATAACAAATCAGGATGCTCATTCGTTTCGTCTTCTCTCTATTCACATAATTTATTTACTCGAACTAAAACTCAAATCGTAGTGTTAGGTTAGGTAGAAGTCTATATCACTATTGGCATCCACCGATACCACGGGACATAATATTCCCTGCCCATCGTTGAAACTGTAGATTTGCCTGGAATGGTTAAGGGTCTTTCAAACTATATGATATCTCATTCCGATATTGCAGGATGTGGGTAAAGAAGTGACGTATATTAGTTACTGGCGAACAAATTAGTATTCTCTAAAAGGGTCCTAAGATAATTCGGCTTAACTGTCAGGATGTCTGTTGAATCCAATATGATGTATGATCCTAGTTATTGTCTGCTACTCATAAAAAGGCCGGGCTATAGCATAGAGAGAGATTGTCGACCCACTTGTCCTCCTCTCTTTACACCCACAGTTTCCACACGTGTATCTGAGTTTGAAACAGTGTCCAGTGATCACAGCTATGAGCGTAGTGATATCCTGCCTAGGAATGGATATCAAGTTTAGAGTACGATTCATATCATAGCTTGGCTATTCTTACGAGTACCTTCTAATACTGTATTTTGTGTCCCCAAACCCTCTATCATTACAATGTCTGTGAACTTTGGTTTTAAGCATGAGCTAGCATACAGAAGTATCCGTACACGCATGCTCCATACCCAGTGGTGTAGGCAAGGTCCCTAATATCGCCAGGTTTTCCGCTCTTTAGTTCCATGGAATGTTCTCAATAATGCGGCTATGTTACAGATGTGCAGATTTTGTTGGGAATATGGAGAGATCACTCCTCTAACTTACTTGTCCCTGGAGACTTTAATATAGATGAGGGTGTCGAGCAAATACAGGACGCTGTCGACGACTGGACCCTGCTAGCTAAAGCGAGGGTAGAACTGTATTTTCCCGGCTTAAGAAGAAAAAAACCCGCAGGTACTGACAGACTTCTAGCTGCGCCGTTTAAGGCTGTCGGCTATGAGTTGTACACGTGCATGCATCAGCTCATATGCAAAATCTGGCTCCACGAATGCATGCCCGACGATTGGAGTCTTAGCAAACAAGGTCCTCTCGAGGCAGACATGATCGGACCTTATCATATTCACATTACGACAAATCCTGGAGAAACCCCACGAACAACAAATCGATACCTACCACCTCTTTGTTGATTATAAGGCTGTCTGTGATAGACCGATCCAATTGCCCATCGGTGGTGCAATGGTAGTGTGCGCGTCTCTTGTGCATGAGAACGTGGGTTCGATCCCCGTTCTGACCACCTTAAATTTCTTTGGACGGCGGTAATCTCGCTTAATGATGGCGACACTATCGAGTAGTTAGCCATGAAAAAGCTTCTCAAAATATCGTTCGGAACTGGTGTAAAACTGTAGGTCCCAATCAGTGAGTGTAAAACTAGAACGTGCACAGTTCAATGGTTGTGAGAAGCTATCCCTAATCCCTTCATGGGATGTAACGGGAATCCATTTTTCTACCCCTCTGGGTTGTTTGAGGCCACCTAAGTAATCGGAACATGTCTACAATGCAATAAAAATATCGCCACGTGGTCAATAAATATGCGATTCATTTTTAAATTAAACCGTGCTTTTTTATTGGGTCGCTCTTTACGTTATATAATTTACCTGATTTCGAAATGAATATCGCCTTGGATTCTCGTCATCTGTGTAGAATGTAGAATAGCTTAATACAGTCCGTATATAGATTCAGGATTCAGGGAGCCTCCTTTGTTTCTATGTGAGTTTGGTTGAACTGAAACACTATCGCACCGCCTATAAACATTTTTACATATCTGCGACATTACACTTGAAATAATGTTTTTTTTTTGTTTAAATTGAGAACGTAATCAAAAGGACGAAAAGGAAAGAAAACAGAATATTACAAACTTCAAAGAAAACCTCGAGCAGTGGGCACGTGCTATCCAAAAGGTAACACACACATATTTCTGTCTTAACCAATATTAAAGATAATAATTTATAAACAAATTAATGAAATGTTATGAAAACTCTCTTTAATGTATCACATAAGATGCCACGCATGTTATAAACACACGTGTGTGTGAGTGCGTATCTTGACAACAACACACAAGACAAGGGTCCTGTGTAGTCCTTAAAATACTTTAAACAGCAAACTCAAATGTGATCCACCCACACACACATGTAAAACAATTCAAGTTGCTGTGTTTTGGATTTATTTCGTTTTTACTTTCATTGGATGTGACATGTGCTAATTAAGCAATTAGTCAATGTGGGCGAGACTTGTTAACTTTATACACCCAACTTCTTAAACAATCACAACTATGCACTTATTACCACATCAGGACAGGAGCCAGTTTTTATCAGTCTCCGGCTGTTGTAGTTCTTCCTTGCTACGATGGTATACAAGATATTTTTAAAGGGATATGCCAAATGTACCCATATGACCACGAGGGATTACGGGGAACACACATGGCAAACACACGTCACAAATAGTATGCAACGTTACTGTCTTGAGTAGTTCAACTCAAGGAATCTGTTCAAAAGTTGTTGCGTATCTTAACGTAACCATGTTGTATTGTTTAGTCCTTTTTAAGGATACTGTGGTTGTCTCTTCATCAACTCATAAATGTCTGTCAAATGAATGATAAGACCAATGTCTCATATGTTGTTATTGTACATATGTCAAAGTTGTTGTTGCTGTTGCTGGCCTTGAACAAAACCTTAAGATTGTTTGTCTAAGATTAAGAAGTGCCAGTCTTACGTTTACATACAAACATTCCAACTTTCTTAAGAAAGGACCTCCTGTCCCCAAGGAGTCGCAGAGTGCATATGTTACCGGAAATGTACACGAAACTGACAAGTGAACGAACGGGTTTCTTGTTATTTCCGTTGTGGTCACATCATAAAGAAAATGCTGAGGAATGCACAATACATTTTTCATTCAAGGATATGGAAATATTTTCGAAATATTTTTATTTAAATCCAGGAAGAAATACAATAAATTTGTTGTGGTTGGGATTTATCATAAGGATATTTCTGCAAAAGTTGTTTAAGAGTATAGAGTCATGATTTCCTGAAAGAAACTAAATTATTAAGTGTGGAAATAATATAAAATAATGGTGGTATTGAGGATTATCCTACAAGAAAAGGTTAGCAATTGAAACAGTCCTACAGCACCGTTCAGCGGATTTTTACCCGTCTACAAAATTTAATTGACACGGGAACTGAAACCATTTACCAATTGGATGCTTAAACAACAAGCAGTTGATGCTACTTTTTTTGAAAACAAAAATCATCATGAGCGATGAGACACATTTTCTCCTAAACGGATATATTAAAAAAAATTTGGGTACTGAAAATCCACATGTAATTCAAGAAAAACTATGCACCCACAGCGTGTCACTGTGTGGTGGGGTTATTGGGCTAGCGGATTTATCGGACCGTACTTCTTCGGAAATTATGCTGGTAACGCTGTTACGGTGAACGTTATCGTGACATGATCACAAACTTTTTTTGACCTGAATTAGATGGCATCGACTTCGACAACATGCGGCATCAACAGGACGTTGTCACTGGCCACTCAGCGCACGAAACAACGGTGCTATTGCGAACGAAGTTCCCACCACGCATTATCTCCCGAAACAGCGAGGTCAAATGGCCGCGAGAACTTGCAACCTCGATTAATTACGGCGACACTATCGAGTAATTAGTCATGACAAGACTTCTCAAACGCCGTTTGGAACCGGTTTAAAACTGTAGGTCCCAATAAGTGAGTGCGAAATTAGAAAGCGCACGGCTGAGGCATTGCGGGAATGGGAAAATATTTACCTACATTTAATTAAGAGATAATATTAGGGATCATACTTCTTTAGATCTAACAGACATTCAGGGAGTTAAGCTGCAATATCTTAGGAGCCTTTTGCGCACAAGTAAATTCGTTAAGGACAAATAAAACTGTATATCTCAATAACATCATGAAACACCTGTGGAAATAACTAGCGTAACATCGGGCTTGTACTTCCCTTAACCACACTATGTCAATTTTTAAGTTCAACTATGGGGACGGATCCTGTGCTTTCACAATGGCCCTCATTGGAAGAAGTGTGTATACGGTGATAGCCACTTCCAAGCAACCAAACCTAAGGCTTGATAGTACTGAAAATTATACTACAATGTGAGATGATGTTTTGCATGAAACTTAAGAAAAATGCTCTCCTAATAATTGCAACAAAGTTTCTACAAACTAAAGTACATTTCTGTTGATTCTCTAAAGGATTGCTGACAGAAACGTCCACATCCAACAGAATCGTTATTTATGCATTAGAAAATATAAAAATACTTGCACTCAAAAAAATATGTTACTAAAAGGCTGTAGAAAACGGGAAAGCAACCATGTTTGCTATTATCTGCCTAAAAATATGTAGGTATTTATTCACTGCAAACAGTTTGTTGTTACGGCAGTACATTTGCTGTAATAGCAGACAAATTGTCTGTTGATAAGTAGCAAACATTAGGCGTGTTTTCTTTTCTATCCAGCGATTATCACTTGGTAACTAGTAACGAAAACGCCAAACTGGCAATAAGTTAAAGCTGTATATATAGAAGGTGGCAAAAAAGTTGCCACCCTAACGTAAGATCCTACAATTTTTGGAAATGGCGGCAATTGTCAATTCTGCTGTGACATTTGTGAAGTAAACAGATACAAAACACATGTCAACAAGACACGGATTGTTATACTCCTCAATGACACGGAATAATTGTTTAAATTCTTCAGTAGTATTGGCGCAGCGTGAATTTCAACGCATATTTCCCGATTATCCGACACCAACTGGGAAACACTACGTCGATTATCCACTCGCCTTGAAGATTATGGGATAATTTGTGATACAATGCGTTCACATAAGGCCTTGATGTTGTCTTAGGTCGCTACCATCCGATGGTGGGTTTTGCCAGATGGAATTGGGCAAAATTTTTACCGACCCGACCATCGTGATGACAGTGATGGCGAAGGAGTGGAGAGAAAACTGATCTACGAAGGTTGGAGACTTCGATCGACAAGGGACCACCACGTGAATGGAGACCATCCCTAGGGATTACACTCGGTGGTTAGGGTCATGCGGATTTCCCTCTACACTGTTCCTTCCCAGCTCGGTCTTCTTTCTGTTGTCCGGGGTAGTATAAGGTCGATCGGAGCTACTGGCTTTTAATGAGACGACGTGCGAGAATTGGTCTTGGCCTTCGACGGACTTGGCGGAAGACCTACAACTTCCTCCCAATGTTCCTCATCGTCGATTTCGCACGGGTGTGCTTCTCCGCATAAGTGGATTCACCAAACGCAAGGACTGGACACCTTTTCTACCAGAAATTCGACTTCTTACCACCTCGTACACTGGACACAGCTACGAGATCCTTAATTTGCAGCCTTGGAAGAGTTGCACGTTGGTAAGGAATTCGAATTTAGAAAATTTCGGAAAGTGGGTAAGGAATTCGAATTTAGATTGGGAGATTTACACTCCACTATCACCTGATATTATCCGGTTATAGGGGAGCAAGCAAATACTGCGAAGTCCTCGGTTACATATTAAAGTCAGGTCCAGGACTTTCACCTATTCTCAAGGGTCGCTGGTCGTGGTATGCGGGAAGATTCTTAGCGCGACTTCGACGTCGGCAGACCCGAGGCACTTTTTGCGTATAATCCTCTCCCTATATTTGGTCTTAGCCACTTCCTGGCCTCGTTCTTAATCGATGTTCTGCAACTGCATGTCATGCAGTTGAAGTGCGTGGTTTTGATGTTGTGTACTCAGCCTTTCGTTTTCGGCGCTAAGTGCTGCTACTCTCATCCGCAACTATATCACGCTTTGTTCTAGACCCACTACTCGCAGCTGGTACTGATCGTCTCATACCTTGAGCTGGGTTTTCAAGATTGAATTTTCAGAACTTGCCCCTCCACGCAACCGCTAATTCTCTTCGTTCATCTGTGCGTTAACCAAACACATCGCCTCTTCTTCGCGGCTGAGGATCATTACTTGCAAATCGTATTGCACCCGTAGTTGGATGTTGATTTCATGACTGCGCATGACTTCGGCCTGGGCGGTCGCGCGTTGATCTTAGCTAACTCGAAGTACCTCGTGCAGCGATTCCGTCTTTTGCGAACGTGGAACTGACTCTGCTGCACCGAAACTCAAGTAGAGTTCGCGCAAGGTGTATCCCTCGCTTCTGCAAACGAGGCAGTCGATACGCTCTTGCTTGGGCTAGGTTTCGTGGAACACGCGGTGAAAGACAAGTCCACAGTCGAATGCCCATACCTGAGTATTGTCCTCCTACAACGTAGACAAGCACCCGCTGTATTCGACGGTAGACTAAAATGGTCTAAAAAAAATGGTTTCCTGTTACATCCCATGAAGTTCTAGTTTTATATTCACTGAGTGGGACCTACAGTTTTACTCCGGTTCCGAACGCTATTTTGAGAAGCTTTTTTATGGCTAATTACTCGATAGTGTCAGTCACTAACCGAGGTGACCGCCGCCGAAAGAAATTTAAGGTGGTCAGAGCAGGAATCGAACCTACGTTCGATTGCACCATTGCACCACCGACGGCAACAGGGGTCTTGCTACCCAAAAAGAGGGTCTTGAACAAATTATGCTGCAAGTATAACAAAAGAAAAACACTCCTAAATTCTATCGACGACTAACAGTAACAACTGCAGATATCTGTCAAGGTCCTAGCTTTTGTGACTAACCTTTCTCTGTTGCCTACCAAGCTCTTATTGGCTTGTATGACCGATCATATTCGGCCCCACTAATGTTTAATCGCGATTTCTCACGATTCCTATCTCAATGTACTTTCGGCTCGCAATGATGGCGAGACAGACCTGTCGTTTACCTGTATCTCTCCGGCTTCCATGCACATTGCGGTAGAAATGGTGAAGGTTAAATACTTCTGGAAAAATATTAACAACGTGCTCTAGCTCGTTTAATCAATTAATCAATGCAGAAACTAATGAAATCAAAACTGTCAATATGACACCATGACAAACTCAAGATGGTGATATGTCTGACCGCCTCCGGAGCAGCTGTTCTGCTGATAATATTGTGGCTGTGGCTCAATAGGTCCATGAGGACCCGAGAGTATCGACCAGACGATGTGCCATGCAATTGGGCATTAATAGGCGGTCTTTACAGAGAAAACATGTTGGTGAAAGACTGGAAGGTGCTTACAAACTGTAGACAGTACATTAGTAGTTAGCAATTGACCGCCAAGCGCTTTGAACATACAGCCAAAGAACATAGAGTGACAACTTTTGCGCCACCTGTTAAAATGATCTTGCTCTAACGCATGGTAAGCGGTCAGAGTTGAAAATGTTGAGGTTCTTCTGCGTATCTTTTAATTTATAATAACAATATCTTATGACATTTGGCTGCATTTTCCACACTGGCAACTCTGTGCGTGTTTTAGAGGGAAATGTAATGGGGTAACATCGAGTGCCATGTAATATAGCTTAGCTCTCCATACAAAGTAACTGCTAATCTAAGCAAGCGGTGTAACCAAAATCCACATATCCTTTGTTCTTAATAGCGAACATTATTTTTTGAGTGTATCCTATATGTTTATTGTTGAAAACAACCTTAATTTTCCTTTCACTTACATATATGATGATAAATTAGTTTTTGTTGTTTTTCAATTAAAATTTCTATTGATTTCAATTCCATCTACCCATAGATAATTTCAATCCGTACCAGGAAACTTTTTCCCCACATGTCGCCATGGAAATGCGTACATGTTTAGTTGTCGCAACGAATAGTTGAACTTTGTTCAACATGTCTGCAACATAAAACAAAACAACAAATTTATTCTTCTCAATTCCAGAAATGTCATCATGATGGCAGAACTCTGAGGAATTTTCCGAAATATGTATGGAAAATTAAGAAAACCCATTAGAAATATGATAGTGCTTTTGTGTGTGGAATGTGTGGATGTGTGGATTTTAATATTGATTACTCAACAGAAAAATCTAAATAAATTTTTCAATATAAAGTTTGAGGTTACACAACAGTGAACTTTGGAGCAGATCCAGCATCCTTCCACTTGGCATTACGACCGACCACATACAATACATTACACGATGACGATGTCGATGTCTGTTGACCTTTTTCACACGTTGCTTAGAAAGCTGAGTAGTTTTTATTGTATGTATGGATCCTTGCAAGGACTCAAGGATTGTTACAACAATGATAAACGAAGTGTTGACCAATATCATAGACTGTGCCGACAGGGAAATTGTATGTTTGCCCTTGAATAAATTATAAGAATGATTATAAGAACCTTAAAATAACATCTAACACAAACACACACACACATGAACAAGTGTAGACCATGTCCAAGAAAGATGAAGCACCAGTGGCAACAGTAGTAACAGACATAAATCAAATCCTGATATGGGACATGGGCAATGTGGATGTGTGTGTGCGTATGCGTGTGATTGTGACTCTGAATTTGAATCCATTTAACAAACATGTTTGCAACTAATGAGTATGTGGTTACAACTGGTCAAGGCTTCTTGTTGCCATCCCAAAGAAGTGACAAGTTTCTTGGGTCTGCGCCTGTCTGTATCTCGGTCCTTACTTGCCATGTCTTGAATCGCATGTGGTTTGTGTTGTGTGTCAAGTGATGAAAGTTTACAAATGTGTGATATATCACGCATTTCGCAGACCTCTCCTGGCCATTCGTACAACACACAAAACCCTTTCCCAACATATGGTCGAATGGTTAAAAAGTTTGCGGACCAAAGTTTTCTGTGTGTTCCACTTTTGAGAAGTGTCCGGTTTGTGAAGCACAATTAATCACTTAACTCTAACCCGGCCACAGGCCCTGGCACAGGCACAGACACATGTGATTTGTAAAGTTAATTACCGTGGTTAACATGTTTTCCTTGGTATAACCCTTTTGTTATCCTTCCTCCATTTCGGCAAATTTTGGCTTAAACCGATAGTTTAATCCTTTTCTGTTTCCCATTAATTTCACTAAACACGTTATTATGCATGACACGTTATAGGATGGAGTTGAAGGCATTGACGTTATGGTGCGTTTAGATTTGACAGTTCAGTAACACTTGAAGACAGTGTATAGTTAAAGAATATGCGTTATGGACACTCTACAAAATGCTTGTCCAGGAGTAAGGTTCAGTTGTCCGTTTGTCACATCTACAAGCACATCTATAACCTCAAGCTCAAGAAGGACTTCCTTAATTCATCATGGATAGTACATTCCAATATACTTATATTTTGTGCTTTTCAACAGAGATGTGGTTTTTTCCTAAAATTACAAAAACTCCTCCTTCTACTCCACAATTTTGAAATCCTAAACTCCGACTCTTACCTCAACTTCGACTCCCATCAAATTTCCTGAACTCCGACTCCTCACCCCGCGTCTGACAATATTTTCCCGGATCATTAATTTGATCCATGGATTTGTTACGCTAAGGCGTACACGCTGAATACTAACGGCCATTGTAAAATTATGCAGGAACCATGTATTTGTTTGGAAAATTGATTTCATGAATTGAAGATCTGCTGCTTCTTTGTTTCCTTGCTGTCTGTCACGTTTTTATTTTCAAGCATTTTTAGCAAACAAACCCATATTTGTGTCACAACAACTGATATTATAAGTTATTGTGTTTCAAATAAGAAATATTGAATAGCGAATATGATCTATTTGGACACAAGTATACTATATTTGTGACAAGCTACAAAGTCGTTATAATTGCATCCAAGCAACAAAATAAAGACAGATTTATCAGCGTGTAAAATCTTGTCTCTGGATCACACGACATTTACTAGAAACGTGAATAGAGGAACCCGCCGTCAGGGGGAAGAATTCTATTACCACTTCCCCAGAATGTAGCACTGAACAGTCTTTTCCTTTAGCGGGGGCAGCACGCTACAGGTTCGTGGCATATGCTAACGACCTGACAATTGCAATAATGGGAAAGTACGCTTCTACATAAAGATATGTGCTCCAGCAACAGGAATTCTCAAATGCGGGCATTGAAGAATGGGCTGGGACCAGAAGGTGCCGCATACGAGAATTGTAATTTTAATGGTAATCGGACCCAAGACGTGTTGCCCTACGAGTTCTGTTTGGGTTGTATATTAGGGAATTGAAGAATTCATCTCGGCCAAAAGATGGAATTAAATTGTGAACAGTGATAGATCGTGGACGTGCGATAATTCCTTATGATTTTTGACTTGGATTATGTTAGGTTGACGAAGAGAATTCAAAGTAGTTGTGCCTCAATTCATGACAACCTTTTTTTTGCCAACCTTTCCAAGAGAAATTTCGTGCTGCGTAAAAATTTCCTTAGTGTTCTCCCATATGTTGCCATTAGCTCCTCCAAACTAGGAATTTTATCGCCTGAGTGGTATTCGGTGGTGTCTTAATCCTGCCAAAAGCGACGCAATAGAAAATACCGTGTTTAATCGTTTGGACGGGCACGTTTAACATTCATTTGCATCGTCCCGCTCAATTTTATGCAGCTGTACCTGCAGACTGCAATTTTTTGTTAGGGCACCCACGAGTCGGCTCAGTTCAAGTTTGACCAGCTTTATCAGTCCTCAGAGTCTGTTCCCATCCGGGTCGCTACACATGATCTTCTGTTCTGCTCCCTTCTGATGCGTTTCATAATCTTATATGTGTTTTCTTGGTCATTATTACAGTTCGGTCTTTATGGCCTGAAAAGGCTATTCACGGAGCCCATTTTTCAAGATGCATTGGCGCCTTGTGGTCCATATGATCCCAAGTCTGCCAGTGGTGGAGACTTTGTTTATCTCCTGCATTACTTACAAACTTAGGTGGCCCCAAACAACACAGAGGGGCAAGGGCCTTACAAAATGATCGTCTAACCGTCTGTCTTCAGTTTTTCTCCTCCTGTTGGTAACACCAACCTCTCGCAGGCAATATTTCACCTGGTCTTTCCAGCGAAGTCTTGGAAGTCCTATTTTTCAGTGTCCTTCGAGTAAGTCTTTGAATATCTTTCGCATTGGTTCATTCTCATCCTTGATACAGATTATACAGCTCGTGGTTCATCCGTCGTCAATACTAGCCGTTTTCTATTATAGGACCACATATTTTTCGGACCATATATCAGTATGCGATATGACCCAGGTTTATCCAGAGGGGGTCTTATCTCTGAAGCGCTTGCTGAGCCCACATATCAGTATGCGATATGACCCAGGTTTCTCCAGACGGGGTCTAATAACACCTGTTTGCAACCACAATTCTCCGTTTGATTTATAGTCTGACGTTATTGCTTCTATTCACAGCAGATCTGAGGTAAATAAATTCGTTCACTACCTCGAAATCATAGTGGTTATGAAACGTTCAGCCTTCCAGCCAATCGGGTGGATATTATCCTTGTTGAATCCAGTAATTTTCTCCTGTCCTCGTTTACCGCCCCACTTTTGCTGATTCCTTCCCGATTCTGCAGCAGCATTTCACAGATTTTGCTCACTGCTGTCTAAATCATGCTGTCGAATTACTTCTCTTTATTCACCAACAGCAAAACTAAATTGCAAGATAAAATCAATGTTTTTGACACTTGAAGATGTGGTACTTGTTTTTCTCACACCTGAAGTAGCAACCCTCGTATTAAGTCATTGTCCTTAGGTGGTAGAGAAATTTGTCTGAAGGATAATGCTAGGCGTGAATCTCGACAAGAAACTCAGCTACAAGAGTAACACTATAGGTAGGATTACTAAAGCCACAGTGACCCTTTATTCGTTTAAAAGCATCACAGGTCATTAGTCCTGTCCCCGAAGATAGTGTACTGCACCAACTATTAACGGCCGGCACTGGAAAAATTAATTTACCTTATGGTGTTGATAGCGGTTCAGAGAATGACAATGGTGTGTATCATTCGAACTGTTCACTCAAATCCATCCGTTACCTCTAGACTACGGCTCCAGATTAATTTATAGGTTCAACTGTACACGCTGAAAAACGGTCTCTGTTCTCTCAAACACCACATTATGCAAGAATCATGTATATGTTTGGAACATACTCCAAATATTCATATATTTGCAAGCCATATACTCACTTATATTTAAATGCAAATGTTTACTTGCAAAGATGCATACTTTTACATGGATCCATATGGGTTTTTCATCCCAAACATCCATGCACTTATGTCGAAGCATTCGTGTGTTTCCTCCCAAACGAACGATTGACCACTGAATGCATGAAACTAACATGCATCGGATCAGTCAACATAAGAAATAGTCAATTCATTTGAACATGCATTCATGAATATTTATGAATCACGGACTGAAAGAATAATGCAAAAATACAGTTATATACTTCCAATAACTTTAACTTAAGCTGAGAATAATCTCTTTTAGTCCCTCTTATATTATTACGCTCTTAACAGAGCATACCGGCAAAACAAATTAAGTAAACGCTGCACCAAACAGAACTGTATTTGTATCAGAAACAAAGCTGTATTTGTATTACAAACACATATATTATAACATAGTAATCATTGTGTCACAAATGTATAATATTGAATAACAAGACAATGTGTTTGGACACAAGTATACTATGTTTGCGAGAAGCTCCGAACACACACAATATTTGCATCCAAACAAGAAAAAATACCAAATTTTCAGCGTGTAGTAACGGAATATGACGTTCGTAAATCACAAAGCTCTTCACTGGACTAAGTGTTTCAACAGAGACAGCTACTTCTACATACCCCATTCATGACTAGTCTCGTATCCACTACGCAGGGTTTGCTACAATATAAGCCCAGGGATCGGGGCATAGTTTAATTTTTCTCGAGAAGGATCAGCAGGATTAGGAGGATCATCATGATAACCTACGAAATTATATATAAAAAAGGAAAAAGAAAGAGGTTCACCTGTGTGACTACCATATTTGACATATTCTATTTATAGGGACCTGGTGGCTTGAAGTCATTCTTTCTTGATACTTGAACCATTGTGAGATTACTATAGGGTATTCCATACCATCTCCTACAACATCATGCTGTGTTGCAGTCTCTCATGATAGTTCGTTACATATAAATTGATGGTCATGAAAAATTCATGTTTATTTTATAGAGCGCAACAGAACAGAGAAGTGTCCGTCCCTTGTCTAACACTTTGTTATCCTTCACAAAGCAAAGCGTGCATCCTTGCGTTTTTTTCTCTCTTTGCAGGAGATTCTTGTTTTGCATTTTTTATGAAAATTATGCAAAAATTGTTTATTTTTCGGTATGACATGTATCTCTAAGCATTATTTTAAGTGCAGTCGTTGTTTTGCCATAGATGGAAGAAACTGTATCGCATCGTCCTTTTGCCTTTGGCGTTTTAATCTTAATCGACGTGTGATTGCAGTTTAGCTTAAACAAAGTGTCTTGCAGCTGAAGAAGAAGAGTGGGAGGATGTAGGTACTGTGGCGGACAGAGCTGTGAAAGTCATCACCCGGGAGACTATCATCGTCCTGAATTTCTGATTTTGTTTTTTCGTGTAACTGCGACATTTGTTTGTGAATTATTGATGTCTTGTGGATAAATATTATGTGATAATGTGGTGGATATGGATATGGATATATATTGGGATCAAGAATAGAGTAAAATTTGTTTTTGTTACAATAACAGTTCTTTGATTGAGGGTAAATTGCAGGAAAAGTTAAAGGACTATACGATAATGGTGTAGGACTTTTTGATTTTAGATGATTTTGGTTAGATTGTTATCTGGTGTGCAGCATGTGTATTTCTATGATAGATATCAGGATTCGTATTGCGTGGGTTACCCTGTGTACAGAGTATGTTCGAAATCTGGAGAGATCACTTCTCTGCTTTACTTGTCCCAGGAGATTCAATATCGATGAGGGTGTTGAGCACATACAGGACGATGGCGTTAAATACCTCCCTACTCGGCTGGGCTGTTTAAAGCTGGCGACTATGAGTTGGAAAGGATGCATGATCATATGCAAAATCTTGCACGACGATTGCAGTCTTAGCATACTGAGTCGTGAATTCAAAAAAGGCGACCCGAGTATATGTACACAGTAATGTGCGAAAGACTAAAATCGTTTATTACACAGCTGATCGAACCTTATTAGTGTGGCTTTAGGCCTGGAAAGTCAACTGTCGACCAGATATTCAGATTAAGAGAAATTCTGGAGAAACCCCACGAAAATTAAATTGACACCTATCACCTCTTTGTAGATTATAAGGTTGCCTTCGATAGCCCGATACGGGGAAAACTGTACCAAGCTATGTCGGAACTTAGTATTTCTACGAAGCTCACACGTTTTTGTAAAATGGCACTGACCTACACGAAATCCTCAGTAAAGACTGGCGAGGCCTCAGTAGGACGGCACCCTGTTATGCGATCTCTTCAACATATTAATTGAGACCATCGTGAGAAAAGCTGTAGTCAACACGAATGAAACCATCAGCAGCAAAAGTCACATGCTGCTCTCGTATGATGATTTAGACATCATAGGAAAAAGTCAGCGAAAAGTTACTGCAGTATTTTTGAGACTTGAGAAGGAATCAGCAAGAGGGAGAGAGAATCAATCGAAGACAACTCAAAATTAATGGTTAAAATAAAATGGTTAATTAATGGTAAACGAAAGGGTGAACCTTGATAACCGTTACAATTTCGAAAGGTATTTACCTAGGATCTGCCGTGAACATAAGCAATAACGTCACCCTGGAAATCAAACTAAGATTTGTGCTCGCAAACAGATGTTATTTCGGGCTAAACAAACGCTTCAGATATAAGACCTTCTCTCGGGAAACGAAGATCCGACGATACCAGACTCTCATACAACCAGTCTTGCTGTATGGCGCAGAATCCTGCGTCATATCGCATGCTGATGAAACATCAATGGGAGTCTTCGAGAGAAAAATGCTCCGAAAAATATATGGACCTATAATAGAAAACGGCGGGCATCAACGACGGATGAACTACGATCTGTTTAATCTATAGCGACACCGACGTAGTTTTGCTTACCAAAATAGCACGTTGAAGCTGGCTACGCCCTGTCAGCAGAATGGAAGAGAATAAACCAGTGGGAAAGGTATTCGAACACGTACTCGAAGGATATTGAAAAATAGGACGACCAAGACTTCGGTGGAAATACCAGGTTGAATATTGCCTGAGAGATCTGGGCGTTACCAACTGGAGGAGAAAAACTGAAGATCGAGCCGGTTGGAGAAACATGTTATCCCCATTTTGTAAGGCTCTTGACCCCTCTGGGTTGTTTTAGGCCACCTAAGTAAGTAAATAAAGTCCAAAGTCTACATGGAAAAGTAATTTTATGTCAACATTGTTCCTGTCATTCGCCAAATACCAGTCGAAATGCTTAAAAGCGTTATTAACAATTAGAACCTCACAATGGTCCATATTATCCCAATTTACGATAAGAATTTTGTTCTAATAGAAACAGCGCATACATTGAGATCATGTTAAGAGCAAGTACTGCAAGAGTTAGAAATCGGAGAAGCCGCTCCAACAAGATGACACTACTTGTCACACAATCCGTGAAGCGATGACATTATTGAGGGGACTATTTCGTGATCAGTTAATATCAGATCACACCTCTAGACATTTTTCTCTAGGGCTACATAAGGTCCAAAGTCTACATGAATAAGTCAGCTACGTATTGAGGAATTGGAATCCAACATTGTTCACATCAATCGTCAAATACCACTCAAAATGTTCGAACGAAAATTGGAAGTTCAGAATGCTTCTTAATATCCGAAGTTACGATGAGAATTTTGTTCTGATTGCAACAAGACATAAATAGAAATGAAGCAGCCCGTGATCTGGACATTTGGTTCCAGCAAGACGGCGCTATTCCAAGAACAATTACGTGAACACTTAATGTCATACCACACCTCGAGACTTGTTCCTTTAGGGCTGCGCAAAGTCCAACGTCCATGTTCCACCCTCCGTCCTCGTACCCCAGTCCACCGGGATTTCCCCCCCCCCTTAGCCCTTCATCAGCCGTTGACCCATCCGCCCTCTAAAGGGCAAAAGAATATGCCCGATAGCCTGATGAGCTTCAGTGACATCGAACACCCAAATCAGGCTGCTCATTTGCTTTCGCCTTCTCACTCTAGCTAGCTAACGGAGGTTTCCGATAAATCCATAGTCCATGACATACTGCATGGAAGTAGTGAGCTGCTTGGACTGCCCAATGAATACTCCGGGGGATTTATGGCCCTGTGGTGAACAACGGCGGGTACAGGCGACGCGTGGACCACGAGCTGTATGGGTTATGTCCCGACATTAGCATAGTTAAGTGGATCAAGATAACGCGATTGCGCTGGCTGGGCCATGTCAGAACAATGGAATGGGACGGACCAGCGCGAGGGGTTTTCGAAACCGAACTCGAGGGAAGGCGGAAAATGGGAAGACCAAGACTCCGCTGGAGGGATCAGGTTGGCGAATCCCTGCGTACATTTCGTATTGCCAACTGGGGGGATAGGCCGGAAGATCGACCTGGTTGGCGAAATATGTTATCTTCATTTTGTAAGGTCCCTGGCCCCTCGGCGTTGTTCGTGAACGGATAAGTAAGTAAGTAAAGCCCAAAGTCTGGCCCCTCGGCGTTGTTCGTGAACGGATAAGTAAGTAAAGTCCAAAGTCTACATGGATAAGCTGGCCGGAATTGGAAGCCAACATTAGCCGCGCCATTCGCCAAAAACCACTCAAAATGCTCGAGCGTCTAATCAAAAATTAAAACTAGCATTTTGTTCTCATAGCTACAATGCTTATACTGTGAACATATTAAGAGTATACACTGCGAGTGGTAGAAAACGGAGCAACACCCTTTTCGAACACTCTATACAATGAGTGCATGTAGCACTTGCTGCTCGAACCAGATTTTAAACGCATCAACGAAAAATATTCGCCTCAACAATAAACCATACTCATCGTTGCAACAAACCATATTCGTTACAGTAACAAAACTTTTCTGTTAATAAATTTATTTTCTTTACTGTTAATAAAATCATTTTCATTGCAATTAATAAAATCATGTCCACTGTACGCTAGCACACGTTCGATGGAAATATTCGTTGAGGCGATGAACCAATTCCTTCGTATGACACAGCTTTCGCTTTCAATGTATAACAATCCACGATTCGTGTGTCTAATGCTAGAAAGCGCACCGCTCACTGAAAATCTGTCCATTAATGAAAATTAAACACGTGCATTTTCAGCGAATTCACAGGAGACCCCTCAACCTTATTCACAGTGAAGAGGACACTCAAAACTTAAGCAGAACTCATTCGCTCGGAAAGATTTTAAACTAGCACAACTAGGAACAGATGCAAATGAATGTAAAAGCAAAAATATAACAACTTTTTTGTCGAACTACCGCATCACAATATCCTTTAATTTCCAGCAGAATGCATCAGTAACAGTAGCAAACGAACGAGTGATTTCTGGAGGGGTCTTACTCATGGAATAATACTCTTAGCTACGCGATGAGGGCAGGAGAAAGAAGTCATTATGCGATATCTTATTGTCTTAATATTCAATGGTTAGTAAACATTCTTGACAGCGGTGAAAAAATGTGCAGTAAATATTTAATCAAAGATTTCATTCCAAAGAATTATCTGTTATTAATTGGAAAAGTTTCATACGCAATGAGAAACTTGATAATTATAACCTCGGGTGATATGTGTACGGAACTGTTTTCGAAAATTGTGCCTATTTACGCATCGATGTTTACCTACTCTTCTTCCTCCCTAACCATGGTATGCAGTTATTTAAGACTGCCAGGGAAAACACGTGTGATGGTGTGATGGCTGATTCACTTGCATCTGGTTTATGTAAGTTGTTGCCTAAATGTTTGCATAATTGAATAAAACATTTTAAAGCACTTTGTTAAACGGTTGCACGTATCATTTAACACCACGCACACACACACACACACAGCCATACACCCGCAAACACACTCCACATACACTCGTCCTGACATGAATCCTTCGCATGAACATGATACCCTCCTCCACATACGTATGTATATGCTGCTCGTACTTGTTTCCTGGCAGATGTTAAACAGCTTTCTGCTGTATCTCCTCAGCTTAGCAGTGGCTGGATGTTCTGACAAAGTTGTTGCCAAACAATTTATTGCTAAAATATAAACTCCCATAAACTTTTTGCCAACATTATTTTTTGAGAGTCGTACATGTGTGTCTGTGTATGGGCGTGTGCGTGCTTCATGTCCTTGGAGTTTTCCCAGAGTCAATGAAGCAGTTTTTCAATATTCTGCATTGTTTTTCTTTCACATCCTATGTAAAGTTTTCAAGTCTGTTAAGAATATGTGCGAGACAATTTATATTGTCATTGTCCTAGTTGTTATCCTTGGCTAATAGAATCACACATTATGAAGGCGATAATGGAATCATTATTACCATGTCAGACATCTGCAAAAAAAACACCAAACGATGGATGGATATTTCAAGAGAGATTCAACAGAGACTATTGCGAATTGGATTAGGTTTGAAAGACGAGTCGAAGCACTGGTGTTTCGACTCATGATCCATTAGTGGGCATAGACCAAAACCAACAGGTAGGCCTGCTGTGCGCTTTTCATGATCCCTGGAGAAACTCCAATTTCTATAGAAAGTAAAAATATACAAATTTCCTCAGTGTATTTTAATCCGTGCTTTTGAAATGTTCCAAACCTTGAAATTAGGTTAGGTGTTAGTGTGAGTTGATGAAAAACTCACTTAGACTTTTTAGCCCATTGTGATACCACGGGCTAACAACATGGTGCTAGCCCCATCATTTCAGCATTCGAATCGTTTCAGGAAGATACAGATTCAGTCACCTATCTAAGATAACACTGTGATAGTTTTTGACCCGAAAAAAAATGAACTTTGATGAATCCTGTTCGAACTATTAGGGGGAGTCCCCTGAGTGCGAAAGTACATTTGGAAGTGTCAGATTGGCTCCAGTTTCGGTATATATGGATATAGCTAAGTCTGCGCTATTTAAACAAATTTTACCGGCCATAGGCCAATTTTTTTTTGGCCTAAAAGGGCTTAAAAAGCTTATTAAAATAGAAAAAACAAATGTTTGCGCTCGGTCCAACTTCTTGAGATATGGGCCTTTAAAACTTGAGTATGTAATTGGCCATATCTCACATATTTATGGTCCGCTCTGGTTCCGGTGAATATCATTACAAAGACCATTAAAAACTCTTTAAATCTGCATATAAATATATTACATTTTATTAACCCATTGGGGAAAAATTTAAAAATACGATTTTTTAACCTCACTTTTTTGCTAAACATCTGATTTTCTCAAAAAAAAGCCCTAGTAAACCTATTTTCTACCTAGACTCAGGTTGTAGGCAACACTTCAGGCTTTGTTTTAAGGTATAATACTTCGCATTAGCCCTTCTAAGACCGGAGATATTTATGTTCAAAATTTGAACTACAAGATAAATACAAAGATATTTTATTAAAGTTGATTAAATAAATAAATAAATAAATAGTTTCCCATTACATCCCATAAAGGGACTGGGGAGAACTTCTCACAATCACTGAGCTGTGCGCTTTCCAGTTTTCACTCACTGGTTGGGACCTACAGTTTTACACCGATTCCGAACGGTATTTTGAGAAGCTTTTTCATGGCTAGATACTCGATAGTGTCGCCGTCACTATGCGAGGTGACCGCCGCCGAAAGAAAATTTGAAGGTGGTCAGAGCCGGGTTCGAACCCAGGATCTCATGTACAAGAGCCGCGCACACTAACCATTGCACCACCGACGGCCACCTAATTATTATAATTAATTAACTTAAAAAAAAAGAAAAAAATATATAAAAGTCCAATATTTTGATTATGAAGCTTAACTTGAGGCCTATGCTAGGAAAATAAATAAAATTTTGGAAAAAAGTAAAAAAAACTTTCTTTTTTCCTGTATTTCAAATTTTGAACATAAATATCTCCGGTCTTAGAAGGGTTAATGCGAAGTATTATACCTTAAAACAAAGCCTGAAGTGTTGCCTACAACCTGAGTCTAGGTAGAAAATAGGTTTACTAGGGCTGTTTTTTGAGAAAATCAGATTTTTAGCAAACAAGTGAGGGTAAAAAATCGTATCTTTTAAATTTGTTATATGCAGATTTAAAGAGTTTTTAATGGTCTTTGAATTGATATTCACCGGAACCAGATGGGACCATAAATATGTGAGATATGGCCAATTATATACTCAAGCTTTAAAGGCCCATATCTCAAGAAGTTGGACCGAGCGCAAACATTTGTTTTTTTCTATTTTAATAAGCTTTTTAAGCCCTTTTAGGCCAAAAAAAAAATTGGCCTATGGCCGGTAAAATTTGTTTAAATAGCGCAGACTTAGCTATATCCATATATACCGATTTCTCAAAAATTGGAGCCAATCTGACACTTCCAAATGTACTTTCGCACTCAGCGGACTCCCCCCTAATAGTTCGAAAAGGATTCATCGAAGTTCATTTTTTCGACTATCACAGTGTAATCTATCTAAGAAAATTAACCCAGGTCTCTAAATAAGTACTTTCCATGTATTGAAACATGTATTGATACTTGGGGCTGGCTAGAATCAGTAGGATCACACATCTCCATCTACACTCAAAGGACCTCATATGCGATTGTAACAACCTCTGATTCGGTTATGATGACATCTAATGTGGTTGTGACAACTTCTAAATACGGTTACGGCTAATTCGGTTACTTTGTCTGAGGGTGTGTATCCACTATCGGCCAGATGAGTCTTGTGTGTACAAAATCTCCTACATACTCACATAGGAGCGGTCTGGCAGTAAAGGGTTTTTCAATAATGAAATTCTTTATTCCTGTGAAAGTACGTTCGATGCCATAATGTATGGAACTCGATTGCTTTTGCATGGCCACCACGGGTACGCTTGCAGAAGTCCAGACGCTGAACCCAATTTTTGACGGTTTTCAAGCATAAATCGACCGATACTGCTGCAATTTCGCTGGCTTGTTGGCATAGACCATAGCCCCACAGGAAATATTCTAACGGCGTCGAATCGCACGACCAAGGCGGCCAATCGACTGGGCCATTTCGTGAGATAACACGTTCACCAAACTTGGGTTCCAATAAATTGATTGTGGCATTCGCTGTGTGGCTTGTGGCGCCGTCCTGTTGGAACCACATGTCCTCCAAGTCCATATTATCCAATTGGGGCCAAAAATATTCGGTTATCATTGAACGGTAGCGATTCGCATTCACAGTAATGTGCCGGTCTTGATCATCACGGAAGAAGTACGGCCCAATGACGCCGCCGGCCCATAAACCGCACCAAACCGTAATTTTTTCGGGATGTAATGATGACTCATGGATTACGAGTGAATCGCTGTCTGACCAATAACGCATATTTTGCTTATTGACGAAGCCATTCAGCCAGAAATGCGCCTCATCGCTGAAGATGATTTTCCGATGAAAATCAGAATAATAATTTAATAATTTTTAATAATTTCGACTCGTTGTTGGCTCGTATATCTTTCCATGATGAAATGGCAAACCTTACTGAAGAGAAATGTCAAAAGAGCGGGAAAAAATATGGCGTCGTTTGCTGTCCCTATCGATTTACTTTTGTAGTGTCTCTGTTGAAAACCCCTTTATATGCTTACAAATCATTAGAGGCATGCCAGGACGTTCCAATTCCTGTGGAACCTGTAACGTAGTTGCGAGTCTGACCAGCTCATCTGCTGTGCAGTTTCCAGGAATATCTCTTTGTCCAAGAATATCCCTATGTCTCCCGTACGAGGTGAACAACGTAAAAGATCTGTGGCAGTCCTGGGTAGATTTTGAGTTCACGAATAATGAGTGCCAATGAAGACATGGACCCCAATGGCTGCTGGACTATTAACCTCAGCCAGCCGGGCACTTCCCTAATCCCCAAAACGTGTCCGATATATGGTAAATGATCAGATAGTCTACAAAAAATATGCAACCCAATACCCTACAATAAGTCCAATACCCTGACTGATAGTTGCAGAAATTCACATATCCCTTTATACAACAACAAAATAAAGGAATGCTGGGAGCACCTTCCACGACCGCTCCCTGACCGACTCCAGCCGACTCAGTAGTTCTGATTCTGTAGGATCTGCCACCACACGATAGCCCCACACAGCATTATCGGTCTCATCATCCCTGTATATATCCAGTGTACATCTTCGGAGAAGGTCACCATTTTCAAAAACGTCGCAATGTGAGAAATTCTGGCAGGCGCCTCTAAGAGAAGACTTGCAACACTGACATGGGATCAGAACCATCTGTGAAGATAATGTGCGCAGCTGACTTAGAGAATAAATCGGTAACCAGTGCTGTGAATAAGTCAGTATAAATATCTTGCTGAAGGACGGAGCCAAGGGGGCCTCTTCGGCCTGAAGGAATGTAGAATTTGCGGATATAAAAAAGTCAGTGTGGAGACTGTTTAATAAAGCCACGTATACGAGAGAGAAGGAAGACTGGGATAAGTACAAAGCTAAAGTAATATAAGAATGCACTCAGACGGATAAATTCGTGGATGCTCTTCTGTAAATCAAGAGAAGATACAACCGAGTTGTTAAGTCAAAGGAAAATACTGACGTGTCGCAATACAGTCAGGAGTGGTGATTCAATCAATCTCCTTATCGTGAGCCATTTCTCTGGAAACTCGCTGAACAAGGAGACCACTGTAAGTGAACATTCTACCCATAGATCACAAGTTTCCAATGAAATTGTTGATAAAACCAGAACTAAATGGACTATCGGAAGCTTCAAACTCTTTAAGTGTCCCGGTTTCGAAATTATATCGCCAGCGAAACTTCAGCCTTTGGCCTGGCTGATAAAGTTATACATCGAGTGTATAAACTTCAGATATAAATGATAACCTGGTATTCAGGGATATGTGAGTTTCTACACGTATGGGTCGAAAATGAATGTTCAGTTAGGGTATGGTATCCACTCTAGGGAACTAGGGTTTCCTCGTTCTCGCACGTTGAAAAGTTTCTCTTTTATTGTTGTTGGTATAAAAATACAATACTTGTGTCCAAACACATTGTGTTTGCTATGCTATATTACATGGTTGAGACACAATTATTAATAGGTTATAATATACGTTTTTGTGACCCAAACATGGTTAGTTTGTTACAAACAGATGAAAACAAAATAGTAACAGACAACAAAGAAAAAAAATTAGCAGAACCGCAATTTATGAAAACCAAGCTTGCAAACATATACATGTTTCCTGCCACATGTTGCATCGTTTCATTGTTTCGCGATTAGGGATATGATAAGAGTCAGAGGTAGAAACGTCCAGTTGGCATTAGGGTCTATGTTTTCTCTTACAGACTGACAGGCGGTAATCATGTCCCTGGAATTAGTATTCCTCAACTCAACATCTGCCCAGCACTGCCGCAGATTTTTAATGAGATGACCTCATACGGGGCCAAATCACAGTAATATTCCGTGGAACTGTAGAGCGGATGAGTTGGCGAAACTATGAACTACCTTACAGATACCATAGGAACTGGAATGTGTTGACATGCCTCTAGCGAGTTGTAGGTCCATCTTGCAAAAACGTTCTTGTGCGATAATACAGGAGAGGTGGACGAGAGCCACATACTGCATATGCTCGAGACAAATCTGGCCGTTAGTAGATGACACGAGATCCATGAACCTTATTTCTCTATCTATACGCAAGGTGTCAATGCTTGTTTTAATAGTTCAACATCTTCGAATGAAATGAAAGTTGGTTAAAGCGGTAATGGAACCTCAATGTCGAGGACGACGAGAGGAGTATCCACCTCATATGAATTGTGCGGCTTATATGCCTACATCGACATAGTTAACCGATTCAAAATAATACGTGGGCTAGGTCATGTTAGTGGAATATATAGAATGAATAAAGCTGTTAAGGTATTCGAATATGTACTTGAAGGTTCATGAATTCTGAACTGTAAGGACCAAATGAACGAATACTTGCAAAAGCTTGGCGAGAAAATGCGAAGAGTCGAAAATGTTGGATGATGGGACCCCAAAATGTGATATCTATAGGCCTGATTTGGTTTCGCCGCTTGCTTAGGTTATCACTTATATTGTATGGACGAATGTTAAGCTGCAATTGAACGTAATCAATACAAGGTGGAGTACATATTTAGGAACTTATTATGCCTCCCTCGTATCCTCTTTAATTTCCTACAACGCTTCCGTCAACTTCATTAAAAAGTCTAACAAAACACACATTTTCCTCACCACCAACGATTGTGTCACAGTGAGCGAGGTGGCAAAAACTTGTATTCGCTTGCAAATTCCTGTAACAAGTTAATAGGAAGATAAACATCTCCGAATTATTCTGAGGGGTTGGAAAAAAACACATGTTAACATATGAATTTATGCACTCAATGAGGCTTCACGGAAGTTCCTCTCCCGCAAAAGGGATAGAAACGAAACGGGTGCTAACAGATAAAGTTGCCAGCAAAAGTTTATGTTAAGCATCTTAAGTCGATATCATTTATTACAACATCCATCCAACAATATTTTGATAATTTCACAAGATACTTAAATCACCTTCCCCCTGAATTTTTTTTGGGATAAATCTTATCCTTTTTTTAAAAAAGAAATTGTAGGGAAATTTAACATTTCTTTTGGCGAGGAAAAAAAACTTTTGTATTTCCATGTCAAAGTTTTGTAAGCTCCACATCGTTTGTATGCTGGCTACTTTTGAAATTACGGAAACAACATCCGATTAAGCTCCTTTCTTCGTTAACTCCAAATGAAGCATTTTTAACTTCATTAGTTGTTGTTTTTGTTGAGGCACACACACATACACTCTGGAGGACCCCAGCATACGCCTTGGTAGGAAGGACTCTTCACATTCATATTTTATTTCTGGCATCACAACAGAAGAGGCAGATGCTGGTGAAGATGTGGCTGCATATGCCAACTCTTCAGCTTCGTAATATTATGGTTTCAGCACTAATGAGTGTTGTTGGCTGCTTTGCATTTAACGGCGTTAACTTTTTTTAACCACTTGAAATCTTACAGTTTTGTAGGGGAAACAACGCAAAACGAAAACATTTCCATAATTTAACTAACAGGAGGGATATTATTTGGAGTTATAGAATGTGAGGTTTTTAACTTTTCGAAGGAATACACCAAACATCCTTTGGGTTACACAAATTTAGATACAAGTAATATTTCATACCTACTTAATTAGGTGGCCTCAAACAACCCGTTGGGGGGGTCCTTACAAAACTAAAATAACATACGTTCGATGTTTATCTTTTTCCTTCCAGTTGGCCGTTGGTGGTGCTATGGTAGTATGTGCGGCTCTTGTACATGAGAACGTGGGTTCGATCCCTGCTCTGACCACCTTACTTTTTTTTCGACGGCGGTCACACCACTTAGTGACGGCGACACTATCGAATAATTAGCCATGAAAAAGCTTCTGAAAATACCGTTCGGAACTGGTGTAAAACTGTAGGTCCCAATCATTGAGTGTAAAACCAGACTGCGCACAGCTCAAAAGACAAGACCGGTTGTAAGAGAGTCTCAAAGAGAATCTGAAGTACTTCCTTAGCCCGTAAACCACAATTTTGCAAGCACAATTCTCCGTTTGATTTCTAGGCTGACGTTATTACTTTAATTTATGGCAGGCCCGGGAAAAAATAAACTCGTCCACTACCAAAAAATTATAATGATTAATAATGTTTACCCTTCCAGCCAATCGGGTCGATGGTCTGCTTGTCAAAAACATTAATTTTCTCTTGTCCTCGATACTGTAAAACCCACTTTTGATGATCCCTTTTCGATTCTCGAAAATACTGCAGTAACTTCTTGCAGATTTCGCCCAATGCTGTCTATATCATCAGCATAGGCGAGCAGCATGAGACATTTGCTGCTGATAGTTTTATTCGTGTTGACTCCTCATAATGATCTCTATTAAAATGTTGAGGAGATCGCACGACATGAAGTCGCCCTGACTGAGGGGCCTCGCCTTGTGGTAAATGGTTCAGTGAGTTCTTTGCCTTTACTGAGAATTTCGTGTGGGTCAGTGTCACTCTGCAAAGGCGGGTACGATTATCAGCAATACCAAGCTACGGCATAGCGTTGTGTAATTGTTCCCGTATTGGGATATTGCATCTACAAAGAGATGATAGGGATGAAATTGATTTTCCTGTGGTGTTGTACTGTGAACAACTCCGGTCGGTGATGGATTTTGCGGGTCTAAAATCACACTGATAAGGTCCGATCAGATGTGCAACAAAGGGCTTTAGTCTTTCGCACACGACGCTCCAAAGATCTGTGTATGCAATTTATAAGTCCTATTACACGGATAGTTGGTACATATACTCGGACCACCTCTTTTTAAATAAAGGACACAGTATGCTAAGACTGCAATCGGCGGGCATGCATTCGCCTAACCAGATGTTATCCAGTAATTACATCTGCACCTGCGGCTTTCTTGTTCTTTAACCGGGAAACTGCAATTCTAACTTCGCGTCGGTTAGGAGTGGGGCAGACGACGCCTTCGTCTTGTATTAGCTCAACTCCCTCATCTGCATTGGAGTCCGCACAGCTGCATTGCCATTCTTCTCTCTAACAAATGGGGGCCTGATCCATATGGCCATTGGTTTGATTTTTCACTTTTCGGTAGAAGTTACGGTCCTCGTTCTTCCTTTTGTATGTCCAATTTTCTCACTCTCGCGCTTTCCGTACATTCGTTTTTTCTTCTTAAATATACGGGTTTAATATCTCCTTTTCTATTTTTACCACCACGTCGCAACTGGCTGAAGGGCTGCCATGCGTACAGCGTTCTCTTCATTACTTACCATACGATACTCTTCCTAGTGCGATGATTGGTCTTTAAGAGGATTTTTATAGCCAAACACGGCCACCGCAGCAGTTTTCATAAAGTGGGATATGTATTTCCACCCGGTTCAGGATCATGGGGTGACAGTGCATAGGCTAGTAAATGCAATTCCGAAGTCCACCATTCTATATATGTATCTCATTTCGTACGACTTTTGTGCGAGTGTTCTGAATCGATATTAGCACCTCGAAAGACACGTGCATCCATTACAATGGGACAGTGAATTCCATCAATTTCCAGGTGTTCAATCTGGATTTTTGTTTGTCAAAGCATTTATGTTGGAATTTCGTACTACTGAAAACATGTTTTTTGTCACGGTGTAATCTATCAGTCTTATTACGTTATCGGAAGTGCTGGTGCAGGTGCAGACTGAATTTACCGACGCTTGGTTCAAAGGCATTTTCTTTACCCACTTAAGTATTATAATCACCTAGGTTAATCTTCATATCGTGAGCAGGACAGCGGTCGTAGGATTCGTCTAGACTTTCATTGACCATTTTCTGGGTGTCACCTCCTGTTTGTTCCTTTGGAACTTGTAGACAAATTAGCGAAATACATCTTCACTCGCAGGATTGATTCTAGTGACTTGATGTCGCAGTCTCTTGCCCGCTACAAATCCGCAACCAAGTTCATGTTTTTTCTCATGGCAGCTGTCGTATATATCAGAATTGTCCTTCCTTGCACAGCCCTGTCCTGTCCATGGCATCTCAAGGATAGCAGTTTTGTCAGTCTTATAATTCTCGGTTATTTGCCAGGGATATTGGCACCGTATTTGTAAAACGCTCTAACATTCCAAATGCATATCCGTTAAACGTGGTGTTATAATGATTGAGGAGAATGCAGGACAATCTTTTCTTTCAAATATCAAATAATACCAACCTCCAGGTATATGTCCACAACAATATCTCTTTGGCACAGAACACCCTTTTCATGAAAGTAAGCAGAAAAATACTTATGAAATCATATGAAAATTAATGAATTACATTTCATTATGCGTGTTTTTTTTCACTCTTGATGTTTTTCCTATTCACAAACTTGTATTCCACAAGATACGGCCGTGTATCTTGTGTGGCACACTCAAACTACTCAGCTGCATCAGCATCAGGCATCGTCATCACCGCACCACTCAGGTTTATGAAACATTTGAAAACGAACGGAGGCAAAAGTCTAATAATCATCCGCAGAAGAAGGAAATGAAAGACAACAACAACAAAAACAACGCTCTCTGTTCTAAAAGCTTTGGTTTCATTCATATCCTTTTTTGTGAATTGTTCTCTATTTGCACCATTTCAAAGGTACATTTCTATTTTGAATATAATTTTGTTTTTTTTTTCTTTCTTTTTTTGTTTTATTTTATTCTTTGGTTTATATTTCATTTTATTTTGTGTAGTTTGTTATATTTTATTTCATTTGTAATTTCCATGCAGTCCCCTCTTAGCTTACGTTTGAGTGGTTTTGTTTCAAGATTTGTGTTCATACTTTTTCATTCGTTTCATGATTTTGTGAGGTGGGGAGAATTTTTTAGAAATCGGAGCGTAAAATAGTGGGAAAAAACACCACTATGAAAATGTAATCATCTTTACTTTAGAGAATAAAAATTCAGACTTTAGAAAACGACTACAATGTGGTTCAAATCTACATATATAACCCCCTGGTCTTACCGCTATTCGGGAAATACAAGGAAAAGGAGCTGTGATATCGACTGTCGTTAAAAAACTAGTGATGTGGAGTCGAAGTCCACTCCACTCCACAGCCCTGTAAAATCTCATGTATTTGGTTACGGAACTGTAGTTCGGAAAACGCTACATCAAACCCCGACACACCCACAGAAAAAAAGCCGTGACATAATATAGAGGAACGAAAATGGGTTACATCAGACGCCAATCATCACGGATCAAATGGTCAAAAGAGCTATAACGACCTTCTCCCAATATGAAGCGGTGGGACGGGATGGGATTTCCCCAGCTATCCTACAACATGAGTTTGACCTTGTAGCAACTCATTTGGTGGGAATCTTCGCCGCATTCTTAAATATGCCTACACCCCTAAGAATTGGCAGGAGGTTAGGGTAATATTCACACCCAAACCCAAAATTGGTAGGACAAATGATTTCAACCAACCGCTGGTAAATTCAGTCTACATGCCAGATCCTCCCACAACGGCAAGAAACTAATAGCATTCTCCGGGCAAAAAAATGGGTTTCAGTGTTACTAGAAATATATTAATTGGCAAAATACACAATTCGACGCGCTAATAACGAGCATTACCATAGATTGTGCGCAAGGACGACCGACGTATCTGAAATATCAGTCGTCCTTAATATTGATTGATTTGTAATATCCTCAAAAGTAGTTCCCTAGACATAGTGGTATGTTTCTCGATCTCCCCCAATTTCTCCAATTGTGTAGTCCAATAGAATAGTTAGAAATTAAGATTTTACATCTTTTTACATTACATATTGCACTCGAATTCTTATCCTATTTGTGAATTGGATTTACTTTTCTTTTAAATTTTGAGAATCTAATTATTTTGTAAACCTATTAATTTAATTCCCGTGTTTGGGTTTTGCATGTAATTAATTCTACACTCAACTCAACCCTTTTCCTATTTAAAAACTATCAAACCTTATGAAACCGGTTCCCATACTTGTTGCAACACCAGCAAAGCTTAAATTGCGATTACACACTCAATTAACACTGCCCTCTTTCATTAGCCATTGTTAATAGCCCTAATATACTGGTACCAACTGACCACCAATAGAGTCATATTCTGTCCATTCACACCTAAAACCGCTGACCACACGGCTCTTACTCTTATGCTGCTCTGCAGACGATTGTGCTATTAATCCCCTGCCATTTGTGACTTTATGTTGTCACGTGGTCACCCCACCAATGCACGGCGATTTTGAAAACCTACGAGGTTGTAAAACTGCAAACAAGTCATTTCCCTACCTTTCAACGATGGTGGAAACTGACCTTAGGTCAATGTTGAACATAAATTGTAAGCAAACATGTACAAGGGGAATAACTTGTAAAACATAAAATCATTTAATAACCGGTTCCTTAGTTGAGAACCACCCTAAGAGTGTTTGGGACCTAAGAACAATGTCCACTAATGCATCCCAACTGGCAAGACCTTGCAAAGATGACATATTCGGCAAGGGGTAGTTAGTTACAACATCAACCGCATCAACACATTGATGGTAGCAGTTTAAAACTCACAAACTTAGGTGGCCACGGATAACCTAAACCGGTTAGAGACCATATAAAACGAAGATAATAGATTTCTCCAATCGATTCGATCTTTAGCTTTTTTCTTCCAGTTGGTATCACCAAGTTCTCGCAGGCATTCTTCTTTCTTGTATTTCCAGCGAAGTCTTGGTCATAAAATTGTTCGCTGTTCTTCGAGTGCGGATTCAAACCCCTGTCGCGCTGGTTCATTCTTTTTTATCCAATCTACTGATATGGCTGAGCAAACGTCATCGCGTTTGATTCGCTAAACTACACTCCCGGAACTAATTGTTTGACTAGATATTGTACCAAGCGTTAATTCACCTGTTGCCACCGATTTGAAGTTGTCGCAATCGAATTGAGGTTGTCACGACCGATTTTAGTCGCCACAACTAAAATTTGGTTGAAGCAACCGGTTGGAAAAACCTCATATGCGGCTGTGACCAGCTCAAATTCGGTTACGGCCAATTGGGGTAATTTTCAATTTACGTCGATGTACGTGGTTTATACCTAGTCGATACTCACTGTTCTCTATTATAGGACCTTATATTTTTCGGAGCATTTTTTTCTCGAAAACTCCCTCTCGCATGTCTCCTCAACGTGTGATATGGCTTAGAATTCTGCGCCATAAAACCAGAAAGATTATATAGAGTCTGAAAGATATTGGATCTTTGTTTCTCGAGAGCCGGCCTTATCTCGGAAGTGTTTGCTTAGCCCGAAATAACACCTGTTTGCAAGAAGAATTCTGCGTTTGATGTCTAGGCTGACGTTATTGCTTTTATTTACAGCAGATCCGAGATAAATAAATATGTACATATGCTAAAAATTATAACTGCTATCAACCTTCACCCTCTCCTCCAACTGGATGGATGTTCTGCTTGACGAAACCATTAATATTGTCTTATCCTCATTTGGTGTCAAAACCACTTTTACTGATTCCTTCTCGATTCCCAACAATACTGCAGTAACTTCCCCCAGATTTCGCCCAATGTTACCTCAGCATACGAGAGCAGTGCTCTCTTCTAAAATGTTGAAGAGATCGCACGGGTGGGTCTCGCCCTATCCGAGGCCTCACCTCGACTTAATGGATGGTTCGGTGAGATCTTTACCAATCTGTACAGAGGATTTTGTGTCGGTCAGTGTCAGGCGTGTGAGCTTAGCGGGAATACCAAGCTCCGACGTACCTTCGTAAAGTTTTCCCCGAAAGCAACCTTATAATCTTTTAAGAGATGCTAAGTGTCGATTAATTTTTCATAGGTTTTGTCTAGGATTTGTCGTAATGTGAACATCTGGCCGGTCGTGGATTTTCCTACTCAAAATCCATAGTGACAAGGTCCGATCAGGTATACAACAAATATCTTTAGTCTTTCGCATATTAGGCTCGAAGAGAACTAGTCTGGCATGAATATTATTCTTTCACTCCCAGTCGAGCATAGGGCCTCAATATAGTTTCGCCATTCTTTCTGTCTCGTGCGATTGATTTCATCCGGTTGAAATTGTATCCCATTCGTTTCATGTCTTCTCCAATAGTTCGTCGGTTGTTTGTTTTGAATTTTCTCGTCACCTACTGCCTTGCGGGTTCCACTGTATGGCTAGTCCACAGATTTCCATTGGCGTCTTTCGTAAGGTGATTCCATTTCCACCGTCTCCTCTTGATTTCATTTTGTATCGGCAATTGGTTAAATTTCTCAAGAAGTTGTTAAATGGATATGGTATTTGGGCACCAGATCATTAAAATTTCCTTAGGCATTTGTTAATGAAGATTTGAAGTTTCTTCAGAAGCGCATTCGTCATCAGCCAGGTCACACATCCGTATAGGAGCACCGATTTTACATTTGAATTGAAGACACGTAGTTTACTGTTGGTATAGATCGATTACGATCTCCAAATTTTCCACAGCTGTGCCAAGGCACCTTGCGACTTAGATATTCTACTATGTATGTCGTTTGCGGCTCCGCTATCTGCGGAAATGAAGCTACCCAGGTCGGTGAATGAGTTGACATTCTCTATAACGTCACCTCCAGCTATAAAAGTTGCGGCAGGGTTGATCGCGTTTATATTGAGTGCTTTGGCCTTCGCCGAGTTAATCCTCAGACCATCACTCCTAGACTCAGAGATAAGTGCGGCGATTTTATTCCGCATATCAACAGGTCTTGTACAAATCTCGTACTACTGACAAACAGATTTTTTGCAGCGGTGAAATCTGTCAGCCTCGGTCCAATTTCAAAAACGCTGACTTTTAGACTGAATTTTTCGATGATTTTTTCAAAAACATTCTCCGTGCCGACTGTAGCATCAAAATCACCTAGGACTATCTTAATGTCATGGCCAGGGCAGCGCTAATAGGTTTCTTCTAGGCGCTCTTAGAACCTGCCCTTGGTGTCAACGTCTTTTTCTCCCAACGAGCCATGTGCATAAATTAACGAAATGTTAAAGTATTTAGCTTTTAGCGGATGGTCGCTTTACCTTCACTCATGGGGTTGAACCAAGAGACCAGGCTCCTTGTTCTGAAAAAGTTATGAGAGATTTAACAGAGGCTTTTTGTATGATACGTCGTCTCCTAACGTAATTTTTTATGAATAAGACTGTAGATGTCGCAGTCGTTTGCCCAGTACAAATCCTCAACCAATTTCATGCTTTTCTCATGGCAGCTTCAGTATATGTCACTGTTTTCATTCCATGTACAGCCATGTCCTTCCATCGCATCTCCTGGATGGCAGTAATGTCAGCCTTATAATTCGGGAGGACATTTGCCAGTTGCTTAGTAGCGTCGGATCTTTATAGCCTTCTAACATTTCAAGGTCATATACGCAAATCGTTGTGATTATAACAAGTCCGGGGGTCGTTAACAAATAGGGGGTTTTATGTTCCTCATTTCGAATTCGTATTTTCATTGCCATGGCGGAAGGCAAATCAAGTCCACAGTTTAATACTTGTTTTACCATTTTCCAAGATCAAGATTTTCCAAGATCAGATTTTCCAAGAAGATCTCCATTTTTATTTTCCAAGATCAATGGGTTCTCTTGAAGATCTTTAGTTTTCCATTTGCTCTCGCAGTGTGACTTCATTTCAAATACATTAAATTCCGTAAAATTTCCTTAAATCTGTTGATGGCTTTAAATTTAATTTATTTAAACCCAAAACTGAAACTTGCCAGCAAGTGTGTGTAATTGCAGCAACCTGACTGCATCCAGTAGATGCTCTGCCAATTGTCACTACAGGGAATCACAAATTTTCCAAAATAAAAATAAAATGGAAAACAACCTCATAACAAATCTTGATAAATAAAATATACAAATGCAAAGAAATCCCCTAGCCTAAAGAGACCCCAACTGATGATGGCAATGCCATGGCAACTGCCGTCGCCAGCGATGCAAGATAGATAGATAACTCCGCAAATTCGGCTGGCGCTGAATGATGCACTGCAACCAAAATGCGACAAATTAATGTTAAACCGTGTGTTGACATTATGTCGTTTTCAACAAAACTGTCTGCGGCTGCGACTTATTTTTTTGGTGTTTTTACGCTTTTGCCCTATTGTTCCAAGCGACAAACCCGGAACCAAAACGAAAAAACATCCAATGGAATACATTAATACATATTTAATAAGGTGCGAAAAAAAATTCAAAATCCTCTTCAAATATCAGATTCATACTTGTGTCGCATCAAAAAGGACACGTAGAGGGGGTACGAAGTTAAAGAGTTATTTTTACTTACTACATTTTATGGTTTTTAATTTTAGAGAAAAGTAATTTTGACACTTTGATATCACAAATTATTACGAACCAGGCAAAATGATGCCAAAGGGTGTTGCAAGCAGGAGTGATAATATTTCCATAACCAACAACCGAATTGAGATACATAAAACCTCCGCAAAAGTTATAAGGACCACGATTCAGGTTATTAATTCGTACGAGAGCTCTCTCAGTTACTAGCGCAGATTGCACCGCAGCCCCATGATCCTGAAGTGCATTGGAAATACATTTCCCACTCTATGAAAACCGCTGCAGAGACCGTGCTTGACTATGGCAAAGCACTTAAAGACAATCCACGATACGATGAAGAGTATCGTACGGCAATTGACGAAAATAACACTGCGCGCATGGCAATGCTGCAGTCAGTTGCAACGAGAACCACGACAGTACACGTAACCCTTTAATTTGAGAAGAAAACACGATTATGGAGAAAATACGAGAGTGAGCATAGTGGAACATAAAGAACGAATTCTACCGAAAGCTGAAACAACGGCCATGGATCATTGCCCCCCTTCTGTAGTGGTAAGGACGGTAATATAGTTGGAGATGTACAAAGAATGTTGAAGACACGGAAAGACGACTTCTCTCTGTTTTATTTGTCCCAGAGCACTGCAATTGAGATGAGAGAGTTGAGCAAATACAATACGATGGTGCCAGGGGCCTCCAACGCAGATGACAGAGACATGCAAATACAGGACGATGGAGTCGATTGCTCCCATCCTAACCAAGGCGAGATTAGAACTGTAATATCCCTGCTTAAGACCAACGCCGCAGGTGCTGATGGACTCCGGCTGAACTGTTCAAGACTGGCGACGATGAGTTGAAAAAGTGCATGCATCGACGATTGGAGCGTTAGCTTAATATATCCTATATTTAAAAACGGTGATCCGAGTATGCGTAGCATATATCGTGGAATAAGCATAATTCATTGTATACAAGGTTCTCTGGAGCGTAATGTGCGAAAGACTAAAGCAAATTGTTGCAGACCTGATCGGACCTTATCAGTGTGGCCTTTGACACAGAGAATAAACGACCGACCAGTATGCACATTACAACTCCTAGAGAATCTTCACCAACAAACAAAATCGACACCTACCGTTTAAAAAAAGGCTTTCCCATGAGCTTCTATCAACTAGTGAGCTGTGCGCCTTTTATTTGTACACTCACTGATAGCGACGTACAGTTTTACACCGGTTCCGAATGGTATTTTGAGAAGCTTTTTCATGGCATAGTGTCGCCGTCACTAAGTAGGGTGACCGCCGTCGAACATCAGCAGACACCGACCCAGGTTATCATGTACAAGATCCACGCACACTACCATTGCACCACCGTGGGCCAAACTCCTACCACATCCTTGTAGCATTTAAGGCGGCCTTCGAAACCCCGATACGGTAACAACTATTCGAAGGTATGTCGGAACTCGGTATTCCTGCTAATCTACCACGCCTTTCTAGAATGACACTAACCGACACGAAATCCCCATTAAAGATAGATAAGGATCTCATCGAACCGTTTGGTACGAGGGGAGATCTCAGGCAGATATACGAGGCGAGATCTCAACATGTTAATAGTGATCTTCGTGAGAGAGCCGCAGTCAATACGAATAGAACTATCAGCAGTAAAAGCTATATGCTGCTCGCGTATGCTGATGATTTAGATAACATTGAGCGAAATCTGCGAGAAGTTACTGAAGTATTTTCGACAATCAAGAAGTACTTAGTACAAATGGGTTTGACAGTAAATGAGGACAAGGCAAAATTAATGGTTTCGACAAGCACAGTTAAAATTGTAAGGTTATGGAGGAATTGTTTACCTCGGAACTGCCGTAAATAAAAGCAGTAAGCCTAGAAATCAAACGAAGCCTAGAAATCAAACGAAGAATTGTGCTTGCCAGTAGGATTATTTCAGGCTACGCAAGCACTTCTCTCGAGAAACAAAAATCACATATCTGTCAGACTCATATACAATCTGTTTTACTTTATTGCGCAGAATCTGTTTGGCTTTATGGCGCAGAAGGCTTTTCAAGTTTTTGAGAGAAAAATACTTCGAAGACTATATGGACCTATAATAGAGAACAGTGAGTATATTCGGACGACGTATGACCGAAAACAGTTCTTAAAGATCCCTAAGCGGGGTTTAAAAGACCGAAAAACGGGTTCAATAGAACCGAAAACGGTTCCAAAGAGAAACGCGTTTGTTTTCACGTTTTTGTTTTCAGCAGTTTTCAACAAACAAAGCCACATTTGGGTCACAAACACATATATTATAACCAATTAATCATTGCGACTCCAACATGTAATATTGAACAGCAAACACCATGTGTTTGGACGTAAGCATACTATATTTGAGGCAAGCTACAAACACGTTCTAACGGGTTATTTAATAAGAGCGCTACAAAAGTTTTTTTAATAAAACAAAACCGGTTTTAGATACCAATGAAATTCTTTATTCCTGTGAAAGTACGTTCGATGCCATTATGTATGGAACTCGATTTCTTTTGCATGGTCACCACGGGCACGCTTGCAGACGTCCAGACGCTGAACCCAATTTTCGACGGTTTTCAAGCATAAATCGGCCGATACTGCTGCAATTTCACCTTCGATATTCGTACGAAGTTCATCAATCGTCGCTGGCTTGTTGGCATAGACCATAGACTTGACGTAGCCCCACAGGAAATAATCTAACGGCGTCAAATCGCACGACCGAGGCGGCCAATCGACTGGGCCATTTCGTGAGATAACACGTTCACCAAACTTGGTTTCCAATAAATTGATTGTGGCATTCGCTGTGTGGCTTGTGGCGCCGTCCTGTTGGAACCACATGTCCTCCAAGTCCATATTATACAATTGGGGCCAAAAATATTCGGTTATCATTGAACGGTAGCGATTCGCATTCACAGTAATGTGCCGGTCTTGATCATCACGGAAGAAGTACGGCCCAATGACGCCGCCGGCCCATAAACCGCACCAAACCGTAATTTTTTCGGGATGCAATGATGACTCATGGATTACGTGTGGATTGCTGTCTGACCAATAACGCATATTTTGCTTATTGACGAAGCCATTCAGCCAGAAATGATCCTCATCGCTGAAGACCATAAATTGGACGAAGCGCTCTTAAAGTTGAGGCCACTGACTCCAAATTTCGGTAGTAAATTTTAATAATTTCGACTCATTGTTGGCTCGTATATCTTTCCATGATGAAAAGGCAAACCTTACTGACGAGAAATGTCAAAAGAGCGAAAAAAAATTTGGCGTCGTTTGCTGTCCCGATCGATTTACTTTTGTAGCGTCTCTGTTGAAAAACCCGGTATTTGCATCCACACAACAACAAAAATACACATTTTTCATCGTGTTCTGATTGTATCAATTCAAGCACAGTAGTTAGGAATCTGACGAAGAACTTGTCACGGGGTTCGAAACTAGTCATGGCAGTGAGTGTGCTTTCCTGAACTGTATATTATTCCAGCAAAACCAACCATTTCAATTCTAAAAATTTTTCTGACCTTATAAGCTTGTGGTATGAAGTCTCATACATTAATATGTAAACTAGCAAAATCGGTCATAAACGAAAATTCCAAAAAAAAAATAATTATGAAGTATTTGCAACATAAAGTAAATTATAATAGAGAAACAATTTCTCTCATCTGACATATCGTTCCGCACTCTTCGTCGTAGGTTTGTGTAAATGAGAGATGTTCGACGATAATTAACTAACACCAGGTGGAGCCACAAGAACTGTTGGCTTAAGTCGTTCATGTCGTTTTGGTATAGAACTGTGTAATTTAACTTTATTTTGTCTTTGTCTGTTGAGTTATATCGTTGGTATACAGTTGTGTTGTATTTAACACAACTATTTTACCACACAGACACAAAACGCCGTTGGCATTGCCTTGTTGGATGTTTTGTACTAATGTCTCTATCTGGTATTATTGAACGCATTCATTTCACCATCCATGCAACCAAACCTATAAAGTTAAAATTATTGAGAGAATAAACTTCTCCATTCTAATTTCATTGTATGATTTGCAATGCAAATTGGAGATAGGTGGTAACTCTCTGCAACACAAATGTTCGTGTAGAGGTAAATAACAAAATTTCTTAGGAAAATTGTGTCAGAGCTGAATACGGGGCTTAACCCTCTACCTGCGAATGAATATCTTTGAATCATGTCTAGAACTTTCGTCTTCCTTAAGAGACAACACCCTTCTCACCAATGGTTTGTGCATCATATTTTCATTATAATTTACCAAAAATGTATACATTTCACTTGATTCATTCTCCACCTCTTACGATATTGCCATGCGAAAGGACGAGGTGAGTGTTACCAAATATTCTATATGTTCTTATTCCTGGTCGTTCATTGTTGTTGCTTGAAGTCAGTGATGCTTTTTTTTTGTTATTGTTCACCTATTTTTATGACGATGTTGCTGCCACATTGCTTAGAAAGACTATTATTACTGACAACATTCATACACTTTGCGAAGGGTTTAGATTTTCGTTGGAGTTTGTGAACTTGTCGTCAGTTTGTAATGGTGAGGAGGTGACAATATTTTATTTGTTCGCTGATTTCTTACAACTCTTCGTAAGGTTTCTTAACAAAAAATTTAGCACATTGAAGGGGAGTTTTGTCACACAAAAATGCCAACAATAAAACCCAAAAAAAAAATTTCAAATTGAAAAACAAATCCATTTCTTTTGTCAAAGTGTCTGCAATTTCATTTCCATTAGATTTCATAGATATCTACTAGTAGATATGTAAAAGTTTTATTTGATATGTTTACAAAGAGAGGAGAATATGAATTCACATTTTAGAAAGTAAGCATATTGGAAAGTCATAATCTATCTCCCATAAGGAGTAAGAAAAATAGAACACTCAGTTTTCTCAATATTTGTCCTCAGTAAGGATAAGTTTTTAATCCCCCAACTTCCATAAGTTCTGGTACACCAATAAACGACTCCACGGTCAGAAATACACTGGTAATTTTGACAGGTAAAATGTATAAAGGGTGTCTCAGTAAGAATACACTTTTACATTTTAAAATAAAAACACGCATTTTGTGATATAGTTGTGATTTTTTTATTGGATTGTAAAGAAGACATGTTCCGATTACGTATGGAATAATATATCCCTCAAAGGTCCCCCCCGGCTCTTTTTCTTTTCATTATATTTAAATCCATTAACCTTTTCATTATATTTTGCATGACTTTTTCACAGTGCTGTATCTCACCGATGACGCGTTGGATCTCGTATTTGAGCTCAGGAATTGTTTCTGGTTTATTCGCATAAACCCGAAACTTCACAAAACTCCAAAGAAAGAAATCGCACGACGTTAAATCGCTTGATTTTGGTGACCAGTTGACATCAGAATTTCTTGAGATAATTTGTTCCGGAAATCGTTGCTGCAATAATTCAACTGTTTCATGCGCGATGTGGCAGGTGGAGCCGTCTTGCTGAAACCACATGTCGTCCAGATCCATGCCATCCAGCTGAGGTCACAAGAACTCCGTTATGATATTCCTATAACGAATGCCGTTCGTTGTCACTGAAATTACAGCCTCATCTTCAAGAAAGTAAGGCCCAATCACGGTGCCTGACCAAAATCCGCATCAGACAGGTGCTTGTTGTGGGTGCATTTGCTTATCATGGGATTGCATGAGAATTTTCTGAGCCCCACATTCGACAATTTTGTGTATTGACTTTTTTGAATAATTGGTATTGACTTCTTGTTGCTCCATTACCCATTGAACGAACTGCCGTCGCTTCCCATGGTCTGCTGGTTCGAACTCCTGAGTAAGCTGAATTTTGTGCGCATGACGGTGGAGGTCTTTTGTCAAAATTCGCTGCGTAGTGCTTCGTGAAGTTTAAAGTTGCTGAGAACGATGGCGAATTTATGTTTTCGGGTTTTCGGCGACACTCTCGTTTACAGCAAAAAATGTTTTCAAGAGACCGTTCGGTACGTTGACGCACAGGTCCTGTCCATAACCGACCCAGTTTCTTAAAATTTTTTGACCACTCTTCGAATCGTTGACACATTAGGTGCACTTTCTCGACTGAAAATTCTTCGAAGTTTGCGAGCGGTCTCGGCATAACTTTCCAAACTTTTACAATAAGTTTTCACAATTATAACGCGTTGTTCTTTCGTAAAGCCCTCCATTTTTAATAATCGGAATAAACAGCTGCCAAATTTCAGAGTTGCTACTTGCCCCAAAAAAATTACACTAAATTTAAAAAGTGCAATCTTACTGAGACACCCTTTATAAGTTACATTTGATATGTTTACAAAGAAAGCAGAATATAAATTCACATTTTTGAAATTAAATAAATTGGAAATTCATAATGTATTTCCAAGGACAGGAAAGGGAGGAGAGGAGTCCTCAGTAAGGATAAGTTTTAATCCCCCAACTTTCATAAGTTCTGGTCATTTTGACGGGTGAAATTTACACTTTACTTACGCCCAATAAATTTTTGGCATCAGTATTTGATAAACATAGAATGGGGAGATATTCAACCATATTCTGGTGATTGGCTTAATAAGATTTGGCTTGAATACGGGAGACATTTTCCGAACGTAATTACCGCTCGTTGTGACTTGTAATTTTTTGCGCCGTGCTGCACTGAAAAACAAATGCTTCGTCAGGGTGATGAAACGTGTTCGTTAGTGTTGTTACATTGCTGCAATGAAAAGTTCCGTACATCAGACGACTTTGTCGTTGCTGCAAAGATTTTGTACGTTCTGGAAACGAATGAATCTATATGTTAGCTTAGTTTTAATGAAACTATTCATCGTGGTGACCGAGCTTTTCTTTAGAGTGTATGAAAATGTTGAAAGATACTACTTGTGGAGTAGGCAATCGGAGATTTGCCAGCCAGCAGAGTGTGCAAACTGCCAGAGCTGTTAAAAGCGTCGAGAATCGACTTCGTCGAAATCCACTCCTAAAGGAAAAAATATTTTAACGAGAAATTAATATATCGTAGGTGTCCACCTCTCGTATCATTAGTGACTTGGGACTTTATACTGGCCGTCGGTGGTGCAATGGTTTGTGTCCGCGATTAGTGAGATCCTGGGTTCGAACCCTGCTCTGACCACTTTCAAATTTCTTTCGGTGGCGGTCACCTCGTATAGTGACGGCGACACTATCGAGTATATAGCCATGAAAAAGCTTCTTAAAATGCCGTTCGGAATCGGTGTAAAACTGTAGGTCCCAATCAGTGAGTGAAAACTTTAAAGCGCACAGCTCAGTGATTGTAATGGGGATTGTAATCAGGATGTAATGGGAAACCATTTATTTTTTTCATTTTATCTATCACGTTGGCATTGAATCAGAAACGGTAGCAGAAATCTGAAGAACTGCTTCGGCATTACGCGAGTAACACTCTCAGATGAATTTTGTTTACTGGAGAGAACTTTTTGAAAGTAGACCAGTCGTTGAATAGACAGAAAGATTAACTCTACCTAGTGCGGCCTGGAGTGCCACCCGACTAAACGCTCTTCTACTCTGGAAGAGCAACGCATATGTATATGCGAGGATACTACAGAAAATCTCAAGAGAACTCAATATAACAACCGATTACTGTACCCCCTCATTCACGTTCGATAACCTATTTGATGTCAGGTTTCCCAAGAGAATAGAGTGGGATAAAGGGGAACCACTTACTGGTTTTGACACCAAAGTATTTACGGACGGATCCGAAATGGAATGTGGAACCTGCTCGGGTGTTTTCTCCGAAGAAGATATATTGGCCATCAAAGAAGCCTACGCCGCACTTATACTACAGCGAAGAACAGATCGCATTGGAATATTTGTAGATAGCATCTAAACTCGTTAGTGAATGTAGGGAAATACTTGTCGAGCTAGGCCGGCTGGCCAATGTGGTTCTTACTTGGATACCAGGCCATAAGGGCCTCATAGGGAACGAAAAGCCAGACGAACTACCTAGGGCAGGGTCCTCTTCCACCGTACTCCATATGGTGTCAGTCGCAACGCCTATAGGGTTGGTCAAAAGAGGTATTTTCCTGCATACCTCGTGCTGCATATCCAGAAACACATGGCCAGAATATAACATTCACCGAACTAACTCCCTGCTCAGCCATAATCGGGGAGATATATCTAGGCTAACTGCCATGCTGACCGGGCACTGGCCAATCGATAATCACGCAAGACGGTTGAAGCTGCCATATAATGACCACTACCGTGCCTGCGATGACGCAGAAGAGGAGGAAACGGTGGAGCATCTCCACTGCAGTTGTCCGGCTCTGATGAATAGACGCCTGAAGACTATGGGCCGTCCCTTCCTGCATAACCTCACTGAGATACACGAGATAGATCTAGGGGATCTAATGAGGTATCTCCGATTAACAGGCTGGATATAGTCACGATACTTTGGACCTTCCGGAGTGATGTGGTATGCAAAACGGTGTCTCAAGACACTAATTGATGCTAAATAGTATCTTTAGCCGCCACTAAAACCAAACCAAACCAACTCTATCCTAGTTTATCGCGACAAACATCAGAACTGATTTCCAGAGTTCAAAAAGGTTACCTTCCGGCTTATGTGCTGGTATGGCTTGGAGTCGTTAGGACGGGGTCATCGAAAAAGGAGTAAAATCTTCGGGTATGGCTTATCAGTCAGATGTTTTGAAAAGAGTTTTGAAGCCTTTAAAGAACACATGTTCGAGAGTAAAGACACTAAATTAGATTGGCAAAGTGGATTCGAAGCACTTGTACGTCAACTCATTCCCCAAAGGGCCTCCCCTTTGAAAATGGCATCCAATCAATTCAAAGGGGAGCCCCATTATGCAATCTTCGTTTTCTAATCCTACGTTTAGGAACTGCTGAAATGTTTCCACTGTTTTCGGGAAATTCCTCACTGTGCGCCAGACTCTCTCTCTTCCTTTCGTTTAAACGCTATAGATTTTTTCGTCGTCATGTGTAGCGTATTTGGTTCTGTTTGGAGTCTGTTACATATTCGGTTCACATATGAGTTTATCTAAGTGCGTGTTTACATGTTTTGCCCAAACTAGGAATAGGTTTCAATAGTAAGTTTTCTCCATACCTGATCATTTATGGCCATTAACTTATAAAGTGTTCACTCTTTCACAAAAACAATCACGAGATTAGATAAGAATGTGTAAAGATATCATAGATACGCAGAATTCTCCCAATATATGACACAGAAAGAAACAGGTGGGTTAAACAAATTTAAATCCACCACAAGTCTACTCACCACAAGGCGACCTCGTAGATGGCCGGTTTGTGTCACTTCATACATATTGCGTGGATATTTTGTAACAATAGCTGGCATATATGGATGAATAAGTCGCGCTGTTACAGTGTCGGAATATCATCCTTATCTTATCTTGGAAAGTCAGTCTTTTGAATATGGGGAGACATAGACAGAGAGCAAGATAACAAAAGTTCCCCACACACAATGCAAAGCATATGAGAAGGCTAGGCGCGGTACTTGCTGGCGATTTTAAAGTCAGTACGATTTCGAAACAGGTGCCGATAGAAGGTAAATTTCCAGTGGAACAAGTGCAAGATTGTGTAGTGGGAAAACTGAAACATAAAAATTAAGTGGCAGCAAACTAATACAAATCATATCAAAAAAAGTATTGTAATAAGAAACTCAAAATTATTAAATAATAATATTGCGAAATATTTGGAATAAACATTTGCGAAAAAAATCAATTAATTACCAGAATCCTATAAAAAAATATTGAACAAAAACTGGAATACATGTTCGTTATGAACACTTGGAATATTTACTTCGAAATATTGAATTGTCCTTACAAAACTGTTCGACATTAAAGTTTCGAAATAAGTGCAAACCCATTCGACAATTATAAAAAAAACTTGGTATTTCTATGTTATCGAAGATTTTGTGTTAATACTGCCCCAGTTGATAAGATATCAGTCGGTTGGTGTTAAAATCGCATTGAGTCTTTTCTACCGTTAGTCATTTCGGGGCAGCAAGAGGGGTCTTCCCGCTGCAACATACCTCCCCATGTCCGCCTTCCCATAATTACACTGTGCTGTGCGTTCATTCTTATCGTGTTAGATTGCGTACAAAAAAAAAATTTTTTTACAAAATTTAGAAATAGTGGGAAAAGGAGCGGAACCTAAATATAAATTGCAAATGAATCACCTGAAGGCGGACAGTGAATCAATGAAAATAAAGATAACCGGTCGATTAAACCGACAGTACAAAAAGTCAAGTGAAATTATTAATATCTTGTGACGCATCGTATACGGAAGTGGTTCTAAGCCCAGATGTTATATGATTGGAAATGGTGAACAATTAATCAAATTCGAAGCACTTCTTCTAAAGACCACCATACACTGATCCACGTTTTGCCGCCATTACTGTCTTGATGCAAAGCAGAGCTGTAAATGAATCATTCTATTTTGGTTTCAATCCATTACGAATTAGCTAAATTTTCAATTAATTCTTTTTATTAAAAAAAAAATTTGAAAATTGAATCAATTCAAATGAATTTGAAATTTGAATCAATTCAAATGAATTTGAAATTCCAATTCGTTTCCAATTCAAATGGAGTAGGCAAAATGAGTTCCAATTCATTTCCAATTCATTTGAATAGAATTGATTTTGAATTAATTCAAATCAATTAGAGAAATTTATTGCAAAACGAGAGTAATGTTGAATGTCTTTGATAGTGTTGCTATTTATATTTCGGGTCCAGCAATAAAACAAAAACAATAATTTATCATTGGAAATGGTTTTATTGTCTTTCAAAATATTCTCCGTGAAGATCAATAAACTTTTGCATGCGTTCAAACCAATTTTCGAAGCAGTTTTTCCACTCCGATTGAGACACCTCCAAAACATGGGGTTTTCAATGCTTCAACAGCTGCTTCGGGCGTCGAAAAACGTTGACCACGCAGTAACACGAAATCATTGGGTGTCAAATCGGGGCTGTACGGCAGATGACCCATCAATTTGGCATGTTGAATGCTCAAATATCCCATTGTTGCAGCTGATATGTGAGAGCTCGCATTGCCCTGATGCAAAATGATCCGCTTTCTCTTGTTGTTTTTCCTTATTGATTCGAACACGGTTGGCTAACAGATGGTGGTATACCATTCACAATTGACCGTCCTACGTTCCACTAAAGGCACTCTGGCCACATGACCAGTTATATAGAAAAAACCCGATCATTAGCTTCGATGTGCTTCTTCCACGAACAACTTTTGTTGGATTTAGCTCGTCTTGAAAGACCCATACGATCGATTTCTGTTTTGTTTCGGGCTCATGTGCATAGATCCATGATTCGTCACCTCTGACGATGATATACACTGCATTTGAATTACCACGGTTGTATTTTTTGAACATTTCTTTGCTCCAATCGACACGAGCCTTTTTTGTGCATTTGTCAAATTATATGGCATCCAATGAGAACAAATCTTTTTCACGGCCCAATTGATGCTTGTCCTACTAAAACCCAAGGATAGCTAAATCTCACGGTATGCCACATGTCAGTCTTGCTTTATCAGTTCACGCATCTATGGTTTCCGGCAAAACGACCAAAGTTCGACAACCTTCACGAAATTCTTCAAGGAGCGAACGGCGTTCGAGACTGAACTCTTGCTACCGGCGATTTACAGTGGCTTTTGATGGTGCCTCAACACCAAAAGTAGAAACAAGTTGATTGAGACACTCTTGTCTCGATAATCCACGCCGAAAATCATAAAAAATCATCACACGGAAATTTTCACAGGTTAATTCCATTTTTTGAACGATATGAATTTTTCAACACACTGTAAATACAACAAATAGTGCTCGTAAGTGAAAAGGTTCTATGTATGTTTATGCTAAAATAATAAAACTTTCCAATGGAAGTTCCAGTTTGCATTTGGCAACACTAATATTGCCAGGAGCCGAAATATACATATAAACCCTCATAAAAAATGAGTTGAAAAACACAACAAGAGAATGGTTGCTTGGCTGAAAAGGCTGCAAGACAGCACGCTGTCTAGCACACTTAGGCTAAAGAAGCCCATTGTGATACCTGTAGTTTCCTCTATAGCAACTATTGACTAGTTGTCTAGCCAATTTACGCTTTCACTGAATTTGTCTATAAGACCTACAGGAATATCCTGTAGGGCTACGGTGCTAACTAAATATGTTCCGAATATCCTACTTTTCAGTCCTACCAGAGCAGGGCAATCCAAGAGAAGGTGTTTCGTCGTTTCCTTGTCCTCTTCCATGCAGCATCTACAGAGAGTGGAGTTGCTATGTCCCAATCTTAGGGCGTGTTTTCCTATAAGACAATGTCCCGTAAGTGTTCCTATCATTGTGGATAAACTGTCTCTCTGCAAGTTAAGTAGTTGCCTAGTCCTCTTCCTGTCCACCTGTGCCCAGAGGACCTGGCTTGTTTGCCAGTTGAAGTAAGTCTCCACTTGTCCTTGAACATACTATCGGCACACTGCCTGATCTGCAAACGGCAGGTAGAGATTGGCTAACTAACTCCTTCTTTTGCAGGAAGAACCTGTGCCGTAGTGCCCTGTCTAGCTAACTCATCCGCTACGCAATTGCCTGGAATGTCGCTGTGTCCCGGTACCCAGATGAGCCTGATGTCAAAATACTTTGCCATCACAAAAAGTGATGAGTGGCACTCTTTCACCGTCAGGGCGTAGCAAACATGACTTCCAGGGATTTCATGGCAGCTGGCTGGCTGTTTAGATACATACTCTCCGGAGGGTTGTGACACTACTTTTCAGTAGTTCATCAACCTCCAGTATGGCGGTAATTTCCGCCTGAAATACACTACAGTGATAAGGCAGCTTGAAGCAGATATTTACATTTAGGTCCGGTGAATTTACCCCATAGCCTACTTGCTACAAGAGAATGCTTATCCTAAATCTACTTACACTAGTCTTTTTTCAAAATCAATTCAATTCAAAGGAATTGGAAATGAATTGAAGATTCCTTTTTGTAATTCATTTCAATTAATTCAAAATCAATTCAATTCAAATGAATTTCATATGAATTGCAACTCATTTTGCCCAATTCATTTGAATTGGATATGAATTGCAAAACTACATATGAATTGATTCAAATTTCATTCAATATGTTTCATAATTAATTCAAAATATTGCTAATTCAGTGCATGAATGACTGCGAGAAAAGAACGATTCTTGTACAGCTCTGATGAAAAGACAACTAAAATTTAATTTGTGCAGTCTTAGGCAAATTGTCCCAAATTTATAGTACAGTGGAAAATCTGTGGATACTTCTTCATACCATAAGACGTTCCCTTGCATACCTATTAATTGAAATAATGAAACCAATTAATATAAACCAAATGTTAAAGATATTTGATGACCTCATAACATTTCGACACTGATAATATATATATAAATATAAATCATACATACATATGTATAAATCAAATTATAAATCGATAAAATACCATTTCTACTTGTATAAGCCGCTACATAAACTCCACTGTCTTATCGTTATAGTGAACTGATAAGCAACGAGTTACACTTGTTAGCAAATGACTAATACACACAAAACAAAATAACTAGAAGAATTTCCCCCCAATTGTAACTCAGTAAACCTGAACTAAATTCTAGGAAAATTATTTCCATCTAATAGGTGATTTATGTGAAGGTACTTTGTCCTGTAGAGATTTTATAGCAGATCAAATTGGCATTCGAATTTTGTTCAGTATGGTTGTCGATGGTTCAATGGTTACTACGCACGACTCTTGTGCTTGAGCACGTGGATTGGATACCTACTCTGACCACCTTACATTTTTCTCGATGACGGTCACCTCGCTTAGTAATTGCGACAAAATCGGCTTCTCAAAAACCAGCTTGAAACCGGTGTGAAACTGAAGGTTACAATCAGTAGTGTAAAAATATAAAGCGCACAGTTCATTTATTATGAGTACTTGTGCCCTGTCCCTTCATGGGATGAAATAGGGAAATAGTTAATTAAATTTTATTCAATATTGTTTTTACATTTCATTATGAGCAGACTTAGCCCGTCGTAGGGCCGTCGAAAAGCTTGAAAAAGATCCAGGGTTTTCGACCAATATTTTGTTCAGCGATAAGGCCCTTTACTGGCTTAAAAACTACGAGATCTGTTTCACAACTCCGTGACTTTTTGAATAAAATAAAATTCGGCGGGAAAACTTCTCATTTCTAAACATAGGCTTATTTTAGCTTGATACACTGAGTCCATCGTTTGTCCAATTTTTGTATTCCTTCCAAATAGTAGGTTTTATCAAGGTCTTCAAAATAGGCATGTGTTTCAGTGATGACCTCTTCATTCGACCCATAAAAAATAAATATATGGCTTCCCATTACATCCCATGAAGGGACAGGGGAGAGCTTCTCACAATCACTGAGCTGTGCGCTTTCCAGTTTTCACTCACAGATTGGGACCTACAGTTTTACACCGATTGCGAACGGTATTTTGAGAAGCTTTTTCATGGCTATATACTCGATAGTGTCGCCATTACTATGCGAGGTGACCGCCGCCGAAAGGAATTTTAAGGTGTTCAGAGCAGGGTTAGAACCCGGGATCTCATGTACAAGAGGCGCGCACACTAACCATTGCACCACCGACGGCCACGTACGGACGGACCCATAGCTCTCTTAATGTAGAACCATTCCTTCAATCCAGAGAATATGGCGGATGTGGTAGCAATTTGTAGGCCAATTTATGGATTTTTGTCATGGCGACTACACACCTGTGCGGCGGTGCGTTATCATGGTGGAATAATACTTGTTTCCTCGCCAAATGCGGTTATTTTTCCTTCCAATCAATGTCGAATCTGTCCAACAGTTGTGAATAATATTCGCCGGGAAACGTTTTACCCTTTTCTAGGTAATCGAGGCGAATAACACTGCGTCCAAAAAAAAAAAAACGACGCCATGACCTTGTCGGCCGACAGACTCACTTTGGCCTTCTTTGGAACACGTTCAGCCGGAGAAGTCCACTACTTTGACTGTTCCTTGGTATCTGGTGTGTTGTGATGGGTCTGTTTTTCGTCCAAAATTGCGAAACGGCAAAAAAAAACACCATCTAATTGAGGTTGAACATCGCCAATCACTCCTTTGAAGTGGTCAAATGGTTAAGCTTATGGTCGAGTGTGACTACTGGCGGCACCCGTCAAGCGGATAGCTTTTCATGTCCAAATATTCATGTACAATTTGATGTACCCGCTCAATTGAGATGACTACAGCCTCAACAACCTCACGCACTTTCATGCCCTGATCGTACAATAACATTCCATGGATTTTATCCACGTTTTCTGACGTGACGACCTCTTCTGGGCGACCCGAACGTTCGGCGTCAATTGTGCTGGTACCGCCACAGCGGAAGTCCGTAAACCACTTTAAAACCATTGAAATAGACTGTGCAGACTTCCCATAGTATTTATCGAGCCGTTCCTAGGTTTCGGTGATGGGTTTTTACGCAAAAAATAATGATTGATGAACACACGCAACTGACTTTCTTAAATTTTCATCGCAATTCACGTGGTTATCTGCTTTCAATGGCTGTCAAACACACATGGTAGTTGACAGAACGAAGACTTTTTTAAAGCGCTTCGTACGTTAATACGCCCAATTGCCGTATTTAGACAGCAGGGCTACCCAAATCGTTACAGTCAGATAATACAACTTTTTCGTGTGGTTTATGGGATGGTGAAAGCATCGGTCCACATTTCTAAAAAAAAAATTAGGCAGGCGGGAACGTCACTGTGAATGTATAACACCCGTAATCGTTCCATTATAATGGACTATCTAGAAAATGAAACCAAAAGCCGGTGATCTTCTACTTTCCTACAATTCAGTGAACAGTTAATTTCACAATTCGGATCGATGAATTGGCCACCTAAATCTTATGATAAATATGGATAAGCCAGCAACGATTAAGGAATTGGAAGCCAACATTACTCGGGCCATTTATCAAATAACAGGCTGGACAATGTGGCAAGATGATGGATCTTGTTGAAACCATACGGAATTGAGAGGGATTCTCTTTCGGCATAGTTTTGGAACCAAATACTATTTCAACATCTTTATGTAACAGTAACAATACAGCTTGATGAAATTCCACACAACTGTGACTCGAGCTGGATATAATTCCGTCTCATGGAGCATCTATAGGTTAGATTCACTCTATATTCGATAACTTTAGTTGTCCTGTCAGATGTAACAATATAGTTGAACATGTTTCGAGTCCCCCAACCACCATTTGAATGATCTTGTGGTAAAATTTCCAACCGAAACTGCTGCACTCAGTTTAGTTGTTATTTAAATTTTATAAATGTAATTTAAATACTTACCCAGAATTGTATGTAGTGACTGTCTGTCGTGACCATTTGGGCAGATAAGCTCCTTAACTGTGATCATTCCACGCTCGATCCTTATTAGAGAGCATCTGATCGGAGGAGAGCCATCAAACGTGTGCCTAAACTCTCTTTGGACGGAAATGGCAGACTTGATTGCGTATGGAGGCACACACACCTAATTTTGTTTCATCATTCCAATCGTAAACATTTCTTGTTTCATCATCCCAATCGTCCATTTTCCATCCATACATTCATTCCCCTTAACTGAAATAAAAGAAATGGTATCGATTAATTACACAAGAGAACACTTTTTATTTGTTTGTAGCTACATTCCTCAATCACTCTGTATTAAGAATGGTTCTTGCCATCTGACATTAAAGATTAACAGATTAACAGTAACTAGAAATAAATCACCCTTTACATACATTTAGTCTTCGAAACATATCAACTTTCAATCTATCGCAGATATGAATTATTAATTACATATGTGTCACTTCCCAATTTCATTGCAGGATTAAATTGGCAAACAATTCATTACATTATTCCACGGCGACACAACAGAAAATGTTTCAGCCCACACTGTCAACAGCCAAGTGCTTGGCCGCTGTGGTTTTAGTATACCTATGCTGCTGCACACGGCTTACAGAAGGCCAAGAAAATGCCCAATTGCAAATACCACCATCCCTGGTGGAATGTTACAATACCAGTTACTTCATGAACCGGGACAATCGGTTGCCCAGCACTATGGAAACTCTGATAACACTAATTGAGAAAGTTGAGAATTCGTATGCATTTGACCAGGACATCACTCAACTGTCCGTTGCCCTGTTGCACAGATTCCGTCAGGATGGTATTCAGAGAGCACCTGGCATTGCGGCATCGGCTGGTGTCTTGCCCTACAGCCCCACGGGCTTCCAATTTCCCAAATTCCGTATATTGTTGTCGCGACTGATACCGGGAAACGCTATGCGCTTTCCCAATAACACCTTAACGCGGGAGGAGAGATGTTCCTTGCACTTCATGCTCTCTAGTTCATTCGACACCCAAGTGCGTGGAGACGAAAATCAAGTATGCAACAAGCTTGCACAGTACCGGGCTCAACGCTTCCCGCGTGATTTAGCAGCTCCCCATCAGAGACGCAACAACTTTATTGGAGATGTTGAAATTTTGGACGATTTACAGACCAGAACCGGTGGTAGAAAAACAGCACCTGGGGCGCAACAACGTGTTAATGCCCAAACTTTTGACTTTGATTACTTGGATGGCAATAGCTACAGCGGCACGGATAACAGCATCAGCCAATGTCCTGTCGAAAACGGTGTCATTAAAACCAAGTGGGGCACTGTAGCCGCCGGTAATTTGATTGCCGGCATAGCCGCCGGTCTGCAGCCACAAACCGTGCAGTTGAGAACTTTACTGGCCCTGGCTTCCCGCCGATCAGGATATTCACAAAACATGCCGCAAATGGCTACCGTCAGTGTGGACAACAGGTGGGCCGCCACATTAGCTGGTGATCTGGCTGAGGTGTCTTTGGTGCAGGTACCCATGTCGACCGGACAACAAGCTACAGTGGGTGCCACGGGCGCTTGGAATAGCACTGTAATGCCCAAATGGTATTTCCTGGGTCAACGTCAGAACATGGAAATGACGGATGCTGAGATACGTGGTGGTTTAGATGGATTGATCATTGCCTTAAATATTGCCACATGGCGCCAACAAGTGTCCAATTTAAAGTTGTCTCAACTGCTGCGCATGTATTATTCACTTGACGGAGTCTTGAATACGGGAATTATGGCCTGTAATCGTGCCAACTACTTCCAGCAAAATATACAAGTAACAACAATGAATGCTCAAACTTCCGCATTCGCTCAGGTATTGGATCGTGAAATGCAACTGAGGGTGACATTGGAACCTGATGCCATAGCAACGTTTGCGGCTTCCGCTGCCACGGCGCTGAGTAATTATGTCCGTAAGTAGTTAATCGATAAGGTTTTGGAAAAATACTCTCGCGTTGTCAGAAAATTATTACAATTCCTAGATGTGTTAGGTCATTGTTAGCTTACCATTCAGATCATTGATCATCTTGTACTTCAGTAGTTTGCATAGTTTGGAATCATTGGGGAGTGGTTATTAATTGCTTGTTAATTCTTTGCTTGCAGCTAGTATGAATGATCTGTCATGCTCGGTTAGCAACGCTGTGCCCCAAGATGTTTCCGAGTCCATTACTCCCATGACCAATATCTATGTCTTCCTGGATACAACCTGGCAATACACCCAAATCGTAGACTATGTCACGTAAGTTCGTTAGAATATTCATAGTAGTCGCAGGTGCTTATAATTCCATTGTTTCAGTTATGTTTTGGAAAATCTAAATATCAATCCATACGCCAGTTCGGTCACCCTTCTGGCCGCCCAAGATGGTTCGGTTATCGTTAACACGACCAATTATTTTGTCGATGTTTCCGAGCAGTGGAACATTACCACTCATGCCACATGTGAGTAGCAACAAATTACGAATGTACTGAGTGTATTCTCTAACTTTGATTAACTTTGGTATATTTTAGTTTCCCAGGGGTTCAATTTGCCCACTGTTCTGAGAACTGTTAAAAATATCACCTACAACTACATGAATGTCCAGAAGGCAAACTCCTCGGTGGGAGGTTTGTCTATAGTGGCACTGTTGATGCCCTACATGACCACAATTAGTGACTCCGATTCGAGTTATGCCACTACCCAGCTGCAATACATCTCCGAGCAAACACCTGACTTGCGTTTCATTTACTATGCCGGTGGCACCGTTAGCCGTTTCTCGGCCTTTGTGAAAGATCCTACACAAGATCTGTATCCATTAAGCATTGGCACTAATGCAGCCACAGCCGGTGGTCCCGTAGTCATGCGCATTAAAAAGAGTAAGTGGGGCTATATTCTATCCAGTGCTTGTTAATGAATAACGCCTTTTATTGATTTCCGTTACAGTACCTCGACAAATAGTGAATCCTCGTTGTGGCGCTACGTGGTACACCTCTTCCTACGGCACTGACCAATTGGCACAATATGCCCGTCCTGGTGTGATCAATTTCTATCGCATGGCGCCCAATTACTTCTACGGTGCCGGAACTGGTCGTTATTTGAATATACAATCCCAAAGTTCGGCGCAGTACACCGTGTGTACGTCCCGGTCCATTGTATTGCCGCAACAGAACTCCTCATCGTCTAGCAGTTCTCAGACCTGCGTGCAACTGCAAGGCAACACATTCTCTTACGACTTATCGTCCGCCTGCTCCGGCTATTATACCATTCATCAATGTCCTCCACTGTACGTGTCCGTACAAGCACCAACAACCTCCACCTCTCAATCATATTCCTGCACTGATCCCGCATGCCAGACACCCGATCAGTCGAAGTACGTTATGTCGGTCGTGAATTTGGGATGTTACAGTGGCGTGGCTGGTTTGGCAACCAGTGTTTCCACACTTTTGCTGGCATACATTGCGCGTCAATTGTTCTAAGTGGAGAAGAATCATAGCTGATTAAAGTCATTACGAAAGCACCAAATGACCAGAACATATAACGAATTTCGACTGTTAGTTCTACATGACGCTGTACAGTTGATTCGACTAACTATTACAAATTCTACTAAATTCGTTATCACAGAACAAATCCATATCTTTTGTACCTTCTGATTCATTTATAAATTAGGACCATTCGTTTTTATGTTATTTTTTGTAGTTTATTATTTAAGTAAAAAATACAATTTAAAATATTTTGTCTGGATTTGTTATCAATAAAACAAACACCAACCTAACGAGTGAGAGTATTTTTTCAACACCACCATTCTGTATTGTTTAAATCTATAACTGATTGAGAATTATTTTCAAAGCTACAATGGACAACTTTAACGCCTCTGGAACACACGAACCAGCTGATCCAACTGATATAACTAATCTCACTTCTATAGTGACGGATATTTTCGTCTTCCTCGATACTTCATGGGAGTACAAATATGTGGTGGATTATGTCAAGTAAATGTCTTCACTTATGTCAAGTCGTAAACTTTGATTTAACAAAACATTTTCTATTGCACAGCTATGTGGTGGAACATTTAAATATTAGACGATATGGCAGCTCTGTTACTCTATTGGCAGCTCGAGACGGCACTGTTATGGTCAATCGTACCTTTTATCTGACGGAATTTTATGAAAACTGGAATGCAACCACACATTCGTTGTGTAAGTATAAGTAGACATGTGTTCTCTGAATTTGTGGCAATACACTCTTCCTCATATGCCTTTCAGACCGCTCTGGTTTCAGTCTACCCTTAATCCTTAGCAAAGCTAGAGACTTGGCCCACAACATTTTAGACTCAGAACGAAATACCGAATCTCTGGGAGGCCGTTCTCTGATAGCATTGCTAATACCTAGCCCAAATGCCTTTGTACACGAATATGATTTCGATTATTGTCAAAATTTTGCGAAATCCTTAAACATAACCATGCCTTATCTGAAGTTCATATACTATGCCGGTGGGGCAGTGATACGGTTCATGGACTATGTTTCTGACCCCACACAGGATCTATTCCCACTCGACTTTGATAGGGAGTTTATCGCTTGTGGTGAACCTGTGATCAAACGAATTCGCAGAGGTATGAAAATCCCATAACAGTTTCAACATTATATAAATTTCCTCATTAAAGTTCCACGACGTTTAACCAACCCTCGATGTACTTCCAAATGGTCTCTCACAAGCCAAGGCTCAAATGAACTGCAACAGTACGAAGGCTTGGGCAAAATCAATTTCTATCAGTTGTCACCCAATTATTTCTATAGCAAGGGCAGTATGCGCTACCTGAAAGTGAAGCCGATCAGTTCTGTGGTCTTTGCTGTTTGCACATCTCGTGTTCTGGCATTGCCATATCGTAACCCTGCATCTCCTTTCACGAACGGTCAAGATTGTAAGCAGCTATCGACTGGAGATTTTAGTTACGATTTAACCGAAATGTGTTCGGGTTATGATGGCCTAGGGCACTGTCCACCGCTCTATATTTCAATTCAGGCACAAGGATTTGCCGATATTTCCCAGGTGTCATGCAAAAAAGATGAATGTCCGTCTCCTTCCGACGCAGAATATTCAATATTTGTAAATAATTTGGAGTGTTCCAATAGTGGGCATGAGAAAACTATAAGTTTGATAGTAAACTTTGGGGCATTTCTAATCTTCAACTGTATGCATTTTCTTTAACGTTCAGATCTAAGATAAATCTAATAAAATTTAACAACTGTAGAATTTAGCTGAGGTGGTGAGTTGTTTAGATTACATTTTTGCTGAACAAAACCACAAGGCAAACTTTATTGAAATTAGTTTATAGTAATGAACCATATTCGGCATAAAAATTATCTAAAATAAAATTATGAAACTGTTCATTGTAATACAGGCTACATTTTCACTTCATCCCATAACCAAGAAAATTTCTAGCCATATTATTGAACAGAATTTCCCTAAATTTAAATTTATTCCCCACCATCTCTTGGACTGTTGCTTCTGAGGTTTTGTGACTTTATAACTTCATAATCATCATCATTTTGTGTCTCTAAAAGGCATTTGAACAAAGTTCATGTGTCAAGTTTCATGTTGTGGCATTCACCAACTGATGTGTTTGAAATTGTGTGAGATAGTCCAGACGTTTCAACATTTTGTTGTTTGTTCTTAAAGAAGAACAAGTAGAACATTCTCCAAACCCATACGGGCCCAAGAGAACGCATTCAACACGCGTCTCATTGTCACAGAGGGTCCTTATGAAAAGTTTGTTACGTTTTTTATTTTGCATATTTTTAAAGAAATTGTCGAAAAGAATACTACCTACCAACTGTCGTTAATGATAGCTAGTCAAGTGGTTTCGGTTTTATAAGTAGGACTGAGTTTCATTACGCTTCTATATAAAATAAAATATGATTCGGAATGTTGACAGAATGGTGTTAAGAAAAACAACTAAAACCCCAATTAAAATTGCAATAGTTCATAAAAACAAGTTCTTCCTCCCATTCCATCCAATCGTAGTGTTTCTATTCAATTCTATACGAAATTCTTGTCCACCGAACGGATATAGAGACGCAACAGTAAATAAAATGTAAGCAATTCACGCTGGCAATACTGTTTTCCAACAGAAATCAAAAGTACAGAGCCCACTTAGGAAAATAAGATATGCATACTGCTGCCACCTACTGGAAATCATTGTAGTTAGTAATCATTGTAGTACAGACCTAAACCGTTCGTAGAATATAGCCCGTGATAAAGGTGTACAAATCCGCTACTTCCATTATGCACTGCATTATCACCTTCCAGAATTTGAGACTGGAAATATAAATGGTAATACAGTCGATTGCCAAACTCGGAGAACCACACTATCAATTTTTTTCAACCATAATTGCATAGCGTTGTAGATGGCGCTGACATTAGATGATAAATTACAGAATATTAACAATGACGAGCAGAAATGGGTGTTCATAGAATGCAGAGGATGTACAGTTAGAGAAGAAAAAAGTGCGTAGTTTGACAACCCTCGTAGAAGAGAACCAAAAGGTCGACGCGATTCACTCAATCGCATTTCTCTCTCGCGTCATAACTTGATTATTTCATACTTTTTACATCATTTTATTTAAACATGGTTGGAATTTCTATAGTTACACTGCAGCGGTGGCAGTAACCAGTGATCGCAAGTAAGTACTTCAATAGTATACGAAAAGCATGAGTACTTACTTTTGATACCACTGGTAATTCCAAAGTTCCACTTTTATATGAGAAAAAGAACATAATTGCGAGAATCCAAAAAAAAGGTGACGCCAAGATATATTTATAGAGGTAATAGCAGGACTACAGCTGACTACATCTTAATGTAATGCCAAACTACTACTTTGCTGTGTTTGTTGTTTCCTTTGAGGTGTTTGTTGTGTACAACAACTGTTGCTATTATCTCTATAAATACATATATGTATTTTGGGTGACGCCAATACGATTTAGGAGAAAGAGAGAGAGAATGCAAAAATGTGCCGTTATCCCACGCAAATTCTAGTTGCGGCTGTGGCATAATTTTGTTTGGTGGCGTCAGTTATCATTAAAAGTTTACAGTTACATTACATTGTAATAAATTTTTTGATTTGATTAAAATCCAAAAACAGTTACTTCATCGCAATCTAACAAAAACAAAAAACAAACTTATATTCCATATACCACAAACTAAATGACTGCTGAGAGGTAATGACTTGTGTAGCAAGTGACTACATCGGTATGTCAATGCCACAAACGAAATGACTGCTGAGAGGTAATGACTTGGGTAGCAAGTGACTTCCTCCTATGACATCCCTGGTGACTGGTGATTATTGGTAAGTAGTCATATCACAAATCATTCACAACTTACCCCGACTGCTGGGTAGATACTATAACATAATCAAAAAACTGCTCGTATACTGAAATATTCAACGAAGAGAGTAAGAGAGAGAGATCACAGAAACGAGGCGCTTCACTCGTTTTCTTTGATAGCATTCCACTCCATCAGTACATTTTCGTCTGTATAAGGACAAAAATAAGGACAAAAGGTCAAAACTGAAGTAAAAATGTATATGGGCTGGCCATAGGCCGATATAATTTATTCAAAATGAAATTATCCTAGTTTTGTCAGTAGATGTTAGGAAAAAATGTACGTATGTATATTAATTAGCTGTAAGAATTTGAAGAAAAGTTGGAGAAATAAATGAATTTAAAGTTAAAAACCAAAGACTATCAGAAGTAGAGAACTAGAAGATGTTCGAAATTTGGCAACCCTCGTAAAAGATAACCAAAAAGTGGTCACAATTCACTCAAACGCATTTCTCTCTCGCGTCATATCTTGATTATTTCGTACCTTTTGCATAGTTTATGTAATTTTAATTTAACATGGTTGGAATACCACCACATTTGTGTTTGTTTGTAGATTTTCAAATACAAAAAATCTCTGAAATTGGCTTACAAGTTTAAAAGTTACAGGCAATCAAACTTTGAACATCACCATAGTGGACTATTTTGACACCCTGTAATACAAAGTATGTTGAAACAAAGTGCCTCTAAATACAATATTCTGAAAGCCGAACTATTCTAAAACAATCAAACCAATATTTTAGACGTTCGGTCCCACTGTGCAGTAGTATAAATTCAGACACAGTAGTTAAACATTTGCCACGGAGTTCGAAACTAGTCATACCCACACAATTGCTCTAATTGCACAAAATTATAAATATTTTGAACTTTTTGAGATTTTTTAATTCTGTTCTCATACAAAAAGGAAGAAGAAATGTAGAGAAGAAAACTTACTCACGGCGTGGAATGCCAACAAATAAAACGAGTTTAGCGCCTCGTTTCTCTGATCGCTGTATCTTACCTGATAGTGTAATTGTACTTATATATAACTATATAAATTCCAACCATGTTGAAGTAAAATTACTAGCCTATGCAAAAAGTATGAAATAGTCAAGATATGACGCGAGATAGAAATGCGTTTGAATGAATTGTGACCACTTTTTGGTCTTGATCGTCTTTGTGCAATTAAGAGAGTAGGGGAGAGACAACATAGAAAGCTGAGGCTTTACTCTATACAGTTTATTGAGAGTCCACTCAAGATAAATTTTCCGTCTACCTAGTACATTCATTCTGTTTCAGCTGCCCAAAGATGATAGAGACAGGCGGTTTCGATGTAACAGCTGTTCGACCTCCTACCTGCCAATTTGATACAGGATAGCATTTGATAGAGAGTGGGCGATAGGCGAATTGAAAAAAACTGACTTTAAATTGTATTTTATTGGCACTTATGACTTTTAAAATAACTTTATATGCAATAAACGTGTTTTGATTTGAACGAGCACAACAATTTTCTTCAATTTTTATTTGTATTACGTTCAAATTCTGATAGAAATAAAACTGGCATAAAAAAACCCACATCAAAACAGTCGTTAGCACAGTGAATTAGGTGGAACTGAAGCACACACGCACACTCTTTATGTCTTACCAAAGACGATCAAGAATTAGACTACCAGAAGATGTACGCAATTTGGCAACCCTCGTAAAAGAGAACCAAAAAGTGGTAACAATTCACTCAAACGCATTTCTATCTCGCGTCATATCTTGATTGCCATACTTTATGTATGGCTATGTAATTTTACTTCAACATGCAACAACAATTTGTATTGTATATAACAATTTGTATAGTTATATACAATAACACTATCTAAAAGCTGCTCGTGTATTGAAATATTCAATAAAGAGAATAAGAGAGAGAACAGAGATTAAGGTTTCACTCATTTTGTTTGTTGGAATTCGAGTGAAGATACATTTTGGCTGCTAGTTTAGTAAATGGTTTTTGATCTTACTCTATGGATAGAACCCCCTAGGTGCTGAAATCTATGAGGTGGATTTGGAAGTCAAGGGAAATCTTCTAGATGTCAATTTTCTTGGAAACAAAGACTATTGAAAAACTATTTAACCATGCTTTCTGTATTTTGTATTGTTAAAAAATATTAAAAGCGATATGCTTTTCAAATATCTATATTTTATCGAAACACAAATTATTTTTGAGTGCCTTTTCGTCGCATCCGAGTGAAAAATTGACGCACGGAAACAGCATGTGCCCTCTGGTGAAGATGGTGAATAAGCGAATGAATCTATGGCATTTCTATCATCTTTGGCTTGCCACTGCTAGCACTCAGTTAATTCACCAATTGATGCTAACACCATCTAGATCAATCCGTTATATTTGATCAACAATTTCACATTTCGCAACACCTATATATCTTTGAAGAGTTCTCAATAAGGTTGTGTGCCAAATGCATAAAAACTTTTTGTCAGAGTAAAATTTTGACATTAGCCTAGTGAATGTACTGTTAAATTTTTCTCAAGCCCTAAGATTTTCTGTAAAGGAAAACGCACACTCATACTGATTCTGCTATAAGAATGTGTTAGTAAAATTGAGAAAACACAAGAAAACTGTTTGTTCTTTGTTTCTAGTTGGTTTGGCCATTTAAGGTGTTGACAGACTATTCGATTAAATTCAACGATTTGCTGGGTATCTGTTAAAATCGGTGTGTGTGGAAGGTAATAGTCTTGACAAGTCCGAAGACTAAGTTTGATAGTCTTAGTTTGTTTATATTTTTGTTCTTTTCGTGATTTTGGTTATTTTTTGCAATTCTCTTTCCAAAACAAAAGTATGACTATTGATTATAAGGCTATAATCCCACAGCGTGTGTTCGTCTGCATTATCAGTACTAGTTTATTGAACGTTTATTGTATGTTCCATAGACTATTGAATAAATAAATAAAAGAGTAACACGTTTTATCTACAAAGGATTGATATCTGTTAAAATTTTGATATTTCATAGGCCACAGCTTATTCACTAAACTAAATATTCAACAGATTTTACCACGCCGAACCACTTTTGTTTAACTCGCAACAATTTGTTTATTTGCCAATTTTTGAGGGTAAAGTCACTTACTTTTTTTTTATATTTCAGTGATCCGAAAATTTTGCTCACATTTCATTTGCTTGGTACTCAGCTCATTGCGATAATTACGTAAGCAAAATCATGGTTGTTATGCCAATGATACTTCGTACGAATACAATTATTTGTGACAGAAATTTTGGCGCGATTATGAAATATTCATGAAAATTTGCAAGGTAAATAAGAGATCGGTGGTAACTCTCTCCGTTTAGATATAAATCACAAATTTCTTACGAAAATTTCGGATGAATTGAATTCAGGGCTTAGACCCCGATAAACAGTTTTTATGAAATTTTCGAAATTTTGAAATTTTTATGAAATTTTCGAATAAAAAATAACGAAAACTTCATGAATCGAAAATGTCGCTCACTTTTAATTTGCTTGGTACCCAGCTCTGAGAAAATGTCGTAAGCTAAATCAATTACAGGATTGTTACGCCAAAGATATTTTGTACAAAAACAATTGTTTGATAATTGTTTGGAACCGGAATTTTGACATTTCAATAATTTTAAGAACCAAACGTAATACGCCATGCTTTAAAAATAAAATGCACTGCGAAAATGAATTTTAAATGAAATATTTGCAAAGAGAGCTGGTAACTCTCCGCAACAAAATTTTCCGTTTAGAGATAAATGACAAAATTTCTTACGAAAATTGCGCAAAAACTGAATACGGGGCTTAAGAATGGAAAGCATAATTTGTTGCGCCTGCTATACCCAAATACACATAAAAACAAACTAATGTATTTATACAATACAACAATACAAAATATATTAAATGTTTTTTTTTTACGTTGATTACTTTTTTAATTTGTTTTAACTTTCTATAAATCTATTGTTCTATTACTGTTTTTGTGCGTTCTCTTTCTTGAGTTACTTACTCTCTTGCGTTCTGTCAATCATAAAGCAACTATTGTATAGAGAACAAAATTTACTCATGGAGTGGAATGCCAACAAAGAAATCGAGTGAAGCGTGTCGTTTCTCTGTTCGCTCTCTTACTCTCTTCGTTGAATATTTCAATACACGAGCAGTTATCTGATGATGTTATTATACCTAACTATAGAAATTCCAACCATATTTAAATAAATTTACATAAAGTATGTAAAAAGTATGAAATAATCAAGTTATTGCGCGGGAAAGAAATGCGTTTGAGTGAATCGCGTCCACTTTTTTGGTTCTCTTCTACTAGGGTTGCCAAATTGCGGCGTTTTTTCTTCTCTACCTGTACATCCTTTTTGTGTCAATGCTGTAATTTTCAAAATTTGAGGCGATAATATTTTGGGAGCTCTCATATCAATTTCATTTATAAAAAAGGATTGTAAATGGTTTTAAGCTTTATACCGCATTCACATTTCAGCAGAATTCTCTGCTTTTGAGATTTGGAGTAAATTAACAGCTGATTATTGTATTTGGTTAAACGAAATATCCAAACATGAGATTTCGATTTCAATACGCTCAAGTCATTACTGTCCTTCTTTAAGTCCAGTATTCAGATTGTTTGAAATTACCGTTATCATAAGAAGTGCGTGTATCATAAATAACACAAATATCGTAAACCGAAAATTTCATCCAAGTTTTCATTTGCTTGGTATTCAGCTCGTTGCCAAAATTTCATGACAAATTCAATTACAGGCTTGTTATGCTAAAGTTATTCCGTACAAAAATTTTTGTTTTGGACCGAAATTTTGGCATTTCAATTATATTGAGGACCAAAATGGAGTACGAAGTGGAATTATTAATGAAATACTTCCAAGGTAAATTAGAGACTGGTTGTAACTCTCTCCAGGTGAGGGACATGTTTTAAACAATTGTACTTAAATAATTGTAGTCGTCGGCGTTGATTATGTTGCTGTGAACTGAAAAACTTTCCAGTGATATTTTCGGTAAACGCATTTTCACTGAAAGTTTTCACAGAAAAAGAATCGCCCCCCCTGGTGTTTGGAAATCAGCTATTTGGAAATGTGAAAGCCGGTGAAACTTAAAAGTATTTGGCATGAGGACGATGTTGGGCACTCGAATTTTATTTATTTACAATCATAAGAACAGGTGTAACAATAAAATTTCTCAAGGAAACAATGGAACCTGTTTTAAAGATTGTTTATAGTACTTAACCTTATCCCGCTAAAAATATCCACAAGAGAGTTACAAACTCTCGTGCCATGCTCTATGCTCTTTAACAGCAAAATACATAATACTGTCGATTTTCTAAAATACCTACATCATTAGGAATTTGAAAATTTTGTTAGGAACTACAGCCTTTTTTACAGTTATATCAGACCCACCACCGCTAACCAACCAGCTAAGTAAATTTTTGTATGTACTCGTAGTGGATTATTGTGGGTCTGTAACTATGCTTCGTCCTGGAAATATAAATATTCAATTATAAATCGATTAGAGCGCCAATTCATTATACACAAATGACATTTGATTTGTCGTCTCCACCATTCCACTGAAGTGGGGTGGATTTAGCATTCGTAGTTAGTCGTGTCTTTGGCGCTGGTGGCTCTGGCCTGGCCGTACTCTCGAGGAGTTTGAGTAATGTTTTTGTTATGACGCCAGCGCAAAGAGCATAATATTTACTAACAAATAAACACATTTTTGTTTAAACGCTTGCGACAAGGATACAACAATTTATATATTTTTAACGTCACGCAGAATTTATTAGTGAATTGGCAATTGGCTTAGACGGACGGTCATACTGTGACAACAACAAAAAAAATACATAGTACTAAATGCAAAATTGTGATTTTATCCTAAACTAAAATGAGCCCTAATCGATGGGGAGAGGCGCGGGATGTGCAATACGGTCAGTAAATCGAACAGAAAAAGAAAAAAAAATCGAACGCAGACAAACTTAAGACACACACAGTAAATGAAAAGAAAATCCCATCGGAAAGTTGTGAATAGTGCATTAATTAAATCTGAAAGTCCAAAAAATAAAAACTATTTCAACTATTCAGCAAAGGCTGAATAAAGTGCAGTTTTCTATCAAAAGAACGGGAATAATATAAATTGAAAATGTTTTGGGCAAAGGTGAGTCCTTTCGTATACTATTTAACTATCATTTGTTGCGGACTTGCAAACCTTTAAGTAAAATTTCAAAAAATTATCGATTTTTCACCATTACTTTTCAATTTGGTATGAGTAATACCCACCCCCACCACACCATTGTTGGGAAAGTGCAACTTTTTGCATTTACAGCCCATGTACAATTTGTGAACACGACGATGACAACGACAACGACGAAGGCTACTGCTTATTCCTGTTCCACACCCACTTGAGTGTACAAAAATTTCCAATTTTTAGGAGCAGGCGCTTTCGCCCACCACATCCCATCAGCTCGCTCCACCACCGCATACAAAAAACTCACCTCTCACACTCCAAATGTCTAAGAGCTGTCTATGGAAATTCCATTTGAATTCAATACGAGTGTGTCCCACCAAAACTAATTGAAGGTAGGACGACGTAGTGTGGTGGAGGTGGTGTGTAATGGTGATTTTGCCTATTGTCGAGTATAGGCATAGCTACAATTTTGTGTCTATAACAATTTATGGAAAAATTTTACGTAGAAACGCAAAACAAAGGCAAATAAACATAATAATTCCTATGCATACTAAATCCTACAAACACACAGCAGAGTACAATGATTTATTCGTTTCTCTCGGTGTCGACCTCTCTCTCTCTCTCACACACACACACACTCGCACACATACTCCCACTGGCCATCGAAAACAATCCTTTGTGAATGTCCTTTTTCAAAAACAAAATCCATCTATTCCTTTGTTTATCGACTAGGTTTTCTCTCTATCTCCAACCAACTCAATAAATATGTGGATTTTTCTCTCTCAACCCCCCTCATTTTCTCTCTTTCGCTTTCTTTATATGCTTGTTGTTGGGTTTCACTCTGTTGCATTTCCTTTTTATTCCTACGAAACAAGTTTTTGTATCGAAATTTTTCTTGCCTCACTTATTTGTTGTGGGGAATAGAATTACACATATGTATGTGGGGTGGAAAATAACAAGTCCTTCTTTCTTTCCGCCTTATGAAACAAAGTTTTCAAATTGTGTTGAGATACATATGTATTCCTAAATTAAGAACGCAAATTTATGGATGATCAAAGTTTTTAGAAAGGGGTTTTTAGTCACAACAAATACAATTAGACGACTAGGACAAACAATTCGTATTTATAGCTCCCAATTGAAAATAGTATACATATGTCTGTGAGGGGATGTAGTGCATACATACACAAATGTCCAAACAATTTTATTTTTATTAGAATTCCAGCCAAGTATGTTGTAACTGATGTTTTGAAGTATCTGCCGATGACATAAAATGGTCCTTGTCCATATTGAGATATTGGGAGAGTCGTTGTTTTGAGCTATTCGCGAGAATTTCACCAGCAATGATTAGAGTTCATAAACATATTTTATTCGATTACCCACAAATAAGAGTTAGCAACTATCGCTAAAGGCCACGACTTACTATCTTGTACAGTCGGAGTTTTCTTCCACTTCAAGAGGATCGTACGGAAATGTGCCTGTCCCTGTCAGAAGACCAGCACACACAAAATATGTAAACTGAAATACAACCCTGATCGTATAGACAATATTAATTTCTTCAGAACTCAATTCAATTCAATGTTTATTCTTTTCATAACATGTACAATAACCTGACCTGTCAGATTTTTTGAAATCCATTTGGCTCTCGGTGCAGTCTAAGCGATTAGGTCTATACACGCGCGTTATTTAACAGAACATTGGACAAAATACGATGCATCTTGACAACGCCGTGACTTTTTGAATAAAATATAATTTTTTTCGGCAAAAAGAGGTTTTATTTATCAATAAAATTTAGTTCATGGCTTTTCCAATTATTCCATTCCTTCCTAATAACACGTTTGCTGAAGGTTCTCCAAATAGGCGTTTGTTTCAGTAATGACCTCTTTGTTGGATACAAAACTCTTACCGCCGACGCAGTTTTTCAGATTTGGAAATAAAAAGTAATCACTGGAAACTAAATATGAAGAATGTGGTGGATGAGGTAGGAATTCGTAATCCAAGATGTGGATGTTTGCCATGGCGACTATACCAATGGGCGCCGGTGCTTTGCGATGGTGGAAGATCATTTTTTTCCTGCGCCAAATGGGGTCGTTTGCTTCAAATCAATGTCGAATCTGTCACAACAGCTGTGAATAACACTGCATGCATCCCAAAAACCTGTTGCCGTGACCCTGTCAGCCGACAGACCCACCTTGACCTGGTTGGCATAACTTCAACCGGCTATGTCTACTGCTTCTGTTCTTTCGTTTTCGTATCTATGTTTCGTCCACAGTTGCTAAACGGCGCAAAACCTCCTTCGTATTGCCATTGAACATAGCCAATAACTCCTTTGAAGTGGTAACAAGGTTGCGCATATGATCGAGTGTCAGTAGTCGCGGCACCCATCGCTCGGATAGATTTCTCATGTTCAAATGTGATATACCCGCTCAATTGGGATACGTATAACGTTAGACACCTCACTCACTTTCATTTCTTGATCGTCCAATATCCCCGCAAGAAAATTCGTGAATTTTACGTTCGTTAGGCAAGAGGTGTAGAGAAGTAAGAGAGGAGGAAAAAATGCCCTGGCATTGTGTGTCGGGGAATTTTTTTCAATTTCTCTTCGTGTAGTTTCCGTTTTGTCCTGATTGTGACATTTCATGGTTATTAGTTTTGTGATAATTCAATAATTCGGAATTGGAAAAATTCTACGTGTAATACATGGCAAAATAAGTAAGGTAGAAGCAGTAGGAATTGAAGGCATTTTGTTTTGATTTCAGGAGCCGACCTTGTCAAATTCAGTCGATCGAAATTGTCAAGATGTATTTATTTCAGGTTATATCAGGAGGAATTGTTGTAATTTTCGGCAACAACCACAAGGACAAGAAAAAATTTCGTTTGCTATTTTAACGCTACCACCTTTAATAGATACATCTTGGAATTAGTATAAACAACATTTGACAAGGTCGGACCACAACGACAAGAAAATATTGAAATCAGCTGTTCTAACGCTTCCACCTGTAATAGACACATCTTGGTGTAATACCTCGATGAATTACGTAGCAACTTTAAAGGAGAACTGAAAAATATGCGCGCATGAAATGCCATCGTGTACTAGAGCTCATACACAAATTACACTGTGATAGTCGAAAAAATGAACTTCGTTGAATCCTTTTCGAACTATTAGGGGAGAGTCCCCTGAGTGCGAAAGTACATTTGGAAGTGTCAGATTGGCTCCAGTTTTTAAGAAATCGGTATATATGGATATAGCTAAGTCTGCGCTATTTAAACAAATTTTACCGGCCATAGGCCAATTTTTGTTTTGGCCTAAAAGGGCTTAAAAAGCTTATTAAAATAGAAAAAACAAATGTTTGCGCTCGGTCCAACTTCTTGAGATATGGGTCTTTAAAGCTTGAGTATATAATTGGCCATATCTCACATATTTATGGTCCGATCTGGTTCCAGTGAATATCATTACAAAGACCATTAAAAACTCTTTAAATCTGCATATAAATATATTACATTTTATTAACCCTTTGGGGACAAATTTAAAAAATACGATTTTTTAACCTCACTTTTTTGCTAAAAATCTGATTTTCTCAAAAAACAGCCCTAATAAACCTATTTTCTACCTAGACTCAGGTTGTAGGCAACACTTCAGGCTTTGTTTTAAGGTATAATACTTCGCATTAACCCTTCTAAGACCGGAGATATTTATGTTCAAAGTTTGAAATACAAGGAAAAATTAGTTTTTTTTACTTTTTTCCAAAATGTTATTGATTTTCCTAGCATAGGGCTCAAGTTAAGCTTCAAAATCAAAATATTAGACTTTTATATATTTTTTTCGTTTTTTTTTAAGTTAATTATTTATAATTAATCAACTTTAATAAAATATCTTTGTATTTATCTTGTATTTCAAACTTTGAACATAAATATCTCCGGTCTTAGAAGGGTTAATGCGAAGTATTATACCTTAAAGCAAAGCCTGAAGTGTTGCCTACTACCTGAGTCTAGGTAGAAAATAGGTTTACCAGGGCTGTTTTTTGAGAAAATCAGATTTTTAGCAAAAAAGTGAGGTTAAAAAATCGTATTTTTTAAATTTGTCCCCAATGGGTTAATAAAATGTAATATATTTATATGCAGATTTAAAGAGTTTTTAATGGTCTTTGTACTGATATTCACCGGAACCAGATCGGACCATAAATATGTGAGATATGGCCAATTATATACTCAAGCTTTAGAGGCCCATATCTCAAGAAGTTGGACCGAGCGCAAACATTTGTTTTTTCTATTTTAATAAGCTTTATAAGCCCTTTTAGGCCAAAAAAAAAATTGGCCTATGGCCGGTAAAATTTGTTTAAATAGCGCAGACTTAGCTATATCCATATATACCGATTTCTCAAAAACTGGAGCCAATCTGACACTTCCAAATGTACTTTCGCACTCAGGGGACTCCCCCCTAATAGTTCGAAAAGGATTCATCAAAGTTCATTTTTTTCGGGTCAAAAACTATCACAGTGTTATCTGACGCAGTCAGCTAAAAAGTTTACAGTAGTCCATTACCAGATGGTAGACGACAGGAACAGTGTTGATTTTTAATTAACTTCCAGGGAAGTCCAAAAAGTTACGGAGCTGCCAAGCCGCCTTAGGATTGTGAATCAGGGCCTTTAGTGACGGCGCTAAAGAAAAAAATAATAATAAATAAGAGAATGTTCTAATCTCAGCCTGTTTTCTTTGCGATTAAGGTAGTATTCAAGTCGCAAATACTTCAAATAAAAATCATACAAAATGGTAGACCATTCGATGATTGTTTTGACCACATTATTGCAATTAAAGATTATTTGTTTCGTGTAGAATTTTTGACAGTTCCCTTGTGATTCGTTACATGCCATTTCGTCATGGAAAGACTTAAAACCGAGCAACGCTTGCAAATCATTGAATTTTATTACCACAATTCGTGGACGGTGAGCAATTTTTTTTTCGTACACTTCGTTTATTCTATGGCCATCAGCGACGAAGCTGATTTCGGGTTGAATGGATATGCTAATACGTTTTGTTGCTATCTGCTAACAAATGTAGGAAAAACGTACTGCGCAACGTTAGTTTTTCCAGATATCTATCGCTTTTTATCATTCAAACTTTCTTCTCCATGAAAACTCCCAACTGCATAGTCGATCAGTTGTGGCATCGAGACCCCTGGCAGCACGTGAAACATTGGACCTATTGAGCATAATGTGACGCTAAATGCTTTACCCATTTGGCTTAACTAGGATTTATGTCAAAATAACATTGGAATGTCAACAAACAGTTGGGGATGTATAATAAGTAATCGCCTAATGTTATTTTTGCACAAAAGTATGCCGTCGTTGCAAGTTGAACAGCTACCTCATACCAACTCACCACGAATGTTTAATGATATCGCAAGAACACACTGCAACAATCGAGACATCCTCCTGCCGGCTAGTGTTCAGGGGATTCTTCCTCATCGTTACAGTTTCTACAGAAGTTATTTGACCTGACCTTTGGCGAGTCTACCAATTAGACAGTGTCCCGTCAGAACTGAAACTAGCATTGATATCTTTGGCCTAGATGGATACAGAAGATTCATAGATCTCCTCGGATCTAATGTCCACATTTGCCTTATGCGTGCACAATCTGTGCATCTCGCCTGTTTTTCCTGCATTATCACATAGGAGCGATCACGCACGGTATGCGTACAAGTCACCGGGCGCATACTATGCTTCAGTTCCTGTGAAACCTGTAGGGTAATGCCTAGTCTTGCTATCGCATCCGCTGTTGTTTCACGAAATGTCCCCGTGCCCTGGCATCAATCCTTAAGGTATTTATGTATGCCTTAGCCTTAGCGATGTATAGCCTTATCAGCCACGCCATCTGTATATCAGCTAAAGACTGATGTTCCGCTGGTTATACCGTATCGCGCCCGGGAGACTTTGATGATACCGATAGTCCGTTTACTTCTCGATTCTGTTACAATTCCCCTAACAACTATAGATTTATGAGAAGTATGTCCCCTATAACGGTCTCCTTGCTCAGCTAGTTGCCAGTGAAGTGGGTATCGTCGTTATACCTGAAGCCAGTATTTCCCTTAGTCCTCGGATGTATTTTCTGCTGATTTACAGAATAGTATTAATGAGTTAATATACTACCTCAGCCGTACTTTGTATATATCCCAGACTCGACCAGTTTCCGGAATAAGTTCCTTATTTCGCAACATCTCCGTTCCACCAGGACGACATCTTCTTTGCCTTGGTTTCATTCTTGGACAAGAGACAATTAGTCAGCCCCATTACAAGTATATATGTATGTCATTTACACAACCTATCTCCGAAGTAGGTTTTGAATCCAAAATCATTTTGTTTGGCCTTACATAGATGGGCCAGTCAGCTCTCCTCATATTCCAACGAAGTAATACGAGTACGAATCACGAGTACGAATTCTCCTTAAGATATTCCATTCACTGATCTATTCGAAGAGTGATCAACTAATCTGAAGAAACTGAGTCGATAATGTACAGGATGTCTCATATGCGTCGAAGTACCGAATGGTTTTTCGAAAACATTGCTGCTGGAAAAGAGAGTGTCGCCGAAAACCCGTGAACATCGATCACAACAACTTACAATTTTGCGACGCACTACACAGCGAATTTTGACGAATAACCTTCAC